>JAGIQG010000011.1:30356047-31733547 GCA_024679065.1 Sphyrna mokarran
TAATGATAAACTGCACAGTGAAACTTTCCCATCTTAGATTCTTCAGGTCAATATAATAAACTGCTCTGGGGGAGATGCTGAATGGAAAGATACTTCCTGTCTCCTTGGGCAAAAAGGGAAGGAAAGATAACAAAGGGAGGGTCACTCAAATTCAACCTTTACCACTCTCTAAATCACCAAGAAGCCATTTCAAGAACAGCCCAAGGATCAGTACTAGATCAGAGGCTAATAGAAAATTACTGCAGATGCTGGAATTGGAAACAAAAACACAAAATGCTGGAAAATCTCAGCAGGTCTGCCAGTATCTGTGGAAAGAGAATAGAGCTATTGTTTCCAGTCTGGAAGACCCTTCGCCAGAGATGCTGTGCTCTCAATCAGCACCAGGAAGAGTGATAAATCACTAAAATAGTAAAACCACGTTGTAATTGAGAACCAAAATATAGTCCCATTTTGCCCAAAACGTTTTGATTAAATCCTTACCCTGAGGTAGGTCAAGAGAAAGTCAAAAATGTGTGTTCTATTTACTAGACTGATATGATCTCTCAGACTGGAAACTTAGAAATTAAATTTTCAAAAAGAAATTCAGCAACAGAACCAAATTTATTTTAGTACCTCATAATTGCATGTACCATACAATTCCCACCACATTTAGCAGTAACCAATTACTGTAAAATTCCACAACGTGTAACATCTCATGCCAAGAACAGCTGCAGTCACTGTAATAAATGTAAAAGCTGCCAATGCTGAGCTATAGACCAGAAAGGTTCCAAGTTCAAACCCCAATGTAGGCCGTGTTGGCTCAGTTCAATTGCAGCAGCACTTTAAAGGTGATCTCAGAGTTCAGGTTGAGAAGGGATGTAAAGGAACTTCTGAATGCTGATTGCTATCCAAAGATTCCCACAGAGAGGTGCATGTGTAGATGGTGAAGAGGAGCACAGTTATATTTGGACACGCTCCCATCACCCCCCCCCCACCCCCACACCCCCAACCTACAGCCAGTCATTGTCTGATTAGACTTAGGAAGAAGAAATGCACTTGGACAATGTATTGGAGGGTGATCAGCACCTGAAGTACCCCAGCATCATTCCTCAGCTTCAGGAGAGAGAGAGGAAAATGTTAGCAAAGAAAACTCAGTTCAACATGTCTAACCTACGCAGAGCAAGCAACAAATCAAACGGAAAGTTGAACTGCGTAAACCAAACAGCCATAAGAAATCATGATGAAAATTTATAGTGTTGTGATCAGATCTTGAGTCCCATGTTCAGTTCTGGTCACTGATACACAAAGCAAACATTCAAGTGTTAGAGGCGAGGCAGAGCATAAAGAGTTAGAACACTGATCCCCAAAGTGAGGAAAGATGGAGGTATTTTGATAAGTAATCTTATGAACGACAGTAAACAATATGGAAACAGTAAATGCAGCAAATTATTTTAAATAATATCTTGAGATTAGCACAAACTAAGAAAAGCCAAGATAGACCAAGGCAGGATTTTCCGACCCCACTGCTGCTGGCCAAAGGTGGGACTTTCAATCCCCATGATGTTAACGGCCGCTTGCTTGGTTCGCCCATCCTGGCACTGGGTACCCCACGTGAGATCACCTTCAACAGGACAGAAAGATCTCTCTGGCAGGAATGGTGGGAAAATCTCACCCTGATTTCAGGAATCTCTTACAGAGACTGGTCAATACATGGAATAGTTGCCAGGTCAAATAATGGAGAGAAAACATCTGGAATCATTTAAGAACCAGCTGGATGTAAGAGGAGAGAATTTTAGGACTGTTCTGGATGGGTGCTATAACATATGCCAAATAGCTTTCCTCAGCCATGATTATCTAGTGATCTCAGAAGAATGTAGAGGGAATAATGTCAAATATTTTCTAACAATATTAAATCAAGATAGCAGAAAAACCCAAAGTTTGTGGCTGACATGTAACACAACAGGGATAAAAGTTGTACTTATGTATTTTTCAGTCAGAGGATGGAAATACATCCTGTGATATTCCCAAACAAGGCAGAGGAGCAAAGGGAACAAAAATTGCAGCGCTACAGAAAAAGGATAGAATGTGGGTCCAGCTGGATCCTTCTTGCAAAGAGCTGACACGGATATGATGGAGCAAAAGGCCTCCTCGTATGTTGTAATTGTTTAATGATTCCCTGATCAATGCACAAATCAATAAAAACAAGATTGCAAGTGCATACAAAAGAATGGGCCCTGCGTGGGCACAAAAAGAAGGAAATGGTCTTTTTTTCAATCCTCAATATGAGTTATTGTAAAAACAATGAGAGGCATGAATAGGTGTAAAGTAGATTTACAATAAAGTTATGATGAAAGTTTTGAAAGCCCAGCACTGTGATCTCCAGAGCAGAAAA
Organism: Sphyrna mokarran; assembly: GCA_024679065.1. Classification (NCBI taxonomy): domain Eukaryota; kingdom Metazoa; phylum Chordata; class Chondrichthyes; order Carcharhiniformes; family Carcharhinidae; genus Sphyrna; species Sphyrna mokarran. The sequence continues at coordinate 30,358,419 of JAGIQG010000011.1, forward strand.
GTTGGAAAGGATTCCAAAGAAATGATGAAAAATCTGAAAAAGATTCAGAACAATGAATAGAGATGATTATTTCCAGTGATCACTGAATTAGTAACAAGGAGCATAACATCAGATTGGAAGTGTTTAAGTGCTCATTACAGCCAAGTTGAATACAATTTTTAAAGAGTGAATTAAACAGTTTGAAAAGAAAGATATTAAAGGGTACAAGTAAAAGGGAGGAAAGTGACATTAGAATAGACAAATCCAATAGGGATTAAACAGTACCACAGTATTGAATAGTTTCCATTTGTGCCTCACTTATATTTTCCTCTCTCTTCATCCCCCTTTCATTTGCTCCTTTTCTGTGCCCCCCAAACTTGTTCTTTTTCATTCTTGTCATTTTCTCTTGTTCCACTGTGTCCCAATTCTGCCCTTTACCATTTCTTACTCTATTCCACCTTGTTTATTGTATGTCATCCTTGTTCCTTTCCTTCTGTTTCTCTTTTCCCTTTTTTTTTCAAAGCAGAATACATGTCAATTGTTATGTTGGCTGTACAGTTTGCTTCAATATGTGGATTTCTCTAATATATCTTTATAATAATCTTATTCTCTAATATAATATATAATAATCTTGCAGATAGAATCTTTATGAAGACTCTTTCTTCATTACGGAGAGTGTTCTGCTCCTGGAACACAATTTGCAAAGCTTCAAAACTCTGATGAGCAGTTTGAGCATAAATATTCAAAGGAAATGTGACTTTCACCAACACAACTGGTGTTGGGTGACAAAGCAAGCATTTAATCCTTGGGAAGTGCACAAAGTAGAGAGGAAGAAATCAAATCTTACAGTGACAGAGCAAGCATTTAATCCTGTAATACAATCAACCAAAATGTAAGGCAGTGTAAGAAAGGGAGACACACATTTACAATGACACTATTCAGAAAAAAAATAAGAACTGCTGTGTAACTGTGGGAGTGGCAGTGATATGACAAGGTGATCAACTCTGCACAAAGATTGGGACATTGGTGGGAACATGTAAGTGGCTGCTCCAAGCCAAAAATGCCACTTAATAAACTGAACACAAGCCATGCAGCATTGTTCACATGCTCCCAATAAACAAGGCAAAGCAGTAGCTGCTCAAATTGAAGATCCTTTTATTTAAATATAGATTTCCAAAATCTCTCCCACCAATCTGACAAACAATCCCTGGGAACCTCTATAGAATGTCAAAGTCAGTCACACATTTGGCTGGCTGAAACAGGCATAGGTACACACTCAGGAAGAAAAGGAACGAAAGTGACTTCAGAGATTATTGTCAGAGACATTGATATTCTCCCTTCTGACTAACTTAGTTTCAAACATGTAGTATATTTATCTAAAAAGGTTTAGAACACAATATTACATACAAGATGTATCAAGAAGAGTAAGTCAATCAATCCATTGCGTAATTGTTAAACCACATTGTTAAGTCGCATTTAGCGAATAGCCCTAGAGATATGCATATCTATAAGCTATTCACTTATTAGCAATGTTACAACTGCATTCAATCCTCCCTTCTTCTGACATCCACATACATGCACTCTCTAGTGCTGATCACTGGGTAGCAAATCAGAAAACAGAAGTTTGATCAATTTTCCTAACCTCGAGGTGCTGAAATCAATCCTAGCATCCCAAGTACTGCTTCCATCGGGATCAGCTAACAGATCACATCAGGTACCTTCTTCCAATACTGATGAGACAAATGTCAATCGTGCATTGAAAGTGGGTCATTACCTCTTTAATGTATTCCTCCTGTTCTTCCTTCAGAGTTAGCTCAATGAAGATCTGCTGTAATTTCTCATTGCAGTAGTTAATGATGAACTGCTCAAAGCTGTTGTTCTGAAAGAGAGGAAACAAAAGCTCTGCCATTTGGGCTTTGCATGTGCTACTTATTAACACTCATTTCCTTGCAACTCGACAATTTGCGTAGATGAAGCAAACAAACACACATACACAAACACACACGCACGCACAAACATATGTCCTGGAACCTACTTACCATGACATTTCAGTAAAGCAGTAGGGCCTAACAAATAAAGCAAACTGCAAATGCCATGAAGCAGAATTATACAGGAAAGTAGCTCACAAGAGCTTTTGATCTCCAAGCTTCATTGTAGCAGTTTACAGCAATTAAATTATTATTAATTATATAAATGATTGCCGCATGCAGCAAAGCTGCCACTGCAAACAGGTCATACTTACAGAGCTCTGTTGTGAAAAAAAGAAAATTAAAGAACCATCAGAGATTGTACACAACATTTAAATTAATAGACATGAAATAACAACATACCTGTTGAAACCAAATCAAACATAATACTCCTTATAGCTGCTAAGTACAGAGTACACATTTTCCCAGTTTAAATTTATTTACTAGTGTCACAAGATTTACATTAACACTGCAATGAAGTTACTATGAAAATCCCCTAGTCACTACACTTTGGTGCCTGCTTGGCTACACCAAGCGAGAATTTAGCATGGCCAATGCATCTAACCAGTATGTATTTTGGACTGTGGGGGGAATATGCAAACTCCATGCAGAAAGTGACCCAAACTGGAAATTAACCTGGGTCTCTGCCGCTGTGAGGCTGTAGTGCGAACCACTGTGTTACCATGCTGCTCAATTTTTATACGAGGAACATACCTCACGTGGATATAGTCAGGTAGAGGATGATCCTGTATTATTTAGTACAATTTTCATTGTTACCATCATAATAGCATTGATTTATCATCGATAGCACTGACATGGAAAGAGCTGATTAGCACAATGCTGAACAACAATGACCAGATGTCATTATTAATATGTAGATTGTCCATTTCCCAAAATAAATTATTCAAGCTCATTTATAACGTGCGAAACCACTTCCTTTCAAGCCAACCGTCCATGTTTGACAGGGATAGTCAGCATCTCAAGGGTACCATCTTCAGACAAAAATCAGGCTTCTTCCATCTTGAACTTCGCTCCTGCTTCCTTCTAAATCACTGGAAGTGATTGAATAACTTTGCAGCCTGTAAGCAGGTGTTCTCACAATATCAGCAACTCGTACTCACAACGTGATTGGTTTTGGTATCAGCAACAAGCCAACAGCAAAGTTTATGGGTATGGGAGAGAAAAAGAAGAGTTCCAACGTGAACTTGAAGGGAAATGCCAGGTCAAAATTAAAAATATACAACACTGAAAATCTTAACCGTGGCATAATGGCTTCACTTGGTAATAATCCCTCAACATTGTTATTTTGCATTCACTGATACTCTCTCAGCACTTATCCCTGTTGTTTCAATGCACCCCTGCAGATTGAAAGCTCCATGGAAGCAGTCAACACACAAAGGGGATCGTCCAAAACAAGGCCATTCCACCCTTGCCAAGTAATTAGTGAATCCACTTTTCACTGATCCCCATACCTCATCATTCTTTTATTCCCATTTGCTTCTCATCACCCCCTCTCCCACATCTCTCAGATCTATTATATCCAAGAGAAGTGTGTCAATGGAAGAGCTCATTACAGTGGTTCACTGTTGAATTATCAGAACGAAGATCCTCCCCCTTCGATTGACACAGCATTTCCCACGCCTTATTCAGGAAATAATTACCATTGTCACAAAGTGAGCAACTGAGCCTGTGCATTTAACAAGAAAGAACTGATTTTCAAGACAGAATAGGTTTAAAACATTTGGGGATTTGTCTAGTCCTTTTCTCCACATCACTGCTACCAGCTTCTGAACCTCAGCTCTTCTGCGGCTAGAAGTAAACTTGCTGAGGCTGATTAAAGTGTATGGTAAAAATGAGGCTTCAGAGCTACAGCTTTAGTTTATCGCAGCAACTTAACTCCTAGTCGCAACCAACTAAACTAAAATCCGTCTGTCAGGAGCTGGTTCAACAGCACAAGCAGTTGAGTATTTTTAATGAAATTTGTCAACAAGGTGCTCTTTTGCACTCTTAAAATTTTTAAAATGTTCAACAAACTGTTAACTTAAAAAAAACCCCAGTCTGATAAATAGAAACAATCTGTGAGCAGAGTTTACTGCTGACATTCTCCACAGTCAGCAGTACTACAGCTCATTCGTGCTGACGCAGACTCCCTGCCTCCATTTGCCCTATACATATTCCATTCACTTAATATGCAACAGTTGGGCCACACACATTCAGCCAAAGATATTGCTATTTTCCCACATCATTTCTGAAGATTATTAACTCAAAACTTGGAGAGGATTCTTTTCAATTGGTAGAATGAGGCCAGTATATTTGTTCGTCATCTCAACAAAGATTCTATTGTATCTCTTGAGTGCACTTCAACATATGATGGAATTCTATTAAAATAGTAAAATAGCATCTAAAGTAATTCTTAAACAAAAACACGCAATTGCAAGCTAGGAATATGAACAACGGCTAAGTGATGAGACCGGAGAACAAATTATATTTTAAGCAAAGACAGTGCAGTTTTAGAAAACAAACGTTGCCACTGTATATTAAAATTTAAGTCGCATAGATGTCACAAGGTGACCATCTTAGCTGTAGGGTATAGATTATAAAAACCTGTCACCTGAAATGTGCATTCCAGGCCTGCATTAATTTTTTCAATCAAATAGGCAAAAGATTTAGCTCACTTGAATGGGAAAGGGGAAAGCTAACACATTGAATTGCTGTAAGTTTCAGTTGCTGCCCAATAAATTGCTGACGAACCACAGGCATGACTTTGGCACCACATGCAGCAAAGTTCGCGGAAAATGTTGGTAAATGTACTTCACATGTATGGATTTGCTTCATATCTGACAACATCCAGCAACCACAAAAGTAAAGCACCCACAAGAGTCAAACAACAATCTTGCACTCTACTCTTCGTTTTCCCATTTTACCAACAAACACATGAAGAGATTAAAGTACACGAACACCAAGCTGTGTCAATTTGCGGATTGAGGCATATGCCCAAGGATAATGTCTACTCATTTTAACTCAGAAATAGAAACTCAATTTATCACAGATAGCATGTATCCTGAACAGTTTCTAACAGTGTGGTTATATTGCTCTGTGCATTCAGCAATAACTTTCAATCAGAAAACCACCACCTAGAAGTTCCCCTCCAAGTCACTCACCATCCTGATATATCATCATTCCTTCATTGCCAGTGGGTCAAAATCCTGGAACTCCCTCCCTCATAACACCATGGGTCTATCTACACTTCAGGGACTGCAGCAGCTCAAGGCAGCTGCTTACCACCACTTTCTCAAGGGATGGGCAATAAATGATGGTCTGGCCTGCAATGCCTACATTTCATAAATGAATTGTAAATGAAATGACTTTGACAAAGGGTCACCGGGACTCAAAACGTCAGCTCTTTTTTCTCCTTACTGCTGCTGCCAGACCTGCTGAGATTTTCCAGCATTTCCTCTTTTGCTTTCAGACTCCAGCAATTTGCTTTTATTTAATTGTTAGACCTTGTTTTTATATTATAAAGATGTTAGTCAGGGGCTGCTTAGGTACAGGGATATTAAAGTCAAATCTTCTCACACCAACACCTCCCCACTTCCCAATAACTATTGTTACAATAAGAAGTACTGCACTCCAAAAGCAAAAGCTCAAATCTGCAATTGTAACCACTGGAAACACGAGGTTAGGCAAAGTTTATTGAAGCTTCCAGTATGATTCAATTAATTTTAACACAGCATAGGATATTTCTCTGTTGGAACAGATGTAGGTCATTCAGCACCTCAAACCTGTTCTATTCAGTCAGATTATGACTGATCTGTATCTTAATTCTATTTACTTGCATTGGCTCCTTATCCTTCCTTACCAAAGAATTTGGAATTTTCAATTGACCTAATACAATAGCATTTTGCAGGGAAAAAGTTTCAGATTTCCACTATTATCACTGAAGATCTATCTCTAATTCCCCCCACCTCCAGGTTCTAGACATCCCTCCAGAGCAAATAGCTTTTTTCCCATTTTTCCTAAACACCTCACTCCTTTATTTCCTTCATTCATACCTTGTCCTCAATTTAACACCTTTAGTGAACTGTTTGGCTTTGTAAGTACGCACACATGAATTAGTGTTTGTTAATTAATAAGTTATGAGGGGTGGTTCTTCCAACAAGTCCTATGGGGCTTGGTGCTCAGATGGATATTCGCCAAGCATTACTCACTGCTAGGCATACTGAATCACATTATTGTCCTCAATGTTGTTGTCAGTACATGCACTGAGCCCTGGAATACCTAGATAACAAAAGCACCTATGTCAGACTCCTATTTATTGGCTACAGCTCAGCCTTCAACGGCATTATTCCTACAAAACTCATCTCCAAACTCCATGGGCTGAGGCTCCGCTCCCCACTCTGCAACTGGAGCTGAACTTCCTAACTCACAGACCGCAATCAGTAAGGATAGGCAACAACACCTCCTCCACGATCATCCTCAAAATCGGTGCCCTACAAAGCTGTGTTTGCAGCCCCCTACTATACACTCCTTATACATCTTTGATTGTGTGGCCATATTCCCCTCCAACTCGATTTAAGTTTGCTGATGATGTCACTGTTGTGGGTCAGAACTCAAACAATAGGAAGACAATACTGGGCAGAGATAGAGAATCCACTGAATTGGTGCAGCAACACTAATCTCTCTCTCAATGTCAACAAAATGAAGCCGATAGTCATTAACTTCAGGAAGCGTAGTGGAGGACTTGCCCCTGAATACATCAATGGGGATGAAGTTTTAGATCATTAACAACCTATCCTGGTACTCGTCCCACATCCCCAATCCATGCCAACACTATATTAAGAAAATCCAGCAATGCCTCTACTTTTTCAGAAGACCAAGGTAATTTAAGATGTCAACTATGACTCTCACCAACTTTTACAGATGCACCATAGAAAGCATTTTTTCTGGTTGGATTACAGCTTGGTATGCCTCCTGCTCTGTCCAAGATGGCAAAAAACTACAAAGGGTCGTGAACGAAGCTCAGTCCATCACTCAAACCAGCCTCCCATCCATTGACACTATCTACACCTCCCACTGCCTCGGAAAAGCAGCCGGCATAATTAAGAACCCCACACATCTGGACATGCTCTCTTTCACCTCTTCCGTCGGGAGAATGATGTAAAAGTCTGCAGACTGACCGCTTTGCTGAACACTTTCAGTCCATCCGCAAGCAAGACCCAGACCTTCCTGTCACTTCAACACACCACTCTCCTTCTACATTTTCATCCACGGCCTTTTGCAATGTTCTAGTGAACCCCAATGCAAACTGAAGGAACAATACCTCATCGTGTGATTGGGCACTTTATAGCCTTATGGACGGAACATTGAGTTCAACCACTTCAGAGCATGAACTCTCTTCATTTCACCCCTTTTCCTTTTATTTTACTTCATTTTGCTTTATCTCATTCATCCATTTTATCATCCTTCTTTCGCATCTCCATTTTTCCATTCCAGCACTCCCACCCCCACTTCAGGGCACCTGCCACATTCCTTAACAATCTATATCTCTGTTTTGCCATTCACATATTCTGATCACCTAATGGTCACTTTTAACACCTTTTCAGCCTTCTGAATCCTCATTTACATTCCCTTTGCTGCATTCCACCCCCACCCCGCTCTCGTGGTATAAATCTCTGCTGATTCTCTTTGCTCTGATGAAGGGTAGACTAGACTCAAAACGTTGGCTCTACTCTCTCCATAAGAAGTCTCACAACATGAGGTTAAAGTCCAACAGGTTTATTTGATAGCAAAAGTAGCACTTGTGCTAAAAAATAAACCTGTTGGACTTTAACATGGTGTTGAGAGACGTCTTACTGTGTTTACCCCAGTCCAATGCCAGCACCTCCACATTATTCGCTCCTGACAGAATTGCTGAGACTTTCCAGCATTTTAGGCTCTTGTTATCGAATTTAAACTTTATCAACATTTGCACACCAATTAAGATGAGCAAACAACCTTGTCAGAGCCTCTACTGGATAATTAACTAGTCACTTAATGGTGACTATTAAATCAATCAAACTAATTCCCAGTACTTTCAGTATCTCAAATGTGTACGTTAGCTGTAAATGGTGTGGCCATCCTCTGGTAAGAAATTTAACACCACAATATAGTATTTCATTGAGTTGAAGTTTTCAATGATTAATCCTCTCAATTCAGGATCAGGATCAAGTTAAACATTGCCAACAAAACTAACAAACGGTTTCAAAATCTAACGACAAATGCCATAAATTTTAAAACTTACTTCAAAAATTTCAAAACCATAGATGTCTAATACTCCCATCACCTTCTTCCTCACTTTGGTTTGTGCCTGTTGAAAAGGACATCAAGTTAGAAAAATAAAATTACTTATTTTAAAATATACCATCCCAAAATAACCTGCTAAACAAACTAGTGAATGTTTTCCACCCATATACAAAGCAGATTTGAAACTATTTTCCTCCCATCCTAATCATGTCTGCTAATCTCATGTTAAACATTGGCTGGAATGAATCTCCTGTCTGTGTCTGGCATTAATCAAAGATTCATTCTTGCAACTGCAATGTTATAAACACGCAGGACAAATCTTAGTCTAACTGAAGCTCAACTAGTTTTAACCATTCTGTACGAGTATAGAACTCAAAACATTAACTCTGTTTCTCTCTTCAGACCAGCTGCGTTTTTCCAGCATTTCCTGTTTTTATTTCAGATTTCCAACACCTGCAGTATTATACTTTTATCTTTATTTTAATTGTCATTTTTCCCACCCACAACCTCTGCAGATCTTTACAATTTGTTTCTTTCAGACTACCAGGTGGCATGACAGATCTGTAGAAAGTGTTTCTCAAAGTGGGCTCTGCAGAGACAATTTGGGGTTCCCCAGTTGTCAAAGGCCTGGATTTGTACTGTAACGTAGAGCCCTTTCATTGTGATTAAAATCCCACATATGGCCAAAAATCCTAAGTCCCACTTCAGAGCCCAACACTTTCCCTCTTCGTGGGAGTGGGATTGTTGAGCTAAGTTTTATACATGAGCCATTCACAAAGACAACTGCCATTTAAAACACCAGCTGCCTTCACTGAATTGTGATTTTGGAAGAACAGGAGTGTGGAATCTGAATTGTGCAAATTAGAACAAGAAAGAGATCTAAGTTTGGTGTATGGATTTAAATGATCAGGGTATCCATCGGGAGAAGTAATGTACTTCTTTTGATGGGGTTCCAGGGCACCATTGGAAGAGGTAAGAAATCCTTTATGGGAATTAAGGTGCCCTTTTGGATTGTTAGAGAACATAATTAAACACTTTTTATGCTCAAAATCATTGGAACTGTCAAGCTAGCAAAGAATAATTTGCCGTCAAAATTATCAAAGCCATCCCAGAGGTGCCCCGAACTCGCAAGGAGGCATCCAGAGCTTCCGGGGAGGTGCCCAAAGCTGTCAAGAATCTGACCAAATACCCTCACTGAGCTGTTAGACAAGAGCAAAGGCAGGTAGATGTGGGAAGACACTAAGATGGGATAGGGTGTGTGTTCCACGGGGATGGGTTGGGCCCTTGGGTTGCATAGGTGCCATGGAGATTTATTGGGGGCATGGATTAGCATAGGTCAGGTTGGATGGCGCATAGGAAATGTGTGGGAGGTGAGGACTGAAGTAATGTTTATGCTTCATGATCTTTCTATTCATTTAATCACAATGCTAGCCTTTTGCCCAGCTTGCCACTGCACCCAGCAGTCTGTGCAATCATTCCTGGATCACCCATCCCACCTCCTGTTTCAATACACCCACTGATTGCAGAAGAACATTTGTAAAGGTTGGGTTCATTGAGCCAGAGAAAAAAAATTCACTGAACTCAGCAGATCTGACTCGGGAATGCAAATGAGCAGCAGTAGCTGCTGGGCTTTGAGTGAATGGACACCTGTGAGTGCAATGCAGCGGAAGCAAAGTGTCCTGCCTCAGAGGGCAGAAGACAGATCACCAGGTGGACAGGCATTATCAAGGCTGGTGTGCACACCAGGTAAGTTTAATCTTGTTCAAGAGAAGGTACTTTAAAAAAAAACTACAACTTAAATTCAACTGCTCTAGAGAACCATGATAGAGAAATGGTGAAAGCTTTTTATAGGAATAGCATAACTTAATAACTAAATTTCTTTAACATAACAACATGGAGGGAATAAATTAACATTTTTGCCTGTGTCGATTAGTAAGAGGTTACACACAGAAGAATGGACAATACATCTCATTTGTGAAGCAAACAATTTCACACAAGGCTTGGAGCTATGAGTTTGAGTGAAAAGATATCCCCTATTCTTCAATAACCCACCTCTCAGCTTATTACTAAAGACACATTTTACAGGAGGCTATAGTGACACCCAGACCTGGGAGGCATTTTAGCTGATTAGGTTTACAGCCAAAAAAAAAATCCATAAATATAAAATCATAAATACAATAAATTATGAATATAAATATCATAAATATAAACATATACTTCCTTCATGAGAATATTTAATCAATAAAAAATCTCACAAAGCTATTCATTTCCATGAAGGACCATTTGGTTGTTTAAATTCTCAGCTAGCAATATGCAAACTACAGTACCTTGATGCTCTCATTGATTCTATTCACAAGCCAAGTGAATAAGCGATTATAAAGGTTTTTTGCCAAGGCATCACGTGCATAATAAGCCTGAAAACAAGGAAAAACAAACCATCATTGGAAAATTGATACCTTACTATAAAGGTGGGCACTTTTACTTTTCTAACAGGAGTGTGGAATCTGAATTGTGCAAATTAGAACAAGAAAGAGTTTTGGCTTAAGTTGTGCATCATTTCAAGTTTCAGCAGAACCAGAAGACGTTGGATGGGATTTTCTGGCTCTTCCCATCGGCAAGTTCTTCTGGTCCTACCGAAGATGACCCCAGCACTGTGGCTTCCCTGCCAGTGGGACTGGCAAGCCATGCAAAATGTCGCAGACTTCAGCAGGATTGGAAAATTCCACCGACAGCCAATGGAGAACCATCACCACAGGAAATCCCATCGTTGTTGGTGTAGGGGGAAAATTCTGGGCATTGTTCTCATCTCTACTCATATCAATCATCATTTCCATTAATTTTCTAAGCAGTACGTGTGGGTATTACTGGACATAGGCAAGCAGTGTCAGGCAAGAGCAGGAGGTACCGTGGGAAAGAATGAGGATGCAATGTTCCAATCTACCTCCCCACCCCTAAGGTGGGTTTCCTGCATTGAAGGCAGTTTGCCTCTGGAAATATTCTCACCCTGCCAAATCTAGGCTGTTTTACATGGCTTGCCCTTTCCACGATGCAGGGGTCAGCTACAACGGAACCGGAAGATTCTGCTGGCAGGAAGGGCTGGAAAATTCCGTCTGGAGAATTTTAAAGCCAGAGTTGGATTCCAAAGATTGGCACTGAATCCCTTACCTCTTCCTGACTGTCAAGAATATTCTAACTGAGCAAGCACAACAGTAAATGCCATGGTCAATGATGTTTGCAGATGTGGTGGGGATGAGGAGAACATGTTTGAGTAGTTGGAGAACAGGAGAAAAGCACTGGAAGACAAAAGTAAGAAGATCAGTCGAACAAAGACCCAATTCAGAAGCTGTCGTTTTGAGTCTAGGGCAGAGGGATCAGGGTGAAAGTGTAAAGATTTGAGCAAGGATGCGGAGAAAGTGAATAGCTTCAAGTATCTTGAGTCAGTGGTGACAGAAGATGGAAGGACAAAATGGGAAAATCAGCTAACAGATTAGCTCTGGGTGGAGTCAATGGAACATTACGTGACAGAATAGTATAGCTCAAACTGAAAGGAAAAATCTACAAGAACAGTTGAGAGACCAGCCTTGTTGTATAGTGCAGAAGCTGAGGCAACATCAAAAAAAGAGTGGAACAGCAACTGGGCACCAATGAAACGTAGATGAGGAAATGAATATGAAGAGTAACTGAAAAGGGAATAAAATCAGGAATGAGCACATCAGGGGGTCAGCGAAGATTAAGAAAGCATCAATGTAAGTAGCCAAGAAGAGATTGAAATTTTTTTTTAATTCGTTTATGGGGTGCCAGCATCGATGGCTGGGCCAGTATTTTTTGCTCAATTTTTAACACTTCAGAGAGCATTTGAACGTTAATAAAACCTGGAGTCACATGTCGGACAGACCAGGTAAGGATGGCAGATTTCCTTCCCTAAAAGGCCATGAGTGAACCAGGTGGGCTTTTACTATAAAGATTAGACTTTTAATTACAAATTTCCTTTTCACCATCATGGGATTCAAATTTGGGTCCCTGGAGTATCACTCAGATTTTTACTGAATTCAAATTTTATCATCTGCTGTGGTGGAATCTGAAATCAGGAATCCAGATTTTGCCCTGGGTTACTAATCATGTGACAATATCACAAGCCACCATCTTCCCTTGGTTGGCTGTTGTGGAAGGAAAGAGGAGATATATGTGAGGTGGATGATGGTGGTGGTAATGCCAGGAAGAAGGCAAAGAAAAAAGAATAAATGGAAAACTATTGTGACCTGCTGAGGGGGAAGGGAGAGAGAGTGGGTGCCTAGGCAATGGAGGTGGTGGGGGGGAGAGGGGGGGAGGCATTTCAACCAAATTCTGGAAAAAATTCCAAATCAAAAATCAAATAAAAGTTTTGCAATCCAAATGTTGAGTACAATCAATAAAACAGTTTGAGGCACAAGCCAATACTTAAAAGTAAATAATGATTTATAACTGTCTTCATAAGTACAGTGTTAATAAATATATGAAAAATAAGCTACATCCACAGCATTTTCTCTTCCACAGAATTTATAGCTGAATCAAGCAGCCGAAGGCACAACTCTACATCAAAGCTGCCCTTCAAAAAGAGAAAGGATTCTTATACCAACCTAGGAAAGTGTGCTTTGTTGCTGCAATTTGCCGTCATTGATGTTTCTGGATTTTAACTGGAGAATTGCCCAGCCTTTTTGTTCATTTATTAGGATGTGGTTCTTTGATTTAACCCGAAAGGCATGAGGTGAAAGTAACACAAGGAGAATGGCTACTTGAGTCAGACTAACAGGGAACTCCCAGCATCCACAGAACTGTGTCCTGGCAACAATCAACATTTACAGTAGGTGGGACAATTGGAAACAAACCAAAGGTAAAATATAAAGCGAGAGAAGGCCACGTGTCAAGCCTAGCAGTTGCAAAATACAATGAACAATCTGTCCCTACTGTGGATTCAATCCAATCTCAAAGCAAAGCTTCTGCATTGTTTTAACCTGACCCTTGGGGTTAATCAAATAAAGCTTTGAGATGTAGACTCCATATTACTCATCCTTAATCAGCAGCCTTCTCTGTTGCTCAGCGAAAAATAATGTTCTACACAATGTTCAAACGTCTTTAACGTGTACCTACCTGTATCGCTTAGTGATTTCAATCTCCAATTCAACCACCTTGCTCTTTCTTATTTTCAAACCTTTCCTGTCCTCTCTTCACCTCTACATTCTGATAAGTATGATAAGCTCCTACCCAAATTCCCTGCCATTCCCCCAGCTTGGGGAGAGTACTGTGAGCTGTCTGAGTACCCTTATCTAAGGAAATATGTTATTTAATTGGAGGCAGTTCAAAGATTAACTAGGATGATCGCCAGCATGGAGGGATTATCTTATGTTGAAAGATTAAACAAGTTGAGATTCTATTCATTGGAATTTAGAAGAATAAGAGGTGATCTCATTGAAAATATATATAATTCTTAAGGAGCTTGACAGGGTGTTTCTCTTCATGACTGAGTCTACGGTCACAGGGCATAGTCTCAGAATAAAGGGGTGACAATTTAAGATTGAGCTGAGGAGGGATTTCTTCTCCCAGAGAGTTGCCCTCTTTTTAGAAGTTCTTGCCACAAGGAGCTGTGGGGCAATGTCATTATATATATTTAAGGCTGGGATAGATAGATCTTTGATCATTAAGGGAATCAAGGCTTACAGGGAAAGGGCAGGAAAATGGACATGAGGAGCATCATTGGATCAGCCATGATCCTATTGAATGGCAGAGCAGGCTTAGAGGTAGAATGGCCTTACTCCTGTTGCTAAAAAAAAATGCTTCCCATTTCCTTCATTCTCTCTGCTCCAACTGTCTTTAGCACGGACAAGACACCCTTATATTTTCACCACTAATATCGCAATACCACCTCTACCACAAAGTTGTCAAATGCCAAAACGTTGCTTCCCTAATTGTCACAATTCTTCTGCAACTGTGGACCTTTTCAAATTCTCCCTTACTTCCCACAAGCATGCCTTTTTTGGAAAAGTCTTTAATCTTGCCCATTCTGGTGACTCCCTCATATTTTTACACTCTCACATCCAAAGGATGCAGAGTTGAATGTATCTGATGCATACTTCAGGTGAAACTGGGCCTCACTCACCTCTTCCTAACACTCTGATCAGCCTGCAGAACAGAAATAACTCCCAGCTATTTATTCTACTAAATGATCATCTCTGTAAATCTTTTGCTTCCTCCATCCTCACTAACAAGCGTCAAGAACTCAGATGTCTTTATCACTCAGACTGAGCTATTTATTCAATTGTTTTTGCCTTACCCTCAGAACTAAACTTTGTCCAGGCTTTGATCAAACCCTCAATCTGAACCCAATTGGAAAAAGCTTTGTTAATCTCCTATCTTCTTTTAGCCCTCTCTGAGCTGATCTTACCAAGTCTAACAGTTTACTGCTCCTTTGACCCTATTCCCATAAAAGTCCCGATCAGTCAATTTGTCTTTATGTTAATTAACAATGATAGTGATTTCCTCTTTTCAGCTACTTTCTGTCCCTCTTACGAAACAGTCATCACCACCTCCTCAAAACTCCCAAACCTTCCCTCCAGCTCCATCTTCAATCTTCCTTCCCACTCCAAAATTCCTGCAGAATAATTTTGCCTTCTAAATCCACATCCATGTTCGAACCTTTATGAGGAGGCTGTCACGGGACTGAAACAGAGCTATTCAACCACAAGTGGCATCCTCTGTTACTATGAATACGGTGCATTATATTTCTTTATTTATTCCAATACTCCTTGATGACCTCCAATCCTCTCTACATTGTGGCTTCTAGATCATCCAAACCTCTGTTGCTAGTTTGCTATTTCATGACAAGTCTCAGTTCACCCATCATTCACGTCCTTACTGACCTACCTTGATGTAGGGATGTTCCCAGCATCCCTAACTTAAAATTCTCAATTCCAATATTATTAAGGCCTTGCTCCTGCCTATTTTTGTAATTCCCTCCAATCCTACAACCCACCCGGCACTCCCTGTGGTCTGATCTGTACCATGCATATCTGCCTTCCTTCATAATACAACTGCCAGTAATACCTCTCTCTACCTACCCAGGACCCATGTTCTGGAAATTCCCTTAACCTTTTGACAATCCCTATTCTGACTAAGGTTTGGCCATTCCTTTCTCATCTTCCATTTTGCCTTGTGCTCATATGTTTCCGATTATGCTTCCAAGATGTTTTTGACAGTAATGTGCCACATAAGTGCAAGCTGCTGTAACAAAGAAAGCTGTGTAACTTAGATGTGTAACAAAGAAAGCTGTGTAACTTAGCCATGCATGTTGCGAGACTCTGGCACATTTACCTGGGCCACATTTAATGTGGTTGAGACTTTCTCTTGTTTTGCCTCCACTGTTCGGAAACTAAAGGCTCTCTCCAACACAGCCTGATCTTGGCCAAGTAACTCACAGATCTCCTTCAGCTCTGCAAATGTAATAAATAACTGTAGTATCTGAAACAACGGTGTGAGAAATTCGACAAGCGGAGGGTTAACTTACAAATTTAATTATAAGTTTTTTCTGAGCCACTGGCTCAAATATTCCATATTACAAGTATTTTTAATGTTTTCCTCTTTTAGGTCTCTGTCTCCGAGCAGATTCCCATTCTCTGTCCCACATCCAGACTTTAGAACAATTCTTGGCAATATTGCCTAATTTGCTTTTGTGACAATTATCCCACTGCACATCAACTCAGACTGAATCATCCCCCACTCCTCAGCTAAACGGGGAATGTTCTGGAATGCACAGTTCCCTGTAGCTTCTGTCAATGTTCCTTTGTGACCACCCAATAAGTCAAAGGTGTGCCTCTGCAGAAAGGTCTGTGCCAGATATTATTTTCCATTCTCTGAAATGTGGTCCATCACCTTGTGGCTCAAGGCTCAATGCCAGATTGGCAAAATCTTGTCAATAATAATAGGCAGACTAGAATCCTACTAATTAAACTTTCCAACGCTACAGATGAAATCCTGTGCCCTCAGCCACAGTGGGTTTGCGGGGGGAGGGGGCATTCAATCAGGAATAGGGTGATGGGTGGAACCCCTACTGCCCTCCAACCTCCACTCCAATCCAATGGGTGGCAGGAAAGTCCATGGACAAACAGGAATCCCCTACCATCTGTTGAGGCAATTAAGTGGCCAATTAATGGCCATTTAAGGGCCTCATCTCTGCACTGTTGATATTAACAGTAGGCTTGCTAAGTGGATAGCACATAAAGCAAACCCTATCTTGCAGGGTTTGGAGTGGGGTGGGAGTATCTCTCACTTAAAGGCATTCCGTGCATGAGTGAGGGACCTGGCATTGGGAGGGGAATCCATAAGCCACACCATTGCTGCTGAACTCACCCCATGCCACCCCACTCCCGTCCCACTGTCCCTGCTTTCCTGTCACATCATCATTCATCTAGTTTGAAATGTGAAGCCCTTGGCTGGGTGATGTAGCAGAACCACCATCTCCCTGGTGGTGCGGTGATTCAATACAACTGCCCAGCAACTCTTGACAGGCATGATTTCTGCCCTCAGGGTCCTTGTTCTTTGTGGTGGGTGGGGGGGGGGGGGGGGGGGGAGGCCTGCTAATGGCTGATTCGTAAATGTGCTGAGCCTTTCAAAAAAAAAAAGAGTTGTAGGGATCTCACTGACTCTTCAGCTGGTGGCCAGCACCCCGATAACTCCCAAAATTTTGCCCTCCCATAACCGCTTGACCCTCAGAAGGAGCTTTCCTTTTCACAAGGATATGATACCGGAAGAAGATAAAAATTAACATGAACATTGCATTCAAAAGTCTGGCAGGGGTTGGCACCACTGCTCCTACCATTTTTGTCTTGGATGCGGCTCTCATCTAAGCCATTAACTCGAGACTCTGGCTTGAATTCAATATTTCCCAGCTTGAGCACTGCAGCCACCACCTCCAGGACTAACTCCACTTCATCGTCCATGAAGCCAACAATCTGCATGGCGTTCTGCAGGAGTGGAGAAAGAGCAGAGAGCAGAAGAATTATTAGAAGTGCAGACTCAAAGACATGTGTCAGAAGGAGGGCTATAAATGGCCCGTCTCAGCCTGATAATGAGAATTGGGAAGTGTTTTCTCACACCTGCAATTAAGATAGGAAATGGTTCATTGCACCCAAACACGTTGGACTTTGTCCCGATGTTTGCAATTCCCTGCAATTTACTGTGCTAAAGCAGATGCAAAATTTAGATAGTCTCCTGGGACGAAGGCAATCTTTGTATTTAGCCTCCAGATGTTAAATTCCCATTGCATTTAAAATTGTTCTAAAATGTCTGGTGAGAATAAATTTGCTGTGCACCTGGTAACAACGTCTCCTGTTGCTGGTTGGACAAGCTTACATCAATACATTTTTGGACATCAAAAGGTCATGTGCAGCCAAACCAAGAAAGAAAGAAGGGATGCAGATCTCAGGCATCACTTCCGAACCCATATCCTATTACTGTACATAGGAAGCACTATTCCATCTTGCAGCATTTCATTACTTTAAAAAAAAAAGCATCATTAAATAGAACTGCTGTGTTACCTGTTGACAGATTAAAGAACATTATATTATTTAACTATCTATCATTCCATTACTCTATCATTGTAAACATATCTGTCTCAGGTATACAAACTTGCATAGTGTTGAAAAAAGAGACATGCTGTTTACTCACCAGGACACATCTGCAAGATTACCAACAATAAAGGGAACTTACATTACATGAGAAGAGTGTGCCATTTGGTTAGTAAGTGGACTTGATTGGTACAGGCATTGCCACAGAGAATGAGCAGGGAGCAGTTAATTGCCAAGCTTTTGTTCAATTAAGGCAGACTGACTCAAATTGGTGGAGGCACTTCCATGGGGAATGAATCAGGTATTGGCTGTCTATCAAGATTTTGTTTACTTGCGAAGGCGCAATGCATAGACATGCTCCTTCTGTCTGCAAAGGTGTGTGAATAGATATGGGTTTTATCAAATGTAACCGAGTCCCACTGTGAGTCTGACTGATAATCTCAAATTGGTTTTCAGTGTAATTCTTAGCACACTCCAGATTGTTTAGACTGTTGGGCCCAATCGCAGACTCACATCTATAGATTGACACAAACGTGATCTTGCTGAACTCCCCTGCAACCCCATCAGTCAGCCTGGGACACTGGACCCTCCGACTTCTACCCTTCTTCTCATTAATGCAGCAAAAAGCCCAAATTTCTATTATTGCTGAGAAAAACATCAGAGAGTGCCACAGAAAATCATCCATCACTCCTGAAATTAGCTTCCTAATAAAAATACATTTGATTTTGAGAGGTCAAGTAAGAAGCCAGGAACAAGGAGAATATAGAAATACCCACTCAACTCAGAGATTGGGGAGCACAGTGAAAGACAAAATGCTCTAACTCCTAAAGATGCTGTAAACAAGCCAAAATTAAATTAGATAAATCTCAAGAGTATTTTAGAAAGCAGTAGAACTTTGGAAGAAGTTCATATTTTTGGAGTTTATTTCTGGTTAGACAAAGGTTAGGTCCCTTATTTATTGACATCAACTCACATGACTGACCAAGTGTATGCAACAGAAAACCCAAATCAAAATATTCACTGACTCATACTCGTATTCAGTAAGGGATTTTTTGTTTACACAAGTAGGGCAATGGGAGAGGGGTTGCATTTTTATAACTTGCTACATTTTACGTATTGCTAAGTTAGCAAGCCTATGAAAAACAGCAAGGGGTCAGCCTAATTAGAAAGACCTTCAAAAAACAAGCACAGGCACAATGATCTTCTTTGGTGTTGTAGGATTCTATGCACTTTCTCAATTAGGAGTTAAGTTGTAGAAATATATTTTAAAACTATCTATTCAAATCCAGTTTGATAACGCATTACACGAAGAGTTGATAAATTTGACCAGGACTAAGATTTTGGAGTCTCCCACAGTATGGGAGGAATTCTCCCTTCTGGGACTAAGTCCCATGGAATAGGTGGGGTCCAGGAGTGTTTCCCATGGCGGAGAGTGAGGGAAAAATACGCTATGTCTTTATCTCCGGAATAATTAATTATGCATTCTGGACAGTGGTTTTGTGCTATTTTCTCTTACAGAGCAGGCTTGAATGTGTGCGTACCATAATCATGTCTTAGTACCATATTTCAAAGGTACCCTTTTAAATCACTGAGGTAAAAAGATGGACCTCCTGAAAGAGGAGGTGGAACTCCACAAACAGCCTGGAACTGGAGGATAAATCTCCTTGTTGACACTAAAGCTGGAAGATCCACTTGGTAGATGCTCTCCCCAACCCAGTGCTGCAGTGTTCCAGTGTCCAGGATCACTGGCTGAGATCAGCCCCGCACTGCCAGCCTCCCAATCACTGAACAGCCCTGTGACCCTGCAACGCTGCCTCTCTGACCTCCCCACTACGCACAGACTGATCACCAGATGTATATCCCATGACTTCCTCAGGCAAGTTCCAACTTTTGCATATCATGTTGGCCCAGATGTGTTCTGGACCGGTGGGCAGCACAGTGGTACAGTGGTTAGCACTGCTGCCTCACAGCACCAGGGACCCAGATTCGATTCCCAGCTTGGGTCACTGTGTGGAATTTGCACATTCTCTCCATGTCTGCATGATTTTCCTCCGGATGCTCCGGTTTCCTCCTACAGTCTAAAAGACGTGTCGGTTAGGTGCATTGACCCGAACAGATGCCAGAATGTGGCGACCAGGGGAATTTCATGGTAACTTCATTGCAATGTCAACGTAAGCCTTATTTGTGACTAATAAATAAACTTTGACTTTCGAGCTGGTCGGGGAATTCCACTCTGAGTCCAGGGTATGCGTGCAGTGGGCATGAGCCTTGCAAACCATGGAGTTCCCATGCTTGCTTTCCATTCTATGCTGATCCTATCTGAGGCAATAGTGACAATTGTTTTCAGATCATCTGGTTTTCCTTCAAACATTTTCATACGCAGGACAGGGGTCTGACTGATATTTATTACCCATCATCTATTTGCATTTAGGAAGCTGGTGGTGGACCTTCATTTTGAACAGCTACAGGCCAATCATGAGTGGAAACTGGCTGTTATCGCCACTCAGATCACTGTCAACTGATTAATGTGTATTTGTGTGGAGATCAATGAGGAGTTGATGCCTTCAGGCAAGGAAAAGTAAAGAAGATTTTGTGCAGAAGTTACAGAGACATGGGAATCTCCCAGAAATACAATAGTGTCGAATTTGAGTAAAAATTGGAGTAAATCCCACTGGCTTTATCAATGAGAAGTTTCAAAATGAATTTCCCACACTGCATTGCACAGTGCGTTAGCAAAAATCAACAGCAGGGCTGGAGAGGCCAGCAACATAGCTCTGAGCAGGCACTACTCATGTACCAAACTATCAGAGCGGCGATGGTGCATGCGCAGTGGACCTGTTGCAGATCAGCCCTGCAACTTCGTAGCGCTGCCCCTCCAACCCCTCACACAGACCAAGTGCTGACCTGGGCCAGCATCAAACCACCCCACCCCCTCCCCCGACACTCCCTCCCCAATCTGCTCCCAGCTCGCCTCAATGTTCTTCATACCCCCTGCAGCCCTGAACTCCTGATCTCTCCCGTCCAACCACACAGTCCCAACTCCCTCCAATGAGCTGACCCCATCCCCCCCAACTCCAATGGCAATCCCAATTGATGACCTCCCTCCATCGCGCAGCCCAATTGTTGAGTGGCATTGAGACGCCAACGCAGAGGCCCTGGCCTCCATCAGGCCCTGCTCCAATAAGGCCCCGCACTGCCTGATGCCCGGTGGGCAGTGCTAAGGTGCCACCTGGGCATTGGCATTTTGCCTCTGGCACTTATCCCCTGGCCCTTAGGGGGGGGCCTCAATGGCACCTCCCTTCACTTCACCAGGGCTGACTGGGGAGCTACACTAAACTCCACTAGATTGAACCCTTCTGACAGTGTCGGGAGGAGGGGGAGGGGGGGGGGAAGGGGGGCAGCAGTGGCATAGTGGTTAGCACTACTGCCTCACAGCACCAGAGACCCAGATTCGATTCCCAGCAGAGGTCACTGTGAGGAATTTGCACATTCTCTCCATGTCTGCGTGGGTTTCCTCCGGATGCTCTGGTTTCCTCCCACAGTTTAAAAGTTGTGTCGGGTAGGGTAAATACATGGGGTTATGGGTACGGGTGGAATTGTAGTCAGTGCAGACTCGATGAACCAAATGGCTGTCTTCTGCATTATAGGGATTGTATGATTCTATTCTATGACCTTAATTAAGGTACTTTATTTTAGATCTGTAAGCGCACACAACCATTTTTCAAAAGTTTAAGCAGTTTATTTTCATTTTAGCATTTGAAGTTGCAATTAGTACAGACAGCGATGGGTGGATGGGGAATATGCAATCATTCATCAAAACAAAATATTCTGTTGCTTCACAGTTCCAGTGACTTAGAAGCTAAATTTATCAAACTCAAAGCAAGTATAGAGTGAAAATGCTCCCATGTATAGCTACCTGAAACCTGCATTTCTGGCATCGTAACATGTTTTCCTTGAACAATCATTTTGGACATGTAAAGCTTTCTAACTACCTTCATCAGTAAAAGCACAGCAAGTATAAACCAGTTTGCCTACACGACCAGCTGCTAGCTGAAGCAATTCAACACACTCAAATGATTACAATCAAAATAGATTCAAGTTCACTGTAAACCCTCAGCCTAAAGACCAACTGGGTTAATTAGTATTGTTTTCATTGCCATATTCAGGAGATGATTTGAACACCTGGTTATATGGTAACTGTGGAAACACATTCCAGCAAGAAACAACAAGGAGCATTTAAACTCGAGATGCACAAGAACCAGGTCGAGTAGGCCCACCTTTGCCCGTTCCTGATGGCTTGACTCTAAAATGATTGAGGCCCTACCAATGCCACAAAGTTCTTCCCTTCCACTGCCAGAACCTCAGTGATGCTGCATCATCTCGAACCCTTTAATGAGAAAGATTGTGCTGGGCTAGGGGGAGGAATGAGGTTTGTCCTTCTCTCAATTTGACAAATTGTCCAGCTGCATCAATAGCTTGCTATATGTCTGTCTCCACCTTATTCTCCACTGATATCCTGGGACATGAGGAACAGACATCAGACCCATTGCTCAGCTACGTATGGTTCCTCACCATTCACATCTCCTGAAGGTTTTGTTTCATGCTCTATGAACTCAAGAAAATGCGTTCAGAAGAGGGAGAAAAGTGCAAACACACGCAGGTATTCAATTCAGAGAGACGCAGGGATCAGAGCAAGAGAAAACAAAAGAGAAGGCTGTATCTTCCATTTCATTGCTTGAATTTTCAAAAAGGCACTGCATTTTGAAGCCCAATAACGATCCCACATGCAATTTGCTAATAATGAGTGTGAGGGAGAGAGAGAGAGAAAGAGAAAAAGAGAGGAAGAGAGGGGACCAGAAATTTTGATGCAGGGAACAGAGAGTGTTAGATATATTCTCTCAGCCCAGTGCCTGAATCATGTAGTTTAAAGTTGTCCAGATATTGGACTTCAGGCCTTACTATGAAATTGATTTGAGATTTGAATCCGCAAAGACTAGGCCACAACTAGCACTTCAACAATTTCCCAGATTAACCAAGTTGAATTTTTAAACCATTTCAAGCTTCCAAGGGAATAAGATAGAAAGTAAGAACAGGAAACAGAAGGAGAAATTGTTTTAGATGAAGGGAGTCTCCTAGAATCCTTTTGTGCATTTTTGGAGCCAATAAAGAGAAATGATGGAGCAAGTATTTAATGAGAGTTAATAGTGACATGTGTGATAATGGCATAACAGGAAGGAAGAATGTAGGGCAGTGATCCATTGGAACAGACGTAGGGGCAACACTAAGAATGTGGAAGGTGGCAAGATAGGGAAAGGCTAGTGGAAAGATGAAGGCATGGAGTTACAATAGGAACAGGAGGAGCACAAGTAGTTAAGAATGTGATGGAAAGAGATTTTTTAAGGGCGACATTCTTCCTATAACCTTCATTCTCCTATGCTGCCTAGAGTAGTTAGACATGATGTAAAGATGCCGGCGTTGGATTGGAGTGGTAAGAACTCAGTAAGAATTTAGCAACACCAATTATTAATCCAACCGATTTATTTGATAGTAAAAAAGCGAGCTTTCAACACTCCCGTGTCTTCATCAGGCAAGTGCAGTGTTCTGGTCTGCAATAGCACACATCAGCACAGACAGTCAGAGATTGCTGATTAGAATGCGAATCCTTACATCTAACCTGCTATTCAAGTGTTAAAGTGGCTAACAATGTGTGTGAAGGGAATCCTGAGCATTGGTTAGAGAATTGTGTATTTTCTCCAGACAGCACAGTAAGTGAGGTTTTTTGCTAACCCAGGCAAGTTACGGGGGTTACAGATAGTGTGTCATGAAGCCAAGATCCCTGTTAAGACCGTCCTCATGTGTGCGGAGCTTGGCTATCAGTCTCTGCTCAGCGACTCTGCGCTGTCGTGTATCACGAAAGCCCCCTTGAAGAACATTTACCCGCAGGTCGGAGGCCGAATGCCCATGACTGCTGAAGTGTTCGCCCACAGGAAGGGAACTGTTTTGCCTGGTGATTGCTGAGCGATGCTCATTCATCCGCTGTCGTAGTGTCTGCATGGTCTCCCCAATATACCATGCTTCGGGACATCCTTTCTTGCAACGTATTAGGTAGACAACGTTGGCCGAGTTGCAAGAGTATGTACCGTGTACCTGGTGAATGGTATCCTCACGTTTGATGATGTCGTCCATGTCTATGATCCGGCATGTCTTGCAGAGGTTGCTGTGGCAGGGTTGTGTGGTATTGTGGTCACTGTTCTCCTGAAGGTTGGGTAGTTTGCTGCGAACAATGATCTGTTTGAGGTTGTGCGGTTGTCTGAAAGCAAGAAGTGGGGGGGTGGGGATGGCCCTAGCGAGATGTTCATCATCATCAATGATATGTCGCTAGGGCCATCCCCACCCCCCCACTTCTTGCTTTCAGACAACCGCACAACCTCAAACAGATCATTGTTCGCAGCAAACTACCCAACCTTCAGGAGAACAGTGACCACAATACCACACAACCCTGCCACAGCAACCTCTGCAAGACATGCCAGATCATAGACATGGACGACATCATCAAACGTGAGGATACCATTCACCAGGTACACGGTACATACTCTTGCAACTCGGCCAACGTTGTCTACCTAATACGTTGCAAGAAAGGATGTCCCGAAGCATGGTATATTGGGGAGACCATGCAGACACTACGACAGCGGATGAATGAGCATCGCTCAACAATCACCAGGCAAAACAGTTCCCTTCCTGTGGGCGAACACTTCAGCAGTCATGGGCATTCGGCCTCCGACCTGCGGGTAAATGTTCTTCAAGGGGGCTTTCGTGATACACGACAGCGCAGAGTCGCTGAACAGAGACTGATAGCCAAGCTCCGCACACATGAGGACGGTCTTAACAGGGATCTTGGCTTCATGACACACTATCTGTAACCCCCGTAACTTGCCTGGGTTAGCAAAAAACCTCACTTACTGTGCTGTCTGGAGAAAATACACAATTCTCTAACAATGCTCAGGATTCCCTTCACACACATTGTTAGCCACTTTAACACTTGAATAGCAGGTTAGATGTAAGGATTCGCATTCTAATCAGCAATCTCTGACTGTCTGTGCTGATGTGTGCTATTGCAGACCAGAACACTGCACTTGCCTGATGAAGACACGGGAGTGTTGAAAGCTCGCTTTTTTACTATCAAATAAATCGGTTGGATTAATAATTGGTGTTGCTAAATTCTTATAGAGTAGTTAGAAGCATAGCATTACTACAGTGCAGATGGAAGCCATTCGGTCCATTGAGCCTGCACCAACTACAATCTTACCCATGCCCCGGAATCCCATGTATTTACCCTGCTAATCCCTCTGACACTAAGGGGCAATTTGCCATGGTCAATCAACCTAATTTACACACCTTTTGGAGTGATAGTTAATGATTCTTTTCCTGGCTGCATAACACTGGACTATGTTCCAAATCTCATCTGAAAGGAGAAAAAACCAAAAAGATAAAGAAGCAAGAGGAAAAAGGAAAAACCTTTTTGGGAAAGACATGAGAGGAGAGAGGGTGAAAGAGAAATAGTAACTTGATGTCAACAGAGGCAGGTAAAAAATAGTGGCCATTTTTACCAACATATTGGCTGAAATTTCCTGCCGTTCACGCAGCAGGACCTTCCGGCCCCACCAATGGCATATCTTCACCACGGGTTTCTCAGTGGTGAACAGTGCATTCAGCGGGAAATCCATTGACAACAGCAGAACCAGAAGACCCCATTACTGGCCAATGGCAGGCACCTCTGTCACCATGAAACATGCATGAAAATCCCACTCATTATGTGCAATGTTACAACAGACCATTTCATTTAAATATACATAACTTGAAGAAATAAAACAAGAATTCCAGGACTTTATTCTCACAGATTATCTGAATCCTTCAGTGGGATTATTGTCTAGAGAAATGCATTATTCCAGCGAAAGCATGTTATAATGGTTATAACATTTCAATTTATTCCTCACAATCCCAAGTATCTTACCTTGACAGTTCTGAAATTAGCAGCATCATCGACCCCAATCACTTTAGCCGAATCCAGACCTAAGTAGTTGTATTGATTGAATTCCCGTTCAAGCTTCAATTGTTCTGGAGGAGAAAAATTAATATAATATAGTATAGTAAAATTCCAATCTTTTAAAGCATTTACATTATCACTGTTTTCTTTATTTATCATTTGGATGTTGCCTATCCACAACAGCTGAAATTTTGGGTTGCTTTGGATATTATTTGGGTTTAAGATCACCAATCTCTTTGTGAAGGAGATCTGATAATTTGCCAATGAATTTGAACAAATGTATGAAGTCTGAGTATCGGGATCATGAATACCACAGCAGACAATCCCTTTAGCAATAATATTCGAGAAAGGAATTGTGCTACGATTGATGAAACAGTATTTCAAATTTTAGTTAAGCAACAAGACTACAAGTTGACAGCCATTCTGGCATGGGCTGTTCACAGCAAGGAATTCACTCCAGATGGTTGGAGAATACGGTCCTGATCAATTCTGGATGAAATCCCCAAATACCTTCTGTCCTTTGTGACAGTCCTCTAAAAAGATACTACAATTAGTCTCTCTTGCAAATTTGAATATGCTGCATGCAAGGAGAAATGTTTTCATCATGGCTGAGGTCTTTGAGAAAATTTGTAGAGTGCTGAGACATCACATTAGACCATCTGAGATAACATTCAATTCAAGAGATTTAGGATACTATAAAAAAAGAGGGTCACAGGGAATGATATAATAATAAATAGCGATAGTTAGAAAATATTTCTAAAACGTACCAAAGTGTTAAGCTTCGTTCTCCATGATAAATTGAATTAATTATGGAACCTCAACTGAATAGATGAGGTACTTTGTACCTCAAATGCTTGCGTGTTGTGTAGAAAAGATCCTGATGAACAGAATGTGCTAATGGAACCCGAGGCAGAGGTCTTCATGATAATAAAGTTTCAGTTGCTGTCAATAATCATGAGCATTAGAGAAACAAGGCAAAATAAGAGAGTTTGACATTTGAAGAGAGTTTTGTGTTTATTCTGAGGTGCCAGATAAAAAGCAACCAGCATTACGAGGTAAATGGATTTGTTCCTAAAAAGTCATTGCTGGGTTTTGGAACCCATGAGGTTAGAATGAAGCTGGTAGTTACGGGTTTTGCAGAATAACTGTGTGATTCAAGTGTTAAGAGTGCTTTCTCTCACAACAGGGAAGTAATCTAATTTTTGGCTACATATTCATGGCAATGTAGGTCAATTTAAATTAATAATGCATTTCTGCAAGACAACTTTTTAGAGAGAAGTGTTTCTGAAACCACCTAGCAGATACATTAGGAAAGCAATAAAAATGCCTGTCTGTGCCCTGAGCAATGCTTCCAGGATATGGTCACTTTAGGTGACATCTGTTTTTCTAAAATAGACGGTATTCAACGAATAACACAGTGCACAATGGTTTATTAATACCATAAAGAAATGCTCTCAGGCATCTTCATGATGCATGCTGATGATTTCTTATGGGGTGACATTGTAGAACTTGAGACAAGTAGCCAATAATATTATAGTAGGATTTAAAATTGGGAATCAGGCTTATGGGACTTTTAAATATATATTTTTTTTATTTTTATTGTTTTATTATTATTATTTTTATTAAATATATTGTTTTATTAAATATATTGTAAAAATACAAAGGATTTTTAAATCAACTATTTATAGCATGTTATTTCCATCCTGGTTAATCATGCTAGATCATCTTAGAGATTCGTTATATCTCAGCAAGAGACAGAACAATTATGAAGCTTAATTGGTTGGTTGACACACTAAGACTAGAGAAGATGCAAGCCTAAACTTGAGAATATTTTATGGACAAACAGGTGATTAAGTTCTTATTCTTAAGCAGCCTGAAGCTAATCATTTTTAGGTGTGTCTTATCAATTGATTATATAACATTTTGAATGGGTGATAATTGGAAATGTTGAATTTAGCTTGAGAAGCTAAGGCAATAAAAAGGGTTGTTAAAAGTACTACATGGCTGCTGTAACACTGGTTCATGTGGAAGTTGTGGAAATGAGATCCTATCTGTCAAAATATTCTAAATGAGATTCTTTATGTACTGAAAATAGTTGCCTGCCATACTGAAAATAGTTTACTTGTTGAATATTATGGAGACAATTATTCATTATGGAATAATGGACATACTAATGAAAACTGTGGATGAAGACAAGATATTACATGAAAGCTAAATACTGCAGAGGCTGGAGATCTAAACAAAATCAAAAATGCTGAAAAAACTCAGCAGGTCTAGCAGCATCTAGAGAGAGAAAAACAATATTTATATTTCGACTCCAACGTTAGGACTTATCGCACCGGCAAAAATGTAAAACAAAACGTCTAGATCTGCTAATGTTGGATAAAGGGATTATTCAATTCTCAAGGCTGCACACCTTTATTGGTTACCACCAAGAGACATGGGCTCCATTTACTTGTAAATAGTAAACTTGCTGACTGTGGGAGGGCAGTTGGTGATTACCCTGAGCGAGATGACAAACAGAGGGAGGGAGGGAGAATAACCCTACAGAATGCTTCTGGGAGAGGCATTTTTTGTGGGCCAAAGAGGAGCATTCTTGATTTCCTAGATCTGCTAAAAAAAAAATTGCATTGTTTTCCAAGTGGCTTTCAACAATCCCTTTAGGAACCTGACCAACCACTTATTGCCAGGTATAAATGATAGATGATAGATGATATGAGTCTGTCCACTTATTATTGATAATTATAGTTGAGATCTCAAGTACCTCAATTTACACATTACAAAGAGGTTTCAGCCTGAAATATTAGGGAGTTCTAGTTGTCCATCTCAGGACTCCCTTCTAAGATGGCAGTTACAGGAGAGTTAGGCTTGTCAATTACGGCCCATTCACACCACCTGAAAATTGGCTGGTGAAAATTGGAGAGTCAATGCATGAACATTAACCTCAGGAACTGTTAACACCAATGTAAAGCTTTCACATCGTATTACTTGGAAACACATTAAGAAATACCACTGAAAACAGTGAACTATTAAATAGATAGATAGACTTAACAGGATAGATAAAGGGGTAACAGATGTAATTCATTACATATAAATATAAAGTGATAGATTTTAGAATTAACAATAATTAATTATCGAGGAATTAAGAATAACTTTCAGTACTGTCATCATTTAATCTTGGCAAAATCGTTGAATTCCAGGGTATGCAAGAGCCACTGCTCCTGATATAAAGACCGCAGCAGATTGGCCCAGAATTAAGAAACTTTAGCAAAGGTGAAGTCAATAAGAATAGAGGGAAAAACTCTCCCACTGGAACATCTGGCACAAAAAAATGGCTGTGATTTTTGGAGGTCGATCATCTCTGTCCCAGGACATTAGTGCAGGAGTTCCTCAGGTTAGTGTCCTAGGCCCAACTATCTTCAACTACTTCATCGTTGACCTTCCTCCCATCACAAGGTAAGAATTCGAGATGCTGGCTGATGATTACAGTATTCATTTCCATTTGCAACTCCTCAGATAATGAAATAATCCATGTCCACAAGTAACAAGACCTGGATAACATTCAAACTGGAGCTGATACCTAAGTGGCAAATAATATTTGTGCAACAAAAGTGCCAGGCAATGACCATTCCAACAGGAGAGAATCTAACCATCTTCCCTTGATATTCAATGTCACTCCCATCACTGAAATTCCCCACTCTTAAATCTTGGAGTTTACCATTGATCAGAAACTTGACTGGACCAGCTTCCCAAATACTATGGCAACAAGAGTAGGTCAGAGACTGGGAATGCTACCATGAGTAACTCGTCTACTGGTAGGGATTTTCCAACTCTGTTATAGCAGGACCCACCATGTGAGATTCAGCAGTAGCCCAGCCAAAAGGCAATTGGTTTTCTGTAGGAAGATATAATCCTGGTGGATGAGTGAGGCTGGAAAATCCCAGCAAACTGACTCCACAAAACCTATCTACCATGTAGAAAGCACAAGACAGAATTGTAATGGAATAGCCTTTGTTCGCTTGGATAGGTGCATCTTGAAGAACACTCGAGAAGCGCAACGTCCAAAACAAAGCAGCCCATTTAATTGGCATGCAATCTATCACCTTATATATTTATTTTCTCCCACTGCTGCCTGGTGGCTGCAATGTATGCCATTTACAGGATTCACTGCAGCAACTCACCATCATCTTCCCAAGGACTCTTACTGTACCTGACAAATCTACAACCTCTAACTCATAGAAGATCAAGAACATCATGGTAACACAACCATCTGCAAGTTCTCTACCAAGTCGTGCACCATTTTGACACTGAACCACATGGTTTTTCCTTCATTGTTGCCAGAAGTCTACAACTTCCTACTAAATAGCACTGTGGGGATACCTATATTACATGGACTGTAGCAGTTCACCAAGGCAATTAGGGATGGACAATAAATGTTGTTTTCATTAGAGATGCCCTCTTCCCATGGTTGAGTTAAAAAATGGAAGAAAACAAGCCTTAAATTGTGTTACTTTTGATAGAATAGAGCAGCAGAAAGACTGGAAGGTCAATTGTGCATGAAAAGATGCAGGGTAAACAAGGGAAAGGTGATAGAAATCCTGGATTTTTTTGTTTACTTAGTTTTTTTTGAAACTCCACAAATGATGGGGGCCTTGAACAAAAAGGACAGTTTCTCAGAAATTCACTGGGTGCTGATCACAGTTCTCCACCCATTTTAATAGAAAACCAGGGCCAATTGTTCCATGAAGAATATACATAATCTATTTATAGCTGCTAAGTGAAGTAGGTTGCATCTGGCTGCACTAGATTTCACCCTGACATTGTGGCCATGGACAGAAACAATTATTTTCATCATTTCAATGCAATTTGATTGCAGCTCCTAGTTTGGATCATTTACAAATTTGACTAATTTGCATTCTGTTTCTGAGTCAAAAGCAAAGATGTAAATCAGCAACAGTAGCAACTGCAAGAGTTGAGACCAGGGGAACCTATCCACAACTTCCCTCCACCTCAAGAATTATTCATCCAACTCACATCTGTTTTCTATCCTTCCGGCAATCTCTTAGCCTTCCTAAAGGTTTACCCTGAATCTCTGCAGCTCTGAGCTCTATTAGTAGCTTTTTGTGTGCAATTGTTTATTTTGGAAGTCTACACTACATCTATATTTATTACTGTCCACATGGGTATCAAAGTAATCAAGGAGATTGGAGAGGTACAATTTCCCCTTTCTGAGCCCATGCTGACTGCCGTTAGATCACTGTTGTTGTAAAGATAGTTTGCAAGTGTAGTTTGACAATTGATTAAATTATTTTATACAGCATCAAATAATATAGCAGGGTATGTGGCTCTCTGTCTATTCTGTCATCCTCTTGCGTGGGTTTTCTCCGGGAGCTCCGGTTTCCTCCCACATCCCAAAGATGTGCTCTTAGGCTAATTGGCAAAACAAATTCTCCCTAAATTGTCTCAAATTTGGTTTTTAATCCATAGATCTATAAACATGGACCGGGATCGCGTGTAGAAGTGGGAACATCGAGGTGGCGGCGCGGGCTCGTTGGGCTGAAGGGCCTGTTTCCCGTGCTGTTTTATTATTTGTTCTTTTCAAATGAGTATTAGTCAGTTTCCAATCTATTGATATCCCCACACTGTCACTGTTCCATCCCCTCCTGCTCCCCCGATCCACCACCAATCCCTCACAAAAAAGGGGCAACCGTCCCACAAAAGTAAATAATGGGTAACCCCTCCCACACTGTAGACATGAGGGTAGCCTAATCCCACCCCATCAGACATTCACTCAGTCCCCCACCCCTTAGCCTCTCTTCCCTTTCAGATTCACTAACAGACCCCCTTCCCCCTCAGGCTCCCTTCCCCCTCAGACCCTCCCCCCCACTCAGCCTCCCTTCCCCCTCAGACCCTCCCCCCCCACAGCCCCCCTTCCCCCTCAGACCCTCCCCCCACTCAGCCTCCCTTCCCCCAGACCCCCCCCACTCAGCCCCCATTCCCCCTCAAACCCCCCCCACTCAGCCTCCCTTCCCCCAGACCCCCCCACTCAGCCCCCCTTCCCCCAGACCCCCCCCCCACTCAGCCCCCATCCCCCAAACCCCCCCCACTCAGCCTCCCTTCCCCCAGATGCCCCCACTCAGCCCCCCCTTCCCCCTCAGACCCCACTCAGCTCCCCTTCCCCCTCAGATCCCCCCACTCAGCCTCCCTTCCCCTCAGATCCCCCCCACTCAGCTCCCTTCCCTCTCAGACCCCCCATCAGCCTCCCTTCCCCCTCAGATCCCCCCACTCAGCCTCCCTTCCCCCTCAGAATCCCCCACTCAGCCTCCCTTCCCCCTCAGATCCCCCCACTCAGCCTCCCTTCCCCCTCAGATCTCCCCAACTCTGCCCTTCAGAAATTCTCCCTTCCCTCTGAGACCTCCTCACTCAACCTTCCTTTCCCCTCAGATCTTCCCTTCCCCTTCAGGGCCACCCACAGGCTTCTTACCCCTCAGACCCTGCCCACTCAGACCCCACTTCCACCATCCTCATAATTGAAGTTTTTCATCCCTAGAACCATTTTGATAAATCTCTTCTGCATTCTCTCCAACGTGTTTATGTCTTTCCTATAATGGGGCACCCAGAACTATATAAAATATTCTGGCTGAGGTCTAACTAGTGTTGTCTCAAGTTCAACATAACCTCCTTGCTCTTATACTTCATGCCTCAAGTGAGCCTACAATACTGTATGCTTTACTAACTGTTCTCTCCACCTGTCCTGCTACCTTCAATAACTCGTGCACATATACACTCAAGTCCCTCTGCCCTGCACACATTTTTTATGTTGTCTCAATAAATTCATTGATCTAGGATGTTAATTTGGTTTCTCTCTCCACAGAAGCTGTCAAGATGCTTGTGTTTACCAATCTACATTCAATTAAGTGTCCCTTTAAAATAGCTTCCCTTATTTTATATCTCACATCATCTCTTCGTAAAGCAAACTGGCCCCTTTCTTGTGGATTAGCTGCTGATCTATACCATCACTCTCAGGTTACCTTGGATCGCCTATTCATGAAGGATTTTAGCCAGAGTATTTCATTCTGTGCCACATGCCCTCCCACTGGACTGACTGAAGTTATCCCAGCTATCCCTGATATATTTCACACAATACTTCATTTTTATTTCCTTTCTGCACTCTCTACATTCCTGAATGTCAAGTTTATTTCTATCCTTAAGAGATTTTTGAATAGCCTTCCAATGCTTACCATCACAGCTCACATAGAAATAACAAAACCCTGGATACGGAACGAGAAAACTGCCTGAGAAATATGTTGCAGCATGAGAAATATCTTCAGGAAACTCAGGACAAAAATAGGAGGGAAATGTCAGATGATTATAAGGATAATTTCCCTCTTTGCCCCCCCCCCCACTGATCCATATGACCTGACTTTATTGCTACATTCTTTGCAACGCACACCTTTCAATAAAAATGTTCTAATGGCTTGAAAACAGTATCACATTATCTGAACTACATAACAAACCACACTGTTGCCTATATCCTAACGCACACCAAATCCAGTTCACCATTTTTGCTGACCAACATTAGCTCTCAGTCTCATAACGCCTCAATTTTACAATCATATTCAAATCCTTCAGTGCCTCACTGACCACCTCCAAAAATCCACCCTCCAAATCTTTGTAACCTCCTCCAGCCCTCCACCACATTTAAGAAGCATTCAGATGAGCAATCAAAAGGGTACAGACCAAGATGCTGGAAAATGGGATTAGAATATTTAGGTGCTTGGTGGTTGGTGCAGGTACGATGGGCCAAAGGGCCTCTTTTTGAGTGGTACAACTCTATGATTCTATAACGTATGCGGCTCCAATTTTAGTTTCTTGCAGATTAGGTTTTCATTGCTCCACTGTTGACATCTGTGTCTTCAGCTGGCTAAACCATCAGCTCTGGAATTACCTTCATTATCTCTCAGTCACTCCATAATAAGCCCTTGGGTCACATTTACTGTAATATTAAATGCACTATATAAATGCAAGCTGTTAGCATCATAGAATCCCTACAGTGCAGAAGGAAGCCATTCAGCCCATCAAGTCTGCACCAACCACAATCCTATCCAGGCCCTATCCCTGTAACACCACATATTTACTCTGTTAATTGTCTGATTAGGGTAAATTTAGCATGGCCAATCTACCTAAAAAGGGAAACCGCAGCATCTGGAAGAAACCCACGCAGAAAGGGGAGAACGTGCAAATTCCATGCAGACAGTGATCTGAGGCCAAAATTGAATCCGGGTCCTTGGCACTGTGAGGCAGGACTGCTAACCATTGCGCCACCGTTTCACTGATTTAAATCAATGAAACAAATCTTCTGGTTGTCATTTTGAAGGATATGCGCTGTATAGGTCTATAGTGCACAGATATAACAATTCAAGAACATCCATTTCAAAAGGTGAACTTACTTAACAAATCCTCAGAGCCGCCCGATAACAGCTGATAAAAGATGTGGAAATTCCGTTCACCTCTGGGCTGTTTAACGACACGTGACTTCTCCAGGAGATCTTTCAGAGGGGAGGAAGAGATTTTATTTTTAATTGTTCAAATAGTGCAACATGTTTAAAATACACACTTAGGTTATCTTAAAATTCCATAAATAGCTTTCTATTAAATGCAGTAACTGATCTCCATCAGGGTAGACCAGCTATGGAAATTTATTTTTTTTTAAAAAGGTGCCAGTAGAGATGGAGAATTAAAACAAATATTATTTTGGCCGGATGTTAGCAATTCATAACCTACTGTGAACATAAAGTATATGATGTGTTCCAGCTGACCATTAGACTGAAATGAGAGAAGGGAAACATTTGCAAACACAATCTTTCTAAAATAGAAACATCCATAATGAACGATTGCAGAAAAGGAATTTTATGACTCCACTGCATCCTTGGCCAATTGTATCCGCCACAAAAACAGGTTAAGTTCAATTTAAGGAACGAACGTAACATTGTGATGCTTCTCAGCCTGAATCCTGTTTAACTCCTTTTGCAGTCCACCTATTTTTGTCTGTGATTGTGTCTCTCAAATTCACATGGAGGCAGTTTTAGTGGGTCAATTCTGAGAGAGTGAAGACAGCGAGAAAGGTGCTTAATCTGCTGACACCACTCCCTAAATCCCGGATCCATCACGTGAAGGCTGATGGTGTTCAAATGGAGCCAACTTGTTGACTTGCCAACTTTGAGGGCTACAGCTTTGATTACCTGACACAGTAATCTCCAACGCAGCAGAGACATAATGAGGTTAGAATGGGATGGAGAGAGTTAATACTGAGTCTGACACAGAGGAATCAAAGAGTAAAAATTAAATTTAGCCTGATTAAAAAGAGTGAAACTAAATGGAAAACTGACTGGAGCAGGCTGGAGAAAGGAGCAGAGTCCTTCTTAACCCTGGTGTGTTCTTATGAACTTGTTCACTTGATTTGTTCTATCAAACTTTTCTGACAGCCACATAACTTTGTTTTCTCTCTTCCTCTGATCTCTACACCTTCTTGTTCTGATTCCCTCCTACCTGCTCCTTCGCAGGTTTTCTGATATTAAAAAAGAGAAATGTGTCCATTTTACTGAAGTGGACACACACTCAAGTGTGTCCACTTCCCCCTTCACCCACTCCCACATGTTTAATCCAAAATTCTCCCCACGATGTGCGCACTCAGTACAGTCCCTTATACATCTGGAGATATCCATTCAGAGACTATGATGTATGCTAACAAAAAATGGAAAATCCCACACACAAAAATAAAGTGAATCCAGACCAGGAAACTAGTTCATTGGGAGAATCAGTGGGTGACATATTACAGCAAAGGTGATGATTGGAAAATATGAGGAGTAAATGACAAAATAGTCACATATACAGTAAATAAAGTAAAAATGATTAAGCACTTTACAGCTCACCACACCCAACATCTGAGTTCATAAACATTAGATCCACCACGCCCCACTTTTTCAGAAGGCAGCTGTTGCTGTCATTCTGCTTTTGCCGTTTCCAGGTTCTTAAAACAATCTTTTGACTCTCATTTGTTCAATTACCATCTCCTTTTGTCTTACACCACTGACTCTTATATAATTTCAAATCTCTTGGCTTTCTCCCCATCACAGAGCTTCACTTTTGCCCTTTCCTGCTACTCGCCCCATTTTCCCCATCTCTGTACTTGCTCAAGGCTCGTTAAATCTTTCATTTTTTTTTTCCCGGTTCTGCAAAACGGTCAAATCTGAAATCACTAACTCTGTTTCTCTTTTCATAGATTCTGCCTGAACAGCTGAGTATTTCCAGCATTTTCTGTTCAAGGGGTAGCAAAAGCACTATTCTATTTTTTAAAGAAGGGAGAAGAATTAAAAAGCCAGTGTCCCAATCACCAACACCATTTCAGTCAGATTGGCTACATGAAAGGGGGAGATAAATAAATTTGTACCCAAAGTCTCTTACCATTCTAACTTACACTCCATCCTCCCTCTCACTCAACTAGTTCAAAGTGGCAGAGAAGAACCAGTCAGCCATCTAACCACAGTTTGTACACCATCTGAAATCAGGACAAAAACTTATCGACAAGAAATCATGTCCAACTGGTGTACGCTATTGTGAGGTTGGGTACAATCCCTAGAAAGAGATTATTGAACGTGTCCATACATAACTCACTAGAAGATAATTATTTCAGGCCCCAGACTATACAGCTACAGTTTAATCCCACTGAAAAATAAGCAGCACTTCTAACCGAGAAGCAGGACTGTCTCTCTCTAATTTTCTTTTGAATGTATGCATAGATTGAACCTGTATAACTTCAATAGATGATTAATTATTTCACTTTGCACAAGTTCAGACTGTGGTACGTTCTCCCTTTAATAGAAAAACTGTGTTTAGGACGAGCAACTGTGCTGGTATGCGTTCCCATCTCTGATATGTTTGGTACATATAAGCTGAAGGCTCTTAATTGATACATCCAAGTCCAGGCAATGCAAATAAGTGGTAATGAATTATCGTCTATGCATTTTCTAAATTTAAAGCGTGGTCATGAACCAGCACATTTGGTGCTAAAAATGGATGACGACCTGCAATAAACAAAAATAAGAGGCATAAATTATCAACAGCCTTTCATTTCTTCTGCAAGATATATTTGCTGTCCAGAGCAAAAATGCTTGTGACTCAAGAAGTCCTAATTTGTAATGAGTATATGTGACAGATGAAACTGTGCAACGTAAGATGTTCATGAACTACCTTCTCATTATTAAAACCACAAGTATTTTCAAGAAATGCCAAATGGTTCTAAAACAGGGGATTTAAGGATTCCTACTTGAGATATAGTTTTGGATCCTAAATTACATGATTTACAAACAAGAAGGGGATTCAACCTGGACAGTAGAGCAGCTAAAACAACGCAAGCAAAGATTTATTTTTAACCTGAAACTAACCTTCAGGCAGGGCAAAAACGACTCGCATCTCACGTTATTTACTGCTCCATTACTGAAGACTATTAAACTGCCTATTGAACACTGGAAGTGAAACAAGCTGTTACACAATAGACTTCATGAAATGTTAACCATACACGACAGGTGCTATCAGCACATTTCCTTGTAATTTGTTGAAATAAAAGGATGACACATGAATTGGTTAGCTTCTTATTTCTATTATATAAAGCAGGCACATATTGTGTGCTTTCAATAATTCTGTTTAATATCAAAACTAAACTGATCAAAATGCAAGTTGCTGTTTGCCCCGAGAGAGTTAATAGTTGAATTACTGGAATCAAAGAGTCATTTTGAAGCATACTGTGAATTAAGCCTTCTGTTGCATCCCGAACCTATTTGATAATATAATATTACAAATGAATAGAAGTTTTTTTTTGCAATAAGAGGAACCAGAATGAATGTGGAGATGCTGGTATTGGACTGGGGTGAACAAGATGAGAGGACACATGATACCAGGTTATAATCCAACAGATTTATTTGAAATCACAAGCTTTTGGAGCACTGCTCCTTTGTTAAGTGGAAAAAGGTAACAGGCAATATACCTGGTCACTGGGTATGGGGAGCAAGCCCAGCCAGGTGGTCAACATTTCAGTAGGGGAGCAGTTCGGGAACAGTGACCACAATTCAGTAAGTTTTAAGATACTGTTGGATAAAGAAAAGTTAGTCCTTAAGTTAAGGTGCTAAACTGGGGGAAGGCTAATTACAACAATATTAGACAGGAACTAAAGAATGTAGATTGGGGGGGGCAGATGTTTGAGGGCCTCAACATTTGGCATGTAGGAGGCTTTCATGTGCAAGTTAATAGGGATTCAGGGCCAGCACATTTGGGTAAGGATGGAAGATAAGTAT
Organism: Sphyrna mokarran; assembly: GCA_024679065.1. Taxonomy (NCBI): domain Eukaryota; kingdom Metazoa; phylum Chordata; class Chondrichthyes; order Carcharhiniformes; family Carcharhinidae; genus Sphyrna; species Sphyrna mokarran. The sequence continues at coordinate 30,396,637 of JAGIQG010000011.1, forward strand.
GGCAAGTTTTGGGAAGTTTTGCTCTTTGTAATATACATAAATGATTTGGAGGAAAATGTAATTGGCTTGCTTAGTAAGTTTGCGGATGACACAAAGAACTTTCAGATAGCAACAACGACCATCAGAAGATATAGCAGGATACAGATCAGTTGGAGGCTTGGGTGGAGGGATGATAGATGGAGTTTAGATCAGGTCACAGAACCCTACAGTGCAGAAACAGACCCTTTGGCCCATTGACTCTGCACTGACAAATGTGAAGTAACGCATTTTAGAAGGTCTAATTCCGATAGGAAATATACAGTAAATGGCAGAACCCTTAAGAGTATTGATAGGCAAAGGGATCTGGGTGCACAGGTATACAGTCCACTGAAAGTGGCAATTCAGGTGGAGAACATGGTCAAGAAGGCATACAGCATGCTTGCTTTCATCAGCCGGGCACTGAGTTTAAAAATTGGCAAGTCATGTTGCTCCTTTATAGTACCTTAGTTAGGCTGTGCTTGGAACATAGGGCCCAATTTTACCATTTGGAGTCTAAGGGCCGAATCCAGGAGTAAAGAAATCCAAGCCCGGAATCCTCTTCGCAGCGCGCCCATACGCTTTTTGCTGGTTCTGGTCTGTGGGCGAGGCTTAGCGCTGCCAGAATGATCAGAGTTCTGAACTGCGCACACGCAGTTAGAAAGACATGGGAAAAAGTGCACCCATGTTGGATCGCTTCCAAGCCGGAGAAAGCGGCCCAGGAGCGAAAAGTGGGAGCGAGGGTGCATCTTAGAGGGAGGGGGGAGTGGAGGTGCTGGATCTCTGTTGGGGGGGGGAAGCAGATGGGTCCGCTGCCATGCTGCGGGCAATTGGTATGGGGGGGGGGGTGGCAGCAGAAGTGGCAGTCAGTTAGTCTGGGTAGTGGATGGAGGGGTGATTTTTGGCTCTCAAGGATCTACTTCCATTCTTTTTTCCTAGCCCAGACCTGTGTTTCATTGCGAGTGTTTTCTCTGGAGGTCTGCCCTCAAGTGCAAGTAAGTGAACCTTCCAACAGCATTTCAAATCTGCACCGTTTTGGTCTTTTCAGTCCAAGTGCAAGATCCCACACACATTCCTCTTCCCTGATGGATCCCAAGTTACTCTCGCTCCCTGACAAATCCATCCCTCCCCCCAACTACCCAGACTGACTGCCACCCCTGCCTCCCTCCCCATCCACCTGATTGCCCTCAGAATAGCAGCGGACACCCCCCTCCCCCACCCACACCAGAGATCCATCTTACCCCCTCTCTTCACCCCACCCACCCCAGACAACGATGTAGCTCACCACCACCTCCCCCCCCCCCTTTCAAAGAATGGTCTGCCTCATCACCCCTCCAATCCCTGACAATGATCTGGCCTCGCACCCCCACTCACCAGAGAATGGTTGCCTCAGTCCCCCTTCTCTCCAGAGGAACATTTGACCCACCTCCTCCCCCCAACTACCAGATAACAATCAGCCCTCCCCCTACCAGAGATACATCTGACCCCACCTCGCTCCACACACACACAGGATGTTGCCTGGTATGAAGGGCATTAGCGATGAGGCATTGGCTAAGTTGAAGAAACTTAGTTTATTCTCGCTGGAACAATGAAGATTGAGGGGTAACCTGATTAAAGTCTACAAGATTATGAGGGGCATGGAAAGAGTGGATAGTCAGAAGGTTTATCACAGAGTGGAAGAGTCAATTACTCAGGGGCAGAGATTTTAAGGTGCAATGTTTAAAGGAGATGTATGAGGCAAGAGTTTTTACACAGAAGATGGTGGGTGCCTGAAACCTTGTTGCCAGGGAGGTAGTGAAAGCAGGTACGATCGTGAGTTTTAAAGGGTATCTGGATAAATACATGAATATGATGGGAATAAAGAATATATGGTCTCCGGAAGGATGTGGGGCTTTAGTTTAGTCAGGCAGCATGGTCAGCACAGGGTTGGAGGGCCAAAGGTCCTGGTCCTATGCTGTAATTTCCTTTGTTATTTATTCTCGTAAAGATCTATTGGGTAAACAAGGTAGAAAATCCATTGTATTGAAGAATATGATTAGATCTCTAAAGAAGTGAATACACTCATATGATTAGATCTGTATAAACGATAGCTGTAATGGAACAACTGGAAACAGGTCCTTCTAATCACTCCCAACGGTCATTGTAAGCGCAAAATAAAGTAATATCACGTGGATTTGCTGTGATGTAGATAATTCTTTAAAATTTTCTTTAACAAGTTAAAGCTTCAACAATGCCAAACTCTCCTACTTTGAATTTTAACAGAGAAGGATGTGGGAGGCAAAAGATGAACAGCAGGAGGTAGCTTGTTTGGTTACAGGTCTCAAAGAGGCTGCTTGTTTCCATTTTAACAAGTTTAAAACAAAACTTTTTAAGCTAATTTAGGATGGGTGCCCCCAAAGCCATGAACCTCAGCAGGTAAAAAGCAAGAGGTGGTTGCACAAGATCCCAGTGGCACTATTTGGAAGAACAGGTGACTTACTCTGATATCCTGGCCAATACTTATGCCTCAATCAAATCACAAAACAGAGCATTGCGTTCATTATCACATTGCTATGCACAAATTGGCTGCTGCGTTTCCTACATTACATCAGCACCTCAACAATACTTCAATGGTTACAAACTACTTTGAAACCTTCTGTGGCTAAGAAAGGCAACATATACTTTCCTTATTTCACCAATGACCACAAAATATGGGATATACCAAAATAAGCACAAAATGTTCAGATTGGAAAACAAGAAAGCTCAGAGTACAAAAAAGGCCAATCAATCTTTTTTTTTCCATAAATCAGTATAAACTATTCATCCTACTTTATCTTCTGAGGGCAGTTTAGGCAAAGTAAAAACAATAAATACCTAGATCACCTAAATATTGGGCAAAACTTGGATTTTGCTTTGTGTTTTGGGGTGGAATAGAATGAGGTGGTTGTCAGTGGTGGGGGGCAGGGTGGTGTTGGTAAAGAATGAAAAGATTTCCTGGTTTTTATTGCCAATGATCTTGAGTTAGTGAATCTATCAGATTCCCTTCTTATTCCATCTAAATGCAGGGTTTTTAACATTAATGTAGTTAGGATCAAATTTTGCAATTTCATCCATATTTCCATGAAAACCATAGATTAGTGGCTGAGCTCACTTGACCCATTTGCTGGAAATGTGTAAAGTGAAGGACAATTGAGGAAAGGCTAGGACTTGATTGCACCATCTCTTTGATCAGCGTTCGTCTGCTGAAAACCACTCTCTCGGTTTAAATGCGACTTGGATAATGCATAGTCTGGTCTGGAACCACAGCCAAGCATTAGGCAACATCTCCTGAACGTGAGAGAGAAAGAAAAATTGGACAAGAGCACGATAAAGTGGCAACGCAAAGCGGGGACCCTGTTGCTATGGAAGTGCATTACTCTGGTTTTTACTTCATATTGCATTCGTAGCAATATAAAGTAAAAACCAGGAGCAATCCACTTCCATAGCAACAGGTTTCTCGCACACCGAGCTTTGCACTGCTATCTTCACTTCAGCTACAGCCTTAATCATGAAAATGTCGTGTAAACATCCCTGGCCTGCCTTCAATAAGGAACTGGAGGCGGATATTGCTGCGTTATCTCTGGCATGCTCAGGGCTGCACTGTTTTGTATCAGGTAAACCATCATCTGGCTAAGTTCTCATGAGACAAGTGTGTATAATTCTGCAGAAGCTGGCTAGTCACAATAACTTGTTTCTCAAAAACCCAAGCAGCTTAATATTTTGGTCTGTGCAGAACTCATTAGTCAATAACGTTTAAAAACATTTTCAGGCACGGGATTGCAATCCTTGAGGTGAGCAGTGTATAATGGTTGAGATTACGTGACAGTATGCTGCATCTGAAAGGATACAAGAAACAGTCGCAGGAGCAAGCCATACGGCCTCTCAAGTCTGTTCCACCATTCAGCACGATTGTAGCTGATCTTCTGTCTCATCTCTTCATTCTGAAGGAAATGAATTCGGATTCAAGTTTCTATGCTCAGGTGTTGGATCATTTAAGGCAGTTGATCAAAGAGCTTTTCCACCTTGCAGGTTCCAGTTTATTTTACTATTCCTTTCCACATCACCAACATGCACCGTGCTGGACTGTGTTTTATTATTTTAAATTGCTGTCTTCTCTCTCTCTCGGACAGAGCAGTTTCTTCAATTTGGATTGGCGATAGTCACACGGTTAAAACAACATTGTCTGGCCAAGTCAAACTGGAAACTGCTCCACTGCCCTGGGGGCACCTCTGACATTTTTCCTGCTACAAAATCTTTTCAAAGGTAGGAAGGATAGCAAACAGCTTATAAAATGCCAATTCACCAACCCAACATCATCAGAGTCAGACCTCGGGTGAGCTGAGATGTGAACTAGGCTTTTGAGGATGTCTGGAGGTTAGTGGAATAAGAGGTGATCTCATTCAAACATACAAAATTCTTACAGGGATCAACAGGGTAAATGCAGGAAGAATGCTTCCCCAGGTTGGAGGAGGAGTTGGAGGGGGTGGTTTGTTCAGAATAGAGCACACAAACTCAAAATAAGGGACAGGCCATTTAGGACAGTGATGATGAGGCATTTCTTCACTCAGAGGGTGGTGAATCGTTGGAATTCTCTGCCTCCCAGTGTTGTGGGGGCTCAATCATCATGTATATTCAGAGACTGATAGATTTCTACATATTAAAAACATCAACGGTTAGAGATAGCACAGGAAAATGGTGCTCAAACCATTCAGGGCACAGCTGCCCTCATGATTGGCACCACATCCACCAGCCTAAACATTCACTCCCTCCACTAACAAAGCACTATGTACCATCTACAAAATGGACTGCACAACTCACCAAGGCTCTTTCAACATGTACTTTCCAAACCTGAAACATCTACCAAATGGCATGACAAGGGCAGCTGCTGCAAGAGAAAACCACCACCTGCGAATTCCCCTTCAAACCATTGTAACTTGGAAGTATATCATCATTGCTTTGTTGTCATTGGGTCAAAATTCTGGAACTCCCTCTCCAACAGCATTGTTGCAGCACCTTCACCAGAGTCAGAAACTGACTCATTATTACCATTATCTTGAGGGGAATTAGGGTGGAAAAGAGTTTCTTGGCTTCCCGTCTCCACCAGGTATTTGTTTTGCCGTATCTGGTTCAATTGAGTCAGGAAATGAACATGGCCTACTGGGATGGATGGTAGATGTTTTCATCAGTCTGCTTTCATTCCTATGGGGCAGTAGGCCCAGTATTTTATGGGTTAAATGCTCCAAAATGGGCAATTTGCAATAAACCCTAGAATTTCCTGCATCATTCTCCAGAATGGATGGCCACAGGAACATTCCCAGAAGGTACACCAGAGAACCCTCAAGGAATACATCTACGTGGAGGATGAAATATGAACGGTTTACATTCATGCCAGAAATGGCATTGTGGACTAATAATGCAGAGACCTACAAAGAATTAAACAGTATGGAGATAAACCATTTGGTCCACATATTTATATTGGCTTTTATGCTCTACACAAGCCTAAATCTGACCTTATCTCCCCACTCACCTGACGAAGGGGCTGAGCCCTGAAAGCTAGTGGCAGTTGCTATCAAATAAACCTGTTGGACTTTAACCTGGTGTTGTGAGACTTCTTACGGTGTTGTGAGACTTCTTACTGTGTTACCCCAGTCCAACACTAGCATCTCCACATCCGGACTAATAATCCGAGAACGAGAGTTCTGACACAATGACAGTTTCAGATAATTAAAGAGAATTGGAGATTAAAAATCTGGTAGCAATAAAATTGATCTGGAAACTGTCCAACAGTCATAAAACTCAACATATTCATTAATGCTCATGAGGGAAGAAAGCCTGCCACCTCTACCCAGTCAGGCCTAAATGTGATTCCTGTCCTACCCCAATGTGGCTAACTCCTAACTGCCCTCTGGGGCCAGTCAATTACATTAAACTGTCTCAGGGAAACTTAGGATGAGCAATAGATGAAATCCTTTCTCCACTCCTTGTCAGAACTCAAGTGAGTGCACACTTCGGAAATTTGCCTGTAGCAAAAGACAATATGGAGGGGGAAAATTAACCAAGAGCACACAGGCAGCAGGATTCTGGCCTATTGTGCATCTGCCCCTTTGACAACTGTTTTCTCAACCATCTGCATCCTCTATAATTTCCTCCCTAAATCTCTCTCCCTCTTCACATTTATTTCATCCTTCAAGATCCACTTCATAAAAGAGTTATTGGTCATGCTTCATAATACCTCCTTCATTCAGTGTCAGTTTTTGCCTGTTTATGCAATGTTGAAGCAACTTGGGATGTTTTTCCTTCTTGAATATGCTGTATAAATACAAAAATTTACCAGTTCCCTGCTACCAAAATCAGGTCTGATACTACTGTAGAGGAAGTGGAGCTTTCATCAGCATGGCTCAGAGCATATCAGAAATACACAGCAGTCAGAATTACCAGCTCCAGATGAGTGCTGATATTCTCTTCATTCATATCCTATTCCATCCAAACTATCCCAAGCAAAATTAATTCTTGAACTACATTTTCTTGCTCTTCCCTTATAAACTTGAATTATATTTCTTTTCAATAATATTTAAACTATGCTGGAATACTGCATTAATATCTTCATTCACCATTATGTTCAATACTTTTAAAAATCAAATAACATGCTGGTCAAATGACTATAGTGCTTTATTTCTTTTTTTGTATGTGCTTTCCTAGATTGCTTAGGAAATGGTGATTGCCGCTGCCTTTTCAGCCATTAGTCAAATAACGCACTCTAAAATCACACATCAATCTCTAATGTTGGCCATCCCCTATAATTAACAGCACACATTAACCTTAGCCTTCAAAAGGCACTCTCAGTTTGACATTTCTATTCCTACTATAGTCTCGCATAAACAGCAAGCTGTCAGTGCTAAATTTTGTCCATGATGTGGCATGTCCTTTAGATCAACTGGACAAATCTGTCAGCATTTTCATTGGTGTTAACTCCACAAGATCATTAAAGTTCATTTCTTTAACGTACCAAGTATCATCAAAATATAATCTCAAACCTTTTTAAAAAAAAGTCTTGGCTAAAACCAGTCGCTAAAATGCTCCTTGAATGAAAATAAAAATGTAGCAAAACACGCAACTCCCTCAATATTGCCAGTTGTCCTCTGTAAGGAACAGTACAAATAAAACTAGCTAATGTTCTTCACAGAATAATAAAATGCCAAGTCAAACTGTTTTGAACAGGCATACGGCATATATCAAGGCAACAGGCCTTGATGTGCCTGCCCATTCTGTATTGTTAGCATCTTTAACAGTATATTTACATCAAGTTGTTACAATTTACAATAAACATTTGTGTCGAGTAAATACTAACACTATTGTAGAAGTGGCAGAAATGCAATCACCCACTTCAGAAAAGCTGGCTTACAGAGCCCTTTGTTTTCATCTTGCCCTTTTGCTTTCAAAGAATGCCAAACTTCAAAGTGGTAATGAAGAAAGCCTTTCTGAACGCAAACGCCATTTTCTTAAAAATCAAGCATTCTTTCCACCAACAGTAATAATAAACCGCAGCACAAATTGGATTCTCACATCTGCCCACAACATTGATGAATTAAGTGTTTACGTAACATTGCTTGTGTTTACATACAGTTGTGCATTCAATACCAACACAAATATTTTCTTGGTTATAAAAAGGTAAAATATGCCCAAGTTTCCTTTACTTTTGGGATTGTCAATCTATAGGGACCAGCTCTTATTCATCATTTCCAATGAGGAAATCACATGAAGAAAGAGAGGGATACACCATTGTAGCTCAGATGCTCCAACCCATGCTTCGTTTAAAGCTTGGCTTTTTGATGCAAACATTGAACTTACACAAATTCTCCACAGTTCCAGAAATCCAATCACACAAAAAGCTGGAGCACTCCTGGTCTAATCAGAGTTGCATTTTAGAATTCATTTCTAATAAAGTTATTACATTTTACACAACTTTATTCCATACAATCTTAGTGTTCATAGTTTTTGACTCTCTTGATGTAAAAAAGAATGCAGTCAATAATTCAAACTTGATTTGTAATTAGGAACAAGTGACTTGACTTATCAGGAGATTGTAAAAGGTTTATTAGCCCTAAATTTTTCTGGTTGCGGGTTACAAAATGTCATATTGAATAGAGATAAGGTTTAAGCTATTTTAGGTAGAAATTGGTTTAAGTTATGTCACTGTTATCTTTCAAAATGAATTTGTATATGGGGATCTTATAAATATCTTATAAAAGAATTATATAACAGAAAACGTTGAAAAACTCAGCAGGTCTGGTTGTATCAGTGGAAAGAGAAACATGGTTAATGTTTCAAATTCATTTATTTCAGAGTTAAAAGAGAGGGAGAAGCGTGATGAGCTTTATTCTGTAGAAGAGAGAGAGTGGAGCAAAATAGAAGATCAAGGATAAGAGTGAGACTTGACAAAGATGTCACAGACACAAGACAAAGGGAGTGGTAATGATAGTGATAAAGTCTAAGGCAGGTACTAATGGTGGCATGAAGGTCAAATAGCAGAATGTGTTAACAGCAGAAGAAAGATCAGTACTGTCTGAAAGCAAAACAGAAGAACAATTTACATATTGGGCCTGAGAAGGGAGGGCTTTAAAGGGAAAAAAAATCAAAATGGCGGACGGAGTTCATGCTCTGAAATTGTTTGAACTCAATATTAATCAGAAGCCTGTGGTCTGGGAAGTGGAGATGCTGTTCCTCCAATTTCCCAATGGTTCATTGGGAAATTGAAGAAATTGGTCCCAGCGGTCAGCGTTGAGTATGGTTTTGACAAAACACAGAACAGCAACTTAGAATAACAGAATCTTACGGCACAGGAGAGCTCATTCAGTTCACAATGCCTGTGCTGGCTCTTTCAAAGAGTCATCCAATTAGTCACTCTTCCCTGCTCTTTTTTTCATATGCATGCAATTATTTTCTTTTCGATTTACATTCCCGTTACACACAGAGTTAACTGATTTTAGCAAAGGCAATGGTTATTGGAGGACTATAATTCATCTCAGCCTAGGTATGTCTAGCGCAGTTCGCTGGAAGGCTGGTTTGTGATACAGAGTGACATCAACAACGTGAGGTTAATTCTCTACCAGCTGAGATTATTCAAGGCCTATCTTCTCAACTTTGCCCCTCGCCTAAGGTATGGTGATGCTCAAGTTAAATCACCACTGGTCAGCTTTCCTCTTTGCTAATTGTTATATGGGACTATAGAAATTAGCATTAAGTTAGGGCAATGAACCAGATTTATCTGATCACAGCAATTAACATCTAACTGTGTGGATGTTGGGAAAGGGGAGGAACAGATTCCCCAGATATGAGTTGTCTCAAATACTGATGCACCACATCCTGACTCTGATTCTGAATCAGGAACTTCAGAAAGGAGGGGTTGCTTTTAAAAGTACAAGCATTTAGTTCAAACAATATTTTGTATGCGAATTATTGGGCAGAGTTCCCCCAAAAGATTTCTAAATTTGTCCCCAGCAGAAAAACAGATTCCTACTAGATGATTTTGGTGTGATTTGGTTCATAATTCACCAACATTTAGAAATTGTTTTGGAGCCTGAGGAGATTTTTACACCAAATTTTCTTGGTGTGGGGACCTAAGGCTAGCTCTTCGAAAATCAGGGCACCATTTAAAAAGAATGCCTCGATCTCAAAGCAGCCCTATATTCCCTCAGCATCTTCCTACTCATTGGCATCAGCCTCTGCATCCCCCCCCCAACCCCCCAAAACCATACACGCATGCACATGCACGCACGGAGACTTGCTGGTAAAAGCACCACTGCCTCCTCTGCCTTCCTCCCAAAATGAGTTACACCCTGCTATGGGGTTGCTAAAGGCAGCCTACTCAGGAACCTCCTTCAGGAGCATCCCCCCACCATTTCTCCCCACTTCAGGTCACCCCTTTGGCATTGCCTCCTGGCACTGCCAGAGTGCCTGAGGGATGTGAGGGTGGGTCTTCAATGGTCTCCAAGCCTGCAGTCATGGTCACAAATGGAGACCAATAGCGATTCATACCAGGTTCCCATTGTGCCTGAGAGTTGAAGCTTTACAGAAGTGGAGAGAATCCAGCTCAAAATTGAACCTGCATATTTAAATAAATATTTGAATATGCTAATTATTTCAGGCCCTTGTTGGATGTGAACCAGATGATGTCAGAGTGTGGGGGTTGGGAGAATCCAAAAAGGGGGTTCTTGCCATTTCTCATCATGCCTTGGCTCTTCCCCCACAATTCTCTGAAACCAGCACGAGTTGTGCTGTGTGCAGGGTTGGAGAAAATGCACGCATTAAATACTTCATAAAGGGGATCAACAGGATCTGAAACTAAAGCAAGAAAATGGGACAGAGGTAGGGGATCAACTACAATCTTATTTAATGGCGCAGCAGGCTCAGGAGGCTGCGTGAGCAATCTTGATCCTATTTCTTGCGCTTTACTATTGTGTTCTGGTGTAACACAGCTAAATTAGCATAATATTCATGCTGCCAATTTGCATATAAAACAGACGTCGAGAATAGTGCAGATAAAACTGCTTTGAGCTTCCCTGAAAAGGACATCACACCGCCAACATATTTAGATGATGCCTGTGGAGCCTGTTCTTCCAGTCGGTAATGTTGGTATTAAAAAAAGCCTGAAGTCCATATGCTGTTTGACATTTTGTAATTCAAATTTGATCCAGTAAACTTCTATTTAAATATATATTGCACTCATTTCTGGGAAAGATTTCCTATGACATTGTGTGGCTCAGTTCATTATTCAGTCACCATCTCTTGTGGGGAGAAAATAAGCAGATCCGTCTGAATCATAGCAGCACTAATGGATACTTCAGCTATCCACGAGATTGCTTTTTGTTAAACTGACAGAAGATCAGCACACACAGCCTCTGTCTCCAGACACAAACCAGCTTCATAAAGTAATCCACACACTGGCTGCTTAGTCAGTCCAAACCCAAATATTAGTATAATGGGCAGCATTCAAAGGAGACACAATACCACCAGAGGAAAAATTATTTTGGCTGCTTAAATTCTTTGAACACAAAGCAACAATTTTCACAGAGGATAAATGCTGATATACCACAGCCACAGACACTGTGTTTATATTAACTTTATTGTAACCATTCCTGCGAGTCATTTTCACGCCAATTGTTGACAGGTAGGAGAGCAACTTGATGATAAATAACTGATTTTCTTTTTAAAATCACCACACTTTTATAATTTCAGTAACCAAGTGGATAAAATATTTCATTAGAAACCTAGAGTCACAGATATTTCACTTTTTGAATAAAAAGCACATATAATTGGGCATACAGTCAGTACTAACTTTGTTTGAATTTGTTTATGATGTGAGATTATCACATGTCTGCTTAGATGACAGAGCCCTACATAAAGCCTAAGTAACCTGTAAGCAGAGTCGGCTGCAAGAACGTATCAATTATTGTAAAGGGGAACTTTAAATTAGTACATTATTATAACCTGTTTACAACAGTCATTCTCTTTGTAATTGCATATCTTGAAGCTCAAGGAAAAAGTAATCTTAACCCATTGCAGGTGCAATGAGACATCAGGCTCAGCAGACCCCTCAGGCAGTAATGCCAAAGCTCCAATCTGCAGAAATATCCACAGAATGTACAACAGAATAGGACAAGAAGCAACACGTGTTTAGAAAAATTGTGTCACTAGTGCAACTTGCTTTTACCATTCATGTTTCAAATGTTGCCAACCAAATATGTAGTTTACGTAGTTTAGCAATACAGCATGAACATTACAAAAATGAGGCTGATGCTAGTACAGCCTGCAATTTAATCTTAGGATTTTTGAAGACTCCTCAGTCTGGGGTCTTCCAAGCTCCAAACTTTTAGATCCAGACCTCCACTCCTCTGCTGCATCCCAATGTAATTCACATGGTTAATACAGATAGGAAAAATCATTTACAGTTCCAAATGGGACCAGTGGTTCAATCGCATAACACCAGATTTAGTTGCATCCTTAAGCTTTCGCATGCATGAACATCAAAGATGTTTCACTGCATTGGCACTGCTTATTGATTTAGTCACGTCATCTGTAAGCATCTTAGACAACAGAAATAATTTATTTGGCCAATTTGCATGATCACAGGCTAGACTGCTGTTATATGGTTATATTATTCCACAATGAATTCACAGCAATATTATAGGGTATAGCCAGAATGCTACATCAATCAACACTGCATTATTGTCACTGTATCAAAGCAACGATATATTGTTCTGCAGCACATGGTCAAAAAAATACAATCTCAGCTCCAACATCTGTCTAAAAATATGATTATTTCAAATGCTGGGAATCACAAAAACTAACAATTATATTGTTTAGTGCATTTGAGATTAAAAGGGAAAGTTCATTGCAAACATTGCTGATGCCACAAAGATGGGTAAAAAAGTAAACAGTGAAGAAAGCATAAGGAGGCTACAAGAGGACATTCATAGATTAAGTGAGTGGCCAAAGATCTGGCAAATGTTGGAAAATGTGAATGGCCCATTTTGGCAAGAATAAAAAAAAATTACCAAACCGGTGAGAGATTTCAAAGTTCCGAAATTCAGAAAGATCTGGGTGTCCCAGTGCATGAATCACAAAAGGCCAGTATGCAGATACAGCAAATAATTAGACATATTATTGGTTGTGAGGAGAACTGAATTCAAAAGTAGGACATTATGCTTCAGTTTGCAGGGCATTGGTGAGAGCACATTTAATATCGGTTTCCCGGAATGGGCAGGTTGTCTTACGAGGAAAAGTTGGGCAGATTAACTTTGCAATCGCTGGAATTTAAAAGAGTATAAGATAACTTGATTGAAACATAAAAGGTACTGAGAGCTTTTGATAGAGAGGATGTGATGTGGATGTTGAAAAAAATCTTGAGCTAGGCATCATTGTCTAAAAAAAAAATCACTATTTTAAGAGATGAGAAGAACTATTTTCTCTCATAGGGATATCAGACATTGGAACTCTCTTCCTCAAAATATGGCGGAAGCTCCTGTTTTCATGTTCTTTTGGCAATTAGAATTTTTTTTTTGGTAAGATTGTCTCCTTTGAACATTTTTAAGGCAGAGTTAGGTAGATTCTTGATTAACAGAGGGGTGAAATATTATTGGGGACAGGCAGAAAGGTAGTGTTGAGGGTACATTTGGATCAGACATGATCTAATTAAATGGCAGAGGAGATTTGAAGGGACAAGTGGTGTACCTCCGCTTCTAATTCAAATATTTATGTAATCAGAAACATCTCAGTGCCAATTTTTCAGCTATTTTAAAGCATGAAAAATATCCGCTACTGAATAAAGGAAATGTTTCCAAAAACGGTTTTGAATAATTTTTTCTACTCCACTATCATCTTTTCACATTTTTTAATCATTGCTAGGCTCTTCCAATTGATTATTTAGGCTGTTTTTCCAAGGTGATTGGCAACTTCTCAGACAATTCTTCACCACTTCCCTCATTTTGGTGCTCCATATTTCTTCAGTTCTACGTTCCTGCTACTTTACCCAATCAATTCAGTGTTACAGTAAATGACAAAAGGAAGTAAGCACGACAAGCTGGAGGTGCACAAATCACCCAGGAGTGAACTTGAGTCTGCGAGGCAATTAAAATATGGCAATATGTCTACATACTGCAATCTTTTGTAATATACAGCAATATTCAAATGGCCACCATGCGGTCTAGCACACATTTGAGTATCACTGTCAGAAACGCAGCAGAGATCTATTAGTGCTCGTGACTGCAGTGTGTAAAAATTGCATAAAAGAAGAAAGTGAAACTCAGTTGTTCACGTGGTGGGACAGAGCCAGCATCACTTAGGCTGAGAGCAAAAATGTTTATACTGTTGCGAGAAACGGAAGGCAGCTGGCATCCGTGACCATATCTAACCATGCCTGGCGGTCTTTGGCTCATTGGAGCTCTTAATCAGATACAGGATAGATTATAACTTTGCTGACCACAGTCTCAATCAAGGCTCAAGGGAGGCATCAGTAAAACTTGGACAGCTGCCCAAACCACCACTGTTCACCCTCCCTACTCTCCTCCTCTGCTGTCCCTACTCATCTATTTCCAAACACAATGGGCAAACGTACTCATAGTTGCCGTTTAACTCATCCTCCCCATGTCTAGCTACTACTTCTTATTCATACCTAATTTCCCCTATTGGTCATCAAAGCTGATCTGTGCCAATCAGCTGCTGCCACTTGATAATTCATAGAAAATCTCAGTGCAGAAAAAGCCCATTTGGGCCATCAGATCGGTACCAACAACAATCTCACCCAGGCTCCATCTCCATAACCCCACGTATTTACCCTGCTGATTCCCTGAAATTAAGGGACAATTTAGCATGGCAAACAACCTAACCCACACGTTTTTGGAGTGTGGGAGGAAACTGGAACACCGGGAGGAAACCGTCACAGAGATGGGGAGAACGTGCAGATTTCACACAGTCACCAAGGCCAGAATTGAACTCCACATCCCTGGTGTGGAGAGGTAGCAGTGCTAACCACTGTGCCACCGCGCCATCATTGCCACCTATGGGGCAGCGACACAAACATTCAGGCATCAGGTTTGTCCCATACTCTTCAAAATTTTATGAATAGATAAGGTCAGAAATACTAATAAATTCAACGCCCACAGTCAACCCTGGTTTGACTGCAAAAAGGGATGAAGTTCCTGCCAAAGTTCTGACCCACCAGCCAGAATTGCAGGGTACAATGAGATACAGTATTCAGCCCATGTTAGAAAAATGCACTTGCATATTTTATGATGAGGTATGCTGCTCTGGGACAGCTTTTAGCATTTGCTGCCTATCAAATCCTTGCTACGTAAGCTGTCCAACTAATTCATGACTATCCTCTTCGAGTGAAAGTGAAGAGAAGGGCAGCATAGTTGATTTATTGACAGAGTTGGCTGCCAAGGTGACAGACATGGAAATGGGTGATTGGACTGGAAACAGTAGTTCAATAGCCGAGCTCCATTAGTACGAATGTTGCTCGATTCATTGAGGCAGCTGAAAGCATAGATTTGGAACTGCTGGCTAGAAATATTTCATTTAATGACAGATTACACTGCAAGCCAATTAAGAGGCAGGAAAATTCTAGTTAAAGAAGTATCAAGATGTCTGATAGTGCTTTGTACCTTTTAGGAAGAGTAAATTCTGAGGTATCCATTAACTTTGACCTTGCAATCAGCACCAACATTACGGGCTTCGGTAAATGGATTGCGTGATAAGGGGAGAGAAGGTGAACTTCATATCAGATTAAAAGCCCAAAAGTATGTGGATTTTTCAGTCGTTTGGTCTGCAGATTGAAGCATGGTCACGGGGTTCTACGTACATCAAACATCTTGGCCAAATGCCCAAAAAACCTCTCAAACAGACAAATGACCCAAATGAGTAAGGCATTTTTACCCGCTAGTGGTAAAGCAGCATCAAAACACCTTGGTGAGCTTGTGCCAATGAACAGAAAAAATAGACTTCTCTGTTCTAATTACAAAAGAAACATTCAACTATTCTTACTCAATCTCCAGTTCATAAGCTAAGGAATCAAATATGTTAGAAAAATGCAATGTAAGCAAGCTTCAGCATGTTTTGGCAGACTATTTGAATGATAAACTTATGACTGAGATTAAGGGGTTTTTACTTTGAGTGCCAATTGGCACCAACATCGCCAATGAAAATGTCAGTTTCTGCTGAGGTATGATGACGCTGGTGGCAACAGTTGAGCCATTCCTGATTCTGGTGAATACTCAATGACGTGTACAGCTAGACATGCTGACAAGCTATTCTGCTGTGTTGGACGGTGAAAGTTGCTTGGGGGAAATGGCATAATGAGCATTGTAGCCAAGCCTGAACCTGTTCTCACTGAATATTAATCCATGGACCCGTTCCATAAATAGTCAGAATCTGGATTCATACCTGCTTCGCTTTCACATGGATGAGGTTATCAGCAAATTGAACATTACCCAATGCAAGCCAGTATCCTGAAGAATAAAGTTTAAAGGAAAGAAAGATAGCACTTCACATATAAAATCAGTTCAATTGCTCAGACTTTTTAAAGGATTTTTCAATGTATGTTGAAGTATTGACATTGATTTTTTTTAAATTCTTACACAGGCTGTGGGTACTGCTTCTAGGCCAGTACTTATTGCCTGTCCCTAATTATCCTTGAGAAAATTGTGGCAAGCCACCTTGTTGAAGCACTACAGTCTACACGATATAGGCATACCCAGAGTGCCGTTAGGGAGGGAGTTCCAAGATTTTGACCCAGCGACAGTAAAGCTAGTGTTGGCCGCAGGATTATTTCAAAGGGCACTGAAAATTCCTGTGTGTCGGGCAAAGTTGACGGAAAGATATCGATTGTACAAGTGCCTGCAGCATCAGATGGCCTACAGGAGGCTCAGTTAATGATTAACATTCCACATTGAATGTGTCATGACCACAATAAGGTGGCAAAGCAGGGATCAATATTGGTAATCAATGCTTGTGAAAGCGGCTGCATCTCACACATCAGCCACCTGATGGTTCTGCAGCAGCCAGGGACTTCCAGTCAGTTATCGATAATGGCAACCTCACCAAGTCAACAGTGAAAGGTGACCCAACTCCAGAGCACACTCAATGGAAGGACCATGGTAGCCTTTTCTGCAATTGTGACCTTACAAAGTTTTCAGTGTTCCTCAGTGCCTTGTTACTCGATGTGTTCCACTACTCAGAGATCACATTTCAGACGCATTGCAACACAGCAAATTTTAAACCATGCCACTCAGTTGAACGTGTGGCTTTGCTACATAGGTCAGTCTTCCAAAAAATGAAATCAGGGCTCTGCATTTCTTTTACTGCTTCATCACTATAAATGCAGCAACTCAAAAAAATTTCATATTTCCCCCTTCCCTTTGCACATGTTACGTGGATTGGCCATGCTAGATTGCCTCATAGTGTCTCAAGATAGGTTAGGTGGATTAGCCATGGTAAATGTGTGGGGTACCCATGATAAAAGGGATGGGGCAGAGGAGGTGTTCTGTCAGAGAATCAGTGCAGACATAATGAATTAAATGACCTCTTGTGCACTGTAGGTGATTCTATGATTCTCTCTCTGACAGGGCAATACAATGCCAACTGTGGTTTTGTGCTCAAATACCTGGAGTGAGGCTTGTAGACACAATATTCTGTCAGAGACAGGAATACTGTGGCTGGATCATGGCTGGCACTTCCTGAAATGCACGTTTCAGAGAGCTCAGCTAAACACATTCACTGACATTTCAAATAATATAACATTGGAAGATGGATTCACCAAGTGCGGTACTCAGTATTTTTCCAATGTTAGAAACTGGGTCCAAGAAAATTGCTGCACTTTTAACTGCCAGGTACAAATGAATGATCCAGCTGATTTCTCTACCAATAAATTAAAGCAGCAAAAACTTTTTTTCATAATGCAGGAGTTCTAATGTTTTTAGTTGAGCTCCCCTTATCAAAGGAATTAGGTATTAGGGATCCACCCCCATTTAATTTACATATCAATCTAAAATATTTTTACATTTCAGAATATAAAGTTCGTTACAATCCTCCTAAAGGGAGTGGTAATAAATATTGCTGAGTCTGCTCGATAGTAAACACTGATATGAATAGTCACATGCTTTTATCTTTCCTGCAGCTAAAAGCAATTTATTGAATACATCAATGCATGACACCTTCCAGGAATGGAATTAGGCTGTCAGGAACACATTCAGTGGGCCAGGTGTAATCGTCCATTGCCCTCCTACTCAGTACGTAGCTGCTGGAATGTCTTCAGGTTTTTATCCTCCACCACTGCTATTTACCAGTCTATCTGTGCAACATTATCACTGTCAGTAACTGGGCAGCCAACTGTGTGCATCTAACCATAACATCACAGCAAAAGGATACCAATCACACTATTATGCAAACTTCCTGCAAACCCTTTGCAGATGGCCTCAGAACTAGTTGATAAACAATTGATATAATGAACAGACCTGAGGCTACACCAAAATGACTGGTATTTATGTGTTGCCTTTCACAACCACCAGTCATCTCAAAGTGTTTTACAACCAGTAAAGTTCTTCTGAAATGCTGTCACTGTTGCTGAAATGCTGTCAAAGTACACATAGGGTACACAGAAGCCAATTTGTGCACAACAAGATCCCACAAACAATAATGTATTATTGGCTGAAGCATAAATAACGGCCAGTACGCCAGGGATAACTTCCCTGCTTTTCTTCGTTCTAAACATGCTTGTAAAAACATACCTTAGCGGCACTGGTAGATTAAAAATAAGACATTGAACTATCCAGAATAAATAACTGAAGTAAAACTAAAGGTTTTGAATGATCAAGCTGCACCCAGGATATTTGGGCAGTGGCATTTGAAATAAATGAAATCATAGTTCCCAGTATTTGGATCAAATGTCCTCTAAGCATAGGCATTCTAATTCCTGCCAAATTTCTCTGTGGGAAGAAATTGGAGCACCCGGAGGAAACCATGCAGACACTGGGATAATGTCCTTGGTTTGAAAAAAGGGAAATGAGAAAGCAGAGCTGATTCCCATTGTCAAATGCAGCTACACAGAGTGGGATAACAGTCCAAAATTTCCCAAGGACGGACAGAAAGCTAATAAGACACTAATACAATCTGGTTCTACGATATCTTGTTGGTGCCAGATTTATACTTATGGAGGGTCATAGATCTGGTGCCATAACATTAGAAAGCACAAAATATACTGCTCTGGAAGGATAGGGCACACAAAACCAAGTGGTGATTCAACAAAAGGGACATACAATATTTCAAATATCACAAAACTACAGATAGAATATTCCAAAGCAAGAAAACGCTGACAAAATGTTATAATGCATGGATGGGAACAATTCTTTTTGTGGGCAAGATTATAGAAGAATCATTCCAATGTGCTGTAACATTACCAACTCAGAAGTTTCTTTCTAAGCATTTCATTAACACTGCCTTTCTTACTGGTTTTAATTAGTTTAATTTTAAAATAAACACAATATGGATTTTTTGGTAGGATTTACTCCCTCTACCAGGTCTTGGCCTTCTGCCATTCCATTCTGATTACTACTTACCCTCAGGGCCTTTGACATGAATCGCTTCCTTACCATATGTGCCTCATGTGCAAGACTTATTTTTTTGTACACACCGCTGGTCCCCGTCATTCCATCTGCATGAAGCTGTGAAATACTTCACAATTCCTTAAATGGTAAGGCAGTTTCTTTGCTGGGGAGCCGGTGCTCCCAGGCCTTGATTTCTCCCTGCTCTGCAACACTGCTCTCAGTTTCACAGCTGCATGAGCAAGCTGGGTGGAAAAACGGACACGAGAACATGCTCACAAACTATCCTCAATAAACTCAAGGCAGATTGCAAATCACTCCCTTAAACTCCCTGAATTCAGGTCTGCTCTTGCCGCTTAAAATTTATTGAAGACGGTGTTATAAGAAGTTACCATAAACTCAGCTTGAGTTTGACCTCCCCTTTTTTAATGGGAGCATTTAGGAATCAAGAGATCCTCAAATCCAGCCTCTGCTACTGACTGTATTCAAATTTCCTTGTGCTTTATTAGTTCTATCCTCACAATGGATACTGCTAAAGCAGTTCTAAGTAATAGAATCATAGAATGCAGAAGGAGGCCATTCAGCCCATTGAGCCTGTACCAACATCAATCCCACTTTTCCCCATAACTCCTACATACTTAGCATGGCTAATCCATCTAAGCTACGCATTTTGTGACACTGGGGGCAATTTAGCATGCCCAACCCATCTAACCTGCACATCTTTGGACTGTGGGAAGAAACTGGAGCACCTGGAGAAAAGCCACGCAGACATTGGGATAATACGCCAATTCCACACAACCATTCATCCAAGGTTGGACCCCAGTAGGTTATAACCCAACTCTCCCTTTTATGATGATTAATCAATTGGTCAAACAAGAAGCTTGAGAAAAAGTGGGCTAACATTTCCTCATTTTAGCTTATGCGAAAATTATGTCAACATTTTGCACTGGTTTCGATATCAATCTATGCCAATGTTAATAGCACCTTACACTGAAATTTCTTGCGAACGTGAAAGATGGTTTGAAACAAATAGAAATCAACAAAAAGAATTGAACAAGTGGAACATAAGCTATTCAAGTTCTTCTTTATTTTGTAATGGAAATGAAAGTTTGAACCCATCAAAACTATTAATTATGCCCCATTAAGCACTTTGTGTTTAAGAAAGCATAATTATGAAAGTTTCTTTTCCTGGAAGATTCTGATGCCAAGTTAAACTTTCAAAGATATGTATGAATTACCTAGCCATAGATCTAAAAACATCTCCCTCCGTGATAGAGACACATTTTGGTTAGTCGCAGCTTGAGAAGGGGGCACCATTCTGCAAATGTGAGACAAGGCTGGGAGGATAGGGCCTCCGTGAATTTCCACAGCAGGTACAGGAATCAAACCCCCGCTGCTGTGACATTTTGCATCACACTCTAGCCGACCAGCCAGCTGTGCTAAGAAATGAGACTGTTGGTGCTTTGCCAACATTTGAAGTGCTGTAAAGCAACTGTGTGGATACAATATCACTTTAATGCCCAAGGAGTTACACAGGGTAAGTAGAATAACTCAAATTCAGCCGTCGCACACCGTCTCCAAGTGCCTGAACTGTAACGTCACAATTACTGAATGTGTTTCCTTCAATTCTGTTGCCAATTTCCTCCTCCCTTGTCTTGCTTCCCAAGGACATTCAGTACAGGCTGGGTGTGATTCACCCAATCCATTTTTGAGGCATGCCATTGACTATCAGAGAGTGGTGACATGGTTCAGTGCTTTTACTCTCGCTACTGAGTCATCAAATATTCAAGCCTCACTCCAAGATTTCAGCACATCTTCCAGGCTGACACTTCAGTACAGCACTGGGAGTGTGTTTATTGTTGGAGGTTCTGCATCTGAGATGCAGCATTATCCTGGGACAATATCTTCCTGCTCAGGTTGCACCCAAATGAAGAGCACTCATCCTCCTCTTATTTTCCTGTTCGACACTCCTGGAAGAAAGGATAGCATGACCACAGTGCCCTCACCAAGCACTTAACAGCCAAAGTATCAACCCAGTTTGCAATCTAATAAACACACAGCAGTCAGTTTGTGCAACGTGATCAGGAGCAGCTCAACTCTCTT
Source organism: Sphyrna mokarran (assembly GCA_024679065.1). Taxonomy (NCBI): domain Eukaryota; kingdom Metazoa; phylum Chordata; class Chondrichthyes; order Carcharhiniformes; family Carcharhinidae; genus Sphyrna; species Sphyrna mokarran. The sequence continues at coordinate 30,417,867 of JAGIQG010000011.1, forward strand.
AGAAAATGCTGGCTGAGGGATAAATACTGGTCAGGCGACCACTTCCAGGCACTTCTTCAAAATTATTCCATTTGATATTTTATACCCATCTGAGAGAACAGGGATCAATTTCTCATCCAAAAGACAGCAGCTCATGACTGAGCTGAAGTCTCAGCCTAGATTATGTGCTCAAGTGCCCAGTGTGAAACCACAACCTTCTCACCGAGGGGTACTAACAAATGAATTATCTATCAATTCCACAATCAAAAGCCACCAAAGCATATTAACAGTTACATTATCTTTATATAGCTTGTGTGATGGAGCTGTAAGATTGCTGCACTTGAACAAACAGTGACTACATTTACTGAATAATCCATGAATACAAATGATTTCATGAGGACATGGCAAATTCTCTTTTCAAATGATAGGAGGGGGATCACAGCTGAGCCCACCCCAACCCACATCTGATGTACTGAACGCAGTGGAACCCAGCAAGAATGGCCAATTTTACCTCCCTAAACACCAAAGTCACCAACTGCCACCCTGGCTAGGATCAGTCACTTTTTTAGCACTTCAAGATCCAACCTCGGTTCTTTCTGGTCTTCGTGGCTCAGCTGCTCAATGGATGAACTTATTTATTAGTATCACAAGTAGGCTTCTATTAACACTGCAATGAAGTTTGTGTGAAAATTCCCTAGTCCCCACACTCTAGTGCCTGTTCAGGTTCACTGAGGGAGAATTTAGCATGGCCAATGCACCTAACCAGCACATCTTTCAGACTGTAGAGAGGAAACCAGAACACCTGGAGAAAACCCATTGCAGACTCTGCACTGATAGTGACCCAAGCCAGGAATGAACTAGGCCTGGCACTGAGACAGCAGTGCTAGCCACCGTGCCACCCACAATCCACCCATGAATTTGTAGTTATGAGCATTTCAGGTTTATTGCAGAACAGCTGATAGAACATTCTGCCTTATTCTCAGAGAGATCAAATGTGATAACAAATAAGGGGAGAGGGAGTGCACATTGCTTCCTGCTATTCAACTCAATCACACAGAATTGGCCAAAATCCTTTCAATTGGAGGAGCTGTTCAGCTGCCCAAAATTGCTAGGTTGACACCATTACATGGCAGTCAATAGCACTGTGTTTTTTCTGCGTGCTCATTCGCATTATCTGCCAGCACTTTTAGTAGTACTGTATAAAAAAGCTCAAAAAGGATTTTCGGAGTAAACAGCTACCTCAGCTCAACGTAAACATTCAAACAATGAATTCAGCTTTTAATGAAGCTCCGATCAGCCCAGCTGTTACTAGTTGCAACTTCTTAATTCTGTGCACAAAGTTACAAAATCTTTATTTAATTTTCCAGATATACAAATTTGGAATACTTTGCCATTCAACAATTAAAACCAGACTATGTATGTAGCTTAGAGCCTGAAAGTTACCAAGCGAGGCCAGAATTGGAAGAGGGACGAGTTTTTATACGGTTGGAGGGTGGGAGATGTTTACAGAGATGAGGAGAGCTGAGATGTGGAGGAATTTAAAAATAAAGGTGAGAATTTTATAATGGAGGTATTGCTGGCCCAGGAATTAATCAAGGTCCAATCCACACAAGAGAAATGGATGAGCGAGATTTGGTTTGGTTTAGAACACAAGTGGAAAAAGCAGTAGTTTATGAAGCATGGCCTTGCAAACACCGGAATAGTTAAGCCTGCAAGTAACAAACACATGGATGAGGTTTGTAGCTGATGGTGGCATAGATGTGGAAGTCAGCAATTTTTGTGCTAGAAGGATATGGAGTCAATAAACCTTTTCTTTGAAAATTCACGTCTGAATGCAACACTGCAAAATCAAAACTAGCAAACTGTGAAAACAGTCTCGGATAGAAACTGCCTCACAACCAACCCACTCCTTCTTCAAACAGTCAAAGTTAGTTCTCTCCCATGTCAACATTTGCCTAACACCAATGCAGTCTGTGAACGCAAAGCACAAACACACAGCATTGTCTAAGTGAAACAAAATACACTTCTCACACAAAAAAGTCTGGAACGGCTAAAACCCGTTTTTAAATTCTCCAAAGTTTGGAGAGGCTATCTTCCACCAGGCCACCTAAATGTCACGACTACATCAAAACCAGGCAATGGCCTGGGAAAGAATCCAGTATAACCTCCAGCCCACAGAAGCTACCATCACATTAAAAAACGCTAACTGGGAGTCACAGCAACCTCCTCCTTACCATTCAACATTTCTGCGTGGTTAAAGTTGACTGTCTGCTGCAAAAACCACACCAAATAGCTAAATTACCAATGTAAAATTTGTGTTTGAGAGTGGGATTTGAAAAATGTTTAATGCATGAATCACCTACATGAGCACTTTCATATCTTGGATTTCGGAGCAGCCATGCATTCAGATCTCACAAATACATAACTCTGTCTATTTTGGCATATCAACATCCAAAGTGGCAAGCATTCTCAAGGTTTATCTCCCCTGTGCAAACACACAGTAAGATACCAGCAAAGGGGGAAGACAAAGGATTTGGCACCTCGGCTATCCTGCCCAATTTTGTGTTCCCCACCCTCTGCCCATACCCACCATCGCCCAGCCCACTCCTTGTGTGAATGGAGTCATAAAACTACTTTCTTCTACATAGGGGTCCCGTAATGATTACGGATGCTGGATTTAGTCTAGGAATTCTGTCAGGGTAGGATCAGGGACCGAGCAAGGGGAAGGAATGGGGTAGCGTCAGGTTCTGGAAGTTAACAGAAAGCAGAAGGTTGGAGAGAATGAAAGGGGCAAGGAGAGTAGGATGCCCCCCCCACCCCCCACTTTCTACCCACCTTTTAGCTCGAGCTGTGAAAGTAGTGGGTTGATGCCCTTCATTCTGCCCCAGCTGTACATATCATTGCATGGTTTTATAGTAAATCTTTATAAAATAGTTAGACCATAATTGGAGTATGGCTTTGCAATTCCAGACATTGTACTTTAGGAACGACGTCAAGGAATTTGAAAGGGTGTGAAGGTAATTTCCTGAAACAGTACCAGTGATGAGGACCTTCAGTTCTGTGGAAAGGCTGGAGAAGCTGTGGGTGTTCCCCTTAGAGCAGAGACGGATTGGGGAAAGTTTGCTAGAGGGATCACAAAGAGCACCAATGCAAGATAAAAGAACCAGAGCTGCTGAGGGATCAAAACAACTTGGTAGCAGATTATGATGACCTGAAACTGACTGAAAGGGTGATGGAGGCAATGTCAATAATGACTCTGAAAACGAGATTTGGATAAATATTTGGAGTGATGACAAAAATGACAGCAATTGGAAAAGCTGAGGGGAGGAATATTGCTGCTAAACTGCTGTGTAAGCCTCATTCCATGCTAACTCATGCTCGTGCATGGAAACAAACTTAAAGGGACCACACACTGAATGATAAAAACTGACTGCTAAACAACAACATCTTGTTGAGTCATTGCAAGTGAGTGGGGCTAATCAGCTAGTTCAATCAAACAGTCTGCTCAAGGAGAATAGGCCAAATGGACGACTTCTGTGGCTGCCAGCGTTATATGGTATAACATTGAACTTCCTTTTAAAACAAACAGATTGTACGTTGGTTCTCTTTTGACACTGAAACAAGTTCAGCAAAAATTTTCCCCAAGGTATCATAAATCAAAAAAACCCAATTCAAACAGGACGTCAGCGTAACACAGACATACTAATTAAGGGCTAGTTACCTGATACGAATGGAATGATTACAGACTGTACCAGTCTAGACTGTTCTCAGCAGGTTACAATCAAACGTGTGTTCTTAAACACCTGCTACAATTAGAGGATTTCAGGAGTCATTCTAAACAACTTCACGAATTTCTATGCAGTAAAAATCCAACATGGTACACACACTGTGCGAACACGCTAGCATAGATACAATGATATAACTAAAAACAGGCACCATAAAGTCTCATCACTGCAATATTATTATCTAAGACAATCACTTCATGTACTGCATTTAACCTTGAAGCTGATCTAACTTATAAATGCCTACCAATTATGCTGGTTATATCTGCTGAAAACATCTCTTCACTTAACTGAATTAAGAATGCCCAGTCAGCACAATATGTTCTGGACATGAGTTTACTGCTCATTCAAACTGGACACTGGGAACCAGAGAACTCAATGACATGAAAACATTTGGATTCTATCCACAGAAAATAACATGTCCTATTCATCAAAACACAACATATATTTTACCAGTAAGAAAAAAACTTACGTGCGTTATATCTGAAGAAAAACATTCTCCAGTGAGATAAGTAGCATTCAAAACTCCAGTAGAAGCAATCCTGAGATAATAAATAGGCAGGGGGGGTGTGGTTTGGTGGTGGTGGCACGGCAGAGAGAAGAGGGGGAGAGAGAGAGGACAGCAGAGGGACAGAGAGAGATGGGGTTGGGAGGAGGGGGAGCGAGAGAGCGAGAAAAGGCCAGGTTCTGGCTAGGCCCATACAATAGAGAACATAGGATCTCTTAGCATCTTTCAGGAGTAAAAGAGATGTAGTAGTTACCAAATGATACCCTTTCCCCACACTAAATTATTGAGGGGAATTTTACAGCCCGTATCAGAAGATGAGGGGGCACATAAAATAAAACTGATTCCAAACCCACCGTCTTCCTGTCCATTCCATATTAGGGTATGTGGATGAGGTGTCAGGCATTCCACCTGCCCTTTGACCTATTAAGGTTCTTACCTGGGCCATTAATGACCATTAAGGGTTTTATTGCAGTGGAGGCGGAACAACGCGTGTGGTTTGGGAAGGCAGAACGAAGGACACCAGTTCATTACCGTACTAAAGCTTGGGCTAAAAGGGTGGAAAGAAGTTGGGGGGCTCTCTATGTCCACAAAGTACATTGGCAAGATGACAGCCCAGTTTTGAGACTCTTCACCCCTAGTCTCTAGAACTCAACTCCCTAAATCCCTCACATTCCCCTTCAACGGGATCCCAGATCCTGTCCTGACCAAAACCCCCAGGATTCACCTTCAAGTCCAACATCCATATTCTTTTCAGGGTTCCCAAGTACTCCCATTAGCAGGCACTACCACTCAGCTGCTAACCTATCTCAATTTAAATCACCAAGAGGTGGAAGCTCCCCAGTCTCAGCTTGTTGAGGCCATTTCCAGCGCACTATTACAAAATAACCAAGTTACCATCTAATTTTTAGGGGGCAGGGCAAAATAAGGAATAAACAGTCCATTCCCTGTTCCCCGTAAAGTTCACCCCATTGATACAATGGCAAACACTAAACTTCAGAGCGTTTTGGGGCATTTATAACGTTAAAGATGGTAGATTAACACAAGTTATTGTTACAAAGCAATATAATAATTGTCTGCATATCTGTATTTGTGGCATTTATTGCATAGTCACATTCTTCAACCAAATAATTCAAATCAAACTTTTTTTTGAGAATAAAACTCTTCCTGTGCGGCTTTAATTAAATTGTTTCAGGTAAATTACTGCAGAATTCCCCTTCCCTCTTACAACACATACCTTCTCCAAAAACAACCTTTTAATTAAAAGAGCAAACTAAATTCCTTTTTTGCTTTTCTAAGTCTGGATGAACACCACAAGGTCACACCCAATAATCCTCACAAGGTCAATACCTCATAACAATCTACACAGCTCCCAGAACACTTGTCAAGAATATGATCCCTCAAAAACGTAGGTGGGAAGTAGCACAAGATCCATCATCATTGCAGAGAGGGAAGCAGATGTGGTGTCAGAGGCAGAATACACGAGGGCTTGTACGGCTCATGCTCCTGTTCCAATGGCTAAAAATATTGGCCACTCACTATCTTTTTTGGAAAGAAATCTACATTCAGGGTAGGATAACTTGCAGAATTCACTTGCACTCAGGAAAAATGCATTGCAAAGCCTGGTGAGGAGCCAGATCTCTAATCATACATGGTCAACTATGCTAAGGAGAATGTAGCCACTCCAGCAAGGTGCTCAATGATATCAGCTAAACTGATGAATGAGCCTCTGAAATGTGTTTCTGACATTCACTATGTGTGTTGACTCCCCGCGCTCCTTCACGAGGGAGCCGGACCAGGTTTTGGCTGAGGCAGAAGCAAAAGTGAATTAACAGGTTCTGTATGCATAGTCAGTGATCTTCTGGGTTGGTTCTGATTGTCTGAGGCAGTCATAATGGTATTTTCTAGAGATTTTTTCCGCTTTTATGGCTCTGGGGTCTTTCACTCCTAGATTTTTATCTGTTTTGGGAGTTCACGTGACTGTTTAGGGGCTGGAGAGAGCCCCCAGTCTAATCACAGTCCTCCCTACATAATGATTATGGGCAGGCTTGACATTCCTGCTGCCATTTTCATATCGTCTTATTTCCACACTTGAGCTTCCACAGATAACAGACACAAAACAAAATATTGGTCAGCATAGTATGGTGTCAGCAGTCTCAGACTTTAATGCTCATTGATAAAAGTGAACCTGTCTGTGCTCACATAGCCCATTGCATTCCAGACACGGGCCTGGATGGACAGAAGGTTGTCATCAATCACACCGTGTCATTTAGGAAGGCAGCAGTCTGGTGGGATCGGGAAGTTTTTTCATGCTGCTGCTGCTACAGAAAAGAAAGAGACAACAGGTTGGGCATCCTGAAGAAATGTTTAGAGTTAACAGGCAGCTGAAAGGCTTCTCTTGCTGACATTTCTAACAGTGAGTTAGAAAGACCCAAAAACATCAAAATTAAGGACTGTGGTCACTTTGACAACAACTTGGGCCAAAGGGCCTGTTTCCGTGCTGTGTTACTGTAATTCTTTAATTATAGTAAGAAATCTCACAACACCAGGTTAAAGTCCAACGAGTTTATTTGATAGTAAACCCACAAGCTTTCAGGGTTTGCCCTTCATCAGGTGAGTGGAGAGTTCTGGTCTCAAACAGAGTATATAAAACGCACACGCAAACACGCAGAATGACTACCATTCTCTAATTATACCAGAGCTTGGATGTAAGGCTTCGTGAAACCATTTAAATTCTTCTTGCTAAATCTCTGCCCCAAGAAAGTACCACCTCTAGAAGCCAAGGATAATAGGAAGGGAGTGACAAATAGGTAACCTTGGACTGGAATTAAGATAGGTATGTCATAGTAAGTTTTCCAACATATTTTGCCAAAGTAACAATAGACACCATAGAACAAAATACACCATTTGCACAATCAAATCAGCAATCATCCATTGACTAACTGAAATCTATCCAAACCACTTCAAGTTTCAGGGTGGATACTGTACAACAGAGAAGAGAATTGGAGAAATAAAATAAATTCTTCCTTCAGTGATAGTGATAGCTATCAGTGTGAGCTATATTCCCAAAATAAATATAGGAGCGATCAGTACTTTAAAAGTTTTCCAGCGTAAATCAAAATTCTGCAACTCACAGCTCCCAAATTCCATCCGTTTAAAACTACCACAAATGCTTAACAAACTATTAGTTCCCATAGTGCTGATTCTAGCTGCATAGAAATACCCTGATTCCCAGGTACAGACAGGACTCCAGCCCACTACCTGGGCAGTATTCTACATTGACACCATTAAGGAAATCGTGTAGGTAATGGTCTACAGTGTTGCCTGCCCTGGGCAAACAATGGTCTGTCTGCGTAGCAAACACATTTAACTATAGATCTATAGAAAATTACAGCTCTGAAACAGGCCTTTCTTCCCCCTTGACTTTGTAAATCATCCTATTTGCCATTTTGCAATACTTACAGTTGCTGATAACACCACCAAGGGGGTCACCTTTGAAGTCAAACTCAATATCCATATACTTTCCCTGTGAAATTGAAACATTGCATTGAAATGTGTTATGAAATTGATATAAGAGTGACAATTAAGTAAGCTATAACTAGTGCCTCAATGGAAGACGAAGAAATGTACTATCATTCCTTCCAAATATCTTAAGCTGTGCTTTTTCATTTCATAATGAAGTCATTTTCTCTTGAACAAAAAAAATTACTTCAAATCTAATGGGCAAGATTTTAACCTCCGCTTACAGGTGTCCACGTAACTTGAAAGAGGTTCATATTTCACTGCAGGGTCTCTCAGAGATGCTGTGACAGTGCAATAACTTGGTAACTTTTGCATCTTAACCTTTGACTCAGCCCCTTATCGCTCAGGGAAGCTTATGACAAAGCCACACATTGGTAACAGACAAACCCCCAGGAGGCAGCAGATAACAAAGGCTGGCATTTGATCTCAGGCTTTCACGAAAGCAGCAGTGTTACATCGAAAGCAATGCCATCAAAGTTTGCAAGGAATTTTCACATAGCACAAGCCAAAGTAACCAAGACGTGAAATGGATAATGTGACATGATGTGACACAGCCTTGCAGCTTTATGAACACCACCTCTCATGTAGCGGAATGATGCACCATGCATATCCAAGTTTTAGTTTGGAGGTTCAACTTCTGCTCAATCTTTTGATTAGAAAGGGAAGCTTTTTTAAATATTTAGAAATGGCCAAACTGTAGTTTTCTAATATAAGAGCCAATAGCAGCAATTCTGAAATGCCAGTCAAAATACTTACAAATCTGGAAGAATTGTCATTCCTCATTGTTTTGGCATTTCCAAAGGCTGGTGGGAACAAGAACAAGGAAGAACGTATTAACTAGAATTCTTTGCTTTTATTAAAAAAATAATAAATTCAATCCTTCCCTATTTTATCAACAGGAAATGCACCTCATATTCTTCAACAATTTAGAACCACAAATAAAAACAGATGAGCCACAAAGCTAAACATTTCTACTTGAGGATTAGGATGAATATTTAATCCACGCACAAACCAGTTGCTCTTTCGGTTGCAGAGTCACCGAGTACACAGGATGCTGCTGCATTGCTATCTTTCTACAATACAATTAACTATCTTGACCCAAGTTCGGTAACAACCAGGCAACAGAAGAGAAATGTTTAAACATTAACGTTTCTTATACTTCATATAGCGATCGTGCTTTAACTCAGTATTCCCACTCCAGAGCACTCTAAGTCTTTGGAAGCGAAACAAACAACTCTTCTTTAAGTTACGGTTAGGATCCTCCAGATTATTATCCAGTGAACTTTGTTTGTCTTTTGATCACTTCCCATCACATTTGGTTTCTATGTGACAAACCACCTCCAGACCACAAACTAGTCTAATTGATGTACCAGACTTCTGAATAATTATTATCCATGGTGGACAACTCAGAAAAATCTCAGGGAAAATGTCTCAGGTGCCACATGATGCTGACTGGTTTCTCATGCATGGACTTCAGTTTTAATCCAATGACACTTCAGGATCTTTACTGTGCATCAACCCCAACAAGGTCAGTCAGACGCGCGCCGCCTTAAAAAAATGAAGTTAATAGCAAAATAAATTTAGGCTTTGACATCTCATTAGAATGGTTTTAAATTTAGCACACCACAGCACTATCCCTATTAAATGGCAAGATGACATCTAAATATTCTTAAACTTACCCTCAAGCACAGGGTTTGATTGCAGTAGCTGCTCCTTCACTTGATTGACCTCTGCTCCCTTGCCACAAACAGCAGCAACATAGGACATAACCAATTTACTGGCCTCTGGAAGGATTAAATACACAGAAAAGTTCTGTTAGTAAGGTTACATTTTTTTCTACTAAATTCAATCAATCTGATACATCTGACTTATATTTAAAATTAAATGGGAAAATACAAAATACGTCCTTTATAAATCACATCAACCATCAGACCAGAAAGTAGGCATAACTATTCTTGTGCAACATCACATCCGATCTAATTTAACACATGGAAGTTCAGCGATAGGCTGTGGAGGGGACTGAAATCATACATCAATCACAGAATCCCTACAGTTCCGGGGTCCGCCAGGTCTGCACTGCCTCTCCGACAAAGCATCTCACCTAGGCCCTATCCCCATAACCCCACACATTCACCCTGCTAATCCCTCTAACCTACACATTCTCAAACACTAAGGGGCAATGTGGCATGGCCAATCCATCTAACCTGCTCATGTTTGGACTGCGGGAGGAAATTGGCTCACCCAGAGGAAACCCATGCAGACACAGGGAGAACATGCAAACTCCAAATCAGAGAGGAACAAGTCCGCTATCTGCTCCATGATATCTATTCTTGTAAAGGGACCTGAAACAGGAATATATATTTACAAGGGGACTAAATATCTGCCTGAGGCAACCGCGAGGAATCCTGAAAAATGGCTCTACCCATTTCAGGTTAGACATTTTTTCGGGCTTTAATGAGAACCAATCTAATTAGAATAAAATCCTACATTCCATACAGTGCAGGAGGAGGCCATTCGACCCATCGAGCCTGCACCAATCACAATCCTACCAAGGGCCTGGTGTTATCTTTCTTAGTTATGTTTGTGCTCATGGAAGAAAGATGAGTTCAAAAAGCAAAATGACAGAGTTGGGAGTTTGCCCTGACACATATCAGTCTCCCACAGTAGGAATGGGGGTGGAATGCCTTCAAAAGCTGTTTTGCTCAAATGCCCTTCATCTGACATTGCGGGTGTCAGCACCCAGTGTAGGAAAATTCAACCTATTTTATTATAGTTTGACTGATAGAGAACAATTGTTACCAACCACACCAGGCACTTGCTTTAGCTTGTTTAGTAGCACAAAGTACCAAAACATCAATTTTCTCAGCAATTATGAGATGTAAAACAGACCCAGCCTAAGCTATTGGAACATGCGTGGAGAAGAGAAGTAAAACATGTTTGAAGGAAAAGTTATTTGGGCTAAAATGTTGAGAAAAGGCTTCAGTGTTTTGCGAAATTTTCAGGAAAGCTAACACAGATTGAAGTCCAATATTCCAATGAATGTTTATGCATCAAATGTGCACTTTGATCTGTACATATTAGAAACAATTAGAAATTAACTGAAAAAGCAAAACTTAGGGATTGGTTTCAATGATCACTGTAAGTTAACTGTTAAAGACATACGACTATGAGCTCTATCATTTTCTTTACTGCCTCCCGCATTGCAGACTCCAAATAAAAATGCTCCAAATCAGGATTGAAATAAAATGTGTCAGGAATGCATATTCAGCACTTGAAAAAGGAAGGAAGACTAACATTTTGGATGTGACCCCTTGTAGTCATTCAGAGGAACTGTTACACATTTACCACTATTTTTTTTTCTCTTTCATATACTGATTGGATATGTACAGCACATCAACGCTTATTTCCTATTTGTTCCATGCATGGCTGATGAATCTCTTACCCTTTATATGATATATTTCAAACTCCAAAATATTGGTATTAAATCAGTTGCAACAGAAGCAGAGTTCAGATACCCTCAAACAGGACAGGTTATGATATGATTTAATACATCTGATAGTCCAGAATATTGCATTTTAAAATTGAATCCAAAAATGTAGAGCATAAGTAGGCAATTCAGTCCTTCGAGCCTGTTCTTGCTATTCAATCAGATCATGGTTTTGATCAGATCAGATCATAGGGGATGGGAACCTGAATTGTAGTTCCAATGTACAGGTGGATGAGAATAGGGAGGTTATGAATAAGGTTTCTAGGTTATAGAAGCATACTGGCAGGCGGAAGGATGGTTTGAAGTGTGTGTACTTTAATGCGAGAGCATACGCAATAAGGTGGATGAATTTGCAGCCTGGATTGGTGCGTGGAACTTCGATGTTGTGGCCATTTCAGAGACATGGCTAGAGCAGGGGCAGGAATGGTTGTTGCAGGTTCCGGGGTTCAGACGTTTCAGAGCAGAGAAGGTGGTAGAAGAGGGGGAGGCGTGGCATTGTTAGTCAAGGACTGTATTATGGTGGCAGAAGAGACATTTGATGTGGACCTGTCTATTGAGTTAGTATGAGCCGAGATTAGAAACAGGAAAGGAGAGGTCACCCTGTTGGAAGTTTTTTTTATAGGTCTCCAAAAAGTTCCAGAGATGTAGAGGAAAGGATTGCAAAGATGATCCTGGATAGGAGTGAAAGTAACAGGTTAGTTGTTATGGGGAACTTTAACTTTACAAATATCGAGTGGAAAAACTATAGTTAGAGGGGCCAGTTTTTGTCCAATGTGTGCAGGAAAGTTTCCCAACACAGTATGTAGATAGGTCAACAAGAGGTGGGGCCACATTGGATTTGGTACTGGATAATGAACCAGACCAGGTGTTAAACTTGGAGATAGGTGAGCACTTTGGTGATAGTGACCACAATTTGGTTATGTTTACCTTAGTGATAGAAAGGGATAGGTATATACCAAAGGGCAGAAGTTATAGTTGGGGGAAAGGTAATTATGAGGCTATTAGGTGAGATTTGGGATACATAGGTTGGATTAGGAAACTGCAGTGGCTAGGAACAACTGAAATGTGGAGCTTATTCAAGGAGCAGCTACTGCATGTCCTTGATAAATATGTACCTGTCAGGCAGGGAGGAAGTGGTCGAACAAAGGAACCGTGGTGTACTAAGGAAGTTGAATCTCTGGTGAACAGGAAGAAGGAGGCTTATGTAAAGATGAGACGTAAATGCTCAGTAGGGCACTGGAGAGTTACAAATTAGCCAGGAAGAAGCTAAAGAGAGAGTTAAGAAGAGCTAGAAGAGGACATGAGAAAACTTTGGTGGATATGATCAAGGAGGACCCTAAAGCTTTCTATAGGTATGTCAAGAATAAAAGATTGATTAGGGCAAGATTAGGGCCAGTCAGAGGCAGTAGTCGGAAGTTGTGCGTGGAGCCTGAAAGATAGGAAAGGCACTAAATGAATATTTTTCATCAGTATTCATGCAGGAAAAAGTCAATGTCATCGAGGAGAATACTGAGATACAAGCTTGTTGACAGGGTGGGATTGAAGTACATAAGGAGGAGGTGTTGGCAATTCTTGAGAGTATGAAAATAGGTAAGTCCCGTGGGCTGGATGGGATTTATCCTAGGATTCTCTGGGAGGCTAGAGAGGAGATTGCAGAGTCTTTGGCTTTGATCTTCATGACGTCATTGGCAAGAAGTATAGTGCCGGAAGACTGAAGAATAGCAAATGTTGTCTCCTTGTTCAAGAAGGGGAGTAGAGACCATCCTGGGAATTACAGACTGGTGAGCCTTACTTCTGTTGTGGGCAAAGTTTCAGAAAGAATTGTAAGGGACAGGATTTATAATCATCAGAGAGAAATAAATTGATTAGGGATAGTCAACATGGTTTTGTGAAGGGAAGGTCAGGCCTCACAAACCTTAGAGTCTTTTGACAAGGTGACCAAAGAGGTGGATAAGGGTAAGGCAGTTGACCTGGTGTATATGGATTTTAGCAAAGCGTTTGATAAGGTTCCCCATGATAGGCTACTGCAGAAAATGCAGATGCATGGGATTGAGGATGGTTTAGCAGTTTGGATCAGGAACTGGCTAGCTGATAGAAGACAGAGGGTGGTGGTTGATTGGTAATATTCAACCTGGAGTTCAGTTACAAGTGGGATACCTCAGGGGTCTGTTTTGGGGCCACTGCTGTTTGTCATTTTTATAAATTACATAGATAAGAGTGCAGGAGGATGCTTTAGTAAATTTGCTGACCAAACCAAAGTCGGAAGAGTTGAAGACAGTGAGGATGGATGTTATAGTTTGCAGAGGGACATAGATAAGTTACAGAACTGGGCTGAGAGGTGGCAAGTAGAGTTTAATGCAGAAAAGTGAGAGGTGATTCACTTTGGTAAGAGTAACAGGAGTACAGGATATAGGGCTAATGGAAGGACTCTTAGTAGTGTCGATGAGCAGAGAGATCTTGGTGTACATGTGCATAGCTCCCTGAAAGTTGGCACCCAGGTTGATAAGACTATTAAGAAGGCGTACGGTGTGTTAGCTTTTATTGATAAAGGAATTGAATTTCGGAACTGTGAGGTCATGTTGCAACTGTACAAAACTCTGGTGTGGCTGCACTTGGAGTATTGCATACAGTACTGGTCACGACATTATAAGAAAGATGTGGAGGCATTGGAAAGGGTGCAGAAGAGATTTACCAGGATGTTGCCTGGTATGGTGGAAAGGTCTTATGAGGAAGGACTGAGGGACTTGAGGTTATTTTCGTTGGAGAGAAGAAGGTTAAGAGGTGACCTAATTGAGGCATACAAGATGATCAGAGAGATAGATAGGGTGGACAGTGAGAGCCTTTTTCCTCGGATGGTGATGGCTAACACGAGTGGACATAGCTTTAGATTAAGGGGTGGTAGTTATAGGACAGATGTCAGAGGTAGGTTCTTTACTCAGAGGGTAGTAAGGGTGTGGAATGCCCTGCTTACAGCAGTTGTGACTCACTAACTTTAAGGTTGTTCAAATGGTCAGTGGAAAGACATATGGATAACATTGGAATAGTTTAGCTTAGAGGGTCATTAGATTGGTTCCACTGGTCGGCGCAACATCAAGGGCTGAAGGGCGTGTACTGCGCTGTAATATTCTACGTTCTATGGTTGATCCCTCCCTGGTCTCAAATCCACCTCCCTACCTGTTCCCTATTTCCCTTTAACCTGCTTTTTAATCAGAGATATATCTATCTCCTCCTTGAAACCATGTAATGATTCATACTCCACCATGTCATGGTTCAGCAAGTTTCACAAATTCACCGCCCTCGGTGAGTAGTTGTTCCTCCTCATCTCAGTCTTAAAAGTAAAGTATATTTATTAGTCACAAGTAAGGCTTACATTAACACTGCAATGAAGTCACTGTGAAATTCCCCTAATCACTACAGTCCTGCACCTGTTTGGGTCAATGCACCTAACCTGCATGTCTTTCTGAATGTGGGAGGAAACCAGAGCATCCGGAAGAAACCCATGCAGACACACGTGGAGAACATGCAAACTCACACTGTGGCCTAAGCTGGGAATCGAACCCTAGTCTCTGGTGCTGTGAGATGGCAGTGCTAACAACTGTCACTTAGCCTCTCAGCCTATATGTATGACCTTTTGTTCTAGATTGCCTCACAAGGAGAAACATTTGACCTACGTTTACTCTATCAACCCCTTTTAAAATTCTATACATCTTGATCAGATCCTTTCTTATCCTTCTAAACTCCAGCGAGTACAGGCCCAAACTGTTTAATCTCTCCACATAAGTCAACTTTTTCATCACAAGAATCGATCTGTTGAATCTCCTCTGAGCTGCCTTCAATGCCACCACATCCTTCCTCAAATAAGGAGACAAAATTGAACACAGTACTCCAGATGTGGTCTCACCAACACCCTATACAATTGCACAACACTTCACTACTTTTATAATCCAGTCCCTTTGCAATAAATGCTAACACTTCATTTGCCTTTCATTACATGCTGGACCTGCATACCAACTTTCTGTGATTCATGAACAAAGACCCCCAGATCCTTCTGCCCAGACATTTAGAATCTGCTTTCTAATTGGGTAATAATTTGCCTTTCTATTCTTTCGGTCAAGATGAATAATCTCACGCTTATCCAAATTAAACTCCATTTGTCAAATTTTGGTCCATTCTCTTTGCTTGTCTATATCCGTCTGTAAAATATTTACCTCCTCTTACCTTCCTGCTTTTCCACACATTTTAGTATCATCACAAATGTTGCTATGTTATACTCTAACCCTGCTTGCAGGTCATTTATATAGATTGTAAACAGTTGAGGTCTGAGGACTGACCCCTGCGGCACCCCACTAGCTACATTTTGCCAGCTAGAGAAGGACCCATTTATCCCAACCCTCTGGCTGACTGACAGAAAGCAATCCTCAATCCAATCTAGATTTGCTTGTTGTGACTGGGGTAAAGTCCTTAATTTGGCAGATAGGAGGGTTTGAACAATATTACAAAAGCTGACCAGTGAGATCTCGCTTATAATATCGCCGTTCAGTGTCCACCTTTGATAACATTTCTGCACGGTTTCATTAGTTAACTGATGTGTACATTAAAATGAGAGTTTCCACTGGGCAACACATAAAAATGAAGACAGTCCTCTCACTTCTAACAATCCCTAACAACTCAGAGTTTGCTCTTCAAAGGGGTTTCATTCCAAATCAGAGACTGGAAGATGCTAGCAAGTATTTGTATGATTTTCAGTCTCCCATTCCGATTGTCAGTTTTCATACGTGACACACGTGGGTAGCATGGTAGCACAGTGGTTAGCACTGCTACTTTACAGCTCCAGGGATCTGGGTTCGATTCCTGGCTTGGGTCACTGTCTGTGTGGAGTTTGCACATTCTCCTCATGTCTGCGTGGGTTTTCTCCAGGTGCTCTGGTTTCCTCCCAAAGTCCAAAGATGTGCAAGTTAGACTAATTGGCCATGCTAAAAATTGCCCTTAGTGCCCTGAGATGCGTAGGTTAGAAAGATTAGTGGGTAAATAAGTAGGGATGTGACGATAGGGACTGTGGTTGGTGCAGACTCGATGGGCTAAATGGCCTCTTTCTGTACTGTAGAGATTCAATGATATGGAATAGGGACTGAGAGGAGCCTTTTGCTATTCTAAGATTTATCAATGACTCAAGGATTTCTTAAAGTAACTTTTGAATTGAGTCATTGATACAGGACTATTTATTGTGAACAAACAGTTGATATGTCGATTTAAGTATTACAATACACATTTGTTACTGCTGCTGTTTGTTTCTGGTTCTGTGTAGTTATCTCACTCCTAAATAAATTCAACTAGGTTATCCTGAAAATAACAACTGGATAACGTATTATTTACTGTCCCTTGGACAATATGGAAGAGATTGTGCAGGTCCACATGGACTGTTGTACTTTGCACATAAGAAAAGGTAATTGTTAATGGACTGGCATTTATCCATTTATGCCGCACACAAGAGTTCAATTTTGGTTCCTGGGAAACACAGGACTGATAATGGAAAAATGATTTTTTGCCAGGAACAGAAGCCTTGGGAAGAAGTTCAAATTGTAAAAATTAGATTCCTTGATAATTCTAGACAAAGCTGTAAAGATCACTTCACACATTTGTTTTGACTTTGATCTAGTAATGATTGAACAGTGCTTAGGTAACACACCTCTTGTTGATAACTTCAATGACAAACTCAAGAGTACAAATCCATATTTTACCACCCAGGAGCACAGGTTTTGTTAAATTACCTGATTCCTACATTACCTATAGCAACATGCCAAAACAAAAGGATCGATTTCATGCTAATCGTGTATATTTACACCTTAGATTAATTAGAGAATTTATAGCTTGTTAGTGATGTAACAAGGTTAAAAGTGTCTTCCATGTCTGGCTGGTGGGAAAATATTTCTGGGAACACTTCACAAAGGCCAGCTGTAGTTCCCAAAAGGAAATGACTCATCTCAGTACCGAGTGCTTGTCGGCAAAAATAACGTGATTATTTAAGCAGACTTATCAAGCCAGCCCTACTGTATAAGAAAGATTAGTGGGTAATCTATAAGATTATATACAAGATAGTAGATGCGAAGTTCCCTACAGCGATAGAAATTTCTAATAATGCTCTCCTGGACAAAGTGCCTTAAAAGGGGTTGTGCACGTTATTTGCAGTTTCCCCAAGCCCCATCTACCAGAACAGCAGTTCAGCTTTGCCTTGGAGATGGGTGCATTAGGCCTGTTGTTTGCTCCCGAGATATGTAGCTCAAGTCTAGACATTTCCCAGCTCACCGCACCTGCCCTTGGGTAAAAATGCCAGGGAGGAAAAAGAACACGTGGGTGTGAGAACCAGCTGAGTCCTCCATCCCCCAACCCAGATCGTAGAATCCCCGCAATGGAGAAGGAGACCATTCAGCCCATTGAATCTACACTGACCACAATCCTACCCAGGCCCTATTCCCATAACCTCTCATATTTACTCTGCTAATCCCCCTCAGATTCGGCAAAGTGTCGTGTTCGCTGTAACCTCAGTTGTTTTGTTCAAAGTTCCGTCTCACACCACCTCTGCATGAGCACACACATGCCTATACATGCCAAAGCATGCTGTTCACACCCACAATGGTTTCCCCCCCGCAAAAAAATTATTTCCAACTCTCAGAAATAGGCAGATATGTTTTACTCTCTAAAGGACTGATCATTTAAAAAACTTGGAAGATTACCAGTTCTAGACATCTCATCACTCTTTCACGAGTATTTGCACCCTCTCTAAAGATTCATAACTCCTATATTCTGGAACAATGTTCTCACTCTACCAAAAATAGGATCTGTCTGTACTCAACACCAAGTTTAAATTATCCTGCTAATTTTCGGTTTCCAACACGTGGGAGTCAATCCTGCCTGGTTTCCTCCACTTTCCCCACAAGGCTCACCCTGTCGCACCACCCCTGCCCCCAAGCAAAAATAAGAACCGACAGAAATACAAGATTGGGGCAGGACTTTTGAAGCTGGGTCTGCTTACCATTTTTCAAGATCCCCAGAGTGTCCACAACTCCCCGAAAATCCAACCCACTATCTCAGTCAAGGTTTTGAGCCATACCTCATTTTTTGATGAAAAATCTGGCTTGATGTTGGTGCCTTTTACTGCAACATGAGCTGCCCAGTTTTGATTAACTGAGCAGTGAGCATCATATTTTATCACAGGATCAAAGGACAAATAAGTTACTACTCAAGTCGGTAGATTTAAAGCCACCAGCTTGAAACATTGCTTCACTCTCTACTGAGTGCTTCCATCATTTTCTCTTTCTATTTCAGAACGCATAGAATTTTGCTTTTTGTCAGAAGATTTGTTCTACAGTTGCATTTTTGCTCTTGTGTTCTATGGGCTGGAGACAAACAAATTCATCTTTCTTGTACTGAAGAGTTTTTGCTCATGGTTATATGGTTTGAGGTTATGAAAATTACTGACGAATCAGAACTTTTGCTTTCAATCTGATTTAAAGTACTATATTCATTCATTTAATTAATCCATTTTGCTTCTGTTTTGTATCTTTTCCTTGATTTAAAAAAAATGATTTGCAATTTTCAGCCCAACTCCAAGGTTGGTTAAAATGTTATTTTCAGTCCATTTCAGAGGAGGGATTAGGAATTAGTTATGTTATGTTTATTCACATTGTTTGTTTTATGTACGCCATTATTCATCCAGCTACCCCTAATTACAGACTACTTTGCAGGCAAGTTCAGGTTTCGATTCAAGGGGAATTAGAGATTGTTTGGGTTTGAAAGCAAACTTTTACATTGGATCACAGTAAAAAAAACATTTGACGCAGGTTCAAATCGTAATGAATATTTATCTTAAATTCCTACAGTGTACAAGGTGACCAATCAGCCCACCAAGCCTGCACCAACACTGCAGAGTATCTTAACCAGACTTTCTCTCCTGCCCTATCGTGGTAACCCCACATGTTTACAATGACTAATCATCCTAACTAAATATTTTTGGATATTAAGGTTCAATTCAACTTGGCCAATCCATCTAACCTACACATTTTTGGACTGTGGGAGGAAACTGAAGCATCCAGAAGAAACCCACTCAGACACGCTTAGAACGTGCAAACTACACACAGTCACCCAAGCTGGAATCAAACTTGGGTCTCTGGCATTATGAGGCAGGAGTGGTAACTACTGTGCCACCACACTGCCCCATGTGGGCACACTAAATGCAAAAAATGGGTAAATAAATTTATAAACAGAGCAATAGACCCAAGGATGCATTACACTAATAAAACGCAAAGCCTTTGACGACTACTTTTTGGTCTTACTTTAAGCAAAGCCTTTATTTTTTGACAGAAAGTATCCCTTATTGTCCTGCCAATCTTATTATAAAATACTCTCAATTTCAAACAAAAATAAGAACAAGAATTTAAAGCACTGCCCTTGAAATTTATTGATTTCCACATCTAAAGATCTCATTTAATCTCACCCCAATTCGTGGAGGTAATTCATTCAAGCCAACAACAAACATTCAACATACTTCACAACTCCATTTCTATTTAGGCTACAGTTACATTGGTGGCTGCACAAGGGAAAAAACATAAGCTTCACGGAAGCTGAATGTCCATCTCCGCCCAAGACATGACAGCAGCCAAGCATTAACTACTTACTTCAAAACTCTTTATAGACTGTCAGTCTGGGTTTGGATTAGATTTTTGAGTAAATTAGAGGGGAAAGTTTTCAAATCAAGAGAGTCTGCAGCAAACAGAACTACAGTGATTAAAAAAGATAAACTACTCCTAGACAGGCAGACAGGTCACACCATAATCAGCAGATCATTTTAACAAAGTTGATGCTATTCTGAATATTTGGCCTGGAGGTGTAGTTGAAAAAAATCTTTTGAAAAGGTTGCATTGTGCCAATGAAAAGCAGCTCTGTTCCGCTTCCATTTTGTAACATGTTTATGACAAGGAAATTTATAAATAGTGCAACAGGATACAAGGTTTTAGACAAGCACTGCCACTCCTCTTCTTCAGTCTTGTGACAAGTGATATCAATCACATGCTGTTCTATCTATTAAACCTACATTCCTCTTCAAACATTTCAAAATATAAAACATAATCTCCAGTTAATATCCATTCAAATAAAGCCAATAAGTGAACAGTGATACACACATTTCCAAATGGAGAAGATTACCATTAAATGAAGCAGGGGATGTGATAGCAACAAGGAAATCAGTCTGCAACTAATGGACCGCTTTGTTTTGACTGGCTGGCATTGAATGAGTGACCACATATTGTTACATGCGTCAGTTAGACTGTCTCACTCCCTTCTTTTAAAAGAATAACAAACAAAAGTTGAATGGTATAAGCCAGGAGGGCAATATTGGATGTATTGGTGTACTCCAACCCCTCTCCACTTTCCTTTCTCAATTCAAAGTCAGAGGTAGTAGTCCAGGCGGATACAATTTTGTCTTTTAAAAAGCATTTAGACAGTTACATGGGTAAGATTGGTACAGAGGGATATGGGCCAAACATGGGCAATTGGGAATAGCTAATGGTAAAAACTAGGCAACATGGACAAGTTGGGCTGAAGGGCCTGTTTCCATGCTGCAAACCTCGATGCTTCTATAAAGCTCTGTGAGATTGTCTGTGAATGAAGAGCTTTGTCTATCCTTCCTATGTGTAAGTGCTTCAGAAGCCATGCTTTTGTTGCATCCAATATGGAAGGGCCAATTTCTTTGTGGGTCAATAAGCAGTCTTTGTTTTATTCATTCATGGGATGTGGGCAACATTTATTGCCCATCCCTGAGGGCTTCTGAGTATCAACCACATTGCTGTGGATCTGGAATCACATTTAGGCCAGCCAGGTAAAGATGGCTGGTTTCTTTTCCTAAAGGGACGTTAGATGAGTTTTTATGACAAATGACAATGGCTTCATGGTCATCATTAAACTTTTAATTCCAGTTTTTTTATTGAATTCTAATTTTACTATTTGTCGGGGTAGGATTTGAACCCAGGTCCCTCCAGCATTACTCTGGATCTTTGGATTACTCGTCCAGTGACAATACCACTATGCCACCTACTCCCCTGCACCAAGAGGTAAACTAATGCTAAAAGCTGTTGAAGCTGATGAATGACACACATCACATGCATTTGCATCATATTTAAT
This sequence comes from Sphyrna mokarran, assembly GCA_024679065.1. Taxonomy (NCBI): domain Eukaryota; kingdom Metazoa; phylum Chordata; class Chondrichthyes; order Carcharhiniformes; family Carcharhinidae; genus Sphyrna; species Sphyrna mokarran. Next base: position 30,439,315 of record JAGIQG010000011.1, read on the forward strand.
TAGGGTCAGGGAATGTGATCTCAGATATTTGAATATTTCTCCTTAATTTAACTGCTGCTGATCAAAGCTGAAGTACAGCATCCTTGGATTTTCAAATCCTGGCATTGCATCCAACTTGCTTCATTAATTTCAAGTTCAAAATACAAATTACAACAGGAAAATATACAGAGAAACTTTTTAACAACATAGAACTATCAAGTCACAACAATACTGAATAGTGCAGTGATTATCTCACTCTGATTTCTCTGTTACCCTTATTTCTCCTCCGCATCCACCCATTCCCCGCCCCAATCTAGCATAATTCTGTCCATTTGGAAATGTGCGCATCTTGATTCACTTATCTGAAATTGGGACCTGTCTGAAATGACTGGTGGGTGAGCATTACATTTTGAAATATGAATATGATACAGCAGGTTTAATACAATGAAGAGCCACAAGATTTGTGTCACTTGTCAGAACTAACCACTTTCAATATCAATTTGCTTCTCAGTATAGAATGCTCATTAACACAAAAACCTCCTCCTTAATTGTTGGCAAAAGCCTACTTTTTCAGAAACTCTCAGAATTGAATAACCCCGTTGTCGACTTTTCTACATTCTCTGTGTATTTCAGGCAGCAGTAGTTTCTCAATGATACATGGTTGGTAATGAACTCTTCAGAGCAGTTAATAGCTGCTATCAGCAAGTGGAAATCATACTCTGCAGATGAAATGATGCAAAGTAAATTAGTGCCAGAAGATAGATATTAAAAGAGTGCTTAATGCATATATAAACTCCTTTGGTGTGAGAGTTTCCCTTAAGCACTCAAAACTAACAATTTCAAAGAATGACATTCCGCACCATCAAAAACCACTTAATAAAAGTACCAAGCAACAGACAGATTCAAGTGCCAAATATAGTCATTTATTCCTTACTTTACACAAATCTTATCTACCCCACTTCCCTATCCCACCCGGCAGATGTGAAAATGAGCACTGATGCTAGGAATTAAATACAAACAGCAGAATTCTCTCAAATCTAATGGAGCATGACTATATCTATGGAAAAAAAAAAATGACTTTATTGCAATCCTCTTAACTTTTACTTTATTCTTCTGCATTACGGATTGTGTTATTCTTCCAGTAATATCACATAAGAATAGGCATCTCATCTTTCAATGCAGCAATCATCAATTCATAGAATCGTTACAGCACAGGAAGCCATTTGGTCCATCATGTCTATATTAGCTCTATAAATTTTCTTTATTTATTCATGGGACATGGGCGTCATTGACTGGCCAGAATTTATTGCCCATCTCTATTTGCCCTTGCAAAGGTGATGGTGAGCTTTCTTCTTGAATTGTTGCGGTCCTGATGCTGTGTCTTGACCACAATGCCATTAAGGAGGGATTTCCAGGATTTTGACACAGCGACTGTGAAGGGCCGGCGATATATTTCCAAGTCGGGACGGTGAGTGGCTTGAAGGGGAACTTGCAAGTGGTGATGTTCCAATATATCTGCTGCTCTTGTCCTTCTAGATGGAAGTGGTTATGGGTTTGGAAGGTGCTGTCTAAGGATTTTTGGTGAATTGCTGCAGTTCTCCTAGTGCCTCATTCCTGTCTTCTTTCTTTAACTCTGCACCTCCATCCTTTTCAGATAATAATTCAATTCCATCCTGCATTCTTTTGTGTCAGCCTCCACCATATTCTCAGGCAGTGCATTTTTGGGTATATTGAGGGAGAATTTAGTTTGGTCAATGCAGCTAACCAGCATGCCTTCCAGATTGTGGGAGGAAACCCACACAGACACAGGGAGAATGTGCAGATTCTGCACAGACAGTGACCCAAGCCAGGAATTAAAACCCGTCCTTGGTGCTGAGGCAGCAGTGCTCACCACTGTGCTGCCACAGAATGGCTGGGATTAGGTAAGCTCTAGCCAGAAGAGCTATGATTTGGTTGATGCTGGAGGTGATGAAGGTACAACTGAGAACTTCAGCAGTCGGTGGGCTGAGGCAGGAATAAAAATGGCCAGAGGTGAGAGTAGGTGGCCTTAGTGCTGGAGAGCATATGGGATTGCAAGTTCAATTCAGAATAAAATTAAAAGTGGATTTTTTCAATAGTTTGATTTAACCGGAGACAGTGGCTGCCGAGGGGGATGGAGTGTGCAGCACTGGGGCAAAAACTATTATTTACTTACCTCTTTGGACCTCCTTTGTATCTTTCCCCCAATGCTTCATCTATAGTTACCACCTCACCTTCAACTTGGTGAATGTACTTGCTAAAATCTTTCTCCCTTCCTCCTTCAAAAACCATCTTTTTGAATGTGCAATCTGTCACCTCCCTTAATTCTTCTTGATATTCATTTTTATATTTGTAACAATGCACATCACAGGAACACATAATTCAGCCTTACTAACATAAGCCAGTGTTTACACTCAACACAAGTCTCCTCCCACCTTCCATATTATTAGAATCCCAGCTGATGTTGATATTGGACAATTCAGATCCCAGAGTGGAATCAGGCTTGATAGATCATAACTCTTATTTTTGTTCAAACTATGGAAGACAGTTACTGAACAGATTCACAGGAGTCTGCTGATGAACTTTTAACAAAGAATTCAACATTTATTTTGAAAAAGTGAACTATATAATGTTAGAGAAAAGGATTAGAAAGATTTCAATGCCAGCACCAAAACATTATTCAAAATCACATCATTCCCTTTAACCCAGCAATCCTTACAGACACAAAACCTCAGTTAAGATTTTCACAACCAACACTTCTTGCTCAGGCTAATTCAACTTTTCTTCTGTCAGACTTCTGAGCAGTCAAGAGATGTGTTCTTCAGTTGGGATCACTCCTCGAGACACCCAAACTGAAATCTAAGCACATTCTTGATTTAACTTCAGAACAAATACACAGGTTCCTTTCACTCAATTCAACAAGTTTTCTCACTGGAGAGATCATTCCAGCTGCCTCCACTTTCTGATGTGCACACAATTTGTAGCTCCCGGGTTTCTGCTAACCCTAACTTCTTGCACAACACAATGACCAAACAGCTCCTGGGCCTTCTCCTCAGTTCTAGTTGCACAGACAGTTCACAGCACACTAGCTGCTTAGAAGATTTTCTCTGACTCTGTCCTTTTTTAACTTAACCAGGACATAATTCTGTCCCCGTCTTTGTCTCTGACCTGGGATGTTCTTTGAGACCTGTTCTTGTCCCTCTCTCTGGGACACTTCTTCAGATCTCTCCCCATCCCCAATCCTGTCCACTACTTGGGACACTTCTCTTAGAACGCAAAACTGACCGACTCCTGAATTGTCACTGACCCTTGAACTGATTTGGGGGAGCTATCAACACGCTCACAGTTGGTCTCACCTTTGTCACTGAGCAAAAAAACCAGCACCAGTATCAGAACTGGGACATACTGCACTTTAAAACATAGCAATGTTTACTGGGATATTCAGATATAATGAATGGAATTTGTAGCAATATCCTTCTACACCTCCTCCATTATTGTACTTATTAAACTGAGTCTTAAAACTATCTCTGCTGTTCTCCTCAATTACCCCTTGTGGTAGAAAATTCTGCATTCTATATACTGAGTAAACAAGTTTCTCATGAATTCCTTATTGGATTAGTTAGCGACTATCTATTTCTGGACTCAACTGGATTTATCTCCTCTCCTCAACTCTATCAAATTTCTGCATAATTTTAAAGATGTCTATCAGATCACCCCAGTCTGTTCAGTTTTTCCTGACGTTTGCTATGTGAAAGGAAGAGAGAAATGTAGAACATGGAAAAACTACAGCACAAACAGGCCTTTTGGCAGTTTAATTCACCACGAGTCAGTTAGCACAAAGGCAAAATAGTGCAGATGCTAGAGATATGAAATCAAAAGTACAGGAAAAACTCAGCAGATCTGGCAGCATTCGTGAACAGAGAAGCAAGGCTAACATTGAGCCTATAGGACTGTTCTTCAGAATTGAAGAGGGTCTTATGCTATAGAAAAGGCAGAATGGGGACGGCCAGGTGCAGCAAAAAGGAAGGTCAGGAATAGGTTAGAGGGCAGCAGAGTTCAAATAGTAAAGATCATGGAACAAAATGCAAAGAGAGTAGTAAACAGAGTAGTTAAGGAACAAAGCACTGGTCCAGAGTAGACGTAAATAGCAAAATAAAGGTCAGTATTGTCTGAAAGTCAAACACGAATACCAGATATAGCTGTGGAAAAAAATACAAAATGAAGGGCAAAGTTGATTGTCCTATTTTGCTGAACACAATGTCGAGTATAAAGTGCCAAATCAGAAAATTAGGTGCTGTTCATTAAGCTTATATTCGAGTTCTGTTAGAATATTGCAACAGAGAAACGTGGACACAAGAGCAAAGTGCTGAATTGACTGGCATGTGACCAAGTGGTCAGTGCCATGCTTGCAAACTGAATAGATGTGTTCTGCAAAGCAGTCACCTAGTCTGTGTTTGGTCATCCTAGTGTACAGACAACCACATTGTGAGCAGCAGGTACAATAGAGCAAATCAAAAGGAGTGCAGATAAATTGCTGCTTTACCTAGGAGTGTCTCAACAATGAGGAGGGAGGTCGTAAAGGGACAGATGTTACTTCTCCTGCAATTGCAAGAGAAGTGAGAAAAAGATTAGATGTTGGGATCACAAAGAAGTGAATCAGTGTGTTACGGAGGGAACAGTTCCTTTGGAATGCTGACAGGGAGGGGAAGGAAAGATACGATTGGTGGTGGCATCATGCTGAGTTGTAGAAATGGCAGAGGATAATCATTTGAATGAAAGGATGGTAAGGTGAAAGATGAGAAGAAGCGGAACCCTATCATGGTTTCAGGAGGGATGAGCAGGGGTGAAGGCAGAATATTGGACGTGGGTTGGTCAAGGTTTTGAGCCTTGTCAATCACAGTTCAAAGTGGGGCAGGAGGATTGCAATTCACGGTTAGGGAAAAGGAAAACATGGCAGAATAGCCAATGTGGAAACAAGCATCATCAGAAAAGATGAGGTGGAAATGGAGAAACTGGGAGAATGGAATGGAGTCCTTACAGGAAGCAGTGTGTGACTGTAACTGTGGGAGTAGGTCAGCTTCATGTCACTATTAGCAGATGATCTATCCCCAGAATTGGAGAAAGAGGAAAAGGAAGTATTAGACATGGACAATGTGAAGGTCAGCGAAGGATGGAAATTGGAAGCAAAATTATCTATTTTTTCCAGTTCCAGATGAAAGCAGCAATTAGCATTGATACAGTAATAGATGTGCATGAAAAGGAGTTGTGTGAGGAGGCCTGAGTTGCACGAGGAGGCCTGAGTTGCACAAGTACAAGGACTGCTCATAATTATAACCAGGGCCCATGTGGAGTATGATATATATTAGATTTTCTGACTGGTAGTACTAACAAGGTAAAGTACAAGGCGCCATGCCATACTGTGGGGTTTAACCAACTCAGTGCAGATTTATTTAAGAGTTGTTGCCAGATTGAAGACCAACATGGAAGAGATAAAAACCTGCAAATGCTTCTGGTGATGTCACAGCATGTCATGTGATTAATGACGCAGTACATTCCTTTACAATACATAACATCCCTCCCCCTTTACTTCAGTAATATGGAGAACAAATTTTTAAATGTTAATATCGATCCACAATGAACACCAGTTGCATTATGAAATATTATTTAAATATGTACAATATTACAAAACTATTTTTGGTGGATGTTAATTTCATTTTGGTAAGATACGGCGTTCCAGAATCTGACCTTTGACATTTGCGATAGATTGTTCCTCATGAATATGAGGTACTTAATCTTGTGAAGATGCTTTGTTGTTAGCTTCCAGAGATCTTGGTCATTCTACTGGAATAGAATCTGAAATTGATTCTGAAGAATCCTTGGCTCAGGATTTCACAACCTTGTGTGTCTGATACTGCCTTTCTGATACTGTCTCCACAAACTCAATTTTGAAGTGAGGATTTAGTCAGAGTGTCTCTGCCATATTCTCTCATCGTCAAGTTTTACTGTATAAGAAATCAGCCCCATCTTAGTTAGAATGGTTTCAGGTACCCGCTTCTCACTTGTAGTTTCTCGCTTAAACTATTTCACTGTTTAAAACTCATCAGCTTCAGTGTTGTTTATGGTGAGTAACTTGTGCTTGTTGTTGTCACTCTACTATTGTAGTGTTAGGTGGTGTGAGTAAATTGAATTTAGTTCTCAATTTCCTTCTCAGAAACAACATTCCTGCTGAATTTTGTATAGCTGCGTGAGCTATATTCCCGACAGGTCATGAAAAAGTTGTTTACTATCCTGGATAATGAACTTACATCTTTGGACACTTTATTGGTATGTTTCAATGACCATGCAAGCTTTCTGCCAATCTGGTTATAGACAGATGATATGGGGAGGTCCTTATGCATTGTATATGCTTGTTCTCAAGTTAATCCACAAATTGGTGAGAGGCAAATTATCACTGACTAATTGTTCTGGCCATCCAAATCTTGCGAACAACTTATCCAACTCCTCTATGGTTCTTTCCATCATGATGGATTATCATCATCCTGACAAGGCCATTTTGAAAGCACATCCACTAGAACAAGAAAATTGTAACATTCAACAGGTCCCACAAAATTGATAATGTATCCTCTGCCAAGATTGTTTTGGCCAATCCCACAGGTGAAGTGTTTGTAGAAATGAAGCATTCCATATTGTAGTGCGTGACTAGCATTGATCCACCTTTTCTTCTATTTTTGAATCAAGTCCCAGCTACCAAAAGTAGCTTTGTGTGAGCTCTTTCATCTGTCCTGCCCCTGGATGACCTTTGTACAGTTGATTCAGGATTCGTCACATAAGCATGAAGAGATGACGACCCTGATTTGCCATAGCAATACTCCACTTTGGACAGTTACTTTAAGTTTCCTCATTACATAAAGGCCAAATTTAGAATTCTTCTTCCGTTTGGCCAATGCTGCTCCTCTGAAAGCCATGTCCATGACCTTTCCCATTATCGGTCATTCCTCATGTGTCTTTGTACCTGGTACTGTGTCACTGGGACAATATCTACCTGACAGAGTATGATATGTTGATGCAGCTGTCTTGTGATTCAGATTTGTCCTGAAGTGGCAATCTCAATAAGGCATCTCTGTTGGCATGCTGTTCTGATCTCTGATACTTGATTTCATAATTATGCCCTGATAATATCAACACCCACCTTTGTAGATGACTTGTGACTAATGATGGAATTCCCTGGTGTGGTGTGGACCAAAAATTGTTGCCAACAGCTTGTGGTTGGTCCATCAAGTAAATTATCTGCGCCCATACAGGTGCTAGTGAAATCACTGAATGCCAAAATTTCTTTCTCAAGTTGGGATAATTTTGTTCTGCGCTTGACAACACTCGTGTTGCGAAAACGATTGGCCACTCTTTCCTAGTTGTCATAATGAGAGATGCAACAACATCCACATTTAGGATGATGCATTTCCTGCTTGTTGAACTGTCAACTCTGGGTTGAAGTGGACCAGGACCTTGGATTTCTTGAGCATGTCTTTGTACGCACTTTCATAATTCTCCATCCAATCCCATTGTTGGTTAGCACACAAAGTATGAAATGGGTTTAGTAACGTTGCAAAATTCGGGATGAACTTCCCCTAATAATTGATTGGTCCTAAAAATGATTGCAACTGTGACATGTTCTGTGGTCTTGGTGTATCTAGGATTGCTGTCATTTTCTTAAGTTCTTTATGGAGATCATCCTTGTCCATGTTGTGTCTTAGATAGGCTAAATTCTTCCTCAGTGTACCCAAGCAGGTGACAAGGAAATTTTCAATGACTTCATTGCAGTGTTAATATAAGCCTACCTATGACACTAATAAATAAGTAAATAATAAATAATTGATGGATGGTTTGAACAATTCACAGTTTTACTTCTGCGCATGGTTGGACTTCTTGGACGCTCCAATGCTTCTACCCAAGTTTTGTACATGTTCTTGTTTAGTTTTGCCTATGATTAGAAAATCCACCAGTAACACTGGACACCATTGAGGCCACTTAAAATTTAGTCCATTGATTTGTGGAATATTGCTGTTGCTGATGTGATTTCGAATGGTAAGCACTTATATCGGGACAATCTCCTGTGAGCAATAATCATTAGCTGTGGTTGCCATCCGCATTTGCGGGAATGCTTGAAACAAGTCTATCTCACTGAACTGCTGACCACCAGCCAATCCAGTAAATAGGTCCTTGATTAGTGGCAAGGGGCACTGAGCAATTATCATAGGCTTGAAGTTCTTACAGATATGTACAGAACCACCAGATTTAATAACTGGGATGGCTGAGGTTGCCAAATTGCTCACCATTACAGGCTCACTCTATCCTTGACTAATTTCTCTAATTCCACTTCTACTTCAGTTTAATTGGATAGAGTAAATTCTTGTCCTGAAACATCGAGGGTTGCTATTAGGTTTGGTAATGAGCTTTGCCTCCATACCTGTCACAGCTCCTCAGGTATTTTTGAACATCTTCATTTTGCAGAGAGACTTGGACAAGTTGCAGAGCTGGGCTGAGAGGTGGCAAATGGAGTTTAATGTGGAAAAGTGTGAGGTAATGCACTTTGGCAGGAATAATAAATGTGTAGAGTATAGGGCTAATGGTAGGATTCTTAATAGTGTTGATGAACAGAGGGATCTTGGTGTATATGTGCATAGATCCCTGAAAGTAGGCAGTCAAGTCGATAAGGTTGTTAAGAAGGCATATGGAGTCTTAGCTTTTATTGGTAGGGGGATTGAATTTCGGAGCCGCAACGTCATGTTGCAACTGTACAAAACTCTAGTGCGGCCGCACTTGGAGTATTGTGTGCAGTTCTGGTCCCCACATTATAAGAAAGATGTGGAGGCATTGGAGAGGGTACAGAGGAGGTTTACCAGGATGTTGCCTGGTATGGAGGGCAGGTCTTATGAAGAGAGGCTGAGGGATTTGAGGTTGTTTTCGTTAGAAAGGAGGCGGCTAAGAGGGGACCTTATTGAAACATATAAGATGATTAGAGGTTTAGATAGGGTGGACAGTGATAGCCTTTTTCCTAGGATGGAGAAAGCTAGCACGAGGGGACACAGCTTTAAATTAAGGGGTGATAGTTATAGGACGGATATCAGAGGTAGGTTCTTTACCCAGAGGGTGGTTAGGGAGTGGAATGCTCTGCCTGCGGCAGTTGTAGATGCGCCAAGTTTGGTGGCGTTTAAGAGGTTAGTTGATAAGTTTATGGAAGAGAAGGGAATGGTTTAGTTTGGAAGGTCATTGCTTTTTTCATAATTGGTCGGCGCAACATCGAAGGCCGGAGGGCCTGTTCTGCGCTGTAATGTTCTATGTTCTATTTTATTCTGCAAATTTTTTTTTATTGTTTTCTTGCTGTCAACCAATTGGTTATTTGCTCTCTAATTTAGCGCAATTTCATGTAACTGCGCTCTTCCAAAGAGTGCAGGAAAATTTCCCTTTACTATGAGGATTTTCACAGACTATTGGAGAATAGCCAATGTTGTTCCTTCATTTAAGAAGGGTAGCAAGAATAATCCAGTTAATTACAAGCCGGTAAGCCTTACAGTGGTAGGGAAATTACTGGAGAGGATTCTTCGATTCAGGATTTATTCCCACTTGGAAATAAGTGGACATATTAGTAAGAGGCAGCATGGTTTTGTGAAGGGGAGGTCATGTTCCACTAACTTGATCGAGTCTGTTGAGAAAGTGATAAAGATGAGGGTAGGGCAGCAGATGTTGTCTACATGGACTTCAGTAAGGCCTTTGACATAGTCTCTCATGGCAGACTGGTGCAGAAAGTGAAGTCACATTGAATCAAAGGTGAGCTGGCAAGGTGGATACCTAACTGGCTCGGTCAAAGACAAAGGGCAGCAGTGGAAAGGTGCATTTCTGAATGGTGAGCTGTGAATGGAGCTTTGTTCCTCAAAGGTCAGTGCTGGGACCTTTGCTGTTTGTAATGTATATATAAAGGATTTGGAAGAAAATGTAACTGGTTTGATTAGTAAGTTTACAGATGACACAAAGGTTTGTGGATTTGTGGATAGTGATGAGGACCATCAGAGGATAAAGCAGGATATAGATCGGGTTGGAGACTTGGGCAGAGAGATGGCAGATGAAGTTTAATCCAGACATATGTAAGGTAATGCATTTTGGAAGGTCCAATACAGATAGGAAATATACAGTAAATGGCAGAATCTTAAGAGTATTGATAGGCAAAGGGATCTGGGTGCACGGTACACGAAATGGCAATGCAGGTGGAGAAGATAGTCAAGAAGGCACATGGCATGCTTGCCTTCATCGGCTGGGGCATTGAGTTTAAAAATTGACAAGTTATGTTGCAACTTTATAGAATCTTAGTTAGGCCACACTTGGAATATAATGTTCAATTCTGGTCACCACATACCAGAAGGATGTAGAGGCTTTGGAAAGGGTACAGAAAAGATTTACCAGGATGTTGCCTGGTATGGGGGGCATTAGCTATGTGGAGAAGTTGGAGAAACTTGGTTTTTTCTCACTGAAACAACGGAGGTTAGCGATGACGTGATGAAAGTCTACAAGATTATGAGAGGAATGGACAGAGTGGATAGTCTGAAGCTTTTTCCCCCAGAGTGGAATATTACTAGGTGGCACAGTTTTAAAGTATGAGGGGCAAGTTTAAAGGAGATGTATGAGGCAGTTTTTTTTTTTACATAGAGGGTGGTATGTGCCTGAAAGCTTTGCCGGGGGAGGTAGTGGAAGTGGATACAATAGGGCATTTGGACAAATACATGAATAGGATGGGAAAAGAAGGATCATGGTCACCCAGAAGGATAAGGGGTTTTAGTTAAGTCAGATAGCACGATCGATGCAGGCTTGGAGGGTCAAAGGGCCTGTTCCTGTGTTGTAATTTTCTTTGTTCTTTGTGCAGAGAGAATTCTGTTGATTGACCATTAATTGCACTGAATCAAACAGAAGCTACCTCTTCAGTAAAAGTCTGCAGGATTACATTTGACAGTTCGAGTGGTAAATAGTATATTTTTCTGGGAGAAGTGATATAGCAGCTTAAAATTACTTCTTGCACACCTAAATCTGGATAAACCCAGGACATTTGGGTATTCCCTTTCACGGCCAGGGAGCTCAGTTTAAGTTTTTGAATCTTTTCTAGCCCGCTATCATCTTGGCAAATGTGGTTCTCATCAGATATTTTGTAATTCTGTTAAGATCTTGATGTGTTGTTGCATTTGCATATCTTCAGGCTTGGAACATGATCTTCAGGCTTGGAACATGCCTTAGTGTGTGGCCTTTCTTGCCAGAGCTTCTAGATTTATTTTCTCTGCTCCCCCATTCGTTTGGACAGTGCTTCTCCTGAGCACACCTATGACATGACTGCTTTTTGAGAGATTTCTTTCGGTCCACTCCCATCTCGTGCAGTTCGGCTCCAGCTCCAATTTGGGAAGCTTCTTGTGCATTCAATTCCATGGACACTGTTATCTCAGCAGCAAACCTTAGGAATCTTTGAATTGTTTCATTACGAAATCCACAAACAAGTCTGTCTCTCAGACTATTTTCAAAAGACAAGCCAACTTGCAATTCTTAGCTAATTTTCTCAGCACCGCAACAAATTACAATACATTTTCACCCTCTTCTAGGCTCTGTTGAAGAAATCAGAATCTCAGTAATTATTAATGGTTTAGACAAGAAGTGGCTTTCAAGAATCTTGGTCAATCCCTCATAAGTTTTTTTTAAACCAGGGTTCTCTGGATAGACAAGGCTCTTTTATAATGTAAAGGTTTTGCACCCAATTTGCTAAGGGAAATTACTACATTAATTCCATTAAAATTTCGTATCTAGTTTGCAGTCAGATAACACTGAAAACTCTTTTCGTAAGCATTCCACATTTTCTTCAATGCTTCTATAGCACCATCTTTGAACCTACTCAGAACAGATTTATTTAAGAGCTGTTGCCAGATTGAAGTCCAACATGGAAGAGATATAAAAACCTGCAAATGCTTCACACCGTGTCACAGCACATCATCTGACTAATCACAGCGATGTATTGCTTTATAATGCACAACAGAGGAAGTGAGACAAGTTAAAGAAGAACTTGTTCAATGACAGAACAAGTTCAGGTGGAGGAGGGTGATGGTCAATGGGGACTACTCAGGCAAGAGGCAGACAACACTATCCTGATAGAGAATGGGGGTTTGGAGGGATTGGATGTTCATACTGGACAGGAAGGGATCAGAGCCAGAAAAAGGAGCAAGTTAGCACCTATAATGTCTCATGAATGTGCATTAGCTTCATTCCACCTCTAGGGGAATTGAATTTTGCAACAATCCTCACAGGGCAGATGGACAAGAAAAAGTAACCCATATTTACAAATCACCTTTTGTCTCACAAACAGTGAAACATATATGGCTGATCATCCAACTCAATAAATAGTGTAATCCCACTCTACTGACCCCACCCCCCCAATATCTTTCAAACCCCTTTGCCTCAAATGCTATATCTACTGCTTCTTGAAAACCTTCTGTTTTGGCCTTAACTATTTCCTATGGTAGCAAATTTCACAGGTTCATCACTCTCTGGATAAAGATATTTCTCCCCATCTCTGTCCTAACAGTCTACCCTGTATCCTCAAACTGTGCCCCTGGTCTGGACACCCTCACCATTGAGAGCATCCTTCTTGCATATACCTGCCTAGTCCTGTTAGAATTTTATAGAATCCTATGAGAACCCCTCATTCATCTGATCTCCAGCGAATATCATCAATTCAATACTAATCGATTCAATCTCTTCTCGTATGTCAGTCCTGCCATCCCAGGAATCAGTCTGGTGCTGCCATGTAATACGAACAAGATAGAAGAGAATCTTCAATCTAAACAGTAACATTGCATTGCATTTAATCAGGATGCATTTCTAATGTATTTGCCAAATTATCTATTTTAGCACCAGTAAGACTACGTCAATCCTTGCCACGCTTCATACACATAATAGCATGAATCAGCAGGAAGAGTGACTTTTTTTCTTTACTCAACTGAAGAACCACATTTCCTACTATAGTCTGTAACATGAAATCAAATTAATTTACTTTGGACTTATTATAAGTGTGTCATAAAAATATCAATAAGGTATGTTCCCTGTAATAGAGAAGACCAAATAAACTCAATAAATGCCAGCTTCTTTTAGGAACAGAGCAAAATGTTGAAACCAGTTAAACCTGAATTACAATTGTGGTTTTGCCAACACACATATCCTGATGTCCATTTTTGTTGAGCTGAATAATCGTACCAGACAGGAAGCTGAGTGAACCCATCTGGAGGTTGACAATGAGGTCATTCCACTGCAGCTTTTTGTTGAGAGGCAACTGAACTGAGGCAACGATGGTTCTGTTTCCACCATTTCCTGCACAAGGCAGGAAGTCCCCTTTGTAATTGATTCTAAATTTGAGTAACACACTTAATGTATGTCTTCAAGCATGCAAATTTTATTAGTCCCAGAATATTAGCTTTGTGCAGGAGTTCCTGTTTGTAGTAAAAAAAAAGTATTGGTATTTTAAGTTCATGTACAATGGAACTTCAGGGGCATGTCCTGTATCCGGGTCACCAATTTCCAATCGCCAACTGTTCAGCAATGCAAAACTCAAATGTTCCTATTTGAATTTCTTCACTAACTTCCTTCTACTGTGTTTGAGCCATTATTTCAAAAGTCAAATTTCCATCAACCACACTGTGCCTTGGGTAACCTTACACCTTGTCTAAGCAAAAAGATCTTAGCAGGGAAACCGTACAAAGATCCAAATACAGTGGAAGTTGTGAGAACCAAAGACTGGTAAGAATGTGAAACTCACTATCACAAGTAGTTTCTTCACTGTCACTGGGTCAAAATCCTCAAATTTCCTCCTTAAGAGAGCTGTGGGTGCACCTACTCCACGTGGGCTGTAGCGATTCAAGGCAGTGGCTCACCATCATCTTCAAGGACAATTAGGGATGGGCAATAAATGCTGGCCTAGCCAGCAACATCCACATCCCATTTATAAATTTTTTTAAAAGTAGTGAGGTGAATGGCATTGATATATTTAAGGAGATGTTAGGTAAACATGTGGGAGAGAGGATACGCTGATGGGGTTAGGTGAAGGGGGATGGGAGATTGCTTACATAAATCTTAAATGTCAGCATGTTTCTGTGGTCTAAATTCTACGTAATCCTACATAAGTGGTTCCTTTTGATCCAGGTGGAAATCCTTCTAGAAATTACCAATACTAGGGAGCAACATAGGAATTTAGAGCTGACTTCACAGTGATCCCAGGAACAATTAAACATAAATAACTTGATTTAAAATATATTCATCACAAGTAGCCTTTTACTTCACTCACTCATTTGAGTTTTCACTGCTCTGTAAAGGGTCAGTTTTAACTGCCCTATGAAGAGCATGAATTTGAAATTCAGCCAGAGCTGCCAATTCAAAGCTGCTAACAACTTTGCGTTTTTCATTCTTTTTGGGTCGCTACCTAACATTTTTAAACTCTGACCAGGATCCAAAGTGTATCACGGAAGTTATTAAGAATCTGCGAGGTTAATACAACAATCTGTAAGGTTAGAACACTTCTGGTATAAAAGTCAGGATCCTCGGAGCCAGTCTTTGGACTCGACTTCTTAAGAATCTTCCTATTCTCCCAGAATTCTATAAATGTTTCATTTACAGTCAGTCTCTTGTCATGTAGAGATGAAATCCAGCTGGCGATTAACAATTTTTTTTATACGTTAGCGGACATTTTTTTTCCAAAGAGAAAGCACAGCTCCCAGCGCCGTAGCTTTCCATTTTGTTTAATAAACTTGGGCAAGTGCTGAATGTTTAACTATTACATTAGAGAAACAATTGTTACATTAGGGAAAAAAAAGGAAATTGTGCCGTCTGCTTTCCAAGTAGTGAACATCTGGTAATAAAGTTCTCTCAAATTCTCACAAACTCCATCCCAAAAATTGATGCAAATTGACAAGCGGCTCAACTCCAGCTGGGCGCCAGAGCTAAAAATAAAACACTTTCCATCAACCCATTCCTTTCTATATCAGCGCTAAGAATTCTGTTACAAAGGAGATCAAACAACTTGTTTAAAAGGGGAAAAAAAATCAACTAACTTGGTGCTTCAGCTAGTTAAGATAGTGAACTCAAACCACAAAAGACCAGGGCAGTTTCAGATTTGAACCATGAACACTGTTATGTTACCCAATGTCAGGCTGGGTCAGCAGTAGAGTATGAGCACTTGGCTGGGTGAAATGAGCTTCCTATCCTCAACACTGATTTATGCTGCAAGTTCACATGTTTGAACTTGGTCAGATGAGGCTTGGCTGTGCTGGCCCCCATGGTTGACACTCATCCATCAAGGTCCATTTACGAATAATGTTCACTGGGATAAAATAATGCCAGAGGACACCCTTCAACAACTTAAATTTACATTACGCCTTTAACTTGTCTCAGGGCATTTCATAGGAATATCATCGTCTTTCTAGGGCAGAACCTCAGGCTCGAGAATGACTTGCTTCCACTCTGGTTAGATGAGTTCAGAGATGCCTGATATGTCCAACATGCAATCTGTGGACTCTGTCACAGTAAGAAGTCTCACAACACCAATTTAAAGTCCAACGGGTTTTGTTTGGTAGCGAAAGCCACTAGCTTTCGGAGTGCTGCCCCTTCGTCAGGTAAATAGAGGAATACGACCAAGGGGGGAAATTGGCAGAGAAATATGGAGGAAAAAGGAATAAGGAAATTTGTGAGGTGTGGTGACTGTCCCTTTAAGGACCAATCTGCAGAACAAGGGTCACATGACCCAGGAACCAACAGAGAGCAGGATGGAGAAGTCACCTTGATAAGTGCAGGGTTCTGTACTCAATTATCTCAGGAGCTGACTGCAAGCCTCTACACAGCTTTACCTGTAAATAAACAAGTTCTGGTTTTCTCTAAACTGGTGAATGAGCATCTTTACAAGAGGAAAATTGAAGAATCTGCATATTTCCTTGTTGGAACACAACTAAAGCTTGCCAATACACCCAGTATAACCAATATTTATCATTTCTAAGATCACTCTCTGATTTTCATGGGAAACTGGATGGAATTCAGAATATGATCTGCAAATTTCTGGTCAAAATAAATCTTGAATCCCATGGAATAAAAATACAATCTAACTTAGATAAGCACTGTAAATCAGTGGCCTTGATTAATCTACCTTAAAGACAGGATAACATTTGAGAAGTGATGCACTCAGAGCAAGGAACTTCACTGAAAAATTCATACAAAAATCTCTTAATTGGCTCATTTCTATATTCTGTACATTATACTGCCATAGCAATAACATTTATAAACTAAATCCCTTTCAATCTTTCTGAAGCATTCAAAACTACACTGTAGTTTTATGATAACAATTTATACTTTGTAAAACACCCAAGGGACTTTGAAGAAAGATTGTCAAGCAAATTTGTGCATGGAGTCTCATAAAAAAAATCAATATTTAAGATTGATCAAAGAAATAGGCTTTAAGGAGCAATCAGAAAGGAGGGAAGAGATTTAAAGAGGCAGATGGCACAGGGATAAATTTGAAACTTGGGCCCCGAATTGAAGGCACAGCTGTCAGTAATGAGGAGCTATTAAAATTGGGGATGCTCAAGAGGCCAGGATTGGTGGAGCACAGATATCTCAGAGGTTTGTTGGTTTCAAGGGATTACAGTGACAGAGATGGATAAGGCCATGGAGGGAGCTTCCAAGTATCTGTCATTTTAATTCTCCACCTGGTTCTCACTCTGACCTGTCCAACCTCAACTAACCACTGTGATTCCAATGAAGCTCAACATCAGCTTGAGGAACCACATCTCATTATTCATTTCAACCTTCTTGTCTCAGTGTCAGCAACTTCTCCCATTTTGTTTCCTCTTTCTTTGCAAGTTGAGCTTTACTTTTGTTTTTCTTTTCTTTTTTGAACGGCAAAATCAGCAACTTTTTTATCAATCTGCCATTCAGACTTCTGCTCCACACATATTTTGATTCTTTATTTGTCACGTTAATGCTCTTCGATCCTGCCACCATCCTCCTTATTGTGAAGGACCAGGGTTGAACGTGCATTGATCTTTAAAGACAGCAGGAAAGCTTAAATGGTGAGCAAAGCATATGGGTTCTTGGGCTTCATATACAGAGGTACTGAATACAAAGGCAGGGCAGTTATGCTGAACCTTTCTTAAACTCTGTTAGACCACAACTTGAGCATTGTGCCCAGTTCTGGTCACTACACTGTAGGAAAGATGCAAGGGCCCTCAAAAGGGTGCAAGAAGATTCACCAGAATGGTTCTGGGGATAGGGGACACACGGCAAGATTGGAGAAGCTGGGATTGCTCTCTTTTGGAGCAAAGGAGATTTGCTAGAGGTATACAAAATTGTGACAGATTTAGATAAGGTATACAAGGAAAAACTCTCTTTCCATTAGCTAATGGTACAGGAACTACAGATTTAAGTACTTGGGAAAGAAATGGATAGGAAACGAAAGGAAGGTCTTTGATATGTCGCACGCGTTAATGACTGGAATCTGCTGTGAATGAAAGCAGGACAACTGACCGTCTCTTATTCTATGGGATCACGTATTTGAATATGCCATCCCAGAAAGTTATTTGTCCTTAACTCAGACCTGTAAATGACATGCATGTGCAATACCCATCATTGCTCATCCTATCTGCCACACCAATAACCTCTGGCAGTACAAAAGAGCCCACTCTCTCCCCTTCCCTGATAACAATTCGCCAATCACAGGGACTCTTATGCAGGCTGTTCCTTTATTTTCTGCATGAGGCTTGCTCACCTGCACAAGGGTATTGGCAGCAGAAACAAATGATTTTGCAAGGAAGTTGATTCACTTACCCACTCTACCTCCCACCCAAACCCTCTTCTACTTGCTTCACACACTCATCCTACCCTCCCCTTCTCTCATGCACCCATTCTACCTTCCCTCAAGCATTCTACCTCCCCATGCACACATTCTATCCATCCCCCCTATCCCTTCACACACACATTCAGCCCTCTTTCTCTCACTCTGAAGACTGTGTTGGACAGTCCTCCGCTCTGAAGCTCACTCTGGTCTCCTGCTCCGACACCCACTGTGAGTTTCATTTCAAAGCCCTCTCTTCCCATCACATAGCTGTCCGCTCTTGTCCAATCAGAGACTTTCTTTTTCAAAGGCCAACTTTTGATTGGACAAGCAGCTCTACAGCATTTTACAAAGGTGTCAGCCTTTCCCATGGTAGGCTCCCCAGGAAACCCTTGGTCTCTTAGTTTGCTGCTCATAACATAGTAGGTCTACAATGGGGAGACCAAACACAGAGTGAGTGATTGCTTTGTGGAACACGTGGTGCAGTCTGCACACAAGACCGAGTTTCTAATTGCCTGTATTTGAATTCTCCAATTGGTCTTTGTGACCTCAGCTTCCCTCAGTGCCCCAATGAAGCTCAATCTCCTCTTGAGGCATATTACAGTCTTCTGGACACAATGTCAAGCTTAGAAATTCTAGACTGCAATCCTTGCCCCATTTTAGTCTTGTTCCTTTCTCTTTGACGTGTTCAGTTTTGTTCATGTTTATCATTTTGGTTCATCATTCTGCCATTCACATCTCTTCCCAACAATCTTCTTTTTTACTTGCCCCAATCCCATTCCCACTGGCACTGCACTATTAACTCATTAGTTCACGTCATCTCACTTATTTTCCACTCCATCACGGACTTTGCTTTCTTTCTTCCTCCCACTCTCATTTCAAGTCCATTATAGAACATAGAACATAGAACATTACAGCACAGAACAGGCCCTTCGGCCTTCGATGTTGCGCCGACCATTATAAAAAGCAATGACCCTCCAAACTAAACCATTCCCTTCTCTTCCATATACTTATCAACTAACCTCTTAAACGCCACCAAACTTGGCGCATCTACAACTGCCGCAGGCAGGGCATTCCACTCCCTAACCACCCTCTGGGTAAAGAGCCTACCTCTGATATCCGTCCTATAACTATCACCCCTTAATTTAAAGCTGTGTCCCCTCGTGCTAGCTTTCTCCATCCTAGGAAAAAGGCTATCACTGTCCACCCTATCTAAACCTCTAACCATCTTATATGCTTCGATAAGGTCTCCTCTTAGCCGCCTCCTCTCTAACGAAAACAACCTCAAATCCCTCAGCCTCTCTTCATAAGACCTGCCCTCCATACCAGGCAACAGTTCTGATGAAAGGTCACTATTGACACTCTCCTTCCTTCTCCACAGAGGCTGCCTGACCTGCTGAATGTTTTCTTCATTTCCTGCCTCTAATCTTCATATAAACAATGATGTTTCAATTCATATCATGTCTTTAACATTTAACATGCGCAAACATATGTTTTCAAATAGTAACTTCCATTCCATACTCATCCTGCCCTTATGCCTTCAAAGAAATGTTTCACTGATCTCAGCCATCCTCCATTAGGGTGGCACTAAGTTGGGGATAGGTTTTGGGACGGGTTGGGGAAGAAGAAATTAAAAAGAAAACCTTCCACAAGCCACAGCTATACCCTCAAAGAGAAGCAATCTTGATTGATTCTGCCTCAGCCTTGGTTGCAGGCTGAGTGGAGCTCAAGTAAAGGCACTTCATACACCCAAAAATAAATATTTAGGTAGCACACACCTAATTATAGAGAGCCTATGTTCAAATTTTGAGCCCCATCCATAACTTTCTACCAAACTTTTACATCCTATCAACAATAACATTGAATCGAACAATTTGAGGGAGATAATTTGCAGGTGGAGGTGGGGGCAGGGGTGTGTGCCTGGCTCAACACCCTCCCTCACACCCGAGAAGCAAAGTTGTTATTAATTATACCCCTCTACCCCAAAACCACAAACTAAGGACAGTGGGAGTTCTGCCCCCTCACTGAGGAGGTCCTGCCCTCAGGAGCTGCTGTCAGACGCCAATTTACAACGAAACACACCCTACTTAGGCTGAAGGTCCCGAACAATGGTGATGGTGGGGGTTGCGTGCCTGACCGGACCCAGTCATCAGCTCCTGGCAGTGAATTTCTTCAGACCGTGACAGCTAATGGTGTTTGCACACAGGAGTGCGTACAATGGAGGAGGGTGTGACCCAGACTGCCAATCAAATGGCACTGAACCAATTGAGCACTTTGCATTGCCTCTAGGAGACAGCGGCAAGAGGTTTGAGTTCAGCCTGAGAAAGGGATGCCAGTGTGTAGACTTAGGGGATGCAAGTGCATAAACTTAAGGGATGCAAGTGCATAGAATGAGCTAAGGATGCCAGCACATAGACTGAGAAAGGTTTGCCAGCACGTAGACCAAGTAAGGAATGCCAGCGCGTAGACTGGAAAGGGATACCAGTGTGGAGACTGAAGTGAGCACATTGAGGATGGGCTCATCACCAGCTTCTAGGAGCATTTTTTTTTTTGACAGAGTAAAGTAACATGTTGGTGAAACCTGCCTGGTTCATTTCTACACCAAAATTATTTCTTTACGCATTTGGAAATTAGATTACAACTCTTTTTTGAAAAAGGGAGGCAGAGAGCCTGATACTCCATTTTGTAAAGTTATTTCATAGTAAAATGGCTCATATAAAAAAACTGATGGAACATGTACGGATGGAGTTAGATGTTCACTTTGCTTATGTCACACCAAACGGATTGACACTATGGCAGGAATTTTACCACCCTATCCGCCACGGAATTGAAGTGGGCAAGTGGCAGACTTGCTACTTGACCTCACGCGGGATTTTACAGTTTTGGGATGAGGGATGCCGTAAAATCCCATCCTAAGTTTGAGAGGTGCAGTCACTTGATGTCCTGGTGGGTAACATTTGGAACGCTGCCCAGTGCGTCAAACACTGGGTGGAATTCTCCCAAAAAACTTTGAGTGTTGTCCCCAGCAGGAAAACCAGTGAATTCCCAGTGGAAGATTTAGTGCAATTCAGTTGGCTATTCACCCACACTTTAGAAATTTTTTGGGAACGGGGACAGAAATGGAGAAAAATGATGCCCTGATCTCCAGTCAACCTTACATACCATGCTTTCCAACCCATCCTCTTTCTTCCTCCCTCCTCCCCCCCCTACTTTTACTCATCAGGAAAGGCCATGCGCAAATTTACAGGAATTTTTCCTTTGGTCAGAAATGAAGTGAAATAGATTAAACATCATTTATGACATCTCAAATTGCTGGGACCCAACATGGAGATGTTACTGTTTCCTCATTCTAGTTCAGACTCAATTCAATCATTGTAAAATAAAAATGGATTGCAACATCAGACTGTTTTCTTTCCAAAATATATTGTGCAGCCAGATTTAGTTTCAAAATTGAAGCTCATTTTACAGTCTTCAGCTCTCGTTGGGTGGATACTTGGTTGCATGGATAACAGCATGTTATACAGCATGTTAAAGTTATATGTTTCAGCAGCAGAAGTATCTCCTGTTGCTGTCCTGGTAATTGTGGTTTGTTGCAACTGAGCTAAAAGACAACATAAGAAGGATATATACATGTGTGCGTGTGTGCATAAGCATTTGTAAATGTATGTGTGAAGTGGTGGTAGAAAGCAGAGTTGTGATTTCTAAATGACGTGGAATCACTGGAGTTGGACTTTTAACCTGTTGTGCTTCCATACTCTGCATAACGATTATTTGCTCACCCCAATAATAACACTAGGAAATACTATAACCCAAAATGTTAGCCAAAAAAATTCAGCACACCAGGCAACATCTGTGGAAGAAGAAAGATAGAAAAAAAAAGAGTTCTTTATGAATTACAAAGTAGCACTGGCAAAAGCTCAATCATTATAGAGAAAGGGGTTTTGATTTCCTTGTTGGCAAAGGGTGTTTGGGCAGGGCGGGGGTGGGGGGCGATGGGAGGGTTGAGAAAGCCTCATTTGTACATTAACATTTGTAATCCCAGTTCTTTGAAAGAAACTTGTGATGCAGATTAGTATCCTCGTTACATTTGCTGAAAATATGAAGTCCGGACTTTCTTTCTTTGTCAAAAACCATAAAAGCATCAGCAAAATAAATTCTCGTCACGCCGTAACGTCACAAATGGTCAGTTATGGCTGAATGGAGAATTCCCAGAATTATCTCCATTCATATCATTGCCACTGGAAGATCCCCACCCTTCCAATGCCAAATAAAGTCCATTCTTTCAAATCTGTTGATTTAATGAGATAGGCATTGAAAATCCCCAAAAGGACATGAATGCCCTATACGATCTCCAGCTTCTTGTAATTGCTTCGCATTACAATCCCCCAAAGGTGATAGTCTGTGGAATGTAAAATATTACGAAGCACAATGGGCTTTCCACAGCCATACACATGTTACTTTGTTTCTAGTTTATAACAGGAAAGATATGAACTCAGAGAGCTTTGGCCAGCCCAGTGACACACTTCTGTTTCTGCTGCCCTTCTTTGGGCCTACAGTAAAAATTTACTGTATAATTACATTTAAGGGGACTATTGATTTATTCCATAAAGTAATGTCAGTTATAATCAATTTGTACATTTTTGTTCCTTCCATCTTTGTGTTCTGTGGAGTTAGAGTGGGTGGGGTCAGGAGGGTTGTAGGGAGCAGAAGTGAAGGTGAACGCAGAGCCCCACACAAAAAAAAGGGGGTGGGTGGAAGGCAGGCACCCACCTTATTTTACATATCACCCTCCCACCAAAAACATGCTTGTCAGGGGCACATGAAATGCAGCCCATTGTGGTGGTGCCATGAAAGTATAAGATCATTATTTGATTTTTGCCTCCAAATTACTTGGACGAGAAAATGGTCCCTATTCTCAGTAGAGGTAGAGATCCATAAAATATTCATTCCATTTCCACAAACATAGTCATTAGAAATCCTCAGCATGAAGAGGGAGAAATGGTAAAATAGTTTCTTTCATCAGTATTACAGATTGCAGCTATTACATAGAATTGCATAGCGTTACAGCACAAATCATTCTATCCAACGGGCTTTTATTCTCCGCACATCTCTTGTCACCTTACTTCATCTAAACTTTTTCACACTCACATACCTTTCCATCTCCCCTTTAAATGCATCGTTTTGTTCACCACAGCTGCTTTATGTAGGAGCAAGTTCCAAATTCTAAACAGTCTTTGAGGAAAGACCTATTTCCTATTTACTGATTGGATTCATTAATGACTGTCTTATATTTAAGTGACTAGTTTTGGTCTCCCCAGAAATGAAAACACATCATCCTATCAAACTTATTCACCATTTTAAAGACTTATATTAGATCAACACTAAGTCACAGCTGATGGGACTGAACCATCTCTCCAGAATTAATTTATTGTCTGCTGCACTGCCCGTTGTCTCAGTAAACCAACAATGCCAAAACTTTGTGATATTTAACAGATAAAATGCATTGATACCTGTTTTGCCAGCTCCACTTTCTCCAGTGATAAGTATGCATTGATCCTTGTCCTGGTCTCGTAAAGATCTGTAGGCTTCATCTGCTAAAGCGTAGCTGTGGAAATAATACATCTGCTGTAAAAACTGAAATTTTTTTAAAAAGTTCAAACATTTTGGCAGAAGCGAGGGAGGAATGACAAGTCCAGTACCGCACTGAGCAACAATAACCAACAAAAATTTCAATAAGTATATTGTGCTGTTAGTTACAGATCAGCAATTCAAGGACCTTCACAGAAATATTCTCAAACAAATTGTGGCACTGAGTCACATAGGGAGGTATCGAATATGATGATACCTATGTTATGTTAATTGTTCATTTTAGCCACATAGTGTTTATTTAGGGGATGTGTTGATGGATTTTTGTTTACAGATGCAGATTTCCCCTGTGGTTTTTGATTAGATTGATTGAAATAGTCATGAGTTATTGATCAGGCGTTGATGTGGTAATGGAAGGAGCTAGATCTGCAGCAGAAAGCAGTCAGTTTCAGCTGGGGTCAGGCTAAAGTCAGAGAACTCCTTTTCTCTCCACAATATCTCTCTGAAAGCTTCAAGACTGTTAACACAATTTGTAGCAAGTATGCCTGGGTTTGCTAATGATATGTATTTAAAAGTAGTTTTCATCTATGCATGAATGAGATTTATTTGGTACTGGACCAGTCATAAGTTAGAAAGTAAAGCTGTTTTCTTTCATTTTTAAATACTGCACAACTGATAATAGTTAAAGTGATTCATTTTTTTAAAGTAAACGGTGTTAATAAGCAAAGTTTGTTCTACTTTCAAAAATCTATTCTTTGTCAGTCGAATTACTCCTGGGAGAAATATCTTAAACCTCACACTTATACCAAAAAAAATGCTGCCCAGCACTATTATTTTAGACGTTCGCCTCACACCCCACCTCCACTCGGCCCATCTACAGAGGAGTCCCAAAAATACAACCCAAAGAATCTAACGTCAAGTTACAAATAAGCAGCAATTTCCATTGCTCAGTGCAAAAATGTCAGCAGTCAATTAGATGATGACTGGAAATATAGAATCCTGTATTTAAAAAGCATGTGGCGTCTCCAAATCATGACATTTAAAAAGGAATTAGATCATTGTTTTGTTGAGGATTTTGTGGATAGACTTTCTGAAATAAACTAGAAGAGACTGATGCTCAAATCTACCATTATCCTCCCTGGTAGAAGAAACATAGCAGCAGAGACTCTGCCTATTGTAACTTTCATCATCACCACAAGTACTGACTGAAAAGAAACTTAAAAGTGCCATATTTGCCACCTTGAAAACATGTTTTTTTTTATTAGTATCACAAGTAGATTTACATTAACACTGCAACGAAGCTACTTTGAAAATAATTGCCACACTCTGACATCTGTTTGGGTACACTAAGGAAGAATTTAGAATGGCCAATGCACCTAACCAGCATATCTTTCAAACTGAGAGGGGAAACTGGTGAAGCTGGAGAAAACTCATGCAGGCACAGGGAGAACGTGCAGATTCTGCATAGATAGTGACCCAAACCTAATGAACCTGGGTCTCTGGCATTGTGATGCAGCAGTGCTAACCACCACGACACCATATCCAACTAACGTGCTACAATAACTGAATGGACTCAAAACATTAACTCTTTCTCTCCCCACAGATGCCGTCAGATCTGCTGGGATTTTCCAGCATTTTCTGTTTCTGATTCCAGCATCTGCAATAATTTGCTTTTATTCAACCAACTTCCCAACTTTAAATAAAACAAATTTTTACAAAAAACACCCAATAGTTCCCTGCCAATTACACATGTGCATGACTGAAGGACATGGGCAGCACAGTGGTTAGCACTGCTACTTTACAGCTCCAGGGTCCTGGGTTCAATTCCCAGCTCAGGTCACTTTCTGTGCAGAGTTTGCACATCCTTTTCATGTCTACACGGGCTTCCTCTGGATACTTCAGTTTCCTCCCACAGTCCAAAGATGTGCAGGTTAGGTTAATTGGCCATGCTAAGAAATTGCCCCTTAGTGTCCAGAGATGTGTAGATTAGAGGGATTAGTGATTATAATATATAGGGATATGGAGGTAGGGCCTGAGTGGGATTGTGCTTGGTACAGACTCAATGGGCCAAAAGGGCTTCTTTCTGCACTGTAGAGTTTCTATGATTTTACGATATCTCCTTCCCAAGACCCTTTTAGAAAGCAAGACTGGTGATCAATGCCATTTTGTCCCTCAACAGACTAAGATGTTAGCCTTATTGCATTAAAGTTCAGTTTTCCATGTTAGTGGAAGCCATAGAAATTCAGAGCACCTTCCTAGATGGTGGGACTTGGACATTGCCTGCTT
Organism: Sphyrna mokarran; assembly: GCA_024679065.1. Lineage (NCBI taxonomy): Eukaryota > Metazoa > Chordata > Chondrichthyes > Carcharhiniformes > Carcharhinidae > Sphyrna > Sphyrna mokarran. The sequence continues at coordinate 30,465,074 of JAGIQG010000011.1, forward strand.
CACTTACAATGTGACAACAGAATCAGGCAATGGGAGGCCTAGGTTTATATTCTATATAATGTGTAGGATGGAAACCAGAACTGTTTTCTCTCACAGTCACAAGTCCTTTCAGTATGCTACCACTGAAAAATAAGAATTCTACACACCCATAGCAGGATGGGAGCAGAAGATGGAAATGGAGGGGTGAAAGCGGAAACCAGGAGCTGGACGAAAAAATTGTTCCAGAGAGACCAGAATCATCTGGAAAAGCGCAACTGAACTACATATGATTGAATGCAGTCTATGTAGATTGAGTAATCTAACACCCATCAAATTAATTCTCAGGCACAGTGCATGTCATAATTTCCCACAATAAATGGCATCCACTAGGGATGGGCAATAAATTCTACCCAGCCAGCAACACCCATGTCCTACAAATGAATTTTTAAAATGTCAGCACACATGTATTAACATTTCTGACATTAGGATTTACACATTAAGAAATCCTGTAGAAAGTATGTCGCAGTAGATCAAATTCTGACTCTTTAAAAATGGGGTATGTAGTAATGGTCATTAGGTTCACCTTCATCTCCAGTCCCACTGGATGATCCATCTAAAGGAGATGACTGCAAAATGTCTTGGAGGCTTACCCCAGCACACTGGTGATGGCATCCACTAGTTCCTGAGGAAATGTTTTAAATAACTGCAAAAGCTTAATTAGCTGTTCATCTGCAGCTTCTGCCACCTCCAGGAATGGTGGGCAAAAGGAATGAACATGCCCCCCAGCATCGAGTACCACTGCAGCACGAGTGGCAGGGAATCGAACAGGCCTCACTCGTACATGCTCCAAATAGGCAGGCACATTGCACGTCATCAGTCTCCAACCGCAGGAAACGGGAGCACGAGGTGGACATCAAAATGGAAGAGCCTGATCCAAAAAGAAGCAGGCTGGGAAGTCATTGGCATCGAGTCAAACAAAAAAGCATTACAGAAATGCTGAACACCAGAGACAGCTGTAGCATTTTGCCATTTTTCTGCATTCCCTAACATATGTCAACAAAGTATTTGAATCTCACATTCCTAACTGTCAGAGATGTTGTACAATAAATCAGTAACTACAAAGAAGTGGAGGGACGGAATTTTTGGATAGCCTGCCCTGAATCAGATCCACAATTTAATTTAATTGCTCTGTTGGATATTTACAGCCTCATTCCCTGAAGTGTTTTTTTTATTCAAACCAATACAGTAGTTTAATAAATCCCCACCGTCAACAAGAGTCTGTCTCTATGCAGAACTAAATATCCCACAATTAATCCAGCTCCCGTGAGAAGGGCCAAGAACATTAATTACACTCTCGTCAGTCTTAGAAAAATAAATACAAACTGCTGAAGTAGCCTTGGTTTAGCAATACTGATTAATTTAGCATTTTTTATAGGCCATTGGCATTGTGCTACTCTTTCACAAGTTAACTAGTGGTGGTGGTGGGGATGTGTGCAGGGGTAGTAGCATAAGGAAGCACATTTTAAATATGATTTTGTCCCTAAATGATCTACTTTAAAAAGTTCCGTCTCCTCACCAAGGGGACTCGCAGGCATCTTGGACGCGAGCCTCTGATACGAATGATCATTAGTCAGATGATAAGAAAATCCATTAGTGCAGTCAGGTGATTCATGATGATTGTGTCCAGCTGTACGGAATGCTCTAATTCCCCTCAGTAACTCCTCCCTTACTCCCAGGCCGCCAGGAACCAGCTAGCATGGTTGGAACTGTGGATATGGTTCATGTCCTAACACCCCATAACATACTTTGCTGATACCTGGTGGAGAGTGTCTCTTAACAGGTAGCTCAGTGATAATAATCTCCGCTCCAAATCAGAGGATTGTGGGTTTGAATCCCAATCCAGAGACTTGAGCACATAACTCTGAACCAAAGAGTCCCTACAGTGCAGGAGGCCGCCATTTGGCCCATCAAGTCTGGACCGACAACAATCCCACCGGGCCCTAACCCTATAACCCTTCATATTTATTCTGCTAACCTCCCTGACATGAAGGGGCAATTTATCATGGCCAATCCACTTCACCAGCGTATCTTTGGAGTGTGGGAGGAAACCAGTGCACTCATAACAAAACCCACACTAACAGTGAGAGTTGTGCAAACTCCACACAGACAGACACCTGAGGCAGGAACTGAACCCAGGTGCCTGGCACTATGAGGCAGCAATGCTAACCACTGTGCCACTATGCTGCAATTCAGTGTAACACTAAGCGAGCATTCAAAGATGCAGTCTTTCAAGTGAGATGTTAAACCAAGTCTGCACTCCGGTGAATGTGAAGGATCCCACTTTGAAATGTGAGAAAGATCTTCCACAGCAGCGTGGCCAATATCTGCCTGCCAACCCATACTCAAACAGAAGATCTATCCATCATTGCATACTGTACAAATTGGCTGCCGTGTTTTCTACATTACAACCAACAAAGTAAATTTCTAAAGTGGTTTCAGAGGGCCCAAGGCTTTGAAAAGTGCTGTCTCAGCCCAAGCATTTTATTTAACCTGCACAGCTGTTACTGTTCAGCACTGTTTTCTGTCAGTAAAGATAAGGTTAAAGGGTGTTGTAAGCTGAACTATAATCTCGAGGACAGTGCTAAGAAAGTTTCTGCTGAAAAGTCATTATCTATTAACTAGCGGAAGCTTCTTACTCCACCTATAATAGCTGTATTAGGTCCAACTTGGTTCTCCTCTTGGTGCTATCTCAATACAATTGGCTGGATATATCCTGAACAGGAGCAGGTAAGCAGTCTGATTTGGGAAACAGAAAATGGATAAAATTGAAGTGGAATATGAAGAATTTACCAGGGTATTAGGATGTAAGTAATGAGGGATTGGTGGGGTAGTTGTCCATGAGGAGAGGAAAAGAAGTCTGATGGGGTGAAGTATAATTGAAAATGTAGTAATGGCTCTGTAACACCACAGGACAAAGAAGAAAATTGAAATACATATCTGATTATCACGCAGCTCAGATGCCAACTGAATGCAACTTTTATAAGCTTTAAGAACACAGGCAGCTTCCCATTCTGTTACTGAAAGTTTCCAGCATGACATTTTATAACTTAAATGTCAAAACTTTGATGACAACATAGCCAAAATCAACCCTCATCTGCTGTTTTGGTGAGAGATGAAAGTCTGCTTTTTAAAACCCGAAGAGGAACCTCAAAACACACACACGCACACACCCCAAACTAATTCAAAACAGTGGAGTCAAGACAGTACAAGTTCAATCAAGAGCAGGTAATGTTTAAAATTGTTATCAGGAAGATCCTCACACAGGACCGTGGGGATGGGTAGTCTGAGAATTGCTGGAAAAAACACAAATGGATGCTGTGATAAAAGCTCTTCCCAGACAAGTGACCAAAATCATATAACATCGTAAAGGATAGGAGCAGGAGTAGGTTGGTTAGTCCCTTACTCCTCTTATATCATTCAACAAGATGGCTGACCTCCATTCCAGCTCCATACTCCCACCTTTGCCCTACATTCCTTCATCGTCAACCAGCCTCAACATTTTAAATGAACAATTGCTCTAGCATTAATTGCGGCTTTGATTGTAGAAACCTTTCCCTATTTTACTCCTGACAAATCTGGCTCCAGTTTTTAGACCATACCCTCTGAACTTAGACTCCCAGAGAATGAGAAACAGTTTCTCTCTCTCCCCTCCCTGCTCTTCTTAATATTGTGAAAATGCATACCAAGTCATCACATGCCTCTTAAATTCCAAGAATGCAATCCCAGTTTATTAACCGCTCCTCTGATTTGGACTCTGATCTGGACTCTGTGTCTATGTATATCATTCTGCCAAATCAAGGCTGTGCTCCTTTCAAAACTAAATGTCTCCTAAAGAGTTATGTGCCCTAAACTGTTCACTCTACTGCTAGTGTAGTCTAACTTCTACTGTGTGATCTTTTTCTCCAAAGGCCAACATTCCATTAGCCTTTTTTAATCATTATTTTCTGTACCTGCCCATGACATTTTAATGATGTATAATGGATTTTGAGGCTGCCTCTACTATTTATAATTTATTAGAAGTATCTTGTTTCATCGTTTTTGCATCCAAAGTGGATAATCTTCCACTTACCTAAGCTGAATTCTATCACAGTTTTGCTAAATTCATCTATTATTAGCTGTTAATAGCTCTTAATTTTATGTTTCCGACTACATGTCATCTGTCTATGTGACATCTAAAATCTGGAAAAGTGGCTTTCCATCAAATAAATACTATAAATATCTGAGGTCTCAATATAATTCTTTGTGGGACACCTTTATCCCATTCTGCCAATTATCCTCTTCCTCAACTAAACTAGTTATTCTGCCATTTTTTAAATTGTCATTAATAATATTACAGTTATCAATTTTCAAAGGGTCCCCACTGCTCTTGACTACAACCCATTTCCCAACATAAAACCAAAAGTCTGCGGGTGCTTGGATCCGAAACAAAAACAGGAAATGCTGGAAAATCTCAGCAGGTCTGACGGCACTCATGGGGAGAGAATAAAGCCAACATTTTGAATCTAAATGAGCCTTCATCAGAGCTGACAAATTTATTGATGCAGGGTCATCTAGACTTGAAACATTGGCTCCATTGTCTCCCCACCGATGCTGTGATTTTTCAGCATTTTCTGCTTTCTATTTCCCAATATAATTGTTACAAGATTCTTTTGTAGCTTTTATTATCTGCTTTGGCAACGTTTGTCTCTCTCCTGTTCATCAAGATGTGTTTTTCTGGGGTTCTTTTAAGTTTTAATCTCGTTTCTTACTTCTTTGGTTGTTATCCAGTAAAGTCTCATTGGATATAAACTAGTTCTGTATAGTATCTCACTTTTGAAAATACTCCAGCCGTACATCGTTTCCAATGGCATCTGAATATTCCATCTCAGCAATCATAAATTATAATGGTGAAGGAAATATCATCAGATCCTATTGCTAGATTGCTGTTCTGTACTTCACTGTGAAGATCAGATATTTCCATAGATCAAAAATGCAAATATTTTTAAGGAATCTGAAAACACATGAAGCACCAACAAGCCTGAATGTTCTTTTTATCATAGAATCTACAGTGCAGAAGGAAGCCATTTAGCATATCCAACCTCCACCTACAATAATCCCACCCAGGTCCTATCCCCATAATTCCACATATTTATCCTCCTAATCCCACTGACACCAAGGGTAATTTAGCAACAATCAACCTAACAAGCACATCTTTAGAGTGTGGGAGGAAACCAGAGCACCTGGAAGAAACCCATGCAGACACAGGGAGAACATGCAAACTCAACACAGACAGTGACCCTAGGTCACAATTGAACCCAAGTCCCTGGTGCCATGAGGCTGCAGTGCTAACCTCTTGCTGCCCTTTTTACTTAACCTAAATAAATCTCTTCTGTGTCCAGGAAAATATTTACTTTTGTACCTATTTATATTTACGTCAATGGTTTATCATAAAATTAGTCTGGCTCCATTACCCTTTAGGTGAAAAGGTTCCCCAGATGTTTTTTCTTCCTCTCAGATCTCCTAGTTTTTAAAATTACTGAAGAGTCAACCATTTGTCAGATTTAATTTTGTCAACTATAATCATGAAAACTTCAAATTAGGTACTTTCCAAATCCCGCACTCTTCTAAACACATCTTCCCAAAGTTTTTTTTTCACAATTTACTGACTCCAGAATCACCTTCACTGCCCACTTCTGTATTTTTAAAATAACAAACATAATGGGCATAATTTAATGGAATTCGCTGTAGTGCACTCGATGGCTGGGAGAAGGGGATTGGGGGAGGGGTGCAGGCAAATCAAGCAGAAGGCTGCACAAATGATTCCAGGTGAGGGAAAAATGGTCCCCCATTTAGTTGCTGAAGGGGAGCATGACATAAGAATCTCACCATTGATGGTGAGATGTCAATTGGCCTCATTCACAAGTCATTTGGGACCAATTATTACCTGAGACAACAAGATTGAAAGCTAGGTCAGAGATTTAAACCGGCCTTACAATCTCCCATGCCTCCCGAAAGTTGCACAAGAAACCCTGTTGAGTGTGCTGGTAGCCTTGTGGGGTGAGGGTCTCTCATTCACAGGTACCTAATGCCTAATTAAAGGACCTGGTTTTGGGAGGGTTTGAAAGTCAATCCCTGCTCTTACAACCAAACCCTCTTCCCCTCCACCTTTCAAGATGGTCCCAGACCATGGCGACCTCTTGCAAGCTGGGCCCTCCAATTCTATCTTTTACTTTCATTCTATGCTTCTAAAACTCTATTTGAACTCTTCAATGACTGTAATGCTACATTCTGCACTCTCTCCTTTATTTCTCTAAGTTAAATTTTATTTATTTGTCACAAATCAGGCTTACATTAACACTGCAATAAAGTTACTGTGAAATTCCCCTAGTTGCCATATTTCAGCGCCTGTTCGGGTCAATGCACCTAACCCGCACGCCTTTCAGTCTGTGGGAAGAAACTAGAGCACCCGGAGGAAACCCACGCAGACAAAGGAAGAACATGCAAACTCTATACTGACAGTGATCCAAGCCAGGAATCAAACTCAGGTCCCTGGCATTGTGAGGCAGCAGTGCTAACCACCATGCCACCTTCTATATACAGTACGCTTTGTTTCTTGCTTGAAACAATACTTTTCACTGTATACCACTACATACGACAATAATAAATCAAATTAAAAACCCCCATCCCACCCCACTTACCTATTTCCAAGAATCCAGTGACAATTCCTGGTGAAAGCCTCAGTGCATTATTTGGAGTGATCCTGATGGTGCTGCCAGTACTGCAGAGGTATTGTCCTCTCACTGTCTCTACAGATAATATAATTTATTTTGATCCAAGACAAATCTGTGCATGTTTCAGAGGAGTGATCTGAACAATCACATTATAATTTTACTGCACATCATTCTTCTCTATGCATTGGTGTCGTGGAAATATTCCACTTTTCATTCCAATTTCAGCCTTTGCTTTCCCACATTTGGATGGGAATACCTGAACCATTCTGATTGATTGGCAGCTCTCAGAGGCAGGATTTCTGCCTTATTCAATCAGAAGGAAGACCTGACAATGTTAGGCAAATGCCCTTTTGGATTTAGTAGCACCAAAGTCTTCGCCATGGCTTTACATGGAAAGGTGATGCATTATCTTTCCATATGAAGCCCAGATCCAAATATTCCAAATCCAATATTCTTCCCGGTAAGCTACTTCAGATTGTATTGTGTATTGATTAGAACCACTCTTTAAATTGTAATTCACCTACTCTCAAACATCAGTAAAGTGATGGAAGAAGTCATCGACAGTTCTATCAAGCAGCAACTGCTCAGCAACGCCCAATTTTAGTTTTGCCAGAGTCGCTCAGCTCCTGACCTCATTACCACATTGGCTCAAACATGGACGAAAGAACTGAATTCCAGAGATGAGGTGAGAGTAACAACCTTTGACATCAAGGCTGCATTCGACTGAGAGTGGCATCAAGGAACCCTAGCGAAACTGGAATCAATGGGCATCAAAGGGCAAACACTCTACTTGTTGGAGTCACAGCTGGCACAAAGAAAATGGTTGTGGTTGTGGAGGGTCAGTTATCTCAGTTCTAGGATATCTTGGAATCCCTCAGGTTAGTGTCCAAGGCCCAACAATCTTCAGCTGCTTCATCAATGACCTTCCCTCCATCATAAGAGCAGAAGTAGGAATGTTTGCTAATAATTGCACAATGTTTAGCACCATTCAAACTCCTTTTACAGTGGATCAATCCATGTACAAATGCAACAAGATCTGGAGAATATCCAGCCTTGGGCTGGCAAGTAACATTTGCGCCATACAAATGACCATCACCAATAAGCGACACTCTAACCACGGCCCCTCAACATTCAATGGTGTTAACATCACTGAATCTCCCACTGTCAACATCCTTGAGGTTATCATTGACCAGAAACTCAACCGGACTCACTACATAAACATATGGCTACAAAAGCAGGTCAGAGGCTAGGAAGACTATGGCAAGTAATTCACCTCCTGACTTCTTGAAGTATATCCACCATCTACAAAGCACAAATCAGAAGTGTGATGGAATACTTCCCATTTTCCTGGATGGGTGCAGCTCCAACAACACTCAAGAAGCTTGACACCATCCATGATAAAGCAGCCCGCTTGATCAGTGCCACATCCACAAGCATCCACTCCTACCACCAGTGTGTACTATCTACAAGATGCACTGCAGCAATTCACCAAAGAATCTTCGACAGCACCTTCCAAAGCCACAATAACTTCCATCTAGAAGGACAAGGGCAGCAGATACATGGGAATATCATCACTTACAAGTTCCCCTCCAAGTCACTCACCATCCTGACTTGGAAAGATATTGCCATTCTTTTGCAAGTGCTGGGTCAGAATCTTGGAATTCCTTCCCTAATGGCATTGTGGGTCAACCCACAGCACACGGACTGCGGCGATTCATCATCACCTTCTCAAGGGATGGGCAATAAATGCTAGCCAGCCAGGGATGTCCATGTCCCACAAATGAATAAAAAGAATTTTAAAACTTCTTTAATAAATGCAACCCCGTTATTTGCATGTTTTATTCCATTAGACCACCTGTTCCACTTAATACACGTTGCTTCTTGTAACTCCCTGGGCAAAATTCTCCCATGCCTCTGTCAGCAGGTTCAATTGCGGGTGCAAAGGAAGAATTTGGTAGAAGCCCCAAAAATCGATTTTACACCAGTGTGAATTTCCCATGGGATCTTGCACTGGTGCCGGCTATGGCAGATCAGGAAATCCTCCGGAGGCTGGCATGAAACTCATTTACATTCTACTGATGTAATGCACTCTCACCCGATTCATTACAGTATCAATGGGCAAACACACCATTGCAAAATATATTGGCGGATGTTGGGACAGACCTGAATAATGCCTGGGGCTGCTTCCGTAGTTCGAGATGGAAGCCACCAGTAACTCTGGACCCTGGAATACCACAGTAGTGGTTGGGAGAAGTTTCAAGGTTTGCTGGCCTCTACAGCAGAAATCACTCCACATTCCTGGATACCACAGGACTTAGTCCCAGGATGGAAGAATTTTGCCCTTTGTTTCTACAGCAATTATTTCACACTTAACCACATGGCATTGCATTTGCCATCTGGTTGCCCTGTTACCTGAAAGACTGAAAACCCTTTTTAAATCTGATTCCTGACTATTTGCTTTGTCACCTCTTGTATCACAGCTTTTGCGACCTTTATGATGGCAAAACCATGAGAATATGTATTAATAGCATTCAATTAATATTTTGGGGCAAATTATAAATCCTGATGATTGATAGTAGCCACTCCTGATGTAATTCTACTTGATGTGGAGCCTCACAGACAATGCATTTTAACATGCTAAATTTCATGGTTTACATGTTTTGAGCTGAATTAAGAAGTGTTTTTAGCGTAACAGGTTAGGTAAGAATTGACTGTCCAGTGCACAAAAGATAAATTCAACAATCCCACACCTTTTGCTTCAAAGTGTGGCTGAGGGGGACAACATAGATTATCTAATCTGCTCTCCCTGCTGGGCATACTGGATCGGTGAATTTAGCCTCTTAACTCTCTGCAAACACTTTTGCATTAAAATGCATCTATTCATGCCAAACTTTGGTGGGATTTTCAGACCTCCCACTGTAGCTTTAGCTGAGCGGATCCCTGGAAAAGCAGCATAAGTAGTTAATGCCGCCATTAAGGTCATTACTCCGGAGTTATGCGCAGAGACCAGGGAAATCATCAGGGGATATCTCCTCCATTATCTCAAAAAGCTATGCCAGATGTTAGTCTGCCAGCATCCTTTCAAAGCACGACTTTGTCAATTGAAAGTTCGTTAGCAGGATACAAAAGTCAATGCCTGGTTACATTATAGGTTTCAGTTGGAGAACATTTATTTACTAGCGAGCACAGGTGTCATAACCTTGTAAAGAAACATTTAAGTAGATAGTTATGAAAACAGCCAAACCTGCTGGTATTCCTGGTTTATTATGTGGAGGTACAGGGCAAAATCACAGTAGTAACAGCTCACACTTACAATTCCCATGTTAATATTGATGCACCAGGCTTTAATTGAAAGCAAGATTAGAATCGTTTAAATAATAAAGTACATTGACGTAGACTATATGATGCCATTGAATAGAACGTATCAATACATTTACATTATTTCAAAAGTCAAGTCTCTCATTCTGCTAGTTATTTATTTTTACTCTGCTCCTTACAGCGACTGAAAAACACCAATAACCTTTTTCATTCCCCAAATTTGATCATGAGTACGCAACATAATATCTGCTCCAATCACTCGAATGGAAACGGTAACACACACCAAAACCACATGCACCACCATTATTGATGGATTCCTTTCCTTCCCTGGCTGTTTCCCACATGTACAAAACCCAATCCTGTATACATGCCAAATATAATTCAATCATTTCTCGACATACACAAGACAGCCCACTTTTGCAACAAATCCTAAAACCTATCTCAGTTTATTTTACTTGATGGAGGTTGAAGTGGCATCAACAGCATTCACTGATATTTTTCACTGTATTTACCATTCAAAAAGCAATCAGTACAGACAATTCCTCCCCCTTCTTGTGCTGTCATTTCTCCTCTAAAAGTGACAGATCCTAACTCTAATCCCTTGAACCCCCTCAGTAAAACAATGAGGATTAACCTTCTGCAATAAGTTTTGTTACTTCTGACAACGTTCAACATCCTGTTTTTCATTTGCCAAATGAACGTTGATGAACTGTAATCTCAATAAGTCTGTTGCATTGGAGCATTATATAACAAGCACAGTCAAATGGTCATACAATACCATTGATCAACCAAGTTACCTTCAAAACACCCAACCACACAGTGATCGGAAAAAAACCAGCCACCACAAGTACAGATTCCTAGCTGCTTTATCACAATGCTTTACACTCAAGGGAATGACACAGAACCCTCTTAGGCTAAGTCACATCAAAGATTGACGCTAAACTATGGCTGATGTTGAGACTCATTTAACCCCAGCTAGCAACTCCAATGAGCTAAGAAAACAAGACAGCACCTCCTCTGATCACAGCATACTCAAGAGAGTGATGAAGTGGAAATGGCCAAAAGCTTCAAGTTCCCAAATATTCAGATGACCAACAACCTGTCCTGATCCCTCCACTCTGACACTATAGTTAAGGAAGCTCATCAACACCACCTAACTATGACTGCAACACTACATTCTGTAGCCTCTTCTTTCCTTCTCCCCTACGTACTCTATGAATGATATGTTTGGAAAGTGTAGCACGCAAAAAACAATACTTTTCACTGTATTCCAAAACATGGGACATAATAAATCAGGTCAAGACATATTATCAGGCATTATACAAAACAACACAATAATTAGGATCATCGGATCCCCACAGTACTGAAGGAGGTCATTCATCCATTAAGGCTGCACCAACAACAATCCCATCGTATCCCCATAACCCCACAAGTTACCTTGAAACTAAGGTCAATTTAGCACGGCCAATCAACCTAACTTGCACACCTTTGTACTGAGGGAGGAAACTGGGGCACCCGGAGGAAACCCATGCAGACACGGGAAGAACATGCAAACTCCGCAGATGTGACCCAAGCTGAACCTGGGACCCTGTGAGGCAATAGTGCTAGCCACTGTGCCACCCACAGTGGCACTGTAGTTAATTGCTTAATATTGAGCAAACTAACACAATTATCGTGGCACATTAAAAAAGTCAGCCTGTTCAGTACTGATATCCATTGACACTACTTGATTTTTCAAAAATCCCATGATTGTTTTTTTATATAAAACCATTGAACAGTTACAGCACAGAAGGAAGTTCTTTGGCCCACTGGTTCTGTGGTCATGCTCTTCAACAGCTACTCAACAAGTCTACCATCCCCACATTTTCCAATTATTTTTTCTGCTCCAATAATTATCCAACCACTTTCAAAAAACTGCAACAAAAATATATTGAACTACAAGTCAAAGTAAAAATTTTCATTTTTGTTTCGCTAAAATATACTTCATTCATAAAATCTAAAAGAACATTACCCACATTTCAAAAAGACCATCACAGAAAGTATAATAATATTAAATAATTTCTACCACGTTGCACTCTCTGAGGTGCTTCAGTACAAAAAAAACATATCACAGACATTTCCAAATGGTCATTTGTTTTTTTAAATATCTTTCTCCAAGTTACAAAACCAATGAGCAGAGTGGACAAGCCCTTAATCCGTCTCCAAAAATCAGTTCAAATTAAATCTCATTCCTGGTCCTGACAAGGGAGGCATGTTAGATCCAAGCTGACAAGAATAGGCATTATACCTGATCCTGAGCTTGACCCTACAGACGTGAAAGAACACCTGAATTTAATATTTGCGATGGTCATTTTGAAATGATTGTAATGTTCTTTCAGATATTGTATGAATAAAGTATATTTTTGCAGAAAAAAAAGCTCCTTGTCCCCTATGTACTCTATAAAGCATTTATATAAGCATTGGAATTTACAGGTGCTAATCTGAATCATTAAACCCATGCCAGTCTGAAGAGATGAGATAGGACAGTTACTTTGGTCTCTAAGCACAAAAAGGATCACTGAAGTGGACAGGAATTTGTTTTTAAATCACTTCTCCGAGCCACTTATTAATTCCATGGCTAGAGTACTGAATATTGACATTTATCTTGATTCGTTGGCTTGTTAACTACTTGAGCAAAATTAAATTGTCTTTATTAGGAGCTCTTAGGATTGGCTGATGGTACAGGTTTCAAAATCAAGCCTTCTTGCAATTTTATTGCAATTCTTTAAATGGAGTTGAGAGCATTGATATGTACGATATTTCGACGAGAGAGAAAAATCAAGCCCATTGTCTGGAAGCATCACTAATATAACTGCGCCTGAAATAGGTGAAAGAACCAAATGTTCTCTTAGCTCAGATATTAGTCTTAACATTTTATACAACTGAAATCAATGATGTCCCATCCTCAAAGTTTAGGTCTTTGAATTTTTACCATCAATCCAGTTATTGTGACCAACAGGATAACACTGCAGATGCTGAAAATATGAAAGAAGAGAGCCAAAGTGCTTGGGAAAATCTCAGCACTTCTGCTGACAGCATCTATGGACGGAGAAACAGCATTGTGGGAGGATTACCCCAAGTCCTCACCAACATATTCACTGGTGGGCACTCAGGCAGAATATGATGGCTGGTGACGTAAAATACTTGGGTGCATAATAAATGTGGTTAGGGCCAGAAAATTTGGCATGTTTTCCCACTGATTGCTGCACTCCACATTCCTGCCCCACATTGGCACTTACTCTCAAAATGGGAGAATTTCGCCCTATGGGCCCGATTTTACCATTGGATTGTGCCCATTTTTGGTAGCAAAAATGTGGTAAAGTCGTGGTAAAGGCCACTATCGTGATTCGTGCCCACGTTTGCATGCATTTAAATTGAATTAATGAACTGCTTACCCAACTTTATCAGCATTTTCCCTTTACCACCACATTCACCAATCCAGAATTGGTGGTGGTGGTGGTGGTGGGAGGGGGGGGGGGGGGGAGGAGGAGTGGGAATGGACATGCTAAATAAATGTCTGTTTCGGGCGTTCCAGCTGCTGAAGAGATGAATTTGGAGCTTTGAATAGCTCTCAGACTCAGCTCAGTGGTTGGGGAGGGGAGAGGTGGCGGGCCAGGTCATTATCTGGTGAGGGGCAAGGGGCAAGAGGCAGGGGGCGGGGGGCGGGCGTCCTGAGCAGACCTGATCATTGTCTCACAGAGGGGATGGAGGGGGGAGGGGTGAGAAGGAGACGCTTCAGATGCGCCTTGGGATGGGGGGGGGGGGGGGGTGCGGCAGAACATTCTCTGGTGAAAGCTGGGGAGGATAGAGGAGGTGGGTCATATCTGAGTGGGAGGTGCTGTGGAAGGATGAGGCCAGATCATTCTCTGGCTTGGAGGGAGGGAGGCAGGCAGGTAGATGCATCTCTGGCGATGGTGGTGGTGGTGGGGGAGGGAGGGGGAGGGGTGGGTATGCTGCTACTCTGCCGGCAATCAGTATGGAGGAGGGGGCAGGGGGTCATGGCCAGTCTAGGCAGGGGGTAGGTGCATAAAGGGGACAATGATGTCTACGGGGGGCCATCGCTCCTGGGCCGCTTTATCCTGCCAGAGAACAGCCTGACACGGGCGCCCTTCTTCAAATATTTTCTGAACTGCGCATGCTAAAGCCCGCCCATAGCGCAATTCAGATTTGCGATTTTTTTTTCCAGGCTGAGTGCATATGGGGGCATCTGAAAGCAGATTTCTAAGTCAGATCTGAATTGCTCCCAGATTCAGCACTCAGAACGAAAATGGTAAAATTGGGCCCTACGTTTCTGACTTCTGATAAATTGTCACAAATCTGAAATGTTAACTCTTCTCACTCCAAAGATGCTGCCTGACCCACTGAGTGTCTCCAGCAATTGTGTGTTCAGGTATGTTTTTCCTAGTCCATAGAAAACTCCAATTTTAGTGCTCAAATTGGACTGTTCCTCCAAATAAGAATCTGACCTCTGACCTGTTGCATACGAGTTAACACAATATTGTCATTTAAAAACCAGGTCTAGGGCAGGACAGTGGGTGAGAATTCTGATATTCTCTTTGCTTGTGATGAAAGTTTATTAAAATCTTAATACTGCCTTTACATATGAGACAAAAGTAGAAAAAAGTTTTTCACTTAACTTCTGCAATCTAGTTTTCACTTTTAAAATCACCAGCTAGCCCAATCAAAATAAAACCACCTGATCCTAAATCGAATAGGTGATAACCTCAAAGTATCATAAATTTGCTCAAGTAAATCTTTCAGCATTTTCTGCAGTAAGCATTTAGTAAGCACATTCCTGGGAGAAAATATAATATACAGCCTTGAGGTTGAGCCTGCTCCCCATCTGGTCCAGACCAGACCATCCAGTTTTTGAGCAGGTTGCCCTCGGTATTTCTAAAATGGAATTCAGAAATGGAAAGTTTGCATATTTTCAAAACTGTTTTGTGGACTCACATCAGCAGAGTTCTGGCATCCAGCCGCAGATTACCAAAGAGCTCAGCTTCCTATCGGCTGGTTTCTATGGCTTTCTCACCAAACTTCAGATAAAACAACTTACATTCGTACAGCATTTTTAATGTAAATTAAATATCCCAAGGTACTGCACATTATAAAACAAATTAAGTCACCATGTCCCATAAGGAGACATTCGGTCAGATGACCAAAAGCTCAGCCAAAGAGGTAGGTTTTAAGGAGCACCTGGAAGCACGGTCGAGAGCCAGAGCAAGTGGAGCAGTGTTGGGAGGGAATCCCAGAGTTTGGGGCCTAGTCAACTGAAGGCGTGGCTTCCAGTGATGAAGCTATTAAAATGGGAAGATTGCCAAGGTAGACTAACGAACACAGCTACCTCAGAGAGTTGAGGGGCTGAGAAGATTACAGGGATGGATGCGGGTGGGGAAGGAGGTGGACATGTAAGGCCATTAAGGGATTTCAAAATAAAGATATTACCAACGAAGGCCAATGCACACAAAAGGTGATGGGGAATGGGATTTGCCAAGATACATGCAGCAGAGTGGGAGATAAACTCAGGGAAAGTCCGCAGCAAAAACTGAAACACTCAGATCTCAAAGACTGATAATGATGTCGGTCCTGTGGAATCTTCCCCACAATAAAAACAGGATGGATTCCTAACAAAACAAGACAGTAAAAGCAGCATCACTGTAGAGAGTTACTCTAAAATATTCCTCCCTATAATTAAACTGAAAACAGTGGCACATTCACGTGCTATCACCATGTACGTAATAGGATTGCTGTGTAGATTAATCTCAATTTACAGAAGAGCTCACCGTCACTTCATAAACTTCCTTACATTGACATTTGGCCTCTGATTTCATTAATGTTGTATTTACCCTTTACTGTCTGGGTCATATCAATCGACAAAGGTAAACTTGATCAAGTTTCAAATTACCTTTTTTAAGCTCTCAAGGAGTCTCATAGTTTTGTGAAAAATCACTAACTACATCATGATTTTTACAGTTGAATCAATCAATAAGGACTTTTCAATATTTTTATATTATCTTCAGGCCAGAGAGATGGGCACTCAAAGCTGAAACTTTTATGCATTATTTACCTCAATTTATCTTTCTTATTTCTCTGTATTTAATCAATTTTCTTCCTATCACAGCACTGAAATGGGTCTTTTCAATGTCACAAATGGCACGCTATGTGATCATGGCAAAATATCTCTTGTCATCCTTTGAGATTACCTGCAGTTTAGTTGACAACACCATCGTCCTCCCATCATCCAACTGTCTGGAATTGTCCTTGCCTGCTTCCATTCGTATCCAGTCAAACCAGAGAATCATTTGTAATGGGTTCTCTTCCTATTTCTGCACCTTCATGCCTCCACCTACCCTCCCTCCCCACCACAAACCCTTTCCAGGAATCTATCCTTGGCCCCCAGTAATTCTCATCTGCACACTGCCGCTTGCAAACATAATCGGAAAAACACAATGTCAGGTTCCACGTGTATGCTAATGGAACTGTGCTCTACCTCACAACCACCTTGCTCAGTCCCTCCATTGCCTCTGATGAGTCATGTAGTTTGTCAGCCCTCAACTATCAACTGAACAACAGTTTTCCTTAAAAACACACTTGACCACCTAATATTGCCTTTTGAGTTTCAATGTCAAAGCTTGCTTGATGACCTCTGTGAAATACTTTGGGGCACTGAATTCCATGAGAGACACTATGCAAGTCACTGTTGTTCATTCTCAGACATTGGTGGACTGTTCTGAAGTTGGGATGCACTCTTGACCCGAGGGGCAAGACTGGGAACCAATGTCAACAACAAGAACAACTTGCATTTCCAGAGGGTTCTGGGGTCGGCAGAAATTAGAGATAGAATAAAGCAAGGTCGTGGATGGATTTGAAAGCAATTGATGATGAACAATTTAGTCCAATCTGGCATTCAATAACAATAGTCATTATGGATGTGTACAAATTAGTTGCCACAATTCTCTTTATTACACCAAAAATACTTCATTTGCTATAAAACACCATTTGGCTTGTGAAAGGTGCTTTAAGTGAAAGCTCTTTGTTACTAAGAACCAAAAAGTAGCATGAACATATGCCTACTACTCATTTTCTGACCATATTCTCCTGATTAGGAGCGCGATCTTACCAGCCATTCATGTTACATTCCCACTGAGACAACAACAGAGAATTTGACAACAAGCCAAATCTCTCTTCACTGCAATGGGACGGGAAAATTCTACTGGCATGAATGGTCAGAAAATACCTGCCTTATATTGAAAAAACTACCATCACAGTCCCCTTTGGGATTTTCAAATTTATCTCTTGCTAGAGAAAAATAGAATGACGGAGGAAAACAGGACTTTTCCGATGACAGAACTACGAGCCTATAACTGTTCCATCAGAATAAGGAAAATTCTTTTCGCGATGGTTGGAGGGAGCTGGCCCACACTTGCTCATCACCTGAGCTGAACAGGCACTAATGTAAAATTGCCTTGGGAGTTAAAGAGTACAGCAACATAACTAAATACTGAATAAGATCAAAGATTTGATTTTATCCAGTATCAGTATCAACCTTGTGCAACAGTTTGCATTCATTAGTCACTGAAGCATGCAGGGACCAAGGCAGGTATGTGACAGAACCTCAAAAGATTTCAGAACTACAGGTTCTTGCACGCTATTTCCTGAAATAAGTTAAGTCCAATCAACAGTATTGCACTGGCCTAGATTTTAAGGATTGACATTATTTTAACAGCAGAGGTCATCCATTTAAAATAAAATGGGGTCAGTCAACTTTTAAATAACATTTATTAGCAAAATTTAGTTGTTTCGCTTGCATTCTTGGAAACTTTAATTCATTCCGAAATGTCACCACCAAATGCATAGTGGATGTTTTTGCATTGCTTCTAAATAACAGCATCCAATTTTTTTTTAATATTGCCAAATACATTAGGTTAGCAAAAGACTGATGGTTCACAGATTTATTCCAGGGATGGTGAGACAGTCTTGTAAACAGAGATTGAGTACACTAGGCTTGATCTCATTGAAACCTATGAAATATTTTAAGGAATAGACAGGGTTGATGCAGGTAAAATGTTTCCTTTGATTGGGGAGTCTACGGACATAATTTCAAACTAAGGGAATGATACTTAGAACCGAGATGAGGAAAATTTCTTTACACAGGATTGTGAACGTTTGGAATTCTGAGGGTTGTGGAAGCTCAGTCACTATGTATGTTTAAAGCTGATAGATTTCTGATAAATAATAACGTAAAGGGTTATGGGGATAGTGGGTGCAAAAGGCAGTAAAGCCGCTTATCAGCTATGATTGTATTAAATGACTTTGCAGGTTCAATAGGTTGAACGGCCTCCTCCTCATCCTATGTTCTAATGTTTCCAATATTCAAACTTCGAGATCACTCAAGTATTCATTACTTTAATTGGCTTTAGTTTGCTGTTTGTGAAAAAGAAAGAGCTAGACTTTGAGGGAGGTGGGAACAATACATGCTGGAAACACTCAGAAGTTCCAGCCACTTCTGTGGTAAGAGAAACAGGCCAAAATTTTCCGGCTGTTCCCACCCTGCCAGTGAGAATGGTGAACTTGGCATTCAGCCAAATCTCCATTCACTGCAGCAGGACGGGAGGGGTGGGGGGAGAAGAAGGTCGAAGAATCTGGCCTACAGAGTTAATATTTCAGGTCAATGACTTCACAAGGGTCATTAATCAGTATGGTTAACATCAGAGATGCTGCTTGATCTGCCTGTTTTTGTTAAATTTCTTTCCACTTCTACTTAGAATGTCAAAGACCTGAAATTGCAACTAAGGAGAAACATTGAGACTTGGGGCAACACTGAGTAGGAGGCATTTGAAGTGATTTGAACCAACTCCTAAAACGCTCACATTGCTTTTTGTGGAAGTTTACTGCACTCAGGTTGGCTGCTATATTTCCTCCATTACACCCATGATTCGACTTCAAAAATTACCTCGCTGACCGTACCTACTGGAGTTTGCTTTTCAAGTTAAGTGAAGAAAATCCTTTTGGGTTGTAACATCCAAGTTCCAGAGTGTCGCATCTGGTCATTACTTGGGAAGTCCAATTTCCCTCAGGCAACTGTCCTGCGCTGGGAACCATCCAAAAATGTGACTTAAATTGCAAATTTCAGAGGTTTCTGATTATATTACATCAGTAGCTACCCAGAAACGTTTAAAAGAATTAAAATCTCTTCTAACTTCTGGATTGTTATTGTACTGACTCAGAGATTCTCCCACAAGATTCCCATCACCTGCTCAAACAGAATTACCCCAGCCCCAAATCCTACCTACTTACCTAGTCAAAGACACTTCAACCTGGCTGGACCTTTAAACTTACCTGGTTTATGCAACCAGTGTCATAAAGAGGATATGGCTCACTTACCTTCAGCTCTACAGCTCTGGATGCTAGGTAACAGGGATACTCAGCTACAAATCCAGCTATTTCTGGATAATGCAAAGAACTTTTGACCGGATTGGCAATCTGACTCAACTGCTGCTACTGGATTTAACTGGCGATATTGCAGGTAATTTGCTCCAACTACAATCACAATTAGAGATACTCTTGTCGCCAGATTCAGCAAGCAGAGCTTGTCCATCACCCTTCAAAGTCTCAGAGCCTCTACATCACTGGAGCTTATGTAACTCCTGCTGAGCACTCAGATCTACTCAGCATCAAAGGGAACACTTTTACCCACATTGCCATTGCCATTGCCCTTGTAGGCAATTGCTTTCTTTTTCTACCACTGTGCTTTCATATTGTCCTCTAGAAACTGCTGTCTGGTCAAATTATGCACTCTTCAGCTAAACGTGTTAAAATCCAAATTTTAAGTGACTATAGAGTCTGGAATATATAGACGCTTACACATAGACAACACATCCAAATTCACAGCACACAATGCAAAGCCAACATTGAATGGTGCTCTTAAATTCAACTCCACAAATGCCTAAGACAAGTTATTAAGGGAAAAAAAAGTGAGCTTCAGAAAAGAAAATCACTTTTGGTTGCAGGTCATTTCTGAAGGACATTGATTTTTTTGCATGCTATGCTCATGCAGTGTTATCTGGGCAAGTGTTGCTGATTCAATGAGAAAAACATGCCAAAGATATTATTTGTTTTAATTTTAACACTGATTATAGACATTCCAGATTACACTCCAATCTCCAACCTGAATCTAACTCATTACAGACAGCACTTTTGTTCAGGACAGCAGGATCTGACCAACAATCACTTGTCCTTTTGGAATATTTGGATGATTTCTGCCATTCGATGTTTAATAATGCCTTTGCCAATTGTGCAGTGGTGGGATATATATTCATCTGGCTTTCCTGAAGGTACTGATTTTGCTGGATTCTCTGCGTGATAGTCATCTTCTGGTACTTGGTTCTCCAAGTTCAAAGTCTAAACGATGAGTGTCTGCTCCAAGACTGTCGCATGATCTTGAGTGACCCAATGTCATCCCAGGCAGAGAGGGTCAGCAGCCTGTCTCCACACAGCTGACAGCAGGTAGAGCACCACTCCAAAACAAGAAAACACATTAGTCACATGCGAGTTTAAACTTTTGGGGTAATTTTCATATTTGTCCCATGAGAAGAATGTTGATTCATTGTGTTATTAATGATTGTTCATTGCACATGATGTTCTGGCTCTGTTGCTGCATTTCGTTTGTGTGATGTGATGCTTTTCAATGCGTTTGATTAGATGCTGGTAAGAGGGTTTGTGTTTATGTGCATCCCTATGCTCAGCATTAATCAGTAACTGTCAAAGGGCCTTTGTCCATTGATGTGGTCCTGACGTTGAGAAAACAGGAAAAGGTGAACGGGACAAGGTGGTGAAGGTACATTGCTGTTTGAATTTTCTCAGAAAATTGTGTGTCTCTTGGACAACCCCGACCGTCCCTGCAGCTGACTGGCATGCTCGCACTCATCATCAGAAAACGAGGCTCTCTCAATCAGATCTTCCTCTGCCAAGGTATGCCTTCTCTTGGTGGTGGTGGGGGGTGGGGGGAGGAGAAGACAAATTTTGCAAGGCACAGCAGGCACCAACCATGAGTCAGATTCCAAGGTGCATAATGCAGAACGCCACCTGATCTGGCCCAACTTCTGAAGTCTATTTTGAGAACACGAAGGATCTGCTCAATGGGGGCACTGGTGGGTGTGTGGCTTTCATTAGATGCTCTATCAGGCTCCATGTATGGATTCCTCACTGATATCATTCACTGCCTCTACTGAGGGTATCTCCCAGCCAGCCAGCCATCCAAATGTTCTGGGCTGATAATGTGCTGACACTTTAAGAGTTTCTCTGTATGTAGACATGGTAACTACTGTCAGGTTGACAAGTACAGGCTTGCATTATCCATTGCCTGGGGTCACATATGAGCTGACCATTAATGAAATGTTAATCTTTTCTATAAATCAATATACTTGGCAGTGTGCAGGGCACTTGGACACATAAATGCAGCCAATTATGGCTTGGAATTTTGGAAATCCTATCAAAGCTTCTGGCTCTTTCAGTTTGAATAGCACTGTTCTTGCAAATAGGTAAACACATGGGTATAACTGCACATGATATCTGTGAACACAACTGGTGGCTACATTTCAAATAAATCTCCTAATGACACCTGAGGAAACGGATTGCAAAAAAGCTCAGGGCCATTGTGACCGTCAAAGGCATGGGCTTTGGTCACAGGATGCAATTTCCCCAAACAACACGTTGCAAATTGATGTGACTACCTGAATGGACAGGTGGAATCTTCTCAAGCTTGGCAATTTGTAAGTATACAAGTCTTGTCCAGAAGGCTCCATTAGCAGGATAGCGCTGTCGCCTCCAGCCGTTCGCCTGCACCTATTGCCTCCCCTCGACAGGCTCTTATTCGATAGGAGAGTGCCCATCTTTCTGCGCCTCAGGGCTAACATGTCCTCGGCCTTCTATTTCTCTTCCTCACTGGAGGGAAATCTTCCCACTGAACATACAATGCCCACAGAGGAGAATGATGTGCATCAACAGGTGATAGTACACAATTCTGTTTGCAGTATTTACTTTCTGTACCTCTCCCTCAGGGAATGCCCTAATGCAATTTGAAACATAATCAAAATATCAATACCTGTAAAGTCCCCAAGTCCTGCAGTGCTGAATTCAGCCATAGCCCTGCTTGAAGTATTTCTATCTGCTTTTGCAATACTTGCCATTAAAAGCGTAACTCCCATTACCCATGTTTCTTTCGTAAACATCACATTATGGATTGAGCAATATATTATTCCAGTTCATTGGCTTGCTAACAAGCTCAATAGACTTTTAATTGCTTTAAAAAGCATGGTAGATGGGTTATCAATCTAACTAACTATCTGCCTGTGCAAAACTATATCCATTCACACAAAGATGCAACTACACTACTGATTTTTTTTTTTAACTTCCCAAATATTCAAACCATTTCTGTACAAGATAACAACTTCTTGCCAGATTTCCATAGGTACAAGGCATAATAGACATATGTGAACATTAAAGTGCCTTCCGGAGCCAAGAGCAATTATTAACAGGAAAGGATACCATTCCATTAACGCTGAACTCCTATGTGACCACATAGTGCAGGTCTGTGCCCGCTATCCTGGCAGCAATCATGATGCTTGCTTACTGAAGCACTCCCTGGTACCAGGGGTGTTCACCAGCTGGCTTTTCTAATTGGCTTTTCTCATTTTTCCACTTCTTCCAAATGCAAGTTGAAATTTTATACCACTGCAGGGCTTTACAGGACAATTATGTTTTAAAATGTCTCTTTTAGCTTATACAAACTCAGAAACAGGCCCATTTGACTCAAAAAACCCATCCAAAATCAAGCAGCAGTTTCATTCCTTGGAAGCCACAGAGATGCCAAGACATGGAAAGGGAGAGCGACAGGCAGCGCAACATACACACACCAAGTACACAAAAGCAAAGGAAAAGACTTTCTGTGTTCGCAGCCAAGCGGTTTACTAGCGATAACTAGTTTTTTAGTCAAAGAAAAGGGACTTCTGAGATTTAGCCCGAGAGCTTCATCTTCAGGAAAATTCCAACAAAGATGGGAATTTTAATGCCTGGCGCAAGTTGTAATCAGGCCTCAATATGCCAACATATTCATGCACAGGTTTGAACAAGACTTCTTCACCACAGGGGATCTTCAACCGAGGTTATATACTAGATACATTGATGACACTTTTTTTCCTTTGGACGCACCAATGATGGTAAACAATCATTGAAACAACTGTATGATGATATCAACAAATTCCATCCCACCATCAGACTCACCATGGACTATTCTCCAGAATCAGTTGCATTCTTGGACACACGCATCTCCATCAAGGACAGTCACTTCAGCACCTCTCTGTACCGCAAGCCGACAGACAACCTCACAATGCTCCACTTCTCCAGCTTCCACCCTAGACACGTTAAAGAAGCCATTCCCTATGGACAGACTCTCCATATATACAGAATTTGCTCAGATGAGGAGGATCGTGACAGACACTCCAGACGCTGAAAGATGCCCTCGTGAGAACAGGATATGGCACTCGATTGATCGGTCGACAGTTCCGACATGGCACAGCGATAAACCGCACTGACCTCCTCAGAAGACGAACATGGGACACGGGACACGGTGGACAGAGTACCCTTTGTTGTCCAGTACTTCCCCGGCGGAGAAGCTACGACATCTTCTCCGGAGTCTTCAACATATCATTGATGACAATGAACATCTCGCTAGGGCCATCCCCACCCCCCTACTTCTTGCTTTCAGACAATCGTGCAACCTCAAACAGATCATTGTTCGCAGCAAACTACCCAACCTTCAGGAGAACAGAGACCACAATACCACACAACCCTGCCACAGCAACCTCTGCAAGACATGCCGGATCATTGACATGGACGACATTGTCAAGCGTGAGAATACCATTCACCAGGTGCACGGTACATACTCTTGCAACTCGGCCAACGTTGTCTACCTAATATTTGCAAGAAAGGATGTCCCGAAGCACGGTACATTGGGGACACTACGACAGTGAATGAATGAACATCGCTCAACAATCACCAGGCAAAACAGTTCCCTTTCTGTGGGCGAACATTTCAGCAGTCAAGGGCATTCGGCCTCCGACCTTCGGGTAAATGTTCTTCAAGGGGGCCTTCACGACACACGACAGCACAGAGCCACTGAGCAGAGACTGATAGCCAAGATCCGCACACAGGACGTTCTTAACAGGGATCTTGGCTTCATGTCACACTATCTGTAACCCCCATGACTTGCCTGGGTTAGCAAAAAACCTCACTTACTGTGCTGTCTGGAGACAATACACATCCCTCTAACCTCTGCTGTTAGCCACTTTAAGACTTGAATAGCAGGTTAAGTGTAAGGATTTGCATTCTAATCAGCAATCTGTAAACTGTCTGTGCTGATATGTGTGCTTTTGGAGACCAGAACACCTCATTTGCCTGACGAAGGCCACAAAGGCCAAAGGCTCGCAGATTTACTATCAAATAAATCAGTTGGATTTAAAATTGGTGTTGTCAAACTTTACTCAGGCAGCTGAGCAGGGAAGAAGTTTGGAGGCAGCCACAAGGGATGTTAAGTGTGGTGATGGCTGTTTAAAAGTCCTGCTCCGGTGACAGAAAACAAAAGCCCTTCAGTTCTAACTTCTCACACTTCTTCATGTTCCAAAAACCCCCTATCCATGTCACATCATGACCTTCCACCAGCTCCCAAGATCTCAAGATCCTACTCCAGGCTTCATCTTCAAACCTCTCTCTGTAGCCCCTCATGCCTCAGGCTCTGCCTTTCCATCCACCTCCAATGCCCTTCATGCCCCCTATTCCAGACTGGGACTTCCAACTATGTCCCCTTGTGCTCCATATGGCAGATTTGTCACTTCTATGCCCATTGACCCACTCATCATTCTCTGGGACCAGTGAGCCCCTTAGTGTAAAGTGGAATGTATTAAAAAGAAACTTCAGAATAAGTTATTTATTGAGGACTTTCTTCTATGTTTGGAAAATCAAGTCTGAAGCACAAGCTAATTAAAGTGTCAATCATCTAAGCCCTTTGAAATTTCCTGAACTACAAACCCATGAAACAACCACTGTGAAACTGATCCAGAAATCACAGAGTTTGAGCTCCCCTCAGGGGAATAGGCATTCTAATATCATAAGAGTCCTCCGGGTTCTCAGCCAAGCCTCATAATATATACTTGGCTAACAGCCCAGCCAGCTATTAGAATTGGAAAACATGCACTCCCCATAAAATATTGGTCTTTTATAATGTTTGTGTATACAAGTGAAATAGTTTCAATGATATATGATTTTTGATCCATTCTAATTAGGGGTGTCCTTCCCTGAAGACCAAGTGACCTCCAGAGTACCCTCCCCAACCCAGCCTAATCCTCCGAGAACCCCAACCACGCCTCTTGTGACTGCCGCCCCTCCTCCCACATTCCCAAATCTTGCCCCACCACCACACCAGGGCCCCTGCGAATTAATGTCTCCTCTAGTGCATGGAACTTAGTGCCCAGTATCTCCCTGCAGTGCCTCTTCCAGCCATTGCAACACTGGGCATGAGCAGACTAGAACAGCTACAGGCCGGTCTAATTGGCTGTCAGCTCTTGAAAGTGGGACTTCCTAAGTGAGAACCAGGAGTCCTGCCTTATGCCACTCAATACTCGTTGAAGTATAATATCGATTCAGGATCATTTGAATTAGCAAGGATGTGTTCCCTGCCTGGGACCCACCATATTGAAAATTCAAGTCATGAAATTTTCTTCAGTTCTTTCCCTCAGTCACTGGGAAATCAATCTCTTTTTAAAAGTTATTATCTCTAAGGGGATCATGTCAACTGTTATGGGCAGTTGATCTTATGCAACAGAAGTTAAAATCCAGTTAAGTTTTCACTCACAACAAAGTTGGCTGATAGTCTCTAATCTATTGAGGAAAAAGGGTTGTTGATGCTTTACTCTGGTAGATATGAAGTAAATTGTGAATGTTTGTACAATTGGTTAAAGCCAAGAACATCAGGCAGGATTTTATATCCCGTAAATGTAATCATTTAAGAACCTCAATGTGATCTTACAGAAGATGGCTTCCTAATTGGTCAGCTGACCAATTAAACAGTGGACAAGACCTGAAAAGAACAACAGGCCCACAGGCAGAGGGGAAGCCACCAAGGCACCTCCAACGTGATGTCCTTTGAAGAGATTTCCACTTTTATTAAGTGCACTGTGGCCATTGCTATCAAGGCATCACCGTAGAGGGGAAACATTTCAACAGCAGGACTTGTGGCCACACACAAGACTCATCAATCCCCAAAGCTGCAGTGGGGAAGTGGGATGGAGAACTGAAAAGATTTCTGGCAATTCACCCAGACACCTGTCAGGCTTTGATCTCTTGTCCCTAAAGAGGCTCTAAAAATATGTAGACTGATTACCCACTGACATTGGGCCAGTAGTTTTTGCCAGTTTCACACCCATTTCTATAAGTGAGGTTGGGATTGGGAACATCTTGGGCCATTGATCCACGTCCCAAAGTCAAAATTTCCTCCCAGTTTAATCTGCAAGTGCACATCAATAGGACAAAGAAAATCTCTGCTGTTGTAGTCAAGTGATTCATCTGATGTCATGGGATATACATTTTCAAAATTGCATTTAAGAAATGTGCAATGTCATTAATAATTTCCTCACTTAATATTGTCACATGTTGGGCAATCACTTGACATAGTTTTCAATTGTGTATGAATCCATAATTTCATCATCATCATTCAAATGCAGATATTAAACAAAGAGGAGCTCAAAAAAGGAACTAGGGTTTAAAAGCAGAGGTTCTGTTGCAAAGGGAGAGATCTTTTACTAAGCTTGTACTTTTAGGGTATGTTCTTTAATTTAGTCAGTGCAGTGTTCCAGAGAAATGGTTAAAATCAAATAAAGGTTTTCCTACTGAAAAAAATAATCACAGCCATTTGATGCTAAACTGGACTATCTGTGGTGACGATGTATGAAAATACTTGCCTGTCCTATAGACTGAATCATGTTTCCTATGATTAAGGGCATTCTGCAAATTGAAAATGAATACTAGATCTATTTTAGCTCAACTCTTATGATATTTTTGTCAATTAAAGGAGCCTGACCATGAGTTAAATGAAAGCCAGTACCAGTTTGGTTAACTGTTAAAATTAAAACCTATAATCTCTACAAGAGCATTACAAAGAACTCAGCACATAATTCCGCTGGGGCAGAGATGAAGACACTCAGGGATAACTGCACAGTATTCATAGAGAAAAGAGAAAGTGATACATTAATTGTAATGCATGGAAATATTTAATCAGAGCAGAGCAAATACAATATCCTGTTTCTGCTCTCCAATGTGTATTTACTTTGATGCCAACCATTACTTATTTTTGCACAGGAACATGTTTCAAAGGTTACGCATTATAAGTTTTGTCTGCAATAAATTACTTCAAAAACATTTCCAAGCTAATGGAAAATTGGAGCTTGCCAATGAATACTGCTATACACAAGGACTCTACTGGCTGCTTCAGTTAAAAGTGTCTCAGCTGGTCCAATATTAATGCAAAGAGCAACTTTAAATCCTGCCTATGCTTCTCTCACCAACTGGGTATGAACACAGTATCTGGCATGTAATTCCTTGGAAGTTAATTGAAAAGTTTAAACCTTATCTATTAGTCCCAAGTAAGCTTATATCAACACTGTAATGAAATTACTGTGAAAATCCCCTAGTCACCACACTCTGGCCATGCTCAATTCTCTCTTAATGTACCCGAACAGGGGCCAATGCATCTGACCAGCATTTCTTTTAGACTGTGGGAAGAAACCTCAGCATCCGGAGGAAACATATGCAGACTCCACACAGACAGTGGTCCAAGCCAGGAATCAAATCCCTGGCACTATGAGGTAGCAGTTCTAACCATTGTGCCGAATTGTGTAAGAGCAATAAAGGTGCATTTTTTCAACAACATATGTCCAGCCAGAGGGTGTCTTTTCAGTTTTGGTTTCATAAAATTATATTTTCCTTATGATATTCATGAAATAAATCATTAACAGGAAGTATTGACAAAAGGTGATCAACCTGAAACATTAATGTGGTTTCTGTCTCCAGAGATACATATGTCCTGGAATCACAAAGTTAGCATAGGGCACAGCAAGTTATTAGGAAGGCAAATAGAATGTTGGCCTTTATTGTAAGGGAGGAGAGGTGGAGTATAAAAGTGGGGAATCTCTGTTACAACTGTACAGAGCATTGTATTGTGTACAGTTCTTGGGTCTCATCATTTAAGGAGGTATATATACCTGCATTGGAAACAGTTCGAAGAAGGTTCACTAATCTGATTTCTAGGATGAATGGGTCATCTCATGAGGAAAGGTTTAGCAAGTTATACCTGTACTCATTCGAGTTTAGAAGATAAAGAGATAATCCTACTGACACTTAAGATTCTAAGAGGGCTGGATGGAGTGGAAGCTCAAGAGGAAGTTTCCTTTTCTGAAGAAAACTAGAACTAAGTCTAGTTCTAGTTCTAGGGCCAGTCATAGACAGCAGTGGGAAGTTGTGCGTGGAGCCTGAAGAGATTGGTGAGGCACTGAATAAATATTTCTCTTCGGTATTCACGCAGAGTGCTGGAAATGTAGCTATGGAGAGCACTGAGGTACAGGGTTGCAAATTGGGAAGTATTGTAGTAGATAGGGAGGATGTGTTAGAAATTCTCGAGGGTTTGAAGTTGGATAAGTCCCCTGGGCCGGACGGGATTTACCCTAGGATTCTCTGGGAGGCAAGAGAGGAGATTGCAGAGCCTCTGGCTCTGATCTTCAGGTCCTCGTTGGTTACGGGTGTGGTTCCGGAGGACTGGAGGATAGCGAATGTGGTCCCATTGTTTAAGAAGGGGAAGAGAGACCTTCCTGGGAATTATAGGCCAGTGAGTCTTACTTCTGTTGTGGGCAAGGTATTGGAGAGAATTATTAGGGATAGGATTTATAGTTATTTAGAGAGAAATGAATTGATTGGGGATAGTCAGCATGGTTTCGTGAAGGGTAGGTCATGCCTTACTAACCTCATTGAGTTTTTTGAGAAAGTGACCAAGAGAGGTGGATGGGGGTAAGGCGGTTGATGTAGTATATATGGACTTTAGTAAGGCTTTGATAAGGTGGCCCATGGAAGACTTCTACAGAAAATGCAGATGTGTGGAATAGAGGGTGATTTAGCTAATTGGATTAGGAATTGGCTGGCAGATAGAAGACAGAGGGTGGTGGTTGATGGGAGATATTCATCGTGGAGTTCGGTGACGAGTGGTGTGCCTCAGGGGTCTGTTTTGGGGCCCCTGCTGTTTGTAATTTTTATAAATGATCTGGATGAGGGTATTGAGGATGGATCAGTAAATTTGCAGATGATACTAAAGTTGGTGGAGTGGTAGATAGTGAAGAGGGGTGTTTTAGTTTACAGAGTGACTTGGACAAGTTGCAGAGCTGGGCCGAGAGGTGGCAAATGGAGTTTAATGTGGAAAAGTGTGAGGTAATGCACTTTGGCAGGAACAATAAATGTGTAGAGTATAGGGCTAATGGTAGGGCTCTTAATAGTGTTGAGGAACAGAAGGATCTTGGTGTATGTGTCAATAGATCCCTGAAAGTAGGCAGTCAAGTGGATAAAGTTGTTAAGAAGGCATATGGAGTCTTAGCTTTTATTGGTAGGGGGATTGAATTTAGGAGCCGCAGCATCATGTTGCAGCTGTACAAAACTCTAGTGCGGCCGCACTTGGAGTATTGTGTGCAGTTCTGGTCGCCACATTATAAGAAAGATGTGGAGGCATTGGAGAGGGTACAGAGGAGGTTTACCAGGATGTTGCCTGGTATGGAGGGCAGGTCCTATGAAGAGAGGTTGAAGGATTTGAGGTTGTTTTCGTTAGAAAGGAGGCGGCTAAGAGGGGATCTAATTGAAGCATATAAGATGATTAGAGGTTTAGATAGGGTGGACAGTGATAGCCTTTTTCCTAGGATGGAGAAAGCTAGCACGAGGGGACACAGCTTTAAATTAAGGGGTATGAGTTATAGGACGGATATCAGAGGTAGGTTCTTTACTCAAAGAGTGATTAGGGAGTGGAATGCCCTGCCTGCAGCTGTTGTAGATGCGCCAAGTTTGGTGGCGTTTAAGAGGTTAATTGATAAGTATATGGAAGAGAAGGGAATGGTTTAGTTTGGAGGGGCATTGCTTTTTATTTTGGTCGGCACAACATCGAAGGCCGAAGGGCCTGTTCTGTGCTGTATTGTTCTATGTTCTATGTTCTATTAAGGAGATGGCTTCAAAAATGGGTCTCTCATTTGAGAGTAGGATGAGAAAGTGAAGATGATGAGAAAACATGAAGTTATCCACTTTGGCAGAAAGAATAGATTATTTAAACAGTGAAAAACAGCAGTCTGTTATGGGATCTGGCTGTCCTGTATATGAAACACGAAGTTAGCATGCAGGTAACGCAAGTAATTAGAAAGGAACTTTAATGGTTGCCTTTACTGAAAGGGGGATGGAGTATAAAAGTGGGAAGGTCTTACAAGGTATTGGTGAGATTTCACCTGAATAACTGCATACTGTTTGGGTCTCCTTACTGAAAAATACCTATTCTTGCAATGAAAGCAGTTCAGGGATTGCTCGCTCAGCTAGTGCCTGGGATATCTTAAGTGGAAAGATTAAGTAGGTTGGGCTGATTGAAAATTAGAAGAATAAGGAGTGAGCTTATTGAAACATAAAATTGGAAGGGAGCTTGACAGAGTAGATGTTTACAGGATTCTTCTGCTTGTGAGGGAATATAGAACAAGGGACCTCAGTTAAAGATAAGAACTATTTACTACAGAGGGATGCAGATGCTGGGTTAAGTATGACCCAAGGCTGGGAAAGACAGATTTTTAATCAGGAAAGAATTAAAGGTAAAGGGGATAAGATGGGCAAATGGATTTGAGGATTATCACATCAGATCAGATTATCACATCAGAGGAGTGGTAAATAGTGAAGAGGGGGGTTATAGTTTGCAGAGAGACTTGGACAAGTTGCAGAGCTGGGCTGAGAGATGGCAAATGGAGTTTAATGTGGAAAAGTGTGAGGTAATTCACTGGCAGGAATAACAAATGTGTAGAGTATAGGGCTAATGGTAGGACTCTTAATAGTGTTGATGAACAGAGGGATCTTGGTGTATATGTGCATAGATCCCTGAAAGTTGGCAATCAAGTCGATAAGGTTGTTAAGAAGGCATACGGAGTCTTAGCTTTTATTGGTAGGGGGATTGAATTTCGGAGCCGCAACGTCATGTTGCGACTGTACAAAACTCTAGTGCGGCCGCACTTGGAGTATTGTGTGCAGTTCTGGTCCCCGAATTATAAGAAAGATGTGGAGGCATTGGAGAGGGTACAGAGGAGGTTTACCAGGATGTTGCCTGGTATGGAGGGCAGGTCTTATGAGGAGAGGCTGAAGGATTTGAGGTTGTTTTCGTTAGAAAGAAGGCGGTTAAGAGGAGATCTTATTGAAACATAAGATGATAAGAGGTTTAGATAGGGTGGACAGTAATAGCCTTTTTCCTAGGATGGAGAAAGCTAGCACGAAGGGACATAGCTTTAAATTAAGAGGTGGTAGTTATAGGATGGATATCAGAGGTAGGTTCTTTACCCAGAGGGTGGTTAGGGTATGGAATGCCCTGCCTGCGGCAGTTGTAGATGCACCAAGTTTGGTGGCATTTAAGAGGTTAGTAGATAAGTTTATGGACGAAAAGGGATTGGTTTAGTTTGGAGGATCATTGCTTTTTCCTAATTGGTCGGCACAACATCGAAGGCCGAAGGGCCTGTTCTGCGCTGTAATGTTCTATGATCAGTCAATAATCTCACTAAATGGCACAGCAGACTTGATAGAAGTATTAATATACCATCCAGCCTATGTTCTATGATCTTATGGATGTCATACTTACAATGAGATGAAGAGCAATTTCTTCATTAATCTTTGGAATTCTCTTCCAGGGAGCAGTAAAAGGCTGGCAATTGAACATGTTCAAGGCTGTAAGATTTTTAATTGACAAGCGTTTCGGGAGACCTCCCAAGCACAACCAAGAAAATCACAGGTGGATCAGACATGATCCTATTGAACAATGGAACAGGCTCAAGGAGGGATTGAATTACTCCTGTTCTATTCTCGTGATTTCCGGAATTTTTTTATTTTACTGGAGTATTGACAATTCAATTCGATTGGAGAACACCAGCTATAAAAAATATACATATAGATATTAATGCTTTCCAGTAACCTCAATGTGTGAAGTTCCTTCACTCCCTCATTTTCCCCCATCTTCATATCATCTGCAGACATTTAAAATGTTAACTCAGCACCACTCAAGCTTAGCTGAATGTACTTCATCTTCTCTCTTACTTCTTTCATCCATGCGGGTGTTTTACATTTTGAGTAATGTTTAAAACTAGGCAGAAAAAAAGAGACAGAAGCACATGAGCGAAAAGAACTAAATGTAAATCACTGACACAGTAAAATGTTATTGATGCAACTGTCAATAGTGTTACAATCCCCATAGAGGCCAATTACTTCAAAAAAGGGATACAAATTTATCAGTGACAACACAAACAAATCGCATGACAAGACTTCACATTTTAAGACTTTGACTGAAATAAAGACACCAAAATCAACAGAGACCGAACATTAATTAGTGGGCAATGTTTTATTCATTCATGGGATATGGGTCTAACTGTCTGGGCTAGCATTTCTTGCCCATCTCGAGTTGCCCTTGGAGGGCAATTGAGATGAAACACAATGCTGTGCCGCTGGGGTCACATGTAGGCCAGACCAGGTAAGGATGGCAGATTTCCTTCGTTCAGGACATTATTGAACAACTTGGGTTTTTCCGACAAATTGGCAATGCTTTCATGGTCATCGATAGATTCTTAATTCCAGATATTTTTTGGATTCAAATTCCACCATCTGTCGTAACAAGATTTGAACCCGGACCCCCAGAACATTAGCTGAGTTTCTGGGTCAATAATCTAGCATTAAGAACAACAGGCCATCGTCTCCCCAAAGCTAAACTAGAGAAAGGTACTTCTTCCTAACACATCCAAAAATCCTAAACCACTTGTATACATTATACTGCATTTTCAGCTGAAATGAAATGTTGTTTTTAAAAATCCCAAATCTCTTTCCACACATTAACAGGTTGTTGTCTCTCTCTACTACACTAGGCTGAGTCATAGAATCCCTACAGTGTAGGAAAAGGCCATTCGGCCTATCCAGCCTACACCAACAACAATTCCACCCAGGCCCTATCTCTTAACACCATGTATTTAGCTTGCAAATATCCCCAACATTAAGGGGCAATTTAGTACAGGCAATCCATCAAACATGCACATCTTTAGGCAGTGGGAGGAAGCTGGAGCACCCAAAGGAAATCTGTGCAAACACAGGGAGAATGTGCAAACTCCACACACAATGATCTGGGCTAGAATTGAACCCAGGTCCCTGGTGTCATAGGCAGCATTGCTAACCACTGTTCCACCATGTCTTCCAGAGCCCCTTTAAAAGTCCCTTTGCTCAATCCTCCCAAATACATTGATTTCCAGCACCAGGTAACTTCTTGGTCTTTAAATCTCTTTTAAGATACAGTTGTTCAAATGGGGGATCAATTTTCACCAGCATTCTGCTGTTACGTTTTATACCCACAGCAGCATCTTTCTCGGATCCTCAAATACGTACATATGACAGCAGCAAGGCTAGCTGTTATTTCCCTTTGTGATCAGATGTTAAATTTGGCACTTAATTCTGAATAGGTTTGACCTGGAGCTCCCAGTCCACCTGATAATCAAAGCGTGTGAGCTTAATACCAGCAGAGCAATAAGAAATTACATGCCCCTCTCCACTTCTCTTTTTCCCCCCAAATTAAAGAAACAGTTTAAAACATAACCATATTGTAGAGCCGTACATCTGTCACAATAGCTGCTGCTGTCAACTGTATGAAGTCTGACAACACGAGGTTTAAGTCCAACCGATCATGTGAAATTGGTTTGTCTTTAACCTGGTGTTGTCAGACTTCTTACTGTGTTTACCCTAGTCCAACGCCGACATTCTACATCATGGCTGTCAATTGTAGCAAACAGTATCGATTTTTTTTAATGTTATAGGATTAAATAAATGTTATAACACAGTGAATGTAGCACCTTCCTACTATCAATGTGGGAATGTTTCCATTAAAAATCTACATAGTATTTTTAATAAGATTCAATATTTGACATACTTTTCACATCAATTACTTTGGTATCAACAATATAAAAAGAAAAAATGTCTAGTAGAAACAAAAGCATTTAATATTTCAGCGAGACTATTAAGCCACTTACGACAATTGATATCTTAGGCATTGCTTACAATAGTTGACAGGATTTCAAAACATGGAACAATTTATAGCTGGTAAAGAGCAAGACTGCAATTCAATTCCAATCTTACCAACTGCCACAGAAAAGCTGAAAAACATCAGCAACACCATCAGAATGAAAAACTGCCATAAAACTCATGCTCAAATTCTTACAGTCTGGTGTAACGTGCAACCTCAAAACCAGTGTTTTAGTAAAAAACTTTCAGCATTATTATTGGAAAAAATGGGATCCAAACCATGAGATGGGATCCATTCGTTCAACGAATGCTGTTTACTCAACCCAATCCTTTTGCACAAGTAGAAATCAAACAAACTCTACAGTACAGAAGGAGGCCATTCGGCCCATCAAGATTACACTGATCATAATCCCACCCAGACCCTATCCCCGCAACGCCCATATGTTTGCCTCGTTAATCCATCTAATGTTCGCATCCCGAAGCACTAAGAGGTAATTCAGTATGGTCAATCAACCTAAACTTTGGAGTGTGGCAATGAAATCAGAGCACCTAGAGGAAACCTATGCAGACATCGGCAGAGTGTGCAAACTCCATATTAAGTGGCCTCAACACCAGATTAAAATCCAACAGGTTTATTTGGTAGCATGTGTTTTCGAAACATTGCCCCTTTATCAGGTGAGTGAAGAGTTCAGTTGACAAACAGTGCATATATAGACACAAACTCAATTACAAGATAATGGTTGGAATGCAAGTCTTAACAGGTAATCAAGTCTTCAATCAAGATGCAGATAATGTGGATAGAGAGAGAGTTAAACAAGGTTCAAGAAGTGTGAATTGTCTCCAGCCAGGACAGTTAATGAGATTTTGCAAACCCCAAGTCATGGGAGTTACAGATAGTGTGACATGAATCCAAGATCCCAGTTGAGGCTGAACTTGGCTATCAGTTTCTGCTCAGCAATTCTGCTTTGTCGTGTGTCGTGAAGGCCGCCTTGGAGAATGCTTATCTGAAGATCAGAGGCTGAATGCTCATGACTGCTGAAGTGTTCTTGGTTGCCTGAAGTGTCACAAGAGAGTTATGTACTATGTATCTGGTGAATGGTGTACTCACATGAGATGATGGCATCCATGTCAATGATCTGGCATGTCTTGCAGAGGTTGCTCTGCAGTTCTGTGGTGTCATGGTCACTGTTCTCCTGAAGGATGAATAGTTCGCTGCTACAATGGTCTGTTTGAGGTTGTGCGGTTGTTTGAGGTTGTGCGGTTGTTTGAAGGCAAGTAGTGGAGCTGGGAGAATGACCTTGGCAAGATGTTAGTCTTCATCAATGATACAACGAAGGCTCTGGAGAAGATGTCATAGCTTCTCTGCTCCAGAGAAGTACTGGATGACAAAGGGTATTCTGTTCACCATGTCCCGTGTTTGTCTTCTGAGGAGGTCGGTGCAGTTTTGCACTGTCGATCAATGAGTCAAGCGCCATATGCTGTTCTTACGAGGGCATCTTTCAGCATCTGTAGGTGACTGTTGCGATCCTCATCTGATGATATCCTCTGTATACGGAGGGCTTTGTCCATAGGAAATGGCTTCTTTAATGTATTTAGGGTGGAAGCTGGAGAACTGGGGCATTGTAAGGTTATGCGTAGGCTTGCAGTACAGTGAAGTGTTGAGGTGACTGAGGTGACACCACACAACCTCTGCAAGCCATGCCAGATTATCGACATGGATGCTATCATCTTATGTCTCCATTTGTCTGGAGACAATACACATCTCTCTAACCAATGCTCAGGGTTCCCTTAACCCACATTGTTAGCCACTTTAAGACTTGAATAGCAGGTTAGGTGTAAGGATTCGCATTCTAATCAGCAATCTGTAAACTGTCTGTGCTGATATGTGTGCTATTGCAAACCAGAACACTGCATTTGCCTGACAAAGACGAAAGTCGAAAGCTTGCAGATTTACCATCAAATAAATCGGTTGGACTTAAAATTGGTGTTGCCAGACTCTTACTGAGAACACCATCCACCAGGTACACAGTACATACTCCGATGACTCGGTCAACATTGTCCACCTGATACGCTGCAAAAAAGAATGCCCCAAGGCATGGTACATTGGCAAGACTATGCAGATGCTATGACAACAGATGAATGGACACCGCTCAACAATCACCAGATAGGAGTGTTTCCTTCCTGTTGGGGAACACTTCAGCAGACAAGGGCATTCAGGCTCTGATCTTCGGGCAGCCTTCATGACACACGCCAAAGCAGAATTGCTGAGCAGAAACTGATAGCCAAGTTCCACATACACAAGGAAGGCTTCAACTGGGATCATGGGTTCATGTCACACTATCTGTAACACCCACGATTTGCCTGGGCTTGCAAAATCTCACTAACTGTTCTGGCTGGAGTCAATTCACACCTCTTTAACCTGTGCTTAATCCCCTCTCCACTCATATTGTCTGCATCTGTGAAGACTTGAAAAACTAATAAGACTCACATTCCAGCCATTATCTTGTAATTGAGTCTGTGTCTACATATGCTCTGTTTGTGAACTGAATTCTTCACTCACCTGGTGAAGGGGCAATGCTTTGAAAGCTTGTGCTACCAAATAACCCTGCTGCACTTTAACTTGATGTTGTGAGAGTACTTATCCCAGTCCAATGCCGTAATTCCACATCAAATCTCCAGATTGACAGTGACCCAAGCTAGGAATCGAACCTGGGATCCCTGGAGTTATGAGGCAGCAGTGTTAACCACTGTGCCGCCCCACAGTAGTGCAGTGGCTTGCATTGCTGCCTCACAGCATCAGGGATCCAGGGTCATCCAAGGCTGGATTTGAACATCTGTGTGGAGTTTGCACATTCTGCGTCTGTGTGGGTTTCCTCCGAGTGCTCTGGTTTCCTCCCACACTCCAAAGCTCTGCAGGTTAGGTTGATTGGCCATGCTAAATTGTCCCTTAGTGTCAGAAGGTTTGCCGTGTAAATACATGGGGTTACAGGGATTGGGCCTGGGTGTGATTGTTGTCAGTGCTGGCTTGATGTGCCAAATGGCCTTCTTCTGAACTAAGGATTTTATGATTCTTAGCAGTGTACGTCAGAACTGTACCAGGAATTGTCACAGATATAAGTTCAATAGTCAAATGGAAAGCAAATGCACAAGTTCAGTTTTCACAATGGAATGTTAATGTGTTTGAATTTATTTATTCTTCCACAGGAATACTGGCAATCTAAATGGGCCATGCCAACCAACACATGCGTCTTTTATCAAAATTCCTATTAAATGGTAGAGTTTGATGGACCAAGCCACAGAGCTCACACCAAGATTAGAAAATTGTGCCCAAGGTCAACGGACTTTCGCATAGTCTACGTCCGCCTGTTACGATTCCCACGGCAGGCGGAAATAAAAACTCCCCCCATGATGTTCAAATCCCCCACTTCCCATTCCTTCAGCAGTGCCTCAGCGCAGTAATCAAAATTGGTAGAGGATAAACCACTGTTCAATGGGTGAGGCAGCTATTGAATGGTTAGAAAGACACAAAATGTTGGCACTATGTTATCATATATTAGATCCAAAAATGGAACTAGAGTAAAAATGGCAGGTTCAGCAATGCCACATATAAAGCTCGAGAGAGAAGAGCCGCGATTCTCCCAAAAGTGCTGAATTGGTGAGAAAACTATTCTAAATCCAGTCTGTTTTGTCATCTGAATCTCCTCACTCTATACACTGAAGAGGTCCCAGTCGGGAATCTCATTAAAAACACAGGGAGTGGAGCCTATTCACACTGTAGTTTAGTAGTACAATAGTAGGGTCCCACCCACTGGCACTGCCCAATGTCAAACTGGCAGTGCTGAGATGTCCCCTGGACATGGATACTACTTTGCCCCTTGGGTCGTGCTGAGAGCACAAGTCGGCACTGCCAAGTTGCCCATGCCTGTAGGCACTCCCCCCACCTCTGCCCCACCCCATGGGAGGCCCCAATTTCCCTCCGTTCCAGCAGAGTTTCCCACTAGTTCCCCAAACATGAGTAGCTAGTCTGAACTCCACAAAGAATTCTCCTGGCGCAGTGAGAGATTCAATCGGGACCCAAAAGCTCCCGATAATGAACAAATATACATATTTAAAAACACACACAGAAATGATCGAAATGACTGAGTTGCCTTCCCGCTGGTTTCCAGTATGGTCTGACCAGCGATTGTTTAGCAGCTCTGGGAGATGCTCGTGCTTTCCTGGCATGTGCAAATCCCTGTTCAAGGCTGCAGACGTGCGTCTCCCATGGCGACCCAACAGAAAAGCTGCAGGTCGCAATGGGAGAATTGTGGCCAGAATGCTACCAAATTTGTTAATATTAAAAATGGGACAAAGCAACTTAACTTTCAGTCTAAACTGAATATCACAAATCACAAAAATAATAATAAACACCCTTAAATATGAAGCAAAAAATCCTCTATTAATGTTCAAAACACTAATGCTGCTGGAAATAAGAGTTGCCATGACATCCTTAAAGCATAATATTTCACTGAAGATCTCAAAAGAGAGATTTGCACAACACTGGTATAAAATAAAACTATAGGCAGACATTGGTCTCTGATTCTCTAAATGGGAATTATGATATAGAAGCTAGATCATTAAGCATGTTCAAGGCTAAGATAGACAGATTTTTAATCAGTAAAGGAACCAACAGTTATGGGAATTAGACTGGAAAGTGGAGTTGAGGGTTATCATATCAGATCAGTCATGAATGGTGAGCAAACTCGATGGGCCAAATGGCCTACTTCTGCTCCTTTGTGTCTTATGATCTTATGCACGATTGGCCTGTGCCTGCTGTTTCTGGTGCAGGCAGAACATCATCTTCATGCTGCTTGCTTATTTAGATGGTCATTGCATGCAGCTAACAGTAAACCCACTGTCGAGTGGCTGCGCATGAAACCCATATCTGCGTGCAGCCACAGTATTTAAAGCCAGCCTGTACCTCTTAAAAGGGAAGGTGCATTTTCTGGCCGGACCAGATGCTGAAACTATTTACGGGCGAGAGTCTGAGCAGGAAGAGGAGTGAATTATAATGTAACACGGAAGAGACCATACTCCAAGGTTTACCAACATTGGACTGACTGTGTTGGTGGTGGAAAAGAGGCCACAAGCTCTCCAAACAAACTTTGCAAAGGCAATGGAACCAGCTAACTGTGGAGGTCAATACCAGGAATTAAGCACCAAGGATCTGGTCACAGTGCCAAAGGGATTAATGAGCTGGCAAGCATGATCAAGGTCAGTGAATGTATCTTCAAATGCAATATTCCATCAGCTGCACCTCAGATATTAACATATCTCCAACATTCATCTACCAAAAATTTCCATCAATTACGACTTATAGATAACATTCATAGCTTCACTCACCCTCACACATACAGTGTGACCACAAGTTTCTCACAGTCACATTTCAGACCTTGCACGCACTGCCAAACAGATTGCACAACACAACACTCACTTATCCATTCCCCTTTCTCTTGTAGTACAAGGAGACACATAATCAGAGCTGGCAGAATCTAGACATCGCTGATGCCAAGGTCAACAATGGGGCAGGAACCATTGAGGATG
Organism: Sphyrna mokarran; assembly: GCA_024679065.1. Taxonomy (NCBI): domain Eukaryota; kingdom Metazoa; phylum Chordata; class Chondrichthyes; order Carcharhiniformes; family Carcharhinidae; genus Sphyrna; species Sphyrna mokarran. The sequence continues at coordinate 30,505,129 of JAGIQG010000011.1, forward strand.
GCAGTATTTTTGTACCTAATCCTCCTCCTCAGATCCTACAATCGCTTTTTTTAAAAATATATACTTTATTCATAAAATATAGGAAAGAAAATTCCAAAGTGGCTGTCATACAAAACGCAAAACACTCAGGTTCTTTACATACATTGTTACATGCAGAGGTGCTTCATCAGAGTCAACAAATAACGTTAGATATGTCAAAATGGTCATTACAATTGTGATACGTGTAATATTCACTCTATACATTCAATAGATGCTCTGCTGATTCTTTAAAAAATCTTAAGGTTACAAAGCCAATGTGCAGAGTGGACTAGGCAAGTTATTAATCCATTTCCTTGCTTGTGCCAAAAACCAATTCAAATTGAATCCAATTCACAATCCCCACAAGACAGACTTACAAGATCCAAGATGATAAGGAAAGGCATTGTAACTGATCCTGGGCTTGATCTGATGATTGATCTCAGTTAAAAGGCCAAGAACCTAAATAAAGGGAACCAGAAAGCATGCTGCAGATGGTGCAAGCTCACAGCCCATCTCCGCTTGTGCCCTTTTCCTTCCAAATAGCCAAACCACTGTAGCAAACCAGCCGCACAGTGAAGGAGCAGCAATAAGTGATAGCATAGGGGGGCCATGATAGAGGAGGAATGTGATTACTCACTCTCTAACATTACAGCACAGACATTAAAACAGTATCACATGCTGCCTAGCAACACAATTTTGTAACCCAGCATATTTCCCATGAATGCTCATTGGGATGCCACTGTCCTCACCAAAACAACACCCAGCACAGCCCATACCAGACGTGTGCAAGTGCCGCAGACTCCATTTTGAAACCAAAAGCATTGAAAAACTAGGTGTCAAGGAGCTGAATTGTGCAGCCTAGTTTTCTTGCAAGTTTTAAGTTGAAACAGAGCTCAAAGGGTAGGCACAGGGGGATTGGTTTGTAAGATTAACTGGCTTTTTTTGGCTGAGTGAAATATCCTGTTGGTTTTCATGCGAGTGGAGATGGTTGAGGTCATCAACACATGTAAGCAGGGGATTGAGATTAGGCTTTGCAATTCAAAGGGTTCTGTATGTGCAGAGATTTAGGCTGATTTATATAACTGAGCAATAAATTTTCCTCAAAAAATATTTTCCTCAAGGGAGTTGAAATATACTTGATAAGGAGAAATTTGTCACGACTAATGGGGCAAAGGACACAGAGGCAGAATTTTTTTTTATTTGGTTAGTTTTTATAGTTTTGAACATGCTGGCTCAGTGTGATACAAGCAAATTCACTAGTAGCTATCTAAAGAGAATTGGGCATGTACTTGAGTGGGTAAAGATTGCAGGGCCATTAGAAAGGTGCAGAGGAATGAAACTAATTGGTTAATTCTTTCAAACAGCCAGTTCAGACATGATGGGCTGAATGGCACCTTTTGTAAAATTCTATGGACAGAATTTCTCTGGCCCAGGATGGCACACACCTGACCTGGAAGTACAGTGCAGAAAGAATCAGTCCATCAAGTCTGCACCAACTCTGACTGATAAACTGACATTGCATCAGATCTAGGCCCTCTCCCCAGCCCAGCTCCGTAACTCCACACATATTTTTAATACATATTTATTAGTGTCACAATTAAGGCTTACATTAACATTATAATGACGTTAACGTGAAATTTCCCTAGTCACTACAGTCTAGTGCCTGTTCAGGTCAATGCACCTAACCAGCACGTCTTTCAGATTTACCAAGTCAAATGCACCAAATCTATACATCTTGGGACACTAAGGGATAATTTTACTTGCCATAACCAATCCATCTAACCAGCACATTGTTAAACTGTGCAGGGGGAAACCAGAGCACCCAGAGGAAACCCAGGCAGATATGGGGAGAATATGCAAACCCCCACACAAACATTGATCCAAGGCCAGAATTCAATCCTGGTCTCTGGCACAGCGTGGCAGCAGTGCTAACCACTGGGCCGCCATGCCACCCACTTAAAATAGTGCCTGATGTCATTGATCAAACATCCCAATCTCATGAGATATTTCAGTCAGCAATGCAGACATGGATCAGCAGCGCATCCACCTGCAATTAATGAACTGATGAAGGGGATTATCAGATCTACTGCCTGGAATATTCTGCACTCTTGGGATTTTTAAATCATTGGTCTGGCAGAGCAAGCAATTTGTTTTCCAACTATTCTCCATCCTAGGTGGGAAGGAGACCTGGGAGCCCAGACCTTCTCTCCCACTCTGACTTATCCTCCTCGATTGTCCCCCTGAACCCTAGGGTATCCCCAGCTATCCTGTTCCAAAGATCCCCAAGACTTAGTTTAGGGCTGAGCACTGCAGTACACCTTCTGATCAGTGCAGCGCTGTGCTTGGAAGGATTGGTGTGCTATCAGACAATCTGAGTGACAATGCTTCGTTCCAAAGGCAGACAGAAGTCTCACCCACTGCCAATCAATGCTCAGTTGAGCATATGGAACTGGGCTTCTGAGACTTGGTAGGAGCATCTTACATGCTGATTTTTAGGATGGTGAGCGCTAAAATGCTCAAATTCACAGTCACATTAATGCACTGACTAAACAAGGAGAATGCCCAACAGGAGCAGATGGGGGAAGAGTGGAAGACCACAATGAAACTTCATAGCAGTGCAGGATTACATGGAAGAACTCACTTTTTGGTCTTTTGACTCAGATCAAGCATCAGATCAAATTCAAGATGGGATGCTATGCCTTATCTTTTCAGCTTGGATCTTATTTGTCACTCTTGTGGAGACCATATATTGGATTCAATTGGATTATGAATTTAGTTTTGCGTTTGCCTGGTCCATTCTGTGCACTGGCTTTGGGATTTTAAGGGTGGAGTTAAAAAAAGTTTAAAAACGTCTGGAAATTGAAGCACCAGAGAGCAACATGCTCAATGTATATAGTTTGTGAAGAATTTTGCACGCTAATGGAAATATTGAAATGTAAGTAATGATCTCAAACTCAACGGAAGCACCTCAGTGTGAATATTGATCTCTGGGAAAACATAAACATCATTGTATTTTACTGTTATGACAGTTGGAAATGTTTTGTAACGTGTCCTTCAGATTTTGTATGAATAAAGTATATTTTTGCAAAAACGCTTCTGGAAATCTCTGAAAATCTGATAAGGGACTGCAACTCCTCAGATATTTTACAGGGTTTTTATTAAGCTGCTTTTGCAAAGCAGTTGGAAATTCAGCGGCAGCAAATAGAACACTTGACATGCCACCCAATCTAAAAGCCTAAGTGCTATGCATTGAGATGGTAGGGCGGGGGAGCAGGGTAGGGAAAGGAAGCTATTGCTCAAATAGTTGACAATGTGACTATATTTCATATTTAAATAATCAGCATGTTTTGAGACTTTTTAAGTTGCCTTATTAGGATATTTGGAATTTGTGCTCCAACAGTGTGTTGACGAGTGGTAGGACTCAGACTCTCAACTTCAGACATCCCACACATCAGGCCCCTGATCTGATCCACATGGTCTTGGGAAATTTCCAAGGGACTTGGCATTTCACTACAGCAAGGGAGTAGGAAATTTCAAAAAAACAAAGGTTGTGCACGAATCACTCTGGCCTACAGTCCTTTAGTGGCTCACTGAGCAATGGGGCTATTGAGGCCCAAAGCTACTAATCCTGCCCTCCAGTTAAACTGTTGCCCTGTGGGGAACCCAGGCACAGAAGGGACAATTTTTAAGCAAGCGAAGAATTTTTACTGTTTTCAAAAAAATAAACAGACGTATTTCAGTCAATTGACTGTCAAATATCGCAGCAATAAACAGACAGATAAGGCTGCAGGATATCTCACACAATAGTTGCATATAAATCTCAACACAACTGTTTACACAAGGAAAATTTAAAGCCTAATATTCAATTCTCAGCAAATCCCAGAAGACAAGTAACAGAAGCCAGATGTTCCAGTTCCAGGAAACATCACTAAAATCTGAACTATTGAGCAGTCACTCTCCACCGGGGAGTTCAACAAAGTCCCTTCCAAAACATCAAGATAACAAGATGAACGCAATTCTCTGTGAGAGCAACAGAGATTAAGATTGGACTCCACAGAATATCATAGAATTACAAAATTCCTACAGTGCAGAATTAGGCCATTCAACCCATCAAGACAGCACCAACAACAATCCCACTCAGGCCCTATTCCCAAAACCCCACATATTTACCCTGTTAATCCACCTGACATTAAAGGAGCAATTTAGCATGGATAATCAACATAACAGGTGGAAAGCAGAGCACCTAGGAGAAACCCACGCAGACATTTTGGGCAGGGTGGGGAGGTGGGGAGAAGCAGAATGTGCAAACTTGACTCAAAAATTAACCTGAGGCCAGAACTGAACCTGGGTTTTTGGCACTTTGAGGTAGCAGTACTAACGTACCACTGTGCCTCATGTTCTTGGTGAAGTCCATTTTCCTCACTGATCAAATAATGAAGATATAATATCCTTAAGTTTTAACAATAGAAACTCATTAACTATCAGTGAAAATTTCCTTTGCCTTTAGTATTTCACAGTATCTGCCAGGCACAACATCGGAAAATATTGCACATTTTGGGATTTAGGTGCATATAAGTGTAGCTCATGCAAGTAATTTTCAGAAATCCTTGGAAAAAATGTAGATGTCCTTGATAATAACACAATAGCAAGCTAGGAGGAGGCAACTCAATGATTGAATGGTCTCATTTCCTCGTTAAATTTTTCAGGCATTCTTAATTGATTAAAATCAAACTTGTTCCAGAGCCTTGGTTTACCAATGAAAGCTTCAACTGTGCCCTAGATATTCTTCTTCACTATTCACGGAGTTATGGAACCCACACAGAAGGGTGAAAATGGTGGCTAGAACAGGATTCCAGACCCCATTCCTGAGGTTTCTAATTCTCGGTGGTGCTGTTTTAAGGGTGCGGGCTGTTTTAATTTACGAGCCTCTACTCTACCCTCCTGAACTGGCCGACTCCATTTCAGTGATAGGCAAGTCAGAGTCCTCCACAATTTTCATAGACTCAAACCAAGTTGTCAAGAGTTGTGATTCATAGCCTCTTGGAAGTGTCGAGAACCATTGTCTGGAAGAATGAACCTTTTGAAAGGCAAGTTCTAAAAGTCTCGCCCAATGCCTCCCCTGCCAAGCACCTATGTCAGGCTATGCCCACACCCTCCCTCCCCAATAGTCCTGGCACATCAAGCTATGTTCCCCACTCTGCCAACCTCCTTGGCCTCTCATATCTTTAATCCAAACTATGTCCTCCACCGAACCACCATGCCCCCCCTCATCATCACTGTTCAACCCCCTACCCACTGCTCCGTCACTCACTCCCACCACCTCAAATTCTTTCTCCAGCTGTGGCTATGGCTTCTGTCAATAAGCATAAAACACGAATTACATTCTGCAAGCAAGTTGTCTTTGAGCAAACCAGATAATATGTTTTGTTACATAATCCCTGCACATCTGGTCAATTTGAAATCGTAGATTTCACAGTTGATGCTGAATTACGTGTAAAGAATGTTTTACTGATGCCGCATAAGTGATCTTTTTAAAAACGTTCTATTATTTTTAATATATTATTTCTTTTAGTCAGTCGCATTTTCTGGTAGCTTACGTTAAATAGACTATTCCAGAGCTAAATAACACTCCACACCAACATTGTGACAAAAATAGAAACTCATCTAGTTTTATGCAGCTTTTAGTCAGCTAATTCCGTATCAAAAGCAGCAGTAGCCAGCTGTGATTTTTGATGAAATTTCCTTTTGTACTGTGGCACTGTAGTGACTGGTCAGCCAATAGGGCTGACAACAACACAAAAAATGTCCTTTGTCACTGTTAAATTGATTAAAGCCATGAGCCATTAAACATTCAGATGACTCATCTGTAAATCAAAGTCACCAACCTGCTCTCTTATCGACTTGTTCAAGGTTAATCCTCAAACTATGCGTATCAATGTTGCTTCATACCCATTGCCCTCTGCTGACTAGTCCACTGGGCATTCCTAGCAGCACTTTGGAGAGCTATTTTATTTTGGTGTTAGTAGTGGAAGCATTTAAAAAGGGAAAATCTTTGACTTTTGCATGCACCAGCAGCACAAAGAAATTGCGCCCCTCAGGCTCAGATACAAGTCGATAGGATACCAGCAGCACCAAAGCAGAAATTTATTTTAATATTTTCAAATGCTGTTTTAAACTAGCTCAGTTGTAAAGTGCAGCCAGCAGTGATACATGCCTAAATAATAAGCACTTGCAAAATGGCTGGCGTGTTGAACTCGCATCTCATAAGAGGCAACAGGACAGTTCTACGTTAATCCTCAGGCTGTATTAGAATAAATCTGGTGAGTAGAGTGTACCAAATCTGCTACCAATCCAGCTCAAATGCCAGCTAAGACAGGAACGCTGCCAAATTTTCCAGGATTGCCCTGGAAATTAAAAGATTAATCCGGGAATTGATATAAGGAATCAGAGTGCTCTATTTTCTTTTTAGTGCATTTGTTTTTTGGTTACAAAAATAATGCAGATGAGAAGAAAAGCTATTTGATGGGGTTGGGTGTGCAACAATACCTCAGCAATACAATTGAACCAGAGTTGACACCCAGTGGATAGATAAGCCCAGGAGTGAGGCATGAAGTAAGATGGTAAGCTATTTTGAAAACTGATTGTTATCTCTGGTCCCTGAAGGAATACTTTCATCCAGAATTTCCTTACTTTCATCTTATTCTCATCACCACTTTTTCTAAAGGGTGGCGGTAGTTAGCATTGCTGCCTCACAGGGTTCGATTCCAGGCTTGTGTGTGGAGTTTGCACTTTCTCCAGATTTCTTCTCACAGCCAAAGATGTGCAGGTTATGTTGATTGGCCATGCTAAATTTACCCTAGTTTCAGGGGGATTAGCTAGGCTAAATATATGGGATTATGGGGAAAGAGTTGGATTGCTGCTGGTGCGAGCTCAGTGGGCTGAATGTATGAATTCTATATATCAAAGCATCAGGACTAATGCATCACTTTAGTGGTTCTCACTTCAGTCCATGGAGTCCTAGCTGTGGTGAGGACATTCCAAGCAACCATGAAAAAAATATGGAAATGCGTACTAAGCGCAACCATGCTAGGCAGCCATTTGTGGCATTGTGGTCAGGAACACCAGGGTGAAGAGTATTCAAATAGTGATGGCTGGAGGTGACCTTAGTGCGAGTCAATGGATAGGTATAGATCGTGGCCTACAACATACAGCTCGGAGGAAAATATGCATAAAAGAAAGTGGCACAAAGATCTTCAGGTAGGTACACTCTCACCAAATTTGGTAGTAGGCACCGAGAGGTTCAAGAGAGGAGAATTTTTTTTTAAATATACATTTAAGTACTATATGCTTCAAGGCAAAGCAGAGTGGCAAGGACGGCACAGTCGTTCAATAGTTAGCACTGCTGCCTCACAGCACTAGGGACCCAGGTTCGATTCCCTGTTTGAGGTCACTGTCAGTATGCAATTTGCACATTGACCTCATATTTGCATGGGTTTCCTCCAGGTACTCTGGTTTCCAACCACAGTCCAAAGACGGGCAGATTAGGTGCATTGGCCACACTGAATTCTCCCTTCTCGTATCCAAACAGGTGCCGGAGTATGATAAGTGGGGGATTTTCACAGTAACTTCATTCCAGTATAAATGTAAGCTTACTTGTGACTAATAAAACTTCAAACTTTAAGTTAGGAGCTCACCTAGCACCATTTTCCCCAAATCAGATACGAGGATTCATGATTACTAATCCATTGAAAAAAGGATGCTTTAACCACAGCTCTTCACCCCTCAGCAAAATCTCCGTCCTATCTCCCAGTGAATTGTCTCTTCTCAAGGAGACAAGTTCCAGTTTCTTCAAGTCAATCATCAAATGCCTAATTTTCTCATCTACATTTTTCCTTTCATAAGGATTCCAGAACTGAATACAACACTCCAGTCAAAACAGAAAATGCTGAAAAATCTCAGCAAGTCTGGCAGCATTTGTAAGGAGAGAAAAGAGCTGATGTTGTGAGTCTAGGTGAGCCTTTGTCAAAGCTGGGCCCCGCAGGCTGATAGTGGCAGGATTATTTCAAACAACTTCGCCTCCCTTGCTTCCGGCCAAACATTTCCTTGATTTGAGGGACCCTTGACTCTCAAGATTACTTCAGCCCAATAGTATTTTCTATTAATCCTACAATCCCACTGCTTATAGAAATAAATTTCTTGCATTTCACAATCTCAGGATGTCTGAAAGTGCTTTACAACCAATGAAGGACTTTTAAGTGTAGTTCTTGTTGCAATGTAAAAAATGCTACAGCCAATTTCAGCACAACAAGTTTCTGTAAACAATACTGTGGCAACGACCAGAAGAAAGTTTCCACAAACAAAACTGTGGCAATGAACAGACAATCTAGTTTTGTGATCTTGTTTGAAAGGTAAATATCGTCCTGAACTCAGAGGGAAACACACTCCTCCTTCAATTAGTAACTTGGAATCTTTTATGTCCTTCTGAAAGGACAGACTACATTTAACAATTAATCTGAAGCATGGCATTTACCTCAGCATATATTGATTGAATTGTGTGCCAATGTCTACAGTGGAACTTGAACACATAACCCCTCCACTAGGTGAGAATACTACCGTGCAAATGTCACATTTGTTATGTCCAACTTCACAAACCTGTCACTTTATAATTTGCCCCCTTATTCTACTATAGAACATAGAACATAACAGCACAGAACAGGCCCTTCGGCCTTCGATGTTGCGCCGACCAATATAAAAAGCAATGCCCCTCCAAACTAAACCATTCCCTTCTCTTCCATATACTTATCAACTAACCTCTTAAACGCCACCAAACTTGGCGCATCTACAACTGCTGCAGGCAGGGCATTCCACTCCCTAACCACCCTCTGGGTAAAGAACCTACCTCTGATATCCGTCCTATAACTATCACCCCTTAATTTAAAGCTGTGTCCCCTCGTGCTAGCTTTCTCCATCCTAGGAAAAAGGCTATCACTGTCCACCCTATCTAAACCTCTAATCATCTTATATGTTTCAATAAGGTCTCCTCTTAGCCGCCTCCTTTCTAACGAAAACAACCTCAAATCCCTCAGCCTCTCTTCATAAGACCTGCCCTCCATACCAGGCAACATCCTGGTAAACCTCCTCTGTACCCTCTCCAATGCCTCCACATCTTCTTATAATGTGGGGACCAGAACTGCACACAATACTCCAAGTGCGGCCGCACTAGAGTTTTGTACAGTTGCAACATGACGTTGCGGCTCCGAAATTCAATCCCTCTACCAATAAAAGCTAAGACTCCATATGCCTTCCTAACAACCTTCTCGACTTGACTGCCTACTTTCAGGGATCTATGCACGTACACACCAAGATCCCTCTGTTCATCTAGACTACTAAGAATCCTACCATTTGCCCTATACTCTACACATTTATTATTTCTGCCATAGTGCATTACCTCACACTTTTCCACATTAAACTCCATTTGCCACCTCTCGGCCCAGCTCTGCAACTTGTCCAAGTCCCTCTGCAAACTATAACACCCTCTTCACTATCTACCACTCCACCGACTTTAGTGTCATCTGCAAATTTACTAATCCATCCTTCAATACCCTCATCCAGATCATTTATAAAACTATTTATAAAAAATTTTATAAAACTATGTTGACACTATTCTAAAATTTTGGGATGAATAACTTATAATAAGTATCCTAATGAAGAATTCCCACTCAGTAGACTAGAAAGTGACAAATAGCCTTAATTATCCTCTTCATATAAATTTTACACAGAATGAAGATTTGGGATTAAAATAGAAGCAGAAAATCATAAACTGTCAAGAAAGTGTTATTTTAAAAATCCATGAAAATTTCATAATGAAGGAATTTCATATTCTGCGAACATAATTACTTTTTCAGGGTGAGCGAGGCTGTTCCACGATACTTACTATGCTGTCAAAAAAACCCAATTATATCTTATTCAAGAAGGCTTAACTTTTGAAAAAGTTTTTGCCATGCAATCAGGGTAAGAAATGGAAGCATAATTCAAGGTAAATAATTTTTAAGATTTCCATCTGCGAGGACTTCAGCAATGTATATTGCTGAGGAATAGGGAATTACCTCCAAGATATAGGAACACAAGTAGGTCATTCAGCCAATTTTGTCTGCTCTGCCATTCAATGAGATGAGTGATCTGATAATAATAATTCTTAACTCCACTTTCCCATTTTATCCCCATAATCCTTGATTCCCTTACTGATTAAGCATCTCTCAACTTTGAACATACTTTACCACACACACCCACAGCCCTCTATGATAAAAAAAATGCACAGGTTCACTACCCTCTGAGAAAATAATTCATCCTCATCTTTGCCTTAAATGGGCAACACCTTACTCTGAGATTACGCTCCCTGATTCTAGATTCTCCAACAAGGGAAAAACAATCTCTCAGCATCCATCCTGTCAATATAGCTAAGAATCCTATACTTCCATAACTCTTGATTCCATTACTGATTAAATATCTTTTGCAGAGAATCACAAAAATGGTCACAGAGATGACAGATTTTAGCCATGAGGAGAAGAGATAGTTTAGGAGGAGATTTAAGAATCATCCTCAAAATTCTGAATACATTTAGTGCATTGAGAAAAACCAATAGAAACAAACGGGTAGAAGCTGAAGAGTAGCACGAAAGAACAAATGGAAAATTTAAAGGGGAATCACTATATATTTGAAAAAGAAGAAAAAAGGATGTGTACAAAGGACATGGAATTAAAACAACAACAACTTTGGAATGATTTCAAGGCCGTAATCTCATTTACTATCAGTACTGTTTACCCCATTAATGGATTACGACCTCATTCTCTGGAGCCAGACATTTGTATCTGAATGAACAAATCTACTTCTTTACATAATGGAATGTTGCAATTAAGGTGAGGTATCTTTGTACAGACAGACATTTAACAAACATGGGTTAAAATTAATTTGTGGTTCAATTTTTAAAGCATAACTAGGTGGTTTTATCATACCAGCGTCAACATAATTATCATTTCTGACATCAGTGCAATGCTTCTCCTTATGTCCATAACTATGACTGAAACAATCACACGTCTAAAAGTCAGAAGTCAATTTGAAAATGTATTCTTCTGATCATTTTCTCCTCACCATCTGGTCTATGTATTGGTTCAATTGCTAGAACGACACTCCTACTCAAAGTTATAATCTTTCCTGCTCAAGATGAATTGCCTTCACTGGAAACAACTGCCTTGTTGAAGCTTAAAGGACCGCCCTGTTGACTTGACAGCTTCAAGTGATGAGTAAGCAGGTCAAGGTCTGAAATCTACTGACTCAACTAAACTAGGTTCTAGACAGCGAAAGTGGCACCACAGTTGGCCAACAGCACAGTCCAAAGATGCGCGGGTTAGATGGATTGGCCATTCTAAATTGCTCCTTAATGTCAGGAGACTAGCTAAAATAAGTACACGGGGATAGCGCCTGGGTGGGATTGTGGTCGGTACACACAATGGACCAAATGGCCTCCTTTTGCTCTGTAGGATTCCATGATTCACTGCTGGGTTAACTGAGCAAAAAAAAGGAAGAGTTTTTGCTGGAAGTACATATGCTGAATGAGGAAGAACTTGGAACAGAACATTCTCCAGTAGAAAAGCCAGAGAAACACATACATCTTGCAACTTGAATCAATTTACTCACAAAAAAAAAATCAACAGAATGTCACTGGAAAATAAATTATAGTATTTGAAATTAACTAAACTGATATGATTTGTATGGGAATGGGATTTAACAAGAATGTAAATGATCCGGTCATTCACAAAAATGTTCCCACTACTGTGTTGTAATTTCTGGCATCAGGCATTGAAATGCATTTAGCAGGAAAAAGGCTGCACTCCCTTTGGGCAACGGTCACTGTCAAATGGTTTCTGTTTATGTAATCCTTTTATGAGAAGCTTATGAATCCTAAAGCTTATTCTTGGCAGTTCCCAAGTTTGGTTCTTGGATGACATCCCACCACGAAATGGGAGAGAAACGATATTGTAGCAGATTGCCTGCGCAGCAAATCTTGCTGTTGTGTGAATTTCAATTGATTGTTCAATAAAAAGGAGCCTATCTGAACAACAAATCCAACTCAAAGCCAGGAATTTATTTTCCCTCACCCTTTCTGTAGTTTACTCACCATTGCTGTGATATATTTCTATTGTACTTAGCAACTTCGTCCAGAAAAGTGCCCAAGCAAGGGCAGTAATGCTTATTTCAGATCACCCAGATTTTGCTGTGTAACATACAATAATCTAAAGGTCACAACGTACACCAAAAATGAACAGAACAAGTAACTGGATGTCACAATGCAGCTGCTCAACTTGGTTTCACAAGCAGCTGATAACCATCATTCAGGAAAGAGTGAATAAACCAGGAATTAAGTAAAACTTGTGTAATGTGCCATTATTTAAAAGTACAGCAACTCCAATTTCACCTGACAAAACCTTGTGATACCAAATAAATCTGTTGGACTTTAACTTGGTGTTGTGAAATTTCTTACTGTGCTCATCCAATCCATCACTGGCATCTCCATACCAATTTCCTTGTAGAAGGAGCTTCTGTAAATGATGCAGCAAGATATTTTTGCTTCTTTCTTGTGGTACAACTGGAGCAGATTTGGGTCTGAATTCCGTACAGCCAGAGGAACTCTTTGCTGGAGTGAAGGGGGGACAATCAGGGCCCTCAAGGGGGAGGGTCGGGCAGCGGGGCGGTGGTGCCCCCGGGGCATGGGCAACCTGTCAGCACCAGAAAGTCTCCCCAGTGCCAAGGAGGTGGGGATCCCGCTGCATGGGGATCAGTTGGGATTGGAGGGAGACCAGTGATCTGGGCGGGCTTTAGTGTGAATAGGCACTGTCCCCTGTGTTTTTAATGATATTTAGAACATAGAACATAGAACAATACAGCACAAACAGGCCCTTCGGTCCACGAGTTGCGCCGATCACATCTACCAATCCACAGACCTATCTATAACCCCCTATCCTATTCGTTTCCATATACTCATCCAGAAGTCTCTTAAAAGACCCCAGTGAGTTTGCCTCAACAACCTCTGACAGCAGCTGATTCCATTCACTCACCACCCTCTGAGTGAAAACCTTTATATTGCACAAAGTGTGGGAGATTCTTGTCTGAACTCCCACTGAAGAAACAAATCGAAAATTCAGCAATGGAAGTAGTTAAAGAAATCAGACGTTTTTGAGAGAATCATCCCCAAAGTCTCTGGAGTGAGATTTGAGCACAGAATGCTTCAACTCAGAATGAGTGCTACCCAATGAGTCAAGGTTGGCTCTATCCTACTGCTTTAGTCTCTGGTACTACAGTGGCACCATTTTTGAGTTGTGAACCAAAATTCCAGATTAGTGGGCCATTCATTTACTCGTTATCCAAACACAGTAATTAAGAGCAGACCTTCAGCTTCCTGGCCAATCAGGGAAGACTTGACGGCATGACATTCTCCAAAAGGAAAGATTTCTATTTGTGTGTCAGAAAAAGGCCAGGAACACTTGGGTTTTTCAACTGCTGCAACCAGAGGAATGGAGAGGAGAACCAAAAACAGGAAGGCCTAGGAATGGTTAGACAGCAACTTGAAATACTGCTTCCCCTCCAATTCCCCCACAGCTTTCCCTCTTACTTGGAGATTCAGCTGAGAGACACGAGTTGTAGTAGTGAGGTGAACTCTCCCGAGGGCTGGAGGAACAGGACAATCTCTTCAACCTAGGGACAGTGCAGCAAGTAGATTCAGGACCAGGAAGGCTTGAAAGGTCAGTGGCATTAGATGTCAAGTCCCACACTTTGACCTGACCCGCATTCCCCAATACAGCACTCCCAAAGGCATTTCACACCACAATCTGAACTGGCAACACTTGCATGCTCCGTTGCACAACAGTCTCTCAATTGGCCATGGCTTGGACTTGTCAGTGTAATTGATCAAAACGTTAACAGCTTGTCAATTTCACTAAGGATATTCTTTTCACTGTGAACTCCAATCTCCAGCCTGCTGGGTTGCAGATAGAATGTGACATTCCTGTCCTGTTGAGAAAGTAGGAATCCACAATTGCTCCCATTGTCTTAAAAACTCCAAAGTGGCTTTCTATTTCAGCTGTGGGGCTGACTGTTATGAACAGTACCGTATATTACTGTTCTACATCTACTAGTTTCACAACACCAAGTTAAAGTCCAACACGTTTATTTGGCAGCACAAACTTTCGGAGCACTGCTCCTTCATCAGGTGAGTGAAGATTTGCATTTGCAACCAGGACATATAAAGACACAAAATCAATTTACAAGATAATGGTTGGAACATGAGTCTTTACGGATAATCAAGTCTTAAAGATACAGGGAATGTGAGTGCAGAGAGGGCTACACACAAGTTAAAGAAATGAGAATTGTCTCCAGCCAATAATCGAACTAATTATCCTAGCTAGAGACAATACATACCTCTCTAACTTGTCCTTGGCCCTCTTTGCACTCACATTATCTGTACCTTTAAGATTTGATTACCTGTAAAGACTTGCATTCCAACCATTATCTTGTAAATTGAGTTTGTGTCTGTATATGCCCTGTTTGTGAATTCAAGCTCTCACTCACCTGATGAGGGAGTAGCGCTCTGTAAGTTTGTGCTGCCAAATAAACCTGTTAGACTTTACCCTGGTATTGAGAGACTTCTTACTATGCTTACCCCAGTCCAACACCAGCATCTCCACATTATACAACAAAGAACAAAACAGCAGGGGAAACAGGCCCTTCAGCCCAATGAACCTGCGCCGCCACCCCGATGTTCCCACCTCTACCCGCGATCCCTGTCCATGATTATAGATCTATGGATTAAAATCCAAATTTGAGACAATTTAGGGAGAATTTGTTTTGCCAATTAGCCTAAGAGCACATCTTTGGGATGTGGGAGGAAACCAGAGCGCCTGGAGAAAACCCACGCAAGCACGGGAAGAATGCGCAAACTCCCAAAGACACAGGCCCAAATCCACGTATCTGCACAGCACAGCGATAATCACGGAGCTGTCGTGTTGCCCATCAAATGGTCCGGGTCAAGTGTACACTAACGATGTGAAGCACTAGAATACTCTCGAAAAAAATCCAAGAGCAGCCCTCTCACGACCCATCGCGTGTATGCCCCTCGTTAGACAACAAGGTGGACCAAAGCACCTGTCAGATAAAAACAAGTACATCAATATCATCATCTATTTACACACTTCCCGGGGACTCCCAAGGCTCATGATCCCTATTTTAAATCAGTTTTCTATACCCCTCCATTCCCATTCTGTTCATGTGCCCATCTAAGTATTTCTTAAATAACTCCAGACTACCTGCCTCCACCACTTTATTTGGCAGTGCATTCCATACCCCCACCACCCTCTGCGTGAAAAAACTTCCTCTAGCATCCAAATTATACCTTACCCCCCTCACCCTATGCCTGTGACCCCTTGTGCCATTCAAGTCCATCCTAGGAAAAAGCTTAACCCTGTTTACTCTATCTAATCTTCATAATCTTGTATACCTCTATTAGATCTCCTCTAAGTCTACGTATTTCTCAGGAAAACAGTCCCAATTTGCCTAACCTCTCCTCATAACTCAGACCTTCCACACCAGGCAGCATCCTGGTAAACCTCCTCTGCACTCTCTCCAGAGTCTCCACGTCCTTCCGGTAGTAAGGCGACCAGAACTGGACGCAGTATTCCAAATGAGTCTAACCAATGTTTTATACAACTGCAACATTAAAGGCCAGCTCTTGTACTCTATACCCCTTCCTATAAAGGCTAACATACTATCTTTCTTCACAACCTTCTCCACTTGCTCTGCCCCGCTTCAGAGACTTATTCACCTGCACCCCCAGGTCCCTCTGCGTTTCTATACTCTTAATAGGTCTACCCTTTATCATATACCTCCCCCTACATTCTTTCTCCCAAAATGCATCACCTCACATTTATCAGGATTGAATTCCATCTGCCATCTATCTGCCCAAGCTACCAGCCTATGTCCTGCTGCATCGCCTGACAATGCTCCTCTCTATCAAGTCCAGCCATCTTTGTATCGTCTGCAAACTTGCTGATCACCCTAC
Organism: Sphyrna mokarran; assembly: GCA_024679065.1. Lineage (NCBI taxonomy): Eukaryota > Metazoa > Chordata > Chondrichthyes > Carcharhiniformes > Carcharhinidae > Sphyrna > Sphyrna mokarran. Next base: position 30,521,255 of record JAGIQG010000011.1, read on the forward strand.
TTACTCCCTCTTCCAAGTCATTTATATATATTACAAATAGCTACATATACTAGCCAGAAGGAGGACCAAAGACATTCCCATACAATTTGCAGAATGTTACACCCCTTTCTGCCATTGAGATATTGAGTCCCACAGAGATTAGAACTGCTTGCCGCCTATTCTAGCCCTGCCCCACTGCAACAGGGTCATAGGATTCTAACTGTTGGGTGTGAGTTATTGCTAATTGCCAAGACAATTCTGTTAAGCAGATTATTTGCAATCTGTAGGGCAACAGAATCACATTCATTAGATTTGTGTGAATGCCTTTAAAAACAAGTTGAAAATTACTCGTTTTCGAAACGCAGCACAGTGGCGCAGTGGTTAACACTGCTACCTCATAGCACCAGGGACTCAGTTCAATTTCAGCCTCAGGTGACTGTGTGGAGTTTGCATGTTCTCCCCGCATTTGCGCGGGTTTCCTCCAGATACTCTGGTTTCCTCCCACAGCCCAAAGATGTGTAACTTGCTAAACTGCCCCTTAGTGATAGGGTAAATGTGTGAGATTATGGAGATAGGGCCTGGGTGGGATTGTTGTTGGTGCAGGCTTGATGGGCTGAATGGCCTCCTTCTGTACTGTATGGATTCTATAATTCTATTCTATTTTAATTTTGTAGGAAAATGGTCAAAAGATTCAGATATAAAAGGTTGAAAACTTCCTCATCCGTGTTCCTCCCTTTTATTCTTGCTGCTCTTTTCTCCATCTGTAGCTTCTATTTCCATCATTATGTAATGTGATCATAGAAGTGTCCTCCAAAATGGTCTAACTTAATACCATTTATAATCTTCATGCATAGATATGCTTCTGTTGGTTACCTAAGCCACTGGTTTTTCATAGTTTTAGTTGCAAGATAAACAATCAAATCTACAGCCAGTTCGCGCTGTCAAGTAAAGTGGTGGAGGCAGGCACTCTGCAGTTATTTAAGAAATACTTAGATGGGCACTGAACAGAATGGGAATGGAGGGGTATAGAAAACTGATTTAAAATAGGGATCATGAGCCTTGGGAGTCCCTGGGAAGTGTGTAAATAGATGATGATATTGATGTACTTGTTTTTATCCGACAGGTGCTTTGGTCCACCTTGTTATCTAAAAGGGGCATACACGCAATGGGTTGAGAGAGGGCTGCTCTTGGATTTTCTTTTGAGAGTATCCTAGTGCTTCACATCGTTAGTGTACGCTTGACCTGGAACATTTGATGGGCAACACGACAGCTCAGTGACTATCGCTGTGCTGTGCAGATACATGAATTTGGGCCTGTGTCTGTGGGAGTTTGCACATTCTCCCCGTGCTTGCGTGGGTTTTCTCCAGGTGCTCCGATTTCCTCCCACATCCCAAAGATGTGCTCTTAGGTTAATTGGCAAAACAAATTCGGTTTTTAATCCATAGATCTATAAACATAGACAGGGATCATGGGTAAAGGTGGGAACATCAGGGTGGCAGCGCAGGTTCATTGGGCTGAAGGGCCTGTTTCTCATGCTGTTTTGTTCTTTGTTCTTTTAGGCTCCCTCACCACTAATTCTGCTCCATTTGTTGTGCACTTGTGTAACATATTTTATTTCATATTTGCATTCTCTATCCATCTAGGTGCTCCCAACTTCCCCAACTGCTCACTTGCTTTACAAAGACGTTCTCAGCTGTGAAGATTTAATCCAACTAGGATATCATTCAGTGCAACTTGCAGTAATAAAATCATGCAAGTCTCTGAGGATCCCTAAAATAAGAAGTTCCCCTTAAGGAATACTATTTTTCAGCTTTGCCATCCCAATTTTTAAACGTACCTTAAAATCTAAAATATTGCTTTATGACAACCTTGCAATACTTAAAAATAAGCTCGTTATCTGTGCATGCAATTGCTAACAATTAATTTAATCTCAAGTAGATTTGGACGTTCTCTCCACTCCATCTCCCCTCCAGTCTTTGCTAATCATTACGTGCTTATGTAACTGAGAGGTTATCCAGGTTGTCACATGAATTATTCCGTCAAAGCAGAAGGGAATTACATCTCAAGTTCTATCACTTCAGAATATTAAGATTTACACGGCATGCACTGAATGTGGCTTCACCACAACTTTACAGATTTGATACAACATTCAGTAAGCTCTACCTTGATAAGCAGGTAACATAGAAACATCATAATATGATGCATAAGCATATTAGCCATCTGCATCAACCAAAGATTATCAAAAGCCAAAATGAAACAAAATACATCACATCTAACAAAAAAAGCAGCCCTAGGATGAAGATATAACGTCATATTCTGACACTAAAACAAAAGCAATATCTTGAGCAGGAAGTACATCTTACACCTTTAACACAACATAGTTTCATTGCTCAATACTGCCACAGAAATTCTTTCATTAGAAATATAACTACTATCATTACAAAACATTCAGTTTTCAGCCTTCTATTTACCTCAGTTCAGCTCTATTTAGCTAACCCCCCGTTTTAATTTTCCCATTAATCTGACAGTTAGCTAGCCCAACTACTTTTTCTAGTCAGACAGCATCAAACTACTTGTATCAGCAGTTTTAATACAACACAGACTTTCAATAGATCATTTATTCTGTTACATTTTATAAACGGGCAGGTCTGTTAAGTTCAAAAGAGGTGAAAAATTGGGTGAGAAATTACACTGGCGCAGTACTTTTACAAGCCTAGCAATAAAGTGCCTGAAACAAAAAAAAACATGGACCCTAAATGTCCACAAGACTGTCCCATTTTCCTGCCATAACTTCAGTCGGGATTTTAGAGAAGTAGAACAGGTTGCGCTTTTATACTTTCTGCCAATCTAACCTGTGTGGAAACACCAGGTGATTAACTTTAAAGTAGCTTTCACCACTTCAAAACTTCTATATTTCAAATTATTAAATTAGTTGTTCATGTGCTCAAATGGATATCTGTCATGTGTCAATAAAGATGAAAAAATGGCCCCACTATTTTCAACGCTGCGCATCAATTAACATCAAATTCATTTTTCTGATGTTTTTAAAAGAAAAAACACTTTAAAAAGATGGCAATAAGTTGAAGACAAAAACGCAAATAGGCACTACAATACCAAAGCACGAGACTAGTTCCGAACCCCTCCTCAATTATACTCATGGAGGGGACTACCCACAGTTTATTAGCAGATTATTGGCTCTGTGTTGAATGACAAATGTGTGTTTTTGGATTATAAAGAAATCTGTTCAAAGAATGGAGTCAGTGTGGTTACTGCACAATACTAGGAGGGCTGACATCAATAATCACATCTCTCTGCAAAATACTGCAGATGCTATAAATAGGGAATAAAAACAGAAAATGCTGGAAACATTTAGCAAATCAGGCAGCATCTATAGCAAGAAACAAAGTTCATCAGACCTGAGCAACAATAGAAACATATTGGGTGCAACTCTTCCATTCTGTTAAGCTTGTCGAGTAGCATTGTGAGGGCAGGAAAAGTAAGTGGGAGCCAAACAAATCTAATTCCCACCCGGCAGCTGGCATGTCGCGATTCTCCTGGGTCATGTTTTTCCCCCCCCGTCAGTTTCACATTTGTCAGCATGGGTTTGTGAATTTATTTGAACCTCTTTAGCGAGCTCTGGATGCTTTTGTCCAGCCTCACCTGGCTCTCTGACTTGCATCGCTCAGCAATTACCAGGCAAAACACTTCCCTTCCTGTGGGCGAACACTTCAGCAGTCATGGGCATTCGGCCTCCAACCTGCGGGTAAATGTTCTTCAAGGGGGCTTTCGTGATACACGACAGCGCAGAGTCGCTGAGCAGAGACTGATAGCCAAGCTCCGCACACATGAGGACGATCTTAACAGGGATCTTGGCTTCATGACACACTATCTGTAACCCCCGTAACTTGCCTGGGTTAGCAAAAAACCTCACTTACTGTGCTGTCTGGAGAAAATACACAATTCTCTAACCAATGCTCAGGATTCCCTTCACACACATTGTTAGCCACTTTAACACTTGAATAGCAGGTTAGATGTAAGGATTCGCATTCTAATCAGCAATCTCTGACTGTCTGTGCTGATGTGTGCTATTGCAGACCAGAACACTGCATTTGCCTGAGGAAGACACAGTGTCGAAAGCTCGCAATTTTACTATCAAATAAATCGGTTGGATTGAAAATTGGTGTTGCTAAATTCTTACTGAGTTCTTCTCCGACTTCGCCAGTGAAGGCTGCCAGCAGCAGATATCACAGCTGTAAACTAGACATGAAGGCCATGCTGGAGGCCATTGAGGCCCTCCAAGTGGTCAGGGGCAGGATGGGTAGTGCCCACTAGGTACTATCAACAGGGCCAGGGTTAGTGGTGGGGCTGCCGACAGGAGGCTGGGGATGTCCAGAGCGGTTGGATATCTATCGGTCTCCTAATATATGGTGAGATGGGCAGATGCCCAATGGCTCCCTTAGCATTCTGCTGCTGGCCTTTCTAGCAGGTATTGGCTCTGCTCCCCCCCTCACTTGACAGCCTGTTTTGCACAGAATACCATGGATGGCATGATAGTATAGTGGTTAGCATTGGTGCTTCACAGCTCCAGGGACCTGGGTTCAATTCCTGGCTCAGGTTATTGTCTGTGTGGAGTTCGCACACATTCTTCTCGCATCTGCATAGGTTCCCTCCGGGTGCTCCAGTTTAAGAACATATAGGAGCAGGAGTAAGCCACCTAGCCCTTTGAGCCTACCCCGCCATTCAATAAGATCATGGCTGATCTGAAGTGGATCAGTCCCACTTTCCTGCCTGCTCCCCATAACCCTTAATTCCCTTGTCTATTAGAAATCTATCTTTCCGTGACTTAAACATATTCAATGAGGACGCCTCCACACTTCAATGGGCAGCGAATTCCAGAGATTCGCAACCCTCCGAGTGAAGAAGTTTCTCTTCAACTCTGTTTCCTCCCACAGTCCAAAGATGTGTGGGTTAGGTTGTTTGACCAGGCTAAAATTGCCCCTCGGTGAGCTGAGATGTGTAGATTCAAGGAAATAGTGGGTAAAATATATAGGAATAGGGGGGTAGAGCCTGGATGGAATTATGTTCAATGCAGACTCAAATGGGCCGAATGGTCTCTTTCTGTACTGTAGGGCTTCTATGATTTCTATAAATTCATGAAATTCAGCTCACCCAAAACAGGTAAGATAACCTTCTGTTTTCCTGCCTGTTGGACAGAGAAAATGTTTTTGGGAGAAAATTGCCCTAAATAGGCTTTGAGCAAAACGGGGAGGGATGGGGTCAAAACAACAAATGGAAGGTCAGCGATAGGATGGAGAGCACGAGAGATTAAAATCACCCAGGTTTGATGGAGGAAAACCCAAAGGGAGCAGGAATTGGTGAACAAACGAGAGATGTATCCATGTGAAGCATAGTGGTTGCATAGCAGCCCTCTGAATGCAAAGTGAAGAAACTTGAACCAGTAAATGAAACAAAATGGAGGCAGAAGTCATGATCTCAAGTTGGTGACCTTAATGTAAAGAACAAGAAGAAAGGTGAGGTCCTGTTCCTTGAACTGTCTGGAGATTCCCTGTAGCAGGCCATGGACTGAAAGATGCAAGGTGGAGAACTGAAACGTGGGGGAAATAGGAAGCTGAGAGTCAAGCTTACGGACTGAACGGGGGTGTTCCGCAAAACTGTCTCACAATCTGCCTTTTGTTTGCCCACCAATGTACAGGAGATCAAATTGTGGGTAGGAAATGCAAAATTGAAAGCAGCATAAGTAAACCTCTGTTTCACTCGGTCTGTTTACTTACTTGTACTTATTTCATTTGCATATACTGAATTCACTGCTCATTGTGGGTTGTGAACTGTACATTTTAGGGGAAACTCCAAAGCTCAATAACTGATCTGTTCTGATTCACTGCTCTCACCGGACCTCCCCAGGCCATTACAGCTGAACTCAGCACCCACAGACCGTGAAGGGCAAAAGAATCACAATTTGTCCCATGAGCCTTGTTCCACAGGACACGTGTCAGCAGCTCAGATATCAGAGTCAGTCACAAGGTCCTATCGGTTGCCATCTCGATTTGCGAATGAAAAAGGGCTGCTTGATTGAGGTGTAGCAGGCTGTCTGCCACGTGAGAAAATGAGATATTCTGACTATTGTTGGGGGTGGGGGGGGGGGGGGGGGGGGGAGAGAGACCAAATACCTTGGCAGACATTAATCCATCACAACAACCATGTCTATGGATTTGTACATCACACATTGAAGATGTAAAGTCTGATTTCTACACTCATGTGAAAATAACTTTAAAAGGAAAGTTTGTTCTTCTAACATAACCATCGCTAATGTTTATAAACAGCATTTTATTAAATGTCCCTTCTGAAGTATTGGGAAAATATTTTGAAAATACCAAAATGATGAACATTTTCTAAATATTCCCTCATGGAAGAAAAAATATATTCTCTTAAATAAAACATCCTGTTCTGCCTTGTGAGGCAAAGGTCACTTTCCAAAGATGAATTGTGAACCATTTTTATCAGAAACTGAAATAAATTTCATCCAAGCTAAAGGTAACATCATTTTTTTAAAATTCCACTTATCGCTAAAATTGTATTTGATTCTGACATCAATTTGCCTCAGAATAATCATGAAGGGCCCACTTTACCCACTCTGTACATACAAACATAAATGCTCAGGAGCAATCTTCTTCCTTATTTATGTTACAAAATGCATTAGCAGATGTTGCAGAGACAGATGGGGTCAAACACAAAGTGAGAAAGAAAATGCCATATTTAGACCAAAGCCTTTCAGAGTTCAAGCGGAGAATTGAAGAATTTGTCAGTGATGGAACAGTTTGGCAGATGCTTGCAATATACTAAACAAATTACAACAAAATTAGGAAGACCAGTCTTAATAAAACACCAAAGAATAAAGTATTCATATCCTCTTTTTTATCCTTTCATCCAAGGTAAACATCTAGGCCCATACGCTGTCCTTTGATTGGAGTCAGCTGCAGTTTGTTTAGCTTTGCTTTACTTACATGTGAGGACTCAGCTCATAGAAATTTCTGTTGCGATATTCTTCTACTTTCTCTGGGGTATAGATGGGCAAGTGTCTGTATGGATTTACAGATATGACTACACTTCCAATATAAGTCTGTATTAGGAGAGAAACAAAAATGACAAAATTAAAATACAACGCATTTGTAACTTAGCAGTTCTAAAAGATGGGTTTTCTGTTGTAACGATGTGGAGATGCCGGCATTCGACTGGGGTAAGCACAAGAAGTTGTAATAACTTCACTCACCTGAGGAAGCAGCAACACCCCAAAAGCTTGTGCTACCAAATAAACCTATTAGACTTTAATCTGGTGTTGTGAGACTTATTCGTTTTCTGCTTTAAAGCAGGAAGTCTTTTTTATTTTTTAAAGTTTATTTATTAGTGTCACAAGTAGGCTTACAATAACATTGCAATGAAGTTACTGCGAAAATCCCCTTGTTGCCGTGCTCCAGTGCCTGTTCAGGTACACAGAGGGAGAATTTAGCCTGGCCAATGCACCTAACCAGCATGTCTTTGGAACGTGGGAGGAAACTAGACCACCCGGAGGAAACTCACGCAGACATGGAGAGAACACGCAAACTCCACACAGACTGTGACCCAAGCCGGGAATCAACTCCAGGTCCCTGGCATTGTGAGGCAGGAGGGCTAACCACTGTGCCAACATGCCAATAAATGGATAGTAGGCTCAATCAAGTGCTCTGCTGATTAGTAGGTTTTTGCTATTCATTTCCACTCTAAGGTAGTTTGGGGAGATTCAAGGGAAAGGCAGGTTCCAAAAGCAAGCTGGAGAAAAATAATTTAAGGCAGCATAGTGGCTTAGTGGATTAGCACTGCTGCCTCACAGCATCAGGGAGCCAGGGTTGGATTCTGGTCTTGCGTGACCATATCAAGTTTGCACATTCTCCCCATGCATGGATTTCCTCCTGGTGCTCCGGTTTCTTCCCACATTCTGAAAGTTGACCCAAACAGGCACTTGTCTCTGGCAACTAGGGGAATTTCACAGTAACTTAATTGGAGTGTTAATGTAAGCTTAATAAAATTCTCTATTACTGCCTGGTTTATTAAATCATATGAAAACTCTACAGCTAAATCTTTATACTGTATATTTTCATATATTTAATTATCACCACAAATTGACTTAGCTAATATTAAGATATTGACACTTATTAATATTAATAAGCCTGCATTTACTGCAACAACATTCCTCTCGGTCACTGACCTTTAGATTATCAAATTCCTACCACAGTGTCATGGTGCTGCCTCTGCTCTAACAACTAACCTCAAAATAGCAACCTCAGAAAAGCTGCTCCTAATGCAAAAAGTTATCATTTTCTGCATTAGCCATCCTATAGTTTCATTAATAAAACTACCAAATTATTCTTCCTTTAGACAATTTGTACTGCAGGTTCATACCTACTGAGGGCAGTGTCAAGAATGGCCGAATATATTTTACACAGGAGTAGAGGAATTTCCATCTTGCTATTCTGAGGTTTATTGAAAACTAGGCACAAGTGAAAAATCTTAGTCCTTAAACCTGTCATATTACTGAGTGCCTTACCTCTCACAGCGAAGCAATCACAAACATGCATAATGTCTATTGACGTCTTTACTACAGCACCACTCAAAGTTTATTCTTAAAAATATCCCTGCCTTAATCAGTACAAGATGCATCCTTTTAAACCTTCATTTCAAAAGCATTCTTCTGCAAAACTGCTGAAGTTTCCCAGATCCACTGCAATTACAGCAGCTGTTGATAGCATTTTTAACAGAAACATATGCTCTTGCTGCCAGTTCTACATGTGTTTCTATGGCAAGCAGAGTCTGAGGGGAAAAACTATAGAAGTGGCAATTATAGAAGTGGTTTTGCTACACATGGTATATGGGATTAATTCTCTGAGGGGGTCTGAAGCATACAAGTTGCCTCCAAGGACGCACACCGAGATAAACATCAATTGCGGCTGGAGATCCATCAAAGCAGCAAACGATACACGCTGGTCAGCCTGAAAATCGTTGGGCTTCCACAGCAAAAAGCTGTCCATGACCAAGTATTCTAAGATCCTGGAATGCAAATTGGGTAATACATTAAAGTTTGAGGCAGCTATCAGAGAGGCACAATGGGGAAAGACCACTGTCTAAGGCCATTCAGCTATTGTACTCTGAGGGACTAGAAATGGATAAAATGGCAATGAATATTGCAAATATTAACTTTTTTTTTAATATTCATTCATAGGACATGGGCGTCACTGGCTGGTCAGCCAGCATTTATTGCCCATCCCCAGTTGCACTTTTAGAGGGCAGTTGAGAGTCAACCACATTGTGGTGGCTCTGAAGTCACATGTAGGCCTGACCAGGTCAGGATGGCAGATTTCCTTCACTAACGAATATTAAATGAACCAGATGGGTTTTTCTGACAATCAACAATGCTCATTCCAGATAGTTTTGACAGGATTCAAATTCCACCATCTGCTGTGGTGGGATTCGAACCTGGTTCCCCTGAACATTAGCTGAGTTTCTGGATTAATAGTCTAGCAATAATATCATTAGGCCATTGCTATTTATTATAATTGATGTAGTATCTACTGCTGAGCAAGCCTTCCATGAAGAATTCAAACAAAATTGGACATGCAACACACTAAAGCAACTGCTTTCTCAGAAAGTCATTGGATCTACATTTTACCCAATCAAGCTAATAGTGCCAGGTGTCAGATTACAACACCTGACACTTGTAATCAGAACTTTACAGAAATGTTAACAGCATCAGGTGATAAGAATCGAGGATAAAGAGAAAGAAATCATCCTAAGATTTGCTCACCGTCCTCGTCACAAATCACAAATCCTACTGAAGGGGTGTGGGTGCGACTGATGAGTTTACACAAGCTCAGAGGGATTAGTGCAAATTATGATATATAAAAAGTACAGGAGGACACCGCCATGTCCCATTGCAGGTTTCCTATTGACACAAGACTTGATATCCATGGCGACTACTTCACTAGAAGGTGTGGGACATAGACAGTAACATGTTCATTTTGCATTTTACACTCATGGCAATCATTTTCAATCTTTCTACAGAAAAGAAAAAATGGAAAAAAAGAATAGCTACAGATAAAGTCATGGAAAAAATAGATATGGACCAAACATGGAGCACTAGCTAAATTTCTAACTGACAATAGTGGGGTGGAACGAAAATATGAACATTGTGTTCGCAAATATTACGACTGAAATTACTGTCAGTAATGGACTCAAAGAAATCACATGATGGTCAATGAGCTGTTCCAATCAACCAAACTGCAAGTTGAGAATTGCCCGGGAATGGGCGATCTATTTAAAGAAATCACTTCAAATAGGTAGGGATTGAGCTTGCTTAATGTTATTAGTTGCAATCCTGAAAAGTACAACTTCAGTGAGAAAACTTCAGTGAATCAGATTTTCCCATTATAACCAATGTTAAATCTGTAAGAATATTTTGTAGGATCTTTCCATGCAGTAAAACACAGATGTAAGTGAAATATCATACGTTGTTAAATTCCTATGTTCAGAAGTGAAATAACTTCTAAAATAAAAGTTTTAAATTTAAAAATAAAAAAGAAATATGCCAACTCTATCCACTTGCCTCCCTCACACACCTCTGTCTCATTAATCCTCTTAGCCATTCTTTCACTTCCCAAACATCGTATTCCCTGATCTACCCAGTCACTAGCCACCTTTCCTGGTTGCTGGTTGACTCTCCCACTCCTCACATCTCTTTCCTGAAGTGTTGATATCAATGCAGATTTGGCAAATGAGCAGCATGAATCAGGAACAACAACTTTGAACTGCAAGGTCACATAGATCAATGACTAGAGAGAGGGACAGTCAGCAACAGGAGGAAATGGACCAATGAGAGAGAGAGAGACAGAGAGAGAGAGAGAGAGAGGGAGAGTGAGTAGGGGAGCAGGAATGACTACTCCAAAAAAGGGCTGATTTTGTGCCCTTATATCTATCATACCTGGCATGAACATAGGAACATAAGAAATAGGAGCAGGAGAAGGCCATCTAGCCTGCCCCGCCATTCAATAGGATCATGGCTGACCTGAAGTGGCTCAGTTCCACTTTCCTGCCTTCCTCCCATAGACAAGGGAATTAAGGGTTATCAGAAATCTATCTACTCGTGACTTAAATATATTCAACGAGGTAGCCTTCACCACTTCAGAATTCCAGAGGTTCACCACCCTTTGAATGAAGAAGTCTCTCCTCAACTCCATTCTAAACTGTCCCCCCCTTATTTTGAGGCTGTGGCCTCTATTTCTTGTATCCTTTCTAAGTTGAAAGAATCTCTCTACCTCTACCCTATCTAGCCCAAAACAATGTTAAAAGGGAACTCCCAACATTGCGCAGTATTTAGAGTATTGTTGAAGCTGTACTCATCCAGGCAAGAGGAATGTATTCCATTGAACCCCCAACTTACGCCTCATAGGTGGTGTGCACGCTTCGGTGGATCAGCAAGTGAATTACAGGTAAGCATATCACCCTGCTCTTCTAACCACAGTGCATGCATGCATGCACAGACAGTGCTGTACCTGCGCTCACAGTCACATCAGATGCACTGCTGTGGGGGTGCCTGCGCGCACGCACGCGCGCGCGCACACACACACACACACACACACACAGCCATGGGGCATGTGTGCACACGCATACACACACGCACACACAGTGCCATGGGGCGCGCGCATACACACAGTTCGTCATCCCTATTGTTACATGCATTTGATAATTTCAGTTAGCGTACTTTGAACTACATAAGCATAAAACAGGAGAGGAAATTGCAGAACAAAAATTCAGATAGTTTTAAAGATAAAGATAAATTTCTATTCAGGAAAAGGTCATGGGGATTAATTCCAGGTAAAACAATTAGCAAACTGATGGGTTGAAAGGACAGTTGGCTGGTTTTCTGTGGCAAAACACATTTTACTAAGATTGTGAGAGATAGCTTAATCAAGCTCCTCAGGAAAACTGTGTATGAAAAAGCAGGTTCTCTTATTTAAAGTTTATTTATTACTGACACAAGCAGGCTTACATTAACATTACAATGAAGTTACTGTGAAAATCCCCAGTTGCCACCCTCCAGTGCCTGGTTGGGTACACTGAAGGATAATTTAACCTGGCTGATGTGCCTAACCACCACGTCTTATGGACTGTGGGAGGAAACCCATGATGTGGCGATGCCAGCGTTGGACTAGATAAACACTAGCTTTCGATACCAAATAAACCCGTTGGAGTTTAACCTGGTATTGTGAGACTTCTTATGGAGGAAACTCAGGCAGAGGGAGAACGTACTCTGCACAGACAGTGACCCAAGCTGAATTGAAACCAGGTCCCTGGCTCTGTGAGGCAGCAATGTTAACCATTGTGGCATCCTTTACTTAGCACTATAGCAATTTTGATTGCAGATCTGCAGTAACTGCCGGACACTCTTTAGGATGAGAGAGATAGCTTTCATGGTACAGATGGAAGTTATCAGCCTAAAACATGGGTCCACACTTTTCAGCTCCAGGTTTTGTTGGAAGGGTTTGGCTACAAGAACGGCGTATATCGCGAGATGCTCAAAGTCACGTTTCACATTGATTTAAAAAGCAGCACTACCACTCCCCGCCCGAAGAAAAAAAGCTGTAAAATCTCAGCAGTTCTTGTCAGCATCTGTAAGCAGAGAAAAGGCTGATGTTGAGTACAGATGACCTTTTGTCAAAGACCTGCTGAGATTTTCCAGCTTTTTCTTTTTTGGTTTCAAATTCCAGCATCGGCAGTAATTTGCTTTTAACCATCACCATCCCTCCCATCCATTATGGGCCATATTCCCAACCCCTCCCTCCCGTTCACCATCTGTACCCTCATTGTAATAAATTAACATGTATTTATAGGGCCCCTACATCAGAATCGTACCCCCACATCAAATAACACATCCACAGCAGTACAACAGCAGAGCGGCATGATGCATGACTGGTCTCAGAAGACATACCTGGTGAACATTACTCCAAGGGGAATTTAGAGGCGAGGGGAACGCAGGGGGTAAAAAGTGCTAATTTGATGTCAGTGGGTGCACCTTGGTGAGGAATGTCTCTTGATGTGTTCGGATACAGCCTTTAAAAATGGCGCCCAGATCATCGAGGCGCTGAGTTGATGCCAGATCGGGCGAATCAGAGGCCACCTGCTAGGAATATGTCTCAGAACTACTGCTTGCCTTACCTTCCGCAGCCCCCCCCCATACTATAAGATGTAAAAATTACCAATGGCGGGCTCAATGCCACTTTTCCTGCCTGACATTGACGATACCAATATCAGAGAAAATCCTGTATTGCTGTAAATTCAGTCAGCCAGCAGAAGGTTTTAGTTCCTGGTGCTCTGTGGTGATGAGTTTTAAATGCTTAGCTTTGGTTTTCCATATCAAAATAAATAGAAATAAATCAGCAGGTTATTACCAAACATAGACTTTATCTTTTCTCTTGACATTTCTCCAGGAAGAGTCCACATTGAGGCAAATTGGAGTTGATGTGGCTTTCTAAAGGAAGTCTGGACTCCAAGGATATTTATATTCCCTGACCTCATTTGGTATGAAAACAAGCAACAGATTCACTTTAGAATTTGCCCCTTCTGCTTTTTGACTCAAAAAAGCTGTGTGTATCACAATGCTCCCGCAGTTAAATCCATTTTCATAAACTGAAAGCAGACTCAAAGCCCAGGTAAGATGTATTCAGGATATGGATTGAAACGGACAACATGAAAGCATCGTTAGTACAGTCACAATATTTTTCAGTTTTCCCAAAGCACAGAAAAACTGCAATCAAATCCAATCTCTTTCGATATAATACAGTACAACTCCTGCTTTCTCCAGTGCTGCCCATTGTCAATACTCAAATGGATAATGTCATGAGGTTTTCGGATCGATTCTGGTCCATCTCCTAGGAAGTATATTGACTTTACGGAATTTCTTATCTGAAATTTCTGTATTAAAATTTTAAAAACCTTTGCCATGTGATTGTCCACAAGCGTGCACAGCCTTTGAAGCAGATTTGCACAAAGAGAAGGAAAAATCAAAGGGACAATTCACCCCCAGGCTGTTCTTACATATTTCTGTTCCTTAACATCATAATAGGACTGATGATACATAAATTTACCATCACATAAATTTTATATAAATAGATGTGAAAAAGGTGACTCCTTTTAAAACAAGATGTGTCTAAATGTTGTCACTGCTATAAACACTATTGTGTTAATTCAGTAAGGAAGAACAAAGTTGTACTTAGAAGGATGTTTTGAGTATCTACTGGATGTTTCACCCTTAATATTTTCTTTTTTTTGGTGTTATGATTAAATATGTCTTCCTGTTGATGGCACAATATAGTTCTGTCTCCAAAACATCATAAGCTTCAATATATCCATGACTTCATTAAGGATTACTAGGTCCAAACCATTGAAGCATCCTGCAGACCAACTTAAATTCTTATTACTTACAATTTAAATGGTGAAACATCTTTGCAAAACAAGTCAAATATACTGTGTACCAATGTACAGGAGCAAAAAGGTAATGAAGTATTCAGATTCATTTCTACACATTTATCAAAAGTACATAAGTGGAGTCTGATTTCAGTGATATGCGATAATGTAGCAAATTCATGGGGAGTACGATTCACCCCAAAAAAATTAAAATGCCAAATTTGCATGAAAACTGGAGTAATTCCCTCTAATTTTTTAAAAAGGGGTTTTCAGAATGAATTTCTCATAGGAGACTCTGCAGTGCACAGACTAACAAGATTCACTCTCAAAAATTAATGGGCAGGGCCAATTCCCACATAGTGCTGAGTGAGCCACTGCTCTTGCACTGATCTGTCAGCACTGAGACCGACACGTGCACAGTGGCCCTGCATTGCCAGCCGCTAAATCCCTGACCTGCCCTGCAATCCCTCAAGACCGGCCCACTGACCTGCCCATTCCTGATCATTGGTCTCTCAGACCTCTCCGGGCCAGCCCCGATTTGCCTTCTGCGAATTCTGATCTTCCTGACCTCCTCCTCCTCCTTTCCCTCTGTCTGCCACCAATTCCTGTGCAAAGTGGCAGTGGGAGTCCCATCCATTAGCACCCCCCACCATGCCCAGCCCTCAAAAGGTTCCACCTCTTTGGCACTGCCTGATGCCTGATGGGCAGTACACTAACTGATGGGCAGCTGATATTAGGATTATAAATTCTGGGCTTATTGCTGAAAGTATTATCATCTATCATTGTCTCTTCCTTCAGACCGTCCTATCCTCACACCACTATGACCTTTCATCCAACATGCCTACACCTGTCATGCACTACCTTCCCATGTGTGCTGGAAAGCCAATAGACATCTTGTGGTCCAATTGGATGATTCTTGACCAACAAACGCCTACGGTGAAATTTTCCCATTCCAAATACCACAGGAATCATAACCAGCAAGGCAGGACCAAGCAAAGGTCCCTTGATCTTGGGCAGAGCTTTCCATTCTTGGTGTGAGTGCCAAAAAATCCCGTCCCCAAGGATGCAAGCTCACCAGCCATTCATACCATATTCCCGCAGCAGCAAGGTCAGAAAATGTGGCAGCCAGCCAAAACTCCATTCACTATGGCGGAATGAGAAAATCCCATCATGTTAAAGTGGGAAGATTCCAACCCAAATATTTTCCCATATCCAATCACTTTATCAATAGAAGAATCAAAGAATCCCTGTAGTGCAGGAGGCCGCCATCTGGTCCATCAAGCCCACACCGACAACAAACTCCGTCACCCCATAGATTTATCCTTCTAGTCTCCCTGATATTAAGGGAATTTTTGCATGGGCAATCAATCTAATCTGCATATCTTTAGAAGAAACCAGAGCATTCAGTGGAAACCCATGCAGACATAGGGAAAACACGTCAACTCCACACAGACATCCAAGGTTGGAATTGAGCCCAGGTCCCTGGCACTGAGAGGCAGCAGTGCTAAGCACTGAGCTACCATGCTCCCATGTTTACAACTTCACAAATAGTCAAATTATTTGACAATGAGATATTAATCAGTAATCAATAGCTTGGTCAACAAGGTTGATTTTAAGTAACATCTTAAAGGAGAAAAGCAAGGCATAAAGGTGTAGGACCAAGACAACCTAAGGCACTGCCAACAACAGTAGGGTGATTAAAATGGGAGTACTCAGAATTAGACAAATGCAGATCTCCAACATTTGTTGGCCGGAGAAAGTTACAGGCTCGAGAAGGGCAAGGCCACGGAAGGACTGTAAAGAAATTACACAGAAATACAAATAGGGATTGCATTAATGTCTCATCTCGCTCAAATATGACTTGACTGACTAACTGTGTGACAAATCCTGTCACACATGGCAGTCATGGCCACTTCCTGAACAGTGAATCATTTGCTGTATAAATGTCTGCATTTGCCATGGTCATAACGCTAAAAGAACACTTGGCAAGAAGGCTTATATAGTCCTGAGGCATCACAAGTTGCATTAATACAGTTGACCAAGTTCTTGGGGAATTCTATTTCAATGACAGTTGACATTGTCATTTAGACATATTTCTACATATATTCAACAAACAGCCTGATTATCAGCATTAAGTCTGTATCTATCAATTTATCTTGTATACAATCTCAACTTCTTTAAATATTGGATACATAAGATACCCTAACTCACTTACCCTATAACTAAGCACACATCCTTTTCGAATTAAATTACCAGCAGTTTCTTTCTGAAGAATCTGCTGATAACTTTCCATTATTTAGTCCATATGGACCCAATTAATGCAAATTGCAACCTCCAGTCATAAAATGCTTCACCTGTGTGAAAAATAAATCTCTCAAGAATCACATTCATTTTCTGTTCTCTCAAAAATAATTTGTTCCAGTATATTTTATTTGGAAACTCAGGGAAAACCAATATTTGTATGTGTTAACCAAAAAGACACCAGTTCTATTGTTCCATGGGTCCCAATCTCCTCACTTTACCTCAGGTGACAATCTTTCAAGCACAAACCAAGACTGTGGGGAATTGGCCATGAGTCTGATGCTAATTCCTTCTTCATTCAATTTTCAAGTGCATGCACATTCTAACGAGATCACTGGATAATAATCAAAAGCATCAATCTTTACTATTTTTCCATCAACCAGACAAGGAACCCTGAGGCAACTGAAGCGCTCCTACTACTGAAATTAATTCATTCATTCAGCCCAGATATGTTGTCTTTTTGCAAGTAGGACACCATTAAATCCAAACGAATATCACTTTTAAAGGCGTTAGTTTTGTATTCGTCAGTGAAAACAGCAAGAAAGAACTGTGATTTGTTCTGTAAAAATATGCATTAAATTTCAAACTCAAACTGGTGTTATTGATCACTTGTGTTTCTTTTAACTCTCCTTCATGAGGATGTTTGCATTCAGGAGCTGTGTATTTTCTTATCCTCGGGATGAGTGCCTGTTCTTGGCTTTAAAATAAAGATTATTTATCATCAAACACTTATCCAAATTTAAAATGCAATACTTCACTCAAGTCTCACATACACTTCCACACATGCAAAGATTGGATACAGAAGATGGTAATATATTGCTACATCCTATAATCTCAAAATCTTCTGCAACAGTTGTAATTTCTTAGATGCAGTTGATGCTTTAAAGTTGAAAATGGAACCCTCTCTTGTAAAGTGAGAGATTTTCTGCAGGCTATAGATCTTGTAAATGAATTTCTAAGTGAATTTTAACTGGAATAAGTTGCAGCATCTTTTTATCTCTTCCTTTCTGTTCAGATCTTCCACTTCCAAAGGTATTACTGTTTAGTACCTTGGCTTGGAATTTGATGGTTAGACAATCCTGTCTAACAGCAGTTTCTTGCTAGTTTTAAAAGCAAAGTGATTTCCTCATCACGTGACTTCTAAAAGTTCAAAATCATTTTTCCAAAAGGCAGTGTGATTACTGATTTGAATCATCCTACATTGTTGTTCAGGCCCCTTCAGATTCATCCGGTTTCACTTCACGGCCTTTTGGCTAAGATCAAGCGTAGTATGGATATGCTGTGCTTGACTGATGTCATTAGGTTACATTTCAGCTTCATTTGAAGCAATTTTTAAATCCAACATCTCAGCCTTTTGGCTAAGGTGCAAATGAGATCAAGCCTTGGAGGAGGAGCTATGCCTACTCCAATCAGCTTGGATCATGTAGATCAAGCACAAGACAGGTGGTGAGAGCCCTGTCTTGTTAGCTTGGATCGGGAATGTTTCAAACGTGTGGAGACTCTGAATTGGACTTGATTGGATTGAATTGGAATAAAAACAAAAATTTGGATAAGGGAAACTATCATAATACAATTGAATAATAGGCTCCATTCACACCCATTTTACATCATTGAGTTTCAAAGTTTCCAAGTTAACTGGAATTCTATTGTCCTTATGTGTTTATCCATCCTTAAACAAAGATGCGTGAATTTCCTGAATGGCTGTATTTAATTAGATGTTCACTTGAGATTGTCTGAAACTCAAAATACTAATGGTCAAACATAAACTTACAGCCACCAATTTGATAGTCTACCCTGCTTAAAAAATGTTGACTGAAAGTTCATGAACAGGATACCTACCATACCAGTGAACAAGTTTAAGATTTCAGGGAACACATTCATTTGCCAGAGTTTAGGAAATGATTTTTTGCTTTCAGCAGGCACTCATTATTCCCATTTAAAACATTTTTACTCGTTTGAACCCTCACCTATCCTAATCTCTCCTTCAGTGTCAAACTCTCACTGATAATATGCCTTCTGAAGGACCTTGGAACATTTTGGTATGTTAAAATGTGCTATGCAAATGATTGTTGCATATGTTGACCTAATTTGGCAATTTAATCTCTGTCTATCTAAAATGAATGCTTATCCTATACTTTCATGTAATACAATCAATAGATTCCTAATCATCAAGCCACTGTTGCAAGAACTGTGTACTCCATCAATATATCTAAAGGTGGGAAAGAATTTTGAAACATCTAAATAGAGGACATTCACATTTCTGGACGGGAGGGGGGAATCATAATTAAGAAGGCCAAAACTGAATTCACATTACAACCATTAAAATATCCACTTTAACATACATTGGTTACTATTAGACTGTTCATTTTTCTCTATGTAACCTTTGTACACTGCAACGATTGGATCCTCAGTACCAACTACTAATAATCATTTGCAAGATTGCTGAACAAACATGCTCAGGGTCACAACAGCATCAGAATAACTTGGCTCAACTCCCACCTGATTGAAATACATGTTTTCCTTTTCTCCCTCGCTGTTTTTGTTACCCAGACTTCTCTTTGCACAAATATGCTCAAATCAATAACTAACAGTCTACCAACAGTCACAACTCCACTTCAAAGTTGTGCAAAATTTCTTTTGAAATTATGAAGGAGAAGTATCAGATGTCCATTGGGCCACCACTTTAATTGTAGCTGGTCAATTATTATTCACAACAGTTATTGTTACCAAACCAAGTGAGAAGATTAAAAGCTTAACTGAGTTCATTACAAATTGTGTTTATTATTAAGTGATTGTTGATTACTTGGCACAGCTCTTTTTGAGGCAGATTAACTAAAAATATATGGTTTTCTTCCTAGATCTAATCTTGTCCCTTCATCTGTCAAAAGTACTGAGGCATTATATATATAAAATATAGTACATTTAATGTGGTCATGTTGATATTCTTCAACAAAAATTGTCAATAAAACATTTTCAATACCAAGGCACAGAAGAAACCAGAAGACAAAGAGCTTGTTCAATGAGTTAGGTTTTAAGAAACATCTTAAAAAGGATGAGAGGGATAGATGGCCAGAACGTTAGAAACATAGAATCCTCACAATGCGGAAAGAGGCTATTCAGCCCATTGAGCCTGAACCTACAACAATCCCACCCAGGCCCTATCCCCATAACCCCACATATTTACCCTGCTAATCTCCCTGACACAAAGGGGCAATTTAGCCTGGCCAATCAACCTAAGCTGCGCAGCTCTGGACTATGGGAGGAAACTGGGACACCTGGAGAAAACCCACACAGACATGGGGAGAACATGCAAATTCTACCCAGTCAACCAAGGCTGGAATTGAACATGGATCCCTGGTGCTGTGAGACAGCAGTGCTAACTATTGTGCCAACGTGCCATCCCTCTCCAGTTGGATGAGTAGTTCCAGAGCTAACAAAGCAAATTAACTAATAAAGCAAAGAGTGGGAGTAAATGGGTGTTTTTCTGGTTGACGATAAGTGACTAGTGGTGTCCCTCAGGAATCAGTGTTGGGACCGCAATTGTTTACGATTCACACAGATGATTTGGAGTTCAGGACCAAGTGTAGTGTGTCAAAGTTTGCAGATGACACTAAGATGAGTGGCAGACCAAAGTGTGCACAGGACAATGAAAATATGCAAAGAGATATAGATTGTCTAAGTGAGTGGGCAAGGATCTGGCAGATGGAGGATAATGTTGGTAAATGTGAGGTCACCCATTTTGGTAGGAATAGCAGCAAAATGAACTATTATTTAAATGGTAAAAAAATTGCAGCACGTTGCTGTGCAGAGGGACCTGGGTGTTCTTGTGCAAGAATCACAAGGAATTGGTTTGCAAGTACAACAGGTAGTTAAGGCGGCAAATGGAATTTATCCTTTATTGCCAGAGGAATGGAGTTTAAAAACAGCGTGGTTATGTTGCAGTTGTATAAGGTGTTGACGAGGCCACAGCAGAATACCGTGTACAATTTTGGTCTCCTTACTTGAGAAAGGATATACTAGAACTTAATTTTCTGAGCATTACATTTTTTTTTCTGATAGTTGGGGGAGGTTCATTCATCCCACAATTAAGGAATTGCTTCACTGATTGATTTCTACAATAAAGTTCTGCACTCAATTTCCATGGAGCCAAAAGAGATGTCCATCAGTAATGCTACAGATACAGTTTGCTACTATAGTATCAAGCAGTACAGATGAAGTAAATCTTGATAACTCCAAAGACACCAATATTACTGAAGCAGAGATTTAAAAAAATGCTGATAATACTCAGCAGGTCTGGGAGTATTATTTTAATTATTAATTAATTAATTAAGCAACACAGCACGGGAAACAGGCCCTTCGGCCCAACGAGCCCGCGCCGCCGTCATACCAAATACATTATCCTATTTTAATATTCCTATATAATAATATATATATTATTCCTAATATGGAAAATTTTCACCATAGGGACAATTTGTTACCCAATCAGCCTAAGAGCGAATTTTTGGGTTGTGGGAGGAAACCGGAGTGCCCGGAGAAAACCCACGCAACCACGGGGAGAACGCGCAAACTCCCGCAGACACCGGCCCAATTCCAAGTGTCTGCACAGCCACATCGATAGTCTCTGAGCTGTCATGGTGCCCTTCAGGTGGTCCACATAAAGCACTCATATACGACATGAGGTACCAGGCAACCCATGAATCAACATCCAAGAGCTGTACCCGCACCACCTGCCGAATGCGTGCTCAAATTATGGACCGAATTCCCTGTGGAAAAAAGCCGTAGTTAAACAGTCCTAATATATCCCTCTATCTGCATACCGCTCATGTGGCTGTCCAAGAGACCCTTAAACAACCCCAGCGTGCCTGCTCCCACCACCTTACTCGGCAGTGCATTCCACACCCCACTACCCTTTGTGTGAAAAACTGCCCTCTAATATTCGTCCTATACATAGCCCCCCTCACCCTATGGCCATGACCTCTCGTCCTATCCATTTCTAAAGGTGGAAAAAGTTTACCTCCATTTACTCTATCTATACCCCTTATAATCTTATACACCTCTATGAGATCCCCTCTAAGCCGACGTCTTTCAAGGGAAAGCAACCCCAGTCTATTTAATCGTTCCTCATAAGACAGTCCTTCCATACCAGGCAGCATCCTGGTAAACCTCCTCTGCACTCTCTCCAAGGACTCCACATCCTTCCGATAGTACGGAGACCAGAACTGGGCGCAGTATTCCAAGTGAGGCCTAACCAAAGTTGTATACAACTGCAACATCAAACTCCTACTCTTATATTCTATACCCTTTTCTATGAAAGCTAACATACTATACGCCTTCTTTTTCACCTTCTCCACCTGTGAGGACACCTTCAGAGACTTGTGAACCTGCACCCCCAAGTCTCTCTGCGTCTCTATGCTCCGTATAGTTTTACCTTTTATCCTATAATTCTCTTCTACATTTTTCCGGCCAAAATGCATCACCTCGCATTTTTCCGGATTAAATTCCATTTGCCATCTATCTGCCCAATCTACCAACCTGTCTATGTCCTGTTGTATTGCCTGACACTGCTCTTCTGTACCCGCCAATCCAAGCATCTTTGTGTCATCAGCAAATTTGCTGATCTCACCACCTACCCCTACTTCCAAGTCGTTTATGTAGACCACAAATAGAAGAGGACCTAGTACTGAGCCTTGTGGCACTCCACTAGTGACAGGCTTCCAGCCTGTCTGTGTATCTGTGTCTGTGTCTGTGTTCCAGTATCTGTGAAGAGAGAAAAAATGTTTCAAGTTCACTTGAAAAGGCAGCACGGTGGCCAGACACCCAGGTTCAGTTCTGGCCTCGTGTCACTGTCTGTGTGGAATCTGCACCATTCTCCATGTCTGCATGGATTTCCTCCTACAGCCCAAAGATGCATGGGTTAGGTTGACCGGCCATGCCAAATTGGGCCTGGTATCAGGAGGGTAAGATCAGGAGGATTAGCAGGGTAAATATGTGGGGTTACATGAATAGGACCTGGGTGGAATTGTGGTCAGTGAGAACTTAATGGACTGAATTGCCTCCTCCTGCACTGTAGGGATTTTATGGTTCTATGAAGTTGAACGGAATCTTCTTCAGAATGTCTCTCCACAGATGCTGGTAAACCTGTTGCGTAATTCCAGTGCTCGATTCTTTTTCGGATTTCCAGCATCCACAGGATTTTGTTTTTTTTTAAATTGAAGGCAGTACTCTGGAATCTACCACAAAAATATTGTAATGCCAAAATTTGTATGCACATATTTCTTCAAAATCACAATAATTTGCAAATTGGTTAATGCATTAAGTTCTCATTATCCTTTCACCTCTGGGACCCGTGTTCAAATCTAATCCAGTATGATAGTTTTGTTCTATCCTTGCTGCTGGCTGAAATAAGTTTCTGCAGTCTGAACACTGGTCAGTGTAGGTATACAACCATAGTTCAAGCTCACACAAAATTCAACATTCCAATCAAAAGTAGCAGTGATTAGTGCAAAAACTGTTTATGAGAGAGTACTTTACTCGTTTAGAGATAAGGGCATGCTTGCATGGGTTTTCTCCAGGTGCTCCGGTTTCCTCTGACAATCCAACAGATATGATGTAGAGATGCCGGCGTTGGACTGGGCTAAACTCAGTAAAGTTTTGCAACACCAATTTAAAATCCAACCAATTTATTTGATAGTAAATCCACGAGCTTTCGACACTATGTTGTGCCTTCGTCAGGCAAATGCAGTGTTCTGATCTGCAGAGGCACTCATATCCACACAGACAGTTACATACTGCTGATTAGAATGCGAATCCTTACATCTAACCTGCTATTCAAGTGTTAAAGTGGCTAACAATGTGTGTGAAGGAAATCCTGAGCATTGGTTAGAGAATTGTGTATTTTCTCCAGACAGCACAGTAAGTGAGGTTTTTTGCTAATCCAGGCAAGTTACGGGGGTTACAGATAGTGTGACATGAAGCCAAGATCCCTGTTAAGACCGTCCTCATGTGTACGGAACTTGGCTATCAGTCTCTGCTCAGCAACTCTGCGCTGTCGTGTGTCACGAAGGCCCCCTTGAAGAACATTTACCCGCAGGTCGGAGGCCGAATGCCCATGACTGCTGAAGTGTTCGCCCACAGGAAGGGAACTGTTTTGCCTGGTGATTGTTGAGCGATGCTCATTCATCCGCTGTCGTAGTGACTGCATGGTCTCCCCAATGTACCATGCTTCGGGACATCCTTTCTTGCAACGTATTAAACGCATATCCAACAGATATGCAGGTTAGGTTAATTGGCCATGCTAAATTAACCCTAGGCATCAGGGAGATTCGCAGGACAAATACATGGGGCAGCAGGGATAGGACCGGTGTGGGATTATCATCAGTGCAGACTTGATGGGCCAAATAGCCTCCTTCTGCACTGTACGGATTCTATGTTGATGATTATTTAAAAAGGAATGGTTTATGCTATCATGAATATCCAAAGTGAATATTCCCCAGTACTAGTATTTAATGAGTACAGACATTCAAAAGCAATAAAAATCTGACTTTACAGATATTCTCCACTGCATTCTAAATGTCAATGCAAAACTTTTAAGGCTCTGAATAGAATTTAGAGGAATTAATTTTGAGTACTACATGGAGCTAAACTTCGCTCAATATTAAATTTTTATTCTTCCATGGAATGTGAACATTGCTAGGTAGGCTAGAATTTATTGCTGATCCCCAACTGCCCTTAAGATGATGGCGTACTAGTGACCTTTCTATAGTGCTGCAATCTAACTGGTGCAAGTACACCCAGAGTGACGTTAGACAGCCCAGCCAGCATTGCTCACAGACCAGTAAGACATTTGGAAGTTCGGGCACATTCCTGCAAACAATTTTAAACTTCCATTTGGAAAATGGATACAGAATACATGCCCAAACGTCCAAGATGCACTTTCTTCAAATTATGTTCTGTATGAACAGTGCAATGTCAAAAAATTACATCTTCACTATAGTGGAATCACTTTGTAGCTAGATTGGTTTTTTGAAGTTCTATAAAACAGAGTACATGTTCACTTTCTCCAATTTCAAGAGCATCATCTTAATGTTCTCGCTCTATTTCCATCTACAATACAAAGCTCAGTGGAAATGCAAGTGATGAGAAGAAACACCAGGAGATTGCAAACAGATGCAGACGGATTAAGTGAGTGAGCAACATGATGACAGATGGAGACTTATGTGGAGATGTGAGAGTCATAAGGATGGAAAACCAGATTATGTTTTTTCAAAGCACGGATCTAGAAAACGGCAGTATTTAGATAGAGTTAGATACACTCATACAAGGAACACAAAGTATTTATACAGGTATAGCACGCAATTGAGTAAAATTACATTTTGGCTTTTATTGCAAGAGGATTGAATAAAGACATCTCACTACAATTGTACAGAGTGATGATGGTGAGACCACGTTTAGAATACGGTGTGCAGTTTTGGTCTTCATATTAAAGGAAAATATACTTGCATTGGAGACCATACCAAGTAAAGGCTCAAGAGTTTGTTCTTTGAGATAAGAGGCTGTGTCAATCAGGCCTATATTCTCTGGAATTTGGAAGAATGAGAGGCAATCTTACTGAAACAAGGCATGGCAGTGTAGATACTGAGAGGTTGTTTCCTCTGGCTGGGCGATCAAGAACAAAAAAAGAGGGCCCAATTTCAGAACAAGGACCCAATTATCTGGGATCATTTGTCTGTCTTTCATTCATCTAAGGATTGACTGTACAATGCACAATCTTTTGCTGCCAATTTCTGTTTGCTGCCCTCACTGCTTGTCTCACAGATAGGTCTGGCCAAGTTCTGATACCATTTATGCCATTGGAGTCTTCCACGTGTTCTGCCCTATTTTACTTCTTTTCCAAAATATCTGCTCCTGCTGTGTCCAAGACATGAACTTCCTTGATGAGTGGGGCCAGGCCACGTACATGCTTGGAGTGTTGAATAAACATGGTGAGAGGACACACCCTGTCCAACACCCTTTTTAACGAAACCACTCTGAGAAAGGAGAGAATACAGATAAGAAGAAATCTCTTCTCTCAAAGGATTGTGAATCTTTAGAATTCTCTAATCTACAGGGCTGTGGATGTATCATTTACTTAATAAAGTTTTACAACACCAATTTTACATCCAACCAATTTATTTGATAGTAAATTCACAAGCTTTTGACTTTATAGCCTTCGTCAGGCAAATGCAGTGTTCTGGTCTGCAATAGCACTCATATCCACACAGACAGTTACAGATTGCTGATTAGAATGCGAATCCTTATATCTAACCTGTAATTCAAGTGTTAAAGTGGCTAACAATGTGTGTGAAGGGAATCCTGAGCATTGGTTAGAGAATTGTGTATTTTCTCCAGACAGCACAGTAAGTGAGGTTTTTTGCTAACCCAGGCAAGTTACGGGGTTACAGATAGTGTGTCATGAAGCCAAGATCCCTATTAAGACCGTCCTCACGTGTGCGGAACTTGGCTATCAGTCTCTGCTCAGCGACTCTGCGCTGTCGTGTGTCACGAAGGCCCCCTTGAAGAACATTTACCCGCAGGTCGGAGGCCGAATGCCCATGACTGCTGAAGTGTTCGACCACAGGAAGGGAACTGTTTTGCCTGGTGATTGTTGAGCGATGCTCATTCATCCGCTGTCGTAGTGTATGCATGGTCTCCCCAATATACCATGCTTCGGGACATCCTTTCTTGCAACGTATTAGGTAGACAACGTTGGCCGAGTTGCAAGAGTATGTACCGTGTACCTGGTGAGTGGTATCCTCACGTTTGATGATGTCGTCCATGTCTATGATCCGGCATGTCTTGCAGAGGTTGCTGTGGCAGGGTTGTGTGGTATTGTGGTCACTGTTCCCCTGAAGGTTGGGTAGTTTGCTGCGAACAATGATCTGTTTGAGGTTGTGCGGTTGTCTGAAAGCAAGAAGTGGGGAGGTGGGGATGGCCCTAGCGAGATGTTCATCGTCATCAATGATATGTTGAAGACTCCGGAGAAGATGTCGTAGCTTCTCCGCTCCGGGGAAGTACTGGACAACAAAGGGTACTCTGTCCACCATGTCCTGTGTTCGTCTTCTGAGGAGGTCAGTGCGGTTTATCGCTGTGGCACGTCGGAACTGTCGATTGATGAGTCGAGAGCCATATCCTGTTCTCACGAGGGCATCCTTCAGCGTCTGGAGGTGTCTGTCACGATCCTCCTCATCTGAGCAAATTCTGTGTATACGGAGGGCTTGTCCATAGGAATGGCTTCTTTAACGTGTCAAGGGTGGAAGCTGGAGAAGTGGAGCATTGTGAGGTTGTCTGTCGGTTTTCGGTACAGTGAGGTGCTGAGGTGACCGTCCTTGGTGGAGATGCGTGTGTCCAAGAATGCAACTGATTCTGGAGAATAGTCCATGGTGAGTCTGATGGTGGGATGGAACTTGTTGATATCATCATACCGTTGTTTCAATGATTGTTCACCATGAGTCCAAAGGAAAAAGATGTCATCAATGTATCTAGTGTATAACCTTGGTTGAAGATCTCGTGTGGTGAAGAAGTCTTGTTCGAACCTGTGCATGAAGATGTTGGCATACTGAGGTGCAAATTTGGTCCCCATGGCTGTTCCCTGTGTCTGGATGAAAAGCTGATTGCTGAAGGTGAAGACATTTTAGTCCAAGATGAAGCGGATGAGTTGTAAAATTGCATCCGGAAACTGACAGTTGTTGGCATTGAGTACTGAGGCAGTTGCAGCAATACCATCGTCGTGGGGGATGTTGGTGTAGAACGCCAAGACATCCATTGTGACAAGGAATGTCCCTGGTTCAACTGCTCCATGTGTGCTGAGTTTCTGTAGGAAGTCCGCAGTTCAAGACAAAAGCTGGGGGTTCTTTGTACAATGGCTTTCAGGATGCCCTTGATATAGCCGGAGAGGTTCTCACACAGGGTCCCATTGCCCGATACAATGGGACAGCCGGGTATGTTTGCCTTGTGTACCTTTGGGAGGCAGTAGAGATCTCCAATGCGGGGAGTATGTGGAATGAGAGCCTGGAAGGTGTTCTGAAGGTCCGGATCAAAGGTTCTGATCAGAGTGTTGAGTAGCCAAGTTCCGCACACGAGGACGGTCTTAATAGGGATCTTAGCTTCATGACACACTATCTGTAACCCCCGTAACTTGCCCGGGTTAGCAAAAAACCTCACTTACTGTGCTGTCTGGAGAAAATACACAATTCTCTAACCAATGCTCAGGATTCCTTCACACACATTGTTAGCCACTTTAACACTTGAATAGCAGGTTAGATGTAAGGATTCGCATTCTAATCAGCAATCTGTAACTGTCTGTGTGGATATGAGTGCTATTGCAGACCAGAACACTGCATTTGCCTGGCGAAGGCTATAAAGTCGAAAGCTCGCGAATTTACCATCAAATAAATTGGTTGGATTTAAAATTGGTGTTGTAAAACTTTACTGAGTTTACCCCAGTCCAACGCCAGCATCTCTACATCATTTACTTAAGCCAGACATAAACTTTTAGTCTTCCAGGGAATCAACAGATATGGGGAGCAGGTAGGAATGAGGATTTGAGGCCAAAGATCATCCATGATCAATAGTGTAGCTGACTTGACAGGCCACATAGTCTTCTCCTGCTCCTATTTCTCATGTTCTTATCAACCACACATACAGGCTGAACTGATGTCCCATATTTTAAGAGAAGAAATGTTGCGGTGACACTCTGCATACGGCCTTGAATTGTAACTGCAAAACTGTACAACAAAGCAACTAAACTGAACAATCACACATCCTGCAATTTGTGTTGTAAGAAAGAAATAGCCAAACATCAATACAGTTATCAGTCACGGTTCAATGTTACAGCTCCTCTCAGCAACTTCATATAAAACTATCTTCCTTCCATTCTAATGTTCAAGAAAAATTTTTTTTTGTTCAATTCCTAGCAACCTCACATCAATGTGAAGAGGTTTGAGTTTATTAGACTGACAAATCCGCCAATTCTGACAAATGGATCACACAAACTGTCTAGGGGCAATTATGAAAATTGCAGCTGAAAAAGAGATTTAAAAAAAAACAAAAACGTTACAATTAATCTCAAAATAAAAACAGAAAATGTTAGAAAAATACAATAGATCAGTCAGCATTTGCTAAGACAATAGATCACATGCAGTGCCTCTTTTTAAGGAAAGTACTGGCTGACTCTTGTGTATTTAACAGCATTTTCCATTTTTATTCCTGAACATAACACAATACTAATTCTGGGATCTAAACAAACGTAAAGGGTTTTAATTGCTTTAAGGATCCAACAACTTATTATTTTAAGCTTTCACATAATTAGGTGGAAGGGCATCAATCATGCTAAATAGAATATTTTGCACCTCACTAGGTCTGCCGTGTGGAGTTCATTCATCCATTGCAATTGAAGCTATTCATCACTATTCATATGCAATAGATTCCAAATTAGTCAGTACTATTCACTGACCTATTGCTGCACTCAATTGTAGTGAAGACAGATCCTAGTCATTGCTATTCAATAGCATTGCAGTTCCATTCTGCAGTGTGACAGCTTTTTTTTTGCTATTTTACATTTTGCTATAGCCCCATCACAATTTCATAACAGAAATTCATAGTTCTAAACTTTGTATTTATTACTCCACCACAAACAGCAGAGGCTATATAATCCAAATTAAAAGAAAGTAAAAATAAAATTGCAAGTGATGGACTTAAAAACAAAAATCAGAAACAGTTCAGT
The DNA here is from genome assembly GCA_024679065.1 of Sphyrna mokarran. Lineage (NCBI taxonomy): Eukaryota > Metazoa > Chordata > Chondrichthyes > Carcharhiniformes > Carcharhinidae > Sphyrna > Sphyrna mokarran. Next base: position 30,550,803 of record JAGIQG010000011.1, read on the forward strand.
TAGTAGCTATAAAAGGAAAGGATGGGTTATTGGCATTTCTGTTGTGCAGTTTTCAAAAGAACATTTTCAAAAGACCATAGAACTCCTGCTAGTCATGATAAATGACCAAACTGCAAGGGACACATATGGGAATTCAGTGGAGGTCCAAAGAAGATTCAGGATCCAGTAACACTAAATGTTATGAACAGGTGCAGAAAATAATCAAAAGGGCTGATGGCATTCTGGATTTGCCACATTGAGCAGTTATGATTCAGTTACACAAAGCCATGATTACACCAAAACTGGGGCCCTGAGAGCAGAAATAAAAACAGAAAATGCTGGGCAAACTCAGAAGATCTGGCTGCATCTCTGGAGAAGAAAACAGAGTTAATGCTGCGACTCTGTAAGACTCTTCTTCAGAATATGGAGGGCACTTCTAGGCACCTCGCCATAATATAGTAAATATTGTCCTTGGAGGAAGCAAGTGTCAACCTACCAGAATGATACCTCGGCTTCAAGGGTTAAATCATGAGGAGAGATTACACAAACTGGGGTTGTTTTAGAAGGTTAAGTAGTGATTTGATCGCCATTTTCAAGTTTAAAAGGTGAACAGATCGGGTAGATAGAGAGAAACTATTCCTACTGGCTGGGGAGTCAGGGCTAGGGAGCAGAGATTAAATTTAAAGCCAGACTTTTCAGAATTGAAATTTGAAAACAATTCTGCATACAAAGGATGCTAGAAGTTCAGAATTCTCTTCCACAAATGCCAATCGATACTAGTTTAATGGCTACGGTTAAACACAAGATCGGCAGATTGTTAACCAAAGGTATTAAGAAATATGAGACAAAGGCCTCACATGGAGTTAAGTCACAGATCAGCCATGATATATTGAATAGTAGAAATAGGAATAAAATGGACAATTCTTCTTCCTACGGTGCAGTAATACTGATTTGCTGTAACTTGATTATGGCCCGAAGCTGGCAAAAAAGCATAGACATCAAATAATCTATTATGATGTTTTTTTATCTACCTTTAGTTCTGACAATTATTCTTAGCCTTCTGTATGATTACACATCCATTTTTCCTTCAATGCAACGTTTCTTTCTCACAGGAAAAAGTTTCTATCAAGAGAGTTGTTTCAGTACAATCCTATACTCTAAACTATAGTTTACTATTAGTCAAGAAGTTTTTTTCAAAACTCCTTGATGCATCAATGGAACTTCAATTGTTGCTTTTCAGAACATGTAAAGACTAATTTATCAGTGCAACTTTAGAACCAAAGAATACAAGTTGAACTATTACAAAAGCAATCAAGATTAATATAATAGAATGACCTGTCCTCACCAACACTAATTCCTCAAACAATTTCACCAAAAGGCTATTTGCCTCATTGGTAATCATGGATCCCTTTTTCCTGCTGATTGCTGCCTACACAAAAAAAGCGACTATAGTTCAAAAGTAATTTGTTGGCTGTGAAATGTCTTGGAATGACTGAAGCCTGTCAGCCAAGATGGAACACTGAGACAATGAACCATTGATTCAATGGCAATAAGGTTTGGGTTAGTTCTATGTGGAGTGCCTTCAACAGCAGGAGAACTACAAATTTTTGCTCAGATGCTAAAATTGTAATAGCTTTGGCCTTTTATTGTCAGGTTAATGGAAAACAACCAGATTCATCCCGCTATCTCCAGCTTGTTGATGCAATATTCAGAGGCGGCTCTTAACTTGTGACTACATATTTAGTGGAAAAAGTGTTGGTGTCATTCTTCTGAGAGCGGGAATTGTTCACAGCAACAAAGTGCCATCTTTAGCATCCAGGAAAATAATAAACAACCGAGGACATCCAAGACTGGCAGCTAACGGCTTAAGTTGTAAAAGTTAACAACTTGTACCTCATATGCCATTTTGAATGCTAAGCAAGGTTATATTGAGCCACAACTCAAAGGGATAAAATGTAAATATTCTGTGAAATGGAAATGTTTCTAAGTGCAGCCCACAACTTTTGCTTTCATTAAGAGAGTTTAACAAATATACAGTATCTGGAAACCAGTAAGAAATAGATTTTATTTTATACTGAATATACTCTAACGGTACTTACATAGATTTCACTGTGGTCAAAGCGGTTTTTGAGGTTTTCTAAGAATGAATCTTCAGTGAGAGGTTCTAAAAGCACACTGTCCCCCACTCCTATCATGTTGTCCAGGAGGGATGTTTTCACCTCTGATTTCATCATTTTTCCCTGAAATAAAATAGAAAAGTTAAAACTTGAAAATCTGTACTTATAAAAAGATTGTTTTATAATAACTGTTTTCTAATAATGTGCAATCCTCTCTCATGATGGGGTGTGGGGGGTGGTGTGGTGGTGCTGCTGCTGATATCATTACAGATGTTAATATTCCAAACAAACATAAACTAAGCAATGTGGGCGCAGGACTGGAGTTATGGCAGCAGATCATTCATTTTATTGAATGGTGGAACAGTCTCCAATGTCCATATGGCCCAACCTCACTCCTATTTCTTATGATCGCTTTTGTTCCTAACCTACAGAGCCCGAAGAAGGAATGACAAAGTGGTTAGCACTGCGGCCTCACATCACCAATTCCGGCCTCAGATGATTGTCTGTGTGGAGTTTGCACATTCTCCCCATGTCCGAGTGGGTTTCCTCTGGGTGTTCCAGTTTCCTCCCATATTGCAAATAATTGCAGGTTAGGTTAATTGGCCATGCTAAATTGCCCCTTAGTATCAGGGAGTCTAGCAGGGTAAATATGTGGTGTTAGGACCTGGATGGGTTTGTTGTCAGTGCGACTCAATGAGGCAAATGGCCTCTCTCTGTACCGTAAGGATTCTGTGACTACATCATTCTAAGTCAGAAAGTCTTATCTAATGCAAAATAAAATTATCGCAGTAATTCTTATATTAATGCATGCAAATGAGATTTTAGATTGCAATTTGCAGCAGTAAGTTTGAGATATAATGATTCCTTCTTTACCACAGCACAACTTTAAAGATTTAGCATCATCACAAGCACAATATGGGGTGAGTGAAGTCGCACTGTATGTGAGAATAAAAACTGACAATATACTATGTATGGATGTGACATCACTTATTCCTGGTCACATCCTAAAAATTCCACAGCAGTGCCGATATTAGGAGTTTTATCTTCAAACTAACTTTGGATTAATAGTAAATAATTATCCTCTTGGAGTCTAACAATAAATTGAGATGTGTTGTCAACTATCATCATCAAATGTTTTAAAGGTCACATTAGACATGGTTAAGATGTTATCTTGTTCCAACCTTTACAACAATTATAGGCAACATTGATATATTAAGAGTTACACAGCTCTGGAACTATAAACATTGTGTCCATAGCAACACAGAATATTACAAAAGATGACAAATATCAAAAAAACCATATCTGGTTTCAAGATCTTCTATTATCTGGAAAATTTCTGTAGGTCTTGCAGCATTTGTAAGGAGAAATGTGTGGCTTATTAATGCTATCAGATCTGCTGAGATTTTCCAGCATTTTCTCTTTCGGTTTCAGATTCCAGCATCCGTAATAATTTGCTTTCATCTCCTATTATCTGTTAAATTAACTCTGCTGAATATATCCCATGAACTGAATATGAAATAATTGCACTGTCACTGGACCAATAGAAAAGTTGCAACACTTCTTTAAAACCCAACATCAGAATCAGAATCATCTTAAAACAAACTACTTATATTGCAGAAATATTTTTTTTTTAACCAAACTGTGTGTTACAATTCTTTATTGAGTTCGGTAATGTAGCTAAAAATGGCATTTATGACATAAAAACACTCATTGGTTGGAATTCTCTCACTTCATTGCTGTCACTCTGTTAAAAAGGGCTACTTGTCTATTTTTGTGGTTTCCACCACAATGTTACGATGAGCAGTTGAGAAAGTTTCAAATCATTCAAAAATTACACAAGTCTGAAAGAGATAATCACCAAACATATTCATAGTTATGTAATATTACAAACATCAGCAAGAAGTTCCTCTTGCACAAGCATGTTCCCACAATCGAGGCATGAGCTCTGTTTCAATTTCATCATTAGTGCTGGAATTTTCCAGTTCCTGAAGGCAAATCTAGTGTGTGTAAAAACGTGAGTAAGCGCGAGATGTATCAATAGGCCTTTAGATTGTGCAGTGCTTGTGCGAAAACAGCAAAATCCAGAGTACACCACAACCCATCATACAATGAGGCAGAAAGGAAAATTATAACTCCTCTTTAAATATTGTGTGTTTGACAGTGATATACAAAGGTATCAATCAGTTTACCCTGCCCATGACAGCCGAGCAGATTTATAATGAATACTGCAAAAATGTAAAAGTGAACTTCTTCACTTTTTAAAGGAAGAATAGAAAAGCAGTATACTATTCAAATAGAGAATGATTACAGAACTTGGTGGTACACGATTTGGGTATCCTGGTACATGAATCTAAAGTTATACTGCAGGTACAGCAAGTGATTAGGAAGGCAAATAGATGTGAGATAAATGAAATATAAAAATAGGAAAATTTTGCTGCACTGTACAAGTGAGACCACGTAGGGGTTGGAATTCTCATCCTATCGCAGTAAATGGAGATTTGGCTGAGTGCCAAACTCTGTTCTTGCTGGCAGCGGTGGCGAGGTGTCTGACATCAGAGAATTCCGGCTAAATTCTAAGTGGAGCCTTGATCTCCTTATTTGAAAAAAAAATTTTAGAAACAGTCCAGAGAGGGTTCATTCAACTCATTCCTCAGATGAAGGGCTTCTCTTTAGAAAGGTTGAAACGATTGGGCCTATATACATTGGAGTTTAGAAAAATGAGAGGCGATCTTTTTGAGATGCATAAGGTCCTGTAGGGAGTCTGTGGGAGAGTGTTCTCTCTTATGAAGGAGAGAAAACTAGCGGACATAGTTTGAGAATAAGACGCCTACCTTTTGAGACAGAGATGCGGAGTTTTTATCCTCTTGGAGGGTCATTAGACTGCGGAATTCTCTTCTCCAGAACCTAGTGGAGGCTGGGTCATGGAATTTATTCAAGACTGCGTTAAATAGCTTTTTATTGACATGTGGGACAGACAGAAAGGGGAGCTGAGACCTCAATCAGATCAGCCATTTATCAAACGGAAATGTGGGTTTGAAGTGCCAAATGACCTGTTCATACTCCTGCATCCTATCTTCCCACTCAAAAAGCAACCTCTGGAAATACTTAAAATATTCATTTTACAATATTTTGTATTATTCTGAAATAATGATTTTGAATTGTTCTCTGGTGCTGAGGCAATAACGTTTTCATGATGGGATGGGATTCCGTTTCTCTCAATGTTAAATTCAGATGCTTGATCCTGCACTGTTGTGTGTCGTGAAGGCCGCCTTGGAGATACGGTGGACAGAGTACCCTTCATCATGCTTGTGAATACAACCGCCCCATTAAAAAGCTGGTCAATAGAGACCTGACAATGGGGGAAAAAAATGCTTTTGTGCAACGCTACTCCAGTAATGCCTTCTTTGAAGGACAGGAATTACAAATTTACTGTGGTAATCAAGCAAGAACACATTTTCTGTTCAATTAAATGATTGTGAACAGTAAATTTTTTCAGAGGAAACATAGCAGAATTGGCAAAAAGCACTTGTACTGTGGTAAATAGAGTAAAATATATACAAAAATAACTGAATATAAAAGGAGAAATTCACCAACACTTTACCTATTCTGTATGGTGCATAACTAGTGCAAGAGATACTACGTCTAAGAAGAGATTTAGCTCTCTGTATCAATAGCATAATGTCATTCTCCCCATGTCAAAGTGGATTTCCTCCACGTACTTCAGTTTTCCCCACCTCCGAAAGATGTGCTGGTTAGGTCATTTTAAATTCTCCGTCAGCATGATTGAACAGGTGCCGGAGTGTGGTGACTAGGGGATTTTCACAAATAACTTCATTGCAGTGTAAATGTAAGCCTAGTTGTGTCTAATAAATAAGTTTTACTTTATCCGTTTAGTCACGTGATATGCTGTGATAACTGGCACTACAGGATTGTTTATGCTACAGTAGTTACCTTACTCCAAGCCCGGGCCTGTACCTGAGCAATGCTGACCTGCTTCTGATAATCCAGTAAGAAGTTTAAAGTCCAACGGGTTTATTTGGTAGCAAAAGCCACTAGCTTTTGGACTACTGCTCTTCATCAAGTGAGTTGGAGTTCTATTCACAAACAGAGCATATAAAAGATACAAACTCAATTTACAAAATAATGATTGGAATGGGAGTCTTTGCAGGGAATCAAGTCTTAAAGGTACAGACAATGTGAATGGAGAGAGCGTTAAGCACAGGGTTAAAGAGACGTGTATTGTCTTCAGACAGGACAGTTAGTGGGAATTTTCAAGTCGAGGCAAGTCGTGAAGGTTATAGACAGTTGACATAACTGACATGAACTGAAAATCTCGATCGAGGCCATCCTCATGTGTGCAGAACTTGGCTATTAGTCTGCTCAGCAGCTCTGCACTGTAGCGTGTCGTGAAGGCCGCCTTGGAGACACAACGAACAGAGTACCCTTCAACATCCAGTACTTCACTAGAGCGGCGAGGCTACAACACCTTCTCCGCAGCTTCAACATGTCATTGATGAAGACAAATATCTCGCCAAAGCCATCCCCACACTCCCACTTCTTGCCTTCAAACAACCGTACAACCCCAAACAAATTATTGTTCGCAGCAAACTACGCAGCCTTCAGGAGAACAGTGACCACGACACCACAGAATCCTGCTACAGCAAGATGTGCCGGATCGACAAGGATGTCGTCATCTCACGTGAGAACACCATCCATCAGATACAGAATACATACTCTTGCAACTCAGCCAACGTCATCTACCTGATACGCTGCAGGGAAGGATGTCCCGAGGCATGGTATACTGGGGAGACCATGCAGATGCTACAACAACAGATGAATGAACACCGCTCGACAATCACCAGGCAAGACTGTTCTCTTCCTGTTGGGGACACTTCATCAGTCATGGGGACACTTCATCAGTCATGGGGATTCGGCCTCTCATCTTTTGTAAGCATTCTCCGAGGCGGCCTTCACAACACACAACAGCGTGGAGTTGCTGAGCAGAGACTGATAGCCAAGTTCCGCACACATGAGGATGGCCTCAACCGGGATTTTGGGTTCATGTCACACTATCTGTAACTCCCATGACTTGCCTGGACTTGCAAAATCCCAATAACTGTCCTATCTGGAGACAATACACATCTCTTTAACCTGTGCTTTATGCTTTCTCCATTCACATTGTCTGTATCTTTTTGATTCCCTGTAAAGACTCCCATTCCAATCATTATTTTGTAAATTGAGTTCGTGTCTTTATATGCTCTGTTTGTGAATAGAATTCCCACTCACCTGAAGAGCAGCACTCCAAAGGCTAGTGGCCTTTGCTTCCAAATAAACATGTTGGACTTCTTACAATGTTTACCCCAGTCCAACGCCAGCATCTCCACATCTTGCAATCCACCTAGTTTATCCAAGGCTGTGCCAACTTATCTGAATAGTAGATTACCCAATGACTGAACAAATTAAAAGAACTACTGCTAGTGTGGTAACATTTTCTAGTTAGGTGTATTCTCCACATGATACATAGTTAATACTAAACATGCTTCCAATTTGTTCAACTGCAATTGTCAACCTGTGTAAATTAGCAGGTAACACATTACTGCCATAAATACATTTGGCTTATTAGCATAACAGCAGTCCGCAGCAAGGGACTGAATGAGTGAAAGAAAAATCTATGCTAGCTACACTGTTGTAATTGTGTACTCGCCAGTTCAATCAAAGTCATTTTTGTCACAGGGCCGTTCATTTGGTTTCTAACCACAATATATAATTATTCAAACATTAAAAGGTGACACATATATGTAACTTCCTTGGTGACATCTCTTAGTTTCATGCTATGTGAAATAATACTGACATTTGTGCATTGTTGCAAAAACACTCCACACCCAACAACGGGGAATGCGCTGAGCTCTGACATTTCAACGCAGAATTCATTGCATTCCATAGCAATGATGTGCCCAGTTAGAATAAAACCACCAATAATGGACCTTGCTGCTTACAAACTTATTTTTAAGAGTTCACTCAGCAACTTCCACCATATATTGGTGCACTTCAAACATTAATAGTCAGAGAATAACTTCAACCCATTTGTCAAATACTTGCTTTCAGTACGTAAGGGGAGGCAATGGCCTAATGATATTATCACTAGACTATTAATCCAGAAACTCCACCATGGCAGATGGTGATATTTGAATTCAATGAAAAAAAATCTGGAATTAAGACTCTACCGATGACCCTGAAACCATTGGGTTTTTCTGACAATTGACATCTGGTTCACTAATGGGAAGGAAATCTGCCATCCTTACCTAATGTCCTACAATGAATTCCAGAGACACTACCCCCTGCAAAGGCCTAGTAAGCCACTCAGTTCAAAGGCATCTAAGAACGGGCAATAAATGCTAGCCAGCCAGCAAAGGCCATGCCCCACGACTGAATGAAAATAGTGTGATCTTAACTTTCCTGCAAATTTTTACCCCAGTTCCCTTCCAATTTTATCTTTCAGCTTTTGGACGAATTCATTTTATGCCAACGTCACTTCCCCTTGGGAAACACTAGAAGTGGCAAGTTGAGCAGAAAACTAATATCTTAGTTCCCAAAGAATTCCCTGCCAAATCCCAGCCAAGTGTCAATACAAGTGAAGCTGCAAACCTCAACTATCTCCTACAACAACATACAATCATCTGGTCTGAATACTGCCTTCAGCACTTCAGATCATAACTACATCTTCCTGGAGGTAATGAGGTTACATCACTATTGGAAGGATGATGCAGAAACAGTTTGGCATTGAGGGTGTGTACTCTGATAAAACATAGTGTGGCGTTTTGACAGTAGGGATGGAACACTTGAGGACACTGCTTTTCCTCTCTTCCGCTGCTGACAAATCTACACCGTGTTTGTAGCCATTTTTGTTTTCTTGCATTGCAGCTTTTTTTCATATCACCAATTCTCAGTCTCATGGTTTTCATCACCTTATTTGTTTATCTCACACTCATTTGTTCTTTGAATTGCCTTTCAATGATCCACAGAGTTAATCCTCATACTTTTTCCATCAGGTTTTACCTCTTTCCAGTTTTTCAGAAAAACCTGTTTAGACATTCAATCCATTTTCTTTCTCCCTTCCCTTACCCATCTGACAAACTCCTGAGTTCTCAATGTGCCTTCGTGGCATGTTTCATGACAGCGGTGCTGGGATTTTTGATCCCACTACCGTCAACGGGATTTCCTGTTCTATGCACCAGAAGATCCCACTGGTAAAAATGGCCAGAAAGTTCTGGCCATTTACTCTTTTTCCACTTCTGATAAAAAGAGTCTACACCCAAAGTGTTAACTTGTGGTTTCTGCTCATGGAGCTGGACACGAATTCCACCATTTTCTGTTTTGGTTACAACCCTTCTTCAATACTATATAACATTTGTCTTTAACTATCATTTCCTGGAACTCGTATCATTTCTCAGATAAACGAAAACAAAATTCTTCTTCCATTCTCATTAACATCATTCAAGTCAACTGTTTAAAAGAGAGCTAACCAGCAACCATGAGGTTTGTCGTGACGGATTACTGAGCCATTCATGAAATTATTTTCACGAAGCACTGAAATTATTAGTGCACCAAATTAAAAAACCTAGGTGTACTGGTCAATTGCTCAGATGTTGAAGAACTCACGCACATTGCAGTGCTCAGTATCTCACTCAGCAGAAGCAAGTTAACTAAACCAGAGGAGTTTAAAAAATTCATGACTACATGATGGTTAAGGTGGATACAACAAAAGCTTAGAAAAAGATCAAACCAGATCATGTGCAATCTTAATCACAAGTCCCATCCATCCAGAAAAGGCCCTACAAAACTACTGCTCAATTCCCAAAAGTAATCAAGTAAAGCTGCAAATAGTCATACAGTTCTACTATTCAGCACTAGCTGGCTATTCTCCAAAAACAACATTCTGCACCCCCTGAACCAAGTATCACTGGAGCATTTGTGCCCATACAATAACTGAATATTTCAACTTATACTTATCTGATCTCTAATCATGCCCTTAACCAGATGCTTAAATCTGCATTTGTAGAGGAAGTGAACTAACACAATTTGGAACTAAAGGGTTTTCTCTCGAGACATTGCAATTTGAAATGATTACCTGCACAGGTTTTCTCCTTTACTGAAAGTCATTTTGTTCCATTAATTATTGTTCAGCAATCTGCAGAACCTTTGTCGTATCTTTAAATACAGTCAGAGCTTGTTATAAGCTGATTAGAGGGAAAATTAAGAAGTACATATAACTGGACCTGTGCCAAAAAATGTGTCCATTGGCTTGGTAATTTTTTTATATGTACCAGTAGACTGTTTAAACTATATAGAGCTTAACATTAACAATACAAAAACTAATTTAAGTACTGTTCAACTGCTGGTATAATGGAACAGTGAATGCATTTTGTTACTAAACTGTGCTTCCATCCATCAGGCACACCCCATTAGAAAGCATTTCCAATAAAGAAGTGTTTATCGATACAAGGTACAGTAAGTTTACCTGATCTCTATTACACTCGTTACCCAATTATTTTATTATGGTTAAAAATTGATTTTTGTTTCTCCGGTTATGTGACTTAAATTTTGTTGTACTAAACTACCCTCTGCATGGTGTATGAATGTACATTTACATTTTCACTTAGAAACCCAGATTACTAGCATTCCAAAGACCAATTAGATGGGCTATGTAATTTATAGTTTTATTTTGGTCTCACCGTGAAGAGATCCTCATCCTTACTGTCTCCAAATAAAACTACTGAAAATCTAATGAGAGTTTTCATTATCTGGTTATGTGATGTGTGCTCAGTGCATCAAAGGACACAATTAACTACTTCTGGAGGTTACCCAGCCAACATGAGGCAGCTCGTTGACTGTAACGTTTGTGTGGAGTTAGGCAGAAAGAAACCAAACAGCAATAGGTCTATGCCTCACGGCATCATCAGTGAGTCAGACTCACTAGCTGACTAGTGCCCTACCTTAACTTTTGATCAACTCAATTCCCATTAATTTCCCTTTGCCAGGTCATGCCTTGGAATTAAGTTGACAACAAAGAGACTCTGCTTTCTTCCCCACTACCCCAGTAGGATAGATGCTAATTTTTTTAAAATCCTACAGTGGCCACTTAGTGAGACTGTCATTTATATATCAGCTGACCATCCAAAATCAGCAACATGGAAGAACAAGATTGGCTTTTAAAATAGCAAATAAAAGTTAGGCATTTCCTTAACAATGACATTCAAAGACATGTTAGGTCAAATAAGCTTCCACGTTAAGTAAAAGAATAGTAATGCAGAAGATGATTAAATATATTCCAGGGCTCAAACACTAATGCATCCCACAATGTACTGCATCACAACACGGTAGGACATAAGTTTATATTCTACTTTCTCACATATTGATCTCTGAATCGCAGAAGTGATCTTAGGGAGAAGTGACAAATGCATACCAGCTGTCTCTCCAGAACCAAGAAAGAAACAGATATTGGTGAGTCACCCAAGTTACTGTTGCATACCTATTAACATCAAACAGTAAATTTGTGGCTGATGTCTGGGAATAAAATTACCCACATCATTAATAGTTGCCAGGAAATAACTTTTGGATAGAGAGAAATGTATCCATTAAAACAGAAAATGTTGATGGAGAGAATAAATTCGATGTACTTAATATTTGAAACATCAAAAACTGAAAGGTGATCCTGTTAAAGTAGAAGTGTCTCTGTCATGACACATGGGCACAGTTCTGTGCCATAAAGGGGTAGAATGCAGGGTCACATCATCCTGTACAGACTGAGTTTTGAATTTCAGCCACTCTGGTGCAAGCAGGACAGAATCCAAGAGGTTTTCCCAGCAAGGCAGGAGTGAAATGGTAGAGTGACTGACCAGCTTCAAAGTGACAGTGATAGAAGTCAGGCAAGGAAGTTACTTCTTAACAATAAGCAACTGAGAATGGTGCATGGAGATTCAGAGAGCATCTTATGAAGGAATCAGTTAGTGAGGCAAAAGATTAGCCACACACTATACCTATGCATCACAAGATGTACGCAAAAACCATTTGATTGCTCAAGAAAGGTAAAGCAAATATAAAATTACTGCATTTCATTATAACAGGGTATCCCCTAATACTTTGTAACTAATTAATTATATTTGAAATGTAGTCAATGTATGTAGAAAACAGCCAATTTGCTCCAATAAACAATGATATGATTTCAGTGACATTGGTGGAGGCCCTCGTCATAGAGTTTTACAGCACTGGAAGAGGCCATTTGGCCCATCATGTCAGTGCTGTCCAACAAGCATTTCCACTCATTTTCCAACACTTAGTCCATAGTATTTCAAGTACTCATCTTGTCCTCATGTCATTATTATACAGTGAAACGTATATAAAAATGTGACAATAAATTAATTTTTTGGCAAGATGGAATCATCTGTAAATAATACCACTTCAGTTATGACCTTTTTTGACATGACTGGCCACCATTTATTACCCATTCTTGTTGCCCAAGGACATTTATCCATCACCCAGCCTGGCCTAACAGTAACAATGCTTTGGAGTCATATATAGGCCAGGCAGTGTAAGAATGGCAGATTTCCTTCCTTAAAGGACATTAGTGAATCAATTTTTTTCTGACAATCAACAATGTTCATCAGTAGATTCTTAATTCTAGACATTTTTATTGAATTCAAATTCCATTATCTACCATGCTGGGATTCAAACCCAATTCCCAGAACATTAGCTGAGCTTCTGGATTAATAGTCTGGCAATAATACTGCTATGCCATCACCTCTCCTACCCAGTGATCATTAGCAGAAGTGTTAAGTATATATTAAATATACATGTTTTTAATTGTGTACAGGTTGTGAGCATTAACTGCGGAGTTATTTGTGTGCCTGAAAATAGGTACAAAAACTGAATCTGTGACTGGGTTAGGTGGTGCTGCAATGTATAACTCTAATTGCTTGTATTATAAAAGTGTGTAAAGATGGGCTCCAGTTCTATCCTTCATCACTTAGCTGAATTGTAACAAGTATCTCGTTAAATGGGCTTGGCAAACTATTTTGCTGATTCACCACATACGTAGGGAGTGGCAATTTACAGGGATCCCACGTTGTGTCATGAAACACACAACTTCTCAGTAAGCCAAGAGAAGCGTGTTGCGAGTTCAGCATTTAGCCTGGCCTAACAGAAACAGCTCACAGTACACAACGTACAGGAGTCAACAAGACCTTTCTCACTGACGTTTACCTGCTGCTTTGGACTTTTAAACGTGCACAGACAGTACTTCCGTGTCACCCGGACCGAGAACACGTCTTGTTTCTCTATTCCTTTTCAATGCATTACTGTTTAAGCTGGTTAAATGTAGGCTAGCGAGAAATGGATCAGAGTGAAATTTCCAGGGCTGATCGCACGCTGGGTGAGTTACAGTGAAAGTTGATTTTTAAAACAAACTCTGTCTGTAGAGGGCAAAGAGCTGGGAAATAAAGGTGATGATGATGCTCCTGTTGCCCCATTAGATTGTCACAGAGCTCGCAATGCCAGGGGACCATTCACCATGCTGGCACACCAAAGCATCGCGGAAACCAGCAGAAACGGATAAGTGGGGAGAGAAACAGAGCTGCCGCAAACCTCAGAACAGAAAAATAATAAGTGAAAGGCTGGACAGGGGGAGAAACACAAACAAAACATGGCAGTTTCCGCTCATCCGAATACCCAACACCAGAAAACATCAGCAAGATTAGAGACGGAGGGGGGGGGGGTGTAGACAGGAACTAGAGAGAGAGAAAAAATCATCTGGTTTCAATCACATCTGAATTACATTATTATAGCGGCGGGGAGACACAGTTTTAGCTGTCTCACTAAAGAACTATTGCAGATTTCACCCACCAGCCCATATTAACAGCGGCTCTAACACTGATTGTCCTTTGAGAGATTTTTTTTAAAAAAACAGGGTAATCACTGATAGCGACTCTGACATCTCATCGTACATCCGCTCGCCTCAACACTACATGAAAAAAACAAGTAGAAAAATCTTTCCAATCTCCTGTAACACCAGCAAACTTTTCAGCTACACAAGAACATAGGGGAAGAGAGTGGAGAGGATCCGCAAATTACACACACGGGAGGTAAATCACACTGCTATTTCCCTTTGTCTTGTTCTCGGGACCCTTTTATATAATAAATGGATTACAGCATCTAAGTAACTGGATGCTCACTAAGTTGCTCAGTTATTTCCAGTGCAGGCGTTAAAGTTGGGTTGAAATTAGGAACCTTCCCCCGTTTAAAACGTGAGATCACATTTTAAACATGTGGTCTCGCCATTCTATCTCTGAAGAGATCCTCAAAAAAAAAGACCCGCTACATTTTAAAGTTTGGAGAGAAAGAGAAAAGCACGTTACCTTCTCTGTGAGGCTGTTATAAAATAAATCCGAGCACTCTTTCTTTTCCCCCCCTTTGTAGGGACGACGCTGCCACAATGAGAGGACAATGGCTAGGGAGCGGGCTGTGGTGTCACAGGCGCCTGCCTCTCGCTGCTACTCTCCTCCCTCCCTGTCTAACCCTAAAGCCAGTGAAGGCTGCCTCTGTGTCAGTCCCAGCCCCAGGCGGGGTGTGCCGCTCTCCGACTCCATCCATGCTAATCACCTTCTGCTTTCCCCGCCTCCTCCCAGCAGCAACAGCACTGCTCCAGGTGAGGGCGGTCACACAGTCTGTTTAGGGGCGACAGAGAGAGAGTGAGCACTGACAACTTCAATGGGAGAAATCCCATTTTTTTTTTGGGGGGGGGGGGGAAATCTCTAGCGGAGTTAATGGTTTTGCAACTTCCAAAGCAAGGTCAAAAGAAGAAGTGTCAAGGCTGGGGTTTGCTCCTCTCTTTCCTAAAAGACGGTTAATTCGATTAAGGTTCATTCAGTCGCGAAACGTTGACTCAGCGTGACAAGTAGGCTTAACACTATGATGAAGTTATTGCGGAAGCTCCCTAGTCGCCACACTCCAGCACCGGTTCAGGTACAGAGAGAGAACTTCACCTTCGTCAATACACCTAACCAGCACGTCTCCATACATGCTGTCAGAATTTCTCCAGCGTTTTCCGTTTTTGTTTCAGATTCCAGTATCCGCAGTATCTTAGCGGTTAATTGTGGATGGATTGCCTGAGCTCTTGTTAGCCATGCCTAAGCGCATCGCCAAAATGCTATGAATTCCTCTCCACAGGCTGCCTGGACACACAGGAAGCGCTGCACCGTCAGAAGTGTTGATGCCACCGTGAAATATTGAAGACAAACAGTGGAGTTATTTTTCCCCAGCGTCCTCGATAATATCCATTCCTCAACTAACGTCACTGATTAAATTGTTCACTTTCAACATTGCTATTTGTGGGAGCTTGTTGTGCACAAATTTACCTGCACTGTTTCCCATATTACAACAATAGCTTCACCACAAAGAATGTAATTAGTTATAAAGCATTTGGGACACTCTGAGATTGTGAATAGTGATGTATAAATGCAAGTCTCTTTTTTTCTCTAATTTATATACAGCCACTTTCACTTTGAATAGCAATTTTTCAGGTCAGCTTTCTCCTTTTGCCTCTTTATTCAGGATAGGATTCTGAAGCGAGTGCTTTCTGCTAGTTACTTTGTTTCTGAATCTACCACAGTGAGTGCCAGCAGGCTGTTTATCCATCCCTAGTTGCCTATCAGTAGGTGGTAATAAGCTGCCCTCTGGAACCACTGCAGTCCATGTGATGAGTGGCTTGGAGGGGAACTTCAAGGTGGTCGTGTTCCCATGTGTCTATTGCCAGTTGTAACAGTGTCACCAATCTGACTGAGATCAGTTAGAATAAGCCAGAGAGAAAGAGACCTCATAGTTCGCTGGGCCAAAGAAACATTATGGAGCTGCAAAACCACTCCATGAACTGAGGCAACTCAAAGCTTCAGTGGTTTCCAATTAAGTTGCCTCATTTCACCATCATGGAATCTGGGCTGCATCATTCGGCTACTGACTGTGCAAATCCACTGAGTCATAACACTTGAAGGAATTATTTTATAAATAACATGCTGAGATCTGATTCGTTTTTGCAGAGTGTGGTGATTTTTTAAAACTAGTATATTTGATTTTTTAATTGATGTGTTGCCCATTCTGAATTCAGACACAATAAAGTTTGAATGCCTTTAGAAATAGACAAAGATTTTTGGCACAAAAAGAGGCCATTTGGTCCATCAGTTTTGTGCCTGCAATCTAGGCTAATTCTTTCTTCCACCTCTTGGTCCGTAGTCCTGTAAATTATACCTTCATTTCGTATCCAAGCATTTTTTAAAAATATAATGAGGATTTCTGCCTTACCTATCCTTTCAGACAATGAGTATCAAATCCACACCACCCTCTGTGTGAAAAAAATATTCCTCAACTCCCCTCTAATTCTTCCATCAACTTATATCTATACATCCCAGTTATTGACCTCTCTGTTAACAGACATAGGTCATACCTATCCACTCTATCCAAGCTTTATTATAGTTTTATATACTGCAGTTAAATTTGCCCTCAGTCTTTTCTGCTCCAAAGAAAAGCTGTTGAGCCTAACCAGTTTTTCCTCATAGTTAATATTTTTCATTCCTAACAACAGACCAATCACTCTCCCTGTTCCCTCTCAAGAGTGATCACATCTACGTCTTTCCTAATTGTTATGCAGAATTGTATGTAATGTGCAGCTACAGTCTATCTAGTGCACCTGATCTATCTGTTCTGTTATCTTTGAGGATCAGTTGCATTCCAAAAATTTCTCTCTTCCTCTACAATTTTCAGAGTCCTACTACTTATTCTGAATCCTCTTTCTTTCTTTCGTTGTCCTCCTCAAATTGAATTCTTTGGATTGAATTCCATTAGCCATTTTTCTACCACCCTGACCAGCCCTTTGGTATCTTTCTGCAGTCTACAACTTTCTTCTTCATTGTCAACCATACGGGCAATTTTTGTATTATCTGCAAACTTCCTGATCATACTATCTACAGGTAAGTCTAAATCATTGATATATATTACAAACATATGGTATCTATGTAGTGGTATCTATGTATTTTATATATGCATATATATATATGATATTTACCACAAATACACAGGAGAGATTGGGAATTGTTGATGTCCAAATGAACCCAGGAGTTTTTTTTCAGAAGTCATTGAAAGCTAACATGCAATAAGTCAAATGGTATTTAGGGTGAAGATCTCTGTCCTCGTTCACGGTTAGAATTCTTCAGGGCTGCTGGAAGTGAATGGAGTTTTGGCTGAAATGCCACATTCTCCGTTCTCACTTGCAATGAGGTGGCCACGGTTGAGAATGGAAAATGTCATTAGCCTTTATCGTAAGACGATTTGAGCTCAGGAGTAAGGAAGTTTTATTGCATTTGTATAGCACTTTGGTGAGACCAAACCTGGAGTACTGAGTGCAGTGTTGCTTTCCTTACTCAAGGAAAGATATACTGGTCACAGAGGGAATGCAACAGACGGTCACTAGACTAATTCCAGGGATAGATTATCATATGTGGAGTGATTGAGTAGACTGGGCCTATACTCTCAAGAAGAATGAAATGTGACCTCATTGAAATATACAAAATTCTTACAGAGCTCGAATGGACGGATACAGAAAGGATGTTTCCCTAGTTGGTGAGGGAGAGGTCTAGAACCAAGGGGCACAGTCTCAGAACAAGATGTAGGCTATTTAGACCCAAGATGAGGAGAAATGTCTTCACCCAATGATGAATCTTTGGAATTATCCAACTCCAGAGTGTTGTAGAGGCTCAATCATTGATTAGGTTCAAAGCAGAGTTTGATAAATTTCTAGATACCAATGACATTAAAGAATATGGGAATAGTGCCAGAAGATGGCTTTGAGATCAGAGATAGTCATGATCTAGTTGACTGCTGGAGCAGGCTCAAAGGGCAAATGGCATACTCCATGCTCCAATGTTTCTATGTTAAAGGCTCAGTACCGAGAATCCTACCGAAAACTGCCTTCCAGTCACAATATCATCTCTCAACTATGACACTTTACTTCCACCCACTGAGCAAATGTTGTATCCGACCAACTATTTTACTTTGGATCCTATAAACTTTCAATTTACAGACCAGTCTGTCATGTGATACCTTGTCAAAAGGTTTGCTAGAATCTATTCAGTCTATATCAAACATACGATCTTCACCAATTCTCCTTGTTACCTCAAAAAAAGTCAATTAAATTAACCTTTCCTGAACAAATTCATGTGGATTGTCCTCATGTGAATTGTTCTCAAATCACCTCTCAGAATTTTTTCCACGGATGGCATGGTAGCACAGTAGTTGGCTCTGCTCCTTCACAGGGACTCCGGTTCAATTTACATGCTGGTTAGGTACACTGACCCGAACAGGCACCGGATTGTAGTGAATAAGGGAATTTCACAGTAACTTATTTGCGTGTTAATGTAAGCCTTACTTGTGACTAATAAATAAAGTTTACATCATTCACTATTGAGATTTTGCTCTCTGAGCGGTAATTATTCATTCTATCCCTTCCTCCTTTTCTAAACTATGGTATGATGTTAGCAATCCGGCATGATTCTGGCACCACATCTGTAGCTGGAGAGGATTGGAAAATTATGGTCTGAGCCTCTACTATTCCTTCCCTTAACAATCTATAATTGTGATACGTTGGCATAGTGGTTAGCAGTGCTGCCTCACAGTGCTAGGGACCTGGGTTCAATTTCCGACTTGGATCACTGTCTGTGTGGAATTTGCACAGTGGCACAGTGAAGAGCATTGTTGCCTCACAGCATCAGGGACCCAGGTTTGATCCCTGATTTAGGTCATTGTTTGTGTGCAGTTTGCATATTCTCCCTGTGTCTGCATAGGGTTCCTTTGGGTGCTCCAGTTTGCTCCCACAGTTCAAAGATGTGCAGGTTAGGAAGATTGGCCATGCTAAATTGTCCCTTAGTGGCAGGGGGCACTTGCTAGGGTAAATGCATGGAGTTATGGGGATAGGGCCTGGATGGGATTGTTGTCAGTGCACACTCGTTGGTTGAATGGCCTCCTTCTGCACTGTAGAATCATAGGATTCTATGATTCTACAGCTCTTGCTGATTTATCCACTTTTAAGGAATCTAGCATCTTGCTCCCTTATTGTGTTTATCCATTCAATTTTCACACTCCCTTTACTACAATGCCTGCTTCAGCTCACTCTATTGTGAAAACATATGCACAATATTCCTTAAGAACCATGCCCACATTTTCCGCTTCCAAACATAAGTTGCCATTTT
The DNA here is from genome assembly GCA_024679065.1 of Sphyrna mokarran. NCBI lineage: Eukaryota > Metazoa > Chordata > Chondrichthyes > Carcharhiniformes > Carcharhinidae > Sphyrna > Sphyrna mokarran. The sequence goes on from JAGIQG010000011.1 coordinate 30,570,187, forward strand.
GGTCTCTTTGGGCCTTTTCTTTCGTTACTTATTCCCACAAGTTTTAAGTATTTATAAAACATTTTCGAGCATTCCTTGATTTTACTTGCTAATATTTTTTCATCCGCTCTCTTTGCATTCCTAATTTCCTTTTTATTTTCATCCTGCACTTCCTAGCTTTTTAAAAATTAAATGTAAATAATGTTCAGTGTTTAGTAGAATTTGAAGTTTACAAACTAAACTACTTGTTCAGTAAATATGCAAGTCAGCAGAATTCGTCCCACTAACTGTGGTGGGCTCTTGTCTTGAATTGTGCCTTTGTTATTCAGTCCACTGCTCATTAAAACTGAAATTGGGCCATTGCAATGAAAATGCTAAAGGTTCAGCAGATTTGACCTTGGTAAGCAGTGTGTCTCAGCAGTTCCAAGTGCACATGGAGAGTTTATCAGCATCTTTCAGCTCAGTGTAAAGTGCAAGTAAATATATTTTGCTCAAAGAGAACACAGTATGTTCACTCTTGGATGTTACTGAGAGAAAAAAAGTCAACCTCACACTGTGCTATAGTGGAAGCTTTCAGATGTCATTGAGTTATCTGGAGGTCACCAAATTGATGTTTATATCAAATTTTATTTGGAAATAGCCATCAACATTTTCATTTCCCTTTCAGCAGGTTTAATGTAAATTGACACAGTACATTCCAAAGTGTACTAAATACATGTGATGCAAATGTAGCTGGAATAAGTGAATGTTTAGATATTTGGATGGGAAGTCCTGTGGCACAGTGGGCAGTAACCCTGCCTCTGAGCCAGAAATAATGAGTTCAAGTCTGCCCCAGAACTTGATTGGCTGGATAGGGAAATTCATAATGTGGCTCAACAGGTTGGGAGTCAATTGGCAAAGTATAAATCTTTCAGATAATATGAATATTAAATGCTCAGGGGACCTGTGTTCAAATCTCATCATGGCAGATAGTGGAACTTGAATTCAATAAAAATCTGAAATTAAAAGTCTAATGATAACCATGAGGTCATTGTCAATTGTTGTAAAAACCCATCAGGTTCACTAATGTCCTTTTAGGGAACAAAATCTATCACCCTTACCTGGTCTTACATGCGACTCCAATCCACAGCAACATAGTTTTCTCTTATTGCTCTCAGGGATGACATAAATGTTGGCCCAGCTAGCAATGCCCATATCTCATGAACAAATTTAAAAAAGCAAGTCTATCAGCAGCTGGAAAGGGGACAGATTAAGGTTTTGGAAGCGGCCCTTCAGCAGAAAACAAGATGTTATATGGACACAGGAGGGTTATAATGACTGGATGGTAACTTGTCAACATTTTGTGCAATACACTAAGACATTAGGGGGTGAGTGGTACCTGCGTTAAGTACACCCTAAAAGAAAGCAGGAAATTCAAGAAAGGAAAGGGAACATTGCATAGAAAACTGGCAAAAATAATTTCAGAAAATAGTACTACAACATTAATTAAAATTAAAAAAAATGTTCTCTGCTTAGATTATATGTCAGCCCTGACATGGAGACTGGGATGGACAAGATGAGAGATCACAAGACACCACGTTATGGTCCAACAGGTTTATTTGAAATCACAAATTTTCAAAGTGCTGCTCCTTAGTCAGACTTCACCTGCTGGACTATAACCTGGTGTTGTGTGACCTCTCACTAGATTATAAATGATATTGATCCAACTGTAAATACCTTAAAGATAATGGAACAATTTCACGGTGTTCAAATGAAGTATCATCAGATTATCGTCCCGATGTTTAGATTTCTTTTGATTCATCAAGGTACAAGATGTCATTCCAAACATGAACAATATATCAAGAGTTTATCATTTAAGGTGCACATACAACTTTTGGTAAAGTCTTATTCTGGAATAAATGCGCCACCTACTGGAAATTATTGCAACAGCTTCTCAGATAGTGCAACACTGTTAAGATTTTTATTTGATTCTTTAAATTATGATCGTAAATTAAGTTTTAAAAGAGCATGCAGCATCTGAGCACATTGGCATTCATGTAAGTAATAAATTGTGAGAATTTTTTAATTTCAACTTACCGAATGAAAATCTTAAGTGCATTAACAGTCAGCATTTTATGCATTTAAAATGATATATAGACTTGCAAGCATGGAAAAAATAAATGGTATACTGACACAATGATAAATGGTGCATTCAGAGGTCAAGGTAATGTCAATGTGTATTATTAATGCACACAATTAGAAATATTCCATTTATTAGCACTATCATCAGGAGTGCAAATATATTTCAAAGAGCTTTGAATTCTTCAACCTGTCCAGAAAATCTAAATTTTCTGTGAAAATACAACAAAAAATTCTAAATTCAAGTATAAAAATTCCATGACAGTAAAATAATGTGATTGTTATTGAAGTGTGAATTAGGCAGTAAATGTCAACAATTAATATTCTAAAAATATATATGAAGTAAGGTTTTTGTGATATTTGTTCTAATTCCCTAATTTGTTCATCTTTATAAATGTTTGAAAATTAGTTAACAATATGCAAGTCATATTAGGCAGGTTCTTCAGAGCACCTGTGGAATATTTCTCAATAGCTTAAATACAAAAGTCAAGATTTTGAAATCAAGTTCCTTACTCAAGTGGCTCAGCTGTTCGAACACTTGCCTCTAAGTTGCAAGATCTTGTCGTGATGTCTCCTCCAGGGTTTGAGAACAAACATCTACTCTGACACTCCAGTGTAGTGCTGAGGGAAAGTTGTACTGTCAGAGATGCCCTTTTTCAGATGAAATGGTAGGTAGCACTTTGGGTGAGAGTGATACTTCACACGTCAGGAACCCGGATTCGATTCCCACCTTGGATTGCTGTCTGTATGGAGTTTGCATGTTCTCCTTGTGCCTGTGTGAGTTTCCTTTGGATGCTCCAGTTTCCTCCCACAATCCGAAAGTCTTGCTGGGTGAGTGCATTGACCATGCTAAATTCTCCCTCGATGTAACCGAATAGGCGCCGGAGTGTAGCAACTTGGGGATTTTCACAGTAACTTCATTGCACGGTTAATATAAGCTTTTTTGTGACAATAACAAATGAAATTTAAAAACTTTTAAATCAAGGCCCCATTTGTCTGCTCAAGTGGACGTAAAAAGTCCAGTGCACTGTTTTGAAGAAGAGTAGGGGAGTCATTCCTAGTGTCTTAGCCAATACTTATCCCTCAATCAACATCACAAAAAAACAGATTATCTGGCCATCAACACATTGCTGTTTGGGTGGAGGTTGCTGTACATAAATTGGCTGCCATTTTTCCAACAAACTACTATGCTTCGGAAATCTTGGATATAAAGAACTTTGAGATACCCAGTGGTCATAAAAAATGCTATATAAATGCAAGTCTTTCTTTCTATTTAATCCTCCATGCAAGAATCTCATCAAGAGAATTACTGTGAAGCCACACATAACACGTGAAGATAGGGTATTTACCAATTACATACCCAGTAAACTTGCCAGAAATAAACAAAGTTTGTCCATTCCTGTGTCACTGGATTTGTTTCAGTGCAATATTCTTACTTTCTGTTAAAACCTCTGGCATTAAGAAATAAATTTTGCTGGACCAGAGTCTCATTTCTTCAGATTTTAATTATGGTTGGAGATTGTTTAAAAATTAACAAACTCAGATCATTTTCTTTACTTTCTCTCATTTCTCTCTCTTCATCCCATCTTTCTTTCACATTCTAAATTTCACTTCCTGTCCGTGAAATAGCATTGAATCAAGTATTCAAACTTGCACTTATCGATTTAGCCTGATTAGTTGAAATGCTGTAGTTCGCCGTGTTCAAAGGACAAAAGAAAAGTATAACACAGAAGCAGGTCCTTCAGCCCTCCAAGTCCATGCCGATCATGACGCCCTAACTAAACTAGTATTTTGAACAATGTCAAACAGGTCAAGATCAATATGACTTCAGCCACAAGATATGGACAGGGTTTTCCAGCACTACCCCTCACCACTTCCCCATGGCTGTTTACCAGTGGCAGAGCCAGCTCACAAATGAGATTATTGTCCCATGTTGAGATCACTTCATTAAAGGCTGTAGTAAGTCTGTGGGAAATGCAAGTTATAATATACGGCAGGATGACATTTATTCATAACTGAGTGAAAAATCATTGGTATTCTATAATGGAGATTGCACTCTGCATTCTTACAGAGAGGAGATACAGGGGTTTATTTCCATCTAAGGTCAATTAGGGCACTAAATGTTGGCCTTACTCATATCCGACAAACAAATAAAAAAACAGTTTCTATGTGAGAAATCCATGGGATTGGAAAGTTGACTTTACATCCTGGGTGGGTTAAATTAACATTGCCCCTAAATAAATATCTAAATAAGGCAGGATTTTCCAGTCCTACTGAAAGTAACCTCCTATTGTGGGTTCCCCAGTTGCGGGATAGGTGAGCTACACAAAATGCTGGAGACATCAGTGGAGCTCGAAAATCCCATTCATAGCTTGTGTTTAAAGTCATATTGTTCTTGATCAGTTTGATATTCATAGGATCATAGAATCCCTACAGTGCAAAAGGAGGTCATTCAACCCATTGAGTCTGTGCCAATCATAATCCTACCCTGCCCCTATTCCTGTAACTCCTCATATTTACTCTGCTAATCCCCCTGATACTTGGCTTAATTTAGCACGGCCAATCAACCTAACCCGCACATCTTTGGACTGTGGGAGGAAACCAGAGCACCCAGAGAAAACCCACGCAGACACTCTGAGAAAGTGCAAACTCCACACAGAGAGTGACCCAAGGCCAGAATTGAACCCAAGGCCAGAATTGAACCCAAGTCCCTGACGCTGTGAGGTAGCAGAGCTAACTACTGTGCCACCAGGCTATCCTTTCAGATCAAATGTGAAATTCACAGACAATGGAGAATGGGAGACCCAGCAGGAGAGCATTGAAATAACTAAGACAGGCCTTAATAAAGGCAAAGATTTTTTTTAAAAATTCAGCAGCGGATGGATTAGCATAGGGGTGGAAGCAGATAATTTTACTATGTGGTAGTAGATAGACAGGATATAGTCAGTTTACGGTCAAATAAAAGTCTAAAGTGGTCAACAGTCCAAAATAAAAAAAAACAAAAGCGGTCTTGCAGAATCTGTGTATTGAGAAATACAGTTAATGTTTCAGATTGATGATCTTTCCATAGTTGTTTTAAGTTTCAAAAGCCTTCAGGGAATGGTACAATAGATACTGAAGGGCTTCTATGTTGACTTCAAGTATTCTGCACAAACAAGGATAAATAGAACATAGAACAATACAGCACAAACAGGCCCTTCGGCCCACGAGTTGCGCCTTGTTGTCTAACGAGGGGTATACACGCAATGGTTGTGAGAGGGCTGTTCTTGGATTTTTCGAGAGTAGCCTAGTACTTCACGTTGTTAGTGTATGCTTGACCTGGACCATTTGATGGGCAACACAACAGTTCAGTGACTATTGCTGTGCTGTGCAGATACATGGATTTGGGCCTGTGTCTGTGAGAATTTGTGCACTCTTCCCGTGCTTGCGTGGGTTTTCTCCGGGTGCTCTAGTTTCCTCCCACATCCCAAAGATGTGCTCTTAGGCTGATTGGCAGAATAAATTCTCCCTAAATTGTCACAAATTTGGTTCCAACACATAGATTTATAAACATAGACAGGGATCATGGGTAGAAGTGGGAACATTGAGGTGGCGGTGCGGGCTCGTTGGGCCGAAGGGCCTGTTTCCCGTGCTGTTTTGTTCTTTGTTCTTTGATGCCAGACCCACAGCAAAGTGGTTGACTCTTAACTGCTCTCTGGAACTGCTGAGCAAATGACCACTCAGTTCAAGGGCAATTAGACATGGGCAACAAATACAAGCATTGCCAGAGGTACCTACATCCCATGAAAGAATAAATTTAAAAATCTGCTGTGCCAACTCAGCTTTAGCTGTCACCGCAAACCAAAGGATGGGCAATCAGTGCCAGCCACTGATGACATGGTTCATGATTCAGATTTGCGATCTTCACACAGATATCTAGCAGGGAGAGTTATTCTGCAATTGGAAATGTGATAGAGCAGACTATTAGCATACAGAAACAACAGTTATATTCTGGAGGAGTTCTTCATTACTTTGCTTAAAATTTGTGGCATTATGCTGCACAAACCTGCCAACACAATTGGAGAATTGCTGGGAGCTAACAAGTGTAAAGCTAAAGAATAGGAACATGAGCAGGAATGGGAAGAGCAGAAGGGAGCTGAGGCAAAAGAGGAAGCAAGGCAGGAAGCTAGAAGCATCTTTCAGACTAAGCTGCATGTGAAGAGGTGAGTTGTGTGTGATATCAGTGAACACACTTTAAATCCCATGAACCAACAGTCCCACATTCCTTAACTTCACTGTCGTTGACTATCATTGTCACTGATGAATACTGCATTATCTTGGTCACAGTGCAGAAATAAAAGCCACCACAAAATAAATGTTTCAAACCAAATTTAGAAAAAGAAGCATTCCTGTACCCATATGCCTTTTACAACCTTACGTGTCTTATCACCAATGAAGTACTTTTGAATTGTAATCAGTCATAATGCGGGAAACACAACAGCAATTTACAAATGTGATCACATCCAGATAATCTGTTATTTCATGACATTGATAGAGGGTTGGCTAGGACACCAGGGATAATGTCCCTGTATCTCTTTGAAATAATGACATTAGATCTCTTGTGATCATCTGTCTCAGTTTAATGTCTCATTCAAAAGGTAACACTTTTGACAAACTGATACTGGCTCGTAACATTTTGACGCATGGGCTGGTGGGATACTAATTGAGCCACAGCTGACAGCTCTCTGCCTTGATTTCTTTCAAATCAAATTGATAAATAATATGATGCCTCATTGCATTCAAACATTCAAATATAAACTAATTAACTATATGCAACCCTTTAGTGCCTAGCCTAAGCTTTTTAATACTCTGCTGGGGTATGCCACTTCAATGCTGACTTTTGGAGGTGGGGTGGCTACTGCAGATAGTGGGCCTTAACAGACTAAACCATTGCAGTATAGGAAGCAAAAGACTGGACTGGTTGTTTGAGAGGCCGATAGGAGGGGCACTAAGTGGAGTGGCAGGGCTATGAAGATGGATCCTGAGAGGGGACAGCAGATTTCTTACTCGTGAAGTTACTGCCACCTCTGTCAGGCGGCACCTCAGCAATTCAATATTAGAGAACAGCTTGTTGAACTGCTATGACAGCCTGCAAGTCCCTTTCAATGCTGATAACTATACACTATGGTGACAGCTGTTTGAACTCACATGGCCACTAACTGATTTTGCATGGTTCAAGTTTCAGCTTCCACTGCGGCACTCAGATTTTTTGTGATGTTGCTTGTGCTTCAATGAAAGCTGAGACATTTGTCATCAGGCATTGCATTTTGGTTGTGTCCACGGGCATGCTAATAGAGTTGACTACCACATCCAAGCTGGAAAGGATTGACTCAAATATCTGTACAAAGTCCTGCACCAAGATGATGCCGGACTCCTGTATACTGTTTTCACTGTTAACAGCCTCTCATTGCAGGCTTCTCAATGCAGCAAGCATTTTGTTGTGTGCACGCATCAACTCTCTTCTGTCACCTGGACCATTAAAGTTCTCGTCTAAATGCTTTTCAACAGAGTCATTTAGAGATGCAAGGACTGATTAGGGACAGTCAGCATGGCTTTGCGAGCGAAAAATCATGTCTCACAAATTTAATTGAGTTTTTTGAAGGGGTAACCAAGAAGGTAGATGAAGGCAATGCAGTTGACGTTGTCTATATGGAATTTAGCAAAACCTTTGGCAAGGTACTGCATGGTAAGTTGTTGCGTAAAGTTAAATCTCACGGGATCGAGGGTGAGGTTTCAAAACAGATACAAAATTGGCTTCTTGGCAGAAGGAAGAGGATGCAGAGAGTTGTTTTTCAAACTGGAGACTTGTGACCAGTGGTATGCCTCAGGGTCCAGTGCTGGGCCCACTGTTTATTTATATCATTTCATATTAATGATTTGAATGAGAATATAGGGGGTATGGTTAGTAAGTTTAGAACATACATAGAACATAGAACACTACAGCGCAGTACAGGCCCTTCGGCCCTCGATGTTGCACCGGCCAGTGAACCCTCTAACCTAAACTATTCCAATATCATCCATATGCCTATCCACCGAACATTTGAATGCCCCCAAAGTAGGCGAGTCCACAACTGCTGCAGGCAGGGCATTCCACGCCCTCACCACCCTGTGTGTGAAGAACCTGCCTCTGACATCCGTCCTATAACTACCACCTCTTAATTTAAAGTTATGTCCCCTCGTGTTGGTCATCACCATCCAAGGAAAAAGGCTCTCACTATCCACCCTATCCAATCCCTTGATCATCTTATACGCCTCAATTAGGTCACCGCGTAACCTTCTTCTCTCTAATGAAAATAACCTCAGGTCCCTCAGCCTTTCCTCATAAGGCCTTCCCACCATACCAGGCAACATCCTGGTAAACCTCCTCTGCACCCTTTCCAATGCTTCCACATCTTTCTTATAACGTGGCGACCAGAACTGTACGCAATACTCCAAGTGCGGCCGCTCCAATCTCCAAGTTTGCAGATGACACCAAGATTGGTGGCATGGAGGACAGTGAGGAAGATTATCTCCAAATGCAGCAGGATCTTGATCAATTAGACCAGGGGGCTGATGAAAGACAGATGGAACTTAATTTTGACAAATGTGAGATGATGCATTTTGGTTGATTGAAACAGGGCAGGACTTACTCAATTGATGGTAGGGCACTGGGGAGAGTTATAGAACAAAGAGATCTTGGAGTACATGTTCATAGCTCCTTGAAAGTAGAGTCACAGGTGATCAGAATGGTGAAAAAGGCATTCAGCATGTTGGTTTTATCGGATAGAAAATTGAATACAGGAGTTTGGAGTCTTGTTAAAGTTTTACAAGACATTGGTAAGGCCACACTTGGAAAACTGTGTGCAATTCTGGTCACCTTATTATAGAAAGGATATTATTAAACTAGAAAGAGCGCAGAAAAGATTTACTAGGATGCTACCGGGACTTGATGGATTGAGTTATAAGGAAAGGTTGAATAGACTGGGATTTCTTTCTCTGGAGCATAGAAGATTGAGGATGATCTTATACAGGTCTATAAAATAATGAGGGGCATAGACAAGGTAGATAGTCAAAGGTAGGGGCGTCTAAAACTCGAGGGCATAGGTTTAAGATGAGAGGGGAGAGATACAGAAGTGTCCAGAAGGGCAATTTTTTCATACAGAGAATGGTGAGTGTCCAGAACAAGCTGACAGAGGGAATAGTAGAGGCAGGTACAATTTTATCTTTTAAAAAGCATTTAGATAGTTACATGGATATAGAGGGTTATCAGCCAAATGCGGGCAATTGGGATTAGTTTAGGGGTTTTAAAAAAAAAGCAGCATGGACAAGTTGGGCCAAAGGGCCTGTTTCCATGCTATAAACCTTTATGATTCTATAACTATGAGTCTATACATGACTTCATCCTTCAGTGAGCTGGTATATCTCTCATCCCTTTAACAGGTGCAGGCTGTCTTTAAGCAATATTAGTGATAGGTAATGCTAGCAAGTATTGATTTGGGATCCTTGTTTATACATAAAGCTGGCCATTATTAGCATCATTACAGTTAGAACATAGAACAGGCTAAAAGCATACTGAGATTCCTGCCCCTATTATTGGGGATGTCAGATTTAGTGCCAATGCACCTGTAAGTTAGAAATTCTTATTTAGGCAATAATCTACAGCTGTTGAGACCAAAACTCTGTGCCGGTAACTATTTGATGATTTAGTGTGTTCCAGTGGGTAATTTAGACAAATATCATTGATGGGCAATCTATTGTTTGTTTGGAATTTTATAACCTCTTATTTATAAAATGATTACTTTAGTAATCACTAATAAACAGCAACATATCTCACAGGGTTTAATTCTATTGCAATGCCTTATTTAACACAATTCATCTCTCTTTTTTTAATTGTCTTCTTTGAGTATTTGAAAGACAATTATTTGTCATTTTTACAATCAGTTCTCATTGAAACGGAAAGACAAGATTTAATTACCCTTCCCACTGAACGCTATTATACATATAATAGATTTGGCCACAGGTTATTCACGGAATTCAGCAAGAAAGACCTCAAACCCTCACCATTAAAGAAACTCTTTTGGTTTTAAAATCTTAGCAAAGGATTTGATCAGGATTATGAGTGAAACATTCACTCAATTCTCAAAATCTGTATTTTTCTCACAGAGCAAGCATAAAATGTATTTCATTAATTTTTTTATAACATTTTCAAACTTAGACTTGAAAAATGCATCAAAGTCATATTCTTTTCGTCATTTTTCCTTTCCATCCTGAAGGCATTAACTCTTTGCTGGGGTAAAATTCTAGACACTTCCACTCTTCATCAAGTACATAATATTTATCTGGGATCTCTGTGGTGAGTGGTAGCAAGTTATCCAATCATATGAATTTCCCACACAATCCCAACAAAGCCCCTGAAGTCCAGACACATACATACATTTCCGATAAGGATTACTGGACAATAATTCAAAATAGGAATCCTGATTGACATTCTGCTCTTTAAATTGATGGAAGTTAAGGGTAATTCCCTAGCTGAGTCCAGCTAACCCAGATCAGGGATTGAACTTGGAGTTTTCAGGTGTACAAAGTCAATTGTCCCTTAGTTCAATTCAATGATCCAAACTTAATGGGTATAATTTTCCCCAAAATATTTGTGTCATAATGGTGAGAAAACAGGAGTATTACACACTGGTCTTTCATGCGCACTCTATATTGCAATCTTTCAACACTGTGCAATGAAACAGCCTCCATGTGAATCATGCCATGGACACTGAGGAGGAGAGGAGGGCCATCTTCTTTCCCCTACACAGTCAATGACCAGAGGTCAGGCCAGGGAAGTGGTGGCAGCGGCAGTGAGTGTCTATGTACTGGCACAAAGGACTGGAGATGGCAGGGCAGAAAGCATATCAACAACTTCATTCAGGCAGCAAGGGAAAGTGTTCATCCCATCTTGGCATCAGTCTCGTCTGTCACAACTAGAATGTCCATGTCAATCCATTCCCTGATACTCCACGGCCTATCAGCACCTGGCTCCTAGCACCTTTCCCAACTGGCAACCCCGCTTCACAACTCCTGTCTGCCAACGCATGGTGCTGACATACACCACCCAGTTGTCCCCACCCCGACGCCCTGCACCTTCCAGCCATCAGGCTTTCAATCCCCCTTTTTGACCCTGCAGGAGAAAATGGCCCCTAACAGGAAGGAGGGAAAGAAAATAAGAGGCGGGGTTTCCGAGCTCCTGTCCTGACTCCCTGAGAGGAATGTGCTATGTGATTGACAACCAGATCATCATGAGCCAGAGAAGTGAGAAGCCACAAAATCTTCATTCATATGACACATCTCAAATAAGTCGCAATCTGCCCAGAACCTTGTCCCTCCTTTGCATTGATTAGGCAGCAAGATGACATTGCTGCTTCACAGCACCAGGGCCCAGGTTCAATTCCAGCCTCATGTTACTGTCTGCGTGGAGTTTGCATATTCTTCCCGTATCTGCGTGGGTTTCCTCCGAATGCTCCGGTTCCCTCTCACATTCCAAGAATGTGTGGGTTAGGTTGATTGGCCATGCTAAATTGCCCCTCTGTGACAGGAAGATTAGCTGGGTAAACATGAGGGGTTACAGGGATAGAGCCTGGTTGAAATTGTTGTCAGTGCAGACGTGATGGGCTGAAAGGCCTTTCCTGCACTGCTCTCATGTTATAATTCTCTCAACCAAGTGTCTTCTTTTGCAAGAGATGGTCCTGATGAGGTTGAGTGATCAGAAGTCATCGCTAATTAGTATGTCCCCACCTCAGTCAATACCTCCAAGGAAATCACCTATCAGTCAACACAGGTTTCGGCTGCACCATCAACCAGTGCAGATACGGTTACCATGGTGGGACATGTTCGCGGTGAGGTTTCTGGAGCCCTTCTGGGGTGCACCACGCAACCACTGAAGCCAGAAAGTCCAAGGCCTTGGGCAGACAGAGGTTTCCTGTCACCAAAGAAACAATTGGTCTTCAGCCTGGTGCTGAGCCACTGGAATCAGTTGTCCCAAAGTTGCAGAAGATGCAGAGGCAGAGCCAGGAATTGCAGGAGGGAGCAACAGCAACATTCCTGTGTCTGCGAGGTTGTTTGAGGGAGTTCGCCAATCCAGACCCATCATCCCTGGTGTGACATCAATAGAAGCCATAGTAGGGTGTGTGGGCAAGGGGTAGCAGCCAGGGCGGAGGGGCGGGGTGCTGGGGGAGGGGGGGCGAGGCGGGGGGGAGTGCCTCCTAGTGCGTGAACCTTCTGGCAATGAGGGTTCTGCCCTGCCAGTTCCTTGCTGCCACCTGTCCTCCATCTCCTCCTCGAACTCTTCTTCCAAATCCTCCTGGTCTTCCTCCACTGGGATCCCTTCCTCTTCGTCCAGGGAGTCTCCTGCTGCTATGCTATGTTGTGGTGAGCATAGCAGACCACCACAATGCAGAGGGAGACTCTCATAGGGTTGTATGGATAGCCCTGCCAGAGCAGTCCAAACAGCAGAACCCCATCTTCAGCAACCCGATGCACAGCTTGACAATGGACCAGGTGGAATCATGGGCCTCCACCTTGTAACGTGTCTCCACCTCAGCCTAATGACCAGTGTCATCAGCCATGACTCTGTAGGTAACCCCATCCCGGTTGCCTAGGATGGTCAAAGACCCAGGGATGTCTGAATTGGGCAAAATGTAGCTTTTATGCGTGCTTGCCAAGTGCTTGCATACTCCTGCATGATGTTAAGCTGGTGGTCATAGACAAAATGGAACCCCTTTCAATTAATAAAGAGCATCATCATATGGGGTCCACAGGGCATTGTACATACTATTGAAAGCCCCTGTACATAAGGCATCCTGGCAAAGGCGGCAAAGTCTGCAGACCAGGCATCCTGTTGGGCTCGGCCCGCATCAGCATGAATGTAGTGGCCTATCTGGGTTTACAGGGCATCCGTCACCTCATAAGTGCACTTGTGTGTAGAGGACTGGGGAGGTAGTATAGAGTTCTCTGCTGGACATCGTCTGGAAGGCCAAGAAGTTGAAGGCCACCATGACCTTCACTGCCAAAGGGAGTGGGTGTTCTCCTGCCCTGTGAGATCCAGATCCATGAGGATAGGAGATAGAAGACAGGAGCAGGATGAGGCCATTTGGCCCTTCGAGCCTGTTCCGCCATTCATCATGATCATGGCTGATTATCCAATTCAATAGCCTAATTCTGCTTTCTCCCATAACTTTTGATCCCAGTTGTCTCAAGTGCTATATCTAGCTGCCTCATACATTCAACGTTTTGGCATCAACTATTTCTTGTGGTAATGAAATAGACATCCTCTGGGCCCCTCTTGGGCCGATAAGCAACCATGCCCTGATCCCAATTGGCAGCCCCTGCCCTCCTGCTGCAGTTTCTGGCCCAGGCTAGCATTACCACGGACAAGCACCTCTCTCATTCATCACAGTGGCCACAAGATTGGCTTAAAGCAAAATCCATTGTTGCTGGATGGGTTTGGGTGTGTGTGTGTGGTGGGGGGGGGGGGGGGGGGGGTGGTGGTGGCGTGAGAGACTGTCCATAAGCAGACTCTTGGCATTGGCCACCCAGAACCTCAATGGGTTGCCAATATCCTTGCCATAGCAGTCATGGCGAAGGTGGACGGGACATAACAGCTATGTTGCAATCCCTATTGGAATTCCTGAGGTATAGACATGAGTGAACCCACCTGTATGTCTGATGCACTGGTTTCCAGGAGTGGTTTGCAGTTCAAGCAGAAGGCAAAGGGGCACCCTCATGACTAGCATGAGATGAGTTCCCATCAAGGGCAACACTGCAGAGTCCATGCAGTGTGAAGAGCCATGTTAACACCAGCAGAGCTCCCTAGCTTGGAGCAGCAGCTGACAGAGCTGCTGAGTGTCACTGTTAGTGGGGTCAGGGACGGATTGTCCACAAGAACCACAGAGTCTGTCCAGCATCAGATAGCAGGGTAACCAATGCAATCTGAATGGGGCCACATACAACCACATATGCAACCCCTCAGGAATCGCTCAGTGACCAGAGGAAATCCATGTATCACAAGCCTCAAGCCAGCGGTAACCCCTGACCTGAGTACCCCCAAACCCCTGCACATATACCAGCCCCCTCATCCCATTCCACACCATAATATCTATTGAGACACTCCCCCACACTCATTTCCCCTTGCAGTGGTACTCACCTCTTCACTCTCCTTTGCTACTGCTACACCTGAGCCACACTTTTATAGACCAGTAGTGATTCGCACCAATGTGACATCTCAATGGAGAAGTGGGAAGCCTGTGTGCTGAACTTGCTAATTGTATTGAAATCCAGTCAATCTCATGCTAATAAATTTCACAGCCTTTCTGGGCAGTAAGCGGTTTGTGCCACTCGGAAGGGACTAGGAAGATAGGAAACTTTCTGGTGCTCATTGAGAATCGGAGTTTTGACATTGCATTCTATTTTTCCAGGTTGCCACTCCTGACAATCAGCATGGTGAAGTGATAAAATCTTTAGTGATGGTAAAATATGGGCCAATAATTGCCTCCTGGCATTGCACTGATATTGATGTCAATTGACATGCTGGTTAAATGCATTGGCCATGCTAAATTTTCCCTCAGTACACCCCAACAGCCACTGGAATTTAGCAACTAGGGGATTTTCACAGTAATTTCGTTGTAGTGTTAACGCCTAATTGTGACACTGATAAAATTAACACGAACTTTAACTATTCCCAATATACCACAGGACTGTAGATGGCTTCCACTTTAAACAAAAGCCATTGTTCCAGTTTTCCTCCAGCCTGTGCACTAATGAGTTGATTTCAACCAATAATGTGAACTCAGCGAATTAGAGTAGTTTTCTATCATTCTTTGTCTGGGAGTTGTGATGGAAGTTTTGTTGAACATTTCCTCACTTCTGTTGCTCTCTTTCATTATTTTACATCAGGCATTTCCTTTTGTGCGCTTCTTAATGGGTCTTACAACCCTTTTTCTCGGACACGCTTTCACATCATCTCTCAAATGCACACAATCGTGTTATCATTTTGCCTCACTTCTCTTGTATTTTATGTTGCACACAGACATTTTTTTCTTCCTCACACTCAAGTAGGTTTGAACTTGTAGCAGAATAGAAATATAAATGCTTTGGACTATTGAAATGCCCGACCCTTTCTCCACATACATTTGCACAACATTATGCTTCACAAGACATAAAAATTAATACCAAGGTTAGAAAGGAAAAATTAGGAAGGGGTGACTGAAATAAAAGGCAAGGCAATGGCCCTGGTACTGACATGAGAACCAAAATGTTTTGCTGGTTAGACATTAAATGTTAGTTCTGCTGATAGAATTAAAGACTAAACACTGATGCTAGGCTTACTCTTCCTCCAAGAAGCTTCAAATTATGCTCAGGAGAATATGTTATTGAAACAAATGTAGCTTTGTAGCAACCATTATAAAATTAATAGCTTTTTTCTCTTCACTAGTCCTTCTCCATTGACAGTGGATTTCCTCCAATTTTTTTTAGAAATCCCATATGGAATTAAATAAAAATATTGGGCACAATATCAGGGTCATTTGCCTTCTCCTTCCCATGCCCTGTGTAGCAGCCTCTGCACAGTCTCACCTCAGTTTTATTTTCTCCTATCTATTTTCTCCTGGGAGATTATACGAGTCCCAGATTATGAGAAACCCATCCCAAGAAATACCATACCAATTTAGGTCTGAAGATCAGAGTTATTGTTTGGAAGCTTTGCATTTTTGGTGATATTTTTAGAATCTACTGGTATCAAATTCCAGGTTAAAGATTAATGGAAACTGTTGGCTGTTTTTTCAGATCATTCATAGCTATGTTACTGGTTCATTAACATTGCCAGTTGCAGTATAACAAGAATCGACCTCTTGTTGCCAATGGCAGAAAAGGTACTGGAGATCATTTTTTTTTGCTCCTGTCCTTCCTCCTGCAAGTGATTGAGGCCTTTGAACCTTCAGGCCCTAAGTCTCCAAACTCCAGGCCTCTCAGGAGCATCGTCAAGCCCCTTAATTCATCTCCTTGAGAGCACTCCAGGGAACAATGTTCCAAATTCTGCAGGAGTATTTGAGCACAGCCAACAGCACATAGCTCCTCAGCAGCAACAGGATGCAGGTATTCCCAGTTTCCTTCCAACAAATGGCAGACGAAGCATGTTTTCTCAAATAAACTGAGGGACAAAGCAACAGGAGCAGCCCCTTAAAAAAGGGGGAATTGCTGGAAGCAAAATAAATCAAAGTGTAAAGGAACCTTAAAACATCAAATTAAAATATGATTAAAAGAGGCAATAATAAACACTAACTGTTGCAGGGGAACTGGAGATCACTGTCATTCTTTTTGACTAAACAATTAAACTAACTTAAATTAATGAGGGACAAATTGAAAGGGGCAGTCCCCAAAAGAAAGGGAACTGCCTGAAACAAAAGACAAAGTAGAAAGGAAACTTAAAACGTCAAACTAAAATGTGATTAAAAGGGTCAATAATACACTCCAGTCCTTGCATTGCCCAGTGGGCATAGAAGGCATCAATATTGCCTTTGAAAGCTGCATGCTCTCTCCCCAGGGACACCTGGCCACAAAATATTGCTGTGATAGAGGAACAAATAGTCAGGTTGGATGACCCCCTTAGTCACCCGCTGCCTGGACGTGTAGATGCCTCATCTCGCCAGGCCCAGGAGCAGGTTCACAAGGAGGCCCTCCTCCTTCCCCACTTCCTCCGCTGCACTGGGTGCCTGTAGATCAGGAGCATGGAGCCAAAGTGCAAACAAAACACCCAATAAAAGTTTTTTTGACAAAACTGAAAAGGTCGTGCAGCCTATAGCAATTAATAACAAGATCATTGTCAAGGACTAAATCAATTTTCACTTGGAAGTTAATAAAGACAGCCAACTCAGATTGGTTAATGGTAAATCATGTCTGATGAACCTGATTGGTGCACTGGATGTTGCAAATAAGAAATTTCAAAAGGCATTTGGTATAGTGCCTCACAACAAAACTATTCAGAAAATAGAAGCATGTGATATTAAAGGGATGATGGCAATTTGGATAGAAAGTTGGCCATGAATGGTTATTTTTTGACAGGAAAGAAATATGCAATAGAGTCTCACAGGGCTCTGCATTAGTGCCAATGCTTTCCTTGTTATATATAAATTTTGAAGTTTAAGAACAATACAAAACTTGGCAGTGTCATAAATAGCGTATGATAATAGCAAATGTCAGGAAGATATAGGCTGACTAATAACATTGGGATATACATAGCACATGGCAGATGCAACATAACATGGATAGACTGCAAAGCTATATACATAGGAGAAACATTGTAGAATTGCAGTATAATGTGAATAGTACTATTTTGAGGAGGTGGGGATTAGAAGGAGCTGGGAATGTACAATCCTAACAAAAATACATGGTGATGGAAGAAGTGTGTAAGCTACTTGGCTTTGCAAATAATGGCATTTACTGCAAAAAGAAAATAATCTGTGGTTAGTCCTCATCTGGAGTATTGTGTACAATTCTAAACACAACACTTTAAAAAGGGTGTCAAAATATTTGTATAGAGAAGCTTTACATTAGATTTTGCGGAAACATGAGACTTCTTCCCATTTGCTCATCAACAAATGTCTTGCTGATGATGGATAGTTGAGAATATTTAGTGGACCTGTCAGGAAACAAAGGTAGTTTTAAGTAATCTTTATTTGTATTTATGGATATTAGAAACAAAGCAGAGCTTTAACTTTAATTTTGTATTTCCGATTAAAAAAGGGTTAAAACTTTATTTAGCTTCATGTTAAACAAAGATGTCTACATGTCTGCATTGTAATTTATAAGTTGTGCAACATGAAAACAAATAGGGTTTAAAGAAAGACTAGGCTGATGCTTGGCAATTATGAACCCACACTTAAAAGCATAGGCACTTGCAGTTCAGTTGGGATCGGGTTCATGAGAAGAAAGCAGTTCTCACAGAAACTGTCAGCAGAAAGGTAGGACAATGGCATAAGGAGCAAAAAGCAAGCCCCAGAAGCTAAAGAACAGATACTCTCAGAAACCAGGAACTGAATAGAGAAGTCTCAGAAAGACTGAAGTCAAAGGCACAAAGACCAGGAATTTAAACAAGTTACTGATCACTGCAGTTAAAGAAAGGGACAGAGAAAGACTGCCAATTAAAGGACAGAGTTTAAAGGTGCAGATCTGGAGAAGGTTAATTCTAAGGTTAGTGACACCCTAATAAAGCTGTGAAGCAGTGGTGTTGTGTTGGCATGGCTGGATACCTGAGAGATTGTATAGAAACATGAATGGCAATACAAGACAGGGGAATACTAAAAGGAGAGAATGAAATCATGGAAGTGAATCCTTGGTGAAGTCACCCAAGAGAAAGCATTGTTTGGGAAAAGTTTCTAATGCATGTTTTTCAAAAGTGGAGTTTGGAAACACTTACAATGAAAGCATGAGATAAACATCTGGGGGAATTTGACAATACCACAAAAGTTATATTGAGTGGTACCTGTCTGTTGATTTCAGAGTATGATGTGTCTAACAATAGTTGGCCTGTTGGATTACATGGACCGTGTACTTGCCAAGAGCATTATAGTAGAAGATACATTTATAATTTATATCTTTAAAAATCTGAATACAAATGTGGAAATATAGGTAGGGTGAAGGAGTACTGTATTATAATCAATCTTTTCATGTTTAGTAAATGTGTTCTTCTGTTAAATGTAAATTTTGTGACTCATCCACGTCTCTAAAGAAAAAATAAAAATTATGACGTGGAATTTGTCCATCCCACCTATCATGGGAATCACAGCAGGTTGGGGTAGACCATACAACAGTACCTTGAGCAGGAATTTCGGCCATAGGGCAAGTGCAGCCAGAAAATCCTGCCCATAGTCTATTGGGCCAGTGTTCCATTTTGGGATCTGACTCCCCAGTAGCAAAAGCAGCTGGGATCATAATAGACCTAAGATAGACTTTATTTGAAATTTGCTGTGCTGGAAGCCTAGGAGTGAAACAATTCCTTTCTAATGTAACAATAAACAATCAGACAATCATAAATTAGGTATGTGCACATTTTATGGGAGTTTTCAGTAAAAGTTGAAATAAAACCTGCCCCGTTAATGCAAAGGAATAATCCAAGCATAATTGTCTGATGTGTGCACTGTGGTAACATCAGCTACATGTAATTTATTTTGATACACTTGCTGTCAAGGATCTTACAAAGTGAGTAAGCTTCTTCGGAATACATACCTCAGTACTTTCCTGTCATGTTTTAATAAGGTAAGCAGTAAGACAAAGTTAGCTATATTAACCATAGTTCAGTGGTAACACAACAGTGACTTCAATTCAAATGCAAATTAGTGTTGTCAAAAATACCACATTAAATAATAGTTCTTGGTCTGTGAGACAGGACAAATGAAACACTGCTGTAGATCTGAAATTTGGTTTTATCTGAGGTTTTTAGGAAACATGATTAATATCAATACTCTAAATATCTGCGTATGCACATATGAGGAGTCTGCGTTTTCTTTATTTTTCGATTAGATGTTCTATGTTCTATGCCTATGTCTTTGCAGACTGAAAGTAAATTAAGTAGATAATTGTACCCGATATTTTCTGCCTAAGGTATCCAAGAAAGTTAATCTGATATTTTGAGGGAAACAACTAGTTATAAATTAAATAATCAGAATGGAAAAATGATTATATAGGATTTATAGCACTGAGGTTAAATCTTCTCCACTGGTGCTGGTCATGCAAGTACAAGACCAGTGCGAGCAATGGGAGGTGTGTAATGCAAAAGGTCCACAGTGAAATCTCTCCATCTGCCATGCTCTAAGATTCTTATTTTCCCAGTTCTGAAATCTTGCTTTCCATCTCGTCTTCCAACCTGTACCATTCCCCTCTCCCCCCACCCCACCCCAAGCCAACTGCCACATTCCTCAGGTTGTCCTCTGCTCTGGGGTTGCTTTGTTTGTTTTTCTTATTTCTCAATGCATCGAAAGCTTGTGCTACTGGCATGTCTCTGCTTTGAATATCACTGGCTGTTTAACAAGCACATGGATGAGAGCAGCTTCTGTATTTTGCAGGATTTTCTCTAGAAATCCAAAACCCACATTTGAGAATTACTTCATGATGTACTTTGCTGGTCTCTAAATCTGAAATCCTGTTTTGTGTTTTTTTAATTCTTTTGGTGTGTAGCTAGCTTTTTGAAGATTAGAAGTTAAATGTTGCAAATTTCTCCTTTTTTCTTACTTTTTTGATCTCCTACTATGGAAATGTGTCTTAATTTAAATGATTGTTGAGGAATTCCCTTTCTTTCTACAAAGATATAGTGAACAATAATAGGAATGTGCAAAGATAAATGCACTGATAAAGTTTAAAATTTTTAAATTTTTTATTAATGTCACAAGTAGGCTTATAGTAACACTGCAATATGGAAATCCCCAGTCGCGACACTCGGGCACCTGTTCAGGTACAAGCTAGGAGAATTTAGCATGGCCAATGCACCGAACCAGTACATCTTTTGGACTGTGGGAGAAAACCGGAGCACCCAGAGGAAACTCATGCAGACACAGGAAGAACATGTAGTCTCCACACAGATGGTGACCCAAGCCAGGAATCAAAGTTGGGTCCCTGTCACCGAGAAGCAGTAGTGCTAACCACCGTGTCACCATGCTGCCCTATGGAACAAGCCAATGAAAACCTGTTCATCTCCAAGAACAGTCAATGAACCTCTCCAGCATTACAAGGATTTCAGAGAGGCAGTCTCAGAACTGTTTCCAACTCCTGCAGATTTTATGAAGAACAGGAATATTCTGTCCTTGGTGATGAAAGCCATTAACATGAATTTCTAATAGCTGCTTCAGCTGGCATATGTCAAGTCAATTAGTCTGCACAATCTCCAAAGGAAAACAACCAGCAGTACAGTAATAGGTGAACGGGCTACATTTCTTAAAAAGTGCAAGGCCACATCAGTTGAACCAATGTGATCACATGGTTCCTTTTGACAATGCAATGGCATTCATGAATAGGAAGTGGGTTACATTCAACTAACACATGGTTGTATGTAACCATTAAAAATGCTTCTTGAAGATAGGTGTCAGGAAACTGCAGAAACACACTTCTCCTCTTGTCAGTCTATAATACCATTATTTAAAGTAATATCCAGGCATAACAAGTGGATTTCACAGATCTTCAGACAACCTCTTGAGTCATACGAACAGCAAGGTGACACAGTAGTTAGCATTATTGCCTCACAGCGCCAGGGACCCAGGTTCAATTCTGGATTTGGGTGACTGTGCAGTTTGCAGTTTCTTCCCATGTCTGCGTGGGTTTCTTTTAGGTGCTCTGATTTCCTCCCACTGTCCAAAGATGTACATGTTAGGTGGATTGGCCATGATAAATTGCCCCTTAGTGTTCAAAGATGTGTATATTAGCCATGGTAAATGCATGGATTACAGAAATAGAGAGAAGGGCATGAGTGGAATGCGATTTTAAAGTGTCAGAGTAGACTCACTGAACCAAATGATCTCTTTCTGCATGGTAGGGATTGTATGGATTCTATGGTTTGATGTTCTAAGATATCAGTCTGTGGATTCGCAAACCATAGCATAAAGAAAACATGAGAGTATGCTGCTAGAATACATAGTGACATTGAATGCAAAGATTCCACTGCTTCAACGATTTATTATTATAAAGCAATTCTATAAAAGTGTACAGGCTGTACACAAATTATGCTTTCAGAGAAGGAAATATCATATAGCAGGAGAGACAGATCTGTTCTGAAGAGCATACTCATAATATACCTGAAGCTGATGTTTACCAACTGCAGGAAAAACAAGTCCAGCAAATTCAACAATTCAATTAGAAAGCTAGGTCACCACAGTAATCCTGAATTCTCATGAAAAATCACTAATGAAAAGTTACATTTCTTTCCATCTCTACAGATGCTGAGTGTTTCCAGTGTTTCCTGTTTTATTCCAGAATACGTGTTGCCAGTGACATGGTGCCACAAAGTTCAGGCATATTCTTATCCCCTAATCGAAAACAGCAAGCGTGCTTGTCCGTTCATCTGCTTCTGATGGTGCTTCCCCTCATGACAGTGCATGGTGAGTTAATCCTACTAGGTGCTGCCCCCAGCAGATATAAGTTATTCATTTGAAAGTTTCCTTTGTAAAAGTCGCTGCTTTCCTCTTGCCATTATTACCAACCATCCTTTATATTCCTGTGAATGGAACTTACCCAACAAAGTTGTGGGTGCCTCTTTAAGGAATAACAATAGCTTTTTAAATCTGCTTCTGAACTGGATATTACTATACAGCAACCTGCATGCCTCCACACCCCCCCCCCCCCCCCCTCACCCTATACATAGTTTAATCCACAGAGGGCTTGCTTATTAAAGTTTAAAGTTTATTTATTAGTCACAAATAAGGCTTATATAAACACTGCAATGAAGTTACTGTGAAATTCCCCTAGTTGCCACAGTCCAGTGCCTGTTCTCAATCAATGCATCTAGCCAGTGCATCACTATTGTGTGCTAGCCCAGAAAGTCAGACCTTTGCAGAATACCTATGATAGTCTCCAGAATAGATATTACAACAATGTGATAAGTAATCTTTTGTTTAACACTTGTCTTTTCTTTCATTTAAATATACAAAACCCTGTTATAGCAGAAAAGTGCAAAGTGAGTCATTGCCTTTTCAGTCCCCTTCTCCCCCCGCCCTCATGTTAAGCTTGAACTCAGCAGTGGTAGATGGCATCATATATGTTTTATGATATTTCCCAGGTGCAACGAGAGTAACAAATATCTGCTTGAGGGAATTAATTTGCCCAAAGATTCACAAAAGGTCAATGATTGAAAGATTTGTTTTTTCCCAATGCAAAGCAACAATTCTTTTTGCCACCAGCAGATGTCAGTAAAGCATTGCTGAGACTATCTGGCAAATTGCCAATAGATTTGAATAGTTTTGTTTTTTATATTTTGTAAATTTTACAAGAAATCAGGACAGCTTATTTAAATTTGTGTTGAGGTATATCCCAACAAACACAGATCTTTCATTCTTTACTGGAATTGGATACACAGTTCATTTTCAGATATCAGATTAATGTATCTATGGTCAGAGGGAAATCTTGCAAAACATTTGTAGGATCCCCACCTATGGGTCAGAAGCTCTGGATTCAAACTTCAGAACTTGATGACCACGGCAGGTGGTTCTTTAAAAGAACTATCCAATTTGTGCAATCTTGGTCTGAGGAAATGGATGATCTTCTTCAGGACTGCTCTGAGTCAGTAATTGGTCAATATTCAAGAACTCAGCGACCAACTTAAATGAATACACCACTACAGTCACAGGCTTCATTAGCAAGTGCATAGAAGACCAAAGTGCCAAGTGTGCCAAAGAAGTTAATCCAGGTGTTTCTCAAACAGAAACCATGGATGGACAGAGACATCCGCTGCCTAATGAAGTCAGGTAACACTGATCTGTACAAGAAATCCAGATATGACCTATGGAGAACTATCAAACATGCCAAGAGACAGTACCGGATCAAGCAAGAGTCTCAGGCTTGCTACACGAACACTCACCAATTATGACAAGATCTACACAAAATTTGAAGACATAACGTGAAGACAAGTAGAATCGCCAGCAATAATTCACCCCTCCCCGATGAGCTCAAAACATTCTACGCTCATTTTGATGCAGAGGCCAGCGAGAGGACACCATCTGCCTTGGCTGAACCACATCCTACTCACCACTGCAGATGTCAGATTCTTGAAAGTCAAACCACATAAAGCAACTGGCCCGGAAGAGCATCAGATCTTGCATGCACCAGCTGGTGGGGGTATTTGCAGACATTTTCAACCTTTCTTTACTCTGATCTGTGGTTCCTACCTGATTCAAGAAGATGACCTGCATCCCTGTACCAAAGAAAAGCCAGGCAGCTTAGTGACTTCTGCCCAATAGCTGGGCCATCCATTATCATGAACTGCTTCAAAAGGTTAGTCATGACAAACATTACCTTTGGTCTCTCAAATTGCCTGGATCCACTATAGTTCACCTATCGCTGCAATAGTCCACAGCAAACACCATTTCCCTGGCCATACACTAAATGCTGGAACACCTGGACAATAAGGACACCTCTGTCAGACTCCTTTTTATTGACTACAGCTCAGCATTCAACATCATTATCCTAACAAAACTCAACTCCAAACTCCATGGCCCAGGGCTCAGCTTATCCCTCTGCACCTGAATCCTAGATTTCCTAACCCACAGACCATAATCAGTAAGGACAGGTAATAATATCTCTTCCATGATTATCCTCAACACCGACAGTGCCCCGCAAGGCTGTATCCTCAGCCCTTACAATACTCCTCGTGATTGCATGGCAAATGCCGCTCCAACTCCATTTTCAAGTTTGCTGGTAACACCACTGTAATGGGTCAGATCTCAAACAATGACAAGACAGAGTACAGGAAGGAGACAGAGAATTTAGTGAAATGTACAATGACAATAATCTCCCCCTCAATATCAGTAAAATGAAGGAGATAGTCATCAACTTCAGAAAACATAGTGGAATAGT
Source organism: Sphyrna mokarran (assembly GCA_024679065.1). Classification (NCBI taxonomy): domain Eukaryota; kingdom Metazoa; phylum Chordata; class Chondrichthyes; order Carcharhiniformes; family Carcharhinidae; genus Sphyrna; species Sphyrna mokarran. The sequence continues at coordinate 30,594,895 of JAGIQG010000011.1, forward strand.
GGAAAAAAATATGTTCAGAAAACATAGTGGAAACAAAGGATGACTAAGAAGGTGATTAAAAAAGGAAAGATAGAATATGAGGCTAAACTAGCTCGAAATATCAAAAAGGACAGTAAAAGTTTTTATAAATATATAAAGAATAGGAAGATGGCCTGAGTTAATGTTGGGCCCTTGGAGGATGAGAAGGGTGATTTAGTGGTGGTTGATAAGGATATTGCGGAGACCTTAAATAAGTTTTTTGTGTCGGTCTTTACAGAGGAGGATGTAAATAGCTTGCCCGAAATTAATAGAAGAGTGGTAAGAGATGAGGTCCTTGATGAGATTACAGTCACTAGAGAGGTGGTGCTTGACAGTCTAACGGGGCTGAGGTTAGATAAGTGCCTGGGACCGGATGGAATGCATCCCAGGGTTCTCAAGGAAAAGGCAGAGGTGATAGCAGATACCCTAGTAATTATCTTTCAAAATTCGCTGGACTCCGGGAAAGTGCAAGAAGATTGAAAAACGACTAATATTACGCCGCTGTTTGAAAAAGATAGCAGGCAGAAGGCTTGGAATTATAGGCCGGTTAGTTTAACATCTGTAGTCGGAAAAATGCTTGAACCTGTCGTCAAAGCAGAAATAACGAGGCACCTGGAAATGAACTGTTTGATCAGGCAGACGCTGCACGGATTCGTGAAGGGGAAGTTGTGCTTGACGAATTTATTGGAGTTCTATGAGGAAGTGACTAGTGCAGTAGATAGAGGGGAACCGGTAGATGTGGTGTTTTTGGATTTCCAAAAAGCATTTGATAAGGTGCCTCACAAAAGATTGCTGCAGAAGGCTAGGGTGCAGGGAGTTGGGGGTAGGGTGTTAGACTGGATAGAGAATTGGTTGTCTAATAGAAAGCAGAGAGTAGGTATTAATGGGTGCTATTCTGATTGGCAGCTGGTGACTAGTGGATTGCCCCAGGGTTCGGTGCTGGAGCCTCAACTATTTACTATTTACATAGATGATCTGGAGGAAGGGGCTGAGTGCAGGGTGATGAAATTTGCTGATGACACGAAGATGAATGGAAAAGCAAATTGCATGGAGGGTGTAGAAAACCTGTAGAGGGATCTGGATAGGTTGAGTGAGTGGGCGAGGACCTGGCAGATGGAGTATAATGTTAGCAAGCATGAGGTTATCCACTTTGGTAGGAATAATGGTAAGAAGGATTACTATTTAAATGGCGAAAAGCTGCAGCATGCGACAGTGCAGAGGGACGTAGGAGTCCTTGTGCATGAATCGAAAAACACAGTCTGCAGGTGCAGCAGGTGATCAAGAAGGCGAATGCAATGTTGGTCTTTATAGCTAGGGGGATAGAATATAAAAGTAGGGAGGTTCTGTTGCAGCTGTATAGGGTACTGGTGAGGCCACAGCTGGAGTACTGTGTGCAGTTCTGGTCGCCGCATTCGAGGAAGGATATATTAGCGTTGGAGGGGATGCAGAGAAGGTTCACTAGGCTGATACCGGAGATGAGGACGTTGGATTATGAGGGGAGACTAAATAGGCTAGGTTTGTACTCATTGGAGTTTAGAAGGCTGAGAGGGGATCTTATAGAGACATATAGGATAATGAAGGGCTTGGATAGGGTAGAGGTTGAGAGACTCTTCCCGCTTAACGAAGATAGCAGGACTAGAGGATACAGCCTCAAGATTAGAGGAGGGGGGGGAGAGCGGTTCAGATCAGAGTTGAGAAGGAATTTCTTCACGCAAAACATGGTTAATCTTTGGAATTCTCTGCCTGTTGAAGAGGTGGAGGCTTCCTCGCTGAATATATTGAAGTCAAGAGTGGATAGGTTTTTGATTGACAAGGGAATTAAGGGTTACAGGAAAAAAACAGGAAAGTGGTACTGAACGACTGCAGATCAGCCATGATCTTATTGAATGGCGGGGCAGGCTTGAGGGGCTGAATGGCCTACTCTTGCTCCTATTTCTTATGTTTTTATGTTCTTATGGAAGATATGTCCCTGTCTACATCAAAGATGATGAAGCAGAGGTGGTTGAGAGCTTCATGTTTCTAGGTGATCAGATCACCAACAACCTGTCCTGGTTCCTCCATGTTGGTACTATAGTTAAGCCCACCGACACATCTACTTTCTCAGAAAGATAAGGAAATTCAGCATGTCCATTTCAACTCTCACCAATTTTTATAGATACACCATAGAAAGCATCCTTTCCGGATGCATCACAGCTTGGTATGGGCTCCTGCTCTAATCAAGACCACAAGAAACTATAAAAATTTTCAAACGCAGCCCAGTCCAACACACAAACCAGCCTGCATCCATTGATTCCATCTACACTTCCTGCTGCCTCAGGAGAGCAGCCAGCATCATCAAGGATCTCACACACCCCAGAATACTCTCATCATCTTCTTCAGCTGGCAAAAAGATAAACAAGTCTGAGATCACATGCCAACCCACTCAAGAACAGCCTCTTCCCTGCTGTCATCAGATCTTTGAATAGCCCCATTATGTATTAAGCTGATCTTTCTCCCCACCCTATCGCTAACTGTAACACTATATTCTGTACCCTATCCTTTCCTTCTATCCTGTGTAATCTATGAATGGTATATTCTGTCTGTATAGCTTCCAAGAAACAATATTTTTCATTGAATGTGATAACATAAATCATTCAATTTAATTATTCCCACCTCTATCCACTAATTCCCCATTACCCTGTAAATGTTTTTATTTCCAATTTATATTTGATTCATTTTTGAATGTTAGCATTGAATCTGTTTCCACCACCCTATTAGGCAGTTCATTACTGATCATAACAACTCACTGTGTAAAAAAACTTAGTTTCCCTCTGAATCATTTTTGCTGATTACCATAAATTTATTTCCTATGGTTACTGACCCTCCTGCCAGTGTAAATAATTTCTCCTTACTTACACGATCTAAAAGTCATCATAATTTTGAATATTTCGATTATATCCTTCATTCACCTTCTCTGTTCTAAATAGAACAATTCCAGTTTCTCTAATCTCTTCATTTGTCAATCATTTAATGATAATTTAATTTTCATAATGTTTGTCTTTTTCCCCATCTTCCCTGAAATCATGTCTAAAAATAGATTATGGGTTTTTTTTAAAAAAAAACAATACCCAATAATGACAGAACTTCTTTAGGGCCAGAAATTAAAACTAACCTTTTAATTTATGTAAAAGCAAGAATTAACGAATGTGTCATTCACACTTAAAATTTTCCCATAGGGGTGTCAAATGTCAGATATCTAAGTGCATCTAAGTGTGGTTTAGCTTTCAAATATTCTAACATTGTAGCGCATCAGTCTATATGAAGCCAAATGGACAAAGGACAATTTAATGGTTTCAACATTCCTAAATTCACCCATATGCCCAGATATTCAGAAACGTAAATGCTGAAATGTGAGCAGTTAGTTCAAGGCAATTTTGAACATTGTTAAATAGATGAAAGCAATGTTTCAACTGCTGACTCAACAAGTATTGTACTGTGACATTGAGCCATAAAGAATACTAAAGACCCAGGTTCGATCCTGTTGTGAATTAGTTAATCTCAACCAGTGTTATGCTCAGCTTTCTAAATTAAGCCTTCATGATCAAGAGGAAAAAAAATCTGACCATGCCTTTGGTCCTAATGATCACATTATGATCCTTGTCAAAAATGCCCATGCTCAGATATTGATCAAAATCGGTTAAAGTTATCATTGTCTTTTCCTCAAAAAATCTGTACTTGACCTCTCTGGCCTGCAAACCACAGCCTCATCTTCAACTTCCTTTACCTCTCCAAAGCTCTTGAACAAGTTATCACTTCCCAAATTCATGTCCACCTTCCATGCAACTCCACATTTGAATCCCTGCAATCTTCCTACCCCACCTGCTGCTACAATCATTGCAGATGGGACCGAGAATTTGATGGAAAAGCAAAAGGTCCATTGACCTTGGATGGGAATTTCCATCCCAGGGTGTGACTGGAAAATCCCATCTCAAGTTTTCAGCACAAAATAGAAATGGCCCCAATCTAAGTTAAAACTGACATACTTTGTGACCGTATTCTTAGTACATTATCCTTTAAACTGATCAAACTGATCAACTAAATCATCCTCCTCCATTGCTTTTCCTCCACTGCCCAAGTCAATAGGATTATGCTAACTTTGCTCCTCTCTTGCCTATCCAATGTTAGACAAACTACCTGTGACAATGGTTTCTTTCCTTCCCACCAATGTGACCTGCACAACAACAAGTTGTGTTTATAAGGTATTAAAACGTCTCAAGATTTCACAAGAAAATATTACACAAAATTTGACATTGAGTCACATAAGGAGACATTAGTCCAAATGGCCAAAAGTATGGTCAAAGAGTTCAATTTTAAAGGAAAAAGGAGAGGAAGAGAAACAGAGATTTTGGGAGGGAATTAGATTTAGGAATTTGGCAGCTTAAAGTGAAGTGATTAAAATCAGACATTCTCAAACAGCCAATATTGGAAGAGTGCAAATATCTCAGAGAATTTTAGAGTTGGAGGGGATCACAAAAAGGGAGGGGATAATGCATGAAAGGATTTCAAAGTATGTAGTTGTTGCTTAACTAGGAGCTGGTGTAACTCAGTGAGAACAAGGATGCTGGGAATAGGACTTGGTGCAAGTCAGGACATGGGCAGCAAAGTTTCAGATGATCTCAGGTTACCAGATGGTAGAACACGGGAGGCTGGCCAGTTCTTCAGTAGGATAGTCAAATCTAGAGATAGTAAAGGCAGAATCCCACAAGGAATTAACCTTGGCCATCTATCGCTCATTTTCCACATGTTGAAATTGGGCAGCATCATTCAGAAACAGGTTTAGCTTCCACTGCTGATGACACCAGTGTCTGCAGATGGTACAAAGTTGGGTGGGATGGTGAGCTGTGAGGAGCAGATGAACATAAGAACCAGGAGCAGGATAGGCCATTGGGCCCCTCAAGCCTGCTCTGCCATTCAACATCATCATAGCTAATCTTTTCATGGACTCAGCACCATTTACCCACACGCTCACCATAACCCTTTATTTCTTTACTGTTCAAAAATTTATCTATCCTTGTCTTAAAAATATTCAATGAGCTCAACTCAACTGCTTCACTGGGCAGAGGAATTCCACAGGTTCGCAACCCTTTGTGTGAAAAAGTTCCTCCTCACTTCAGTACTAAATCTGCTTTCCCTTATTCTGAGGCCATGCTCCCTAGTTCTAGTTTCACCTGCTAGTGGAAGAAACTTCCCTGCTTCTATCTTATCTAATCCCTTCATAATCTTATATGTTTCTATAAGATCACCCCTCACTCTTCTGAATTCCAAAGAGTAAAGCCCCAGTCTACTCAGTATCTCCTCATAAGCCAACCGTCTCAATTCCAGCATCAACCTAGTGAATGTCCTCGGCACCAGTATACCCTTTCTCAAGTAAGGAGACCAAAACTGTACACAGTATTCCAGGTGTGATCTCACCAGCACCCTACACAGCTGCATCATAACCTCGCTGTTTTTAAAAGTCCATCCCCCCAGCAACAAAGGACAAAATTCCATTTGTCTTCTTAATTACCTGTTGCACCTGCAAACCAACTCCTTGTGATTCTTGCACAAAGGCACCCAGGTCTCTTTGCAAAGTAGCATGTTGCAAATTTTTAACCATTTAGATAATATCCCATTTTGCTGTTATTCCTACCAAAATGGATGACCCCACATTTACTAGCATTGTACTCCATCTGCCAGACCTTCGGTCACTCATCTGGAAATTCAGATACACCACATCCACAGGTTCCCCATTGTCCATTGCGCATGTAATGTTCTCAAAGAATTCCATCAAATTAGTCAAACATGACCTTCCCTTCATGAACCCATGCTATGTCTTACCAATGGGACAATTTATACGCAGATGTTTTGCTATCTCTTCCTTGACGATACATTCAAGCATTTTCCCTATTACCGAAGTTAAGCTAACTGGCCTATAGTTATACACGTTTTGTCTACCTCCTTTTTAAAACAATTTGCTGTTTTCCGATCTGTGGGAACCACCCCAGAGTCCAGCGAATTTTGGTAAATTATAACTAGTACATTTGCTATTTCCTCTGCCATCTCTTTTAGTACTCTGGGATGCATTTCATCAGGGCCATGAGACTTGTCTACCTTTAGCCCCATTAGCTTGCCCAACACTACCTCTTTCATGATAATGATAGTTTCTAGATCTTCACCTGCCATAGCCTTCCTGTCATCAATTTTTGGCATGTTATTGTGAGTTCTACTGTAAAGACCGACACAAAGTATCTGTTCAATGCCTCAGCCATTTTCTCATTTTCAGTTATTACATCCCACTTCTCATTCTCTAAAGGACCAATGTTTACTTTAGCCACTCTTTTTTTGTTTTATATATTTGTAGAAACTTTTGTTATCTGTTTTTATATTTTGAGCTAGTTTAATCCATTAATCCATCTTACTTTTCTTTATAGCTTTTCTCATGGCTTTCTGTTGACATTTAAAGATTTCTCAACCTCTAATTTCCCACTAATCTTTATCACTTTGTAAGTCTTTTCTTTCAATTTGATACCCTCCTTTATTTCCTTAAATACCCTTGGCTGATTATCTTTTTCTGCAGTCCTTCCTTATCACAGTGCAGAGCACTGTGAAAGGTCGCTTTGACAGTCCTTCATTATTCCTCAATTGTCCTACCATAAAGTTTTTGCTTCTAGTCTACCTTCACCAACACCTCCCTCATCCCATTGTAGTCTCCTTTGTTCAAGCACATGACACTTGTATTGAATTTTACCTTCTTATGCTCCATCCGTATTTTAAATTCAATCATACTTGCTTCTTCCAAGAGGATCCCTAACTGTAAGATTATTAATTGTTCCTGTCTCATTACACAGAACCAGAGATACTTCAGATTGAGTTGGACAAACTGAGTGAATGGACAAATGCATAGCAGATGCATTATAATGTGGACAAATGTGAGTTTATCCACTACAGTAGCAAAACCACGACGCCAGGTTATCATGTGAATGGGTGTAAATTAAGAGAGGCGGATACTGAGCGAGAACTTGATGTGCTTGTGCATCAGTCACTGAAAATAAGCACACAAGTACAGCAGGCTGTAAAGAAGGCATATGATATGTTGGCCTTTATAGCAAGAGAATTTGACTATAGCAATATGGATGTTTTACTGCAGTTGTGCAGGGCATTGGTGAAGCCTTGGAGTGTTATGTGCAGCTTTGGTGTCCTTATCTGAGGAATGATGTCCTTGCTGAGGGCAAGTATAGCGAAGGTGTACCAGGCTGATTCCTGGGATGACAGGACTATCCTATAAGGAGAGACAAAATCAGTCAGGATTATATTCATTTGAGTTTAGAAGAGTGAGAGAGGATCTCATAGAAACTTAGAAAATTATAAGAGAGTAGATTCAGAAAGAATGTTCCCAATGTGAGGAAGTCCAGAACCAGAGATCATAGTTTGAGGATAAGAGGTCAACCTTTCAGGACTGAGATGAAGAGGAATTTCTTCAGCAAGTGAATGGTGAATCTGTGGAATTCACTACCACAGAAAGAAACTGAGGCCAAAACATTGTGTGATTTCCAGAAGGAATTAAACATATTCCTTGGGGCTGAAGGAAGATATGGGGTGGGGGAGGAAGGAGAGGGGGAGAAATCAGGATATTGAATTTACTGCTCATACTGATCAGAATGAATAGTGGTGCAGGCTGGAAGGACCGAATGGCCTCCTCCTGTTCTTATTTTCTATACATGTTTCTACGTATTAGCACTATCACTCAGCTGTTTTCTGCTCCTATGTGTCATCAGATTGCTTATTTAATTTCTTTTGGCTAAACATCAAGCAGAATAATGGCCTCATAGAAACATCGGAGCATAGAACATTACAGCACAGTACAGATCCTTTGGCCTTCAATATTGTGCCGAATTATGTCCAATCCCAAGGTCAAGCTATCCCTATCATTCTGATGTGCTCCGTGTGCCTATCCAATAACTGCTTGAAAGTTCCTAAAGTGTCCGACTCCACTATCACAGCAAGCAGTCTATTCCACACCCCCAATCACTCTCTAAGTGAAGAATCTACCTTGGACATCTCTCCTATATCTCCCATTATGAACTTTATAGTTACGCCCCCTAGTAACAGCTACACCCATCCAAGGAAATAGTCTCTGCACGTCCACTCTATCAATTGCTCTCATCATCTTATAAACCTCTATTAAGTCGCCTCTCATCCTCCTCTGCTCCAGAGAGAAAAGCCCCAGCTCCCTCAGCCTTTCCTGGTAAGACCTACCCTCCAAACCAGGCAGCATCCTGATAAATCTCCTCTGCACTCTCTCCAATGCTTCCACATCTTTCTTATAGTGAAGTGGACAGAACTGAACACAATATTCCAAATGTGGTCTCACCAATGCCCAGTATAGTTGTAGCATAACCCCATGGCTCCTAAACTCAAACTCCCTGTTAGTAAACACTAACATACTATAAGCCTTCTTCACGGTTCTATCCACTTGAATGGCAACCTTTCAGAGATCTGTGGATATGAACCCCAAGATCTCTCTGTTCCTCACATTCCTTAGAACCCTGCTGTTGATCCTGTTACATTCAAGTTTGTCCTACAAAAATGAATCACCTTACATTTATCAGGGTTAAACTCCATCTGCCACTTTTCAGCCCAGCTCTGCATCCTATCAATATCTCTTTGCTGCCTGCAAGAGCCCTGCACCTCATCCACTACTCCACCAATTTTGGAGTCATCAGCAAATTTACTAACCCACCCTTCAGCCCCTCTTCCAAGTGATTGATAAAAATCACAAATAGCAGAGGACTCAGTACCTTGTAGTACACCACTGGTAATTGGCCTCCAGTCTGAAAATTCTCCTTCCACCAGCACCTTCTGTCTTCTATGAGATAACTAATTACTTATCCAATGGGCCAAATTTTTTTCTATCCCACACATCCTTATCTTCTTCAAGAGCCTACCATGGGGAACCTTATCAAATGCCTCACTGAAATCAATGTATATGACATCAACTGCTCTACCTTCATCCACACACTTAGTTACCTCCTCAAAGAAGACAATCAAATTTGTGAGGCAGGTCTTATCCATCATGAAACCATGCTGACTATTCCAGATTAAACTGCATCTTTCCAGATGATCATAAACCCTATCTCTCAAGACTCTTTCCATTAACTTACCAACCACTGAAGTAAGACTAACTGGCCTATAATTACCAGGGTCATTCCTATTTACTTTCTTGAAGAGAGGAACAATATTTGCCACTCTCCAGTCCTCTGGCACTATCCCCCTGGACAGTAGGGACCCAAAAATCAAAGCTAATGGCTCCACAATCTTATCCCTTGCCTCCCAAAGTATCCTAAGATGTATCCCATCTGGCCTAGGGGACTTATCCACCCTCAGGTTTTTCAAAATTTCTAATACATCTTCTCTCAGAACATCTACCTCCTCCATCTTATCAGCCTGTATCACACATTCATCTTCAAAAACATGGCCCTCTCCTTAGTGAACACTGAAGAAAAGTATTCATTCAATGCCTCATCTATCTCTTCTGACTCCATGCACAAGTTCCCACTACTATCCTTGACTAGCCCTAACCTCACCCTGGTCATGTTTTTATTTCTCACATAAGAGTAAAAAGCCTTGGGATTTTCTTTTATCGAACCTGCCAAGGACTTCTCATGCCCCCTCCTAACTCTCCTAAGCCCTTTCTTTAACTCATTCCTAGCTACCTTGTAACAATCAAGCAACCCAACTGAACCTTGTTTTTTCATCCTTATATATGCTTCCTTTTTCCTCTTAACAAGACATTCAACTTCTTTTGTGAGCCATGGTTCCCTCACTCAGCCATTTCCTTCCTGCCAACCAGGGACATATTTATCAAGGACATGCAGTACTTGTTCCTTGAAAAAGCTCCACTTTTCATTTGTGTCCATATCTGACAGTTCCTGCTCCCGTCTTATGCTCCCTAATTCTTGCCTAATTGTATCATAATTTCTCCTACCCCAATTATAAATCTTGCCCTGTCGTGTGACCCTATCCCTCTCCATTGCAATAATGAAGGACACCGAATTGTGGTCACTATCTCCAAAGTGCTCTCCCACAAACAAATCTAACACTTGGCCCAGTTCATTACCCAGTACCAAGTACAATGTGATCCCACCTTTTGTTGGCTTATCCACATATTGTGTCAGGAAACTTTCCTACACATACTGTACAAAGATTGTCCCATCTGAACTATTCAACCTATAAAGGTTCCAATCAATATTTGGAAAGTAAAAGCCATCCATGATAACTACCTGTGACCTCCACATCAATCCATAATCTGCTTTGCCATTTCCTCCTCCACATCTCTATTACTATTTGGGGGTCTGTAGAAAACTCAACAACGTGACCGATCCTTTCCTATTTCTAACTCCAGCCCATATTATTTTAGTAGGCAGATCGCCCTCAAAATGTCTTTCAGCAGCCGTTAAACTATCCTTGATTAACAAAGCTAGTCCTCCGCCTCTTTTACGGCCTTCCCTACTCTTACTGAAACATCAATACCCCGGAACTGCCAACAGCCATTCCTGTTCTAACCATGTCTCCATAATGGCCACAACATCATAGTCCAAGTACCAATCCACATTCCATAAAGATGAAGTTTAATCTGGGATAGTCACCTACCTTATTCCTGATGCTCCTTGCATTGAAGTAGATACATGTCAATCCACCATCCTGTCTGCCCGTACACTCCTGCAACCTTGGTACCTTTCTCAGTACCTTGCGACCCTCAACACTCGCTTTTGGACCACATCTCATTTTCCCAACCCCCTGACAAATTAGTTTAAACCCCCCCAAAGAGCAGATGCAAATTTCCCTCCTAGGATATTAGTGCTCCTCTGGGTCAGGTGCAAACCGCCCTGTTTGTACAGGTCATCTTCATCCACTGCCATCAATTCTAGTCCTCTCCCCAGCATTGCTTCAGTGTGAAACAATCTTGGTTTCCCACTCAACTCAGACTGGAGTTTCCGACTCCATATGCTTTCCATAAGAATTCTCTATGCTTCCACTTCTGCTCTTGCTGCAGGAACCCTCCTCCATGCATCTGTTATCTTTAGATTCAAATAGTCCAATATTGCGGAAAAAAGAGACATACTAACAAAACTTTTCACCTTGCACTCATTGGGAATGTTACACAATAATAAAAGGACCAACAATTCATACTGCCTGAGAGGACAGTGCTGATTGGTTGACAAGTTGATGCTGGTTGGAAGAGGTTTTACCATTGGGAATGTATCTGGGAACAGTTTTCTTGTTAACAAGCTTTTGTGTTAAATTCAAACCAGGCAAATTGACTCTGGTCAAGACATTGTCATGTGGAATGAATGGCTGATCTCAAAATTTTGTTTTATTGGAAAAGGCATTGTGCATGGATATCTACTTCTATCTGCAAAGGACAGAACCCAATGTGAAAGTATATGGCTTCTAGCATATGGAAGTTAGCCATTCTGTGAGCTCAAATGATAATTTTAAATTGGTTTTTAAAATATGTTTTTGGTGTAATTCTTAGCACCATCAGGGTTTTTAGCAAGTAATGTCCAATTGTGAAATCACATCTAATGTGACATTTGGAGTTTTGCAAGTTGGGTATGGTCTGTGTTTTGTTGTGAACAGCTAAAAGGATGTGCCATTTAAAATAATTTGCCGCTAATTGTTAAGATATCCCCTTTATCCCTGGCATCAAGCTAATACTGAAATTCATGTACCACTTTACTCATTTGTGTGATAGGCAGAACATCTTTTTTGGCTTGATGGCAACATTCTGTGAGTGGATCTAATCAGGGTAGTCTTTATCTCAAGGTTGGCATGATGCTCTTCAATTCAGCATCAAGGATTTCACACTGAGCAAGTAGCTCTGGCACTGTTTATGAGATTGCTGATAAGGCACATGAAATGTAGGAATTCCAGTGTCCATATTGACCAGTGAAGATAAGCTTGTGATACACTGTAGTAGAGAACCATTGGACAGTGTCTCAATTGGCATTGGTGAGAAAAGGGAGCTTATTTGATTACTCTACTTGAAAGGTAAATTTGAGCGCAGGATTAAGCCAATTGAGATGTGTAAGGAAATTCTTATATATAACTATAGATTCAAATACAGCAAACGTATCATCCAGCAATTGGAAATATACAAGGGTAACAGGTTAGATGTCATTCCATCAAAGATGTGTTTCCATGAAAAACAACATAAGTGTTCGTGAGAGCTGGACCAAGAGCGGATCCCATGGCAACACCATCTATTTAAGCATAAGTGGCGCTGTTAAAATGGAATTTGACTGCATGAGTTACTGAATTCATAAGTTCAAGGAATACAGATTCAGATTTTGGTGTACCTGGATCACCAGGGCATAGTGACATGGTGCAAATGCCTGCAGCTTCCTTGAATGGTAAATTGGTGAATAACTAGCAATGCCTGATGAAAAACAGCATTGTTTTTGAAATGTGAGTCCTGAGTGGTTTTTGCTAAAGAGAAGGAATCCTTCACAATGTATATGGAAAGCCTGCTCAGAACTGGTTGTTGCAACTCACCCAACCATTGTCAATTCATGGCACACAGAACAAGTCATAGATAAACAGAGCATAAAGGGACATCACTTTTGTGTCTTGGGCAGCTCATATGTATATGGATGCAGTGAGCAGTGAGGATGAATTCCATCATGTATCACCAGACAACTAGTTACTCCTACACATGTCCAACAAGTATTTTGGTAACTTACCTTTGTTCAGTCATTCTTCGTAGCAAGTCCAATGGATGCGGAATGCGAGCCTGTTGTTAAGAATGGTATGGATATTTTTGATATAGCCACACTTGTCAGATTTGTCAGATTTATATGTGAGATCTTGCAATACTATCAGGTATTCACATTGCATGTGAAAATCAGCCAAGTTGTTCACAATCCCACAATACATATGCAATAGGTTAGTTGGGTGTGCTTTCAAAGATTCAGCATCTTCAGTGGATGCTAGGTTTCTTATCCTGTGTTTATTTCTCCTTTTTTCTTCAGGCATATGAGGAAGGACAATAAAAAGACAATTGCAGGGGAAACACAAAGTAAAAATATAAAAACAATAAACAGACATAGAAAGAGAAATTGTAAACTAGATATATAGGAGCAAATGAAGATGAAGGAAAAAGAACTAAAGTATATTCAATAACTAAAAGGCTAACAAAATTAGGGAAAAAGCAAACATCACTACACAATTGTCACAATGCATGTAAAAAACATGAGAAAATGTTGTTGACATCAGAGGAGAAATAGCTTTGGATGTTGCATAACAACTTAGTGGTCTATGCACTGTAATATATTTTCTCTTAATAATGCAATGCAAACTAATGCAATGCAAACCAAGGGGAAATTCCACACTTAAAAATTTCAAGTCCTTCAGCACTCTTAAGTCTGCCAAACTAGTGAGATACAAGCCTGTGGCTGAAAAACACCACCCCCAAAAGGGAAACTCTTGATATGTTTTAAATAATTCTGCACACTGAGTAGAATTTATCTGGTATTCTCACAATCTTTTGTTGCACTGTGATGTATTGTCAGCAGAAACTAGAACAAAATAGTGTAAACTGCAGAATTTCAGCCTGTGAGGCAATAGATCAGGAAAATCAATATGGATGTTTCTTCTTGGTACTGATTATGGTCAGTTATTGGTTCAATTGAAACATTTGAGTTTATACTATCAGTTACCATTTTCCTGCAAAAAAAAGTGTTTGTTGGGAAACAGAACACTGCAGGTATTGGAAATCTGAGTTTTTTAAAACTCAGGAAATGCTGGAAACACTTGGCAGATCTGCAAGCATCTGTGGAGTGAGAAACAAGATTAACATTTCAGGTCCATAATCATTCATCAACGTTTATAGAGCACCTTTCACAATCACAGGATAGCCAGTGAAATACTTTTGAAAAGTGGTCATTGTTTAATGTAAGAAATGTGGAAGACAAATCATATTCAACAAAATTCTACAAAGCATTGTGACATTCCCACTTGTTTATCAGTTGAGGGATAAATATTAAGGGCTAACTTGCCTAAGGTTGCCAACTCTTCAGTATTGCCTGGAATCACCCAGAACTGAAGGTCAATCTCCAGGACATTGCTGTGTGCAATGCTGGAGAAAAAATTATTGGGACATTAAAAAAGTTGTTTCTTTTTACTATTTTCTTTGCTCATTTATTTAAACCAGTTATAAAAATATTGAAAATAGGAAAAATAGTTACTTGGCTAACAATCAAAAATCATCAATTTGGTTAATGAGTCTTTTTGCTTTCCAATTGGTTTAAGAGGGCATGGTGGCACTGTAGAACATAGAACATAGAACATTACAGCGCAGAACAGGCCCTTCGGCCTTCGATGTTGCGCCGACCAATTGGGAAAAAGCAATGACCCTCTAACCTAAACCATTCCCTTTTCATCCATAAACTTATCTACTAACCTCTTAAACGCCACCAAACTTGGCACATCTACAACTGACGCAGGCAGGGCATTCCATACCCTTACCACCCTTACTTACTTACAAAAGTGTAGTTGGCACTTTTGCCTCAGTGCTAGAGACCTGGGTTTGATTCTGGCTTCAGGTGACTGTCTGTGTGGAGCTTGGACTTTCTCCCTGTATCTGCATGAATTTCTTCCCACGGTCCAAAGATGTGCAGGTTACATTGATTGGCCATGATAAATTGCTCCTTAGTGTCAGGGAGGTTAGCAGGGTAAATACATGGGGTTATGGGGATAGGGTCTGGGTGGGATTGTCACTAGTAACAGGCTCAATGGGCTGAGTGGCCTCCTCTGCACTGTATGGATTCTATGGTTTTCAGGTGGTGGATCACAAGAATGGCTGCATTGACTGACTAATGGATGGAGAGTGAGGGGAAAGTCATGTGATGAAACTCCAGGAGTAAATTTAACCATAGTTGGTTACCCTAAACTCAGCTGCTCTTTGCTATAGTGCCATGGGGTCTTTAGAGGCGAAAGAGAGATTGGGGAACGGGAATAGAGGAGGAATGGTTGGGAGGAAGAAATAGAGGTGTTAGAGGGCATGGGCATACAGTGAGGGAGAGGAAAGGAGTGGAGAGGAAAGGGGAGATAACAGTTCTCTTTGCACATACTGCAATGCCACAGTTTCAGACCTTGGGCACAGAGCTAGGGTGGGACGGAGAAGGAATGCGCGCTGCTGCTTGAGGCACGAGCGAGCCTCGGGCACGTGGCGCGCACGACCTGTGAGCGCGCGCACCACGAGATGGAACACTGAACGCAGCGCGTGCCGGAAACAGCGAGCGTCAGCGGCTGAGGGACAGAGAGAGAGAGAGAGAGTCAGAGACAACACAGAGAGACTGGTACTGACTGAGAAGAAGCTGCAAAGTAAGTAGACTGCGGAGTAGAGACGAGTGTGGAAATATTATGATTTAGTTGGGTAAGTTAGTCTTTTTTTCATGATTTATTCATTATGTTCCCCTTAGAAAAAGGAACGGTTATGCAATATTTATTTAGGTTTGTGACATTGGGGGGCAGTCTCCCAATTTCGTCCTCAGGGTTTCAATCGAAAGGGTAGAAAAATAAGGAGAAACTTCACTTTTAACCGATCTGATTTCCCGCACCTTGCACCATTTGGGAGAAATGGCTTTTCGGAAACGATTACATTAGTAGCTGCACTAACTTACTGGCGAAATATTTGAAAGCAGGCAGAAACATGACTTTAAATCGAATTTCAGAAACTGACATCTTTATAAAACAAATGGGGTATAAATTGTGAATTGGTTGGAGAAATAACTCAGAAACGGTTGAAATGGCTGTGTGTGCCAATATATATCAAAGAACCATGCTTTGCCTTTCCTTATATGTGCCGTGTCAGAGACAAATGTGTAGTTTATTCCACATGAACTGTGTGGAACCACTTGAAATCCCTTTTTTCCTGATTTGAGAGATTCCGGCTTGAAGAATTAAACTTTCTTCGCAGCACGTGAGGTCCCTTCATGACATTAAGGAGTGATTTTAGGACAGATCGGATTTATTCGGAACATTCGCAGAATGTGGGGTGATCTTCTACTAGGGTCGCTAAGTGCTAGTCACAGGGAAATCCCTTGAATGTTCTTACGCGCGTCAGCCGTGTGGTAGCAATGAGTCAGTTGGGTCAACTTTCTGTTTGGTGATTTTAGCTGTCGACTGTGGAAATACGTGAATGCAACTGGAAGTAGATCGCAGAACAGCAGCATTTCAGAAAGTAAGAAGATAACTCTGTGTTTTTCAAATGTAGGGAACCGAACCTTGTCCTGACGATTGGCTCAATTTCCAGTTTCACAAAATAAATGACAAGGATTCGGAATGGGGGATGGGGGATGGGGGGTGGGGGGTGGGGGGGGAGGCTGGACAGAGTAGTAATCCATACATTGCAGGAGTTAAATCATTTATGTTTTTAGCTCTGCACTACTATACTCAGAATGTTGACCATAAAACAAGATGTGGAATCCATCGAACTAGAGAAATTGACAAGTCGACAACATTGACAAATTCCCCCAAACCCGAGAATTCTAAAAGAGATAGATGTGGAAGTGTTGACTATGAATTTCCAAAATTCCTTCGATTCAGAAACAGCCCCATCAAATAGGAAGTTAACAAATGTAAGACTGCTTTTTAAGAAAGGAGAGACAGAGAAAACTAGGATCTACAGGCTGGTTTTCCTAATATTAGTTGCTGGAAAAGTGCTGAAATCTATTATTAAGGAAGTCTTAATTGGAAGTCTTAATAATGCACTTAGGAAAAAATGATTAGGACAAATACCAAGATTTACAAAAAAATATTTTGACAATTTATTTTGAGGATGTAATTAATAGAGTAGATAAAGAGGAAGGAAAAAGTGTGCTACACCTAAATTTCCCAAAGGCATTTGACAAGGTGCCACACAAAAGATTAATAGGAAAGATAAGGGGATATGGAGTTGGGGGGTAATATATTAGAATGGACAGAAGATTAGTTAAGAGACAGGAAGCAGAGAGTGGGCATGAATTAAGCATTTTTAAGTTGGCAAGCTATGACTAATGGAATGCCACGAATATCAGTGCTGGGACTTTTTTACAATCTATATTTTTATCTTAGATGAAGAGACAGAGAGTAATGGGAAATAATTTCCTGGCTCCCCAGAATCAGATGGAGGAGGGGGTGCCACAAATATGTGATGGAAAATCCCTCTTGGAATTTACCATGTAAGGGTTAATCCGGTAATTGTCCAGAAGCCCTTACTTCCTCTAGACAATTGTGCTGGGAACATCTGTCAAAATGATTTTAATCACAAACTTTCTGCTTCTGCCAATTTTACATTGACAGTTACTGAAAAAATGGAAAAAAATTAAAGAGGTAACATCGGCATAATTATTTTTAAACACCCAACCTGATCCTCACACAGTACACGCGCATATTCCCAAGTCTCTAGGGAACCACCACATCCATCCCACCAAGCACCCACTTGCACGTGACTCCTGATCTGACCAGGTTTGACTGCACTGGTCTGACTGCCACCTGACCCAAACTATTCACCAACTCCCACCTAACTCCACCCACGTGTTCGAACCAAACCAAACAGCTCCCGTTTCATCAATCTGACACACCCCACACCCCTATTGACCTGACACCTCGCCACCCCCAACTAGACACCTCCCCCCCATCTGAGACTTCCTTTTTCCATCTGAGATCTCCTTCTGACACCTCTTCCACCTCAACCTGCCATCCCTCCTGCTCAACCCTACATTTTCCCCACTTGACAGCTCCTCCCCCTCAACCCTACATCACCATGCCCCTTCAACCCTACACCATCCCTCCTACCTGGCATCTTATTTCTACCTGCAATTCTCCCCTTGATCCTACACACCCCCTCCTACGCATACTTCCCCCTTTGACCCTACACTCCTACCTGTCACCTTTCCTGACAATTCTACACCCCTCTTATCTGGCACCTCCCCCTTTACCAAACACCCTCCTAATTAATACCTCCCTACCTCTTCAACCCTAAAGATCACTTCCTACTTGACACCCTCTGCCTCTACAGTACCACCATCCCCCCACTCACTTGGCACGTACCCCCTTCTTGGCAAACCCCCCTCCCATTTATCTGACATCTCCCCCCCTCCGACCCTACAAAACCCCCACCTTTCATCCTATTCAGCACCTCCTCCCCCTCTCCCACTCCCCGACCTGACACCTGTCCCTTCACCTCAATGGCACTTCTCCTGTTGCAGAGTGGGAAGCTCTGATCTGTTAAAGTCTTTGGAGAAAGAATAATTAGAATTGCTGTATTTAAAGAACATAGTTAAACGAATTTGACTGCAGCTGTTTTTCTGATCTTTCTATTAGTTTAGACAGTCAAGTGTTGATTGATCACAGTTTTCAAGATGTTACAAGGAACAGAGTGAATTGATTTCTGCTGGGAAGTAAGCGTAGGACTTGAGGACCTGCTCCAGAAAGTTTCAGCAGACCTTTCAGGAATGATACTGGGCAATTCATGCAGATCAATTGTTACGTTTATATTCGAAAGTGGTAGATTTTTGGTTTTCAAATCTATTTGTGGAAATGGGGAAAAGGCTGGTATATGGAGTCATGTTGTAAATCAGCCATGATGCAGGCTGGTTAGTTTAACTTGTGTAGTAGGGAAAATGCTTGAATCTATCATCAAGGAAGAAATAGCAAGACATCTGGATATAAATTGTCCCATTGGTAAGACACAACATGGGTTCATGAAGGGAAGGTCATGTTTGACTAACTTGGTAGAATTCTTTGAGAACATTGCCTGTGCGGAGGACAGTGGGGGATCTGTGGATGTGATGTATCTGGATTTCCAGAAAGCATTTGACAAGGTGCCACACCAAAGCCTGCTACATATGGTAGAGGTGCATAGTGTTGCAGGTAATGTATTAGCATGGATAGAGGATTGGTTAACTAACAGAAAGCAAAGAGTGAGGGGTAAATGGGTGTTTTTCTGGTTGGTGATCGGTGACTAGTTGTGTGTCTCATGGATCAGTGTTGGGACCACAATTGTTTACAATTTATATAGATGATTTGGAATTGGAGACCAAGTGCTGTGTGTCAAAATTCACAGATGACACCAAGATGAGTGGAAGAGCAAAGCGTGCAGAGGCTGGTAAAAGTCTGCAAAGGGATATAGATAATCTAAGTGAGTGGGCGAGATTCTAGCAGATGGAGTACAATACTGGTAAATGTGAGGTCATCCATTTTGATGGGAATAACGGAAAATTGGACTATTATTTAAATGGTAAAAGATTGCAGCATGCTGCTGTCAGAGGGACCTGTGTGTCCTTGTGCAAGAATCTCAAGGAGTTGGTTTGTAGGTGTAGAGATAATTAAGAAGGCAAATGGAATTTTGCCCTTCATTGCTAGGAGTATGGAGTTTAAAAACAGTGATGTTATGTTGTAGCCATATAAGGTGCTGGTGAGGCAACACCTGGAATACTGTTCAATTTTGGTCTCCTTACTTGAGATAGGATACACGGGCACTGGAGGGAGTGCAGAAGAGATTTACTAAAGTTGATTCCTGAATTGAGAGGGTTGGCTTATGAGGAGAGACTGAGTAAACTGGGGCTTCATTCATTGGAATTCAGAAGAATGAGGGGAGATCTTATAGAAACATATAAGATTATGAAGGGAGTAGATAAGGTAAAAGCAGGGAAGTTGTTTCCACTGGCAGGTGAAACTAGAACTAGGGGGCATGGCCTCAAAATAAGGGGAAGCAGATTTAGGACTGAGTTGAGGAGAAACTTCTTCACACACAGGGCTATGATTCTATAGAATTCCCTGCCTAGTGAAGCAGTTGAGCTACCACATTGAATGTTTTTAGGGTAGCGATAGATAAATTTTTGAAAGTGAGGGAATTAAGGGTTATGGTGAGTGGGCGGGTAAGTGGAGCTGCGTCCACAAAAAGATCAGCCAGGATCTTATTGAATGGCAGTGCAGGCTCGAGAGGCCAGATGGCCTACCCCTGCTCCTAATTCTTATGTTCTTATATAATTGAATGGCAGAACAGTTTTAAAGAGTTAAGTGGTCTATTCCTAGGTTCCAATGGAACAAATTGACTGCAATCCCACACAGTTGGACGATGGTAGACGTGCATTGGAGGGGAAGAATGTAGTTAATCATATTGAACGCTGCACATTGGTAGTAATGGATGAGGAGTCATTTGACTTTGACAAGAGCTGGTTTAGTACCATGGCACAAGTGTAAATGGGGGGATTTCAGGGAAGGATCGGCATGGTTTTGGGAGATAACTGTACGATGAAAGAGAATGAGAGTTTTTAAATTTGTTCAAGGGATGTGAGTGTGGCTAATGACACATTTATTGCCACACAAATTGACATGAATTGAGTAGCTTGGTAGGCTATTTCAGAGGGCATTTAAATGTTAACCACATTGTTGTGGGTCTCAATTCATATGTAGGACAGATCAAATAAGGATTGCAGATTTCCTTCCCTAAAGTACATTAGTGAATTGCATGGGTTTTTATAATAGTTGACAATGGTTTCACAGTTGTCATTAGACTTTGAATTCCAAATTTTTATTTAATTTTTATTGAACTTCTTCCATGGTGGGATTTGTACCCAGAACCTCAGATCATTACCCTGTGTCTCTGGATTAGTAGTCAGTATCAGTATTACGACATCACTGCATTGGAAATGGGGTGTTAATTTGCAAGGGCAGGGGGATTGAGGACTTTTTTTAATTACAGATTTGAAGCGGAGGGAGGCCTGCACTTTAGGAGAGAGAACAGTTATCTTGCAAGTCAGGTATTGGAAATTGTGTGGGCAGCAGCTTAGTGGGAATATGATCAAAGGAGCAGCAGGTGTGTCTTACGTAAACAAGGAATTCAGGAAGGGCATGTGGTGGGAGAGAAAATTGAGAAAAGGTGTGTTCAGGGCTTTGACACAAAGTTACCTCAGAGGAAATTTGGCCTTGTTGGCTAAATGAAGGGGGAAAAATGACAGAAGCAGCCAAGCAAATGGTGTCGTTCTTCATGACAAATAAATCCATTAATTGCTTACACTTCTTGGAAGTGAGATTGGAGAAGGCAGGGGAGAGGAATTGAATAAGAAAGCCAGCAGCATAAAAATGCAGGCAATGATATTTGCATTCTAGGATAATCCAGAAATAACATACTGTTTTGCAAGACAAGAACAAGACCCAAGGAAGCTTAATGTGGCTTAGTCAGATCCAGCTTGAATGGCTTAACCAGTTGCCTACCATGTTCGTGCAAGTCTGTATGATTGCTTCCTCTCCCGACTAATGGTAGCTGATATTGTCAATATGTCCTTTTTCTTAAATCTTAGCTCTCTTCCCATTAAATTTGCTCTCATCATCCCCTCAAGAAACTCTTTGACCAGTGTGTTCTTTCAGCTATCATCCCATTTCTAGCTTCTCTTTCTTGTGCCTTGAGCCTTTTTGGCATCTTCACTTGGCATGCTCCCATTTGCCACATATATGGTGCTCCTTGCTAATAGTACTCACTGTTAGGTTCCACGCACCAGTTCGACAATAACTTCTTTCAACATATCTAAGACTTTCTTGACACACTGCTTGTCTGACATCCATATTACAAATAAGCTGAAACATCCTCCATTTGAAATTAAGACCAAAGCCATTGCATTTAACCTCCGCTGTGAACTCAGTTTCCAAGCCACAATTCTGTGCACATCAGGCCACTGTCTCAGGCTGAACTGGCACATTTGCAAATATAATTTACTACTTAACCCTGAGTCCAGCTGTAGATCTCTCTTCCTTTCCAGCGTAAAGACAATTTATTTTAACCTCTACGATATCACTCGCACTTCCCCCTCCCTACCCCATGCTGAAACATTCATCCATGTTTTAGTTATTTCCAGAATCAGCTATTTCAATGCTCTGGTCTGTCTCCCTTCTTCCATAAACTTTAGCTTATCTGCTGTTTGGATTTGAGTTAATACTAAGGCTTGAAGGGCTGAATGTCCTGCTCCTGCTCCTTGTTTCTATTAAGGTGCTAATCCTCATGTCAAATTCTTTGGACTTTCCCACATTACCTCTGTAACATCAATCAGCCCTAAAACCCTCAATAAATTCTGCATTCCATTAACTCTGTCTCCCTTGTGCATCCACAAGTTCATTTCTTCTTCCAATGGTGCTTGTGCTTTCAGCTGCCTAAGCCCTAATGAATTCCTTCCACAAACATCTATGGCTCTTACTTCCTCAGTCTGTCAGTCTGTTCTTTTTAAGCCTCTTTTTAAGAACATTACGTAAGAAACAGGAGCAGGAGTAAGCCATCTAGGCCCTCCAGCCTGCCCTGCCATTCAGTAAGATCTGATAGTGGTTCAGTTCCACTTACCCATTTGCTCCCAATAACCCTTAATTCGCTTATTGGTCAAAAATCTATCTATCCATGACTTAAACACATTTAGCCTCCACGGCTTCGTGGGCAGAGAATTCCAAAGATTCACTATCCTCTGGGAGAAGTTGTTCCTCCTCAACTCTGTTATAAATTGACTCCCCCATATTTTGAGGCTATGTCCTCTAGTTCTTGTTTCCTTTCTAAGTGGAAATAATCTCACTACTTTTACCCCTGTCTAGCCCTTCATTATCTTATATGTCTCTATAAGATCACTCCTCAACCTTCTAAACTCCAATGAGTACAGGCCCAATCTACTCAATCTCTTCTCAAAAGCTAACCTCCTCATCTCCAGAATCAATCTGGTGAACCTTCTTTGCACCCCCTCCAATATATCCTTTCTTAAATAAGGGAACCAAAATTGTACATAGTACTCTATCAGTACCTTGTAGAATTGCAGCAAGACCTTCCTGCTTTTATATCCAATCCCTCTGGGATAAACGTCAACATTCCATTTGCCTTTTTGATCACTTGCTGCACCTGCAAACTGAGTCTTTGTGATTCATGCACAAGGACCCCCAGGTTCCTCTGCAGAGTAACATGTTGTAATTTTTCACTATTTAAGTAATAGTCCATTTTACTATTATTCCTTCCAAATTGGATAACCTCACATTTGCCAACATTATACTACATCTGCCAGATCCTTGCCCAGTCAGTTAGCCTATCCAAATCTCTCTGCAAACTTTCTGTGTCCTCCATGCAATTTGCTTTCCCACTCATCTTTGTCATCCGCAAACTTTGTTACTCTACATCGGTCCCCTCCTCCAGACCGTCTGTGTATATGGTCAACAGTTGAAGCCTTAACACCAATCCCTGCAACACGCAACTAGTCACTGACTGCCAACCGGAAAAGCACCCATTTATTCTGACTCTCTGCTTTCTGTTAGATAACCAATCCTCAGTCCACGCTAACATTTTACCCCCAGTTCCATGTACCTTTATCTTATGCAGCAACCTTTTGTGAGATACCTTATCAAATGCCTTCTGGAAATGTATATATACCACATCCACGGGGGTTCCCGTCTGTCAACTGCACTCGTTATATCTTCATAAAATTCCAGTAAATTCATCAAACACAACTTTCCCTTCATGAATCCATGCTGCTTATGCTTGATTGAACCATTCTTTTTCAGATGTTCTGCTATTTCTTCCTTTCTATCTTTAAGGAAGAAATAGCAGGACACCTGGAAAAGATAGATTCTATCACAGATTTTTGACCAATATCTTTTTTCAAATCTTACCTCAGCAATCCAGGTGAAACTGAAATCAAAGTAGGAAACTATCTATCAAACATATAAAATGTGATAAATATTAAACAAAAGTTAATTCAACAAGAAAAGCTATAAAGAAAGGTAAGATGGATTATGAGAGTAAACTAGCTCAGAATATAAAAACAGATAATAAAAGTTTCTACAAATGTATAAAATGAAGAACAGTGGCAAAAATAAACATCGGTGCTTTAGAGGATGAGGAGGGGATGTAATAACTGGAAATGAAAAAATGGCTGAAGCATTGAACAGGTATGTTGTGTCGGTCTTCACAGTGAAAGACACAAATAACATGCCAAAAATTGATGACAGGAAGGTTATGGCAAGTCAGAACCTAGAAACTATTGTTAGCGTGAAAGAGGTAGTGTTGAGCAAGTTAATGGGGCTAAAGGTAGACAAGTCCCCTGGGCCTGATGGAATGCATCCCAGGTACTAAAAGAGATGGCAGGAGAAATAGCAAATGTACTAGTGGTAATTTACAAAAATTCATTGGACTCTGGATAGTTCCCACAGATTGGAAAACAGCAAATGTGACACCACTGTAATAGGGAAAATGCTTGAATCTATTATCAAGGAAGAAAGAGTAAGACATCTGGATATAAATTGTCCCATTGATAAGATGCAGCATGGATTCATGACGGGCAGTTCATGTTTGACTAATTTGGTGGAATTCTTTGAAAACGTTACTGGAATTGTTTACAATTTATATAGATGATTTGGAGTTGGGGACCAAGTGCAGTGTATCAAAATTCGCAGAGGACACTAAGATGAGTGGCAGAGCAAAATGTGCAGAGGATGCTGAAAGTCTGCAAAGGGATATAGATAATCTAAATGAGTGGGTGAGGGTCCGGCAGATGGAATACAATGTTGGTAAATGTGAGGTCATCTATTTTGATAGGAATAACAGCAAATTGGACTAGTATTTAAATGGTAAATATTGCAGCATGCTGCTGTGCAGAAGGACTTGTGTGTCCTTGTGCAGGAATCTCAAGAAGTTGCTTTGCAGGTGCAGCAGGTAATTCAGAAGACAAATGGAATTTTGCCCTTCATTACTAGAGGAATGGAGTTTAAAAACAGCGAGATTATGTTGCAGATGTATAAGGTGCTGCTAAGGCCACACCTGGAGTACTGTATGCAGTTTTGGTCACCTTACTTGAGGAAAAGATATACTGGCACTGAAGGGGATGCAGAGGAGATTCACCAGGTTGATTCCAGAGTTTATAGGGTTGGCTTACAAGGAAAGACGGTAAACTGGGCTGTACTCATTGGAATTCAGAAGAATGAGGGGAGATCTTACGGAAACATATAAGATTATGAAGGAAATAGATAAGATAGAAGCAGGGAAGTTGTTTCCACTGGTGAGTGAAACTAGAACTAGGAGACATGGCCTCAAAATAAGGGGAAGCAGATTTAGGACTGAGTTGAGGAGGAACTTCTTTACATACAGGGTTATAAATCTGTGGAATTCCCTCTCCAGTGAAGTAGTTGTGGCTAGCTCATTGAATGTTTTTAAAGCAAGGATAGATAAATGTTTGAACAATGAAGAAATTAAGGGTTATGATGAGTGGGCGGTTAAATGGAGCTGAGTCCACAAAAAGATCAGCCATGATCTAATTGAATGGCAAGCAGGATTGAGGGGCCAAATGGCCTACTCCTGCTCTTAGTTCTTATGTTCTAACCCTTCACAACTCTCAGTGTCAGGTATTTGTTCTTAGTGATATTTATGATGAAAATAATATGAAATTGGCACATACGTTTAACCAAATATGATTAAACTTTCATCTTACCTTTCCTAGCGCAGGGCTTCGCAAAGCATGAATCTGCATCAGGAATTGTTGGCTCTAGCACAAATTGATTCCATTATTTTCCAGGCAATTATTTTCAGAACAAGATGTATCAATAATTTTAGAGTAAAGCACACAAAAAATTAAAATGTGTGATTCAGGTATGATATGAATAAGGTTAAGACAAGCGCAGTTTAGAAATGTCACAGCATTTGTCTTTGTGGTCACATTATATTTTATATTTTGTGGTGAAGTACCTGTAACACTTTCTCCCATATTCACACATTTCTTCCCCCCTTATGAAACTATTAAAGATTGTCAGATATTTAGTCATGTTTTGTTTATGACCTTCCCTCTACTAAGGTGTCTAGTGACTAGTAATATTTTTGTCCATGAATACAATGGCTGGTCTTGCAACAAATAATAACTTTTCAGTATAATTCTACATTACGAACCATAGCTTCACAACTAATAACAGTTCAGTTGAAGATATAGCGTACATGTGAGTGTTTTTATGTATGTGGGTCTAAATGCATGAGAAGCAGTAGGAAACAGGAAAAAGGAGAGGTGCATTCTGAGTTTTTCAAACTGTTTTGGCAGCAAATGAAAATTGAAATAATTAGTAATGGAAATCATATCAATTTATTTTTTCACGTCCTGTAAGTTAGGTTTATTCTATGCTGATTGTTACTGTTTTTCAATCTTTTTGACAGAATGGCCCAATGGCATCAGCTCCATCAGCTGGATTCACAGCTCCTAGAAAAAGTGGACCAGTTGTATGATGATACCTTTCCCATGGAGGTCCGTCAGTTCCTAGCACATTGGTTGGAACACCAGGACTGGTAAGATCTTAGTTAAATTCAGTTGCCTTCCTTTGATAGTTTATTTTGGGATGTTGATATATCGATAAATGCCAACTGTTTGTCTTAGAAAACATTGTTATGCATCCTTAGTTTTATTCTTTGCAGCTACAATAAAATCAACATCACAGCATCTAATGGTTAATTTAAAAAAAAAACAGAAATAATGTTCAAATGCTGTAAACTTGAAAAAAATGGTGCACAAAATCTCAAAAAGTATCTGTGAAATGAATAGATATTTGACATTTTGGTCAAGGCCTCATTTCAGAACGGAAAATGAAAGCTGAACAAACACTTCAGTAGAATGATCTCAAAAGGAGAGAGAAAGCAGCAATGCAATCAAGTTCCAAGCAAGCATCCATATCTAAAACACCTTTAGGAAGATTTTAATTTTTGAATAACTAACAAGTGAAGTGACTGGCAAGCAATAGGCAGAATTCTCCATCCATTCATGCCAGTGGGATTCTCCCATCCTGCTGTCGTGAATGGAGACTTGGCTGAGTGCCAAATTCTCTGTCCTCTCTGTCAGTGGTATTGAGGAGTGAACGGCCAGAGAATTCTGGCTATCATTTTTAAATGAATTTCATGCTGCTGGCAATTGATAGTTTTGAAAAACAGGCCTTGTAATGGAGGGAAACACGACAGCCAATTTGTGCACGGTAAGGTCCTACAGTCAGCAATGAGTTAAATGAAGTGTTAATCAGTTTTATTCATTTTGGTTGCAGGAGGCTATCTTAATAATGTCAGGCAAATCATCAGTGAACTTTCAGAGATACCTTAAGGTCTACATTATTGTTCCCCATACCCCTGCCCTGGTCCCCAAACACACAGTGTACCATCACCCTCCAACACATTGCAACCTCCTAGAGAACTAAATGTCTCTGGAAAAAGTGACACATTGTCAAAGCTTTCCACCTTGCACACATCAGGACAGATGTCATTCCAATTGTCCAAATCAAACTTATGAACTCAGCAACCCATGCAGTTGAATTCATTTAATAGTTCCACGTATAGCGGCATAGATGGTATTGCCTATGGGTCCAGCTCTCTTGTTGGTTTCCACAAGAAACGTGTTTTGGATGGAATGACACTGATGCATTTGCTATATTCAAATCTGCAGCTGCATATAAGAATTTCCTCGCACACCTTAATGAGTTCTATCCATTCAGCTTTGAAATGGTTCAATCAAATGAACCTTGTTATTTTAATATGCTTGTTGTGAAATCTGCAAGTGGGTTTCCAGGTTTGCTTTATCAGCAACTTAGTAAATAAGATTTGAGCTATTTGATTTTCACACAAGCTTAATGTGAAACTAGGGAACATCAAAGTAATCCTGTGGGATAATGGCTACCCTATCCAATTATATTGTGAAAATTCATGAGCGGACCTATGACTCCACTTTTGGTTCTGACAATTGTCCAATTTATCACAAATTACTCTGAAAAATTAAGATTTCCGAAAAATTTGAGTAACAGGTAAAAGTAGCCATTTCATGATGTAGAAACACTGCATTCTGCACTAACAGAATGGAAGTCAAAAAGACGTTTAACCTATCACACAAACGAGTATTATGGTATACGAATTTCAGTGCCAATGTGATGCCAGGTATGTAGGCTGTATGTCCTAAAGCTGGTGGATAATATCAAACTTTATGTCCCTTTAGCTGTTTGTAATAGGCAAAGTACAGACCAAATCCAACCAGCCACTGATTGGAAAACTCACAACATGGTGTCCAACATTAGATGTGATTTCACAATTTGACAGCACTTGCTAAACAATCCTGATTATGCTAAGAATTATATTGACAGCCAATTTATGATTATTAATTGGGCCCACAGCGTGGCTCACTTACATGTGTAAGGAGGTACATATTTTCGTATATAGGGTCCTATTCTTTACAGACAGGAGGAGCATGTCCACACAGTGCCTCCTTTTCAACTAAACAGATGCTTAGGAGACAGTCATACCTTCCTTTCTTTTCATAGCATTTCTCAATGATTTGGCTATTCACACATTCTTTGTTTCTCCAGCATCTTCAACTTCAATGTTTCTTTCAGCTTTGGCTCAAATGATAATTTCCTGAGTCAGGTGAAACGTCTATGAGTTCAACCTTCAATTCAGAGATTCGAGTACAGAAACTAGCCTAGCACTACAGTGCAATACTGAGGAAGAACTGCATTTTTGGAGATTCCATCTTTCATGTAAGATGTGAAATTAGTGTTTCATCTACTATGACAATGCCTTGACCCATCAGAGAGGATCTGATAGTTTGAATTTAAACAAAAGCTTGGCAATTTATTGTTCCTTGGTGCATTCTCCATAGCAAAACTTCTACTAATCATGGGTCATTTGCTAATCAATAATCGTTTATTTCTCATGCAATATAATGGTCATTCCACTTCCAATTAGTATTCTTGCAAATCTATCCTATGAGAGCAAGATGAAAAGCCTTGATAACATGGTTGAGCAATACTCAACTTCTGCACTGCCAGTTGACAGAACTAAACACTTGAATATCAACACCTTAAAAGACATGCACTTATATAATGTCACTCTCAACCTCAGGATATCCCAAAATTTTACAGAACCAATGAAGTATTCCTAAGTAGAATTACACTTGCAATGTTACCCAATACCCCATAACTCCCAAGCTGTTCAGAGGAGCGCCACAAGATTTTCATGCCTATTTGTCAATGTAGATGGATTTTGATTTCACATCACACATGAAACATGAAATTTCCAAAAGTGCAGCTCTTCCTCTGTAATGCTAGCCTAGATTCTGTACTCGAATCTTTGAATTGAAGATTGAACTCATAGATCTCTCAACTGATTCAGAAGATCATCATTTGAGCCAAAGTTGAAAGAAACATTGAAGTTGAAGAAGTTGGAGAAACAAAGAATAACCAAGTCATTGAGGGATGCTAGTGAAAAGATAGGAGGGTGACATGGTGGCATAGTGGTTAGCACTGCTGCCTCACAACGCCTGGGGCATGGGTTCAATTCCGGCCTCAGATGACTGTCTATGTGGAGTTTGCATGTTCTCCCCACGTTTCCGTGGGTTTTCTGTGGGTGGTCTGGTTTCCTCCCACAGTTCAAAGTTGTGTGGGTTGGATTGATTGGCTGTACTGAATTGCCTCATAGTCATGATGTAGAGATGCCGGCGTTGGACTGGGGTAAACTCAGTAAAGTTTTACAACACCAACATGTTGCAAGAAAGGATGTCCCGAAGCATGGTACATTGGGGAGACCATGCAGACACTACGACAGCGGATGAATGAGCATCACTCAACAATCACCAGGCAAAACAGTTCCCTTCCTGTGGGCGAACACTTCAGCAGTCATGGGCATTCGGCCTCCGACCTGCAGGTAAATGTTCTTCAAGGGGGCCTTCGTGACACACGACAGCGCAGAGTCGCTGAGCAGAGACTGATAGCCAAGTTCCGCACACATGAGGACGGTCTTAACAGGGATCTTGGCTTCATGACACACTATCTGTAACCCCCGTAACTTGTCTGGGTTAGCAAAAAACCTCACTTACTGTGCTGTCTGGAGAAAATACACAATTCTCTAACCAATGCTCAGGATTCCCTTCACACACATTGTTAGCCACTTTAACACTTGAATAGCAGGTTAGATGTAAGGATTCGCATTCTAATCAGCAATCTGTAACTGTCTATGTGGATATGAGTGCTATTGCAGACCAGAACACTGCATTTGCCTGACGAAGGCTATAAAGTCGAAAGCTCGCGAATTTACTATCAAATAAATTGGTTGGATTTAAAATTGGTGTTGTAAAACTTTACTGAGTTTGCCTCATAGTGTCAGGGGGATTAGCAAGACAAATGTGTGGGCTTGTAGGGATAGGACCTGGGAAAGATTGTTGTCACTGCAGGCTCAATAAGCTGAATGGCATCTATCTGCACAGTAAGAATTCTATGATAACTTGAAAATACGTCACATTGTAGAACAGTCCAAAACCTAAAACAGAAGAAAGTTTGATAAAGATAATGGGACAGATTTTCACTTTCCCTTGTTCACAAGTAAACCTGTGCAATTCATTTGAACTATCAGAAGTTTGGTTGTGAATGATATCTGTAGTGAAGAATTCAAAATATTAAAATAATTAGGACTAATTTGAGTTAAAAAATACAAACACTTTAAATAGTTAACTCTGTTCACCCCAGTGTGAAATAGCAGGGTGGATGCACCAGTTATTTTTGAAACCATTCAGTTTTCATTTCCATTGATTGCAATAGAAAGAAAAGTCAGACCACTCTGCTTGTATTGTGTCTGAGCAGAAATCTGAAAACCTACCTTAATGAATGCAGCAATACTAAGAAGATAAAAAGCAAGCCAACACCAGGGGAACAGATCTCTCTGCCAACATTATAATGCATTCCATCCCAGACATTAACCTTTCCTCCTTTCCTCCAGGCAAGGACAGACTTGCACATTGGTAGCATCCCCACACAAAGAAAATGGAGCATCTGGTTAAGGTTCTAAGGTGACTATTGTCAAGGTTCAGTGCAGGAGGCTGCAGATTGTCCAAGAGAAAGAGAAAAAAAATGGTGGAATTAATATTAAGCTTCATTGCAGCAGCATAAGAAACGAAAAACAGATATTTAGGGATGGGAAGAGAAATTAGAGTAGTCACCTAACTTGTGCTTGGCCTTCCCACTGTAAAGGAGCTTGCACCTTGAGCTACAGTTCTAAGGCAGAGTGAAGCAAAGAGAACAGGAAATAAATCATGTCAAACGTCAGAAGACTTAAAACTTATTACATTTTTGTTTTAATAGAACATTAAATGCACAATTTGTAGGAAGTTTGATTGGATTTGTATGCTAACATTCACAGAACTTGCCTATGTTTTTAAACAGTTGAATAGCTAGCAACTAAAAAAAATCAAATTTTAATGTTATTTCTGAAACTAAATCAGGATTATTTCAAAAATGAAACTACCTGTGGCAGCATGAACTTGTGTTTGTAAAGCACTTTAACACAACATAAGCCAGAATTCCCTGGCCTCATATGCCACACTGCTGTTGCCAGTGAGAACAGGGAATTTGGCACTCAGGCAAATTTCTGCTCACAGCAGCGGGACTGGAGAATCATAGCTTCAGTTGAGGTCAGAGAATATCCCAAGGCACTTGAAAGAAGCATCATAAATCAAAATCCAACAACAACTCAGATAAAGGATATTGATATTGAGATCATAATCTCCTGCTGTAATCACATTAGCAACCAAACCTTCAGCAGGCTGACAGGCTGAAACCACCTCACTCAACAGTTTTCGAATGGCAGTCTGCTGTGGTAGTTGTGTAACAATTCCAGTAACATTGTCCTCAGGATTTTAGTAAGAAGTCTCATAACACCAGGTTAAAGTCCAAGAGGTTTATTTGGTTCACAGGCTTTGGAGTGCTATATCAGATGAATGGAGAGTTAGGTTCACAAACACAGCGATATAGACAAAAACT
Source organism: Sphyrna mokarran (assembly GCA_024679065.1). Lineage (NCBI taxonomy): Eukaryota > Metazoa > Chordata > Chondrichthyes > Carcharhiniformes > Carcharhinidae > Sphyrna > Sphyrna mokarran. The sequence continues at coordinate 30,626,752 of JAGIQG010000011.1, forward strand.
CATTTGCAAGATAATGGTTGGAATGTGAGTCTTTACAGGTAATCAAGTCTTTACAGATGGAGACAATGCGAGTGGAGAAAGGTTTAATCACAGGTTGTAGAGATGTGAATTGTCTCAAGCTAGGACAATTAGTGGGATTTTGCAAGCTCAGACCAAATGGTGGGGATTACACAAAGTGTGACCCAAGATCCCAGTTGAGGCTGTCCTCATGCATGCAGAATTTGGCTATCAGTCTTTTCTTGGCAATTCTGCTTTGTTGTGTGTCTTGAAGGCCAGCTTGGAGAATGCTTACCCAAACATCAGAAGCTGAATGCCCTTGACTGCTGAAGTATTCCTGACAAGAAGGGAAAAGTCCTACCTGGTGATTGGTGATGTCTGGCAATCCATTGTTGTAGCATCTGTATAGTCTTGCCGATGTACCACGGCTCTGGACATCCTTTCCTGCAGCATATGAGATAGACAATGTTGGCCAAGTCGCATGAGTATGTGTACCTACTGGATGGTGGATGGTGTACCTGGAGGATGATGTTTTCACGTGTGATGATGGCATCCATGTCAATGATTCAGCACATCTTGCAGAGGTTGCTACGGCAGAGTTGTGTGGTATTATGCTTGCTGTTCACCTGAAGGCTAGGTAGTCTGCGGCAAACAATGTCTGAGATTGTGTGGTTGTTTGAAGGCAATTAATGGAGGCATGGGAACGGCCTTGGCAAGATGCTCATCTTCATCGATGACATGTTGAAGACTCTAGAGAAGATGTCATATCTTCTCCGTTCTGGGGATATACTGGACGACAAAGGGTACATTGTTACCTATGTCCCACGTTTGTCTTCTGAGGAGGTCAGTGCAGTTTTTCGCTGTGGCACATCGGAACTATCGATCATTGAATTGAGCACCATATGTTGTTCTTACAAGGGCATCTTTCAGCGATGGCATTCCTCCTCATCTGGGAAGATCTTGTGTATATGGAGGTCTTTTCCACAGGGGATGACTCCTTTAACATGTTTAGGATGGAAGCTGGAGAAGTGGAGCATCGTAAGGTTATCCATAGGCTTGCTGTACAGCGAAGCACTGAAGTAACCGCTCTTAATGGAGATGTATATGTCGAAGAATGCAACCAATTCTGGAAAGTAATCCATGGTGAATCTGATGGTGGGGTGGAACTTGTTGACGTCATCATGTAGTTGTTTCAGTGATTCTTTGCCATGAGTCCAAAGGAAGAAATTGTCGTCAATGTATCCAGTTTATAATGTCATTTGAAGATCCTGTGTGGTGAAGAGTTCTTGTTCAAACTTATGCATGAAGATGTTGGCATATTGAGGTACGAAGTTGGTCCCCATGGCTGTTCCTGTGTCTGGCTGAAGAACTGGTTATTGAAGGTGAAGACACTGTGGCCCAGGATGAAGTGGATAAATTGTAGAATTGTATCTAGAAATTGGCAGTTGTCGGTGTTGAGTACTGAGGCAGTTGCAATAATGCTGTTGCCGTGGGGAATGCTGGTGTAAAGTGCCAAGATGTCCATTGTGACACGGAGTGTCCCTGGTTCAATTGCTCCATGGCTGCTGAGTTCCTGCAAGAAATCCATAGTGTCGCAACAGAAGCTAGGGGTTCTATGTACGATGGGTTTCAGAATGTCCCTAACAGCCAGAGAGATTCTCATTCAGGGTCTCATTGCCTGATTCGATGGGGCAGCTGGGTACGTTAACCTTGTGTATCTTCGGGAGGCATAGAGATCCTTAACGTGGGGAGAATGTGGGATGAGAGCATGGAGGGTGCTCTAAAGGTCCGGATCAAAGGTCTTGATTAGTCTGTTGAGTTAGTGGCTGTGTGTTTTGATTGGATCTGAAGTAACTGTTTGTAATGTCCTTGGTTGTTCAGTTGTCGGTACAGTTCTTTGCAGCAGTCCGTTCTGTTCAGTATGATAGTGGCCCCTCCTTTGTCTACTGGTTTGATGACAATGTTGCGATTAGTCTTGATAGCGCAGATGACATTGTGTGGTGTTTGGGTGATGTTCGGGATGTTGCAGCTATTGAGTCTGACATTGATGCATCTCCTGACAGCTTAAGCATACGTGTCCAGTCTAGGGCAGTGGCCTTTGGAGGGGTCCAATTCAACCCTTTACTCTTTGGTTGCTGCACCTCAAGTTTTTAATAACATGAGTCTGGTTGGTAGGATCTCACATATGAACTTCAGAGATGAGAAGGCAGAATATTTGGATTAGCTTGGTAAAGCTCAGGTTGTTTATCCCCGTCAAGCTCTCAGAGCCTCACAGCATAGCGCAACCACCATGGGTACGAAAGTGTGTTGGATGAACTCCTCAATGCTCTGTAAACACTGAGCCATCCTCAGGCTTGGACACACAGATGATGAAAAGCTTGGCTGAAGTGGAAGATTTAAGAAGTTTAAAGGAAGAAAGAAGGTAGAGGAGGTCAGAGATAGATTGCAGAGCTTAAGCCTTGAGGGTTGAAGGCATGGCCACCAATGACAGAATGAATAAAATAGGGACGCTCAAGAGGTCAGAATTTTAAGTGCACAGATATCTTGGAGTATTGTGCGGCTAGAGGAGATTAGAGGAAGTGAGGAACATAGGCACAGAGAAATTGAAAATGGGGATAAGCTTGATGTTTCTTTATCAGAAATCAATGGCGATCAACATATCCAGGACATGGGCAATAGTTTTGTATGACTTCTCATTTTTTATGGTAGAAGGTGGGAGGCAAGGAGTGCATTGGAATAGTCTAGTCCAGAGGTAACAAAGGCATAGATGAGGGTTTGAGCAAAAGTAGAGCTGAGATAGGGTAGAGTCAGGCTACATTACAGATGTTGAAATAGGCTGTTATAACAATGGTGCACACATGTGGTTCAGAACCCATGTTGAAGTCATACACAATACCAAGATGGCTAAAGTTGCTAGGGAGAGCGAGGGAGTCAATAATTCGGGAACAGAGAATTTTGGCAGGGACCAAAATAATTTCATTATTTAATTGGAGGTAATTTCATTCAGTACTACCTATTGGACAAAGATTCTGACGATTCAGCAATAGTGAAGGAGTCAGGAGAGATAGTGGTGAGGTAGTGCTGTGTATTATTAATGTACAGGTGGAAACTAATATTGTGTTTTCAGATGTATTGCTGAGGGACAGCATGTAGATAAGAAATGGGAGAAGTCAAAGATAGCTCCTTGGGAACACCAGAGCTGACTATATAGGAGTGGAAAGGGAAACCACTGGAGGTGACTCTTTGGTTATGAACAAACAGATAAGAATGGACCCTCGTGAGTGCAGGCCCACCCAGATGATGATTGAGAGGCATTGGAAGAGGATGGTGCAGTCAGCTGTGGCATAGACTCCAAAAAGTTTGAAAAAGATGGGGACGTTCATTTTTCCCTTATCACAGTCAAATAGGACATCAATTGTGACCTTGATAAGAACTGCCTTGATACTGTGGTGGGGAGGAAGCTTGAAAGACGGAATCCAAATATGGAGTTTTGAGAAGGACATCTCACACTGCTTTTAGGATTTATGGATCAAATATAAATGACTAACAAGAAACTGCTTGCAGCTGATTGTTAAAGGCAATGGAACTTTGGAATAAAGACAGTTTTTCTTCATATCTCATGATCCAATACCAGAACACTTGTCAAAACCACCCTGTAAGCTGATAATTGTCATAATTTGTCAAAGACAAAGCAGGTTGGCATGCAAATAGCAACCTAAAGAGAAGAAAAGAAATAAACTATAATGAAATAGGTCAAAGGATTTTACTCTTATTTCCTTTTCTTATTCTCACCTTGTGAAGGTCTGCCTTATGTTGGGATTAAGCGGGCAACCATACAGTGCCTCACATAAGTAACTACCTGTCATCTGTGAGCTGTGACACTGGGAAAGCTGTTAAAGTATTAGCACCAAATTACCCCCTGCAATCTGATTGCCTTCTCGTAAGGAACAGGAGTAGACAATATGACCCCTACAGCCTACTCTGCCATCCATTCTCACTGGATGCCAATATGCTGCTTCAATTATACAGAACACTGATGCCACTGGGGACAAGATTGCAGTTTTAGTCCCAGGTATGAGTCGGGGAACAATGATGGCTTCCTGCCGAAACAAACTTGCCTTAGCTTTAGTGTCAGCAGGTTGCTTTACAGTGAGAGATATAATGCCAAACTTGTTCCTGTCGTCACGCAACATCCACACACTCATACTTTCAAGTTTATTTAAAGAAAGAAAATGTCTAAACTTTCCATATAGTTGCTTCAGGAGACCAGAGACACCTACAAAATGAGGTTTGTTCATATGTTTATTTTCTGAATCATTCAGGATTTTCCACTGTGGAACAAAATCATGGTTTTCTTCATTAACAATGTATAACGGAAGATAAGGTGCTTGGACTTGTACTTAATGGTTTGGTAATTGTTTTTAACAGGGAACTTGCCTCGAATAATGATTCCCTGGCTACTCTTCTATTTCATAACTTATTAAAACAAATAGATGACCAGTATAGTCGTTTCTTCCTAGAAAAAAACTTCCTACTTCAGCATAATCTGAAACGAATTAAACAAAACCTTCAGGTAAGATTTTAACTTTGCATCTGTGTTTTGACTTGTTGAAATTCTTGTTTTCATGCTGAAAATTAATATGTGTTACCCAAGATAATTTGGACAAGTGGTTAATTCTGAGCTTGAAATTGACAATGTTTTTACTTTGGTTGACATAATCTGGCAAATAATGTTGTTGAATATGCAGGAAATGTACTCTCCCATTGGTTGTCTAATTTAATTTTGGAGAACATGTCAGGGATTGCCTGTTAAAGAGTTATAAATTGATTGTTATAGATTCATGCATTCTTTTTTAAGAAAAGACAAGTACTGAAAGGAGTTTTCAGTTAGGCATTTTACAAAATAAATTACTAACCTAAAAAAAACAAAGCTCTTTCTCTGCTGTCCACTCTTTGCATATATCATCGTTGGATCACTAGTATTTACATAAAGATGTCAATGTTCATTGTTACTTACATTATGTTGTTTAATTATAGAAATCCTATGTACAGAAGGAGGCCATTCGACTGATCAAGTCTGCACTGACAGCAATCCTTTCCAGGCCCTATCCCCTATTCAATAATTATATTGAATTATTAAATTCAACCTGTTATAGATGAAAAATGTACTCCTATTATTAGGACATTTCCTCTATCAGAAGTATGTGACATAATTCTGATATTCAATATCTGTATATAAGATTGGGATCGTTTGCTTCCCAATTTTGTGCTTATCCTCCTTCTTCCACAGACTATTGTAACCTTATTTGGCCTCGACTTCAATCTGAAACTCTGTTCTGTGGATCATTTTCCTGTTGTTTCCTAGTTAATTCCAATCATACATGAGGCATTTTAATCCTCGCTGCACTCAGTTCCACTTTAACCATACTTATCCATACTATAACCTAAGCCTTTTTCTCCTCACTGGTAATTGATAAAGAATAATTCACAGAACTTTGCCATGAAAAGTTTATTTTGGGCAACGTAAGCACTGCTTGTCTTTTCTGACATTAATTTTGAAGCATTAGCAAAACTTTGATGTCAATGAGTCAAATCAGCAATAAAGACCATCATTGGTGAACGGATCCAAATTATCAGCATACTGATAAATGAGTAAAAGGTTTTGGGATACAACTAAGATTGTCAGATCAAAACATTGTTCAAGGAAAAGGGAAATCTTAAATTTTTGACCTATCCAAAGTTAATAGGAAGCCGTGTGTAGGGAGATAGTGATAACATGATATACATTCAGCCAAGCAGGAAGGCGATGAAAACCATTAGGTGTTTCGAAACAGCAATGCCAATATTCACTGACAGCACAAAGAGTGGGACCCGAGCCTACATAGGTATGTGTCTTTCTGTTTGATCTCAAGACCAATACATTAGCCGTTTGGCCATCCTGGCAAGGAACACTACTTTGAGCTGTGCTGTAGGTAAAATACTGTCACCCAGGAGGCTCTGGACACTACAGAAAGTCTGCCTATTATGGCAACAGGATGTCCTCTGCAGAGGAGCTTAGCAGAGCTACTGACTTATTTACTATGAGCAAAGATCCAGCTGCTGATGCTATATTAACTGAACTCATCAAGCAAGGTCAGCCACCACTCCTGCAGTATCTACACAAACTATATATATAAAATATTGCCTTCATTGATCCTACCAAGGCATTTGACCATATGAGCGGAGAGAGTCTATTTACACTGTTACAGAGAATTGGCTATTCATGGAAGCCACATAATGTGATGTTCTCTTTTCTTAGTACTCTTGGTAGACTTGCTATTTGGTATTCTCAATCAGGTTGCTGTTGTTCTGCATACACTTAGTCAGCTTGGACATAACAATTGCAGCTTTTATGTAGTGTTTTGATTTCAGCATCAAGTAACAAATGATGTCAGTTGATTGTGGAGCCTAGATATATGAGGGTCTCAACAATCACCAGTGTCATATTGCCAATGCTGTTAGATGGCAGTGTGGTAACATTTTGGGCCATGATTTCTTGATGTGGATGGCCAAAATTCTCACTATTCATCAGTGTCAAATGTTGGTGCAACATCATCATTGCAAAGGAACTCCCTGATGAGGACTTGCTGAAACTTTGTCTTGGATCGCAAGTGAGTAGGGCTGAACAGCTTTCAATCAGTTCTAGTATTTAAGTAGGCACCTTTTACAGATAACCTGATATTTATGACAGCAGCAAACACAAGAAAATGCAAAAGTTTTTTGGTGTCAAAACACAACTCTGTTTAACCTCGCTGTAAATCTCAAATGCTTTCAATATTGCCCCATCATAACTGATATTACCCATGATGCTGTTTACCCAAAGCGCTTCTGTACGATGAGTTAGCCATTGGGTCACTAGCTTTTGGGCATTTCTACCTCCGCTCAAGAAGACATACAATTAAGTTTTGAAGATGGCGGATATTGATGCTGATAACTGGGAGATCATCCCTGACAGTCGAGACATCTGGAGGCTGAGAATTATAAAGGGCATTGGAAGAAGCAAGCAGAAGTGAAAAGCTCGGTTGGCCAAGAAGTGGCTCCAGAGAAAACAGAGGCCAGGTGAACCATTCACCTTCTCAGCCCACTGTGTTACTCTGCAGTAAATGCGGCAGAAACTGCCAGTGCCAGAATAGGGCTCCTGAGCCGCACCAGACAATGCTTAACACTTTTGACACATGCCATTGTCTTTCCAGACTGAACACTGCCAATAGCAATGTTTATTACTTAATCAGAATTTAGGCTTTGTGGATTTTTATTTGACAGCTGCTGCTGTGGATAAAAATATGGAGTGAGAGCCAATGGAAAATGTTTCTACTTTGCGTTGGAGTTACGGTTCCGTTATTTGCTTTGTTAACAACATTGTGTGTGTGTCTGGAAAACTTTCTCATTATGTTTTGAACATCATAAACGTACTCTAAAATATCATACTTGCAATTGCACCAGAATCTTTGAACAAAAGAAAATTTCACAGATACATTTATGATGTCACTAACACGACTAGAGAAATTCTTGTCCCAGTGTTGTTTTGTGGCAAGATGGACCACAACAGTTTAATGGTGCACTGGATTAAAAACCAAATGACTGGCATAAGCTTTTTTCACTTTTAAAACCGTATTGGCTCTGGTACAATTCTAAATGTGGCATTACCTGTTTGTAAATGTTTCAACTGAGTAAACAAGCAGGCCAGTAACTTTTTTGAACTGACTGAATATTGTCATTATGTAGTGAGGTTTAATTTGTGCTCTTTCATAACATTATCGTGTGAATACTGTATTGGTGCTTTGGTATTTCAACATCTTGATGTATCTATGTTCTGTATCAGAGAGTTGCTGGGCCCATGTACATGTTTTGCAGACTCCTATGTGGTCTAGTTTTTCATCTGAAGGCGCTGAGACATTATGAAGCACTTCACTGCGACAGGAGGGGAGAAATTTGAGGGGGAGTAAACCACAATTGCTGTTACACCCTTCTTAATGGCTTGTGAGTGTAGTTTTAACTAAAAGCCTGGAATCATATGATCTAAAGTTAAAGTTTACTTATTAGTCACAAGTAAGGCTTACATTAACACTACAATGAAGTTACAAAGAAATAATAGTATCTAAAGCAGGAAAGTATTGATTAAGCAAACAAAAGGAGTTAAAAAAAAACAAATGATTGCTAATGTTCCATCCTAAAGTAATTTGAGTTATCTACATCTTTTAATTTACTTTTTGAAACATAAGTTGAATGCCTTACCAGGTTTGAATGTTCCGCAAGTTCACACCATTGCATAGTTGATCCATATACCACAACAATTACTAGCAGTTAATGAAGTAAAACATAAAAGTCTTTCATTACAACATAATCAGTTGTGGTAGACTTGCTATAGCCCACCTTTGTATCTGTTGTGAAGCTGAGTAGAATGTTAGAATTTATTTTTAAAATTGTAAAATGCTAAGAGGCAAAAGTATTGCATGGTCCCTTTAAAAAAAGCTACTTTTTTTTCTGTCCTCAGAAAGTTAAAAAAATGTAGTGCATATGCAGTATATAGACTGAAACATTTATATCAAAGGCCAAACAACAGGGTTCCTTTGGTAACAGGCTTCAGGCAGAGCGAGAGAGAGCGAAAATGGGAATTGTATTTATTTAAACAGCATTCCATTAGAATGGTGTTTTATTCGGTTTGTTAATAGTTTGGTTAATTTGTGCACTGTTAGTTAGATAAATAAACTATTACTTACTGATTTTAAAGAGAGTCTGAGGAAGTTATTTTGATTTAACCACTATAAGTTGCTGAAGCACAAATATTATCACTTCTGCGTAGATGTTACCATATGTCATATACTTTTAATAGATTATAAGACAAGGTATTCCTCTTTGAATGGTTAGGTATTATTTTCTCAGAGCGGGGATGGGAAGCAGCCTCCACTTTATAACAGACTGGGGACGTCGGTCCTGGATTTGAACAGTCCTAGATCTTTAAATAACTCTGACGTGAAAAGTGGAAGATCTGCTAATTGACATCAAGCCAATGAAATCATAAGTAGGGAAAACGGCTCTTAACATTGCCAAAGAGGTTCTGGGGTTAAAAATGCTTCTTGAATTTACCAAGAAAGTTTAGAAAGACAGAAAAAGATGAAACTTGTAGAATTAGCAAACAGACTAAAATTAGATTTAACCAGGAATAAAAGGAAAGCTGAAATTGTAATGGAGAAAATCAAGCATTTAGGTTTATCAGAGAAATAATCAAGTGCAGTGAGCTAGAAAAAATTAAATTGCAAATGAGATGATTGGAGTTAGAATGTGAACTTAAAAGGCTGGAGTTAGAAACTTTTTTTTTAAACCAGGGAACTAAAGAGTTAAAATAAAAATACCCTGAAATTTTTCCAAACTGTGTAGTGACAAGATCCCATGCCAGTTCCCTGGTTTTCATTTGGCTTTTTGACTATAATAGGCATCATTCCCACCTGCGATCAGCTATATCATTTCCAAGGATAAACTGTATTCCTGGAATAGTCATGTTTTCCATCATTCCCACTAAGTTAAAATGAGGAGAGAAAACAAAAGAGAAAGATGAAGGAGTTGAGATCTAATTAGCTGACACTGATGAAATGGAAAAGGAAAAACCTAAGCAAGCAGTAGATTAGGCAAAGGTGTTTAAGTCTGAAAAGTTAATGGAATTACAACAGAAAGATGATTTGATAGAGGATTTATATCATAATGCATACACGGAAAAAGAATCAGAGTGTATTCCAGAATGCTATTACCTTGATGAAGATTTTATCTTAAGGTGGAAATGGAGACATGCAGATGAGAAATGGGTGGATGTTCACCAGATGGAATTCAATCCTGATAAATGCGAGCTGATGCACTTTGGGAGAAAGAATGTAGAGAGCAGGTATTTGATAAAGGGTAGACTTATTAAGAATATAGAAACGCAGAGGGACCTGGGGGTGCAGGTGCACAAGTCTCTGGAGGTGGCAGAGCAGGTGGAGAAGGTTGTGAAGAAAGCATATGGTATGCTAGCCTTTATAGGAAGGGGTATAGAGTACAAGAGCTGGCCTTTAATGTTGCAGTTGTATAAAACGTTGGTTAGACCTCATTTGGAATACTGCGTCCAGTTCTGGTCGCCTTACTACCGGAAGGACGTGGAGACTCTGGAGAGAGTGCAGAGGAGGTTTACCAGGATGCTGCCTGGTATGGAAGGTCTGAGTTACGAGGAGAGGTTAGGTAAATTGGGACTGTTTTCCTTAGAAAGACGTAGACTTAGAGGAGGTCTAATAGAGGTGTACAAGATTATGAGGGGTATAGATAGAGTAAACAGGGTTAAGCTTTTTCCTAGGATGGACTCGAATAGCATGAGGGATCACAGGCTTAGGGTGAGAGGGGTAAAGTATAATTTGGATGCTAGAGGGAGTTTTTTCACACAGAGGGTGGTGGGGGTATGGAATGTGCTGCCAAGTGAAGTGATGGAGGCAGGTACTCTGGAGTTATTTAAGAAATATTTAGATGGGCACGTGAACAGAATGGGAATGGAGGGGTATAGAAAACTGATTTAAAATAGGGATCATGAGCCTTGGGAGTCCCTGGGAAGTGTGTAAATAGATGATCATATTGATGTACTTGTTTTTATCCTACAGGTGCTTTAGTCCACCTTGTTGTCTAACGAGGGGCATACACGCAATGGGTCGTGAGAGGACTGCTCTTGGATCTTTTTCAAGAGTATCCTACTGCTTCACGTTGTTAGTGTATGCTTGACCTGTACCATCTGATGGGCAACACGACAGTTCAGTGACTATCGCTGTGCTGTGCAGATACATGGATTTGGGCCTGTGTCTGTGGGAGTTTGCGCATTCTCCTCGTGCTTGCGTGGGTTTTCTCCGGGACCTCCAGTTTCCCCCCACATCCCAAAGATGTGCTCTTAGGCTAATTGGCAAAACAAATTCTCCCTAAATTGTCTCAAATTCGGTTTTTAATCCATAGATCTATAAACATGGACAGGGATCGCGGGTAGAGATGGGAACATCGGAGTGGCGGCGTGGGCTCGTTGGGCCGAAGGGCCTGTTTCCCGTGCTGTTTTTTTTTTGTTAATTTATTCCACTTGAATTGATATTTGGACACGAAGCAAGAGGATCTTTAAAATTAAGGAAAATTTGATTTGATTTGTTATTATCCCATGTATTAACATACAGTGAAAAGGATTGTTTCTTGCGCGTTATACAGACAAAACGTACCATTCATAGAGAAATGAGAAAGTGCAGAATGTAGTGTTACAGTCATAGCTAGGGTGTAGAAAAAGATCAACTTAATGCAAAGTAAATCTATTCAAAAGTCTGACAGCAGCAGGGAAGAAGCGATTCTTGAACCTGTTGGTATGTGACCTCAGACTTTGATGTCTTTTTCCCGAAGGAAGAAGATTGAAGAGAGAATGTCCGGGGTGCATGGGGTCTTTAATTATGCTGGCTGCTTTGCCGAGTCAATGGATGGGAGGTTGGTCTGCATGATAGATTGAGCTATATTCATGATCTTTTGTAGGAACCATACCAAGCTGTGACACAACCAGAAAGAATGCTTTCTCTGGTGCATTTGGTGAGAGTCATATCCTACATGCCAAGTTTCCTTTGTCTTCTGAGAAAGTAGAGATATTAGTGGGCTTTCTTAACTATAGCATGGGGGGACAAAGACAGATTGGTAATCTGAACACCTAAAAACTTGAAGTTCTTGACCCTTTCCACTTCATCCTGTTGATATAGACGGGGGCATGTTCTCCCCTAGGCTTCCTGAAATTGATGACAATCTCCTTTATTCTTTGACATTGAGGGAGAGATTATTATTGCCTACCAGTTCACCAGATTGTCTATCTCCTCTATCTCATTCTTGTATTCTGTCTCATCATTATTTGAGATCCAACCTACTATGCTTGTATTGTCAGCAAACTTGAAAATCAAATTGGAGGGGAATTTGGTCACAAAGTCATAGGTGTATAAGGAGAATAGTAGGGGCTGAGAACACAGCCTTGTGGGGCACCAGTGTTGCAGATGATCATGGAGGAGGTCTTGTTGCCTATCCTTACTGATAGTAGCTTGTGAGTTAGCAAATTCAGGATCCAGTTGCAGAGGGAGACGCCAAGGCCCAGGCCATGGAGTTTGGAGATGAGTTTCATAGGAGTAATAGTGTTGAAGGCTAAGCTGTTGTCAATAATAGGAGTCTGACATAGGTGTTCTTGTTATCTAGGTGTTCGAGGGTTGAGTGCAGTTGATAAGTTGGTAGATCCAAAGTTAGAGATCTCACAGTTGGATTATATATCTGAGATGAAAGGAATATTAAACAGAGGAGTGAATTAGCTAGATACTATTTGAAGGTGGCATAGCACCTAATGAAACAAGAAACACCAGGGCGACGTGGTGGCACAGCGGGTTAGCACTGCTGCCTCACAGCACCAAGGACTCTGGTTCAATTTCTGGCTTGGGTAACTGTCTGTGTGGAGTTTGCAATGTTCTCCCCATATCTGTGTGGGTTTCCCCCAGGTGTTCCAGTTTTCTTCCATAGTCCAAAAATGTGTGGGTTAGATGCATTGGCCCTACTAAATTGCCCTTTAATGTCAGGGGGACTAGCTAAGATTAATTCATAGGGTATAGGGATAGGGCCTGAGTGAAGTTGTGGTCAGTGCAGAGTTAATGGGTTGAATGGCCTCCTTCTGCACTCTAGGATTCTATGATTTCTATAAGAAATCTAAACTTCATACGTTTGCTGGTAGGAATAAAGTATTGGTGACTTTACCAATGGTAGGAGATCCCTTCAAAGCAAGGTTTAGTGGTGCCAATCAGATTGAGATGTTGTTAAGTCAAGTGAATTATCTGATAAAGATGCCAAATAGAAAAAAAATGTATAAGGTATGTCATGTAAACATGGTAAAACAGTACTGTGACAAGCGAAGGGAACCGCAGAAACAGGTATTAGTTACTGCCGTTCATTGTGAGGAATCAAATCCATATGATTTGGATTTTGATGTGCCTCAGAATAAATTGAATAATGAAGTCAAGTCCTCAAGGAATGGAATAGGATAGTAAACTATCTGTCTCAGGAATAGAGAACTGAATTGAAAGATTTGTTACAGTGCTATGAAGACCTATGTATAAATAGAATGGGGAGGACTAATGATATAGTGCATAAGGTTGATGTAGGGAATGTGGTTCTGATAAAACAACATCCCTATCAGCTTAATCCCCTCAAAGCAATGCAAGTTCAGAAGTAAGTGGAAGTGATGCTACAAGAAGACATCATTGAACTGAGTCAAAGTGAGTGGAGTTTGCCGATCGTGTTGCTCCCCAAACCTCATGGTAATTAACAATTCTGCATAGCGTTAACCTTCCAATAATCTGCGACTAAATCTGACTTGATCTCAATTCCAAGGCTGGAGACAGAAGAGAAAATGCTGGAAAATCTCAGCAGCTCTGGCATCATCTGTAAGGAGAGAAAAGAGCTGATGTTTTGAGTCCAGATGACCCTTTGTGAATGGTCAAGGTATAGAAAGTGGGAGGTATTTATACTGTAGGGTGAAGGAATGAAAGATGAGTAATAGCCACAAAAACAAGAGGAAAGGCTAAGAAGTGCTAATGGTAGTCCATAGCGAGAATAAAAGGTGTGAATGGGCAAATGGCAAAGAAGCTGAAATTGGAAGGTAAGCTATGACAGATGAAGATGTTTGGGAAGGGGGGAGATGGATGGGACAGAGGTAAAATTGAAAAAAGGGGGGAAAAGAGGTTAGAAAAAGGGGGATAAAATAGGGGGAAAAGTGGGGGTGGAAGAAAAGTAAAGAAAGACAAAAAAGAAATAAAAGGTGGAAAACAGTTAAAAATTAAATAAAATAAAAACAAAAAGGTAGACGTGGTGTAGACTAATCATCTGAATTTGTTGAATTCGACGTTGAGGTCAGAAGTCTGTAATGTGCCTAACCTAAAGATGAGATGCTTTTCCTCCAGTTTGGGTTGAACTTCACTGGAACATTGCAGCAAGCGAAGGACAGACATATGGGCATGAGCATAGAATCGTTGTTAAAATGGCAAGCAACGGAAGGTCCAGATCCTGATAGCGCACAGACTGAAGGTGCTCAGCACCTTCTTAACCTTTCCCCTTGTTTTTATGACTATGACTCATCTTTCATTCCCTCACTTTCTCTACCATTTATCCCTCATATCTCCCACTTCCTATACCTTTCAGCTTTGATAAAGGGTCATCTGGACTTGAAGTATCAGCTCTTTTTTTCTCCTTACAGATGCTGCCAAAGGTGCTGAAATTTTCCAGCATTTTCTCTTTTGGTTTCAGGTTCCAGCATCGGCAATAATTTGCTTTTATCAAAGACTGGACAATCGTTTGGAAAAAGTGGGACAAGTTACTTGCATCACAAATTTGGATTTACTTCGTAAGGACTAGCAAGTACCTTTGTCAGAGAGAGCCCCAAATGGGCTACATCAATTTAAAGTAATGCCCTTTGGGATGAAAAACACACCAGCCACTTTTCAAAGGCTTACGAACAGAGTTGTTGTGGGATTGACTAATTGTGCTGCTGATATAGATGACTTAGTGATCTTTAATCATTCGTGGAAATATCGCATGGAGCGTTTAGCAGAGCTCTTCAAGAGACTACGGAAGGCAAAGTTGGTCACAAACTTAGCAAAAACAGAAGTGGCATTCTTAGGACACAATGTCGGATACGGATGGACAACACCAAGAAATTTGAAGACACACGCCATTGATGAATTTCCTTTGGAGAAGGAAGTACTATGATTTTCAGGATTGATTGGATTCTACAGGAATTTTTACCAAACTTTAGTAGCATAGTGGCACAATTGACAGATTTGTTTAAAAAGAAACAATGCCAGGAGACATTTCAGAATTTAAAAGCAGTGCTAATCACCCTTTTTAGCCATGCCAAATTTTTTGAAACCCTTTAAAGTCACCGTCAACACCAGCGATGTAGGTGTTGGAGCTGTGTTGTTACAAGAGGATGATAGTGGAAGTGAAAGACCAATCGGTTATTTTTCACCAGACAAAAGATTCCACAATTGAAAAGGAGTTATTGAGTTTTGTAATGGCCTTACAACATTAATATTTATATTACAAACAATTCATTAGAAATAACTGCACATACCAATCACAATCCTTTGATAGTTCGGGAAAGATTTAAGGACAAGAACATCAGATTATTTCATTGGAGTCTTAGGTTACAAGCATTTCATTTACAGATTGTATATGTTGCAGGTCATGAAAATGTTATTAAACTTTATCATGAGTTTAAAAGAGAGAAAAAAGAAGCCATCTTTTCATGATGTTGCAAAGTTCAGTAGAATGTTAAAATTTGGCGTTTGTATATTACAAAAAAATTGTAAAATGCTCAGAGGTGAAAATATTGCATGATTCTTTTCTGTGCTTAGAAAGTTTAAAAAAAAATGCAGGTGCATATCCATACTGAAACAGTTGTATCAAAGGCCAAACAGTAGGGTCGCCTTGGTAACAGGCTTCTGGATGTTTTTGAATTCAGCCTAACAGTTTAAATTAAGCATTTGGATGCCAGCAACGTGTGAGATTTTAAATTGATGTTTTGGTAACCTGAAGACCAATAATATCGTAGGGGATGTGGATTTGTTATCACAGGTATAGCAGGAAAGGTCATGAGACAATAAGCAGAAAAGCTACTGCCACTTGTAACAGCTTAGTTCAGTTCACAGAGAGAGAGAAGTGCTGGCTGTCATAGCCTCATTTATGTCTTAAAAGAAAGCTTCAACCAAATAGCAAAGAAGACAGAATATTCCAGAAGACAACAAACCTGGTTGTAATTTAGAGAGAGACTAAAATTCTATATTGTTGTTAATAAGTGGGAATTGTATTTATCCAAACAGCATTCCATTAAAATTGTGTTTTAGTTGGTTTGTTAATAGTTTAGTTAACTTGTTCACTATTAGTTAGATAAATAAATTGTTACTTGTTGATTTTAAAGAGAGAATATCAGATAGTTATTTTAATTTGATCACTCAAAGTTGCTGAAGCACGGATATTACCACTTCTCAAACACTTTTAATAGATTATGAGGTGAAGTATTCCTCTTAGAGAAAATAACACCTAACCATTCAAAAGGGAGGATCAACATCCGCTTCATAACATATCCCAGATTTTATTTGTGAATAATTGCCTGACTTTACTCTCCTGATTCACGTGTGCACATGCAGTAATGTGACGACAATTGACTCAGTTGTGATTATTTTGATTTTCAAAACCTTGCTGACATTTACCAGACCCTCAAATGAAAAGTGTCCAACAGAGTGAGTGAGTGAGAGGATAGTGCCTCCTGGAAAGGAAGAAAATTTGCAGAAAAACCGCTCTAAAGAAATAAATAAAATGAAGTGTCACCTACAAACAGGTCAGAGAAATTAATAATTTAGCACTGTTATTGTAGGAATCAGAGTTAATAGTTACACCTATGGAGTCTCTATCTAACGGTGCCTTGTAATGGGCACAGAATGATCCCATTGTACTCCATGGGAGTACATTTGAACTCACTTGCTGGAAGAGAGAGGTACGAAAGCCATTATATGTTTTTCCTCTGGAACCTTTGGAAAAAATAGAAGCACTTAAAAGTAGCTTTATACCTTTTAATACATGTCTATCAAATTTAGACCACTTAAAAATAACAGCACATTCAATGCTAACCATTATTTCCTGCACCTTCCTCAGGAAACAACAGACAACAAAGTACTTGAATGTGTTGAGCAATAGACTTTGTTTCCCCCTGAGCTCTGAATGCCCCAATGTAGCATGACCATTGAGCCTTTCAGATTTGACTGGGAAGGAGAGACAAACAGAAGTGAGACTGTGGGTGCAGGATAACAGTAATCCACTGGATTACTGTGGAGGAAGGAAGATTGTTTATTGCAGCTTCAAGTGACCACTGCAAAGCCTAATCATTAACTATTCCAAATTTAAGCAGTACAATCTTTGACTAGTTCCGAAAATGGGTGGGAGATAACTATTTCAAAATTGAAATGAAGTTAAGTGAGTGGGTGCATATGTAAAATGCTTTGAGAATTTAGTGGTGACTTAAAAAACACAAATGGAATTCCTAAGTTTGTCTTTAGTTGTGCCTGTTTTACAAATATTTAAGTTGAAGTCAGGCCCAAGCGTTTATACCAAGGTGATTTGACTTTCTAGCAATTGTGATCAAAAATATAAATGTAGCAAACAAAATATTTTTGAAAATAATGTTTCTTATATTATTTTTGCTAAAATGCATACTTGAGGATTTGGTGTCTTTAGGACTGTTTATCAGATCAAAAATAAACTCTTTTGGGAATGGAAAATGTTTGTATGCTGAATAGTTGATAACATCCTGTTGAGATTAATTATGTAAAGTAAGACTAGGGGACAAAGGAAAGTCTTTTGCTATGTGACATTATTATATTCAAGTAGTTTGTTATCTGTTGTTTCCTGAGCAAGGTACAGGAAATAATGGTTAGCATTGAATGTGCTGTATTTTTAAGCACTCTAAATTTGATAGATGTGTTAAAAGATACAAGGCAACTTTTAAGTGCTCCTTTTTCTTTCCAAAGAGTCACAATTGGGATCATTATTTACTTGTTAATGTAGTTTGTAGGCCTTTTCATCACAATTGCCTTTTTATTAAAGCTAGTGAATTTCAATGTACAATTATCAATTGTAATTACTTAATCTTTGTTAAAATATTTCAGCCTTTCAAATGCAAAAAGTTTGTAAGTATCAAATATGGTGGAGAGGTGATGCATATATGCCTGTTATGCACTGGAAAGTCCTTTATCCACCATATAATCTGTTCCGGTTCCAGGAAAGGAAGTTGAAAATTAGCCACAGAATGCTGAGTGTTTATAACAGGAAACCTGTCAAAAAGGTCAGTCTGCCATGTGAAGGGAGGTGGTATTCTAATCTTCAAGTCCAAGGCTGCATTTTCAGTGACATACCTTGCCTATCCAGGCCAACACACTAGCCATACTGCTTTTTTGAATTACAGTATTCTTCACTCTCTAGGAGTGAAAGAAAAGGGGAATGATCTTAGGACCTTGTGCCATATGACTATACAAGTACAGTGATTGCAAATCACAGAATTGTTACAGGACAGAAGGAGGCCATTCAGCAAACATCATGTCTTAGTGCCATTTCTCTTCCTTATCCCTGTTCCCCTGTACTTTGTTCCTATTTAAGTAATCATCTAATGCTCTCTTGAATGCTTCGATTGATTCTGTTTCTACCACATTTCCAGGCAATGCATTTGTTCCAGGTATAATTCAATTGACCCAGTAGGAAGCTGTTATTAAAACAAACTTTAACAATCAGTTAAAATATAACAAAAAGAATTAGTGTAGTTTCTACCGATTGAAATATTTAAACATGATAAAGGTATCATTCTTAACAGTTAACTATCTCTATAGTTCCAATTGAGCAACATCCCCGCAGATATACATTGTTCATTAGAATCAGTTAACACAAAAGCAGATAGAGGGATCTTGGTGTGTATGTGCATAGATCCCTGAAAGTAGGCAGTCAAGTCGAGAAGGTTGTTAAGAAGGCATATGGAGTCTTAGCTTTTATTGGTAGGGGATTGAATTTCGGAGCCGCAACGTCATGTTGCAACTGTACAAAACTCTAGTGCGGCCGCACTTGGAGTATTGTGTACAGTTCTGGTCCCCGCATTATAAGAAAGATGTGGAGGCATTGGAGAGGGTACAGAGAGGTTTACCAGGATGTTGCCTGGTATGGAGGGCAGGTCTTATGAAGAGAGGCTGAGGGATTTGAGGTTGTTTTCGTTAGAGGAGGCGGCTAAGAGGAGACCTTATCGAAGCATATAAGATGATTAGAGGTTTAGATAGGGTGGACAGTGATAGCCTTTTTCCTAGGATGGAGAAAGCTAGCACGAGGGGACATAGCTTTAAATTAAGGGGTGGTGGTTATAGGACGGACGTCAGAGGTAGGTTCTTTACCCAGAGGGTGGTAAGGGTATGGAATGCCCTGCCTGTTGCAGTTGTAGATGCGCCAAGTTTGGTGGCGTTTAAGAGGTTAGTTGATAAGTATCTGGAAGAGAAGGGAATGGTTTAGTTTGGAGGGGCATTGCTTTTTATATTGGTCGGCGCAACATCGAAGGCCGAAGGGCCTGTTCTGTGCTGTAGTGTTCTATGTTCTATGCTCCTATGTGATCTATATTTCCATCCTTTTAATCCTTCTGGAGAGATACAGAAACATATCTGTCTTCTGAATCCCATACATCAGCGTCCAGAGAAGGAGACTTCCCCAAATAGCAGAACCTCAGAGGAGACTCATTTTCAGGCAAATCCCAGTCTCCATATCAAGAGAGAGACAGGGATACACAGAGCTTCTTCTCATTGAAGATTCCTAGCAGCAATTGAATTGATTTCTCTATGTAAGCCTAATCACACGATTTTTCCTGTCAATCACCCTACTCCAAAAAGCCCCAGGAAAAACGCTAAAATAACAGAACGGTATTAGTCCAGATTAAAACAAACATTACTACAATTAGGAGCAATAATTTTTCTGCATTATCAACAGGGACTGCCTGTTACAGACAAAGCAGCACCAGTAAATAGAACTGATTCTTAAAAAAACATGCACAAGAAACATAACACAAATATATTTCTTAAAGACACAGTATTGTCATACCAAAGAGAGCAGACCCAATCTCTCCCATCAATTTTCATAACTCAAGTTTTTTATTCCTGGAATTATTCTTGTGAACCTCTTCTGCACTGTCTCCAATTCGATCATATTCTTCCCATAATGTGCCACTCAGAATTGTACACAATATTCCAGCTGAGGTCAAGCTAGTTTCTTGTAAAAGATCAGCATAACATCCTTGATCTGGTACTCTACTGCTCAATTAATAAAAACTAGGTGGGCTTATTAACTGCTTTCTCCAGCTCTTCTGCCACCTTCAATGATCTATATCCAGGTCCCTCTGCTCCTCCACCTCTTTTGGAATTTTACCTCTTTTATATCATCTCTCCATGTTCTTCCTGCCAAAATGCATCATCTCATGCTTCACTGCAGTGAACTTTATCTGCTCCCTAGCTGCCACTCCACCAATTTGCCTATGTCCTTTTGAAGTTCATTACTGTCCTCTCACAGTTTACAATAATTTCACCTTCTGTAAACTTTGAAAATGTCCCCTGCATTGTTCTAAATCATCAATGTATATCAGGAAAAGTAAGTTTATCAATACAGATCCCTGGGGGATACCACTACAACCTTCTTCCAGCCCAATAAATATCCATTGACTGTTCTGCTTTGCTTCTTCTTATTCAGCCTATTTTGTATCCATGTTGCTAACTTTTCTGAGGTCTATTGAGTGTGAGGGTTGCTAGATAATTAAGGACAGTTAATGTGCTACCATAATTCAAGAAGGGGGGAAAAATAGGTAATTACAGGCCAATGTGTCTAACATCAGTGATAGGGAAATTATTGGAAAAAATTCTGAGGAACAGAATTAATCTGCACTTGGAGAGATGATGATTCATTAAGGATAGTCAGCATAGCTTTGTCAGGGGGAGATCATGTCTCACAAATTTGGTTTGAGGTTTTTGAGGAGATGTCTAGGCATGTAGATGAGGGCAATGCAGTTGATTAGTCCACGTGAACTTTGGTACAGCTTTTGTAAGAACCCACATGGGAGAATAATCAAGATAGTAAAAGCCCATGGGATCCAGGGCGAATTGGCAAATTAGAACATAGAACATAGAACATTACAGCACAGAACAGGCCCTTCGGCCTTCGATGTTGCGCCGACCAATATAAAAACCAATGCCCCTCCCAACTAAACCATTCCCTTCTCTTCCATATACTTATCAACTAACCTCTTAAACGCCACCAAACTTGACGCATCTACAACTGCTGCAGGCAGGGCATTCCACTCCCAAACCACCCATTGTATCCAAAATCGGCTGTGGCAGGAGGCAGAGGTGTTCACTGAAGGTTGTTTGTGTCCAGTACCACAGGTATGGGTGCTAGATCCCTTGCTGTTTGTAGTGTACATTAATGATCTGGACGAAATGTGGAGGGTATGATCAGTATGTTTACAGATGCATGAAAATTTGTGACATGGAGGTAATGAGAAGGAAAGCCTTAGAGTATTGGATGGTTTTGACAGGCTGGTCAAATGCGCAGAATGGGCAGAACAGTGGCAAATGGAATTTAACCCTGAAAAGTGTGAGGTGATATATTTTGGGTGGACTAACAAGACAAGGGAGGTATAGAGGACCAGAAGATATTGGAATGCATGTCCAAAGTTCCTAAAGGTAGCAGGACGGATTAGATGATTAAGAAAGCATATGGGATACTTGCTTTTATTGACTGAGGCATTGAAAATAAGAACAGGGAAGTTATGATGGGGTTGTATAAAATATTTGGTAGGCCACAGCTGTAATACTGTGTGCAATCCTATTTGCAACACTCTAGGAAGGATGTGATTATACTAGAAAGAGTGCAGAGGAGATTCACCAGGACATTGTCTGGACTGGAGTGTTTCAGCTAGAAAGTGAGGCTGGCTAGGCTGGGGATATATTCCTTAGAGTAGAGAAGGCTGAGGGGGGACCTGGCTGAAGTGTACAAAATTATGAAGGACATAGATAGGAAAGAAACTTTTCCACTTAGTAAAGGGATTAATAACCAGGAGCATAGATTCAAGGTAAGGAGCAGGAGATTGAGAGGGATTCAAAGACAATCTCTTTCAGGGTGGCGAGAATCTGGGACTCATTGCCTGAAAAGTTGATAGAGGCAAGAATTCTCACAAAAGGTATTTAGATGAGCACTAGAACTGCCATAGCAAACAATGCTATGGACCAAGTACTAGAAAGTGGGATAGATGGATGTTTGATGGTCAGCACAGACATGATAGGCTGAGGGGCCTCTTTCCATGCTGGAATATCTCTATCACTCTATGACCCTAGTATTTGCAATGCATGCTTCCATCTTTCCATCTTTGAGCAAGTGTGATCATGATGCTCGCCTTCATGTACTTCTGCCTACAAAGCAGCTCTGTCACCCATAGTGTCCAAGTCCAGATCTTTGTGCATAGCAAAGTAGAACAGAGCAGGCTACAGTGAAATCAAAATTCTTCTAATGCTCTTGCTTCTTTAGAAGCAGTCAGAAACTTGACATTCTCCATAGAATAAAAGGTTGCTACAAATTTGAATGCCTGGAACACAAGGTTACATTTCTGCAGGCAGCAAGAATGATGGATGTCTATTAAAATAGTTAATATTATTTGATTGTGAGTTAGTAGCACAGGATTGGGTGTTTTTTTTTTCAGTTATTACCAGTACAGTTACAGTAACCTTTTAAAGAAGATTGTTGACTCAAGAGAAACCAACCCAGTTTGCTGTGATTCGGAAAATTTGTTTCTATGTGTTAATAGTTAACACAGCACAGCTTGAACACCCCACCCCTTATTACAGTACATTACAAACATATACTTCTTAACCCAAAACCGTAGTTTCAGTCTGCTGATATATTGGAGACCAAATGATTTGTTAATATATTTCATCTGAATATAATTAATTATATGCAGCTAATGCAGAATAAATGCTTATTGTACCTGTCCACATCCTATTTCAAAGTAATCAGAGGGAAAGTAAAGTAAATGAAAGTTTTTAAAGTTTATTTATTAGTATCACAAGTCGGCTTACATTAACACTGCAATGAAGTTACTGTGAAAATCCCTTAGTCACCACATTGAGGGAGAATTTAGCATGGCCAATGCGTCTAACCAGCCCGGCTTTTGCATTGTGGGAGGAAACCAGAACATCTGGGGGAAACCCACGCAGACACAGGAAGAGCGTGCAGACTCCATACTGCCACCCAAACAAAGATGAACGAGGTCAGCAAGATTAATGAAAAACAGTAATCCGTATTGTGAAAAACTTTAAAAGAATAACAGAAAGTATCTCCTTATCTGATTCATAAAAATGTCTCTCAATTTTGAGCATCTCCGTTAAATCTCTATGTAACCCTCTCAGCTCAAAGAATAACAATCCCAGTTTCTCAATCTCTCCACGTAACTGAAGTCTGCATCTCGTTTTGGGCGCCATGGAAGAATCCTATCCTAATGATCTACTCCTCTCATTTCCAATAAAAGAACATAGTTTGGCTGGTTGGTCAGTAGCAGTGCCCTGCAGAACTGCCTGCTCTAGGAGGGTGAACTTTCATTTTGCAGAGAAAGTATCATCCTCCAGTACTATTAAATCACTGAAAAGTAAAATCTCTAAAATCTTTAACCACTTTTTATCTGCATGTGAATTCTTGTCAACATTAGTGAAGCTTTTGAAGTTGGGGAAATTTCAGCCGGCCTCTGTCCACCTACTCATCCAGTTATCTATTGACAATTTACTTTTAACTTGAGCTTTGGATTTTTTTAACGGTTTCTCAACTTTATCTCAAAATTAAAATAATTTACTGCTATTTATTTTTACTTATATCATAATTGGTTTGGTGCATTTTACCAAATTCGGTGTTTCTAGTTATAACTCCAGAGCAAGATACATTTGTGTGGGAGACTGTTTTGCTTGAAAGTGCTTGCCAATTAGACTCCACCCACTCGTGTTCAGTAGGGAAGTCTGATTTAGAAATTTCCAGTGAAGACAGAAAATTTGGGGGTTAAATTCCATTACTTCATCTTCAGATTTGAATAGGTTGTTTGTCAGCCACTGTTAGTGGGAAATTCGGAGGGATAAAACCTCAAAAGATAGTGTTGTAATGATATTAATGCAGATAAAGAGTGATGTTGTGATGCATGTCACAACAGCAGCATGCTGTGCTATGTTGCACTTTGCATCTAAATTAAACCTTAAGAGAGGAACTTCCAAATGTCTCCACTTCACTGAGGCATCCTCAGAGCAAGACAAGGATGGCATTGCCAGTGCCTGTAAAGGTGACTGTGCTCATGATCATTCATGCATCTAGCTCCATCCAGACTGGAGCAAATAAGATTTGTAACATCTGTCAGTTTGCTGTCCATTGTTGCATAACAGGACACTGAGGCTCTGCATTCCAAGAGTGCTCAATATATTTGTTATTTGTTTCTAAAGACAAGCAGGCGGAGTAAGCACATGGGCTCAAAGAATTGCAGGATTACCAAAGGTGCAAGATGTCATAATTGAATAATTGGCATGTGGTGCTAGGAAGATTGCACTCCTTCAACATCAAGTTGTGTATGATCATATTGGCATATCATGCAGTTCAGTTGCAGTATTGGCATCCATCATGGTAATTTTATTCTACAGAAGCTCATTGTACTATCTCCATCTGACTCACCATAACAAATGAAAAGTGACTCTTGGGTGATGAGAGATATCCTTTGATGATATAGCATCCAATTTCAATGCACAATGTGGGTGATGTGGGTAACTTGCACATGACAAAAGCTACATTTTTGATGGAGAAGACCATTGAGAAGCTTAAACAATGCTTCTGCTGTCTGTATTGCTCTGGCAGAAACCTGCTGTCAAAATGTATGGTTGTTTATTGCATGGTGCACAACCTCAGCATTGTGAGGGCATGCATCTTACTGCAACTATATGGAAACCACCTAAGGGGGAACATGGAACATCATGGACTCTTTCTGAGAAGGGTGCCTGTGATCAACTCATTTGACTCATTTAATAGTAGTAAATGCATCCTGAAATCCCCATTCACGAATGACTCCACACCTTACTTTCTCCATGTTGCTGTTCACTAAAACATTCACTCAACAACAAGTAAAAAATAGAAGCTACCAGAAAATAAACATTGCAAAAGAAAATCATAAATCAAAACATTCCATATTATATACAAGTGTCAGTTAAATACCCTTGTGAAAGTCATCTTCTGGGTGCCTTGTTCCTGTGTTCCTAAAGCGTACTACACCAGTAACCAAAGCATTGTTGATGGAATGCTGCTGACTTTCCTCAAGCAGCCCTAGTCCTAGAAGACTGATTTTAGATTGCGCCATCTCAGCATCTGTGGCAACAGTCTGGATAGGCTTGCTGAAAAGCCATAGCAAGAGCAATATTTGAGTGGCAGCGATGAATGCTATCCATCCTTTCCATCTTAACAATCTGCCCCTCCATCATCGATGCATGTTGGCCAGCAACATTTATAAGCAATAAGGTGTACTGCAGCAACTAGCCAAGGCTTCCTTGACCCTCATCAGCTAGAAGAATAAAGGCACTGGGTATATGGGAGCACCATCATGCCCATGTTCTCCTTCCAAATCACAAAAGCATTCTGAAAATATACTGGAAATATATTACTATTCTATACTATTCATTCATCATTGCTAAGTCAAAATCTTTGAACTCCCTACCTGACAGTGCATGGATGTACATACATCAGATAGACTGCAGCATTGCAATTACAACGACATGGTTATAATGTGATCAAAGTTGAGAAATAAATATTAGTGTACCCAATTTTTTGGAGTGACAAGTAGATGGAAAATGGGAGGGTAGCCCAAATTGTAATGGAAAACATAAGGACATTAGGGGTTAATCACCTTCGTTGGCTAGGCTACCTTAAATTTAAACAAAACCAATTAGATAGATATAAAGAGAGAGTAGGCTAAGATTCATAAGATTCAAAAGATATGGCAATAAATAGACAGTCGAAAACATCAAAATGTTTAATCAAACTATATTCCATTAAAAAGCAAAAATTCCAGGAGCGATTTTTCATCCAGATTCGCCACGAGCATTAACAGCAGCACAGGCACAAAGTCTCGCAGGAGTCGGGAATCAAGATTCTCGCCAACGAGATTTTCCCCGCTTCTCGCCAGTAATGTAAAAGAGTGGGAACCTCATTTGAAAGGATTTTATTACATCTTAATATTATCAATAGGCATCCCCACTACATGATTTCACCCCCTCAGAATATACTGATTTGATATCACAACACTGAAGTTTACAGAACAACAGGATTCAGTCAGAGAACCCACTGGGGGCCCCAAGGTAAGTATAGCCATTAGGGGAAGAGGGACATGCACAGTTGGCATAGTTTGGCACTGCCCCTGACACTAGCATGGCCAGCCTGGCAGTGCCTAGCCAGCAGTGCTTAACTGTGCCGGGCGCAGGCTCCCCTTGAAGCCCGATGGGAAGTATCCATTACGTATGATGGGGGTGGAGAAAGGAAGGAAAGGCCTCCCCTTTGAAAGGGGAGTCTTGCCAGAGGGACATCTGTCATATTGCCGCAGTGATGGTGGAAAGAGAGGAAAGAAAGCCCCTGATAACTTTGTGGTGACTGGGGAAGGGGGGAGTTCGGAGAGCCCCCAATATCTTCACTCTGATGCTTGTGTGAACGGTCGTTATGTCCGGAGGGGGTTTAACTTCAGATTGTCGTCCCTTTAAGGGTGCCGCCCAATCTCTGCATCAGCTCCTGCCCCACCAGATTGAAAACGGAAACTACATCCCCAAATTATGGTGTCAGCAGGACGTGGGGTTGATCTCAAACCAAAATCTTGCTGTCACAAATCTCATTATAGCTCTCTTGCAAGATTTAGTGGCCATAATGATGTCTACACCTGCAGCAGTCTGACCCTTTCAATATCGACCAGGTTGGGATTTTCCAGTGTCCCTGCAGAGGGTTTTCCCACAGCAGATGCAAAGAACCTTTGGCCACTGGCAGGATCTTCCAGGTCCACCAAGTCTACAGGTTTTGTGTTGCTTACCCCCTTGCTGGCCAGAGAACCCAATGTGGATCCCACCAATGGGAAGGTCATTAAATCCTACCCATAGACACTTCTTGGCAACAACAGAAAAGCAGAATATATTTCAAAATGTGTGAAACTTGAAAATGATGATGTTCAGAGAGATTTGGTTGTACGTATTACAAGGAACAAGTACAAGAATAAAGAAATCTTATTGCAATTCTCTTGGGCTTTAATGAGACCACATCTGGAATACTTCATGCAAGTTTGGTTTCCATATTTAAGGAGGAATACACTTGCATTAGAGGCAGTACAGCGAAGGTTCACTAGATTGTTCCCTCTGATAAGAATTATCCTACAATAGGCTGAATAAATTTGATCTATATTCTCTGGAGTTCAGAAGAATGAGTGGTGATCTCAGCAAAACATACAAGATTATGAAGGGGCTTGACATGACAGATACTGAGAAGTCGTTTCCCAAGGCTGAGGAATCTAGAACTAAAGGTGCACTATTTTGGATAAGGGCCTGATCATTTAGAGCTGAGAGGAGAAATTTCTTCACTCAGTTGGAATTCTTTACCCCAGAGGGTTGTGGTGTGCTATTATTGGATATATTTAAAGCTGAGATAGACAGCTCTTTCCAAGAAAATGATTCCAAGAGAATCAGAGGAAACTGAGAGCAGGTAGGAAAGTGGAATTGAAGCCCAACATAAGCCACATTTGTATTGAATGGCAGAATAGGCCTAATAGGCGGTATGATCATCTCATGTTCCTATTTCATATGTATTTACATTCTGAAGTTCAGGCAGCCAGCAGCTCAGATACTGATACTGCAACTGGGAGTAAATGACAATGTTTTTTTTTTAGAGCAACACAGCACGGGAAACAGGCCCTTCGGCCCAACGAGCCCGCGCCGCCGTCATAACTATGTAGTAACAATTCCATTATCCTATTCTAATTTTAGGTTATTCCTAATGTGGAAGAATCTCAATGTAGGGACAATTTGTTTCCCAATCAGCCTAAGAGCGAATTTTTTGGGATGTGGGAGGAAACCGGAGCGCCTGGAGAAAACCCACGCAACCACGGGGAGAACGCGCAAACTCCCGCAGACACCGGCCCAATTCCAAGTGTCTGCACAGCCACATCGATAGTCTCTGAGCTGTCATGGTGCCTTCAGATGGTCCACATAAAGCACTCATTTACGACATGAGGTACCAGGCAACCCATGAATCAACATCCAAGAGCTGTACCCTCACCACCTGCCGAATGCGTGCTCAAATTATGGACCGAATTACCTGTGGAAAAAAGCCGTAGTTAAACAGTCCTAATATATCCCTCTATCTGCATACCGCTCATGTGGCTGTCCAAGAGAACCTTAAACAGCCCCAGCGTGCCTGCTCCCACCACCTTACTCGGCAGTGCATTCCACACCCCCACTACCCTTTGTGTGAAAAACTGCCCTCTAATATTCGTCTTATACATAGCCCCCTCACCCTAAGGCCATGACCCCTCGTCCTATCCATTTCTGAAGGTGGAAAAAGTTTACCACCATTTACTCTATCTATACCCCTTATAATCTTATACACCTCTATGCGATCCCCTCTAAGCCGACGTCTTTCAAGGGAAAACAACCCCAGTCTATTCAATCGTTCCTCATAAGACAGTCCTTCCATACCAGGCAGCATCCTGGTAAACCTCATCTGCACTCTCTCCAAGGACTCCACATCCTTCCGATAGTACGGCGATCAGAACTGGACGCAGTATTCCAAGTGAGGCCTAACCAACGTTCTATACAATTGCAACATCAAACTCCTCTTGTATTCTATACCCTTTTCTATGAAAGCTAACATACTATACGCTTTCTTTATCACCTTCTCCACCTGTGAGGACACCTTCAGAGACTTGTGAACCTGCACCCCCAAGTCTCTCTGCGTCTCTATACTCTGAATAGTTTTACCTTTTATCCTATAACTCTCTTCTACATTTTTCCGGCCAAACTGCATCACCTCGCATTTATCCGGATTAAATTCCATTTGCCATCTATCTGCCCAGTCTACCAACCTATCTATGTCCTGTTGTATTGCCTGACACTGCTCCTCTGTACCCACCAATCCAAGCATCTTGGTGTCATCAGCAAATTTGCTGATCTCACCACCTACCCCAACTTCCAAGTCGTTTATGTAAACCACAAATAGAAGAGGACCTAGTACTAAGCCTTGTGGCACTCCACTAGTGACAGGCCTCCAGTCGGAAAAAGAGCCTTCCACTACTACCCTCTGTCTCCTCCTCCCGAGCCAGTTCTCGACCCATCTACATACCTGGCCCTGTATCCCATGCGCCTTCACTTTCTCTATCAGTCTACCATGAGGAACCTTGTCAAACGCCTTACTGAAATCCATGTAGATGACATCAACAGCATGTCCTTCATCAACTGTTTTTGTCACTTCTTCAAAAAATTCCACTAGATTTGTAAGACAAGACTTCCCCTTGACGAAACCATGCTGCGTATCCCTGATCAGACCGCAGCGCTCCAGATGCTCATATATCCTGTCCCTGAGGATCCTCTCCATTAGCTTACCTATAACTGAAGTCAAGCTCACCGGCCTATAGTTCCCTGGGTTATCCCTCTGACCTTTTTTAAACAACAGTACTACATTTGCTATCCTCCAGTCCTCTGGGACCTCACCTGTGTCCAAGGAAGAGACAAAGATTTGCGTTAGAGGCCCAGCTAGGTCTTCCCTCAACTCCGTTAGCAGCCTGGGGTAAATGCCATCAGGCCCCGGAGCTTTATATGTCTTTAAGCTGCCTAACAGCCCCAACACCTCTTTCCTCATAATCTTTATTTCCCTCAACCGATCCTCAACTTTGTCAACATCAGCAACAGACATCTGGCCAGTCTCCTGCGTGAATACTGACGCAAAGTATTCATTCAGGATCTCCCCTCATTCCCTCAGGCTCTAAGCATAGATCCCCTCCTCTGTCCCTGAGAGGCCCAATCTTGCCTCTAAACATCCTTTTGCTCCTTACATAGGTGTAAAATGCCTTAGGATTTTCCTTAATCCTACCTGCCAGAGCCACTTCGTGGCCCCTTTTTGCCTTTCTAACACCCCTTTTAAGATCCCGTCTACACTCTCTATAAGCTTCCAGAGCTGTCTCAGTCCCCAGTTGCCTAGATCTAATGTAAGCCTCTCGCTCCTTCCTGATCAATTCCTCAATCTCCCTGGTAAGCCACGGTTCTCTAATCCTACCTTTCCCATCCTTCCTCCTTGCCGGCACGTATCTTTCCTGCAGAGAGTTTAGTTTTCACTTGAAAGACTCCCACATGTACCTCATCGACCTGCCCTTGAAAAGCTTATCCCAGTCGGTATCTTTAAGATCTTGCCTAATCTGGCTGTATCTAGCCCTCCTCCAGTTAAATACCTTCCCTTTTGGGCAGGTCTCGTCCTTTTCCATTAATATCCTAAAGCAGACAGAGTTGTGATCACTATTTGAATCATGCTCTCCTACTTCGACGTCAACCACCTGCCCTGGCTCATTGCCCAGAACCAATTCCAGTATAGCCCCCTCTCTAGTCGGGCCATCCACATACTGCTCCAAGGACCCTTCCAAAACACAATGTACAAATTCCTCCCCGTCCACTCCTACAGCTCTGGGCACTCTCCAATCTACTCCAGTTCTTCTGCCTTTTTCTCTGCCATCACTGCCTGACCAGATTGTAGTTCTTGGATATCTGATAGGAAAAGGGCTGTGCTGCAGAGACGGGACAGTAGGGATGCAAGAGCTGCGTACTTAAATCATCAGCAAGTAAATCAGAAGAGGTTGTGGGCTGAAGCGAAAGTCAGATGGGAGGAAGAGGATGAGGTATGAGTATGACTTCATGTTTGATCCTTCAGCCACGAACTCAGTCAAGACTATTCCAGTAATGGTGAGCACCATCTGCTCAACAGGTTTAAGAGTATGCAGCCATATCTACCTTTGAGCTACAAGAGAGCAGAAACCGTGTTAGCAAGTGCGTCTGGCTGTCATGGTTGAATAATCTAGTGTGAGCACTTAGATATCGATGTGAAACATGGATCAGGATTAAGTGTGTGTGAGTGAGATGAAGCTATGAATGTGCAGTATATGCCATGATTGATCAAGATTGTGGGTATGGTGCATTGAGCAGTCTATGATACTGCTGGTGGAATTGGTTAGATTTACATTGATGATTAACCTTGAC
Organism: Sphyrna mokarran; assembly: GCA_024679065.1. NCBI lineage: Eukaryota > Metazoa > Chordata > Chondrichthyes > Carcharhiniformes > Carcharhinidae > Sphyrna > Sphyrna mokarran. The sequence continues at coordinate 30,657,693 of JAGIQG010000011.1, forward strand.
TACTTGTGTGCAGTTATTGAACATTTGGTGGCACAGATCCAAGCCTTGGGGTTAGGCTCCTGCATCTAGCCAATGTGGCTACCTTATTCCACTGCCATTGCAGTTCGCTTGCAACACTTCCTGTCAGTGTGGATAGATGACATCTCTCTTGCTCCTCAGCTTCTGTACCAAGGCCCTCTAGTCCAGTTTTGGAAAAATCTTGGGACCTGCACTGTGTTGTGCCTTCCCCAGGTCAAATTCCCTCCTGATAATGATCTCCTGTCCAATCTCCAGTCAAAATGTACATCTCCTTTAAAAGGTGCAAGCTTGTTTAAGTATGTAGGCTATCTATAAAACTCATGCTGGCTTTGCTCACATTCCCTCTGCTGAGGTAGCAGCTACCTAACAGCATATTTACTGCTGGCTTCCTGCAATAAAAAATTAAATGCGTAGGCAGCATAAGTTTGCATTCTGCCTGCAACAAAGGATAACTGTATCACAATCCCCATATCCATTTTTGGGGGTTCTCTAATAACTGCTATCGCTTCTTGGCCTTTTGAGTAAGATCAAGAGTCAGATCAAGCCCAAGATGGGGTGCAATGTCTTACCTTATCAACTTGGATCTTTTTTGTTTCTGATAACCATGAATTAGATTCAGTTTGAATTTGTTTTTTTGGAGCGAGCTAGGAGATAGATTGAAAGCTTGCCCAATCTGTTCTGTGCATTGGTTTTGTAACTAACTAACTAACTGGCCAATAAACAGTAGGATACTTTAACAGCTTAAAATGAATAGTGTATCTTTATTTCTCACAATATCTAACTTTATTATAGAATCAAATCATATTGGAGACTGACCTTAATTTTCCCTTAGCACATAATGACAGTTTGATTAGGGTAAATTATGAATGTTAATAACAACCAGGTTCATTGATGTGTCAGTGAAGTGGAAAAATCTTATCATTTGACATTTAAATCACATTTTTAAACTTTTGTTTGGAGGTTTCATATATCTGATTGGAAAAATCAAGTATCATTGACCACATGAGCCAGTAATGAAGTGAAAACCACAAATAACCCTTGCTGATCAATGAACAAGGTTTCACTGCAATTATGTTGTGCTCTTTTGAAAATAATTCGGTTCTTTCCTTCAATTCAGAAATCTAGATCATTTGTGTATATAGCAAATGTGAACTTTCCACTCAAACCTCTGTGAAACAAAATCATTGTTCTTTTTTTTATTTTCTGTTCTCCAACATTTTGTCATTATCTTTGTTAGCAACCTGTTCTGTGGTATTTTATCAAGTGTGAAGCTGTTATCAATTTGATTCATCAAGCCCAGACAAATGTGAATGACAACCAGTTTAAGCCAATGTAGGTTCCTTGTAAGATGTATAATTGTTCCGTACAATCAGCCACTTATTTAGTGATTGATTCCTGAAAGCACATTCCTGGCAGGAGAGCTCATCCTCTGAAAGCATAGATTGGAAAGTCGTGAATGCGATTCCTGTGATTTTTCTATCCATTAAAGTTTATCATTTCTGTTACACAACTTTATATCACTATCTCGAGGACTGTCATTCACAAGTCTGAATCCAATTTACTCAGCATTTTGTGCCCATATCATTTCAAACCAGTTGATTTAACTGCAGAACAATAAAATTGGTGTTGTCAGACCTCTTACTGAACAATATCAAAGCAGTGTTACAGAGAATTAGAGTCACAGAAACTTATGGCATAGAAACAGGCCATTCAGTCATCATGTCTGCACCAGCTGAAAACTAAAACCTAGCCATCCATTTCCAAATCCTATCTTCTAGCACCTTGTTCGTAGCCTTGAAGGTTAGAGTATTTCAAATGCGTAGAATTTACAGCACGGAAACAAGGCCTTTTGGCCCAGCTGATCTACATTATAATCCAGACAAACCGCCTGTTAGTATACTCCATCTAATTTTTTCAGAGTACCCTTTGACTCCTTTTTCTCTCATGTACTTAATTAGCCTCCCTTTAAATGCATCTATGCAATCCACCTCAATTATTTCTGGGAGTCACAAGTTAGACATTCTAACCACATCCCCTGTACACACGTTGTCACATTTCAGAAGTCAACTGATAGTGATCAGGGACAACAACTGAGGCTGAGTTTCCCCTACCCTAATCCCTGGTTATTTAAATCTTTTTTACAGTCACTTGTACGTTTTCATTTAAAATATTTGATCATCACATGATAGAACACGATGGCCAATAATGGGTTTAATGTCATGTGTGATATGTTTCAAAATAAACCCTGTGTTAACCATTTCCCTATAGTTATTTTCCTTCCCTCCAAAATTGTGTAAAATAGGGAGACCTATCCTCTAATGTGCTTATTGCCAGAATGCAATCTGTATCAAAGACTTGAGCATAAAATTCATTTTTTTTTAGATAAGATATTAAACTGAAGCATCATCTGTCTATTCTGGCAAGCTTAAATGATGACACACACATGAGGACAGTCTCAACAGGGACCTTGGGTTCATGTCACACTATCTATAACCCCCGTGACTTGCCTGGGTTAGCAAAAAACCTCACTTATCGTGCTGTCTGGAGACAATACACATCTCTTTAACCTGTGCTCAGTGCTCACTTACATTGTTGGCCACTTTAAGACTTGAATAGCAGGTTAGGTGTAAAGATTCACATTCTAATCAGTAATCTGTAAACAGCCCGTGCTGTTATATGTGCTGTTTGAGACCAGAACACCTCATTCACCTAACAAAGAGGATAACCTCGAAAGCTTGTGAGTTTACTATCAAATAAATCGGTTGTCAGACTTCTTACTGTGTTTACCCCAGTCCAACGCCGGCATCTCTACATCAAGCTTAAATGATCCGGTAACATTATTTTGAAGTGAAACAGGGGTCACCCGTCCAATATCCAGGCTAATATTTGTTCCTCAATCAACATCATAAAAACCAATTATCTAGTCACTTGACTTCTCATAGAATCATGGAATGGTTTGAGCACAGGAGGAGGCCATTTGGCTTGTTTCATCTGTGAAGGCACTCTGCAAGAGCAACTTACCCAGTCCCACTCCCCTGCATTTTGTTTCGCTTCAGATAATGTTACAATTCTCTTTAGAAAGCACGTTTAAATCTGGCTCCAATACACTCTTAGGCAGTGCATTCCAAATCCTAACCATTTGCTGCACAAAATAGATTTTCTTCATGTCTCTGTTGCTGCTTTATTAATTACCTGAAATCACTATTCTCTGATTCTCGTTCTTTCCAGCGACAGGAACAATTTCTGTCTCTGTCTAGAAATACCTTCAGTAATTCTTGCTATAATTGTATAGGTTTTTGGTGAGACCACACCTGAAATACTGTATGCACGTAAAGATTTTTGGTCTCTTGAGCGAAATAAGAGATATGGCAAACTGACGGGAAAATGGGGTTGAAGTACAAGATCAGCCATCATTGTATTGAATGGAGGAGCAAGCTCATGGACCATTTGGCCTATTTTGTTTATGAAGGTTGTGGTGTATGCTGCCCCTTGACAGTATGAGTTAGCTCTTCCCAGGGTGGCTTTTGGGGAGTCAGTGCAGCACTGACTGTAAAGCTTTTGAGATCTGTAATAAACTGCCCCTTGTGTAAGTTCTCCAGGTCTACCTTGTGGTTGTTTTGTACTTTTCAAACAAGACCCAAACATAATAATCTACACCTTTGATTTCTCATCTTGCGTGTTTTGTGTTCTTTCAACCTCCTCTTCTCCAAGGAGAACAGCCCCAGTTTCAGAGACAGGGTGAACAGAACTGGGATCTGAATATTAGGATAATTGCAATTTAGAAAGAATAGGTAAAAGGAAGTGGGTAACATTGTTAACATGGGATGAAATCAGTACATTAGTGTGAGAGAATCTTGTATCAAAAGATCAAAATTCAGGATCCATTCGGGTGGAGCTCCAATATCAGTTCTATGAATGAAAAGAAGTCTCTTTCTTCATCTGGCTCCAGATTGGAGCTGCAAACATCTTTAGCATGTTGATGATAGTGTGAAGGATTCGCAATGTGTATTGCTGATTTTGGCTGTTGCAAGCATAGTAAGGTTATTTTGTTTCTGTTTAGTAGCATCGTTTGTTCAAATTTACTATTACATACTTTCTTAGTCCTGAGAACTTTGTACCTTTACTTTCAAAACCCATGAACATGAAAACTGCGCTCCCTTTGCTCATTGTTTCTTGCCATGATTGCTGCACAGTTTCTCTAGTAGGAGTGTTTTCCTGAGCTTCATGTATGTCCATTTTCACCTCAAGGCTCTGCTGTAAAGAGGTCTGTCTTTGAAATCCTCCAACCATGTTCTCCAACAGCAGACAACCCTTCACCATCAGTTTTGCCTGTGGATATCCAATGTCGTTACAGCAGTTATGAATGCATAAATGATCCAGATCTTCTCCCTGGCCTAGATTAAAATAAGTTGCAAAAGGCAAATAATTTGAAAAAGAAAGAAATTTACAATAATAGTCTTCTTTCTTGGATATGCCTTCGCAATGCAGATAATAGAGAGATTCAAAGCATTAAAATAATACTTCCTGTTTGTTAGTGCTGCGTTTGAATATTCCATCATTACATTACCATTTTCTTGATGTTATAGGTGCAGTATCTGGGAAACCCTTTGCATATGGCATCTGTTATCGCAAATTGTCTTAGGGAGGAGCGGAGGATTCTAACAACAGTGAACACACCTGAGCAGGTATGCGGTTTTTTTTAAGAAGCTTATGTATTTCATTGCTATCTAATAATAGTTGCTGTGTTAGTGCCTTCTTCCATATAACTAAAGATCAATCACATGGCAAGTAAAACAGTAAATTATGGAGGTGAAAATGGGTTTTTTTAGCAGTAATACACAAAGAGCAATAGTAAAACAGCAGCTTGTTTTATACCCAGGATTAAACTTTAATTCATTAAGTATAGCTCAGAATATAAGAATACACTGATTTATAGCTTTTTCAATGCATGTATTTTCAGCGATAAAACATCATAGGCTGTGAAATCCCTTCCCTTCCTTCATTACTGGGGATAAGAACTTCCAGCATTGGTTGCCAAACATGTACAGTAGACGACTGGCACTATGGAAACCATTGCTAAGAATTGAGCTGCTTTGCTTAGTGCCTTATTACATAGTTGGAAGTCCAGTTAATTTCCAGCAAGAGTTTTTTTCACTTTCTCAAGTGGTTAAAAAAAAGATAGGATCTATTTATAAATGCAGTGAAAATTCTACATCCCAAGCAAGTTACATACCAACATTAGGTTGTTAGTTCTATATAAGATTGAAATCAATTTTACTTTTTTAGTACAAGGCTACTTTCAAAATAAACATCTCCATGTTATTCGATTTGTAATTGCAATAATTATTATTGGCAACATTTCACCACAGATACCAAGTGATTATTAGGTCTGAAAATCAGATGATAGTTTACTAATAACAATAATAATATCCAATTGGCAGTACTGTCAAAACACCATTGATTGTGGATTTGAAGACAAATCATTTTAAAATGAGTTGTAATTTTGAGCATTATCTGATAAACCCAGCAATGGTATATACTTGCTCAATGTCCTAAGTGCACACAGGTTTTTCTGCATTTAAGACTCAGGATTAACCATGTTGTATATTAAATATAATATCAATTGTAATCTGTTTTCAGTTTGCATGTCATCTGTAAGATCAGTTATGTTTGTCAGCTGCACTATATTTCAGCCACAGAATGACTGTAACATCAACTTTCCCGAATATCCACTGTGGATTGTTTCAGTTGTAAAATCAACTGCTGGACAGATCTCAGATAAAATTAGATGGAGAACTTATCAACTGCACATAGCTTGTCTCAACAATGATACCAGCTGCAGTAGGTATCAATTGCAAGATCACATACTTGCAAGTGATTCTGCAACCAAACATAAAGCATAAATTAAACTCAAAAAGGGAAGCTCCATGATAAATCAACTACTTACAATGCCTTAGTAAAGCACATTAACTCATGCTGGATTTGGGATTCAGGTGTGTGGAAGGTTCTGACGAAGGAACACCGTTTCCAAAGGTTTGTGGGATTACTATCAAATAAACTGGTTGGACTTTAACCTAGTGTTGTGAGACTTCTTACTGTGTTTACCGCAGTCCAACGCCGGCATCTCAACGTCATAACTAGAGTTCACTCAGAGGTTTTTTGATATAAACAGAAGAATTTACTTTTTGAAATAGAACATAAAAATCTGCCCTCTCATTGGTTTTGGAGTCATTTTCACTTATTGAAAAATACAATTATAACAAATTCAGTCAAGGTCAACATTCTCTGTTTCAATTTGTCCCTGAAATTTTAATCTCTTTTATGTGCGTTAGGGGCTTGAGGAAAAGTTGCTACAGAACTCCATGATTTCAGAAAGACAAAGAGATTTGGAACACCGAATAACTGCCATAAGGACCAATACACAGGTATGTTAGTTAATTGTGAAGCTGTCAGTGTAACATAGGAGTTGATTTAGGCCATTTTATTACAAAGAAAAATGTGTGAGAAATAGGGAATGAAATAGAAAAGGTGAATTGACTCAGTACCTGTCAGAAAATGACCTTACCCACCAGCAATTCATGTTGAAAAATTATGAATGAATTGATGTCAGCTTCCTGAGATGTGCCACTAGCAGTTGAGATTTTCCAGGGCGAATGTAGGGTCAAAAGATTATACCCCTATTCATATAAGTTTAAACTTCAATAAGAATTCCTCCTTTTCAAGAAAAAGTGCAACAAAAATCATGATACCTGAAAGAAAATAAAGTATTTACTTGTTAAGGCCTTCTTAAAGAATTCCTCCTACTCAAAAAGTGCAAGAGAATTAACTAAACCTAAAAGAAAGCAAGCATTTGCTTGTTAAGCCTTATTAAATGCTAAACATGTTCATCAGTCAGTAGCTGAGCTACGCAGACTAGGAATATTGCATATTTCATCTTTAGTGTGTTCGGAAATACAGATCTCAACGGGATGATCATGGACAGCAGGTCCCAAGATATATATAGGGACAATCGTGAGGGCAGGATTGTGGTGATCTGACCTTGGTTATCAGTACTACTATTGAAATATATGATATCTGAAAGTGTCTGGGTTCTTCCTGTGAGAGAGGCAACATTCTCAGGAGAACCGGGGCAGATAAAATGGGTAAAAAAGATGAACATTTGGCTGCTGATTGATACTACACTTGTGGTGTCATCGGTGCAAACTGCATAGCCAATTTACCAGGTGCAAGAATGTCTTAACACTAGTACCTGAGATTAACTTTGATGGACGTATCTGAGTATTTGAGATGTTCTTGGAATTTTGACCCCAAAACTTCTGTAGTAACGGTGGAAACATTTGTATTTAGATACTGCCTTTCAAGAGCTCAGGATGTCCCAAAGCATTTTACAGCCATTGAGGTACTTTTGAAGTCTAATCACTGCAGGATTGCACCTGAAATAACTGTGATGTATGTATTTCTAACATCAGTGATAAACTATAATAAAGATAATTGTTCACCTAGCTGAACTGTATGTTTTTCACTTTTATTTGTAGAAGAGTTCAGACTGTGTGTTCTAACATTCTTCCACTGTCACTTAGTCCTCTTGATTTACATAGATTAACTCAATAGTACCCCTGAAGCCTACTAACTGCAACCTCCAGCATGCGTAATGGCACCAGTATCTGCAAATGCTGAGCATGTTGCAGGGTAATGTATGGTACTATCAAGTGCAAGTTGTTACTCCAGGACTTGACTAATGAAAGAAAATAAAACAAAGTCAAACTCTAACTGCAGCATTTAACTTCAAAGAGTTTATGTTGAAATATACCTTACATGTGATGTTTTTTGTGGTTGTGTAAATATTGATGTGGCAGAATGTAAAGTAGGACAAGACCGAAGAGTGAGATGGCAATATCCCTATAAGGCAAGTGAGAGGGTGGGGGGAGGGGGGAGGCTTTCAATTTCATCTACTCACTCCAAACCTTGCATATGCGAACGTGAGTAGTACTACAAAAATATCAAGAAGCATAATAGCTGTGCCTAACTGTTCTCTTGCATAACTTGCTATCTGGTACAAACAAACATATTTTTGTGACATTGTAATTAAAAAGGTGCTTGCCCACAAGGACAGACATGTAACAACCTGCAGGTTAATTTCAAGTGTAATTGCACTGATTTGTTGTGCAGTGTCCCCAGAATATGTAATTTTAATGGGAACCTTGCTGAATTATTTGTACTTATGGAATGCTATAAAAATGCTATTGGGTTCCATGCATAAGAGATGTGAGCATGAACATGGTGCACCATTACCTTCTCAAAGGCTACTGGGAAAGGGCAATAAATGTTGACTGTCAACTTTTTCTGATGTGTATACTTAACAACCTACCCAACTGTACATAACAAGGAGAATAAGGAAATGGCAAAGCAATTAAACAACTACTTTAGTTCTGTCTTCACAGGAAAATTCACAAGTAACTTCCAAGAAATACGATGGAAAGCAAGGGTCTAATGAGAAGGAGGAATTTAAAGCAGTTAGTACAAGTTAAAAAAAAGTGTTGGAGAAATTAATGGGACTGAAAATGATGGCCGTAAAAATAGTAGATGTGTTGGTTATCATCATCCCAAATTCTATAGGTTCTGAAACAATCCTGGCAGGTTGGAGAATGGCAGATGTAAATCTACTATTTAGGAAAGAAGGGAGGAAGAAACCAGGGAATTACAGATCATTTGACCAAACATCAGTATTAGGAAAACTGCTAGAGTTGATTATAAAGGATGTGATACTCAGGAAAATATCAACAGGATTAGACAAAGTTAATATGTATTTATGAAAAGGAAATTGTTTTTGACAAATCTACTGCAGTTTTTTTGAGAATGTTCAACCTCCACACAGACAGCCATCAAAGGCCAGAATTGCACCAGGTCTCTGGCTCTGTGAGGCAAGAATGCCGCCTGTTTTTTTTTGAGAAAGATGGGAATTATAGAATTCCTGTTGTGCAGAAAGAGGCCATTTTTAGCCCATCAAGTCCACAGCAATTCTCTAAAAGATCGCCTCAACCAGGCACACCCTACCATCTTATCCCCATATTTCCCAAATCTAATCTGCCTAACCTATACATCGTTAGATATTAAGGGATAATATAGCATGGCTAATCCACCTAATCTGCACATCTTTGGACTGTGCTAGGGAACTGGAGCACCCAGTGGAAACCGGGGGAGAACATGCAAATTCCACACAGTCACGGAAAATCAGAATCAAACCGAGGTCTCTGGCACTGTGAATGCTAACCACTGTGTGCCACTCAAAGAATGGCAGAGAATTATTTAAATAGTGATAGATTGGGAAATGTTGATGAGCAAAGGGACCTGAGTGTTCTTGTACTCTGGTGACTGAAAGCAAGCATGCAAGTGCAGCAAGAAGTTGGAAAGGCAAATTGTATACTAGCCTTATTGAAAGAGGATTTGAATACAGCAGTAAGGATGTCTTACTGCAGTTGTACAGAGCTTTGGTGAGACCACACCAAGAATATTGTGTGCAGTTTTGGTCTCTTTATCTAAGAAAGCATTTACTTGCCATAGTGAGAGTGCAGCAAATGTTCACCAGACTGATTCCTGGGATGTCAGGATTGTCATTGTTATGACTGGTTCCTGGGCTAAATCCACAAATGCATTACCTTCCATTCCCTCTGTGGGAATTATTTTGGCAAACTTCCAAAGTCACCCATGGTGAGCAGAGATGAACTGGCCTCCCTTTCTTGACTCGACCCCTTTGATTGGTCTCAAAATTACTTAAAAAAAAAAAGAACCCGTTTCCTTGCTGATATCTTTATCCAGTGTTAACATATTTACTTTTTAAAAGGAAGCAATTTAACCTGGCTTTCTTCAGTTAAAGAAAAAGTGAGTTTGTTAGCTGTTAAATGCAAGGAGTATAATAAAACACAGGCACATACATTCAAACAAATTATAAATAAGAAGTGAGTCCAAGAATAAGTTTTTAAAAAAAGTATGAATCAGTCTTTGATTTGTCTGTGAGGAATAGATGGTGAAATGTTTAAGATTTGTGCTACTAGTGCTAGCTTCAACTGTTGTGCAGTTGGTTTTTACATTTCAGTGTAACTGAGACATTGTCCTGATTCCTTTTCTGCTATGGCTTGCTGACTTGGCTTGCTTCAGCAATCAGCAAGAGTGAGACTTGTATTTTTACTTGCCAGAGCATGAGGTGGATGGAGAAATCTCTTTTTGTTTCTGTGTCACACATTCTGATGTATCCATCACTAGTCCAAACTGCCCAAGTTTTACAGATGGATTTTTATCCCAATCCCATTGGAAGGCAAAAATCCATAAGACAGTCTAGAACATAACTTAAAGGATACAATTCCTGCTGAGAAGAGAATCAGTTTCCATTATCTCCTCAGGAGTCCACTTTTAAAAATTCAGTGTTTTTAAAGGTTCAAAATGTCCATATGTAATTTGGGCTTTTTCTCCTGGTGACAGCTCTCCTGTGACAGTTGTATGAGGAGTAATTGAGTTGACGAGATCTGTATTCACTGGAGTTTAGTAGAATGAGAGGTGATCTTATTAAACTACATAAACTTCCTTTAGGGTTGGACAGACTAGATGCAGGAATGTTGTTACCTCTGGCTGAGCGTTCTAGAACAAGAAGTCACAGTCTCAAGGTTCAGCCATGATATTGAATGACAAAGCAGGCTTGATGGGATGAATTGCATACTACTTCTATGTTCTATGTTTCTAACCTCAGCCTTTGAGCCTGACCTGAACTTCTAATCCCATATTTTCTCCATTACCACCTACTTCCGTTTAATCACTCATCTCTACCCTTGTGTTAGCCCATCTCCTGTTGAAAACCTCATTCATTATTTTGATTTTGTTAGCTCCAGATTACAAACTATTCTGGCCAGCAGCTCACCCTCCACCACGACTTAACTAGAAAGTGCAAGTCTAGGCAGAATAGAGGAACAAAAGGATCTTGGAGTACAAGTACATCCTTCCGATATTGATAGGGCTTGGAAAATTAAGTGTAAGCTTGTTTCTATTAGAGAATTCAAATTTTTTAAGTCTTAATACTACAGAGAGTTAAGTAAGATATTTGAGTAGAAAGAAACTGCATCTAGCAAGATATCTCTTCCCCAGTTGAGAGAGAACATCTGTCACTACACTGCAGCAGCTATCTTAAACGTTGTTGAAATATATCCTGCTGTGATGCTTGAATATTTATATTATGGAAAAGCTAAACCAGCAGGAAGTGTGTTGAGTATATATACTGGACTACACACTTGTTCTACACAACATCCTTCAAACAAAACTGGATACTGAGAAATGCAGATGGTGGTAACTTCATCATTACACAATTGTCTCATAAGGTCAGAATGTAGTTTTCCAAATTTGACAGTTGATTGAGGAGCATCCTTAAAATTTAAACTAGTCTATTGTTAGATTGTGGCAATATACAATTTATCAGTGCCTGACTCAGGTGATGTATCCTTAATTTGCAAAGGTCCATTCTTATTTGTCAGGAAGTGCTTTGTATTAAAGCTTATGCCATACAAGATGTTGGTGTCCTTAAACCCTTGGTCAGAAGATGAGTTTTTCTTTTAAGTTCCAGTTCCTGGAATCACTCTATTTAATCATAAAATTCCCTTTTGTAGCTAAATGCCATCACAACAGGAAGACAGCAGTGCAGATACATAGTGTCTCCATTCCAGCACCCCAAAATCCAGATGATTTTAGAATGCACCATGCATCAATTTTAAAACTCATACGGACAATTCAGATAGGTTCTGCGTTGACATGATGTGATGCCTCACTTGTTATCTACTTTATCTTTTGCACACCAGTCTATGTCCACACTTCAGCAACCCTGGACACCACCCAAACCATCTGACCAGGTATCTGGTAAGTTCTAAAAACCTGCACAGTCTTGGTCCCAAGGCTCTGAGACATTCTACTTCTGTGAGGCAATCACTAAGAAATCCATATGAAAATTCAGAAGAAATCACTTTGTCCAAAGAGTGCTAGGAACTTGGAACTCGCTACCACAGACATTGGTTGTATGAATAGTATTGATACACTCAAGAGGAAACTAAACAGATGAAGGAGAAGGAATAAAACGTCACAATGGTAGAATTAAATTTTTAAAAATCGGAGGAGACTTCAGTGGTGCACAAACACTGGTATGAACTGTTTGGGCTGAATGTATCCTATGTCAACCATGAACCCTTATCCTAAAACTTGACTGCTATACAAGTTCCACTTTGTGAGTGGAATCAATGTCAACGGTGATGGTAGAGGCGAACTCAATGGGGGTCTTTTAAAAGACTTCTGGATGAGTACGTGGGATTTAATGGGATTGGGAAATATAGATAGTTCTACGGCCTGGTAGGTATGGATATGATTGGTGCAACTTGTGGGCCGAAGGACCTGTTGGTGCTGTAGTGTTCTATGTTCTAAGTCATAAATAGGCTATGAATCTTTATAACCAAAATTATTTTCCTTTTTTCATAAAATAGTTGGTAGAACAAGATGTCAAAAATCTTGAAGATCTGCAGGATGAATTTGATTTCAGATACAAGACACTACAAACACAAGGTAATTTTCACAACGAAAAGTTGTTTTCTGTTGTGCAGCCAAGTCCTAACACTTGTGATATATATCTATGGCTCGAATTGGGTGAAATGCTGTTGGTTAACATCTTTAATTGGGAATGGGGTGAGGAATCCTGTTCTGTTGGTGTTTTAATTTGTGATTTGTCTTTTGTTTAAAGCAGTAGTCTTGAAGGGACTGCTCCTTTAACTTTCTCAGTTCATTTGATTTAGATTAATTGGTTAACAATTTATTTTGAAATAGGAGTCCTGTTCTGTCATTGCAACAATCGTATAAATAATACTTTCAGGTTTCATCTAGATGATCAGAATTTATATATACTGTATATCATGTAATAGGAATGGAAAGTTGAGGTGAAATTTGGCAGAATAAGAGGATAAAAAACTTTTAAAAGATATTAAGCAATTTTGTCAGGATTGAAACCAGACAAAGAAGTGAAACTTTAAATAAAGGAAGAGAAGACTGTGCAGAGAATAGCATAGCTTTAATGCTGCTGAAGCAGTAATCCAGAGGTACAGATTGACATTTCAGGAACATGTTCAAATCCCACTTGGCAGTTGGAGAAATTACTTAATAAATTTGAAAGAAAAATGAGAAGTTTGTTTCATAATTATGAAAATATCAGATTGTAGTTAAAATGTCCTTCAAGGGAGGAAATCTGTTCTTACCCTGTCTGGTCTAACTGACTTCAACCTTTCAACCCACTGGTCAGTTTCACTAATAACTGCCTTTTGGAATGGCCTAACGAGCCACTCAGTTGAGATTGTTAAGTAGGAATTAATTGCATACTTAAGGACTTCAATTGGCAACAGGGTGAGAAGATCATCCATCAGAGTAGGGATGGGAGGTGAGGAGGTCCTTATCTGCAACTTCCTATCTAATTAAATGCCTTCCCTGTCCTCCACCAACTCCAAACCCATCATGAGAGAGGGTACAAGATTCTGCCCAGAATGTAATCTGGATGGGGGACTTCAATGTCCATCACAAAAAGTGGTTAAGTAGCAACACTACACATTGGGCTGACCAAGTCCTAAAGGACGTACCTGTCAGACTGGATCTGTGGTAGGTGGTGAGCAAACCAACATGGAGGAAAAGCATAGTTGACTCATCCTCACTAATTTACCTGCTCAGATGCATCTACCCATGGCAGTATTAGTCGGTGTAACTACCACAGTGTGTGAAGACCAAGTACTGCCATCATACTGAGGATGTCCTGCATTATATTGTGTGACACTAGCACTCTCATTAAGTGGGATAGACTCAGAATCAATTTAGCAGTTCAAAATTGGACGAGGCTTTGTGGACCATCAGCAGCAGCAGAATTGGATTCAACTCCAATCTATATTCTCATAGCCTGATATATCCCTTACTCTGCCATTACCATCTAGTCAGGGGACTGGTCCTAGTTTGCATGCCAGGAGCATTACCAGGCATATCTAAAATTGAGGTGTAAACTTGGTGAAGACACAGAAATGCTGAGCAGCAGAAGCAATATGCTAAAGACAGAGCGATATGATGCCACAACTGATGGATCAGATCAAAGCTCTGCATTCCTGCCACATTCAGTCATGAATGGTAGTCAACAATTCATCAACTAACTGGAAGAGGAAGTTCCACAAATATTCTCATCCTTGGAGTCCAGCATGTCAGTGCAAAAGACAAGAATAAAGCATTTTCAACCATCTTCAACGTGTAATTATTGTTCCTTTATATTAAATTCCATATGACTTCACTGTTTCTAGCAACCCCAGATTGACTGATGGATATTTGCAGTATGTTGTACCCCTACATCTCCTCCATCCCCCACACGGTGCATACTGAATGTCTGCCCATTTCTGACTAATATGCCCCATGAACTGGAGCACACTTTGGTGTCAACTTTTATGCCCATGACAATGTCACCTATGATTTTTATCACAGTTAACTTTGTTTTCTCAGAACACAGTGATAGGAACAGTCTTCACGTGAAGGAGGAGGTTTTTCGGTTGCAAGGAATGCTCAATCAACTGGATCATAAACGAAAGGTAGAGTGCTATTGTACAACTTAAACAGAATTAGAGACACTTAAAGCACAAAGGAGGCCATTCAGCCCACATGACTGGACTAGCTGAAAAAGAACTATCAAATCTCATGCCACTCTCCAGCTTTTGGTCCATGGCTATGTAGCTTATGGTTCTGAAGTGTCACTTAGAGTCTGTTATTAAAAATGAGATTGCAAAGTACTTGAAAGTGCATGATAAAGTAGGACTGAATCAGCACAGCTTTGTCAAGGGAAAGTCCTGTTTGACACATCTGTTAGTTCTTTGAGGCAGTAATAAGGAAGTTAGGTAAAGGAGAGCCAGTGGACGTGATTTATTTAGATTTCCAGAACACCTTTGACAAAGTGCCGCACGGGAGAATGTTATATGAGTTAAGAGCCCATGGTGTTAAGGGTAAGATCCCGGCATGGATAGAAGATTGGTTGACTGGCAGAAGGCAGAGAGTGGGGATAAAGAAGTCTTTCTCAGGATGGCAGCCAATGACTAGTGGTATGCCTCAGGGGTCAATGCGGGATCACAACTTTTCACAATATACATCAACAATTTGAAGGAAGGAACTGAAGGTACTGTTGCTAAGTTTGCAGATCATACCAAGATATGTAGAGGGACAGATAGTATAGAGGAAGCAGTGGGGGAGGATGGTGCAGAAGAACTTGGACAAGTGAGGAAAGTGGGGAAAGAAATGGCAGATGGAATACAATGTGGAAATGTGTGAGGTTATGCACTTTGGAAGGGCGACTGGAGGCATAGACTATTTTCTAAATGGGAAAATGTTTAGGAAATCAGAAACACAAAGGGACTTGGGAGTCTTTGTTCAAGATTCTCTTAAGTTAATGTGCAGGTTCAGTCAGCATTTAGGAAAGCAATGCTAGCATTCATGTCAAGAGGGCTAGAATACAAGAGCAGGGATGTACCTCTGAAGCTGTATAAGGCTCTGGTCAGACCCTATTTGGAATATTGTGAGCAGTTTTGGGCCCTGTATGTAAAGAAGGATGTGATGACCTTGGAAAGGGTCCAGAAGATGTTCACAAGAATGATCCCTGGCATGAAGAGTTTGTCGTATGAGGAACGATTGAGGAATGCCTTCATTCGTCCTCCCGAAGTGCACAACCTCACACATTTCCACATTGTATTCCATTTGCCATTTCTTTCCCCACTCTCCTAACTTGTCCAATTTCTTCTGCACCACCACCAATCAACCCCACCCCCCCCTTCCTCTGGGTCTGTTACTCGTTGGAGTTTAGAAGGATGAGGAGATATCTTATTGAAAGTTAGAAGATACTGTGAGGCTTGGATAGAGTGGGTATGGAGAGGATGTTTCCACCAGTAGAAAAAACTAGAATTAGAATCTCTCAGGCACAATCTCAGGCTAAAGGGACAATTCTTTAAAACAGCTGTGAGGAGGAATTTCCTCAGCCAGAGAGTGATAAATCTGTGGAACTCTTTTCCGCAGAAGGCTATGGACACCAGGTCACTGAGCGTCTTCAAGACAGAGATAGGTTCTTGATTAACAAGGGGATCAGAGGTAATGAGGAGAATGGGAATGAGAAAAAAAATCAGCCATGATTGAATGGTGGAGCAGACTCAATGGGCCTAATTGTGCTCCTATATCTTATGGTCTTAAATGCACGTCCAAGTATTTTACTAAAATGCAATGAGGATTTTTGATTCTTCCGCCTTTTCTTGTAATAAGTTCCAAACGTTCAGCACTATGAAATATCACCTCAGCTTTCTCTGTTTCAAAGAAAACAGCCAGCCTTTACAATCTTTCCTCGTAACTATAAATCTTCAGTCCTGGCAATACCCTCGTATATCTCTGTGCCTTTATAAAGTGATTGTACCCTTCCTGTGAGAAGATAGTTCAACACCACAAGGGCAATTAGGGATGGGTAATAACTGCTGGTACAGCCAATGTTGCCTATGATGTGTTGAATTTAAAAAGTAAATCAATGAGGAGATCATAACTTTAAGCAATACTCTGTTATCTGACTAAGTATTTATACAGTTTGAGCATAAATTCTCTGCTCTACTAATAATGGAAAATATTGCTTATGTCATCTTAATTGTCCTACTTGACCATTATGTATCTGTGGACATGTACTGAGTTCCTCTGTTGCTCAACACTTGTCAGGATCCGAGCATTTAATGTGTGTTCCCACGCTGTATTTGCCCTGCCAAAATACATTATCTCACATTTCTCTGTATTGAATTCACTTTGCCACTTTTCTGCCCATCTGACCAGTCTTTTGATATCTAGCTACACCTTTGTCTCCAGCTGTTTTCCTCACTATCAATCACAAAGCCATTTTTTGTATCATCTGCAAATTTCTTAACCATGGCCCCTAAATTTAGTTCTAAGTCATTGAAGTGCACCACAAAAAACAAGGGATCTGGTATTAAACCTTGTAAAACCTCACGGTGAACAGCCTTTCAGTCACAAAAACACCCATCAATCATTACTTTGTTTCCTGCCATTGAATCAATTTGGATCCAACTTGTCACTTTCCCTTGAACCCCATAGGTTTTTAGATTGTCCATTTGTTCAATGGGATCCTGTCAAAAAGACTGTGAAAATTTGTATAGACTATATCAAGAGCACTAATATTATTGACCCTCCTTTTTGCCCCTTCAAAAAAAATTAAATCAAGTTATCTATACCTTCACAAATCCATGCTGATTGTGCTTAATCCATGACTTTCTAGATGATGATCAATACTTTCCATCGGAATTCTTTTCAATGATTTGCCATTCACTGAAGTTAAACTGACTGGCTTGTAATTATTCTGTCTTTTTTTCTCTTTTGAAACTATTGCACAATACTAGTTTTCTAGCACCAAGCCTTTCTAGTGAGGTAATTTGTTCAGCCTCCTTTTATGATACGGTTTCTAGCTAACCTCGTTATGAATGCTTTGTTAGGCTACTAGAATATCTCATACACTAATAAAGTTGCAGAGGGGAGGGAAAGCTTTGTTTGATTGACAACTCTATTACCTTGTAATAATCTGCCATTTCTTTCGTGAGATTATTTTCTATGTCTATATGTTTATTTATACAAGATTAAGAGGGTGGAAGTAGATAAAAGCTTCTGATGTTGCTACTATGAATTTCTGAGATTGATTCTATCTTTTAAGAGGATGTAAATGGAGCTATTTTCTCCCAAAGCCTCTTTCATTGTATCAATTTCAGGAACATTTGAAAGACTTGCCAATAGCTCATTGGTTCTGTACAATGGATATTGAAAAAGTGGGTATAGAAGATGCATGGGAATATGAGGATGCACAGAAGAAACATGGGGGATGTAGAAGTGCTTGGGGATATGTGGAGCATGGGTCTGAATGGGGCTGAGTGGGGAGAGTTTGTGGACTTGACATTTATCATAATAACTTGGTCAATGTCCCAGTAAGTAGAAACAGCTATTTTGATCTGTTGTTATCGCCATCCACTTGCCTCCATTGATGACTCGGGCATGCTTTAGAAGGCGGTGGTGCCAACTCAATGCCTGCACCTGACCAGAACAGTGATGGGTCTGTGGAGGTTAGGAATTTTCCTGGCTCCAGATAGCCTCTCCCACAAAAATCTGACCCAAAGTTTAGATTCTTGTTGAGCTGGCTGTATACTGACTAAAAAAGGTTCTTCTGAATGTGTTTAAAGAATTCCATGTCTTCTATTCATTGATATTAAAGTGGTTCAAATCCAACACATTTACCCCACTGGTTGGCACTTCAGAGAAACTTCCTTGTATATTTGGCCATTCGATATCTCTATGACACTTGGGAGATCTATAGTACTCCAGTGTGATTGTCTCTTGATGATCCTTAAAATATATAATCTTTCCACACAACTGTGATTGTTTCTTTAACCAATATTATGACCATCCTACCCTTCCCCCCACCCTCTGCACAAACTGTCGTCTTCTTTTTCATTCCCTCATCTTATTTGAAAACCCTAAAATCCAGAGTACTGGTTCCATAAAAGTTATACTTTATCAATAAGAGATGTTGCACTTGGAGTTTCCCCAAACCTCAGACATTCATCACTCTCTGCACAAATAAAAGTTTTTCAAAATATTTGCATTGGCCAGCCCACAGAATTTAGTGAGTTTGGTCACCAAGAGTCATTATTCATTCCAACTAGGGAAATGGCCTTCCTGTAAGAAGCACTATTTTAGTATAAATATATTAACTAATTCTGGATGGATTCTGATTTAATCTGTGTTCTCTTTATTATGCTGGGGATCTTAGTTTCTGATTGTCAAATGAATCTGAGTAATTTAGCATGCTGATTTTGGTCTGGTGATGCAATGTTTTCTGCCTTTCAGAAAGAATGGAAGAATGTGATGGGCATCCTACATTTATTCCAATGAATATGTACATTGCCATTGAGGTTTAGTTGTAAACCTTGGCATATTGCCCCGTACACAGTATCAGTAAAGATGCACCTTTTAGCTAACGGTAGAATTTATCTGCCTAATTTGCTATGAGCACAAGAGCAAATGCTAGAATAAAAGTTGCACTCTTCTGTAAGTTTTACAAGCTCAACTGATGCTATTGGTAAATTTGGGCTGACAAATTGGCCACCTCAAGTTTGACTTCTTGCACATCACATTTTGCAACACATTGGGTGGAATTTTCCACTTCAGGGACTAAGTGTGGTTGAGGCTGGGAAAAGCATTTCCTGCCTGTCAGCATGGTGTGATTTTCAGTTCATTATTTTTCCATGAACATGAAGGATATCATGTCTTGTGGTAAGGTGGGCTGGGATTCACCCCCTCAGATAATCTTTCCAGATGCCATATTTCAACCACACACACATGCACTTCATTATCACTGCAGCACAGGGCCGGTCTTGGTGTTTGATGACTCCAAAAGATAAGAAAACAACTGTCCCCAGGTTCAGTGTCAAAGTGCTGGGTGCACTTCTGGATACTATTAAGAAACTCCAGGTCTTACTTCATCGCCATGATGGCAGAAGGACATCCACCAACCTCACCACATCAGCCTGTACGCAGATCATCAGGGCAGTCAACCCCACTGCTCAGAAGACGGCTGCCATCCAGTGCAGGAAGAGGATAAATGATCTCATCCGCAAGGATAAGACCTTCTCCTGCCTCATCTAGCCCATGTATTGGCCGCTTCCTCTGGCGCCTCATCTTCCTCATCCTCATCAAGCTCAGCCCTCTCGAAATCCTCATTATCAGATGTGCAGCCATCTCGGCATCTGGCAAAGCATTTCCGCTTTGGAGCACCAGGTCGTGTAGAGCACAGCAAGCCACAATGATGTGTGAGACTCTCTGAGGAGCTTACTGGGAAGAACTGCCTGACCTATCCAGACATTGAAAACGCATCTTCAAGATGCTAATGATCTGCTTTGTTAGTGAGCATGTTGCACCATACACAATGTTATACCTCTGAGGCACTTTGTGGCTGCTGAATGAGTGTCATCGGCCATGTTTTTTTGTGGGTAGCCTTGTCACTGAGGAGCCAAATCTGGATGCACTGAGGACCCTTGAAGATTGGTGGTACCTGAGTGACTCAGAATGTACAAGTCGTGAGCTTCTAAGGTATCTTTCACGTACCTGCATAATCTGCTTCTGATGATTGCAGACAAGCTGCATATTGAGAGAGTGGAACCTTTTTCTGTTGATGAATTGTAGTGACTGTTTCCAGGGAGCTCTTAAAGCTACATAAATGAGTGAAGTTAATGGCATCCTGTGTCTATGGGAATCCGGAGTTCCTTGTAATTTCCACTGCCCTGACAACGTGATTCACTTCAGCCCTGTAGAACTGGAAGTAATTGTGTGCCTTGCTAAAAAGGCCTTGGTGACCTCCTATATGTATTTGAGAGTAGCTGATTGAGAAATTCCAGAAGTCGTCAATGGAGTCTTGCAGTGTTCAATTCATGAAAAAGTTCAACTCATGAAGAAGTTCAGTCAGTTTTAGATCCTCCTTGTCCCTGTGACATCAAGTCTCCTGGAGATTGTGGTTTGTTGTGGCCCAACCATATTGTTCAATTTGCAATGGTGTTTATGGTACTCTCTCACTCATCTGGAGGTATGACAGGCAACTCCTATACATCCTTGATCTTGCCAAATGCCTCCACTCAGTAGCTCTGTCAGCTTCAGCTTTTGACTCCTGAGGAAGCCCCACTCTCTCTTGTTCCTCAGAATGAGGCTCTTCCCTTAGCCCAACCTGGCAATTATGGACTTTCTTTCTCCTCCTTAATTGCCTGATTGCCCGGACGAAGGCAACATTGCTACTGCATCCATGATACACTCATGCTGGTGTTTACGGAAACATTGAACAGAAATCTGTTCAATGGATTAGCATAAGCCTGAAATGTTCACATTCCTGTTGCTAACTGGGTAGCCATTGTGGGTGACTTCCATCCCAGATATTACATCCCCACTGAGACCCTTGGAGTATGTTACGAGATCATCCATAAGGCAGCCAAACTCTGTGCCTCTGCTCCCCCCACCCCGCCACTGCTAAAACGCACAAATACCCAAGCATGATAGAGGGCTTCTGCCAGGTGAGAGAACTCTCAGTCAGGGCATTGTCTGATTGTATCCTTTGGATTATATGTCAGCCTCAACTTGCACTCATGTTATAAGAACATCATGGGGGAGGGAGGAAGTCTAATGCTCCAGCTCATCGGAGAGATGCATTTTGGCCTCTGGTCTCTTTTCAGTTGCCTCCTTCTGACATTTGGAGTTTCCCATGAGAGGGACAAATGTTTTTTGTAAACCAATCCTAAAATAGCCCCAATCAGGTTCATATCTCACAAGAATATGCAACATGAGTTAAGGCACCATATTGCCAAAATGGGCATTTGATTCTTCTGAATATATCCCAGCAGTGTCTTTATCTCCATTTGGTTATGTAGAAATTGGTTGGGTGCCCCTTCAATCAGCCCACAAGAGCAGTGGTTGTCACGTCCTGAGAGCCTCCCGCCAGCAATTTTTCATAGTTTGTTTTCAACTGTGTCAGAATCAGATTGAAAAATGGTGCTGAGTCCCCTTCCTGAGACCATCGAAATCCCTCTGATTGGTGCAGATAATATGCAGATCCCTGCCTCCATTCACGCTCCCTCTTTCCTCACTAATCCTCCCTCTTCCCATCCGTCTCCCTCCCTCTCCTGATTCCCCAGCCATCTCTCTCCTCCACTCGCCCCCCAAATCCCCGGTTCTCTCCCTCCCGGCCCTGAAATTCTTCAGTCAGAGGATAGTGAATCTTTGGAATTCTTTATCCTGACATGGGTCACTGACTGTGCAGAGTTTCCATGTTCTCCCCGTGCCGACATGGGTTTCCTCCTACGTGCTGGTTAGGTGCATTGGCCATGCTAAATTCTCCCTTGGTGTATCTGAACAGGCGCAAAGTGGTAGGTAGAGGATTTTCATAGTAACATTTTATACTGCATCAATATAAGCCTACTTGTGATAGTAATAAATAAACTTTTTTGTGGTTCAGTCATTGTGTGCAAAACAATGGTCAATAGCTTCCTGGATATCAGTAACATGAAGAGATATGGACATAGTGTAGGAAGATGATATTGAGGTTGAAGATCATCCATGATCTAGTAAAATGGTAGAGCAGGATTGAGAGGCTGAATGGCCTAACCTTGCTTCTATCTTCCTATGTTCCTATCTGTGTTGGCAGCTGTCATTGAAATCATTGGCACTTGCTGCTGATATCAAAATTCGAGTCATTTACAAGTCACAGTTCCATGCCTGAAATGTTTCCACGGTTTTTTATTAAAGCTGCATCATTCTGGGAAATGCGTTGGTCAAAGATTTGTGTTTGAAGATGTTGTTATGAGGTATGTGTTAGGAATCTACTCACTCTTGAAATTTCTGTCATGTAGGAAGTGCTCCATAAGATCACAGAATTGTCAAACCAAATGGATTTTCTGATGAACAGACAATTGTTTGAAGAGCTAACAGAATGGAAACGACGACAGCAAATTGCCTGCATTGGAGGGCCACACAACACCTGCCTTGATCAACTGCAGAACTGGTAGAGTGCAAAGTATCAGAACTCTTTACAGTTTTCAGTTTTGTTCCTTGTTAATATGGTCTGCCTTGAGTGATATAAATTCTTTTGAACTAGGTTTACATTGTTCGCAGAGAGCTTATTTCAGGTCAGAAGACAGCTGAAAAAACTAGAAGAACTGCTGCAAAAGGTGACTTATGATGGAGATCCAATGCCTCTGCAAAGACCACATTTGGAAGAAAGAGTAAACATTCTGATTTACAGTTTCATCAAAAGGTACAAACATTGATTTTTTAAAAAAGCAGCTTGTTTTATTATTGTTACCTAGAAATTCTAATCCAAAAGACAATTGCTCATGTTTTACTTATAGTTATACATGGAGGAAAACTCCAGATGTGAGAGGGCTGTGTTGATTTGAGCCTTTACATCTCTAAATGTGGCAGGAAATTTGAGCTGATGGAAATGGTGCCCTGAGCCTCTGAGATTAGGAGTCTCCTGAAAGTCACCAACCAGATGAGTGCTCATCCTGGGACGGGGAGGAATAAAAGTAAATTGGTGCTAGATTGATCCTGGTCCTAGATCTCACAGACACTTGAGTCAGCTTTTCACGGGTGTCCCTGCCCTGGGACATCCAATGAGTGGAATCGGTGGATGAGGAAGGAGCTGTCCAGACCTTCCTGTCTTATTAAAATAACAATGCTGCATCTGTACTAATATAGGTGTAGGGCTACTTCATCAGAAGCCCCATCAAAACCCAGGAGAGCACAGTGGACATCTAACTATATTTGTTTCTGCCAATGTTTTTTCCTGTTCAGAAGAATGCAGATATGTACATTTCCCTTAATTTTCCTTCATACTCCTTTTAAATTTTTTATCCAATAAACTAAACCAAAGAGCAGTACTAACCTGTCCGTGTCTTCATGCTTTCCCGAAGATCAGGATGCAGAGTTATTAATCTGGGACAGAACAAAAATGTGAAACTGGGGGAATAAAAATCATGTATATCATTATATACAAGTAAATATAGTTCAACTAGAAGCTGTTGAAAAATATCATAACTACTGTTAGTGAAGCAATATGCTCAGATTTACAGTGATTTAGCTACTTAAATTGTTAGGTACGTGTTAATGAAACAAACTAATTTTCTATATTTCCTGTGAAGGCAGTGACTTCTACTGTGGCATGGTTTCATCAGTACCAACAGTAATCTTACCTCATCAAAATGCCAATTCTTCATGTAGGAACCTTGACAGTGAGTGCCAGCAGGTTATGTAATACTACAAGGCATGATGATTGGATCTGATCCTGTTTCTATCCTATGTTCAGATCAATGTGCTCTCTAACAATAATACCTGGATAATGTTCAGGAGTAGGAGCATGGCTGAACTTTTTACTCCAATCACTAACCCAATGACATTAAGTTCAGTTGTAAGCTCCTTGATGTCACCTCAATTGACATCAATTAACTCAACACTGACCAGTAACCAAGCCTAATCTAAATGGTTCAGCACTGTTCCAGATGATAACATTTCATGCTAAATTGTGGAGAAGTAAACTTGAGGTGTTAATTTAGTGATCATGTTGCGCAATCTTTTAACATTAGTAGATTAACAAGCCATAATTAGATTTTCAGTTCATCGTAACAAAAGTATAACTGGTCTGTATAAACAACAACATTTATTTTCTGTCTAAAATATTCAGTTCCTTTGTGGTGGAGAGACAGCCTTGTATGCCAACCCATCCACAGAGACCAATGGTCCTAAAAACAGGAGTGCAGTTCACTGTGAAAATCAGGTGAGTGTGCTTTTTGTGATTGATAAAAGAATGCTCTGATGATTTTCTTTCAGTTAACACATGCAATTTGAATGCTTTTCGGCTGTGGTTCCGGCAAACATTGGCATTGAATTCACCGGTATCCTCTAGCATTGTCCCCTTCAGAGTACATAGTATCAGTGCATAGGCACCTCATCTGTAATCTCTAGTGCAAGGTTTCTGAAACATTTTTAGGCCCGCGACCTTTTTCAGCCTCCCTGAGCCCCTGAGAAACATTCTTAATATGTTGAAGACTTAAACCACAAAAATTGATTTTAATGCACAATAGGTACAAACGTACACAACAAACTCAAATGGTGTATCTATGCCATTAATTATAATTAAAACATTCTGTTATTCAACAAATGACTGAAGTTTTACTTTTTTGTCATTTTTAATGGAACAATGATTCTCATCGATTGCTCATAAATTTATGTAAAGCTGGGAGTGCAGCTGGAGAGCTAGTCCTCCCTGGACTTGCTCAGGGCTCCTGTGACACTGGCCCCTGTAAGGGCTTAGCCACTCTTGGATTCTCTGAGGCACCGATGACCCCGACCTCTTTCAGAGCCCCCACATCTTCGGCTCTTCTCAGGTATACTGCAGCCCCACTCTTGCTTGGTGGGACCAACAGCTCTGCCCTCTCTCAGAGCTCCTGCGTCCCTGGGCTCTCCCAGGCCTGCCTTTCTCACTCTTGGCCCCCAAACCTATCTCTCAGGCCCACCGCTCCCAGGCCTCCTGCTCCCTTTTCCGAACCTTCGCTCCCATTCATGGGCCGCTGCTTCTGGGCCTCCCTCTCTTGGGGCCCCACTCCCAGGTTCTCCTTGCCCACCGTCTGTCCCCTTTTCCTCTCTGAGCCTCCTCCCTTTCATCTCTCAGGCATCCCTCTCCTGACCACCTTTTCATCCCAAGAAGCCTCCCCCCATATTTCCTCTCTCAGGTGCCCACCCCACATTTCCCCCTTGTTCCTTCGTGTTCCCCACCCCCGGAATCCCCTGCATTCTCCTCTTGGGCCACACCCCATACCTCAAGGCAACCCCCTGCGTTCCCTCTCGGGTGCCCCCCTCCCCAAATTCCCCCCTCAGGTGCCTTGCTCCCCCCTCTCACCTCGTTCTCCTCTCAGGTGCTCACTCGTCAGAGCATCTGAGGCCCTCTCTCCCACATCTCACTGTTCCATCCTCTCATTTTCCTGAGAGTTTAATTTGAGGTATTCCAACTTGTCCAATCAGAGGCCAGATTCTCAGATCATTGGCTGCTGATAGGCTGATTAGTGTGCCTGTCAGCAGCCAACAACGTGAAACAACCACCTTCGATTGGCTAAGCCAGAAGGACAACTATCTTGAAAATTTGAGAAGTCCAAGGACCCCCTGAGTGAATCATGTGGAATCCCCAGTTTGGAAATCCCAGCTCTGTATCACTGTGTGAAGACATACACCTGCCAGTACACATTGTCTGAATCTATCTGGCTGCCATCCATGGAGGGTTTGATGTGAACGTTTTAAATTTACAACCCAGGCCTGGAAATGACTCCTGTAACTCCATTGAGGTATTCACTTATTTGGCATTCCTACATTCATGGGTACACTGACCATCAATTTTCTGTTAATTCTGCTGAGGTTTGGGAAAGCAACATCTCCAAGCATAAGGAATCCAGCCTCTGGCCCTGTATATGCCCACTTTAGAGCTCTGTATTGTAGGCCAATTTGCCAAATTCCCACGTGAGTTACAGGGACAGCTTGCTATAATGGCCAAGTGATGTTGGCTCAATATCCTGTCTGCCTTATTCCTACACAAGGGCGAGTTTAAAAACAAAACCAAATTGTCTTTTTGCACCATTCCTAACACTTGTTATGATGCAATAGTTGAATGTATGTTAGTAAGTTTGAAAGGTTTATTTTGTTTTTGACATAAAGACATACAAGAGTGGAGTTATCCTCAGTGATCGCTGTGTAGAACAGGTAGGAAGCATCACAGCTTCAGGGGTGTCAGGGAGCATCACTGTAAGTGATTTCTTAGTAAAATACTGACATAATAATGAAAATTGGCATTTGTAAAAGTTTCTTTTGTTTTATAGGTTTTTGGTAAAATTACCTGAACTGAACTATCAGTTAAAGGTGAAAGCTACAATTGACAAGTAAGTAAAAATAACATCTTATTTTCAACCTAATAAGTAGTATTTTAGTTCTGTAATAAGATTTATTTGTTTTTCCCATTTCTTTTCCTTTTGTTTTTAGGGAAAGCTCAACTGCAAGAGGGTAAGGGAAATAAAATGAAAATTACTCAACTTTTTGAAAAGCTTAAACTTGTTGTAGACACGTAATGACATGTTCTCCATTCACAGGTATCGCAAATTTAATATATTAGGCACTAACAGCAAAGTAATGAACATGGAAGAGTCAGTGAATGGGAGTCTTTCTGTGGAATTCAGACACCTGGTAAAAAAATCTTTGTTTATTCATTTCAAAATGAACAGTTGATGCCAACTTTGTAAGAATTGAAAATTGTAATCAGATTTCCCAGTAATAATAAGTTGGTACGGTGTAAAACCACAAAGGAGGTCCTAGTTTCATTCTTGCTTTGTATTGAGTTAGACAGGATGTCTGGGCAAGGAAATAAGAAGATCCTTATGGATTGCTATCCAGTGATCCCATTGGATTGGAACAGCGTTGGACTTTGCTAGGATGTCTTCCAAAGATAAAATAGCCTATTTGGCATTCATTGGGCAGGATTTTTCCAGCCCCAATCACCACCTGGATTATCCAGTCCTGTCAGAAGTCAGTGAACTTTTGGCTGGGTCGTCAAATCTCTCATGGCTGCTCTCACCCTGATAGTGCTAGAAAATCCAGGCCATTATCTGGGTGAAATGCTACCTTGGCTTCACTTGCTTATTTGGAAGCAATATAGCCTCAGGGCAGAAGGTTATAGGTTTGAACCTCAGTCAAAGCCATAATCAAGGTGACACCTTGAGAGTATGCTTCAGTATTGCATACTTTGCTAAATCTAGTGAAGTTAAAAATGTCGCAACAGTTACTCAGAGAAGAGCAGGGAATTCTCCTTGTCGCCTAGCCAATGCACTTCCTTTAACCAAAGAATCCAATTACTCATTCTGTGATTTAGGATTTGCCAGCACAGAACGCCAGGCTGCATAATAATCTTTACATTCCATAAATAGTTCACTGTGTGAAGTGCTTTGATGTAAAGGTACTATTTCTGCAAGTACAGTCGATTATTGGTGTCTGCCAAAACCTATGGAAGAAACAAGGCCTTCAGTAGAAAATTAGAAAACTAATCTAGTATTTACATGTTTTGACAGCAACTGAAAGAACAGAAATCTTCTGCAGGAACTAAAGGGAATGAGGTAATTTTTTTCCGAAGCTCCATTAATTAAATGAATTGCATTCAAAACAGCCAGAGCAATAGAATATCATTTCATACTCTTCTGAAACAAGCAAGATAACATGGTGCAAATACTTAAAACGTTTCAATGCATAATGTTAGCTATTTTTTTGAGAAACACGTAGAAAATATTATAGAAAACATAACTGCATTAAGGATGACTGGGATGGGAATCTATAATCATGAAGAGGCCAAGACTGCTCCATTGGAGCAGAAGAGGTTCTAAAAAGGTTCAGTTGTGATTTTAAAATTATGAATAGATTTGATATGGTAAACAAAGATATGGGTGGGATTCTTCCATTTTGAGACTATGTCCCATGGTGGGGGTGAAAATGTGGAACATTTTCCGCTGTGATGCCCAGTGGGAAAACATGCCAAAACCTCTCGTCTTGACTTCATCAATTATGCGCTTGGGAGTTTTACATTCCATGGTGAGGCAGCACTGGACGGTGTGTAGTCCATCAGCATGTTAAGGTGCTATATCGAAAAGATATTCGATATCACTGACCCACTATTGAAGAAAGAAGGTGTGTTGTCCTAAAATGAAGATAGATCCGGGAGCGCTCAGTGACTGGAATATTGGCCTCCTGAGAACAAAGGCGGAACATTCTGAAGCTGGAAGTTGGACACCACCCCCCAGTTCCAGGACACTAATCTGAAAGGTCCTCCTGCACACGCACCCCCCGCCCCCAACTTACTGCTGTGGTTTTCCAAGGTTCAGGGTTGCAGGCAGCCTCCATCCTGAATCCAGAGCCACTCTAGGCATTGTTCAGGTGAGTCCTGATGTTTGCATGCCACAATGTTTCAAATCAGAGTATCGGAGAGTTGGAGGAGGAGGGGTGTGGGGAAATGAAATTCACATCAGCCCTTGCCATTGCAGGTCAGGTTTCTGACCTGCAATGGCAAGCACCAGCAAAAGACCCCACTGTGCATTCATGGTGGCATGAAACTGATTTCTAAGCTTCCCATCACATTCTTCCCTCAGTGCCCACCATCAAATCCACCACCCTGTCTTCTAATAATTGAAAAGGCGTAACAAGGAATCATCAATTTAATATCGTAACTGAGATTGAGGAGATTGGGTAGGATAAATTGAATTAAGCTGAATTGCTGGAGCATGGAAAGCAATGTCACAGAGAATAGTGGAGGCAAAAGAATGTGGCATTTTTTCCAAGGAGAAATATTTAAATATTTGAAACAGAGGAATACACAGAAGTGGAGAAGGAAGGAGACAGTGAAACTAATTTTGAATGATTCTAGTGAAAAGCTGGCACAAACACAATCACCATGTTCTATGCTATAAACTATAATTAGTTTCAAATGCATTTAAGTAACACTGAATAAAAATGTCTGAATTTTCTTTCCAAGTACCAAATCAATTTAATCCAATTAATTCCTTATATTTTTATAAAAATTCTAATCCACAAACTTAGATGAAAACTGGCTCTGGTGCTTATTTTTAAGGTAATTTAGGGTCTCTTAAACAACCACATTTTTCCATTATGTATATTTCAATTGATTGCTTATTAAATAATTATCCTTTCTTGAAGCTTTTACTAAGTTCTAATGTTCAAAGTGTTAATTAAAGTTGTACTTGGCTGTCTTTACTGAGCATCCCATTTTACTTGTCATCTTTCTAAATGTTGTCATTACTGTTTCAATTATACAGGGTCCTCTCATTGTCACAGAGGAGCTCCATTCCATCAATTTTGAGACACAGTTTTGTCATCAAGATTTGGCCATAGATTTGGAAGTGAGTTCATTCAAACATTTAGTTGGACACTTATTAAATATATCGTTAATTTACAAATGTGAAATCCTAATTTTAGCCAAGAACCGGGGTGCAAGGGAACATGGCACTGTTTCCAGAAGGTGTTCGATAAGGTGCCTCACAAAAGGTTGCTGCAGAAGATTAGGGTACACGGAGTTGGGGGTGAAGTGTTAGCATGGATTGAGGATTAGCTATCTAACAGGAAGCAGAGAGTTGGAATAAATGGGTTTTTTTCGGTTGGTAGTTGGTGACTATAGTGGCGTGTCGCAGGGTTTGGTGCTGGGGCCTCAACTGTTTACCATATATATAGACAAACTGGAGGAGGGGGCTGAGTGTAGGGTAACGAAGTTTGCTGATGACATGAAGATGAGTGGAAAAGCGAATTGCATGGAGGACATGGAAGTTGCAGAGAGATTTGGATAGGCTGAGTGAGTGGGCGAGGACCTGGCAATGGAGTATAACATTGGCAAATGTGTGGTTATCCACTTTGGAAGAAATAATAGTAAAATGGAATATTATTTAAATGGTGAAAAATTACAACATGCTACTGTGCAGAGGGACCTGGGGGTCCTTGTACACGAATTGCAAAAACTCAATCTGCAGGTGCAGCAGGTGATCAAGAAGGCAAATGGAATGTTGTCCTCTATCATGAAGGGCGTAGAATATAAAAGCAGGGAGGTCTTGCTGCAACTCTACAAGGCACTGGTGAGGCTGCAACTGGAGTACTGTGTGCAATTTTGGTCTCCTTATTTGCGAAAGGATATATTGGCCTTGGAGGGAGTACAGAGAAAGTCCACCAATTTGATACCAGAGATGAGGGGGTTAGCTTATGAGGAGAGATTGAGTAGATTGGGCCTGTACTTTTTTTTTAAGAGCAACACAGCACAGGAAACAGGCCCTTCTGCCCAACGAGCCCGCGCCGCCGTCATAACTATATAGTAGCAATTCCATTATCCTATTATAGATTTAGGTTATTCCTAATATGGAAGACTCTCACTATAGGGACAATTTGTTTCCCAATCAGCCTAAGAGCGAATTTTTTGGGTTGTGGGAGGAAACCGGAGTGCCCGGAGAAAACCCACGCAACCACGGGGAGAACGCGCAAACTCCCGCAGACACCGGCCCAATTCCAAGTGTCTGCACAGCCACATCGATAGTCTCTGAGCTGTCATGGTGCCCTTCAGATGGTCCACAGAAAGCACTCATTTACGACATGAAGTACCAGGCAACCCATGAATCAACATCCAAGAGCTGTCCTCGCACCACCTGCCGAATGCATGCTCATTGTTGGTCAAGTACGGACCGAATTACCTGTGGGAAAAAAAGCCGTAGTTAAACAGTCCTACTATATCCCTCTATCTGCATACCGCTCATGTGGCTGTCCAAGACACCCTTAAACAGCCCCAGCGTGCTTGCTCCCACCACCTTACTCGGCAGTGCATTCCACACCCCCACTACCCTTTGTGTGAAAAACTGCCCTCTAATATTCGTCCTATACATAGCCCCCCTCACCCTATGGCCATGACCTCCCGTCCTATCCATTTCTAAAGGTGGAAAAAGTTTACCTCCATTTACTCTATCTATACCCCTTATAATCTTATACACCTCTATGAGATCCCCTCTAAGCCGACGTCTTTCAAGGGAAAACAACCCCAGTCTATCTAATCGTTCCTCATAATACAGTCCTTCCATACCAGGCAGCATCCTGGTAAACCTCCTCTGCACTCTCTCCAAGGACTCCACATCCTTCTGATAGTACGGCGACCAGAACTGGACGCAGTATTCCAAGTGAGGCCTAACCAACGTTTTATACAATTGCAACATCAAACTCCTACTCTTGTATTCTATACCCTTTTCTATGAAAGCTAACATACTATACGCCTTCTTTATCACCTTCTCCACCTGTGAGTACACCTTCAGAGACTTGTGAACCTGCACCCCCAAGTCTCTCTGTGTCTCTATGCTCCGTATAGTTTTACCTTTTATCCTATAACTCTCCTACATTTTTCCGGCCAAAATGCATCACCTCGCATTTATCCGGATTAAATTCCATTTGCCATCTACCTGCCCAGTCTACCAACCTATCTATGTCCTGTTGTATTGCCTGGCACTGCTCCTCTGTACCCGCCAATCCAAGCATCTTGGTGTCATCAGCAAATTTGCTGATCTCACCACCTACCCCTACTTCCAAGTCGTTTATGTAGACCACAAATAGAAAGGACCTAGTACTGAGCCTTGTGGCACTCCACTAGTGACAGGCTTCCAGCCGGAAAAAGAGCCTTCCACTACTACCCTCTGTCTCCTCCTCCCGAGCCAGTTCTCGACCCATCTACATACCCGACCCTGTATTCCATGCGCCTTCACCTTCTCTATCAGTCTACCATGAGGAACCTTGTCAAACGCCTTACTGAAATCCATGTAGACGACATCAACAGTCTGTCCTTCATCAACTGTTTTTGTCACTTCTTCAAAAAATTCCACTAGATTTGTAAGACAAGACCTCCCCTTGACGAAGCCATGCTGCGTATCCCTGATCAGATCGTAGCGCTCCAGATGCTCATACATCCTGTCCCTGAGGATCCTCTCCATTAGCTTACCTATAACTGAAGTCAAGCTCACTGGCCTATAGTTCCCTGGGTTATTCCTCTGACCTTTTTTAAACAACGGTACTACGTTTGCTATCCTCCAGTCCTCTGGGACCTCACCTGTGTCCAAGGAAGAGACAAAGATTTGCGTCAGAGGCCCAGCCAAGTCTTCCCTCAACTCCCTTAGCATCCTGGGGTAAATGCCATCAGGCCCCGGAGCTTTATATGTCTTTAAGCTGCCTAACAGCCCCAACACCTCTTTTCTCGTAATCCTTATTTCCCTCAACCGATCCTCAACTTTGTCAACATCAGGCACAGACATCTGTCCAGTCTCCTGCGTGAATATCGACGCAAAGTATTCATTCAGGATCTCTCCCATTCCCTCAGGCTCTAAGCATAGATCCCCTCCTCTGTCCCTAAGAGGTCCAATCTTGCCTCTAACCATCCTTTTGCTCCTTACATAGGTGTAAAATGCTTTTGGATTTTCCTTAATCCTACCTGCCAGAGCCACCTCGTGGCCCCTTTTTGCCTTTCTAATACCCCTTTTAAGATCCCATCTACACTCTCTATAAGCTTCCAGCGCTGTCTCAGTCCCTAGTTGCCTAGATCTAATGTAAGCCTCTCGCTTCTTCCTGATCAAGTTCTCAATCTCCCTGGTAAGCCAAGGTTCTCTAATCCTACCTTTCCCATCCTTCCTCCTTGCCGGCACGTATCTTTCCTGCAGAGAGTTTAGTTTTCCCTTGAAAGACTCCCACATGTACCTCGTCGACCTGCCTCGAAAAGCTTATCCCAGTCGGTATCTTTAAGATCTTGCCTAATCTGGCTGTATCTAGCCCTCCCCCAGTTAAATACCTTTCCTTTTGGGCCGGTCTCGTCCTTTTCCATTAATATCCTAAAGCAGACAGAGTTGTGATCACTATTTGACACCTGCTCTCCTACCTCGATGTCAACCACCTGGCCTGGCTCATTCCCCAGAACTAAATCCAGTATAGCCCCATCTCTAGTCGGGCCATCCACATACTGCTCCAAGGACCCTTCCAAAACACACTGTACAAATTCCCCCCCGTCCACTCCTACAGCTATGGGCCCTCTCCAATCTACTCCAGGAAAATTGAAATCTCCCACTACTACTACCCTATTTTTCCTACACTTATCTAAAATGTCCCTGCATATCCCTTCTTCCACGGCTCGCGGGCTGTTGGGCAGTCTGTAGTAAACACCCAACAGAGTAACCGCTCCCTTCCTATTCCTCAACTCCACCCATAGAGACTCAATTCCTAAATCATCCATACCTCCCTCCCTCTGCACTGCTATGATGTTGTCCTTAACTAATAAAGCCACTCCCCCGCCTCTCCTCCCACCAACTCTGTCACGCCTAAAACACTTATACCCTGGAATATTCAATTGCCAGTCTTGCCCCTCCTTCAACCACGTCTCGGTCACTGCCACCACTTCTAAATTCCTCGTGAACATTATTGCCTTCAGTTCATCTGTTTTGCCAGTCACACTCCTCGCATTAAAACACATGCACTGAAGACCCTCAGCTCTCGGATATTTCTTTCTACCTTCTGGTGTTACCCTATCATCCCTCTCTCTCCCACTCCCAGTTCCCTCTCTCTCCCCCCCCTCCCTCCCTATTAGTTTAAACACTTCTGAAACACTCCAGCTAACCTCCCAGCTAAAATATGTGTTCCCCTCCCAGTCCACTGCTCCCTATCCCTCTTGAATAGATGACCCTCCCTCCTGAAGACTTCCCAATGATCAATGAATATGAAGCCTTCTGCCCTACACCAATCCCTCATCCATGCATTTAGTTGGAGTGTCTCATTTGTTTTTACCCAATCGGTCCTGGGCACAGGCAGCAGGCCAGAGAACGCCACCCTGGAGGCCCTACCTTTCAGTTGAGCCCCCAACTCCCTAAACTGCCTACATAAGTCCCCCCTGCGCTTTGTTCCTACATCTTTCTGTCCTACGTGAACTATTACATTTGCCTTAGACCCTTCTCCCTTCAAAATTCCCTCTACCCTCTCTGAAACATCTTGAACCCCTGCTCCAGGGAGGCAGACTACCATCCTGGAGTCTCTCTTTTGCCCACAGAATCTCCTATCGATCCCTTTAACCATCCCATCCCCCACCACTATCTCACTTCCTGCTTTCCCGCCGGTCTCTGTGGCATTCTGTTCCCCCTCACTTGCCCTCTCCATCACAGCTTTTACCCCTCCCTTGGTTTTCTTGGAATCCTCCTTAGAGATGGCCTTTGTGCCTTGATTTTTATGCTTGTTCCTCATAACTGTAGCCAGCTTGTTGAAGTTTAGAAGGCTGACGAGTGATCTTCTAGATACATATAAGATGGTGAAAGGGCTAGATAGAGTAGAGGTAGAGAATTCTTTCCACTTAGAAAGGAAACCAAAACTAGAGGGCACAGCCTCAAAATAAGGGGGGAGTCAGTTTAGAACAGAGTTGAGGAGGAACTTCTCTCAGAGGGTAGTGAATCTCTGGAAATCTCTGCCCATTGAAATGGTGGAGGCTTCCTCGTTGAATATGTTTAAGTCACAGGTAGATAAATTTCTGATCGATAAGGGAATTAAGAGTTATGGGGAGCAAGCAGGTAAATGGAATTGATCCACTTCAGATCAGCCATGATTTTATTGAATGGCGGGGCAGGCTCAAGGAGCTAGATGGCCTACTCCTGCTCCTACTTCTTATGTTCTTGTGTTAATGGAGAACTTTTTTGCTCATCTACATATCTGTTCAACGGGAATGAGTCGGGGGTGCAGAGGGACTTTCATTTTTACCACAGAATTCTGATTATGAGAACAGCATATCAAATCAATGCACAACAATAATAACTCACATCAGTTGAGAATCGTTTAATCAGTTTTTGGCTCTCAGCAAGCATCTGCCTTTCCAATGCTGCATCTCTTGATCTCCCCAAGTACCTTTCAACAAGGGGTTTGCCCTCCACGACTCTACAGGCAAACCTGCTCAAATTTGCTTGTTAGTTGTCCACCCCTTGCTGGTTAAATACCAGTATCAGTCAGGCTAAGATCAAGTGTAATATTGACATGCTGCACTTAGTTGAAG
Organism: Sphyrna mokarran; assembly: GCA_024679065.1. Taxonomy (NCBI): domain Eukaryota; kingdom Metazoa; phylum Chordata; class Chondrichthyes; order Carcharhiniformes; family Carcharhinidae; genus Sphyrna; species Sphyrna mokarran. The sequence goes on from JAGIQG010000011.1 coordinate 30,692,986, forward strand.
TCATTAGGTTACGTTTCAGCTGTATTTGAAGCAATTTTTTTAAAGCAGCATCTCGGCCTTTTGGCTAAGATGTAAATAAGATTAAGGCTTGGAGGAGGAGCTACACCTACTCCAATCAGCTTGGATCATGTAGATCAAGCCCAAAACAGGAGGTGAGAGCCCTGTCTTGTCAGCTTGGATCGGGAATGTCCCAACTTGTTGGGACTGTGAATTGGTTTTAATTTGACTTGATTGGATTGGAATAAAGTTGCGAGGAAAAAAAAACTAGGTATCAGTATCAGTGGTGTTGTATGAGGCTGTTAAGTGGATATTAGTTGCCTTCCTGCAGTGAATTACTATATGGTGGGAGGAGGGGTGTTGTGGGGACAAGTGTGGAAGGTTGTACAGATGGCTGGGCCCCATCTAGCAAGCCTACAAATGATTAAACAGTTCTCCTTGCCATGGAATATTCTTCTGTAGGGAGATGTTCACTAAATTCCAGCCTTTGTATTTATCATAAAATGTTATACACATGAGCCCACAAGGAGTTAAATTAATACTTGTGTTTATTTTTGAACAACAGACCAGTTCTTTGCCTATAGTAGTCATCTCCAATGTGAGTCAGCTGCCCAGTGGCTGGGCTTCTGTTATATGGTACAACATGCTAATGAATGATCTCAAGGTAAGTCAGTCAATCTTCTTGTTTTTTTTTCCAATCTGGAAGTGAAAAAAGGTATGGATCAATTAATATCCATCTTAAAAATCATAGATCTTCAGGTAATTCCTGATGTTTTTCATTATATGTTCATCTCCCCCATTTCAAGCCCTGGGCTTGAAGGCTCAGGTAGTGCAATGGATAGCTATAGATTAGCTAGGAAGGAGGTAAAAAGTGAATTGAGGAGAGCTAAGAGGGGACACGAGAAGATGTTGGCTGATAGGATTAAGGAGAATCCTAAAGCTTTCTTTCGATATGTTAAGAATAGAAGATTGGTTAGGGCAAGATTAGGGCCAGTCATAGACAGCAGTGGGAAGTTGTGCGTGGAGCCTGAAGAGATTGGTGAGGCACTGAATAAATATTTCTCTTCGGTATTCACGCAGAGTGCTGGAAATGTAGTGGAGAGCACTGAGGTACAGGGTTGCAAATTGGGGAGTATTGTAGTAGATAGGGAGGATGTGTTAGAAATTCTCGAGGGTTTGAAGTTGGATAAGTCCCCTGGGCCGGACGGGATTTACCCTAGGATTCTCTGGGAGGCAAGAGAGGAGATTGCAGAGCCTCTGGCTCTGATCTTCAGGTCCTCGTTGGTTACGGGTGTGGTTCCGGAGGACTGGAGGATGGCGAATGTGGTCCCATTGTTTAAGAAGGGGAAGAGAGACCTTCCTGGGAATTATAGGCCAGTGAGTCTTACTTCTGTTGTGGGCAAGGTATTGGAGAGAATTATTAGGGATAGGATTTATAGTTATTTAGAGAGAAATGAATTGATTGGGGATAGTCAGCATGGTTTCGTGAAGGGTAGGTCATGCCTTACTAACCTCATTGAGTTTTTTGAGAAAGTGACCAGAGAGGTGGATGGGGGTAAGGCGGTTGATGTAGTATATATGGACTTTAGTAAGGCTTTTGATAAGGTGGCCCATGGAAGACTTCTACAGAAAATGCAGATGTGTGGAATAGAGGGTGATTTAGCTAATTGGATTAGAATTGGCTGGCAGATAGAAGACAGAGGGTGGTGGTTGATGGGAGATATTCATCGTGGAGTTCGGTGACGAGTGGTGTGCCTCAGGGGTCTGTTTTGGGGCCCCTGCTGTTTGTAATTTTTATAAATGATCTGGATGAGGGTATTGAGGGATGGATCAGTAAATTTGCAGATGATACTAAAGTTGGTGGTGTGGTAGATAGTGAAGAGGGGTGTTTTAGTTTACAGAGTGACTTGGACAAGTTGCAGAGCTGGGCCGAGAGGTGGCAAATGGAGTTTAATGTGGAAAAGTGTGAGGTAATGCACTTTGGCAGGAACAATAAATGTGTAGAGTATAGGGCTAATGGTAGGGCTCTTAATAGTGTTGAGGAACAGAAGGATCTTGGTGTATGTGTCAATAGATCCCTGAAAGTAGGCAGTCAAGTGGATAAAGTTGTTAAGAAGGCTTATGGAGTCTTAGCTTTTATTGGTAGGGGGATTGAATTTAGGAGCCGCAGCATCATGTTGCAGCTGTACAAAACTCTAGTGCGGCCGCACTTGGAGTATTGTGTGCAGTTCTGGTCGCCACATTATAAGAAAGATGTGGAGGCATTGGAGAGGGTACAGAGGAGGTTTACTAGGATGTTGCCTGGTATGGAGGGCAGGTCCTATGAAGAGAGGTTGAAGGATTTGAGGTTGTTTTCGTTAGAAAGGAGGCGGCTAAGGGGGGATCTTATTGAAGCATATAAGATGATTAGAGGTTTGGATAGGGTGGACAGTGATAGCCTTTTTCCTAGGATGGAGAAAGCTAGCACGAGGGGACACAACTTTAAATTAAGGGGTATGAGTTATAGGACGGATATCAGAGGTAGGTTCTTTACTCAAAGAGTGATTAGGAGTGGAATGCCCTGCCTGCAGCTGTTGTAGATGCGCCAAGTTTGGTGGCGTTTAAGAGGTTAGTTGATAAGTATATGGATGAGAAGGGAATGGTTTAGTTAGGAGGGGCATTGCTTTTTATTTTGGTCGGCACAACATCGAAGGCCGAAGGGCCTGTTCTGTGCTGTATTGTTCTATGTTCTATGTTCTATTTATAATAAGCACTTGTCTTGCTGCATTTACATTATTCAGCCAGCAGAGGACTGCAGCATGTTAGTTTGGCATCTCCCAGTGCTAGTTTGTTCTGCAGAGAAGCCCCAAATAGCTGGAATATTCTGCTCTCACATTGTTTGCCGTTATACTGTTTACCAGAACAACTTTGAATGTAGAAAATCTCATCTCTGAAAGGGTGAATGAAAGAAATGCCAAACAAGGAAAGGTTGGCCATGCTAAAAACTTGCCCCTTAGTGTCAAGGGGACTATGAGTGAATACATGGGGTCATGAGAATAGGACCTGAGTGGCATTGTTGTCAGCGCATGCTTGATGGGCCAAATGGCCTCCTTCTGCACTGTAGGGATTCTATTCTATTCTATGATTAGAGGCAGAATAAATGCAGAGTAGTAGTGGGAGTGATCAAAAGCTCGCCATACATGGGAATTTTCCAGCCCTTCCCACCGTGGAGATCTTCTTGTCCCACCAACAGCGAACGCCCGCCGTGGGTTTTCCAACGATGGGGGTTTCGTACAATGGGAAATCCCATTGACAATAATGGGACCAGAAGATCCTGCTACTTCCCAACGGTGAGCCACTTCTGCCACCGCGAAACATGTGGTTGGGGACGGGGGCGGGGGGTGTGGGGAGTGGAGTGCAGAAAATCCCATCCATTGGATTTTAAGAAGGTTCATGAATAGAGTGAGGTGAAAAGGCAGGAAAACAACAATAGGACAGAATAGTTAAAGCAATTTCTCCAGCAGTGGCCTGTATTATTTAAAATAAATACTTTGAATTTTGAGTAACTGTTTTTAAAAGAATAATTCTCAGGATATGGACATTGTGAGCAAGGCCAGTTTCTCCCATGTCATTGAATTATAAAATCCCAAAAGTGCAGAAAGAGGCTATTTGGCCCATCAAGCCTGCACTGAAAGCAATCCCACCCATGCTGTATCCCCTCATAACATTATGTATTTATCCTGCTAATCTCCCTTACATTGAGGGAAAATTTAAGGGAGCATGGCCAGTCAACCTAACCCGCACACCTTTGGTCAGTGGGAGGAAACTGGAGCATCTGGAGGAAACCCATGCAGACATGGGAAAAACACGCAAACTCCTCACCAACAGTTACCCAAGGCCAGAATTGAACGCAAGTTCCTGGCGCTGAAGCAGAAGTGCTAACTGTGCTACTGTGCCACCCCAAAGTTTGGAAACCTTTAACAAATGCCCAAGCACTCTCTCTGCTGTTCTTTGATTCCCTTGTTCCAGCATTAATACATTCCCCCGGTTCCTCTTGATAAATTCACACTCGTCGCCTACCAGCAGGGTGTCCTCAAGAAAAATCTACTTCCTTGCTTTTTTCAGTGGCAAGCTGCAAAGTTCCAACAACCCTCCAAACAATGCTCATCACCTTTCTCTAGGGCAATTAGGGAGGGGCAACAAATGCTAGCCTTGTTCAGTGAACTCACATCCCATGAAAGAATTTTTGAAAATTCCGCCTCCAGTTCATCTGTACTGTTGTCTAATTGGATAGGACTGCTTTCTCCATTCATATTTATATAATGCCCAGAATTTCCCAGCTGCTCACACCTGGTCTCTGGTCTCACTGCAGCAAACGGAGTTTTGGCTGAGTGCCAAATTCTCCATCCTCACTTATAACAGCAGTGAGGCGTGAATGGCTAGAAAATCCCAGCCAACATTATTTAGAATATTACTTGCAATTATGTCTCTTCTTGCTCCTTCACCATTTGTTATGGAGACTCCTAACGATTTTTCCTTAGCCCCTCTGGCTATTTCTCACCTATGTGCTGTCCTTCGACAACTTCATCTAAAAGCACATTATTAGTTTTTGCATCTACACTAGTTGCACCCAGCTCTGCCTCACCACGTTTGACCTCCAACTTTGTTAAATGATCAGATTGTTTATCCAACATCCCACACAGGATGAGCTGAAATTTCCTCTAATTAAGTGTTGGGAAGATTGATGTCACTATTTTCTGTCTTCACTGCAAATTCCTGTTCCAAGCTACTGACTCCATCTGCATCCCAAGTAATTGTCTGAGACTCCACTACTGTGGAGATGTAGTTGAACCTCCAATGAGCTTCTGACCATTTATTCACACTATCACCAAGACTACCTTGTTCCACCTCTGTAAAATTGCCTGACTTTGCTCCCACCTAATTCATTTGCTGCTGAAACCCTCATTCATGCCTTTATAATATCCAGACTTGATGATTTCAATTCATTCTTGGATCATTTTCCACCGTGTATGCTTTGGAAACCTGAGGTCATTTGAAACTCTCTCTTGCCTGTGTCCCCACTCGCACCAAGTCCCTTCACCTATCGCTCTTCTATTTACTGATCTACGTTGGCTTTCGGCCAACAGTGTTTTTAAAATGGTCATCTTTGTTCTCAAGTCCCTCCATGGACTGGCCGCTCCCTATTCCTGACATGTCCTATAGCTCTACAACCCTTACATATCTGCATTCCTTCAATTCTGGTCTTTTGGGTATCCTCATTTAACCATTCCACCATCAGTGACTGAGCCTTCTATTACTCAGATCCCAAGTTCTGGAATGCTTTCACTACATTTCTGATTGAATGGTATCAAACTTGACATGCTGAAAAGATCTCCTCCTAGTGTCATGTTCCTGTTAACTCATTAAGCTATTTAACTTCTTATGTTGCCTCTAAGCTGTTAGCAACCCAAGACCATGCATGCAGGCTCCACACAAATCGGCTCCTGTAAGATATCATAATGTGCAACAACACAAAAAGATTTAAAGGGGCCAGGCACTTAAATCATCCGTGTGCTTCAAAACAATTAGAAAGTATGTTGATCACTTCTCTTACTCAGCTTCTCAATTTGAAATTGTTCTTAAATTAATCAAAATGATGAATATTTTGCCAGTTTTCTTCAAATTCTTGATAACGGGAATTTCCTATGCTACTTTCCTGAAATTAACACCCATTCTTTGATTAGTTGCTCAGAACTGTACACAATGCCTTGGGATCTGACTAATACAGCAATGAAAATGCTTGCATTTTTATAAGAGACTTCAGTTAAATTTGATAAAGGTCAGCTCTGTGAGGAAAGCTGCAAACATTGGAAATACCCAGTTCACATCTTTTTTTCTAATTATTCATTCATGGGATGTGTGTGTCACTGATTGGATCAATAGTTATTTCCCATCTTTAATTGTCCTAGATCTGAGTTGCTTGCTGGGTCATTTGAGAGGATATTTGAGAGTTTGGGGTCACATGTAGGTCTGATCAGGTAACAACGGCAGATTTCCTTCCCTAGAGAACATTAGTGAGCCAGATGGGTTTTATGATAATCAATGATGGTTTCATGGTCGTCATTAGATTCTTAATTCTAGACTTCTTTTGTTGAATTCAATTTTCACCATCTGCCATGGTGGGATTTGAATCCAGGTCACCAGAGCATCACCCTGACTCTCTGATTGCTAGTCCAGTGACAGTACACTATGTCACCATCTCCCCTGTTTTTAAAAGAATTATGATGTGGAGATGCTGGCTTTGGACTGGGGTAAACACAGTAAAAAGTCTCACAACACCAGGTTAAAGTCCAACCAGTTTATTTTATAGTAAACCCACAAGCTTTCGGAAACACTGTTCCTTCATCAGGTGTGTGAAAGGCTCTGATCAGAACCTTTTTGGGTGTAACCCTTTAACAAAACCACTTGAAGTTCCGATAAGTGGTTAGACATGAAATGTAAGCACGTCTTTTCTCTTAGCTGTTTTTTGCCGGGTATTGTTTGCAGTATCTTCTGTCTTTATCCCTGGATGCTCAGACGAGAACTGATTGAGTTAGTTCTGTACTTTACATTTTGCAGAATTTGGCTTTGTTTACCAGCCCGCCCACTGCCACTTGGAGTCAGCTTTCAGAGGTGCTGAGTTGGCAGTTTTCCTCTTACGTGGGACGAGGTTTGAATTCGGATCAGCTCAACATGTTAGCAGAGAAGCTGCTCGGTAGGTGAAAAAAAATCAGAGGCTCACTGGATTTAGCTGACGCATCTCACAGGTCCCAATGCCTGTGAGTATTTCCATGGTTAGGATAAACAGAGAGAAGCTAATGAGCTGAACCATCAGGAGCTCGCCAGCCCAAAAATTACAGGCAATTGTTGCTATCCTAGAAATGTTCTCTGATCATTTATCAGCTGGAGTATCCCCCCCCCTCACTGCACCCCCCGCCCCCCCACCACCACCACCTAGGGTAGGCAGTAGGCCCATATAAAACGTTAATTGATGCACTCAGGGACCCAGTTATTATTTTTGGTCTGAGTTGGGTAGGTCTTCTACAGTTTGCACTCAAAACAGTGCATAGCTTAAGATCCCAAAATTAAATTTATTTTAATTTTTGCAGGGCTGGGGAGAAGGACTGCAGGGAAACTCCTTCTGGCTCCAGGGATGCATTCTTGGCCACTCCTACTTCCTCCTACTTTTCACTTATTTTCTGGCAACCTGGAAACCAAGCTTCCCAACATTGCAGCCTCCTCATGTAGGCAGACTGGCTCAGGGCCTGGTTAATTTGCCTGAGAGTTGTGGAAAATACCAGATTTTCACAGTAACACACTAATGAATAAACTAAAAAAAACCTTCATAAGTCTCATTATTTAACTTAAATCTTAGATTCCTTTCAAAGTTACTTTGCTGATAGGCCAAAAATTTGTGATAAAATATTCTTCTTTTATTGATCCTACTTATTTTGCATGTTTTTTTAAAATTTCAATCTATTCAGCAATAAAATGTCCAATCGCAAGAGCTAAATTTGGTGATTGAAAGTTGGTGATCAAACGCCACCTGCTGTACTGCCAATGTACTGCATCTCAAAATGAAAGTATTGTATTATACACTAAAAGGTTAGAGTTGAAAAGCTCACAAAGAGGCAGGGGGAACCAAAGGATGGATTCAGGAGAGGAGAAAACTGTCCACTTGCAAAACAAAGCAAAGTTGTGTTAAAATGCTTATTTTAAAATAGCCAGAGATTATGGAGTAAGAGATACACTTGGAAACAGTTGAGAGAAACTTCACTAGACTAATTCCTGAGATGGATAAGGAAAAGTCGGGCAGGTTGGGCTTGTACTCATTAAAGTTGACAAGAATGTGAAGTCATCTTATTAGACTTGACAGGATGGATGTCGAAATGATGTTTTCTCTTTGGGCAATCATAAAACTAGGAGACACAGCTAAAATAAATTCAGGATTTTCCACAGCCTGCTGCTTGTTTTGAGGCAATGGAGACAGCCCAACACTAACTGGCGGCAGTATATCCTGATCCTTTGTCAATAGGGTTTCCAGCCAGTGTTAGGTGCATGGCATTAACAGGAGTGGAAGATCCTGCTGGCATGAACGGCTGGAAAATTCTGGCCAAAGAGTCTCCCATTTAAGACAGATGAGAAGGATTTCTTTCTCTCGGCGCCATTATTCTGTGAAAAGTGGAGTTAAGATGCAATCAGATCAGCCATGACATGACTAAATATTAGAGTAGGCTCAACGGGCCAAGTGGCCTCCTCCTGATCCTATTTCTTATAATCTTGTCACATTCCTTTTTTGCCCAAATAGCGATCACATCACAAAGTTGAGTGGTAGCCTTTGACAATTAATGAGTTGGTCATTTTGGAATTTATTGATTTCTCCTTCTAAACTGATTATTCTAACATCAAAATATTCTATATTTGGTTAAAAGTTAATCATTTTTTGGACAAATATACTTGGTTCATAAAATCTCTGAAAGACACATTGCAAAACATTTCACATTGTTTGAACAGTAAAGTGTAATGATATTCACATTTTCTCCAGAGTCTAAGATGGACTCTGAGGTGCTTCAATTCAGCAATGAGAACATTTCATACATGTCAATATTATCATTAGACAGGACAAACTATATATATCTTTGTAGGAAAGACTCAAAAGGACATCTTTAAAAACATACCGCAACATTCGCAAGCACACATTCTTGGCACCCTACCAATTAACATGGGACACAAAAGTCAACTGTACTGTTATTAAAGTTTCTCATCTTTTGCAAATGCATCTGAAATGTGTACTTTCCTTTCCATGCCTCAGTTTTAACTCCCCTATCTACAATAGGATTATTAGTTACCATTTAAAAGGCTGCCTGAAAATTATAAAATTTACCCCTAGTTTGTAGATCTTTCAAAGCGTTTGAAAGTGTTTGAATGATGTTTCGTAAATAGCTTCCTGTTGCATTGATGGTGAACTTGCATAAACAGCAACAGAGGAAATGATTGGTTTGGCTAGAATTTTACTGAAAACACGCTGTACATGTATTTTGGCAGAGATTTTAAAGCAAGTTAATACTTGTATTGTGGTAAAACCTGAACTACGGCAGGATTGAAAAATAGCCTTTGAAAACAACAGCAGATTGTATGAATGGTAGGCTAAAACATTCCAAATGATCAGTGAGAATTTCGGCTCAAAAGAAATTTTACTGGGAAATGTTTGTGCTAAAGTAGAAAGGTGAGGTACAGTTAAGCTACTGAAAAGTGTAATTTATTTTGCAGTAAATAAGCAATGTTGCCTGTTTTAGGGAAGGCACATCGAATTAAGTAGCACCCAGCATTGAACCAGACATTGGTGGGCCTTCCCCGGGACAAAGGACTTCAGGGGCAGCTCACCCAAGAGCTGCCGGCCAATCACAGGGAAACATTGTCCCAGCTGTTCAAGGAAAACAACTCTCTTTGGTTTCAAATTCATAAAAATAGAACATAGAACATTACAGCGCAGTACAGGCCCTTCGGCCCTCGATATTGCGCCGGACCCTCTAACCTAAACTATTCCAATATCATCCATATGCCTATCCACCGACCATTTGAATGCCCCCAAAGTAGGCGAGTCCACAACTGCTGCAGGCAGGGCATTCCACGCCCTCACCACCCTCTGTGTAAAGAACCTGCCTCTGACATCCGTCCTATAACTACCACCTCTTAATTTAAAGTTATGTCCCCTCGTGTTGGTCATCACCATCCGAGGAAAAAGGCTCTCACTATCCACCCTATCCAATCCCTTGATCATCTTATACGCCTCAATTAGGTCACCGCGTAACCTTCTTCTCTCTAATGAAAATAACCTCAGGTCCCTCAGCCTTTCCTCATAAGGCCTTCCCACCATACCAGGCAACATCCTGGTAAACCTCCTCTGCACCCTTTCCAATGCTTCCACATCTTTCTTATAATGCGGCGACCAGAACTGTACGCAATACTCCAAGTGCGGCCGCACCAGAGTTTTGTACAGTTGTAACATAACCTCACGGCTCCTAAATTCAATCCCTCTACCAATAAAAGCTAACACACCGTACGCCTTCTTAACAACTTTATCAACCTGGGTGCCAACTTTCAAAGAGCTATGTACTTGTACCCCAAGATCCCTCTGCTCGACAACACTATTAAGGGTCCTTCCATTAGCCCTATATTTCATATGCCTGTTATTCCTACCAAAGTGAATCACCTCACACTTATCCGTATTGAATTCCATTTGCCACCTCACGGCCCAGCTCTGCAACCTATCTATGTCCCTCTGCAAACTGTAACATCCATCCTCGCTGTCTACAACTCCCCCCACTTTGGTATCGTCAGCAAATTTACTAATCCAACCCTCTACACCCTCATCTAGGTCATTTATAAAAATGACAAACAGCAGTGGCCCTAAAACAGATCCTTGAGGTACACCACTTGTAACTGCACTCCAGGTTGAATATTTCCCATCAACCACCACCCTCTGTCTTCTATCAGCTAGCCAATTCCTAATCCAAACTGCTAAATCACCTTCAATCCCATGCATCTGCACTTTCTGCAGTAGCCTACCATGGGAACCTTATCAAACGCTTTGCTAAAATCCATATACACTACATCAACTGCCTTACCCTTATCTACCTCTTTGGTCACCTCCTCAAAAAACTCAATAAGGTTTGTGAGGCACGACCTACCCTTCACAAAACCTGCTGACTATCCCTAATCAATTTATTTCTCTCCAGATGCTTATAATTCCTATCCCTTATAATTCTTTCCAAGACTTTGCCCACAACAGAAGTCAGGCTCACCGGTCTATAATTTCCAGGATGGTCCCTACTCTCCTTTTTGAACAAAGGGACAACATTTGCCATCCTCCAGTCTTCCGGCACTATAGCCGGCTACTTCCTGTAGCCAACGACGACATGAAGCCAAAGGCTCTGCAATCTCCTCTCTAGCTTCCCAGAAAATCCTAGGGTAAATCCCATCTGGCCCAGGGGACTTATCAATTTTCATACCCTCAAGATTCGCTAACACCTCCTCCTTATGAACCTCAATCCTGCCCAGACTACAACCTGGTATTGCAGTATTCTCCCCGACAACATTGTCTTCCTCCTGCGTGAATACTGACGAAAAATACTCATTCAAATGATTTTTCGTTATTAGAATCACACAGTTCATTGTCATTGGGAGGTTGCTGTAATACAACATCCAACTGAGGCTTCTGGTCACATCCCATGCACAGATAAACAATGGCTGGAGGGGGATGTAGGTTGAAGGGTAGCCGTGGTCTCCCTTCTTCAGTGGGTCCTCCTCTCCCTGATGCCTGATCCCTTGATAGAATATGATAATACTTTGAACAAGGGATCCTCCCTTTGAGCCTGCAAGCAACCTCGCGTGGCATTTCTTATTTTGCTCTCCATATGGTAAGCTGCCTGCAAAGCAAGTGGATTACTCCCGACAACGGAGGGATGAATTGTTGAATTGCCCATTAAGGGCCTCAACTGACAGCAAGGTGGAAACCACATGTATCTTACTGCCACGTACTTAATCAGGGTAGAGGCAGAAATGCAGCAAGGTCCAATCCATCATCTTTCCCCTTGTTTATATGTCCCCTGGCACTGAGGAAGGGCATTAAATTCTGCCCACAGTGTCAAAGTTATACACATTCTGCAGAAAGTTTGCATTTAAAATCTTTGTACCCAAAAAGAAAATAAAAAGTTAATAACAAAATACCATGGATTAATTTATCTTTTTAGCTTCCTGTTTTTATACTGAATGTACAATCCTAACAACCAGAAATCATTTCTATGAATTTGGGAATGAAGAGTATAGTTTGCTTTGGAACAGCTGGATGAATGATTGAATCTTCCATTCTGAAATTGGAGTCCATGGCAGGCGGGAAAGTTCCCACTGGGTGACGGGTCATCTGAACATGAGAGATCTTCCACCGTTCAGGTCATTAATTATGCATCAATGAGGAGCACAGCAAATCTAATGATAGGCCAGTAGGAAGTCACCCACCTTGCTGTTACTTCATTGAGTTCAAGGTCCTGCCACCATATTTAAAGAGTACCCAGCCAGGCATTCACTTAACGTAGGCTAGGAGCTCGATGTTATTTCTCCAGAATTCTTGTGGCTGCAGCTCCTACTGGAGAAACAGACAGAAGCACCTTGGACAAATGAAGGCATTGCATTTCGCTCATCCCTAGATAAGAGAATTACAATACGACATATCCATAGTTGGGCCAGTGCTCGAGTTTTCAGTGCAATCTGTTCACCAGCATCTTGACCAACTTGAGGCTCCACTGCCTCCTGCTGCGAGGTCCTTGCTCCTCCCGTCCCTGGGTGAAACTGAATAGAGGCCCTCTTCTCGTGTGGATGAAAGCTGTAACCAAGATAGTGTTATATGCAGACTGCAACACAGACACCTCAATGGATGTGTAAACAAATTGAAGTGATAAAATTAGTGCATGTTTCCATCCATCACAAAGCTAGCAGGCAAATGCTAAGCTCTTCATTTGACCTCCATCAAGGTTTAACATTCTCACCTCTTCCAGGTGAACGACATCCTAGAGGACCAGAGGTGGATTTTTCTCTCATTCGTACATGAATGCACATGATGCAGGATGATGAGATTTATGTTCAATAACACCACTTCTCCTTCCCCTGACTCTCCCATTTGTACTTTGCCCTGGACACTACATGGACCATTGCCACGGCAACACAAAAAGACTTGAGTCCTTGTCAGCCATGGCCATTTACCCAGGAGGATGGAAGTTTGGAGTCATGAATTGGCTGTCATCCACCAGCCATGGCCCTTGGAGGCATTCCACCTCCCTTCCTCCCTCATCCCTTTTCTGAGTTGACAGCTGTTAGCCTTTCCCCCACCCAACACCCTATTCCTGCTTAGCCTGCTTTCCTGTGCCAAGCCTTGGCAAGTCTTTTGCTATTGGCATGCAATATGAATGAAGCTTTCCAAGAAGCAAAATCAGCATCAGCTGATCATTCACATCAAAGTCATGAAAGAAGTAACTTATATAAAGTCAAAAAAGTAAAGGTCCTGACTGGTGGTGAATTTAATTCCAGTAAGGTGTGGCCTTTAGTGCTAATTATTGTAAATGGAGTTCCTGACATTGTTTGTTGGGAAGCTCGATCCACCTTTTAACCCTGCCTTCAAAATCAAGAGAACAAAATTCCAATCGTTTATTTCGCCACCAGGAAATAGATCTGTCACCTCTCACCAAATGATGTATCCCCATCCACCATGATTCCTGCTACAGATGAGACTGGAAGACTCAGAAGATGCACCATTTGGTAGTAAATGTGCTTTTTGTATGAGGAATCAAGAAGAAATTACAATGTGGTATTGAATATATTGGAGGAAAGTTTTTCAAAAAATCTGAAACTCCTTTGTAAAAATTTATCAATGGCTTACTGAGTGTAAAGCACAAGAAGTCTTCATTTGGTTATTTTTAATAAACCAAAACATGGATTTTAAACCTAATGTGTGTAGCAGTTTAGAAATTTAAACAAACAATGAGAATGGGTAATTCTGCAGTTTAGAATTAATAATATATTGGTAAAATTATATTCAACTCTGCTTTTACACATTCACTTGATATTTTGTTATTCATTTCTAGGACAACAGTCTAGTTACAATGATTGCCACATTTCATGGAATAAGTTCTGTAAGGCAAGTATATTTAAATTTATTAACATAATATTATTGAAGGTCTAATTAGTACCTTTGTTTTGCTAGTGTTATATGCCATTTTGAATCTTGGATATAAAAATCTCAATAATATCTGCGCTCCATAATTGAAGAATTAAACTTTCATATTGTTGCAGTGTTTTGTACAATGCACATTGAGTGTGTGTAGAGTTTGCACATTCTACCCGTGTCTGTGTGGGTTTCCTCCCACAGTCCAAATCTGTGCAGATTATGTGGATTGGCCATGCTAAATTGCCCTTTAGTGTAGAAAGGTTGTAGGTTAGACGGATTAGCCAAGGTAAATGCGTGGAGTTCCAGGGATAGGGCGCAGGTGGACTTGGATAAGATGCTCTTTTAATGAGGTGCTAACCTAATGGGCCAAATGGCTTCCTTCTCAAATTATAGAATCCTAGAACCCCTACAGTACAGAAAGAGGCCATTCAGACCATCGAATCTAAACTGACCACAATCCCATCCAGATCCTATTCCCGTAACCCCACATATTTAGCCTGCTAATTCCCCAAACCCTACATAGTGACTGAGGCCTGAATTGAACCTGGGTCCCTGGCGCTGAGAGGCAGATGTGCCACCATGCACTGTAAGAATTTCATGGAGGCATTCTATGGATTATTCTTCTCAACTAATCCATATAACTTAGCATTTTACACAAGTCTTTTCCATTCAAGAAGACAAGATGCTTTAAGGTGAGGCACTTTTAATGCACAAATTACTTTCCTTTTATGTTTCATAGAACATAGAACATAGAACAATACAGCACAGAACAGGCCCTTCGGCCTTCGATGTTGTGCCGACCAAAAATAAAAAGCAATGCCCCTCCTAACTAAACCATTCCCTTCTCATCCATATACTTAGCAACTAACCTCTTAAACGCCACCAAACTTGGCGCATCTACAACAGCTGCAGGCAGGGCATTCCACTCCCTAATCACTCTTTGAGTAAAGAACCTACCTCTGATATCCGTCCTATAACTCATACCCTTTAATTTAAAGCTGTGTCCCCTCGTGCTAGCTTTCTCCATCCTAGGAAAAGGCTATCACTGTCCACCCTATCTAAACCTCTAATCATCTTATATGCTTCAATAAGATCCCCTCTTAGCCGCCTCCTTTCTAACGAAAACAACTCAAATCCTTCAACCTCTCTTCATAGGACCTGCCCTCCATACCAGGCAACATCCTGGTAAACCTCCTCTGTACCCTCTCCAATGCCTCCACATCTTTCTTATAATGTGGCGACCAGAACTGCACACAATACTCCAAGTGCGGCCGCACTAGAGTTTTGTACAGTTGCAACATGATGCTGCGACTCCTAAATTCAATCCCCCTACCAATAAAAGCTAAGACTCCATATGCCTTCTTAACAACTTTATCCACTTGACTGCCTACTTTCAAGGATCTATTGACACATACACCAAGATCCTTCTGTTCCTCAACACTATTAAGAGCCCTACCATTAGCCCTATACTCTACAACTTTATTGTTCCTGCCAAAGTGCATTACCTCACACTTTTCCACATTAAACTCCATTTGCCACCTCTCGGCCCAGCTCTGCAACTTGTCCAAGTCACTCTGTAAACTAAAACACCCCTCTTCACGATCTACCACACCACCAACTTTAGTATCATCTGCAAATTTACTGATCCATCCCTCAATACCCTCATCCAGATCATTTATAAAAATTACAAACAGCAGGGCCCCAAAACAGACCCCTGAGGCACACCACTTGTCACCGAACTCCACGATGAATATCTCCCATCAACCACCACCCTCTGTCTTCTAACTGCCAGCCAATTCCTAATCCAATTAGCTAAATCACCCTCTATTCCACACATCTGCATTTTCTGTATAAGTCTTCCATGGGCCACCTTATCAAACGCCTTACTAAAGTCCATATATACTACATCAACCGCCTTACCCCCATCCACCTCTCTGGTCACTTTCTCAAAAAACTCAATGAGGTTAGTAAGGCATGACCGACCCTTCACGAAACCATGCTGACTATCCCCAATCAATTCATTTCTCTCTACATAACTATAAATCCTATCCCTAATAATTCTCTCCAATACCTTGCCCACAACAGAAGTAAGACTCACTGGCCTATAATTCCCAGGAAGGTCGCTCTTCCCCTTCTTAAACAATGGGACCACATTCGCTATCCTCCAGTCCTCCGGAACCACACCCGTAACCAACGAGGACCTGAAGATCAGAGCCAGAGGCTCTGCAATCTCCTCTCTTGCCTCCCAGAGAATCCTAGGGTAAATCCCGTCCGGCCCAGGGGACTTATCCAACTTCAAAACCTCGAGAATTTCTAACACATCCTCCCTATCTACTACAATACTCCCCAATTTGCAACCCTGTACCTCAGTGCTCTCCACAGCTACATTTCCATCACTCTGCGTGAATACCGAAGAGAAATATTTATTCAGTGCCTCACCAATCTCTTCAGGCTCCACGCACAACTTCCCACTGCTGTCTATGACTGGCCCTAATCTTGCCCCAACCAATCTTCTATTCTTAACATATCGAAAGAAAGCTTTAGGATTCTCCTTAATCCTATCAGCCAACATCTTCTCGTGTCCCCTCTTAGCTCTCCTCAATTCACTTTTTAGCTCCTTCCTGGCTAATCTATAGCTATCCATTGCACTAACTGAGTCTTCAAGCCTCATCCTGACATAAGCCTCCTTTTTCTTCTTAACCAGCAAATCAACTTTTTTCGTACACCAAGGCTCTCTTACTCGACCTTTTCCTCCCTGCCTGACAGGGACATACTTATCAAGGACTCGCAGCAGCTGCTCCTTTAATAAGCTCCACATTCCAGATGTTCCCAGTCCCTGTAGTTTCCTAGTCCAATCTATGCACCCTAATTCTCTCCTGATGGCCTCATAATTACCCTTCCCCCAGCTATAACTACAGCCCCCAGCTTCATGCCTATCCCTGTCCATCACTAAGGTGAACGTAACCGCATTGTGGTCACTATCACCAAAATGTTCACTAACTTCCAAGCCTAACACCTGGTCTGGCTCATTGCCCAGCACCAAATCCAATGTAGCCTCACCTCTAGTTGGCCTATCTACATACAGAGTCAAAAAACCTTCCTGCACACTCTGTACGAAAACTGACCCCTCTAACGAGCTAGAGCTATAGCTATTCCAATCAATATTAGCAAAGTTAAGTCCCCCATCACAATTACCCTACTACTTTCACTCCTAATCAGAATTGACTTCGCAATCCTTTCCTCAACCTCTCTAGAACTATTAGTAGGTCTGTAAAAGACTCCCAACAGGGTGACCTCTCCTCTCCTGTTTCTAATCTCAGCCCATACTACCTCAACAGACAAGTCCTCATCAAACTTCTTTTCGATCACCGTGATACAGTCTTTGACCAGTAATGCCACTCCTCCCCCCCTTCTACCTCCTTCTCTACTCCGACTAAAGCATTCATTCATATTTCATGTTTCATTCATATAGTTTAGCAATGTCTTCAATTAGGCGACAATGTTATTTACATTACTATGTAATGCCTCCCTAAATCCCAGTACTAGAATGATAGGAAGTGGGTTAGCTTGATCTTGGATTCAGATATAGCTCGGCACAACATCGAAGGCTGAAGGGACTGTACTGTGCTGTACACTTCTATGTTCTATGACATGACATCTCATGTTAGGAAGGAAGTCTGAGATGTGATTAACTGCCATCTATCACAGACTTTGCATTGATAGACCCACTCAACAAAACTCAATCTATGGCACATAATTAAAAATTAGTAAAGGTATTCAATGTTTCAATTTCTTTTGCAATGAAATGACATTGTTCACTAATGCACCTTGTTATGAAATATTGACATCGCTCATTACTTCACCAGCAATCTATTGTCACAGTTTCAGATGGATTGTTCTGATTCACACACATCTTTTGATCGCTTGGTATTGGTTTGATTTGGATAAATTAGTCCTTCTCATTCCTGCTCAGAATCATGTGAATCATTGCTGATGTAAAGCAGTTGTCCAACTCTGATGATCCATGAGTGGACTAAACATGAAATCCCTTACAATTTTCCATTTCAGACATTTTCTAAGTGAAAATCCAAGCAC
The DNA here is from genome assembly GCA_024679065.1 of Sphyrna mokarran. Taxonomy (NCBI): domain Eukaryota; kingdom Metazoa; phylum Chordata; class Chondrichthyes; order Carcharhiniformes; family Carcharhinidae; genus Sphyrna; species Sphyrna mokarran. Next base: position 30,710,816 of record JAGIQG010000011.1, read on the forward strand.
AGTTTTCTCATGTTGAACTTGTTTTGACTACATCTAAGAAAATATATTTTTTTATTTCATACATCATTCAGCTATTTATAAACATAAAACAATTGATCCACCCAAAATTAATTAGCATAGTGACTAAAGTTAAACTAAAAATAAAGTTCAGTAAATGTAAATGATCAAGAGTAGAGCAATATGATTCTGAAATTATTTGTTCGGTTGAATGCGTTAAACTGTTTATTTTCCATGTTGTGTACCACTTAATAAATTTTGATTCAGGATCTCAAGAATACTCCACTTCACTGAATGATCTATATAGACCCACATCTAATACTGACCCACATTAAAAATCCAAACCCCAAATTGGTTGGGTAACAGAAGTAAATTAACAAAATAACAAATAATATGTACGTAAGTGTTCTCTCTTTATTATCTTTTTTAGCTTGGGAAGTCCAGGATTGTATCCTAACTAGAGTATTTGCAACTACTTATAATCTATGTAAATGACATAAACTTCAATTCACCTAAAAGCTAAAACTCTACTGTAAGTTTCTTTTTGTGTATCAATTTAATCAGCCCTGGTCACACTAACCTTCATTGGACCACAATACTCCAATCATACAAATTTAAAATTTTCATCACCTCTTTAAATGTGTCTTTAATTTTCTAATCTCCTCTGCTCCTGCAACATCCCTCATACACATCACGAACTAATTCTCTGCTCTCCTGACTCCAGCCTTTTCTGTATCCTCACTTCCCTTATCCTACCATTAGCAGCTGTGACTTTCACCGTGTGGATTCAGTGCTTTGGAATTCCTAAACCATTCAAATCTGTACTTGCCATTCTTATTTCAAGACTGCAGACCTACTGCTTTGAACAACTTCTCAGCTATCTGCTTCTTTGGATCCATGTTCATTTTTATTCTCTTTTCACTACAAATCACTGGCCTATTTTTGTCTGCAAACATGTTCTAATACTGTAAGTTATTCTTATTGGCAATGAGAAGTGAATGGCAGTTCTTTGTGTGTTTGTGCATATGTTGAATTCCTAATCTTGTAATAAACTTTTGTGCGTGTGTACACATACAAAGGTTCCTATAAACCAGGAGGCAGTGTTTTATTCTTTGAGCTTTAAGTAGTTGTAAACTTCAAAAATTTGCAGAACCACTGTGCTATTTTTTAAAAATTCTAGTAATTTTCTTTTGGTTTCATTTACAGGAGAATCTCCCTAATAGATTCAGTTTCTGGCTGTGGTTAGATGGAATCCTAGAACTCATCAAGAAACACCTTTTGGCTTTATGGATAGATGGGTAATTAAAACCCTGAATAATAAAAGATAAAGTGATGGAAATCACAGAGATATATTTGTAGATTGCTGTTTAACAGTAATGCTGAAGCATTGATTACTAAAACTAATAGTCTTCTTAGGCTGTCTCTTGGAGTTAATGCAGCTGTCAAGTTTCAGATCAGGGACTTTTCCCACATGAGGTGACCATGATCTATACTCCCCACACTTTAAAAGACAATAGAATTAGCAGGCTTAACAGTGAAATATTGATTTATTCCATCCATTTTCGGGACAGCCTGCATTATATTAAATAAGATTTTGTTTACCTCTTTAAAAGCCACACATTTTAATCTGAAACATTAATACTACTTTATCTGACCCTCATCTATTGCATTTGTTGAAACTTATTTCCTTGGTACCAGTAATACTCCAACTTACTTGTCTAGTATTTTTGACAATCTGTACCTGAGACTTTTTTTTTAACCACCTTCTTCCCCATTCTTATCCAAATTCTCATTCAGGTCATGGTATTGTTGTTTTTTTCTAGTTCTCTGACACATTAAATAAACTGTCTGTACATTCAGGTATTTTAATATGGGATGACTTGACTCCTGTGCACTCTCAATCCTCTTTGCCAGTCACTTTTTCCTGAGTCATTTTCAATACATCATGGCCATTTAAGGTAGAATATTCTAAATGTGGCCTAAAAGGTTATATACAAAAGCAAAATACTGCTGATTCTGGAAATCTGAAATAAAAACAAAAAATGCTCCAAATACTGAGCAAGAGAGAAACAGATTTAATATTTCAGGTTAATGAGCTTTTTGTTCTGACCTCTTAACTTAATGGCATTTAGATGTAAACCACTACTTGATTACCCTTGTCGATTACATCCTGGATACTTTCAATTCCTTAGCTCACCCAGATTCTTTTGTGTCCTGTCAAGTCAACCTGCAACAGTACATATTTTATGCTACCAGAAGGAATCATTTTCATATTTCTGAGTGATGCAAATATCAGAGTGCTCAGAATAGGTTTTGAGGAACTGCATTAGTTTCAGTTCACATAATAACTTTATCATGGTGTATCACTGTTTAATTTTTCTTTAATCAATCCATTTGCGTTACTTGTCTCTGATTCCAAGTATTCTCAGTCTCAGAAGTTTATCAAATATCTTCTAAAAATCTTTGGGACGTGTCTATTCTGAATCATCCTAGGGTAAAATTTTATTTTGTACACGTTGTCTCTCTTTCCTCCCTTCATAATGAAATAGATATTTATACATTCTTCAAAATGACTTAAATCCAGTGAATAGCCTCATCTACTAATTTAGCTACTCCTTCAAAAAATTTAAGAGGCATGTGTGGTGTATTGCTCGTAAACTTATATTGAGTACTTTTACCGGGATTGACTTACCTTAGAGACAATTGACAATGTCAATAGTAGCAAACGTGCTCGAGATTGTCTGACAGCAACACTATGATTTCTTGATATTCAGAAGAAATTTATGGTACTATGTAAGGCATTTGATAATCCTCCTCCCTTAGAAAATGATGTGAATTGTCAACCTAAGCTTTGTGGTTGCATCATTACCTCTCAAATCATCATCATGAGTTCATTAAGCATCCCAGAAACTTGACCTTATTGAGATATTAAACCGAGATTCTATTAGTTCTCTCAAGTAGGAGTCAGAGATCCTAGGTTCTCCTGCTGTTCTGCCTGATATTCATCCCTCAATCAATATAATTAAAATAGATTCTGTTCTTCTTTTCATTATAGTTTTTGGGATTTGCTGTTTGCAGTTTGGTTGCCACATCTCATACCACACATTTGGGTGTATACTTCCAAATATTTTATTGATTTATAAGGTGCTTTTGGACTACCTGACATTGTGAAAAGTACAGTGGCCAGAATTTTCTAGCCATTCTTGCCAGTGGGATCTTCCAGTGCTGCGGGTTTGCTCTCCAGATGCTCTTTCAGAGAGTTGGAGTGGATTCAATAGGCTAAATTATTGTCCTTCTGCACTGTAAGGATTATATAACACCTAGCTTCAGTTTGAGAAAAGACAGGTAGTTTTTCTTAATGGTTGTCTATAAATTCCTGTTGGAAAGTACACGTAACTTAGCTGTGATACTCTTCATATAGAAGATCTTTTGATACAGACTGCCTGGGCCTATAGGTGAAAAATGGTTGGTGAGCAAGTCACCTGTGGGCCTCCAGCAACCATGGTAGTATTATTCAACTGAAGTTGGCATCTTCAGAATAGGAGAGAAAAAAGGAAAGTAAAATAGTTTGAATCTTGTACAGTGAAATACAGTCATGTATAATTGTCTACATTAACGTGTTTGGTATATGTCTCTTCAGGTACATTGTGGGGTTTGTAAGCAAGGAGAGGGAACGAGCTTTACTGAAGGATAAACCATCTGGTACGTTTCTATTGCGGTTCAGTGAAAGCAGCAGGGATGGTGCCATTACATTTACCTGGGTAGATCGATCGGAGAATGGTGAGTCTGTAATGGAATTTCTGTTCTGTTCTACAGGTCAGCTTGGGTTAGAGGCATGAGCATTGTCGTTTAAAACATACTTTAAAAAATCATCTGGAATATAGTGTGCTTTAAGGATCATGCTACTGCCAGGAACCCAGGTTCCATTGTGTCACTGTGCAGAATTTGCACGTTCTCCACCTTCGGGTGCTTCAGTTTCTTCCACAATCTAAAGATGTGCTGGTTAGGTGGATTGGCCATGCTAAATTGCACCTTAATGTCAAAGGGACTAGCTAGGGTAAATGCTAGTTGTGAGGATAGGGTCTAGGTGGGATTGTGGTCCCACAATGGGCCACATGGCTGCCTTCTGCAATATAGAATTTTATGATTCTATGAAGATCGGTAGCTTTGTAAACTATTAACAATTGGATGGCTTTTAGATTTGTCTTTCAGGCCTCTCTAGAATAAAGAGATGGTGGGTAAATAATATAGAGCAGTTTATTGCATGAGTGCTCAGCCCAAACTCAAGTCAAGAGAAAGTTAATCTGGCTTTTATCATTATTTTTTGGTACTGCTGTACTCTCTGTTATCATAATTTTCCCACAGCTCCCCCATGTTATTTATCCTATATATTTGTAACAAATTTGGATCTGCATTCAATATTCACTTCGATCACAACAGTGGAACTCCTTATTATATGGAGTGAACCAGTCATGCTGAACATGTCACTGTATGGATTTCCTATAGTTGACAGTTTCAGTGAGACAAGGTCATCAAGGAACTGTTTTTTCCTCTAATTTCCACTTCATGATGACGTTTGGTCTCTTGCATTTGTCTATTAATTACATTCTGCCAATACAGGTAGCCAATTCCAGAGAGAAACAAAATGATGCTTTGTTAATTAACTACGTTAACGTTCCATAACAGTATGATGTCAGTTCAGTGGTGGCACAATAGGTACCATTATCCATATATCCAACTCTAACTAGGTCTTCTTCCTCCTTATTGTTGCTAAGATCCAATTTACGGACATTACATTGATTTTCAAAGAGCACATCGCTTTCACTTCTGGATGAATAGGATAAAGACACGTTATTACTCTGCTCTGTTTTCATTTAATGAAGGTAGTTTCAACCATTGAGACTAATGACTGAAGGCATAGGATGTTTTTCTGTTGTATGAACAGTCCTCCTTTAATAGCCCCAATATTATCTACTGTAAATACCTTCATTTCTGGGGCATTTGGTGATATTATTAGTATCCATGATACCATGCCCAGGGCATTCCCAGTATTTCTTTTACATTCTTCATTGAAGCAGACTTTTAATCAGGTCTCTAATATCACATGTTGTTAGCTTGGAATTTTGGGATCGCATGGTCAGATTGTTGAGTCATTTGTTAATTACCCAGGATGGAAGCTTTCCAGCATTTGCCTACACCCAATTGCCAGAAGTACTGCAGAAAGTCTTCTCCTTTTCCCAGTTGCTCACTTTCTCCTGACCTATGATTGTTTGGTTTATGGTGTTGGCATGACTCTCTAGCACCAATTCTATATACATGTCTGCTTCTGCTCCTTCTGTGCCCGAGAGCTATTTTCCTGATCACTGTAAGGACAGACAGAACATGTTACACCTGTCCCGTAAATGTCCTAATTTCCTGATTAAGGATTTCCAAGTCTAGGGTGTAGACATCTCTGCCCCACATCCTGACATATGGTCCCTATTATCACTTTTTGCCGCCTTCTTTTCTCCATCTTTATTATCTGCTTTAACTTCTCGCCTCACTAAGATTTGCGTCAATTTTGCACATAACATCCTTTGGGGCATGGGGCAGTTGTACCACTCTGAGATTTAACCACAGGTTGGACATTATCAAACAGAATCCATCTCATTTTCCTTAATACAACACCACTGTCTGGCCTCGTTGTTGTCTCAGAGCACTTTAATAGTTTCACTTAGTAGTAATTCCCAACGTTGTTGTCATGAGGAAATGAGAGTCACTTTCATAAGAGTTGGTAGCACATCTCTTGCTTTTATCTTCCCATAGTTTAAACTTGGATGGGTTTGCTATAGTGAGCAATGGAGGACCCTCAGTTCTGATTCTGGCATGTGGAATATCCACACACATCACTCTATTCCAGCATTCTGTTTTAGCCGGGCTACGACAGTGTTTGTTGAAAAGTTATGACACAGATTTGTCTGGTTCCATGGGTGAAGGCACAACCAAGGGCTGTGATTAACTGGACACTCAAAGCACATAGGTATGTTAGAGTCATTTATCCTGACCTTTGATTTGCTAAAGGATACCGATCGATCTCTCAACAAGATTCCGATCAATTCCAGGATGACGAGAACAGGAAACCAAGCCATATTAAATTACACCCCTGAAACAAAGATCAAGATACTCCTGCTATTATGCACTGTTGTTGTAATCTGATACCATTTACTGTTTCGGAATTCTTCTGATGGTAGATCCTCCTCTACGGTTCAGTGAGGTCAGATTTAACCTGTTTGGTGGCCTTGGGGGAAATATCCATACTGAGGGAGGAAGTGTTAGAGCTTCTAGGTAGCATTAAAACTGATAAATCTCGGGGGCCTGATGGCATTTATCCCAGACTGCTTAGGGAGGTGCGAGGTGAAATTGCTAAGCCTCTGACGCAAATCTTTGGCTCTTCCTTGGACACAGGTGAGGTCCCAGAGGACTGGAGAATAGCTAATGTTGTACCATTGTTTAAAAAGGGTAGTAGGGATAACCCTGGAAATTATAGGCTGGTGAGTTTGACGTCAGTGGTAGGGAAACTGTTGGAAGGGATTCTTAGAGATAGGATGTATAGGCACTTAGAGCGTTGTGATCTGATTAGGGATACGCAGCATGGATTTATTAAGGGGAAGTTGTGCCTTACAAATCTGGTAGAATTTTTTGAGGAGATGACGAAAACGATGGACGAAGGGTGAGCCGTTGATGTTGTCTATATGGATTTTAGTAAGGCGTTTGACGAAGTCCCTCATGGGAGGTTAGTTGAGAACGTCAAGGCTAATGGGATACAAGGACAGGTAGCTAGATGGATAAGTAACTGGCTTGGTAATAGGAGACAGAGAGTAATAGTGGAAGGGTGTTTCTCTAGCTGGAGGTCGGTCACTTGTGGTGTGTTGCAGGGCTCGGTACTGGAACCTCTTCTATTTGTAATATATATAAATGACTTGGAAGAGGGAGTAAGCGGAGTGATCAGCAAGTTTGCAGACGATACAAAGATGGCTGCACTTGCGGATAGTGAGGAGCATTGTCAGGCGATGCAGCAGGACATAGGCTGGTAGCTTGGGCAGACAGATGGCAGATGGAATTCAATCCTGATAAATGTGAGGTGATGCATTTTGGGAGGAAGAATGTATGGGGGAGGTATATGATAAAGGGTAGACCTATTAAGAGTATAGAAATGCAGAGGGACCTGGAGGTGCAGATGAACAAGTCTCTGAAGGTGGCAGAGCAAGTGGAGAAGGTTGTGAAGAAAGCATATAGTATGTTAGCCTTTATAGGAAGAGGTATAGAGTACAAGAGCTGGCCTTTAATGTTGCAGTTGTATAAAACATTGGTTAGACCTCATTTGAATACTGCGTCCAGTTCTGGTCGCCCTACTCCCGGAAGGACGTGGAGAATCTGGAGAGAGTGCAGAGGAGGTTTACCAGGATGCTGCCTGGTATGGAAGGTTTGAGTTACGAGGAGAGGTTTTGCAAATTGGGACTGTTTTCCTTAGAATGACGGAGACTGAGAGGAGACCTGATAGAGTGTACAAGATTATGAGGGGTATAGATAGAGTAAACAGGGTTAAGCTTTTTCCTAGGATGTACTCCAATAGCACGAGGGGTCACAGGCTTAGGGTGAAGGGGGCAAGGTATAATTTGGATGCTAGAGGGAGTTTTTTCACAGAGGGTGGTGGGGGTATGGAATGCGCTGCCAAGTAAAGTGGTGGAGGCAGTACTCTGGAGTTATTTAAGAAATACTTAGATGGGCACATGAACAGAATGGGAATGGAGGGGTATAGAAAACTGATTTAAAATAGGGATCATGAGCCTTGGGAGTCCCTGGGAAGTGTGTAAGTAGATGATGATATTGTTGTGCTTGTTCTTATCCTACAGGTGCTTTGGTCCACCTTGTTGTCTAACGAGGGGCATACGTGCGACGGGTGGTGAGAGGGCTGCTCTTGGATTTTTTTTTTGAGAGTATACTAGTGCTTCACATCGTTAGTGTACACTTGACCTGGACCATTTGATGGGCAACACGACAGCTGAGTGACTATCGCTGTGCTGTGCAGATACATGGATTTGGGCCTGTATCTGTGAGAGTTTGCGCATTCTCCCCGTGCTTGTGTGGGTTTTCTCCGGGTGCTCCGGTTTCCTTCCACATCCCAAAGATGTGCTCTTAGGCTAATTGGCAAAACAAATTCTCCCTAAATTGTCTCAAATTTGGTTTTTAATCCATAGATCTATAAAAATGGACAGGGATCGCGGGTAGAGCTGGGAACATCGGGGTGGCGGCGCGGGCTCGTTGGGCTGAAGGGCCTGTTTCCCGTGCTGTTTTGTTCTCTGTTCTTGTTCTCGCCAACCTAGGCACCCCGGAGTGACTCAGGACCAAGCGTTCCATCATCTATATTCAGATGTCTCTTCTGTTAAACTTCCCAGGCCACAACAGCACCCATGGTTCCCTCAGCATCCCCATATGTGCATCACATCCTTCTCTGGTACAATAGCTGTGACTTTAATCTTTCGACTTCTCAGTGGCATTTTGTGTGGTCCACCACTAGGTGGCAATCCTGGTTGTTTGGATATGGCACTCTAACTTCTGCTTCAAGATCTGTATTTTCGTGGGTTAATTGATGGACCTCTTTTGCTTTCACTGCCTGTTCCTTTTTTTTGGTAAATTCATTCACACTGTATTTGCAACTGAGTCATATGTATCACATTTACCTCATCCTTCTTTACTTCCTCTTTGAGTCATTTTCCTAATTCAGCAACTAGCCTTTTAAGAGTATCTTTCTCCGCTTGGAGGGTTTTATTTTCCTTCTCAGCCCATTGGAGAAACCTAATCAAGCAAGTGATTGTCAAAGGCTTTTTAAGCTTAGTGGCCTTCCTGCCTCATTGTTTCTTTCTTTCTTTCTTCCCACAACTGATTTTCTGTGGATCCCTGACCCTCTAGAGGGAGATCAAAAAGCTTTGAGCTCTCCGGCCATTTTCCCTTTGGTATTTCCCAAATATCTCATACCAGGCTTCATTAGCATGCACCATTGTGACTACTAAGCTTTTGGGATTTCCAACTCAACTGTGGCTTTAAGGTGACCACTGTAATCGAGACCACCCAGGCAAAATGTTGACCAAGACCCTGCTTGATTGGCTTAGGAAGGCACGATAAAGACACAAAAATTTAGTACAACTTTACTTTATTCAGAAGAGATGACAATTACAATTTCTAAGAATATACTACAGAGATGACTCAGCTCTCCACTGAGATTTAGGTATTATCTGCACTGGTGAGGGGGATGGCCAGGTTTCAGTCACTCAATACGAATATCATCATCTTCTATGACGTCAGTGTCCTTTTTCCTTTGTAATGGTGGTCCCTGAGTTGTCACACTCTTTCCATGCTTCAAGAGCCCTTCTCTTATACAGAGTCAGTAAATCGAACAATCACCACATGCTAGTAAAGTGATAAACCATGACACGCCCCGACAAACCTCTCAGGTTTCTGCTCAGGGCTCATAAGATGTCCTTAGTTGGCACTTTTCTGCTATATTCGTTTGTCTGCCTGTTACATAAGGATTGCTTGACAATATGCTTCTTCGTAACTTTACCTCTTGGCTGGCAAGAATCCAAAAATTTGATCTCTAACCCTCCTCCAACCTTTTCTAGGTAGGGATGACCACTTTAAATGAGAATTAAACCAGTTATCACCTTTCCTGGTGAAAACACCCTGGGAGCCAGCTCACCCAAATTCACAGACATTCATATGTTAAAACCATCCCAAGAAGTATAGGTGTGTCTGTTCGCTGGGATGCCTGAACAAATCTGCATTGTATCAATGTGAAAAAACAAATGAAAAATGCCATCTTAGATAAATGCTTTAGTTAAGTTTAATTTTTGATACTGTTTTGCATCTTATTCTCCCTTCTGTTTGTACTGTTTGTTACAGTTTTAACATTGAAGGGTATCAATGCTGACCACTCAAACGTAGAATGATTCTGTATCAAAAGCATTTGTACTCTTATCACGTAAAGAGGGAATTTTTATATTCCTTTTTCCCAAAAGTAACTGATCACAATTGTGTAATTCTGCAAACCAGAAATTAAGCTTTAATCCTGCAATCATCCTTTGACATATTATGAATGTTTACCAACCTAGCTTACATAAAAGACTTGTAAAAAAAATTGTGCCTGCATTTGTCACTGGGTATTAATGCAAATATACTCACCACATTCTACTTCAGTTCTGTATAGCAGACTGAATATGAGCCCAGATTTGCATTACCAGTTCTCACCATCATTATGGATAAAATTGGACAGCAATCTCCATGGTAGACATGTGTGCAGTTAAAAGCAGAAATGCTAAAGTTGCTGTCCAAATTATCCTGTTGCTTTCTGGGCTGCAGTATAACTACTTCACTAATAGACTTGGCATTGACATGCACATAAATGTGCGAAGTGGTGCCACTAATCCATATGGTCCTTACGAAGAGTTAGGAATGGTGCAATCAGGTGTAATTGAATTATTAACAGTTATCATTACTGTCAAACAAATAGGGCTAGCTTGGAAATTTTAATTCCCTCAGAAATTAGTTAGTGTTAAAAACATTACAAAATAAAAAGTAAAATTTTTTTCTTGCTGTATGTATCTTTATCTTAATCCAACCTTTCATTTTTTTTTTCACTTTCTGTTCATGATTTAAATCCAATTTATACTTCTCAGCTCATACAATCTGGTTTACGTTATATGACCCACATATTGACAGTTAGGGTTACATGGGGATTGGCAGTGGAGAGTAAACCTGGAAAATACATAAAAATGCATTTTAAAATATGATAGAGTTGAAAGTTAGTGGTCAAAGTTTCATTCAGTATTGATGTTAAATTCTTTTTTTTAAGTTAATGTTACAGCAAGGCCTGAGCATAATAGGTGGCTATTGTTGTTTTAGGGGAAATGAAATTTCATTCAGTGGAACCTTATTCCAAGAGCCAGTTGTTAGCGGTTCCTCTGCCTGACATTATCCGCGATTACAAAGTCATGGTGGCTGAGAATATTCCAGAGAACCCACTACAGTACCTATATCCTGACATTCCAAAGGACAAAGCTTTTGGAAAGCATTACAACAACAAGCCAAAAGAAGGTCAGTATCTGTGAGGGTGTACTGAAAAACAAATGACAGAACAATATTCTTAATATGATATGCAGTCACATTCAACAAGCTGAAACATAAAGCCCTGGTTCAACTGCAGACCTGGATACAGCATCATAGGCCTTGTAGGGTAGTATACATTTAGTCTAAATCTACCTTGATTCCCAAAGGTTAAAATACAGGGAGAGACTTGGATTGTATTCCCTGGCATTTGGATAATGTGATTGAAGTTTTCAAGATACTAAGTGATAGAGGGTAGATGGGGAGGAGCTATTTCCGCTGTTTAGGGAATCTATAACAAGAGTGAAATTAGGAAACATTTCTTCCTACAAAAGGTGGTAAAAATTTGGAACCCTCTTCCGTTTACGTCATTTGACGAAACATCAGTTGTTACTTTTAAAACTGAAGTTGTTAGACATTTCAACAAAAGTTATTAAACTAAAGATATCTTTCTTCTGTTCCTACATTACAACCAAAAATTAGCTCCCACAAAATTAGTAAATGGGCTTGCTCATTAATAATGAATGTCAGTAATTCCTTATAAATGTCCACTAACACCCTTAGCATATCTATTTTGTCTAATAGCCTTTATTGCTCTATGAAGACACAAGATCCTCCTTACAATAAAATTAAGCCGCCAACCCACTTTTTGATCATGACTTTCTAAATGTATAACCCTCAGGTTTCTGACCGGATTTGGAAATATTAGAGATTAACTTATTCCATGTGATAATGTAACATGACCTTTACCCAGATAAAATGGATTAATTACTGAATTAAACCATTAAAGGGACAGCACAGTGGTTAACACTGCTGCATTACAGTGCCAGGGTTATTCCCAGCTTGGGTTATAGTCTGTGTGGAATTTGCACTTTGTCCCCATTGTCTGCATGGGTTTCCTCCAGGTGCTCCGGTTTCCTCCCCTGCTCCAAAGATGTGCAGGCTTGGTGCATTGACCATATTAAATTCTCCTCAGTGTCCCCGACCAGATGCTGAAGTGTGGTGACTAAGGGGATTTTTACAATAATTTCTTACTATGTGAATGTAAGCCTACTTGTGACTAATAAATAAACGTTAACTAGTGCAAATTATGGGGATGATTTTGAGCCTGTACTCTTTGTCTGCAGAAATGGCAGCACATGCTCAAAATCTGGGTGGAGCACCGACAATCCGGAGTTAGTAAGATCACGGGAGGTGAGAAACCTGGTGCAAACCCAGTTTTTCACCCCTTTTGCAATCTTGCCACACCAATTAAATGGGGAGAGGAACTAGTAAAATCGCCTTCTCTATTTCTCACATTGGAACCAACACACTGCCATTTCCTGGTGTGATTTTACCCAGTATGTCTTTAAATAATCCAGAGAAAATGGGAGAAAACAAATTAAACATTGTATTGTGCTAATCTTACAGAACTGTTAAAGAGCAATTGGCCTCAGTAAAGCAACAAATAATTACAATATATTAAGGATTGAAATTCATATTTCTTCTTCTTTTATACAGTCTCTGAACCAACAGAGACGGAGAAGAAAGGTTATATTTCTTCACGGTTTATCCCATTCTCTGAATTGTAAGTATGAACAACAGATTAATTTGTTTTAACTAAAAGTTGCTGTGTTTTAGTATTGACCAATAATTCGTTGTCTTTTTCAGTCCAAATGCTTCCACAGCTCCAGTTTCATCATCAGACCTTCTTCCCATGTCACCTGGAGTATATGCTGAATTGAAACAACAGCTGAGTCCAGCAGAAATTGAGACTGCTGTATGTTTTGAAGCAATGATTTGATAGAAACTGACTTCCACAGCTTCTTTCAAAATAACTCATACAACAAACTGCAAAAATCTACATATTATTGATAGCATTTAAAAACAAATTAAAATTATTTATGGGATGTGGGTGTCGCTGGCTGGGCCAGTATTTTCTGCCCATCCCTCGTTGCCATCCTAAATTGCAGCAGTCCTTGAGGTGCAGGTACACCCAAAGTGCTGTTAAGGAGAGAATCCCAGGATTTTGACCCAGTGACAGTAACGGGTATATTTCCAAGTAAGAATGGTGAATAGCTTGGAGGAGAACTTGAAGGTGGTGGTGTTCTTTTGTATCTGCTGCCCTTATCTTTCTACATGTTAGTGGTCATGGGTTGGGAAGGTACTGCCTTAGGAACCCTGGTGAGTTTTTGCAGTGCATCTTGTACATGGTAGATACAGCTGTCATTGTTTGTCCATGAATGTTTGTGAAAGGAAATCAAGCTTGCAGTCAGTCAGGAAGTGGAGGCTACTCTAGTACACTTCTGACTTGTGCCTTGTAGATGATGGCTTTGGGAAGTCAGAGAATGAGTTACTCGCTGCAGGATCCCTAGCCTTTGACCTGCTCTGGTAGCCAAGGTATTTATATGGCTAGTCCAGTTCAATTTCTGGTCAATGGTTATTGACCAGAAACTGAAGTGGCTAGCCCCAGGTTATTGATAGTGGGATACTCAGTGATGGTAATACCTTTGAATGTCACAGGGTAATGGTCATTGCTTGGCATTTGTGTGGCATGAATATTATTTGCCTAGAATTGTCCAGGTCTTGCTGTATTTGGACTTGGACTGCTTCAGTAAGTGAGGAGTTGTGAGTGACACTGAACATTGCGTAGTCATCAGCGAGCATACCCATTTCTGACCTTATGATGGAAGTAAGGTCATTGATGAAGCTGCTGAAAATGGTTGGGCCTAGGACACTAGCCTGAGAAACTCCTGAGTAATGTCCTGGAGCTCACATGATTAAGCTTCAACTACCACAATAATCTTCCTTAGTGTAAATACAACTTCAGCTAACAGAGTTTACCTCCTGATTCCCACTGACTCCAGTTTTGCTAGCAATCCTTGATGTCAAATGCTACCTTGATGTCAAGGGCAGTCACTTTTACTTCACCTCTGGCATTCATCCCCTTTGTCCATATTTGAACCAAGGCTGTAATGAGACCAGTAGATGAATAATCCTGGCAGAACCCAAACTGTGCATCCATGACTAGGTTATTGCTGATTAGGTGCTGCTTAATAGAACTGTGGATAACCCATTCCATCACTGAGCTGATGATTAAGAGTAAACCGAAAGAGTGGTAATTCACCAGCTTGGAGAGGTACTGTTTCTAATGTATAGGACATACCTGGACAAGTTTCCACATTGTCAGATAGATGCCAGTGTTGTAGTTGCATTGGAACAGCTTGGCTAGGGGTGCAGCAGGTTCTGCAACATATTGTCAGAGCTTCTAACCTTTGCAATGTTAGTGCCTTCAGCCATTTTTTGATATCACATGAAGTTAATCGAATTGGTTGAAGACAGACATCTGTGATGCTGAGGAGGCTATGATAGATCCTATAATCGGTGATTCTGGCTGAAGGTTGTTGCTTCGGCATGAGCTGGGCTCCTTCACCATTATGGATGCGGATATTTGTGGGGCCTCCTCCTCAGTGAGTTGCTTAAATGCCCACCACCATTCACAGCTGGATGTGACAAGACTGCAGAGCTTTCATCAGATCCATTAATTGTGGAATTGATTAGCTCTTTTACTTACTATGTGTTTTACTTATTGATACTTCATATTTAGGTATGTCTGCTGTAGCTCCTCATTCTCCCAATCTTGGCACAAACCCCTAGATATTAGTAAGGAGGATTTTACATAGATATGGTCATTTCCAGTGCCAAGGTCAATGGCAGTTGGTCCCTCCGATTTCCTTCCTTTTTATTGACCCTGTAGTGATTGAATGCAACTGAGTGGTTTGCAAGGCGATTTCTGAGGCCATTTAAGAGTCAACAACATGGCTGGGGTTCTAGAGTCACATTGTAGGCCAGACAAGGTAAAGATAGCAGATTTTCTTCCCTACAGGACATTAGTGAACCAGATGGGTTTATATGACATTTGACAATGGTTTCATAGTCATCATTAGCATTTTAATTCCAAGTATTTTATTAAGATTTTTAATTCCATTATCTGCTACGGTGAGATTTGTACCTGGGTCCCCAGAGTATATTCCTGGGCCTCTGGATTAGTAATCTGATGACAATATCACTATGCTACCACCTCCCTAATTTCAAGGGGATACAAAGAACTATTTCAATACAGTGTAATTGCAATGTGGAAACCTAGGCAAAAATATATTGGCACCAATAACAAATGACGTTAATGTAATATTCAGTCACTGACTTATTGTTATATTGTTGATTTAAGTTTCAGGCCCTGTATTGTGCAATGAAAATTTGTCCAACCAAAGTAAAAATGCTTGCCACAGTTCGCTATGGGTGTCCTGAACTCAGCAAGAATGGAGTTGTGTATATAAGCAATTGAATACTTGGTACAGAAATTCACAACATGGGAAGCTCATTTTGAAAGTTATTTGAGCGCCAACAGAAGTGTTGCTTCCCTAAAAAAAAAATCAAGCGTAAATTTGTAAAATGCCCAGGTGGACTGACAGGTCACTCTGAGACTTTTAATATTTGGTCTTAGATCAGGTTAGAGGTGCCCTGCAAAGTTCAAGAGGTATGACGTTATCTATTTCTGGTTTTGATTCAGGCTGAAGTCAGATCATCGAACAAATTCAGCAGTTATACTGCCACTTTCACGCTGCCCATCTGAAAACATGTTTTCTTGACATCAGAGTGGAAGTTTAATGAATAGTATAACTATTGTATTTACAATAACATTATATTCTTCAACATACTTATGCCTGGCATGTTTTGGATGTTTGTTAGCCTCTCTTTCTGTTAGCTTTCACAGATTACAGTAGATTTGAAAACTGTTGGTGCTTACTGACCCTTGCAAACCATAAGATGCAAGAGCAGGAGTAGGTGATTTGATGCTACTATCTGCCCTGCCTTTCAGTAAGGTCATGACTAAATCAAGTCCACCTTCCTACGCTATCCACAGATCCCCTGATTCTCTTAGTATCCAAAATCTATCGACCTCTGACTTGAACATGCTCAATAATTAAAAAATGCACAGCTCTATGGTAGAGAATTCCAAAGATTCACAATCTTTGGAGTGAAGAAATTTCTCCTCAACTCAACCCTATGTAAAAATGGCTGACATCAAACAGTGGAAACATCCTCCCAGCATCTACCCTGTCCAACTAATTCAGAATTTTGTGTCTCAGTGAGATCACTGCTTATTTTTCTAACTCCAAGGAAAATTGGACTGCCCTAACTCCAAGGAAAATTGGACTGCTCTTGGCACAATCATAGGTTAAAAGGGTAATACAACATACATTTGACTGTTGTATTCTAGATTCAGTACTACTTAATTTTTAGCATTGGTATTCAAAATATATATTTTTGATGTCAGTTTTTTTTGTTAACTTATTACATGCCTCAAATTGAAATCTTTAAACAAAATACATAACTATCTGATTGTTTGAAACTTGAAGATCACTTCAAGCCCACTGAGATTCTAACGTAATCGCTCCGTATTGTATATTATATGTGTGACCTTTATTCAATTATCATCATTATTTCATATACAAGAAATGGCAAAGTACTGTTTGATTTATATGTAGATGTTTTTTAAACTATGAAACTAATATTCACTAAATACTGACAGTCAATTATCTATTGAAACTATCCATTTCAAATTTCTTTAGTTTGTGCTTTGTGTACACAAATGTGCTAAGAATTCATGGAATTTGAAACTTCATGACATTATGGTCTACATATACCTTCTTCTTTAGCTCTGTAAATAATCCTTGTGTATATACATTTTTTATATGTTTTCCTAACTACTAGTAAAGCAGTTTAATTAATTTTGTACTTTTTTTAGTTGTTTGATTATATATTGATTACTATGTTTAGAATATTCTTTATTTAATATTACGTATGACTGGAAAACATGGGAGGTAAACCTGCATTCTTTTTCTGTGCTTTTTGTTACATTTTTATGGATTTCAACGGTTGACAATTATGATTAGAACAATTTGTTATGGAATTATAAATGCTGAATAATTTTGTACTAATGTTGTGCTTGATAGTGTTATATGCTCTTAAATAAACTGATTAAAGTCATTGAAATGATTCAAGATTCCTCTAAAGAAGGAATTTTAGACTGGCAAGTATTTTCTGAGTTATTTTCAGTATTAGAAACATCAGGAACGAGCAGTAATGTATGATTTCTGTTGCAATGTGATTCTACTGACAAATTAAGGATCCTTTACCAAAACAAGCTTTAGTCATAACACAGTTTAAATGTACTACTAACAAACAGAAACAGTTTAACTTTTAGCGGTTGAACAACATTTAAACATGAAAAGGAGGCAGTACGGTGGCAGAGTGGATAGCACTGCTGCCTCATAGTGCCGGTGTCCCACATTCAATTCTGGCCTCAAGTCACTGTCTATATGACGTTTGCACATTCTCCCTATGTCTGCGTGGGTTTCCTCCGGATGCTTGCTCCAGTTTTTTTCCACAATCCAAAGATACGTGGCTTAATTTGATTGGCCATGCTAAATTGACCCTAGTGTCGGATGAGCAGGGTAAATACGTAGTGTTGCGAGAATAAGGTCTGAGTCAGATTGTGGTTGGTGCAGACTTGATAGGGTAAATGGCCTACTTCTGCAATTTAGGAATTCTCTTCCATGATTCTAAGAAAAGGAACATCTTTAATTTCTACTTTTCACCATTTCAGTTCCAATAAGCAACATTCTTCTCAGAGATTTAAACCCCACTTTAAATAGAGTTAGCAATCACAAATATATTTGCTGTAATGATTGTTGATAGTCTTGGAGTTTCAGAGTGAATTGGAGCTTTCAGAAGTCTGTAAATCTCACCTAACTTCAGCCAGAACATTCAAACTCCAACTCATTTCTGCAAAAAATGAGTTTGTCTTTTCAAAGGATCGAGTATTACATTTAAACCACAATGTCATCTGATCTTGTAAATCGTTCTAATCTGAAATCCCAGGAGAACTTAAGTAAATAGAGGTCCATTAAACCTATTTAACGTAAGTACTTGCAAGGTTAAATGAATAATTATTCTCCAGCATTGAGACTGTATTCCTGTAGAATAAAGCTAAACTTTAATTTAAAAAAAACAGGTTTCATTGAATATCTGTTTTCATTTGGAGCATCTTTATGGAACAGTGACTGGAACTGCTGCCTCACAGTGCAAGGACCCAGGTTTGATTCCTGCCTTGTGTGACTGTTTGCAGTTTATATGTGTGGAGTTTGCAACTTCTCTCTTTGTCTGCATGAGTTTGCTCTGGATTCTCTGGTTCCTCCCCACACTCCAAGGATGTGCAGGCTGGGTGGATTGACCATGCTAAATTGTCCCCCATGGTTCAAAAATCTAAAGGTTCAGTGGAATAGCCACGGTAAATTGCAGGGTTAAGGGCATGGGATGGCATGGGCAAGATGCTGTTCCAGAGAGTTGGTGCAGTTCTGATGGGGCTGAATGGCTCCTTCTGCACTGGAGGGATTCTATGATTCAATCATTAAATTCAAGAAAACAGAAAAAAGATTCTGTCAAGCAGACACGTTTGAGGTTATTGAGATCATGATTATTTATAGCCCAGTATTTTATAGCTTGCACAACTTGTCACATTTACTGCCAATTAAGTGGCCATGTGAAAACATATCCAGGTAAAGTCAGTGGGGCGAGTGAGGGTGGGTATGTATAGTCACAGAGTCCAATGGCAACCCAGTATGAAAGTTAAAGGTAGCTGCTAGAGACTGCTGAAACCAAGAGAGGAGACAAAGGGAGGTCAGCATCATGGTGGCATCACATCAGGAAGACACTGCAGACAGGATGGCAGTTCTCATAGGAGCAAGGCTCCCAATTTCTCCCAATAATTGTCTGTACATAATTATGGAAGTCATGATACCAGGAAGGATATCATCGTGCCACAGGATGGAAGGAGGAAGCCACCCCATCTCATAAATAAGGCATGGGCAGAGGTGGCAGCCAAGGTCAATGGGCACAACTTGGTCATCGTATGTGGATCCAGTGCAGGAAATAAGTTAAAATATTTTTAAAGTTTATTTATCAGTGTCACAAGTGGGCTGACATTAATACTGCAATGAAGTTACTGTGAAAATCCTCTAGTCGCCACACTCTGATGCTGGTTCGGGTACACTGAGGGAGAATTTAGCATATCCAATACACCTGTCAAACTGTGGGAGAAAACTGGACCACCTGGAAGAAACCCACGCAGACATGGAGAGAACATGCAGATTCTGCACAGATAGTGACCCAAGCTGGGGATTGAACCCAGGTCCTTGGCACTGTAAGGTAACAGTGCTAACCATTGTTCCACCGTGAATGATCTTTTGCAACAAAGAGTGAGTCCTGAGTGGGCATTGTCTCAAGTTACCGCAAAGATGTAAGATACATGGAGTTTCAGACCACACATCTGCTCATGCCTGTTACAGCTATAAAAATCAGAAATCCTGAATCCATTAAAGGGTCAGATGTGCAAAGGAGTTGGGAGCGCCCATATGCCTTGTGGGGGTGGGGGGTTTAGGGAAGTGGGGGCAGCATGGAATGGTGTTGGAGGACTGAGTGGAGCTCTGCACTTAAAAGGGAATCATAGCCATAACAATGCTGAGTGATCTGTCGCTGGCAGTGGGCTGGCTGATTAACCTCGCAATCCTTACCAGCTATGAGCTGGGAGCTTTGGAATTCAAGTGCAAGTGAAGAGGGAGGTCCCAGTGGGCTCAAACAAGGCAGGCAAAAAGCGAAAAAAATGTATGGATATTTTATCCCTCATAAGAACTTCAGTGAAGCACCAAGGACTGTGATACCATTGATATCATTCACAACAGGTCGCACATCATGGACATTGATTATTCATGACAATTAATACTTCGAACCAATTGCTTTTATCCCTCAGATGAGTCTTCATCCAAAGTCAGCTACGAGGCCAATGACCTTTCAGTGATTCAAGAGCAGGCAAGATGGATCTCACTTAGCACCTAACACCTGTGCAAATACCAGCATGTCAGAGGGCAATAGAGTGCCTGATCAGATGGGAGTACACAATAGTAGAGCATATCACGCTTGCATGAGCAGATAGTGATGACAGAGTGCCCACTGTGCCAGCAATTAGGGCACTACTAGAGAGCAGAAGCATGCTGATTTTGAAGCAGATGAGGAACCTCTGGAGTTGTAAATGAGGCTACAGATGCTAGATGTCCAACAGGATGAGTGGGAAGCTCTGGTAGAGATCCCCGATGGTCTGCACGTCATAGTCTCTATCATTGAGGAGTTTGTGCAGAACATGAGCATTGCATTGACCCTGAGTGCCGGATGCACAGCCTCATCCATTGAGAGAGTGGTGATTCTCATGAAGAGGGAGCTCCAAAAACAGAATGAGGATTCCTATGGTTTTTTTTGGATCCGTAAGCTTTCACATGGATAGTGACCCCGGGAGGTCATTGCCAATGTGGGAGATGGATATGGCACCCAGTCTTTCAATGGATTTCCATCAATCAGTAGCGAGCATGGAAGTCCAGACATAGCTCACAATGGCAGATGAACTGTCTGTCTTCTCTGTAGATTCCTCTCAGTGTCCCAGATGAGGACAGCAGCTCATCCAATCACTTTGTCATCCTCAGAATCCATAGTGATTGGGGGATCTGCCCAGCCACGTTGCTCAGCGCACTCTCTCAAGCAGAGCTTATTCAGGCCCCTCTGACCAGAGTATGGTTGCCAAGGTCATCTATGCCAAAAGGACACTACAATCAGCAATCTTTCTTTAATGCCACTGTGACTGAGGAGTGGTTGGCAGGTTCTTCGATATAGCATACACAAACATAAGCTTAAGATACAGCAAAGGATTTACATAAAAGGTAGAAAAAGGAGTAGAAATAAATCATTCAATCATTTTGAGACTCTTCTGCCATTTATTAAGATAATGGCTGATCACCTAACTCAATAGCTTGAATCTGCCTTTGCTCCAAGAGCTATATCTAACTCTTTCCTGAAAACGTAGCATGTTTTGCCCTCAGCTGCTTACTGAGTCATCATGGTGCTTTATGTTTTCATTGTAAATAACATGTTTTGTATATCAGTTCTTTTTGGAAGTTCTCCATTCATCAGCACTGTGTATGCTGTGAGATGGATGACTGGTTGCCTCATCTTTGCCACGTTGGAAATGTTTGGGACAACAATTTTATTACTAAGGCAATGTTGTGACATTAGACTCATTATGCCTGAAATGTTTGAGGAGGAGGCAGTGCCCCTGATCTCAGATGGAAGACAAACCTTCCTGAAGGAATGCCGAATCAGGGTCACCCTGAAGGTTTCTCATTTCACCTCTTTGCCCACACAATCTATTTGCCCGGGATCTACATCTGAGTCTTCACTGAATTCTTCCTCTAAGGCAGGTGCACCCACCTGAGTTTACTCCTAGCCATAGAATCATAGAATCTGTATCGTACAAAAGGAGGCCGTTTGGTCCAATGAGCCTGCATCAACCACAACCTCACCCAGACCCTATCCCTGTAACACCACACATCTACCCAGCTAGTCACTCTAACACTAATGGGCAATTTTCCATGACCAATTAACCTAACCTACACATCTTTGGAGTGTGGGAAGAAATCGGAACACCTGGAAGAAACACATGCAAACACAGGGAGAATGTGCAAACTCCACACAGACAGTCACTCGTGCCACCCACTCCTCAATACAGCAAGAGGAAAATTATGCAGAGCACAGTAGTCAACAGTGATGAGGATACTCATTATGGTAGATTATTGCAGGGCACCTGGAGCATAACAGACATCAGAATCTTATTTTCACAGACCTGTTGTCCTCTCCACCATTCTGTTTGATGACTCATGACAGTGATTGTATCTCTCTGCTTGGGTCCTTGGATACTTGAGATGTGTCACCAGTCACTTTTACCCCTTGTCATCAACCAACCATCCGTTGAAGTGAGCTGGAGCCACTAACAGCCTCGGTATTTGATGGTCTCAGGCATTGCGGGAACTGGCAGGTACCTCACAGAAAACTGTAGAAACTGGGATCACAAGTTACCTGAACCTTCATGGAATGAAACTCTGCCAGCAGGCACCTTAATGGTCATGTATATGCAACCAACAACACCTTGGATGCATGGGTTCTCTGCAATTGTAGCAATTTTTTTGCCTCACTCAGTCTGGCTGACTTGATTCATCCTGAAATGCATGAATATTCTCAACTGTCTTCAGAGAAATGTTAGTTAACAGCTTCATAAAATCATCAAATCCCTACAGTACAGAGAAGGATTTTCGGCTCATCAAGTCTGCATTGACTCTCTGGCAGAGTACTTCACACTGGCCCTTCCCCTGTACTTTCCTTGTAATTCTACACATTTAACATGGCTAATCCATCTAACCTATACATCTGTGGACACATTGGGGTAATTTATCCACCGAACTTGCACATCTTTGGTCTGTGGGAGGAAACCCAGAGGGAATCCACACAGATACAGGGGGACACAGTCATCCAAGGCTGTAATTGAATCCCTATCCCTGCAGCTGTAAAGCAACAGCATTAACCACTATGCCACCATGCCTGCTGCCCGTATAAACACGTGTAAGTGCATCTACTAAGTACAGCGATCAAACCCACAACCTTGGCATCCTTTATTGTCGCCTTCTAACCATTGAAATTTGATATAATTTTGTGCATCTGATTGAGAGGCTCCACAAAAATCAGCTACTGACCCTTGGAAAGATCTGGAGGCATAAAGGTTCATTGCAACAATGACCAAAGATATTGGGTATCTGGCCACATTGTTGGCTTACAAAGGAAATTAGAAGTAGTATCCGATCTAAGGAAGAAGCAAACAGATCGGCCAAGAAAAATAATAGGTTTGTGGATTGGAAGCAGTTTAGAATTCAGCAAAGAACAACCAAAGGATTGATTAAAAAGGGGAAAATACTGTACAAAAGTAAGCTTGCAGGGAACATTAAGACTGACACTAAGAGTTTCCATAGATACATGAAGAGAAAAAGGTTGGTGAAAACAAATACAGGTCCCCTACAGGCAGAAAGAGGGAAATGTATAATAGGTGACAAAGAAATGGCCAAGCAACTGAATACATTCTTTGGTTTAATCTTCACAAAAGAGGACACATATCAGATACCAGAAATGTTGGAGAATGCAAGATTTAGTGAAAGGGAAGAGCTGAGGGAGATCAATATTAGTAGAGAAATGGTGCTGGGAAAATTGATGGGATTGAAGGTGGATAAAACCCCAGGCATGATAATTTACATCTCAGAATAATTATGGAAGTGGCTTTAGAAATAGTGAATGCTCTATGGCCGTCTTCTATAGATTGTGGAACAATCTCTGCAGATTCGAGGTAGCTAATGTCACTCCAATATTCAAAAATAGAGGCAGAGAGAAAGCAGGGAATTATAGACCGGTAAGCCTAACATTAGTAGAGGGAAAATTCTTGAATCCATTTTCAAGGACTTTGTAGTAGTGCATTTAGAAAGAGGTGGTAGGATCAGAGTCAGCATGGATTTATGCAGGAGAAATCATACTTGACAAATCTGTTGGAATTCTTTGAAGATGTAACTAGTAGAGTTGACAAGGGGGAACCAATCAATGTGGTATAAGCATTTGACAAAATCCTGCATAAGAGATTATTGTGTAAGACTAAAACACATGGGATTGAAAGAAAGTGTATTATGTTGGATAGGAAACTGGTTGGCAGAGAGGAAACAAAGAGTAGGAATTAATGGGTGCTTTTCAAATTGGCAAGCAGTAACTAGCGGGGTGCCGCAGGGATCGGTGCTGGAACCCAAGCTATTCACAATATATATTAATGATTTGGATGAGGGAACAAACTTTAATATCTCAAAGTTTGCAAATGATACCAAGTTGAGTGAGAGGTTGAACTATGAGAAGGATGCAGGGATCCTTAGACATGAACTGGACAGGTTGGGTAAATGGGCCAATTAATGGCAGATGCAATATAATTGGTTAAATGTGAGATTATTGCTTTGGAAGCAAAAACAAGAAAGCAGATTACTATCTGAGTGGATGTGAATTGGAAGAAGGGAATGTGCAGCGGGCCCATGGTGTCCTTGCACACAGTCACTGAAGATAAGCGTGCAGGTGCAGCAGGCGGCAAAGAAGGCAAATAGTACGTTGTCCTTCATAGCGAGAGGTTTCGAGTACAGGAGCAGAGATGTGTTATTGCAATTATACAGAGCTTTGGTGAGGTCCACATCTAGAATACATAGAATATAGAGTTTTGGTGTCCTTTTCTGAGGAAGGATGTTCTTGCTCTTGAGGGAGTGCGGTGAAGGTCAAAGACAGGCTGATTCTAGCGATGGCAGATGAATGGATTTTGATGTATGAGGAGAGATTGACTAGGTTATGATAGTTTTACTGGAGTTCAGACAAATGAGGAGAAAATCTCATAGTGACTTGTAAAATTCTAAATGTAGGGAGGATGTTCCTGATGGTGAGGGAATCCAGAACCAGGGGTCACAATCTAAGATAGACTATTTGGAACAGAGTTGAGAAGACATTTCTTCATCCAAAGAATGGTAAGCCTGTGGAATTCATTACCACAGGAACTAGTTGATGCAAAAACATTGAATGTATTCAAGAGGTGGCTAGATATAGCAATTGGAGTGTATGGGATGAAAGGTTATTGGGAGAAAGCAGGATTAGGCAATTGTGATGGATAAACAGCCATGATCACGATGAATAGCAGAGCCAGCTCAAAGGGCTAAATGGTCTTCTCCCTCTCCTATCTTCTATGTTTCTTTGGAGGCTACCTCCAGTCCAATCATCTGCTACATGGACGTGTCATGGACAGGAGGGGAGATCAATTTAAACTGCCCTGATTTTCCTAATCTTTACCTATTTGTAAATAGAAAGGTGTTTTTTTTTTGATTTTTCCCCTTTATAAACGGTTGCCTATTTTTGTCAACCCTTAAATTTGGAAATGTTCCAATCCTCTATTAATAACTTATGTAGCAAATTCAAGGTAAGATGAAAATAGAAGTGAAATAGAAATGAAAAAACAAATACACGCGCGCGCACACACCGACACACACACACACACACGTGAGAGGGGTTTCACAACGGCCACCTTTTTACACACACATTAAATGGGGATAATGAGAAAGGAAGAGGGTTCAGAGCACAACCACAGGAAACTACACATATGGGTTTTACACGTGTGCAGAATTATGAGATGGGGAGATGGGCTGATTGTGGGATTTCCCCCCCCACATTTTTTGAGTGTGAGACTTGCATGTCAGGAGAAGGTATTTTAGAATGAGTTAGTTTGGAGGCATGAATTCCATAGTTCCAGCAGTTGGCAAGTTCGATGAATGGCCAAGGGCTTTCTGCTACCACTGGCTTGATAGAAAACAGAATAAGAAGTCTGACAACATCAGGTTTAAGTCCAACTGATTTATTTGATAGTAAACTCATAAGCTTTTGAGGCTGTCCTCTTTGTCAGGTGAATGAAGTGTTCTGGTCTCAAGACTTAAACCTGGTGTTGTCAGACTTCTTACTGTGTTTACCCCAGTCCAACGCCAGCATCTCTGCATCATTGATAGAAAACAACACAGGCTGTCGCTTGGAGTTTTATTCACTTTGAAATTCAAACAAAAACTTCCAGAGTTCAGTTGCAACAAACAATATCACAGCTTGGGGAAGGTCATCCTCGATGTTGGACTTGGGATGTATATTCTCAATGTTGCAACCTAGGTCTTCAATTGGAGTTCGGATTCCATTTTTGGAAAACAGGTGTCAGGTTAACCTAACTGCCATTGCCTTTGTTGAAACTGTGTTAGGATTGCTAATGCTTTGTCTATTAACAACATTATTGGAGATTGTGACTTGCACAAGTTTTCCTTTGTGCAGAGTTGGCTGGCACAGACTCCTTGCCCTGTGACCATTGTTACTTTGAAACTGGTGCAAGGCATCAGGTGACTGACTGAACCATTTTTAGCTCAATTCTCCACTTAACAGCATAGAAGAAAAAAACCTTTATAAAATGATGGTGTTTTAAAATCTTCTATGTCTCAATTGTGACAGATGTGGCAGCTTCCCTTGAAAGCTGGAGCCTCCTGCCACACTGTTATGACAGGATAGTTGGATCTCTGGCTGTATACCCTGATGTGGAGATGCCAGCGTTGGACTGGCAACTGTGTGGTGCTGTCATCCTTGCCCTCCCTACTCTGAGGTAATGTCCGCAACCACTTGACCTCCTCTCTCTTTATCTCCTCTCCTCATTCACTCTGGCTTCTTTATCCTTATTTGTGGCTACATTTTGTGGAGAAGGTTGACATGGATTGTTTATTTAAATTGAATGTCCTGAATCCAATTCAAAGATGCCTGATTAGAGAAACAAAAATGCAATTTCGTTATTATAAACAAATCCACTGCTTGTTTATCAAGTGTTAAACTAGACGTCTCATTAATTTATCATTACATGCACAACTAAAATTAAGACTTGTGGAATTGAAGACAAGTTATGCAATGGGTTAGGTGATTGCTTTAGTGGTAGAAGAAAATGAATATTCAATGTAGATAAACACTACATCCAATTTGCACACAGTGGCCATGATTCACTTGAATTGAGATTAAGTATCCATGCTTCGGGAGTGATTCCCTTTGGTGTTGGCAGAGCCTATCAGGTAGGATTCATTCACATGAACGATACAAATAAATCCATCTCAGGAAACCTGCTGGCCAGCACGGATTTTCAGAAAGCAGAGCACCATTTTTAAAGGGTATCCTGGTCTCTGTGGTCAGAGACAGATTCCCCTCCACCACAAGCTGAAATGGTGCCACCCCGCAGCACCCTCCCCTCTCTCCCACACCACTGACCAGGGGAGCACCTTCAAAAAGGGGCATCCTCCCGCTTGCATCACACAGGCATGAGGGTGACCCAACTCAACCCAACCTTGCCTCCAATTCCCCACTTACCCCTGCTTTCCTACTCAGAACCCCCCCATCAAACTCCTCCCCAACTCGGTCCCTTTCCATCTCATCTCCCATATAGCCTCCCTCCTCCCTCAGCCCCCACCCCCAAAACCTTCCTCGGGCCCCTTTTAGACTGCGCACCTTGGCAGTGCCAATGGTGCACTGCCCCCTGACACCCTGGCACTGGTACCCTGGCCTGGTACCTTGGGTTCTAAGAAGGTCAAGGATATGTCCAAATGCCATTTGCCCTTCTGCTGCTGCCAGCTTGTCTCCCTCAAGAGTCCTGGGGATTGGGTGGGCTTAAGCTGGGGTTGGCCTTGCCATTCTCTCATGGGATGGGTGTCCCGTGGTTGGACTGCCCCTTCTAGACCTGAAGATCACTCCTGGCATGGTGATTCACCCTCCCTTTAGTTCTGATAAAGAGTCAATGGACTTGAAAGAATAACTCAGTTTTACCTCTTAATAGATGCTGACAGACGTGCTAAGTTTTTCCAATGCTTCCTATTCTTGTTTCAGATTCCAGCACCTTAGTTTACCAGCTCACCTGAAAGGCAACTCCGTCATGAAGCACTCCTGGAGTACATAGAACATAGAACATTACAGCGCAGAACAGGCCCTTCAGCCTTCGATGTTGCGCCGACCAATTAGGAACAAGCAGTGACCCTCTAACCTAAACCATTCCCTTTTCATCCATAAACTTATCTACTAACCTCTTAAACGCCACCAAACTTGGCGCATCTACAACTGCTGCAGGCAGGGCATTCCACCCCGAACCACCCTTTGGGTAAAGACCTACCTCTGACATCTGTCCTAAAACCACCACCCCTTAATTTAAAGCTATGTCCCCTCGTGCTAGCTTTCTCCATCCTAGGAAAAAGGCTATCACTGTCCACCCTATCTAAACCTCTAATCATCTTATATGTTTCGATAACATCTCCTCTTAGCCGCCTCCTCTCTAACGAAAACAACCTCAAATCCCTCAGCCTCTCTTCATAAGACCTGCCTTCCATACCAGGCAACATCCTGGTAAACCTCCTCTGTACCCTCTCCAATGCCTCCACATCTTTCTTATAATGTGGGGACCAGAACTGCACACAATACTCCAAGTGCGGCCGCACTAGAGTTTTGTACAGTTGCAACATGACGTTGCGGCTCCGAAATTCAATCCCCCTACCAATAAAAGCTAAGACTCCGTATGCCTTCTTAACAACCTTATCGACTTGAATGCCAACTTTCAGGGATCTATGTACACATACACCAAGATCCCCTCATCAACACTATTAAGAGTCCTACCATTAGCCCTATACTCTACACATTTGTTATTCCTGCCAAAGTGAATTACCTCACACTTTTCCACATTAAACTCCATTTGCCACCTCTCGGCCCAGCTCTGCAACTTGTCCAAGTCTCTCTGCAAACTATAACACCCCTCTTCACTATCTACCACTCCTCCGACTTTGGTGTCATCCGCAAATTTACTAATCCATCCTTCAATACCCTCATCCAGATCATTTATAAAAATTACAAACAGCAGGGGCCCCAAAACAGACCCCTGAGGTACACCACTTGTAACCGAACTCCACGATGAATATCTCCCATCAACCACCACCCTCTGTCTTCTATCTGCTAGCCAATTCCTAATCCAATTAGCTAAATCACCCTCAATCCCATACATCTGCATTTTCTGCAGAAGCCTTCCATGGGCCACCTTATCGAACGCCTTACTAAAGTCCATATATACCACATCAACTGCCTTACCCCCATCCACCTCTTTGGTCACTTTTTCAAAAAACTCAATAAGGTTAGTAAGGCACGACCTACCCTTCACAAAACCATGCTGACTATCCCCAATCAATTCATTTCTCTCTAAATAACTATAAATCCTATCCCTAATAATTCTCTCCAATACTTTGCCCACAACAGAAGTAAGACTCACCGGCCTATAATTCCCCGGAAAGTCTCTCTTCCCCTTCTTGAACAATGGGACCACATTCACTATCCTTCAGTCTTCCGGCACTATACCCGTAACCAACGACGACCTGAAGATCAGAGCCAGAGGCTCTGCAATCTCCTCTCTCGCCTCCCAGAGAATCCTAGGGTAAATCCCGTCCGGCCCAGGGGACTTATCCAACTTCAAACCTTCAAGAATATCTAGCACATCCTCCTTATCTACTTCAATACTTTCCAGTTTGCAACCCTGTATCCCAGTGTTCTCCACAACTACATTTACATCTCCCTGCGTGAATACCGAAGAGAAATATTTGTTCAATGCCTCTCCAATCTCTTCAGGCTCCACGCACAAATTCCCACTGCTGTCCATGACTGGCCCTAACCTTGCCCTAACCAATCTTCTATTCTTAACATATCTAAAGAAAGCTTTAGGATTCTCCTTGATCCTATCAGCCAAAGTCTTCTTGTGTCCCCTTTTAGCTCTCCTCAACTCGCTCTTTAGCTCACTCCTGGCTAATCTATAGCTATCCATTGCACTAACTGAGCCTTCAAGCCTCATCCTGACATAAGCCTCTTTTTTCCTTTTAACCAGCAAATTAACTTTTTTAGTACACCATGGTTCCCTTACTCGACCATTTCCTCCTTGCCTGACAGGGACATACTTATCAAGGACTCGCAGTAGCTGCTCCTTGAATAAGCTCCACATTTCAGATGTTCCCAGTCCCTGTAGTTTCCTAGTCCAACCTATGCACCCTAATTCCCTCTTTATGGCCTCATAATTACCATTCCCCCAGCTATAACTACTGCCCCCAGCTTCATGCCTATCCCTATCCATCACTAAGGTGAACATAACCGAATTGTGGTCACTATCACCAAAATGTTCACCAACTTCCAAGTCTAACACCTGGTCTGGCTCATTGCCCAGCACCAAATCCAATGTAGCCTCACCTCTAGTTGGCCTATCTACATACTGAGTCAAAAAACCTTCCTGCACACTTTGTACAAAAACTGACCCCTCTAACGAGCTAGAGCTATAGCTATTCCAATCAATATTAGTAAAGTTAAAGTCCCCCATAACAATTACCCTATTACTTTCACTCCTGTCCAGGATCGACTTTGCAATCCTTTCCTCTACCTCTCTAGAACTTTTAGGAGGTCTATAAAAGACTCCCAACAGGGTGACCTCTCCTCTCCTGTTTCTAATCTCAGCCCATACTACCTCAACAGACAAGTCCTCATCAAACTTCCTTTCTGTCACTGTGATACAGTCTTTAACTAATAATGCCACTCCTCCCCCACTTCTACCTCCTTCTCTACTCCGACTGAAGCATTTGAACCCCGGAACCTGCAACAACCATTCCTGTCCCTGCTCTATCCATGTCTCTGAAATGGCCACAACATCGAAGTTCCAGGTACTGGTCCAAGCTGCAAGTTCCTCCACCTTATTGCGAATACTTCTTGCATTAAAGTATATGCATTTCAAACCATGCCCTACTCCACCCGTACGCTGCTGTGTTTTACAGTTCTACTGAGGTTCTTTCTGAGTACTACTGAAATATTCAACTAGATCCTATACTCAGGCAGTATTATATATTCAGTCAAGAACTGAACCCACAACTTTTCTCCTTGGCAAGAGTACTAACGTTTCTCATTTTTTAAATTTCTAATATTAACAGAGCTCTATGATAATAGTACCTTTAAACATCAGAAATATTGACTATGCGTAAGGAAGTATAGTAACTTAAATTCATCGGAAACTGCTGAAACAGTTCGTTGAAACATTGGGTAAAGCTGTTAAAATAGTCATTGCCTTTAGTCTTGCAAAGTGATTTTAATAAATAAAAGTGAAACTACAGATTAAGAGTGCAGCATCAAGAAATGAAATACGAAATTTAACAGCAGGGCCAATTAGGAAACAATGCAGTAGATGATTAAGAATGTATGAGGAAAGTAATTAAAAGAAAAGCAATCCTGCAGTATCTGTGAGACAGAAAATAATGCATAAAATGAAATGAAGAAGCAAACACTAAAATATTGGGGCAGATAAAAGCTCAAAAATGTTTAAAATGAAGAGGAATTGCTTCCTTACAAATGCACACACAAAGTAAATGACTGAAGAAAACATATCAGTGGTTCAGTATCTACAATCTCTCTGCAATGAAGCAAAAAGTGATTTGGCAGTACAGCACTGCAATTGAATTCACTATATTTGAGCTAAGGGAAATATTAACAAGGGCTCCCTTTCCTCATCATTATTTAATAATTGCTGCTGTAACTTGTGCATGTTTGATGGTCAGGACTGCACTCCATTGATACATCAGTTCCTCATTTTATCCTGTCACATCAGCTATTCACTATAACTTTAACATTGCCCAAAGGCAATCAGAATGAATCATGCCAGCAATACTCACATCCCACGAATGATTCAAAAGAAAATGGAACCATATTTTGGACACATGTGGAGAGATTACAGTCAACAATGTATTTACATATACAAGAAATTCCATTGTGCTAGCCACTGTAAACAGGGCAAAGCTTAATACACTTCAGCATATAGTTCTATGATTGTCGTCTGCAGGTCAATTAAAGCAAGTATCTGTCACAAAACAGAAAGCTACTTCTACATTGGATTTCTTTGTATTCAGATTCCTGGCATCCATGAGTGTCTACATTGTAGATCCTGTTTTCATGAAAGGCCTTATTGAATACAAAGGTTACAATTAGCTCAGTCGGCTGCATGAGTGGTTAGTGACACCAATAGCATGGGTTCAATTTCTGTTCTGGCTAAAGTTATTCACGAAGACCTTGCCTTCCCAACCTTGCCCCTCAGCTGAGGTGTGGTGATCCTCAGGTAAAAATTGGCATCAGTCAGCTCTCCCTTTAAACGAGAGAGCAGACAATGGTCCATCAGGGACTACGGTGACTTTACCTTTTATTGGATGCAGCAATATCCTTGAACCTAATTAAATCGAGATGAAGATAAAAATAAGATAGTAAACAACTCCAGTTGCTGAGAATCTGAAAGTGAAACAGAAAGGCATTGCAAAGTTCAAGTAACCAACATTGTTCCTAGTGTTTTTTATTTTTGCTTCTAATACTAAAGCAGTTATTCTACAACTATTGTTTAATATCAAAATTATTGAATAGATATAAGAAATTGTAATAATTTGAAATCTTAAGCAACTGCATGTAGTTTATTTTAAAGATTGGTCTAATCTGCTCAACAATTACTCTTGTCTTTGGTTTGGCAAACTGACATATAAAAAAAAGTGGAATAACATTTCATTGTTGTGTGTTGTATGTTTAGTAGACTTTACAAAGAGGTTCTGAGTCTTGTTTGAACTTTAAGTGTTGATTGGTAACAATGTACACATATACAGGGGTATGTAGCCCAAGCTATGAGCTAACTCCATGCTTGCTTCTACACACGTCTTTGTCCAGTCCACAACTTACTGCATTCTCATGTGATGTGTCACTTTACATTACACTGTGGGCACGCCTGCTTCTCAGTCCCATATTAACCCTTGTTATGCTAGATATTTTTATACTTCATTAAACAGCTCAGAAGAAATTGAAACCTCGAAAAACACCAGCTACATTAGAGAGATTGGAAACAATGGAAGCATGCACTAAAATGGTGGGAGGAAAGGAAGAATGAAAGAAAAGCAGGTGGAAGAGACCAAACAGTACAGAAAAAGATCATGGGACAGCCTTGTTTAGTTAATTAGTAGAAAAAAAGTTACCCTAGTTTCAACCTTAAAATGGAGTTTTTTTCTGAACTTTATGGATCCCAAGATGTATGTTCATGCGTGATAACAAACATGGATTAATTTATAGCACATATATGAAACAATATGTGATGTTATCATGTAAACACTAGTAAACGTGTGCTGCACAAAATACTTGAGCTTGATTTTTAATTTCATTTTCTTGCAGTGTGCAAGTACCATGTGCTCAAGTAACAAGCTGCAGGAATACTTTTTATACAATACTGTTCAAATGCGCTGGGATTTTAAACTAAGCTGCCATTGCAGGAGTTTGAATAAAGTTTAAGTTTTAATGCTGATGTCAATTAGTTTTTATTTGATAAATAAGAGTATGTTAATTTGTTCAATACCAATGAGACACAATGACCATTGTGGTGAGTATTTTTGTCATAATGTGATTTGATATTGTTTAATCTGCCTAATCGGCCACAGCAGTACTG
This sequence comes from Sphyrna mokarran, assembly GCA_024679065.1. Classification (NCBI taxonomy): domain Eukaryota; kingdom Metazoa; phylum Chordata; class Chondrichthyes; order Carcharhiniformes; family Carcharhinidae; genus Sphyrna; species Sphyrna mokarran. The sequence goes on from JAGIQG010000011.1 coordinate 30,744,018, forward strand.
ACAGTTCAGTTAGAAATACACATCTGGAATTTTCTTTGACTAGCCAACTTGGACACCAGAAACAGGTCTAACTGGGCTCCACTTTAATGTCTGGGATTATGCATTGTTATGCTTTATATTCAATAGAAATTTTTGAAAACCCTCAAGGATTGTAATTTAGTTTTGAATTGAATGTATCTGCCTTGTAAATTGATAATCAATATTATATGTGGTTCAATATTGAGTCTTCTTCTTTGGCAGTCCCTCAGCGTCAATGATGACTTGCTTGTAATCTGGGGAGGTTGGTTCTGCAGTAGCTGAATAATTCAATCCTAGAGCCACAGACGCGGTCACAGGTTTGGCAGTGGTGCTTGATGATGTGGGTGGCACGTTCTGGATTCTCTGCTCTATTTCTGCTTTTTAGGCTTGGCCTTTGAGTTCGCCACTGTGACTCTCGAGGTGATTGGCGCTTTCACAGATTCTTCTTCTCTAGTTTGTGTGTTCTTAGCCCAGCAATTCCCACATAATGGAAAAGTGTGGAATTAATGTGGAAAAGTGTGAGGTAATGCACTTTGGCAGGAACAATAAATGTGTAGAGTATAGGGCTAATGGTAGGGCTCTTAATAGTGTTGAGGAACAGAAGGATCTTGGTGTATGTGTCAATAGATCCCTGAAAGTAGGCAGTCAAGTGGATAAAGTTGTTAAGAAGGCATATGGAGTCTTAGCTTTTATTGGTAGGGGGATTGAATTTAGGAGCCGCAGCATCATGTTGCAACTGTACAAAACTCTAGTGCGGCCGCACTTGGAGTATTGTGTGCAGTTCTGGTCGCCACATTATAAGAAAGATGTGGAGGCATTGGAGAGGGTACAGAGGAGGTTTACCAGGATGTTGCCTGGTATGGAGGGCAGGTCCTATGAAGAGAGGTTGAAGGATTTGAGGTTGTTTTCGTTAGAAAGGAGGCGGCTAAGAGGGGATCTTATTGAAGCATATAAGATGATTAGAGGTTTAGATAGGGTGGACAGTGATAGCCTTTTTCCTAGGATGGAGAAAGCTAGCACGAGGGGACACAGCTTTAAATTAAGGGGTATGAGTTATAGGACGGATATCAGAGGTAGGTTCTTTACTCAAAGAGTGGTTAGGGAGTGGAATGCCCTGCCTGCAGCTGTTGTAGATGCGCCAAGTTTGGTGGCGTTTAAGAGGTTAGTTGATAAGTATATGGAAGAGAAGGGAATGGTTTAGTTTGGAGGGGCATTGCTTTTTATTTTGGTCGGCACAACATCGAAGGCCGAAGGGCCTGTTCTGTGCTGTATTGTTCTATGTTCTATGTTCTATAACAATGAGGATGTTGCATTTAATGAGAGAGGTTTTCAGAGTGACTTGTAACATTTCCTCTGCCCTCCGAGTGTTCCCTTCCATTGCAGAGCTCGGACTAAAGCTCTTATTTGGGAGTCTTACGTCAAACATGCAGTCAAACTCATAGCTGGTTGAGTGTGAGCAGTGCCTTGATACTGAGAATATTGGGTTGGGAGGGGATACTTAGGCTGGTATACCTATCCAGTTGAGTAAATCAAGGCTGGAGTAGGATTCATCTTAAAGTTGTTAAGGCACAACTAAAGTCATTTTTTTTACCATTCCTATCAATAGATTCCCAAAGATTTTACAATATCTGTTAACTATGCAAGCATTTGTGGACTATCATTCAGCCTATCTGAATCTTTATCTTAGTTTTGCACTTGTTTTTCATTTTTGCAGTGATGTTAAACTTTTTTTTAGTGTGTTTTACTAATTTTCTTTCAAGTTACCATGTTGAGTTCCAAATTTTTTTTCAGTTTCAATGTTAACTTTAAACTCAAAAACCGGGTAAGATTTATGTTAGAAGTTAAACTGCTTTGAATCATTTTAATACAAAGGTAATTTTTTAAATTTTTTATCACGACATTACAGATTTGTAATATTTTTATGCTCTTATTACATAACTTATTTTGGTTAATTGGAAATTTCAGTTACTGAGAAACAAATATGAAAAAAAATCGGCCAATGGTTTTTGAGTAATTATATTAGGATTCAGTGCATGGGTAGATTCCTGTTGTTCAGCATTAGCACAAGAAGTTTCGTTTGTGTACAGTTAAGATATCTCCATAAATGATGAAGCACAAAATTCTTCCCCATAAATACAACAGATTGTTCCTTTGGCCATGTATTTTGACTAATAATTGTTTGCCTTTTATAAAATTCCTACAGAAATGGGATGACAATCACAGATCAGAGTATTTCTCTTTTGAAGGTTTGACCTATTTAAATTAAGTATTGATGATATTTGAGAACACAAGCACATAAGAAATACGAGCAGGAATAGACAACATAGCATGCCAACCTTTCTCCATCATTCAGTATGATCATTGTTGACCTTTGGTTTAAACTCTATTTTCCTGCCTGTTGCCCTATCTCCTGAGGGACAATAAGTTTATTCAATGATGGAGTATTATAATCCTCTGGGGTAGAGAACTCCACAGTTTCATACCTACTTTTGAGTGAAGAAATTTTTCTCATCTTAATCCTAAGTGAACAGTTCTATATCCTGAGACTGCCCCATCACACCTCTAAAGTTCTAGATTCCCCAGCAAAGGGAGACAACCTCTCAGTGCTTACCCTGTCAAACTTCTTTAGAATTCTGGATGTTTCAATGAAATCATCTCGTTACTCTAAACAGAGTGTCCAGGCCTAACTTACTGCCTATCAATCAGATATATTATTCTTGTTCCTTCACCTAAGTCATTAACAACGTTGTGAATAGCTAAGGCCCAACACCGATTCTTGCAGCAATCCATTCGTTCGAGCCTATAAAAATGAAAATATTTCCACCCAGTGATTCCTGTCCATTAACCAATCTTCTTGCATGTTAGTATATTATACCCAACTCCATGAGCTCTTATCTTGCATACTACCTTTTGTGTGACACTTTATCAGATTTATTTTCTTTCCAATTTTCTTAAAAGTCATATTTGGATTGCCAATTAACCATAAATAAATACCAGCTAACTTTTTGGAGAGTATTGCTCTTTTCTATTGGACAGTATTCATGAACAATCTATTCTATTCTCGGCCTTTTTAACCAGGTGTTCTTCTCCTTTGACTTACTGCTGATGCTGAAAACAGAAACCGAAAAGAGGAAGAATTTAGCCTGGCCAATGCACTTAACCAGCAAATCTTTTGGACTGTGGGAGGAAACTGGAGCATCTAGTTGATATTTGAATTAGTAATTTGTTTTCTTGTTGCACAGATAAACCATGTCACTATTATAAAACAGTAAGAATTTAGCAACACCAATTTATAATCCAACCGATTTATTTGATAGTAAAAAAGCGAGCTTTCGACTCCTGTGTCTTCATCAGGCAAATGCAGTGTTCTGGTCTGCAATAGCACACATCAGCACAGACAGTTACAGATTGCTGATTAGAATGCGAATCTTTACATCTAACCCGCTATTGAAGTGTTAAAGTGGCGAACAATGTGTGTGAAGGGAATCCTGAGCATTGTTGGAGAATTGTGTGTTTTCTCCAGACAGCACAGTAAGTGAGGTTTTTTGCTAACCCAGGCAAGTTACGGGGGTTACAGATAGTGTGTCATGAAGCCAAGATCCCTGTTAAGACCGTCCTCATGTGTGCGGAGCTTGGCTATCAGTCTCTGCTCAGCGACTCTGCGCTGTCGTGTATCACGAAAGCCCCCTTGAAGAACATTTACCCGCAGGTCGGAGGCCGAATGCCCATGACTGCTGAAGTGTTCGCCCACAGGAAGGGAACTGTTTTGCCTGGTGATTGCTGAGTGATGCTCATTCATCCGCTGTCGTAGTGTCTGCATGGTCTCCCCAATATACCATGCTTTGGGACATCCTTTCTTGCAACGTATTAGGTAGACAACGTTGGCCGAGTTGCAAGAGTATGTACCGTGTACCTGGTGAATGGTATCCTCACGTTTGATGATGTCGTCCATGTCTATGATCCGGCATGTCTTGCAGAGGTTGCTGTGGCAGGGTTGTGTGGTATTGTGGTCACTGTTCTCCTGAAGGTTGGGTAGTTTGCTGCGAACAATGATCTGTTTGAGGTTGTGCGGTTGTCTGAAAGCAAGAAGTGGGGGGGTGGGGATGGCCCTAGCGAGATGTTCATCGTCATCAATGATATGTTGAAGACTCCGGAGAAGATGTCGTAGCTTCTCCGCTCTGGGGAAGTACTGGACAACAAAGGGTACTCTGTCCACCGTGTCCCGTGTTCGTCTTCTGAGGAGGTCAGTGCGTTTATCGTTGTGGCACGTCAGGAACTGTCGATCGATGAGTCGAGCGCCATATCCTGTTCTCACGAGGGCATCCTTCAGCTTCTGGAGGTGTCTGTCACGATCCTCCTCATCTGAGCAAATTCTGTGTATACGGAGGGCTTGTCCATAGGGAATGGCTTCTTTAACGTGTCTAGGGTGGAAGCTGGAGAAGTGGAGCATTGTGAGGTTGTCTGTCGGTTTGCGGTACAGTGAGGTGCTGAGGTGACCGTCCTTGATGGAGATGCGTGTGTCCAAGAATGCAACTGATTCTGGAGAATAGTCCATGGTGAGTCTGATGGTGGGATGGAACTTGTTGATATCATCATACAGTTGTTTCAATGATTGTTCACCATGAGTCCAAAGGAAAAAGATGTCATCAATGTATCTAGTATATAACCTTGGTTGGAGATCTCGTGTGGTGAAGAAGTCTTGTTCGAACCTGTGCATGAAGATGTTGGCATACTGAGGTGCGAATTTGGTCCCCATGGCTGTTCCGTGTGTCTGGATGAAAAGCTGATTGCTGAAGGTGAAGACATTGTGGTCCAAGATGAAGCGGATGAGTTGTAAAATTGCATCCGGAAACTGGCAGTTGTTGGCATTGAGTACTGAGGCAGTTGCAGCAATACCATCGTCGTGGGGGATGTTGGTGTAGAGCGCCGAGACATCCATTGTGACAAGGAGTGTCCCTGGTTCAACTGCTCCATGTGTGCTGAGTTTCTGTAGGAAGTCTGTAGTGTCAAGACAAAAGCTGGGGGTTCTTTGTACGATGGGTTTCAGGATGCCCTCGATATAGCCGGAGAGGTTCTCACACAGGGTCCCATTGCCCGATACGATGGGACGGCCGGGTATGTTTGCCTTGTGTATCTTTGGGAGGCAGTAGAGATCTCCAATGCGGGGAGTACGTGGAATGAAAGCCCGGAGGGTGTTCTGAAGGTCCGGATCAAAGGTTTTGATCAGAGTGTTGAGTTGACGAGTGTGTTCTTTGGTTGGATCTGCTGGTAACTGTCTGTAGTGTTTCTCATTGTTTAGTTGTCGGTACACTTCTTCACAATAGTCCGTTCTGTTCAGTGTGACGGTGGCGCCTCCTTTGTCTGCTGGTTTGATGACAATGTTGTGGTTGGTCTTGAGAGCACGGATGGCCTTGCGTTGTACTTGGACTCAATGAGACAGCTAATGAACCAGAACAGCCGACAGAGGGATCCGCAGTGCAGCAACCGAAGAGGAATGAATCCAATTGGACTCCTCCGGAAGGCCGCTGCCCCCGACTGGACATGTATGCCCAAGCCATCAGGAGGTGCGTGAACACCAGATTTATCAACCGCACTTACAAGACAGTCCCGAACATCACCCAAGTACAACGCAAGGCCATCCGTGCTCTCAAGACCAACCGCAACATTGTCATCAAACCAGCAGACAAAGGAGGCGCCACCGTCATACTGAACAGAACGGACTACTGTGAAGAAGTGTACCGACAACTAAACAATGAGAAACACTACAGACAGTTACCAGCAGATCCAACCAAAGAACACACTCGTCAACTCAACACTCTGATCAAAACCTTTGATCCGGACCTTCAGAACACCCTCCGGGCTTTCATTCCACGTACTCCCCGCATTGGAGATCTCTACTGCCTCCCAAAGATACACAAGGCAAACATACCCGGCCGTCCCATCGTATCGGGCAATGGGACCCTGTGTGAGAACCTCTCCGGCTATATCGAGGGCATCCTGAAACCCATCGTACAAAGAACCCCCAGCTTTTGTCTTGACACTACAGACTTCCTACAGAAACTCAGCACACATGGAGCAGTTGAACCAGGGACACTCCTTGTCACAATGGATGTCTCGGCGCTCTACACCAACATCCCCCACGACGATGGTATTGCTGCAACTGCCTCAGTACTCAATGCCAACAACTGCCAGTTTCCGGATGCAATTTTACAACTCATCCGCTTCATCTTGGACCACAATGTCTTCACCTTCAGCAATCAGCTTTTCATCCAGACACACGGAACAGCCATGGGGACCAAATTCGCACCTCAGTATGCCAACATCTTCATGCACAGGTTCGAACAAGACTTCTTCACCACACGAGATCTCCAACCAAGGTTATATACTAGATACATTGATGACATCTTTTTCCTTTGGACTCATGGTGAACAATCATTGAAACAACTGTATGATGATATCAACAAGTTCCATCCCACCATCAGACTCACCATGGACTATTCTCCAGAATCAGTTGCATTCTTGGACACACGCATCTCCATCAAGGACGGTCACCTCAGCACCTCACTGTACCGCAAACCGACAGACAACCTCACAATGCTCCACTTCTCCAGCTTCCACCCTAGACACGTTAAAGAAGCCATTCCCTATGGACAAGCCCTCCGTATACACAGAATTTGCTCAGATGAGGAGGATCGTGACAGACACCTCCAGACGCTGAAGGATGCCCTCGTGAGAACAGGATATGGCGCTCGACTCATCGATCGACAGTTCCGACGTGCCACAACGATAAACCGCACTGACCTCCTCAGAAGACGAACACGGGACACGGTGGACAGAGTACCCTTTGTTGTCCAGTACTTCCCCGGAGCGGAGAAGCTACGACATCTTCTCTGGAATCTTCAACATATCATTGATGACGATGAACATCTCGCTAGGGCCATCCCCACACCCCCACTTCTTGCTTTCAGACAACCGCACAACCTCAAACAGATCATTGTTCGCAGCAAACTACCCAACCTTCAGGAGAACAGTGACCACAATACCACACAACCCTGCCACAGCAACCTCTGCAAGACATGCCGGATCATAGACATGGACGACATCATCAAACGTGAGGATACCATTCACCAGGTACACGGTACATACTCTTGCAACTCGGCCAACGTTGTCTACCTAATACGTTGCAAGAAAGGATGTCCCGAAGCATGGTATATTGGGGAGACCATGCAGACACTACGACAGCGGATGAATGAGCATCGCTCAACAATCACCAGGCAAACAGTTCCCTTCCTGTGGGCGAACACTTCAGCAGTCATGGGCATTCGGCCTCCGACCTGCGGGTAAATGTTCTTCAAGGGGGTTTTCGTGATACACGACAGCACAGAGTCGCTGAGCAGAGACTGATAGCCAAGCTCCGCACACATGAGGACGGTCTTAACAGGGATCTTGGCTTCATGACACGCTATCTGTAACCCCTGTAACTTGCCTGGGTTAGCAAAAAACCTCACTTACTGTGTGTCTGGAGAAAACACACAATTCTCCAACAATGCTTAGGATTCCCTTCACACACATTGTTCGCCACTTTAACACTTCAATAGCAGGTTAGATGTAAGGATTCGCATTCTAATCAGCAATCTCTGACTGTCTGTGCTGATGTGTGCTATTGCAGACCAGAACACTGCATTTGCCTGAAGACGACACAGGAGTCGAAAGCTCGCTTTTTTACTATCAAATAAATCGGTTGGATTATAAATTGGTGTTGCTAAATTCTTACTGAGTTCTTACCACCCCAATCCAACGCCGGCATCTGTACATCATGACTATTATAAAACAGGCATTGACACGTGCAGATGTGCAGTTGGTAACAAAGACACAAACTTTGCAGTATGAGCATATGTAGCCCAATCCCTTAAAATGTTGCTCCAAATTTTAAAGCCAGCTTGGCCTTTTGGCTAAGATGAAGCTCAGACCAAGTCCGGGAGCGGGTATAAATGCCTCATCCTGTTAGCTTGAATATTGATTGAGCACAAGATGTGATGTATAATACTTGTCTTGTCAGCTTGGTTCTGGTTTGTCCTTCATGTGGGAAATCTGGATTTCATTGGCTTTTTGATTAGGAATAAAAGGTAGCAAAAAAATGATGTTCCATCTTTCAGAAAAACAAGCAGGCAAAAATAATAAATAAAGACGGAAAACAAAACAAGTATTATAATAAAGGCAAATTAAGTATTTATTGATGATGATGACAGTTTGTTTTGGGGCATTAAGTCCATGTGGCTGAGCTCCTTCCTGTATGTTTTAAAGGTAAGATAATATAAGTGTTGACATTATCAAGCTGCTCTTTCCTGCGGCATCTTTACTTTCGATTTTCGCTTTCCTGCCACTTGTCCCCTGCTTCTTAAATTGCAACTTCTCGGAAACCACGTGTCGCTCTTCCCACTGCCTCCCCCCGGCCTGGACAGAGCTCGGCTGCGCCTGCAGCAGCAGGGAGGGTGAGACCGAGGCGGGAAGAGCCCGCGGGCCCCGCCCCCCGAACACTCCTCTCGGAACGCTGGCTGGCCGCTCAGAGGACGGCGCTCTGCGATTGGCTAGGCAGGATGTCAATCAGGCGCGTGGGCGGGGTTTCCCCTCTTCCCGCTTCCCCCAGCTGTTCCTTCCGCGTTTAGTCTGCACAGGGAGCCGCGGCTGGTGGAGATCGCTCTGCTGGGATCGGAAAGGGTGAAAGCTTGGTGCGGTCCCGCTGGCTCTGGAGTTTCAGTGCTCAGGTTTGGGCTGTTGTCTTCTTTTCTAATATGTATGCATGTCTGACTGTGGGTAAAAAGTCACCATGGTTCTAGATGATTTAACCTGAGAATTAACACTCCTCACGCAAGGGGTAAGGTTGAGAAGGTGGGCCTTCATGAATATTCTTATGCCGGTATGCCAGTTGAACCGGTGCTGTTGACTGTGGCTATGCAGCATGAACTAGCTGTCCAGCCAACTGAGTTAAACTGATATATACAGAAAATGCTGAAGAAATTCAGAGCGCCTGACAGCAACTGTGGCAAGAGGATATGATGGGGATGTGCTGTATTATACGCTCTCTCTGAGGCCAGAACTCTCCATTCACCTGACGAAGGAGCAAACCCCAAAAGTTTGTGAGTTTACTATCAAATAATTTGGTTGGACTTAAGCCTGGTGTTGTCAGACTTCTTACTGCGAGACGATAGAGCCAGCAACCTATTGGGAAAATGTTTAGCGTGGGTGAACTTCTCGACTTCAGGACTAGATTTTACAAAATAACTTACAGGGACGTGTGGAAGTTTTCTAGTTCTTTTTGCAGAAAGGTAGAGACCAAGCACAGATTGTGGGAATTTTCAAATCAAAGTAAAATTTCACAAAAAATGCAAGTGTCCAAGTTGGCACCTATGCAAAAGAAAAGATGGGTTCATGTTGTGAGGTGAGACTGCTGCGATTTTGGTTTTACCCGCATTGCTGAAATGTATGTTATGGGCCAAAATAATGAGGCACCAAACTAAAGATGCACATAAAAAAAAAAGTTGCTTGCTGGGTTCCTCTGATAATCATGTAGCCTTTTTAGGATAGTAAAGAGGGGTTGGGGTGACGCAAAGAATCAGGATATTTACAGAAGGAGGCCATTCAGCCTATGCAGACTCCCTGCAGAGCAATTCAGTTCATCCCACTCTCTTGTAAACCTGCAATTTCTTTTCCTTCAGCGGCATTCCTGATCATAAGCACATGCTGCAACAAGTTTGTTTACCTTTGTTTCTTTTACTAGTCCCTTTAAATTTGTATCCTCTGCTCAACTCTTTTGCCAATGGGAACAGCTTCTCTATATCCACTCGTTTAGACCCCTCATTGTTCTGAACATCTCACTTGAATCCTCTCTCACCCTTTGCTAAGGAGAATAACTCCAGTCTGTCCAGTCTAATCACGTAAAGAACAAGCCTTATCCCTGGAACTGTTTTCGTGAACTTTTCCTTGGCATCAATCTCCAATAAAAGGATGCAAACGATCCTTGGTGGAATAAGGCAAATTAAAGCCTTTGCAAGTGTCTTTTTCAGTTATCTGTATAAATTAAAATATACTTTTCTACCCTATTATACTTCATAATTTTCTTTTTTTTTCATGCTGCCATGGCTGGGGTGCCTTTTGCAGCGCAAACACTGATTATCCAGAAATACATTCTTGTTTTTAGTTTTGGTACAGTTGTGACCACCAGTAAGATTTTTCAAAAAAACTTAAAATATTTTTGTTTAAAGGATTATATATACATGATGTATTCCAAACAAATGGATTGTTGAGTCTTCTAGATCAATTTTGGGAAAATTGTGGACAATTTTGCAGAGGAGAACACTGACTCTGTCTTGAGTTGTTGCAAGTTGAACTTTCACCTTGATTCATATTTTTTTTCTAATCCTTCCCTATTGTAGCTGAAATGGCAATGTACAGTATTTGGAGGGTTTGTGTAAAACGTGGCAAAGACTTTCAAAGCCAAAAAATCAGGTTTGGTCTAAAGAGGGAATCTGTTTTGTCTAGCAGAGGGATGTGTTAAATGTAAGCTGGCATGAAAGTTTGAAGTGAATTTCAGAACTGCAGGTATATACAAAAGTGAGTGATAAAGATTTATTTGTAAGATTTGAATATGTGAAATGATTTGACTTTTAACTTTTGTACTGTTAAACATTTACTATTTACACATTGACGAAAGCATAATAATTTTAAAATTATGGAAAATGGATAAAATATGATATTGATTGTTCTACTAGTAATCTGCTTCACAGTGGTATTTTCATTAAATACAAGGTGATGTGATTTATATTCTTTAGTCAGCTGATCTTAATGAGCAACCTATACTGAACTTGGAGAAAAACAGAAGAAATTAACATTTCAAATTGAGCATTTCTGTTGAATATGATTATATGGAAATGGGAGTGATAATGCAATTAACCTTAGCAGGCAAAGCGTACTGCTTCTATATGTAAAATCCATAAACTGGCCTTAAAAATAAACTTGTATTATTCTTTGTAAATTTCAGTGGCAGTGCTGGGCTGACAGGAGGAATCTTGGCTGTAATGATCAGTGATATGGTAGCTTGCAGCTATGCAAAAGCCACACAGCATGAATTGGGAATGCAATTGTTTAGCAGACTGCGCACCAACAAGTTGAAGTTGAAGTTTAAAAGCAAACTTTTGAGTTCACTAAACTTAATTTATTGGTAATTAAGGACTTGGCAAAGATTAATGCAAATCTAGTATGAATAAATGTATAATAAACCAGTTGCATATTTTTACAAATCCAAATATTTATGGAGGCTGGTTGCAAATGATTTTTAAAATCAATAAGTGTTTTATCAAGTTTAGTGTCAGCCAAGGAAAGGATTGCAAAGTCAATTCTGATTAGGAGTGAAAGTAGTAGGGTAATTGTGATGGGGGACTTTAACTTTGCTAATATTGGAATAGCTATAGCTCTAGCTCGTTAGAGGGGTCAGTTTTCGTACAGTGTGCAGGAAGGTTTTTTGACTCAGTATGTAGATAGGCCAACTAGAGGTGAGGCTACATTGGATTTGGTGCTGGGCAATGATCCAGACCAGGTGTTAGGCTTGGAAGTTAGTGAACATTTTGGTGATAGTGACCACAATTCGGTTACGTTCACCTTAGTGATGGACAGGGATAGGCATGAAGCTGGGGGCTGTAGTTATAGCTGGGGGAGGGTAATTATGAGGCCATCAGGAGAGAATTAGGGTGCGTAGATTGGACTAGGGAACTACAGGGACTGGGAACATCTGGAATGTGGTGCTTATTCAAGGAGCAGCTGCTGAGAGTCCTTGATAAGTATTTCCCTGTCAGGCAGGGAGGAAATGGACGAGTAAGAGAGCCTTGGTGTACGAAAAGAGTTGATTTGCTGGTTAAGAAGAAAAAGGAGGCTTATGTCAGGATGAGGCTTGAAGGCTCAGGTAGTGCACTGGATAGCTATAGATTAGCTAGGAAGGAGGTAAAAAGTGAATTGAGGAGAACTAAGAGGGGACACGAGAAGATGTTGGCTGATAGGATTAAGGAGAATCCTAAAGCTTTCTTTCGATATGTTAAGAATAGAAGATTGGTTAGGGCAAGATTAGGGCCAGTCATAGACCGCAGTGGGAAGTTGTGCGTGGAGCCTGAAGAGATTGGTGAGGCACTGAATAAATATTTCTCTTCGGTATTCACGCAGAGTGCTGGAAATGTAGCTATGGAGAACACTGAGGTACAGGGTTGCAAATTGGGAAGTATTGTAGTAGATAGGGAGGATGTGCTAGAAATTCTCGAGGGTTTGAAGTTGTATAAGTCCCCTGGGCCGGACGGGATTTACCCTAGGATTCTCTGGGAGGCAAGAGAGGCGATTGCAGAGCCTCTGGCTCTGATCTTCAGGTCGTCGTTGGTTACGGGTGTGGTTCCGGAGGACTGGAGGATAGCGAATGTGGTCCCGTTGTTCAAGAAGGGAAGAGAGACCTTCCAGGGAATTATAGGCCAGTGAGTCTTACTTCTGTTGTGGGCAAAGTATTGGAGAGAATAATTAGGGATAAGATTTATAGTTATTTAGAGAGAAATGAATTGATTGGGGATAGTCAGCATGGTTTTGTGAAGGGTAGGTCCTGCCTTACTAACCTCATTGAGTTTTTTGAAAAAGTGACTAAGGAGGTGGATGGGGGTAAGGCGGTTGATGTGGTATATATGGACTTTCGTAAGGCGTTTGATAAGGTGGCCCATGGAAGACTTCTGCAGAAAATGCAGATGTATGGGATAGAGGGTGATTTAGCTAATTGGATTAGGAATTGGCTAGCTGATAGAAGACAGAGGGTGATGGTTGATGGGAGATATTCATCGTGGAGTTCGGTGACAAGTGGTGTACCTCAGGGGTCTGGTTTGGGGCCCCTGCTGTTTGTAATTTTTATAAATGATCTGGATGAGGGTATTGAAGGATGGATTAGTAAATTTGCAGATGACACTAAAGTCGGTGGAGTGGTAGATATTGAAGAGGGGTGTTATAGTTTGCGGAGGGACTTGGACAAGTTGCAGAGCTGGGCCGAGAGGTGGCAAATGGAGTTTAATGTGGAAAAGTGTGAGGTAATGCACTTTGGCTGGAACAATAAATGTGTAGAGTATAGGGCTAATGGTAGGGCTCTTAATAGTGTTGAGGACCAGAAGGATCTTGGTGTATGTGTCAATAGATCCCTGAAAGTAGGCAGTCAAGTGGATAAAGTTGTTAAGAAGGCATATGGAGTCTTAGCTTTTATTGGTAGGGGGATTGAATTTAGAGCCGCAGCATCATGTTGCAACTGTACAAAACTCTAGTGCGGCCGCACTTGGAGTATTGTGTGCAGTTCTGGTCCCCACATTATAAGAAAGATGTGGAGGCATTGGAGAGGGTACAGAGAGGTTTACCAGGATGTTGCCTGGTATGGAGGGCAGGTCCTATGAAGAGAGGTTGAAGGATTTGAGGTTGTTTTCGTTAGGAAGGAGGCGGCTAAGAGGGGATCTTATTGAAGCATATAAGATGATTAGAGGTTTAGATAGGGTGGACAGTGATAGCCTTTTTCCTAGGATGGAGAAAGCTAGCACGAGGGGACACAGCTTTAAATTAGGGGTATGAGTTATAGGACGGATATCAGAGGTAGGTTCTTTACTCAAAGAGTGATTAGGGAGTGGAATGCCCTGCCTGCAGCTGTTGTAGATGCGCCAAGTTTGGTGGCGTTTAAGAGGTTAATTGATAAGTATATGGAAGAGAAGGGAATGGTTTAGTTGGAGGGGCATTGCTTTTTATTTTGGTCGGCACAACATCGAAGGCCGAAGGGCCTGTTCTGTGCTGTTATGTTCTATGTTTCTATTGTTGGCCTTTTCGCCTGAATCACAGGGTTTTGGGTTCAAATCCCATGCCTTGACTTGAACACCGTTGTAAGGGCTGATGCTTCAGTGCAGTACTGAGGGAGCGCTACACTGTTGTTGATATGTTCTTCTGAAGAGACATTCAACCAAGGCCTGACCACCTCCTGAGATGGATGTAAAAGTTCCTATATTTCCGCAGAAGAGCAAGGAATATCCTATTCAATATTTATCCATCAGTCAACACGACAAAAATGATTATCTAATCATTGTCACATTCCTGTTTATAGGAGTTTGCTGTGTGACAATTGGCTGTAAGGTTTCCTACACTGCAACAGTGATTACACTTCAAAATGTAGAGATGCCAGCATTGGATTGGCGTCAGCACAGTAAGACATCTCGCAACACCAGGTTAAAGTCCATGGACTACTTCAAACGTAGTTCGTTGGCTGCAGAGCATTTCGAAATGCTCTATGTTCATGAATTGCACTTGATAAATGCGAACCTGCTTTGCCATGTTATTTTCAATATGCAAACTATCACTCCTATGAATTAAGGTAGTTTTTTTTCTGTACAATTTCTCTGTCAATGGGACTTCAGAAAATTTTCAATGCTGAATTTCTCTTATATAGGCTCCTCTCAGTTATCTTGAACTCAAAGAATCGCACATTAAACAATAAACATATTAGACTGTGGTGTGATATGAATTGAATATTTTGGCTGGGTGACAATCAAAAAGTCCCAAATTACTTAACGTTTAGTGATTTGTTAGGCCGGTGAGACAGGATTTCTATCTATTGGTGGTCCGGAGAGAATTAATTTAGATACTTATTTCGCTGAAGTGGGGGCAATTAGATGTGGCTTACAGACTCAAACCAATTTTACTTTTGGGCTTATGGATAGCAGACTGGGCAACAAGCTCGGGAAGGAACAGTGCTTGGCTTACTTGTTTGAGTTGTCAATGACGCCACTGTATTTCTTATCAGTCTTCTCTTGAGGCTTTTGATGAATCTTGTCTAGAGCAGGAGAGATATGCACTAAGTGGTCAGATGAGTCAACATGGCACATCATTAAACAGGAGAACAACATGGAACTCGACCTTGGATTTTCACGCTCTCCCCTCAAGACTCTTGGGCATGCATACCAAAAAAAATCACACTTCCCTAATTACTATTGTGGCTATTAACAAGAAATCAAGTTGAATTATGGCACATATTTTAATGAAAATAATTTTGCAACTATAGGAACATGAAGCTATGTCAGTAATTGCCTAAAATCCCTAATGTGGACTGAGAGCATGTTTCTTGCACCATTATAACTAGATGTCTGGAGAATTGGTTTATTTTGAAACAAAACATTCCCGTTGTTTGCATCGTGGTTGCCACTGTTCTGTGCTGTTTTTCTCCACCTGTGTTGATCAGGAACTGCAATTTTTTAATTCTACCCCCGCACCCCCATCCTTGCCTGTTCTTTTCCTGGTCACTGTGCACTCCATCTGGTGGGAGTAACAGCAGTCTGCAAAGCTTGAGACTGCATCTGCCAATCCATGCGAGAATTGCTTTTTAACAAATTCCATTTGTTTAGTGTGATCCCACAAGCTTCAGCCAGATGTCTTCACTTTGAAAAGGCGCACCTATCTCTGAAAGTGATGTGAACCACATTTTAAAATCATTCATTTGTGTGCTACGAGCTTTGAGAAGGTAACTGTGAACTACCTCCTTGAACTGCTGCATTCTTTGTAGTTTAGGTACACTGTAGTACCATTATGGATGGTGTTCCAGGATTTTGGTCTACCAATGATGAAGGAAAAGCAGGAAGATTTCTGACTTTTAGGGAAACTTGCAGCTGGTGATGTTCGCATATGCCTGCTGATCTTATTCTTCTAGATATTTGGGTTTGAAAGGTTCAGACTTGGCAAGTTATTGCACTGCATTTTATGGATGGCATACTCTGTTGTCACGTTGTGCCCATGATGGAAAATGTGCACATTTAAGTGGCTGGATGGGGTGGGCTGGATGGTATTGAACTTCTTGTGTACAGCTGTAAACCAGTGGCGTGTAAGCTATCACACTCTTGATTTCTGCCTCGCATATGGTGGAAAAGTTTTGAGGTCAGGAAACTAATACCACAGAATATTCAGCTTCTGACTTGCTTCTGGAGCACAGTGTTTATTGCCTTGTCCAGTTAGGTTTCTAATCAACAGTTACAATCAAGGTGTTTGATGATAGAAATTCAAATGACTGTCCGAAGGAGGTAAGATATAGAAAAACCAAGCAAGACTGCATGCAAAAATAAGTTCGTAAACTTTTATTGTGCAGATCAAAATGTAATCTCTACTTCATGATCTTTTTCTTGTGCTGCTTGCAACAGTGCCTAGGGTATTAACCTTCCATTAAGGTTGACAGACTAAGTGAACGTGCAAATAAAAACAAAATGCTGTGAATGCTGGAAACCTGAAATGAAAACAGAAAATGCTGGATAACTTTAGCATCTGTGGAGAGAGAAATAGAGTTAAGTACACAAGTGTTATACAATGTCAACTCTGTTTCTTTCTTTGCTGATGCTATCGAGCCTGCTGAGACTATTCAGTATTTTCTCTTATTTGGAATTTAAAGGTGCATGGACACTCAGCTTGTCTTCTTTTGATGCATTCTTTGGAATTAGTTTGCTTAATTTTTAAAGAATTGGGCACAAATCACATCTCACTGTGCTCATTTTCCTGGGGACAACCAAGGGAAGCAAAAAAGGGTCAGTTTCAAGGAGCCAAGTCCTATACCTTTAAAGACGATTGCAATACGTGCAACTCTAATTTTCATCCCACAAATAGTAAATGAAATGAATGCTCACTCTATGTCTAATCATTGCTGATGTGGAGATGCCGGTGTTGGACTGGGATAAACACAGTAAGAAGTCTCACAACACCAGGTTAAAGTCCAACTAGTTTATTTGATAGTAAACCCGCAAGTTTTCGGAAACGGTGTTCCTTCATCAGGTGTGTGGAAGGAAGTGTTCCTTCATTCCTGATGAAGGAACAGCGTTTTTGAAAGCTTGTGGGTTTACTGTCAAATAAACTGGTAGACTTTAACCTGGTGTTGCAAGACTTACTGTAATCATTGCTGATACATGGGGAATTTCCCACTATTTAAATAGAGAAATGGGATTGGTTTATGTTTCATAAGTAGCTTATGATGATGTTGCTTAATCTAAAACATGACCGTGTAGTAACATGTTAGCCAAGATAATTTCATTGAGTTCTGAAACACGACTTGAACCCAGAAACTGCTAAACTATAGATGACATCCTGACGTATGCTGTTCTGATACTACTAGAAATTCATAATGTGTTGTTTAAATCCAAGTATAGTTGTTCTTATCTATCTATTGTATAATTAATTCAAGATTTCAGAAATTTATACGACGGACGTTTAATTGAAGAGAAAATATACAGTCTGTTTGCTGTTTTGAGTTCACTAGCCTATTGAGGGCAATATCCAGATTTCCTCCAATGCAGAGGTTTCTCTGCAATAAACCAATCAAGATTCAATATTTTGCAGCACTATTGATGTAGTAGGAGTTGGAGACTCCATGCATGGATTGATAGATTTGCTGACATTTGTAGTTAACATGCACGATGATGAAAAATGGAAGTGTTGATTTGTGGTGACAGTGAAGGTTTGGTGAAATGGAGGAGGTCATTCTCAATCCAGAAGAAACTAGTAGGTATAGTCCACAGTACAACAGCTCCATATTTAATGCTAATTGACAATTCTGTTCACTCATATGTCACAAAGATACTTTGTAAATAAAAATGTAACAAGAAATTGAGTCTTTGTAACATTTAACATGTTAATCACTGTGCTGCCATGCCACCCCTATGGGAGTGGGAGGAGCAGAGGGTTGGAGCGCCAGCAGGAGGTGAGACTAGGTAGGGATAATTTTTCTTAATTTGAAGTGTGATTATTTTAAAATATTCCAAATGTATTTTTTAAAAATTTCATGTAGGTGACTCATACACACGTTCTGCAGAATGTCACAGTGGTACCAACTACAACAGTTAGACTCCAAATTCCTTGAGCAAGTTGATCAGCTCTATGATGACAACTTTCCAATGGAAATCAGGCAGTACCTTGGACAGTGGCTGGAGACTAAAGACTGGTAAGAATACTTCAATTCCAACTCAAAAAGCTAATTAAAGGTTAGAATCATCATACAGAAAGAGGCGATCTGACCCATTGAGCCTGCACCAACAACAGTCCCACCCAGGCCCTATATTCATAATTCTCCATATTTACCCTGCTAATCTCCCTGACTGTGGGAGGAAACCCATGCAGACACACGGAGAATGTGCAAACTCCACACAGTTACCTGAGGCCAGAATTGAACTCTGATCTCTGGCACTGTAAGGCAGCACTGTTAACCACTGTGCTACCCACACTGCCACCATGTTGCCCTAAAGCAGAAATGTTGGGGGATGGTGAAGGAGGAATGAAGTTGGTTTTGGCAATGTGCAAAATGTGAGATAGCAAATCGCCCAGTTCACATCTTACACATTTCTTTTGATGGGCACAGAATTCTGGAGTTGTTAACATCATTTTTGTTTTGCTATTTTTACATTATTACTGAAGAACAATTTCAACCATTTCTGTTGTATCTCTCTACTTTTTCACTGGCTGAGCTGATTGATTTATCACTTACTATTTTATGTTGTCAGGGAACACGCTGCCACAAATGATTCGATGGCCACAGTCCTGTTTCATGAGCTACTAGTGCAGTTGGATGACCAATACAGTCGATTTTCCTTGGAGAACAACTTTCTGCTTCAGCACAACATCAGAAAAATCAAACGCAACCTGCAGGTATGGATTGGAGCTTCCATGTGCTGCTCATTATCCAACTTACAAACAGCAATTATGTCAGTGCCTGAGTGACCAGTTTCCTAACCCAGCTGCTTAAAACAGATTTCACAAAGCACTACAGCAAAGATGAATTAGCATCCAATGTAAAATTGATTGGCTCAATTTCAAATTCTATGTTTGCAAATTATTCTGTCTTCCAATGTTGTGTCGCTGATTTTCTAGTATAGCAAGGATGAATATTATTAAAATAGTTCAATGCAAAATAATATTGAGAATAAACATCTCATTGCATAAATTAGCCTGTAAGAAGTCTCTCACACCAGGTCAAGGTTCAACAGGTTTATTTGGTAGCAAAAGCCACTAGCTTTCAGAGCACTTGTTGCCCCTTCATCAGGTGAGTGGCTTTTGCTACCAAATAAACCTGTTGGACTTTAACCTGGTGTTGTGAGACTTTGTACTGTGTTTGCACCAGTCCAATGCTGGCATCTCCACATCATGTCTATACTAACCTGTATAGTAACATTTACTGGACAATAAATCAAATGAATAATGAATAAATTAAGTAAGCCGAGGTATTATGCAATTTGCTCATTTGGTTCATTTATATTAATTGATTTGCTTGATATTGTTTCTAAACAAAAAAAAACCTGAAACACATTTTAGGTTGATAAGCCAATTTTACATTAAATAATGTATATGAAATTATGGGGATATTATGATGAAAACCAATCTCGGGGAGACTTCAACATAATTACTGTTTATAAGTTAGATAATGAACAGTCCAAAGATATGCAGGTTATGTGGATTGGCTGTACTAAATTTCCCCTTAGTGTCCAGTGATGTGTAGGTTAGGTAGATTAACTATGATAAATGCACAGGGTTACAGGTATAAGGATAGAGAGGAGGGCCAGGGGAGGAGGATCTTTCAGAGTTGGTGCAGGTTTGATGGGCCAAATAGCTCCTCTGCAATGTCTTTCTATAAAATGTGTGGATGCACAACATAAACATTTTCTTCTTTTAAAAAAAATTCCCGTCTGGAGGGCAATTCAGACCTGTTGATTTTAATGCAATAAACTTTTCTGAGTAATATACTATTCCAATAAATGCATAATGTATAATTTGGTGTCCATAATAATGGTATTATTCCATTTGCAAAGCACATACTGATTGACTTGATTACAAATTGCAGGTAAATTAGTAGGTTTGATTAAATTTTATTTACTGTATAAGCACATATCAAATATATTGGAGCTATCTTTTTTTAGGTTTTCTTCCAAGAAGAGCCTATTCTGATGGCTCTGACTATATCTAACTGCCTAAAAGAAGAAAAGAAAATCTTGGAAAATGCCCTGAAAGCTGAACAGGTAATTCTTAATTCAACATATTTCAATTTTGCCTAAAACAGCATTTTTTTTTCATGTTCAGTGCTTTAAAACAATTGAAGTGAATGACCCTGTTCATTGTGACCTAAAGCTAGTAATGAATTGCAGTAAATCATTTTGAAAACATTTTTCATTTTGCTTCCCATTATCTCTTTATAAGAACAGGAAATGCAATTGTGTGTATGAATCAGTCAAGAATAGGAACAACTTTGAAGTGAGCCCCTCTCAGCTCTGCTATAAAGGCCAAAGAAGAAGACCTAATCTTCGGGCAAAAAAAAGGCTGCTGGTTTCATTGAAGCAGTCATGGATTATTGGAAGTTGTGTCAAGGAATTTTGTGGCTATGCTCAAATGTATTTGGGAATTTGCTTCTATATTATCTTGCGTGGCATTAGTGTTCTGCTTTCTTTGCTGCACAATCTTGTAATAGGAGTTCGTGCTTGCGCACCTGGTTGTTGCAGAATGGATCGAATAGATTGAAGCCTTTGACGGAGTTACCCTTCTTCCATGTACTGCTCCGTTTGCAGATCAACGGAAATACTGAGGCCCAGTCCATATGAAGTGAGCAATACATTGTTTTTTTTAAGAGGTCAGCATATCTGCTTTTTTGACACCCCCTTGACTAATGCCCACCTTGGTGCCAGTTGAGTCTGACCATTCTAGTAGAAACTCAGGGTCCTGCAGCCTCATCTCATGGGTTCAAACGTCCAGAAGATATTGGCCATGATCATCTCATTCTGGTGTTATCGTGTTCAAGCGTTCCCAGGTAAACAGCAACAGCTTTGCTGAGACATAATAAAAATAGTTGAGTTCAGAAACCTTCTTTCAAGAAAATATTGATAAGTTGGTTGAGAAATGATGGGAATGTGGTAATATCATTCGCTGTTAGGTTGCCCTCTTGTTATATGGTAACTTTGGTACTTCGTCCTGTTTCCCAAAGTAAAAATCATCAATTCAAAGTTTAGGAAATGTTTACTAAGTTTCTGATCATGCATATTTCCCCTGGAGAACTCCTTTACATTTGTACTTCTAGTGAATTTTTCTGTGCTACATGAAGCACTGGACTTTCCAATAGAGTAGGAATCCTGCTCAGGAAACAGGTGGTTGGATCATTTGGTCTCTTCCCCTCTTCACTTCCTCCAGTTCTCAGAGACAAATTGCTTTTTCTAACTTCCTACCTCAGTATGGGGCGGAATTGAATCTAGCTGGTGTAGCTCCCTCAGATGCTGGCTGTCTCAATTATGTCATCAGGATTCAAATGTTCCAGCTATCATCTTTAGTAGTGGTTTCTACGATTCTGAATTTCAAATGGGTGTGCAGCACTTGTGCAGAAGGAGTGAAAATTTAGCCCAATTTCTCCAAATTGTGGGAGGAAGAACATCACCAGCATATTTATATTTGCAATATGTTTGAATTTGTAGAATCAAGTTGGTCTGGTCCAGAATACTGTAATTCAGGATAAGCAGAAACAACTGGATCAAAAAGTGAAGAACATAAAGAGCAATGTTCAGGTATGTATATGGTCACCTGCTTCCTCTTGAATCCACATCATAACTTAAATGTTGATTGAATAGAAGTGTATTTCTAATCAGAATCTTAATTTAAATCACATCTGAAATTTGAGCTGGGATAGAGCACAGGAAGATTGGGGTTCCTTGTATCATTTGCTTTAATTTGCATCATTACAGGACTGAACTTGTTATAAAATGTGTTTCTACTCTCTACCGTCCGAATAGCCCTTCCAGCAGTGGTTGGGCCATTGTTTGTGGTTAAATTTGGATTGATAAGCTGTTCAAACATTGAGATCATCTTGTGCATTGTTCCAATGAATAACAAAATGGGAATCTGGATTTGTTTTGAAAATAATGTTCTGTTTGCAATCTTTCCTCTAAATTAATAAGTACTAGAAATTTTTGCATTTAGAAATGCATATTATGTAATTACAAGTAGATAGCTTCAATAGAAAAATGATCAGGCCTTTTGTGGCAAGGTTTGAACTTTACGTGTCTCTTTATGAGCTTTCAAACTGACTTCCAGTATAAGCAATCTGGTGCATCCTTTGTGATGTTGACATAAGTAATGGATCCCAATTTTGATGCTCTCAAGTCTGTGTCCTTTTCTATTTTGAGAGAATCTGGTCCACATGTGTTTGCATTATTTGTAACAAGAGCCTGTCAGATGATGCTAAACATTTTTGGGCTCCCTTCTGTTCTCTCAAATCTGAATTTAACTTCTGATTCCCAATGCCCCAAGATCTTCTTTTGTTTAAATCCCCCTTATGGCAAAGAGCCTCATTCTCAGTGCAACTCTTACAACGTATTCCTTGGCCTAGTTTCCTAACTGTATTCTCCAACTTCAACCTCTTGTGCATCATTTTTCTGGCCCAACCACATCACTTCTGGGCATAGCATCACATTTTTCTCCACTTCGATCTTTTTTTAAAACCCATCCACTTGACCAAATTTTTGATCTCACTTCATATTCTATCCTTGGCTTCTGTCCCATTTTATCATTGTTCTTCTGACATTTTTCTACATTGATATGCTAGTTTTAGCTGTCATGATAATGGTGTGTGCTGTCTTTGCTTCTACTTTAGTAACTTGTTTTTATCAGCCAATGGTGGATCATTGTGTATTTTTAAAAATCTAAAGCTTAGGCCACAATCTTCTGGACCTCAATGTCAGAACCAAAAGGCATCCTGAGCATGGATTTCCTGACAGCAAGAATAGTTCACCAATCTTCCAGGAGGCAGGCTCTCAATTCTGTTATGGGATCTGGCAGCTCTGTATACGTAAGCTGTTAATGAATGAAGATTTAGTGGCATAAACATATTTTATTTACAGATGCAGAGCATTAACATAAATATTGTGCTTCTTTTCCATTTCTTTGTGAAATAGCTACAGTAATTATTTCAGGATTTGTACTTTTGTTTTTGGACAAGAACTATCTTTCTGTAACATGAGCTTCCTGCGTCTCTTGGTTCATTTTTGAGTTGTGACATTTGGAAGGCGTATTGCGTGCATCATGATTTATTTCTATTTGACATCAAACTGAAAGGATAGAAGACTTTTATAATTCATCAACAGAATTACCCAAATCCATTTATGAAAGAGTAACCTAGATTTATTTACAATGGGGTGAAAATATGACCTTCAACAAATCCGATTGTGCACATGTAATTTGAGAATTTGTATTTGTTAAATTTTTTAATTACCTGTGTCATCCAATACTAAGTGTTAGTAAAATGAGTCAAATTCTAGCCTGCAAGTCAGATGTCACTGCTGCAAACTCCATTTCCATGATTTGAATATAATGATGTCATGATAATGTGGTAAATTGGATCAGCAAATTTGCTGATGATACAAAGATTGGAAGTGTAGTGGATAGTGAGGAAGCTTTTCAAAGCTTAGAGGGATTTGGACCAACTAGAAAAATGGGCTGAAAAATGGCAAATGGAATTTAATGCAGACAAGTGTGAGGTATTGCATTTTGGAAAGACAAACCAAAGTAGAACATACAGGGTAAATAGTAGGACTCTGAAGAGTGCAGTTGAACAGAGGGATCTGAGAATACAGGTACAGAATTCCCTAAAAGTGATATCACAGATGGATAGGGTCGTAAAGAGTGCTTTTGGTACATTGGCCTTTATAAATTGGAGTATCGAATATAAAAGTTATGGTAAGGTTGTATAAGGCATTGGTGAGGCTGAATTTCGAGTATTGTGTACAGTTTTGGTCACCTAGTTACAGAAAGAATGTAAATAAGGTTGAAAGAGTACAGAGAAAGTTCACAAGGATGTTGCCAGGACTTGAAAAGCTGAGTTACAGAGAGAGATCGAATAGGTTAGGACTTTATTCCCTGGAGCGTAGAAGAATAAGGGGAGATTTGATAGAAGTGTATAAGATTTTGATGAGTATAGATAAAGTAAATGCAAGCAGGCTTTTTCTACTGAGGCTAGGGGAGAAAAAACCCAGAGGGCATGGGTTAAGGATGAAAGGGTTTAAAGACAATATTAGGGGGAGTTTCTTCACACAGAGAGTGGTGGGAGTGTGGAATGAGCTGCCGGATAAGTGGTAAATGTGGGGTTACTTTTAATATTTAATAAAAAACTTGGATGAATTCACAGATGAAAGGAGTGTGGAGGATATGGTCCAAGTGCAGGTCAGTGGCTCTAGGCAAAAAATGGTTTGGTAGAGACAAAAAGGGCCAAAAGGCCTGTTTCTGAGCTGTAATTTTCTATGGTTCTATGAACACAGTCTCGGCTTGACACATCAATGGTGTTCCACGGTGTACTACATTATTCAAAATGCCAACTTTTGATTGAATTATTAAAGTGCTCCCTATTGTCAACTGGAAATAGAAGATTCACCTTGGTAGAAGAAGCAGGAAATCTCTTGCTTCACATGTTCCAACCAAAACTCTCAAAAGAAAGCTGATCCTTTACCCTCTTTGTGGGGTCACATTGGGCGATTTTTGTTTTTAAAATTAATTCATGAGATGCAGATGTAACTCGCTAGGCCAGCATTTACTGTCCATCTCTAATTGCTCTCAAAGATGGTGTGCTGTCTCCTTGAACATCTGTATTCCCTGTACTGTAGGTACACTTATGGTGCTGTTAGGGAAGGAGTTCAGCAACAGTGAAGGAATGGCAATATATTTCCAAGTCAAGATGGTAGATAGCTTGTACAGGAACCTCCAAGTGATGATGTTCCTTGTGGCTGCTGCCTTGCACTTATAGAGGGTAGTGTTTGTGGGTTTGGAAAGGAGCCTTGATGAGTTTCTGCAGTGTCTACTATGTATTAGTGCTGAAGGGAGTGGGCCTCTGTAAGAGGGATAGCAATCAAAAGTGGACTGCTTTGTCCTGGATGGTATCCTATTTTGAGCGCTTTTGGAGCCATATTTATCCAAACAAGTGGCAAGTATTCCATCACATTCTTGTCATGCATCTTGTAGATTGTGGACAGGTTTTGAGGAATCAAAAAATGAATTACTCGCCACAGGATTCCCAGCCTCTGACCTTGTCCTAATTAAGTGTGTATATGTGTCTGTGCTTCGTGTAATTGCCTGTGAAGCACTTTGGGACATGAAAGACACGATACAAATATAGGTTTATTTGTCTTGATTTTGTGATTCTAGGAGATTGAACAAGAAATCAAGTCCCTTGAAGATCTTCAGGATGAATTTGATTTCAGATCCAAAACTTTACAAAGTCGCGGTAAAAATTTAATTTTATGTTAATGTGCTTACCAAGAATGCGAGTGAAAGAAAGTGTTTTTATGTTGCAATTCATCTTGGGATTTGTTGTGAATTGAAATTCTATGTAGCTTGTTCAATGTTTTGTTTCATTCTCATTTAATATTTGCAGAGCATGAAGTTAATGGTTTAGCTCAGAATGAAATTAAACAAGAAAAGCTCCATCTCCACAATATGATGCTCAAGTTGGATTCAAAAAGAAAGGTAAACCATGAGTTATAGTGCCGTGGTTATTTTTTTTAAACTTTACTGAAGCAAAAGTTTTATTTAAAGCTTTACTAACAAGACTAAAATACTTTAATAATTATTGTCATATGAAGCTTATGAGTAATCATCTGAGCTGTAGTTATTTTTCCAAATCTGGATTTTGAAAAGAAACCGAAATTCATTCATTTCGATAAGTGTGACCAAGTGGAATTGTTTATTTTATTGATCAGCACTTGAACTAGATAGCTTTCTAAAAAAAATCTTACACACTCAGTTCATTGAACAGTTGTCATTTTTTAAAAGGAAATTTGTGTATTTTAAATTATGATGGACTTTGCAGAGTTGCGTGCATGTGCACATTCTGTCTAACATTTTTACACCTTGTACACATTTTTTAAAATGTAGTTTTCACTGACTTGCTATATTGTCTTTTGTAGGATGTAATCAATAAAACTGCTACCCTGCTGAATGAAACAGAGGTAATTGAAAGCATTTTGATCAATGAAGAGTTGGTGGAATGGAAGCGGAGACAGCAGATTGCGTGCATTGGCGGACCACCAAACACCTGTCTTGACCAGCTGCAGCAGTGGTGAGCTTTTCAACCAGATGTAGCAACTTGGCTAACTCAACATAAGTTACTGATTTGAGTACATAACTTTCCAGAACATACCAGCAAGTTATTTGGGTGTTGTGGCCATTGAAGCTTTGCTTATGGTAAAACAATAATACGGCAATAAAGGGACATTAATTAAAGGACAGCTAACAAGTCTTTAACTCTTGTGTCATAGAACCATCTGGAAAATCACCTTATCTTCCCATCTGTCCTCTCCATTCTATTCCCTTTCCAGGCACTACTGGATGCTATTAAATGGCTTACTTGAACCATTTTCCATCCTACGTGCAATAACATTTTAATTCCAAAGTAACACTAATCTGTTATGTGAAATGTTCACGTTTTCCATCAGCTTGAGGCATATCTAAGCTTGGAAATGAAGGAAACCAATAGGACTTAGTTTGGATGCCCTTATTTTTAAAATGATCCTTGTTTGTATTGCAGACATTCTTGGTGGGCTGCATCACCTGCAGTGTTCCATGTCTCTGCCCTCAGCTGGGATCATGCTTAATTCTGCAGTCTGCCAGAGTGTAATTTCATTTCGTTTTGTTTGTTGGGCTTCTAGTTCATTACAACCTTAGGGTTCTTTTCCAGCTGAGGGTGAGATGTACTTATTTTGAATCCATGTTGGCAGCTTGCACAGGATGTGGTAATTGCTGTAAGGTTGTTGGTGGGGGAGGCTAACTTGATTTCCCTTCCCTCTGTCCTATAAATTCTACTGTTTGGTGCTAGAAGGTGGTTAGGAGATATTAGAAGCTTATCAATGCATCCCACTGGAGTACAGCTGCCAACACTTGTTGGAGGCATTCCTGGAGGTTTGATCACATGATATTCCAAGTCCTGACACCTGGTTACATGTCTTTGGCAGAGAATGGACAGTTGACTTTCTTCCTGTTGACGGTTTATTCATGATTGTGTTTTCAGGTTCACCTTGCTGGCTGAAAGTTTGCAGCAGGTTCGGCAACAGTTAAAGAAACTGGAAGAGCTGGAACAGAAATATTCGTATGAAGGGGACCCCATTACTCAAAATAAACAATTTTTAGAGGAAAGGAACAACAATTTGTTTTGCAACCTTATTAAAAGGTAACAATTTCAGTGAAAGCTTGAGGAAAGATTTCATCCAAATTCCCTCAGACTTTTAAGCTAACACGATCAACTTCACTTTGCTACACAACAGAAAGGAAAATTGGTTCTGGTGTAATTCGGGTTGCTGGTTTGTTGTGCGACCATTTCACACTGGCAAAACCAGTGTGTCCTTACTGATCTATTGCTAATATTCATCACCCCTACTTTATCAATGAGTTTTCGCAGGTTATTTAACTGCGACTGTACCAAGACAAAAGAAAACGTATCCATTATGGTTTGCCAAGATTTTGTAGAAATACAATTTTCTTGCGTTAAACATGTGCTCCCGTAGACTTTCCCAATATCTGAGCACAATAAGCATCAGTGTAAAACTGGAAGGAAATTTGTTATATCCTCTAATTTCAGGCATCTTCAATTCTGTCAACAATTCCACTGATTGGTGTAC
The DNA here is from genome assembly GCA_024679065.1 of Sphyrna mokarran. Taxonomy (NCBI): domain Eukaryota; kingdom Metazoa; phylum Chordata; class Chondrichthyes; order Carcharhiniformes; family Carcharhinidae; genus Sphyrna; species Sphyrna mokarran. The sequence goes on from JAGIQG010000011.1 coordinate 30,771,734, forward strand.
TAACCAGTGTGCAATATTCTTCCCGTTCCTTTTTAGATCATTTACTCATTAACTTCTATTGCAACAGTTTGAAGTATATTGCCATTTTAAAAGAATGTTATTTGGAAATGTGTATTTATGTTAATTGCATGTATTTGTATCCACTCCATACTTTAGTTCCTTTGTGGTAGAGCGACAGCCTTGTATGCCAACTCACCCACAGAGACCGATGGTCCTAAAGACCGGTGTGCAGTTTACTGTGAAGTTAAGGTCGGTGATATTCTTTTAATGTTTGATCATCAGTAGATTTACAAAGAATAAAGAAAAGTACAACACAGGTACAGGACCTTCGGTCCTCCAAGCCTGTGCCGATCATGATGCCACAATTAAACTCAAAAAACTTTCTGCCCTTATTTGATGCATATACTTCTATTCCCTTCTACTCATGTACCTATCCAGATGCCTCCTTAAATGTTGCTGGTATGCTTGCCTCCACCACCTCCTCTGGCAGCACATGCCAAGCACTCACCACTCTGTACAAAAAACTTCTGCACATCTCCCTTAAACTTACCCCCTCTCACCTTGAACCTATGCCCTCTTATAATTTACACTTGCACCTAGGAATATCTCTCTGACTAACGTCTCTGTCTATGTCCTTCATTATTTTGTAAACCACTATTAGGTCTCCCCTCAGCCTCCATCTTTCCAGTGAAAATGATCTTAGTTTATCCTCCTCATAGAACATCCTGATGAACCTTCTTTGCACTCTCTCCAAAGCTTCCATGTCCTTCTGGTAGTGTGATGACTAAAACTGCACACAGTACTCCAAATGTGGCCGAACTGAGGTTTTATTTAGCTGCAACATGATTTCCCAATTCTGGTATTCAGTGTCCCAGCTGAAGAAGGCAAGCATGCCATATGCTTTCTTAATTCCTTGGTCACTTTTGGGAAACTGTGGACCTGTATGTTAATGTTCCTAAGGGTTCTGCCATTTACAGTATAATTAACACCTAAATTTGCTCCTTAAAATGCATCATCTTGCATTTGTTCAATAACGTGTTAGTATCTTCATGGCTCTTACCAAGAATGAGCTAAAGACTACATAGTCTGTATTGAGAAAATAAACATATTAACCAGGCAGGAGTAGCTGTAGACTGCGGTTAAAAAGTATGACCTTTCAGAAGAATAATTTTTGCCTATAGCATTTAATGATCATTCTGCAAATGTTTCAAATGTTATTGACTGACTTTTAACCTTTAAATCCTTTAAATAGCAAACTGCTGTTAAGGTGCACAGTGAGGCCTGTGCTTTAATAATATATTGCAGCCATCACCTCGTACAGTGAAAATGAATTTGTAACCCTGTTTGTCGATCATGATGGAGGTCACACTGTCCCCTGTTTCTTGGTAGTGTGGTTTTAAGCCATCGTTGTAATCGGTTTTCCTTTGTTATCAAACATGGCCATTTCTTGTGTGCCTAGAAATTGCTGTGCATTCTAGTGTGGCTGTGCAACCAGTTTTGCAGACTTGTATGGTTTTCTACAGTGTGGGCAAGGATAAATTGTGCTGTTGTTTATTCAGCGCACCCAATATTTCTAGCTTGTTTTTGGTCCTTTGCCTGTCATCTTTGCTGTTCAGTGGAAGTTACAATACTAATTGAACATTCTGCTGGTATTTCTTTCTAGTACTTTTTAATCCCAGTCTATAGCTACATTTCTTGGTCTTCATCATCATCCAAGAACCGCTTGAATCGTAATCTCCAGTCTCCCAAGTTTGAAATTGCGATACATGACATCCATAGGCATTTTATCATTAATTGTATACACCTACATGACTGTTTCATCAGAGCTGGGCTTAAAGAACAAAGAACAAAACAGCACAGGAAACAGGCCCTTTGGCCCAACGAGCCCACGCTGCCACCCCGATATTCCCACCTCTACCCGCGATTCTTGTCCACGTTTATAGATCTATGGATTAAAAGCCAAATATGAGACAATTTAGGGAGAATTTGTTTTGCCAATTAGCCTAAGAGCACACCTTTGGGATGTGGGAGGAAACCGGAACGCTTGGAGAAAACCCACGTAAGCACGGGGAGAATGCGCAAACTCCCACAGACACAGGCCCAAATCCATGTATCTGCACGGCACAGCGATAGTCACTGAGCTGTCATGTTGCCCATCAAATGGTCCAGGTCAAGTGTACACTAACGACGTGAAGCACTAGGATACTCTTGAAAAAGATCCAAGAGCAGCCCTCTCACGACCCATTGCGTGTATGCCCCTTGTTAGACAACAAGATGGGCCAAAGCACCTGTCGGATAGAAACAAGTACATCAATATCATCATCTATTTACACACTTCCCAGGGACTCCCAAGGCTCATGATCTCTATTTTAAATTAGTTTTCTATACCCCTCCATTCCCATTCTGTTCATGTGCCCATCTAAGTATTTCTTAAATAACTCCAGAGTACCTGCCTCCACCACTTTACTTGGCAGCGCATTCCATACCCCCACCACCCTCTGTGAAAAAACTCCCTCTAGCATCCAAATTATACCTTACCCCCCTCACCCTAAGCCCGTGACCTCTCGTGCTACTGAGTGCTTCGATTCCAAACATTTCTGCTATTTAAAGTACCTCAGCATTGGGCACTTTGTTCACCCATTTGATGCTCATGATCCAAACGTATCTCATCAAATCTACCCAGCAACTTAATATGTTTGAAGTAGGTAGTCTTGTGTCTTGGAGGTGTACAAGAGGGATAGATATTACAACAGCTTTGTACGCAGCAAGTTTTGTTAAGTTTAATACCTCATTTCCTCCACAGTTTCTTGTGTAAATTGAGAACGCTGAGCTTGGTCTGGCAATGTTATTTGGCTCCCCACCATGATTGCAGCATTTCTGGCAATAGGTAAAATTATCTGTAGCCTCCAGGGTTGTATTGTTGTTATAGCTGGTGGGCAGTAGTCAGAATTTGATGGTGGTTGGTGGAATATCTCGTGTCAAAGGCTTTTGTCAAGTCAACAAAGGCACAATAGATTCCCATCCATTTGTGGCATTTCATAGTATTTACCAAAAGATAAAGGTTTTGTTGCAAACGTCTCTGCCTTTGCTGAACCCAGTTTGATTTTCTAGAAGTACGTATTCTGCTGTATTATCCTAGTCTGTTGCATAGAAGTATTGCTAAAATCTGACCAGCTATCAAAGGCAGAAAAATTACTCTGTGGTTGTCACACATTTTTGCCATTTTCATTTGTACAAGTGAACAATTGTGATGATCTTGAACTCCTGAGGAATGGTTTGTTGATCCCACATTCCGTGATTATAATTGTGAGTTTAATGGCTAGTTGATCTCCAAGATTTGTAAATTTTTCTTGGGATCCCGAGCCTTCAGCTTCCCCTGATTGGAGGGATTTTAGGGCTTTGTTAACTTCCACAGGAGAGGATTTGCTGTCCAGCTTTTCACATTTGGGCCGGTCTGGAATCTTGTCTAGAGAGACACCATTTTTTGGTGTATGCATGGTTAAGAAAGTGCTCAGCCCAGCACTCCTTGATAACTGTCCTGTCCATTAGAGAAGAGTCAACTACCTTGAGAGGATAAGTAGCTGTGTGAGAGACAAACGTACAGAGACTTGAGGACTTCATATAAAAATTTTCCTTATCATACCAATCAGCAGGTTTGTTTGGGCCACGGAACATTTTGCATCCTACAGATTCTGTTGCATGAGTGGAGTGCATAAAAGATCTATGATCACCAGGGTTGTGGGAGGATTTGATTTTTGATTTGATTTATTATTGTCATATGTATTTATATACAGTCAAAAGTATTGTTTCTATTCAGATAAACACACACAAAGAAGTAAACAAGAGAGTGCAGATTGTAGTGTTATAGTCATAACTAGGGTGTGGAGAAGGATCAACTTAATGCAAAGTAAGTCCATTCAAAATTCTGACAGCAGCAGGGAAGAAGCTATTCTTGAGTCAGTTGGCACTTAACCTCAGACTTTTGTATCTTTTTCCTGACAGAAGATGGAAGAGAGAATGTCCAGGCTGCATGAGCTCCTTATGCTGGCTGCCTAGCCGAGATAGCGGGGAGTGTAGACAGAGTCAGTGGATGGGAGGATGGTTTGGGTGAAGGATCGGCCTACATTCATGACCTTTTGTAGTTCCTTGCAGTCTTAGGGAGAACAGCAGCTATACCAAGCTGTGATGCAACCAGAAAGAATGCTTCCTATGGTGGATCTGTAGAAGTTGATGAGAGTCATAGCTGACATGCCAAATTTCCTTTAGCCGTCTGAGAAAGTGGAGGCTTTAACTATAGTGTCAACATGGGGGGAACCAGGACAGGTTTTTGGTGATCTAAAATCTTGAATCTCTGGACCTTTTCTACTTGTCCCCATTGATGTAGACAGGGGCATGTTCTCCTTTACGCTTCTGAAGTTGATGACAATCTCTTTCATTTTGTTGACATTGAGGGAGAGATTATTGTTGCCGCATCAGTTCACAAGATTCTCTATCTCGTCCTTGTAGTTTGTCTCATCAGTGTTTGAGATCCGACCCAATACAGTGGTGTTATCAGCAAACATGAAAATCAAATTGGAGGGGAATTTGGCCACACGATCGTTGGTGTATGAGGAGTATAGTGGGGGCTGAAAGTACAGCCTTGTGGGGCAACAGTGTTGAGGATGATTGTGGAAGACGTGTTGTTGCCTATCCTTACTGATTGTGGTCTGCGGATTAGGAAGTTCAGGATCTAGTCGGAGAGGGAGGTACCGAGGCTCAAACCATGGAGTTTGAAGGTGACTTTTGTGGGAATGATGGTGTTGAAAGCTGAGCTGTTGTCAATAAATAGGAGTCTGACATCTGTGTCCTTGTTATCTAGGTGTTCCAGAATTGAATGCAGGGCCAGGGAATGGCATCTGCTGTGGACCTATTGCAGCAATAGGCAAACTATAGTGGACTCAGGTCATCCAGGAGGCTGAAATTAATTCATGCCATGACTAGCTTTTTGAAGCACGTCATAATGATGGATGTCAGAGCTTTCTGGCAATAGTCATTAAGGCACACTGCTTGGTTTTTCTTGGGTACCAGGATGATGGTCATCTTCTTGACGCAGATAGGGATCTCAGATTGTTTTAAAGAGAGTTTGAAGATGTTGAAGGAATGACGTGCTTTATAAGCCACTCCAAGACCAAGTTTACTATCGCACTGACAACCAACATGCAGCAGACTCTCTGGAATGGTTTCTTAGCACTGGCTTTATCTGTTGCCCAGTCATGCTGCATTTTCTCCTGTAGAATTTCCTTAATTTAATTGTTTTCATTGAACCGATTTGTTAATTTCCTGTGTTCCAAAGACCCAGTTGGCAGTTTCCAGGACTGTTGAAGATTAAATTTGATTCTTTGAACAAAACCTGTGTGAAATGATATTGGGAGGACAGCTGTTCTGAAGTCTCACTTGTTTACAGCAGCCTGCTGATTTCTATGTTTTATTTTCTTGGGGGTCTGGTGCATGTTGATTGTCATTGCAATAGTAAATTTGGTCTTGGAGTGGTCTGTAGAGCACTTCACTCCCCCCATAACCGTGGTGATCATAACATCTTTATGTTGCTTTGCTGGATGGTGATAAAGTCAGTCTGATGCCAGTATTTGGATTTTAGGGGCATCTGAGAGTTTTGTACTGTGCCTTATAATCTAAAGATGGAGCTGTTGATTGTCCTATTCCAGTGGGTGCATAGACTGAGGAAAAACATCCTTTGTTGCTGCATTTCTCCATATCTCAATTCCCCAAAGCATCATCCCAGTCTCCTACCTATACATATTGAAGTCCCTGATAGCAATATAATTGCCTGCTTGTGGAGTATTTGCAATAACTCATCCGTAATTTGTGCTTTGACGTCCTTGGCACTAGTCATGGTTGGAGGGCATGCACTTTCTTGTTAAGAGGTAGAGGCATGAATTGCTTATGTTTCTAGAGATCCTGTCTTTTTGTAATGTCAGACTTGATAGCAAAGCCACTACCTGCCCCTCTTGATTCGTTTTACCACGGACTTTGAAAGTGCAAGTGGTAAACAATAAGATTTGGAATTGCTACTAATGATTACATAAGGAAATATTTTAATATAAGCAGGGCTTGTTTAATCTGTTTGAAGAGTTAGCTCTCTATTTTCTTTTTCCAATTTTGTTACAGGCTTTTAGTAAGGCTACCAGAACTGAATTACCAATTGCGTGTAAAAGCATCATTTGACAAGTACGTGGTATCATATTTATTTTCATTTATATTATGCTGCAAATTATAAGGGGCATCTTAATACGGGAAAGTAGTAACTTAACGTAAGCTTAAAGATCAGCTAATATTCAATATCTGAGATGATCAGGTGTCAACATGAATAGTTGAAATACACATTAGTTGCACAATAGGATAAAGTAATATCGAACTAGAATATTTTCTTATTTACCTTTTTTAAAAAGACTTTTGGGATGTTGTTATTAAATCTATTATCTTAAGGTTTCTGCACTAAAAATAGAATAATGGTGTCATTTCTTTTCAGGGATGTCACTGAAAAATGTTCTGTAAAGGGGTAAGTATAGACATTTGTTTCCAGTGTTGATTTTCTCCTGTATGGTTTTTGTCTATTTTGTTTTCATGTGTGTTTTGTACTCTCCTTCCTCATAGGTTTAGAAAATTTAATATACTGGGAACTAACACAAAAGTGATGAACATGGAGGAGTCAACAAATGGGAGCCTCGCTGCTGAATTCCGACATCTGGTAGGCGGTTCCACTGAAAACTAAAGATTTGGATCAGTGAATTCACCACAGGGCTCTTGTATTCAAACTGCTCAAAACTCAGTTCAATGACAATATTTACAGATAAGTCCATGTTTTAAAACATGGAATGATTTTATTTTTAATGTGTCATGGTTTGTTTCTAATTGCAGCAACTGAAGGAACAGAAAAATGCTGGAAGCCGAACAACAGAAGTAAGTGAAATGTTGTGATATTTCTACAAGTAACATTATTCACGGCCACTTCCCACACTTCACCCAGGAAATATCCAGCTTCTTCAAAACACCAATTTCCATTTACCCATTGTTTCAATTCCTGCTGGTCTCCTTGATCCACCCTCCCCTTTAATATACTCCTTGATATTATTTTTGAACTGTTTGTATTCAGTTTTTAAATTGTTATCAAAACTAACTTCTTCCAATCTGCCTTAACAGGGACCACTTATTGTTACTGAGGAACTTCATTCCATCAGCTTTGAGACTCAATTCTGTCATCAAAATGTGATAATTGATCTCGAGGTGAGAAGCTTTCAGGACAAAAAGAAAACTAGCACTTCTATAAGCAAATTCCTGGTTTCAAAGCAATTTGAAATCCAATTCTGTAACTTTTGTTTCCTTAAAGTAAATTTTGGGATGGGAGTGTTCTTGGGACATGAGGGAAGATCATCGGAAAACAATGTCATTCAACATTGCTTAACTTAAAGCCAAAATCCATGATTTTTATTTTCATTCTGTTTGGTCAGGAGACGAAATGTTAAATGGGTTATAGATTTCTTCAGTGGATCTTGAACTACTTGCAAATGATAGTTTTGAAGGATTTTTGAATAGTCGACTGAAACGCTAAAAGGAATCAAAAGGAGGTCATTTACCATTCAACCTGTACTGACAACAAAGCCACATATTTATCCTTCTAATTCCATTGATACTAAAGGGCAATTTATCATCGGCCAATCAACCTAACCTGCACATTTTTGAAGTATGGGAGGAAACAGGAGCACCTGGATGAAACCCATGCAGACTTGGGGAGAATGTGCAAACTCCACACACAAGTCACCTGAGGCCAGAATTGAACTCAAGTCCCTGGCGCTGAGAGGCAACAGTGCTGGCCAACGTGCCCATGAAATGTTGCAACTTTTGTTTTTTTTGAAAAGTAAATCTTGGGATGTGGCTGTTCTTGAGACATCAGGGAAGATCATGTGAAAACAAAGTCATTCAACATAGACAAGAACAAATCAAGAAAAGCACAAGACTTGTCAATGTTATATGGCTATTTGTGGTGAATCTAATTTGCCAGTGTTATACGGCTCTTTGCTTGTGTACCTAATGCATTCTGGAGTGTGCCTGAAGACTCAGCATACAGTATCCCCAATGTACATTCATAACTGATTCTCCATATGGAAAATGAATTTATCCGCTGGAGAAAGTACTTTAATGCAATTGAACCCTTACACAATGCTACTCAATTTAATGCAATCTTTTGTGGACAGAGGCCTATAATCAATCACTACACTGAGATGTAATTAAATCTAACACCATTACATTGTGAAGTTGGCAAGAACTTTAAATGTGCTGAGAATTCCTATCTCCAAAGCACGCTTCCCCCAGAGTACATGAACTTAAAGGGCACAATTAAGGCAGCCTTCAAGAACGCATTCTCTTTGAGTGGAAATAACAATGATGGGCAAAATTGAATTTGGAAAATGCTGGCAAGGAAATACAAAATGCACCTCACATCACTTTCATTTTTCCAACATGAGCTTGCTGAGCAGCAGCAGATGAAACTTCAGCTCTTGATATCACACAATGAATTAGAGGAAAATTGAGAACATGGAATGTTTTGCTTCAATTTACTATCGAGTGGGAGACTAAAGTATGATTCGAATGACATAGAAGTAGAATAAATGTTCCAATTTGAAATGCTAGCATTAATGTTGTAAGTCTATTCAGGGCAGTGATATTTATGCTTTTTGAGGAAAACTGGCTCCTCCTTTATCATAGAATGGTGCATTTCATAATAAACTTTTTTTTCTCTCCACTGCTGCAGATTACATCTTTGCCGTTGGTGGTGATATCCAATGTTAGCCAGCTCCCCAATGGCTGGGCTTCTATTTTGTGGTACAACATGCTCGTAAGCGAGACTAAGGTACGCTGCATGTCATGAATTGATTGGCATCATTGGGTGTCGCTGCAAAGGATCATTGGTTTTATAAGTTGAAGCTATAATGCATCCTCATTGGAATACATTGCCAAATTTGGGCAGACAAGGAAAAGTCTCACTTGTTAGTGCATATCAACAGTTTTAATTTGTGTTATTTGTGAAGGTGACTTGTCATTAGTTTCCAGTTGTTTGCAGTCTTTGCCAATTGGGGGTCTCCGTCAGTGAAAATGACCAGAAAATCCCACCCATTGTATGCGTAGTCACATTTTCAATGTATGCAATGCTTCTTGCTAGCCTCACTGTATAGAAAGTTATCTATTTAATGCCTATTTCTAGTGAATTAATATGAAATCATTGCTACCACCACCTTAAACATTGATTCCCTTTACCAACCAGTGCACAGTGATATCAGTTTGTACCATTTATAAGTTGCACTGCAGCAATTCTCTAAGGCTCATTCAGTAGCACCTTGCAGGTCTGCAACCTCTCCCACCAAGGAGAACAAGGACACATGGGAATATCATCAAGTCGCACAATATCTTGACTTGGAAATATCACTGTTCCTTTGCTTGCTACAGATGTACCTACACTACATGGATTGCAGCAGTTCAGGAAGGTGACTCACCACTGCCCCCTCATGGCCAATTAGGGATGGACAAAAAATGCTGGTTTTGCCAGCAACACCCACTTCCCATGAGAAACTTAAAACAGAAGAACTACTTTAAAATTGCTGAAATTCTGGTGGAATTAACATTGTTTGAACTTAAAGCCTAAAAGTGGTGATGGTTAGTATTGAGTATTTGTTTTATAGTTTTCAGAATTACAATTTACATTTTTTTTAAACGTTGGAAGTTCAGCTCCTTTTTCTTGCACCATGAAACAAAATGATAGTTGGAAATAATCAGTCTTCAACTTCATTACAATTGTGCATTTGGAAATACATAATTTAGGATTCACAAACTTGTGAAAAATTGTAAAGGTGTCAGATTCAGTGGTCAGAGCCATCCTGATGTATGTTATCTATTTTGCACTTTTTTTCCCTTCTTTTTCAGACACTGGCTTTTTTCTCCAACCCTCCAGCTGCCACTTGGAGTCAGTTATCTGAGGTACTGAGTTGGCAGTTCTCCTCTGTCACCAAGCGAGGCCTTAATGCCGACCAGCTCAGCATGCTGGGAGAAAAGTTGCTAGGTAGGATAATCAATAACAGATATGTATGAAAAGGGCAGGGATTTTTTTTGGGGGGGGTGGTCATGGAGGAACAGAATTACCTGTCACTCCTCTCATTGTATGTTAATGAGTTCCTCTTAGGAGAGGAAATACCCTGACTATCTTTAAAAGTTTTGAAGGTGACAACATTTTTGAGCTTCCTCTTACATATGTGTTATGCAATTTGGTTGAACCATTTTTCCTCTGAATGAGTGGGCTATAACGTTAAGTGGATCATATAAAATGTGCGTTCCTATTCAGCAACGAGAGAGCAGACATTTCACTATAAATGTTGGACATTTATAACACCCAGCAGTGAGTGTGTAGTTCAAAGAACTTTTAGCAATGTTTTAACTATTGTAATATATTAAAAATATTGTTGATACCCAATCTTCATAATAAAGTTTTTATATTTTACATTTGCTCTAATTTTTCTGTTGCTCAATGTTTCATGCAGTGACTGTATCTGTCAGTACATAGGCAAGCATTAGTACATATGTTTTGCATTTTAAATTATGTAGAATTAATTGAATATTGTTTATTTCATCTTAACATGATGATCAAAGAGCATGTATCCAGTTGAGTAAATACTGTTTGCCTGCTCTTTCCTCAATGTATTAAGCGTTGTTAACACTTGATCTTGTGATATTCTAGCTGTCTTTCTAAAAGAAAGCATTTCTCCCTGAAAGTACTGTCATAATTTTTTAAAAACGTGTCAGGTGGAGTGAAATAAATGATTGCCAATGGGTATTTTAAAAGCATCACTTTGTGCTGTACCCAAAAAAAAAAGATTAACTAGTAGAAAACATGGAATTTTGCAAACACATCACATTATGAAAAATGTAATGTTAAAACTGTTATTTGAAAGCATCTATTGTGGTAAAACATGATTGTTAAACTTACTGAAATGGTTTGTCTATATTAGGTACAAATAATAGCTTCAATGACAGTACTATTCCATGGTCAAGATTCTGCAAGGTAAGTAGTTAACTTTAAATCAAAGTAATTGCTGTTAACTGAATTCAAAAATAGCATGTCCCTTTTGATGAACTCTCTCCATGATATGGCAGGAGAATCTGAATGAAAAACCTTTCTCTTTTTGGCTGTGGATTGAAGGAATCTTGGAATTAATCAAAAAGCACCTCCTGCCCCTCTGGAATGATGGGTAAGTAGAATAACATTGAGCATACTATGAAACCTGTATGTAATAACCGTGTAATTTAGCAGAGTAGACTTTGATCTGTAACACTTGCTTTTTATATATATATAAACAACTCAAGGAATTTAAGGTAATTAAATTTAGTTTTGACCATTTCAGGTGGATCATGGGATTTGTGAGTAAGGAAAAAGAACGTGCTCTGCTGAAGGGCAAACAACCAGGTACATTTTTACTGAGGTTCAGTGAGAGCAGTAGAGAAGGTGCCATCACTTTTACCTGGGTGGAAATATCACTAAATGGTAAGTGGATTGAACTTTCTGTAGATCTACGAGGCTTGCTGTTGGTGTCAGAAATTTTAATTGCTCAGAATTTGTTGGTCCTTAAGAAGAAACGTCTGTAAAAACTACGAAATTGAATGTAGTTTGTGATTTACTGTTGGACTTCAGATTTTAAAATAGTAAACTATTAATACTGCTGTGGAATTATTAATTTAGTGGCATGATTTTAAAAACAAAATCTCAATTAAATTTCCATGAACTGTTTTAAAGGAAAACCATTTTGGAACTAGAGCTGATTAACAAACTAGAAAATATAAGTTTATGCACAAAGTATCTTTAGGTACACATCTACATATGAATCATAATTGACCCTATGAACACCTAACTTCGAAGCAATCAACAACTTCACATTTGCGGTATCTGGCACTTCGAAATAAGAACTAACTGTATTTTGATTCTCCTCTTGAAGTACTGAGTGTTTTCATTGAAAGTGCTTGAAGGCTTTTCTTTGTTAATCATTAAAAAAAATGTATGGGGTGAATTTTGGATGTCTCTGGGATTTGAAAAATATGCGGTTTCTGGGCAGGAGACCCCAGTGAGATGCGAGATGCAGTTTGGAAGGGGGAAAGGCACATAACGGTATCATCTTTGGGAGAGGGGGGGATTGTTTGCTGCTAATGGGCCCCATTAGCAGCTAACACCACCATCCCCACCCCCTTCTCCTCTGAAGGAGGTAAATTCTCCTTTCCCAATAGCAGGTAGTGCTTTCAAACCTGCCAGGTTGTTAGTCCTCCTACTGGCTTCTTCACATGTTATGGCAACAGAAGTGGAATAAGATCCTTAAATGGACATTAGTTATCCATTTAAGGACCTCTGTAGACCTAAGGAGTGGCTGAGCTGGGGTGGGTAGGAAGGCAATGGGCTGGCCACCCACTTTGTGTCCTATTCTCTCTCTCTCTCTCTCTTTGCCTCCACACTGATTTCAATGTTTAAGATTAAACAAATGAAAACCAATTCCTGGTTATTTTTTCCGTGTTCTTTAATGTGCATCACACATGCACCACAATTGATAGGGTTGGGAAATATCCATCAGATACCATATCACTTGCTGATATCTGTATTGTATAGGCACATCTAGGGGGCAAATCTGTATCTTTTTGTTGAAAACGTCTAACTGTTTCAACTTTTTCTTCCCGTAGATGAGCCCCAATTTCATTCGGTAGAGCCATACACAAAGCATCAGCTGTCAGCGGTAACCTTCCCAGACATCATTCGCAACTACAAAGTCATGGCAGCTGAAAATATTCCTGAAAATCCATTAAAGTATTTGTATCCCGAGGTTCCCAAAGATCAGGCGTTTGGGAAGTATTACTCCAGGCCAAAAGATCGTAAGTATAGCCCGACCTGAATTGGATTATTCTTGAGTTTAGATTAAAAACTCTGCAACAGCATTGGACTTGAAGATCTGACAAGTCAGGAGGAAACCAGTATAATTAAATTAGTTGCGACTGTGCACATATTTGAATGTTGCTGTTATAGGTACAGTGACGGAACTGTAACAGCAAGATGAATTTGCAAAGTGTATCCGATTTGAAAGTTAAATCCTCCATGTTTTCAGTGAAATGGAGCAAACAGATTTCACCAAAAAGGCAAACTGTTAAAAGAAATTCTTTGACCCACAATTTGCACAATGGAAGTAAATTCCTTTTGAGTTAATGGTGTTCAGTTGGTTCTAACAAGAATCTTTTCTGGGGGCAATGGGGAAGGGGGAATGGCTTTCAAATGTTCCAATTTCTTTGTAGTGCTACAAATTGCCCAATTTTCACAACAATGTGTAAACAATCCAGTATGAGAATAGCACACTGTGTTCTGTGCAACGTGCCTTTAAATAGTTTAAGCATCTCCATAGTCATTGAGGTTTATGGCATGGAAACAGGTCCTTCGGCTTAAATTGTTCATGCCACTTTTTTTTAAAACCCCCAAGCTAATCCCAATTGCCTGCACTTGGCCCATATCCCTCTATACATATCTTAGCCAAGTAACTACATAAATGCTTTTTAAAAAACAAAATTGTGCCCACTCTATTACTACATCTGGCAGCTTGTTCCAGACACTCACCACCCTCTGTGAAAAAATTGCCTCCCTGGACACTTTTGTATCTCTCCACTTTCAGTTTAAATCTATGCCCTCTAGTTTTAGACTCCCCATCCTTTAGGAAAAAATATTGACTATCTAGCTGATCTGTGCCCCTCATTATTTTATAGACCTCTAAGATCACGCCTCAGCCTCCTAGGCTGCAGAGAAAAAAGTCCAACCTATCCAGCCTCTCCTTGTAACTCAAACCATCAAGTCCCATTAGCAAATTAGTAAATCTTTTCTGCACTCTTTCTCGTTTAATAATATCCTTTCTAAAATGGGGTGGTCAGAATTGTACACAGTATTCCAAGTGTGGCCTTACCAATGTCTTGTACAACTTCAACAAGACATTCCAACTCCTGTATTCAGTGTTCTGACCAATGAAACCAAGCATGCCGAATGCCTTCTTCACCACTCTGTCCACCTGTGCCTCTACTTCCAAGGAGTTGTGAACATGTACCCCTAGATCTTTGTCCTGTAACTCTCCCCAGTGCCCTACCATTAACTGAGTAAGTCCTGCCCTGGTTCAATCTACTAAAATGCATCACCTCGCATTTGTCTAAATTAAATCTCCTAGTTTTCTTCCCCCCCATTTTGTTATCAGTTTTTTTTTGTCTGCTTATTTATGTTATAAATATAGCTGAAGAATTGTTCAGCCCTGAAAAAGAACCCCTTGTCTGTGTCAGATTTGGATCTGCTATGCTGCTGGACATGCCATTATAAAAGCTGAATGCTGTACTGGGGCACACAGTGCCTCGAATCACTTCCAGGCAAAGCCAAGTGCAGCACTGCATGTTGGTTATGGTATTATGGTTGGTTAGTTATGGATGCCCATGTATGCACTGGAAATTTGTGAAATGATGCTAACTTTTTGACTGGCTAATGTGGCAGCTGACTTTCAACCATGTGTGTCCCTTGGAGGAATTTGTTTGCACTTTGGCAATTACTGGAGGGGCCTAGCACTAGTAAAAAAAAATACATTTGAATAACTTCTACTATTGCAAAATCTCATTGGAATGCTTTTGGGAAAGCTGTGGTGATTTCCTTGATTTAGTAGTGTCGCCATGTCCTCAAAGGCTGCAGCAGATAAAAGGTTGTAGTACCTCTGGATCTGCCGCTGGAGTAGTGAGAGCGGAGAGGTCATGGTCTGCACAATGCTCTTTGCCGCTAGGAGCTGAACTCCTCCCATGCTCCTTGACAATAGCAGGAAGCTATCCCATATACCTAATACCTTGGTTTGCACGCCCATCAGTACTTGTATATCCCATCCTATTGTGATCCTTACTTGACTCCCCTCTGGTGACTTGGAACACCAGTTATCTTTTTCCTGCTTGTGACTGCATCCTGCATCCCACATCCCACCTGCTGACTCATTCATCTGCAGATTCTAGTTTCTTACTAACCTTTTAAGTATGCACCGTGCCAGTACCTGAACTGATGTCAGATCACATGGTGTGGTGATACACTCTTCCTTCATCTTGGGATTACTTTGGGTATCTGAAGATTAGAACGGGGAAGGTTGGAGTGTGAGTGAAACGAAAAGTAAACAGTCCAATGTCCAAATATTTAAATTAATTCCCAAGTTCTGAGGCACATTTTAAATCCAGTTTCACATTGCAGTCCATTCCACGTACTTAAACCAACACCTAGCAAGCTTGCATGCAGGTTGATCGTTTATAAACTGGTGACCTTGGAGACATCCATTTCCTGTCAGGAGCAGTGAGGAAATAGTTGTATTTTATCTATAAGCTTAAACTTATATGGTTCATTTAGTTCTTAACCTGACACATAAATTTACTGCATTCAGAAAGGATGTCAACAGCTGAAGGTCCCATGACTATCCTTTGCTATGTTCTATTCAGTTATGTGTCTGTTGTTTTTTTTGCCAAAGGTACAGGTCTGCTGGTAATGCTGTTTGTAACCAAGAGCTGTTGCCTATTCAGGCAGTTTTATTAGATCTGATGTGGGTCATTTGGAATGGTTCCATTCCTATGACATGCTGTTCTTGAAGTGATGTATGGGTTGGGTGATTCCTCAGATTTTCAAACGACCACTTGAGCTACCACTGGAAACTGTCATTCTCATTGCCAACAAGTGTAAACTAACAATATGTGGTTCTTCTGTCTTTTAGCTTCAGAGCCAATGGATGTAGATGACTCCAAGACCAGTGGTTATATAAAGACTGAACTGATCTCCGTGTCTGAAGTGTAAGTTACATTTTTATAAATTGTTTCCTTAAATCGTTTCAATGCAGGTAATGTGTATATTTTGTTTTTCTTTTCAGCCAATTTATACTCATTAAATGCAATTTCTTGAAACAAAACAAACTAGAAATGTTGGGCTTGCAAACTCTTCAGCTGGTAGTTCAACTTTTAAGCTTGTTCTTTGTTCAATACTGATTATTTTATTCTGAGTTATCCACAAAGTGAAGTTTAATTGAATAGATACAAATGACATTCTCCTAATACATACCAAGGTTCTTAACACTTGCACAATTGTGCAGACATAAGTATGAAATATCTTTCTTTGTTGAAATCTATCAAATGTTTTGGTATCTTTGCAAACAAAAATTGTCTGAAGTATCCAGAATAGTTGGAAGTATAGTATTACTGATGAGGTTGATATAATTAAATATTTGTCTTCTCAATAGACATTATTCTCTAAAGCACATTAGAGCTAAACTATCATTAGTCGATGAGTCACTATGAGCCAGTGCAGAATGTTTTCCAAGTACATTGTGTGGAGCTTGCACATTCTCCCCATGTCTCTGTGGATTTCCTCTGGGTGCTCTGGTTTTCTCCCACAGTCCAAAGATGTGCAGGTTAGATTGATTGGCCATGCTAAATTGACCCTACTCTCAGGGGGATTAGCAGGGTAAATGTGAGAGAGGCCTTGGGTCGAATTGTGGTTGATGCAGATTTGATGGGCCAAATAGTTGCCTTCTGCATTATAGATAGTTTATGATTCTATATAGCTAAAAATAGGCAGTGCATTGTATAATTTTTACTAGTCTGCCTTTTGTATTCAACATTTTACCCGTTTTACTCCAGCTCTCCCTCCCTTGCACTCTCTTGACTGCAGGGTGGCACAGTGGTAAGCACTGCTGCCTCGTGGTGCCAGGGACCTGGATTTGATTCCTGGTTTCAGTCACTATCTGTGCGGAGTCTGCACGTTCTCCTTGTGTCTGCATAGGTTTTGTTTGGGTGCTCCGGTCTGGACCCACAGTCAAAAAACATACTGGTTAGGTGCGTTGACCATGTTAAATTCTTCCTCAGTGTACCCAAACAGGCATCAGAATGTGGCAACAAGGGGATTTTCACCATAACTTTGTTGTGGTGTTAATGTAGGCCTACTTATGACACTAATAAACTTTAAGCTTAGTTTTAAACTTCAAACTGCATGAGTAAGATTAAGGAAAAGCAGAAAATAGTGCAAATGCTCAGAGGCAGCAGTTGTGGAGAGAGAAACAGAATTAATGTTTCAAGTTGATAACCTCTTCTCAGAACTGGAAGTATTGGAGGTTAAAAGTTTATAAACCAATTTCGAGACTGGAAAAGATGGGAGGAAAGAACAAAAGATGAAGTCCGTGATAATGGCATGGGAGAAAGAAATAAAAATGGATCCAGAGGATGGCCATAGCACAATAATTATCAACAATGTTGATCCAAATAAAATGGAAACAGTGACTTGACATGTATCTCTTGAAATTAGTGTCTCATCTAAAAGGTAAAATGCCTAATCAAAGATGAGATGCTTTTCCCTGAGCTTTTAAGCTTCATTAGGTAGGACATGTAGGAGGGTGAGAGCAGCAAGAGGCAGAGAATTAAATTAACGATGTGTGGAAGCTCCGGATTAAGCTTGTGGACTGAAGGAGATTGTAAAGTCACTTGGTCACCTCCATGTTGAAGAATGATATTGTGAGCAGAGAATAACTAAGTTGAAAGAAGTACAATTGAATCATTGCTGCATCTGCTCGGAGTGTTTGTAGCTCTAGATGCCGGAAGACAGGTGAAATAGAACACAGAACATTACAGCACAGAACAGGCCCTTCGGCCTTCGATGTTGCGCCGACCAATATAAAAAGCAATGCCCCTCCAAACTAAACCATTCCCTTCTCTTCCATATACTTATCAACTAAACTCTTAAACGCCACCAAACTTGGCGCATCTACAACCGCTGCAGGCAGGGCATTCCACTCCCGAACCACCCTTTGGGTAAAGAACCTACCTCTGATATCCGTCCTATAACTATCACCCCTTAATTTAAGCTGTGTCCCCTCGTACTAGCTTTCTCCATCCTAGGAAAAAGGCTATCACTGTCCACCCTATCTAAACCTCTAATCATCTTATATGTTTCGATTAGGTCCCCTCTTAGCCGCCTCTTTTCTAACGAAAACAACCTCAAATCCCTCAGCCTCTCTTCATAAGACCTGCCCTCCATACAAGGCAACATCCTGGTAAACCTCCTCTGTACCCTCTCCAATGCCTCCACATCTTTCTTATAATGTGGGGACCAGAAATGCACACAATACTCCAAGTGCGGCCGCACTAGAGTTTTGTACAGTTGCAACATGACGTTGCGGCTCCGAAATTCAATCCCCCACCAATAAAAGCTAAGACTCCATATGCCTTCTTAACAACCTTCTCGACTTGACTGCCTACTTTCAGGGGTCTATGCACATACACGCCAAGATCCCTCTGTTCATCAAGACTACTAAGAATCCTACCATTAGCCCTATACTCTACACATTTATTATTTCTGCCATAGTGCATTACCTCACACTTTTCCACATTAAAATCCATTTGCCACCTCTCGGCCCAGCTCTGCAACTTGTCCAAGTCCCTCTGCAAACTATAACACCCCTCTTCACTATCTACCACTCCACCGACTTAGTGTCATCTGCAAATTTACTAATCCATCCTTCAATACCCTCATCCAGATCATTTATAAAAATTACAAACAGCAGGGGCCCCAAAACAGACCCATGAGGTACACCACTTGTCACCGAACTCCAAGATGAATATCTCCCATCAACCACCACCCTCTGTCTTCTATCTGCTAGCCAATTCCTAACCCAATTAGCTAAATCACCATCTATCCCATACATCTGCGTTTTCTGCAGAAGTCTTCCATGGGCCACCTTATCAAACGCCTTACTAAAGTCCATATATACCACATCAACCGCCTTACCCCCATCCACCTCTTTGGTCACTTTTTCAAAAAACTCAATGAGGTTAGTAAGGCACGACCTACCCTTCACAAAACCATGCTGACTATCCCCAATCAATTCATTTCTCTATAAATAACTATAAATCCTATCCCTAATAATTCTCTCCAATACTTTGCCCACAACAGAAGTAAGACTCACTGGCCTATAATTCCATGGAAGGTCTCTCTTCCCCTTCTTGAACAATGGGACCACATTCGCTATCCTCCAGTCCTCCGGAACCACACTCGTAACCAACGAGGACCTGAAGATCAGAGCCAGAGGCTCTGCAATCTCCTCTCTTGCCTCCCAGAGAATCCTAGGGTAAATCCCGTCCAGCCCAGGGGACTTATCCAACTTCAAACCCTCGAATATCTAGCACATCCTCCCTATCTACTTCGATACCTTCCAGTTTGCTACCCTGTACCTCAGTGTTTTCCATAACTACATTTACATCACCCTGCGTGAATACCGAAGAGAAATATTTATTCAGTACCTCTCCAATCTCCTCAGGCTCCACGCACAACTTCCCACTGCTGTCTATGAATGGCCCTAATCTTGCCCTAACCAATCTTCTATTCTTAACATATCTAAAGAAAGCTTTAGGATTCTCCTTAATCCCATCAGCCAAAGTCTTCTCGTGTCCCCTCTTAGCTCTCCTCAACTCACACTTTAGCTCCCTCCTGGCTAATCTATAGCTATCCATTGCACTAACTGAGCCTTCAAGCCTCATCCTGACATAAGCCTCCTTTTTCCTTTTAACCAGCTAATCAACTTTTTTCGTACACCAAGGTTCCCTTACTCGACCATTTCCTCCTTGCCTGACAGGGACATACTTATCAAGGACTCGCAGCAGCTGCCCCTTGAATAAGCTCCACATTCCAGATGTTCCCAGTCCCTGTAGTTTCCTAGTCCAATCTATGCACCCTAATTCTCTCCTGATGGCCTCATAATTACCCTTCCCCAGCTATAACTACTGCCCCCAGCTTCATGCCTATCCCTATCCATCACTAAGGTGAACGTAACCGAATTGTGGTCACAAATGGCAAGTTCTGCAACTTCCACGGTTTCACAAAACGCTATGTGGGAAGGGGAGCAGCTGATGAAGACTGGACCAGAGTGTCGGAGGGAACGGGTGGACCCTTTGGAATGATGGGCTGGGAAGATATAATTGATGGTAACATTCCACTGGTGGGCAGGTGGTGTGGAAAGTGAAGATAAGGGAGTCTTATCCTGGTCTGGGAGTCTCAGGGTAGAAGTGGGGGAAATGGCTGGATGGTCATGGATCTTCTCAGTGACAGTGAAGGAGAAATCCTGGCTGAGGAAAAAGGAAGACTGTGGAATTTAAAAATATATGTACTGAAAGATCCTGCATTCTTTCAGTCTCTGTATTTCTTATAACAATTAAAATCCAGTAACAAAACTGGGACATTGAACCCATTCTAATACTTTAACAGTAGGTGGTGGTGTTTTCAATGAACTGGCTGTTGTTGTTAGCTTTTTATAAAATTCTGTGTAGCACGGGCAGGTTTAGTTCTGCTATGGCCAGAAGTCCATTGCAACTGAAATATTTTTGTATATATCTGGTTGAAATCTTAAGGTTTCAGCAATAGTGATATTTTAATTTAATGACCTTTCTTCCTTGTGGATTTAAATTCCAGAAGTTTCCAGATTGATAACTGTTAGGATTTTCGTAACTAAACAACAACAATTATTTATAAAAAGCCTTTTAACACAATGAAAATGTTGAAGGTGCTTTACCAAATTATGGACAAATATGACACTGAATCAAATGAGATGTCACAATAGATGATATGGTTTAGAATGTCTTAAAATGGGAAAAGCGAGATACAAGGACCAAGAGGTTTTGTGAAGGAATTCCAGACCTTAGAATCCAGACAAAATAGTAGAATGATTACAAATATAAATGCTGAAGAGGCCAAAATTAGTATGCAGGTGTCTCTTAACAGTTGTGGCATTGGAGGAGATTAGAAATAAAGTTGTAAGTCCATGGAGGGATTTGAAAATGAGGATGAAAATTTTAAATCAGGACTTTGTTTAACCTGAAGACAATGTAGGTCAGTAAACACAGATGATGGCGTGAATGTTTCAGTAATGTTTCAGTAAGGCGTTTGACAAGGTTCCTCATGGTAGACTGATAGAGAAGGTGAAGGCGCATGGGATATGTTGGGTATGTAGATGGGTCAAAAACTGGCTCGGGAGGAGGAGATAGAGGGTAGTAGTGGAAGGCTCTTTTTCCGGCTGGAAGCCTGTCACTAGTGGAGTGCCACAAGGCTCAGTACTAGGTCCTCTTCTATTTGTGGTTTACATAAACAACTTGGAAGTTGGGGTAGGTGGTGAGATCAGCAAATTTGCTGATGACACAAAGATGCTTGGATTGGCGGGTACAGAGGAGCAGTGCCAGGCAATACAACAGGACATAGGTTGGTAGACTGGGCAGATAGATGGCAAATGGAATTTAATCTGGATAAATGCGAGGTGATGCATTTTGGCCGGAAAAATGTAAAGAGAGTTTAGGATAAAAGGTAAAACTATACGGAGCATAGAGACGCAGAGAGACTTGGGGGTGCAGGTTCACAAGTCTCTGAAGGTGTCCTCACAGGTGGAGAAGGTGATAAAGAAGGCGTATAGTATGTTAGCTTTCATAGAAAAGGGTATAGAATACAAGAGTAGGAGTTTGATGTTGCAGTTGTATAGAACGTTGGTTAGGCCTCACTTGGAATACTGCGTCCAGTTCTGGTCGCCGTACTATCGGAAGGATGTGGAGTCCTTGGAGAGAGTGCAGAGGAGGTTTACCAGGATGCTGCCTGGTATGGAAGGACTGTCTTATGAGGAACGATTAAATAGACTGGGGTTGTTTTCCCTTGAAAGACGTCGGCTTAGAGGGGATCTCATAGAAGTGTATAAGATTATAAGGGGTATAGATAGAGTAAATGGAGGTAAACTTTTTCCACCTTCAGAAATGGATAGGACGAGGGGTCATGGCCTTAGGGTGAGGGGGGCTATGTATAAGACGAATATTAGAGGGCAGTTTTTCACACAAAGGGTAGTGGGGGTGTGGAATGCACTGCCGAGTAAGGTGGTGGGAGCAGGCACGCTGGGGCTGTTTAAGGGTCTCTTGGACAGCCACATGAGCGGTATGCAGATAGAGGGATATATTAGGACTGTTTAACTACGGCTTTTTTCCACAGGTAATTCGGTCCATACTTGACCAACAAGGAGCATGCATTCGGCAGGTGGTGCGAGGACAGCTCTTGGATGTTGATTCATGGGTTGCCTGGTGCTTCATGTCGTAAATGAGTGCTTTATGTGGACCATCTGAAGGGCACCATGACAGCTCAGAGACTATCGCTGTAGCTGTGCAGACACTTGGAATTGGGCCGGTGTCTGCGGGAGTTTGCGCGTTCTCCCCGTGGTTGCGTGGGTTTTCTCCGGGCACTCCGGTTTCCTCCCACAACCCAAAAATTCGCTCTTAGGCTGATTGGGAAACAAATTGTCCCTATAGTGAGAGTCTTCCATATTAGGAATAACCTAAATTTAGAATAGGATAATGGAATTGCTACTGTATAGTTATGACGGCGGCGTGGGCTCGTTGGGCCGAAGGGCCTGTTTCCCGTGCTGTGTTGCTCTTTTAAAAAAAAAAGAATGGGATTTGGCGAAGTTAGTGTTAGAGTTTTAAATGAGCTCCAGTATAAAGGGTAGAATACAGAAGACCAAAGTACCAGTACGTTAGAATAATCAAACCTAGAATTGATCAGTGTAGATGAGACGGTTTGTGCAGCAGATGAAGTGACAGGGACAGAGTTGGGCAAGGTTACCAAGATGGAAATGGGTGGTCTTGTATTGTAACAAAAGAGTAACTGGATTGGAGATCTTAAATGAGTTTGTGCAGAGACACCAAATTATTTCATTAAAAAGGCAGGTTGGTATTTTAAGTGCAATAGCTGCTCACCAATTTGCCACAGCACAGGAACATTACAACAGAAGAATTTACTACTGTTTTGGTTTATTACCATATTTTGATCCATTTGATTTGTTTTAAATTCATACTTGAATTAAAGATCTGTAGCTTGTGGTCCTGTGCTTTGTGCACTAACGCTTTGCCACTTGCGTTTACTGACAGTTTAAACCGCTGTAAGGCCTGGGGTTGAACTGAGAGAACAGGTTGGGGGTGAAGTGGGAGGTGTAGAAGCAAGAATTTCTGCTTCCAGGTGTACACATTGGCTCCTGTACCAGGTGAGAAGATGGTATTGAGGTAAGAAAGTTGGCAAAAAGATGCATGTTAATGCTTCTGCTTTGAATGGCAACCAGGAAAGGACAGGAGCATTCAAATATACATATTGTTGTATCTTTCTGAACAGTTTATTTAATGAAGAGATTTTCTTTTGTTGCACCTAGTCACCCCAACATTGATATGCTGCAGACAAATATAAACAAATTTAGGACTGAAATCAAGAAAAATTATTTGGCAATATTTGAGATAATGCTAGAACTGATTGAAGCATGATTTTTGAAGGTGGCAGGATAGTTTGTGAAAGTGTTTAATGAAGCATGTGGGATTCTGGCTTCCATAAATGCAGCAGGTAATGAGAACACAATCACCTGTGAGTTCCCCTCAATTCCCTCCAGCCACTTACCATCCTGACTTGAAAATATATCACCGTTCCTTCGCAGTCACTGGGTCAGAATCCTGGAATTCTCTCCCTAACAGCATTGCAGGTCAACCCATAGCACGTGGACTGCAGCAATTCAAAAAAGCAACTCACCACCACCACCTCGAGGGCAACTAGGATGGGCAATAAATGCTGGCCAGCAAGCAATGTTCATGTCCCGTGACTGAATCAAAAAAACAGGGCATAAAATACACAAGCGAGGGAAGTTGCAATAAAGTCCTATTCTGAGCATGACGCTTTAGGATGGAAATGAAGGCATTAGAGACAGTAGAGCAGATTCATGCAAATAGTTCCAAAGATGAGTTACTTCAGTTAGTAAGAAGTCTCACAACACCAGGTTAAAGTCCAACAGGTTTATTTGGTAGCAAACACCACCAGCTTTCGAATGCTTGCTGCTCCTTCGTCAGGTGAGTGGAAGGTCTTTTCACAAACAGGGCATATAAAGGCACAAACTCAATTTACAAAATAATGATTGAAATGCAAGTTTTTGCAGCTAATCAAGTCTTAAAGGTACAGACAATGTAAGTGGAGAGAGCATTACATTAAAGTGACGTGCATTGTCTCCAGACAAGACAGTTAGTGAGATTTTGTAAGTCATGGGGATTACTGATAGTGTGACGTGAGCCCAAGATTCCGGTTGTGGCCATCCTTGTGTGCGGAACTTGGCTTTCAGTCTTTACTCAGTGACTCTGCACTGTTGTGTGTCATGAAGGCCTCCACATTAGAACTTCAGTTACACAAATTGGGTCTGTTCTTCTCAGAAGATTTAGAGGTGTTCAAGTCTGAACAGAGTAGATAGGAGGATCGAGAAGCATTGGATCCTGATCAGATGTGGCGGTAAAAGAATTGAGGCACCTTGTGGAAAAATAGTAGCAACATTTTTCTGCTCTTGATCGATATTAATCCCCAAAGTAAGATTATTGTAACATATTTTCTGCTCCTTTATCTCATTGCTTTGTGTGACCTTGCTGTTTATAATGCAGTAGCCAATTTACAACACCAGTATTTTGTTTGGCTGTAAAGCATTTTGGGATGTTTTGAGGTTGTGAAAGGCACAATATTATGCAGATTATTCATTCCCTTTATCTCTCAAAATGCACCTTTTGAATAAAACATTTTTTTGTCATTTCAGTCATCCCTCTAGACTGCAGTCAACAGAAAATCTGCTACCTATGTCTGTAGAGGATTTTGGTGAATTGGAACGCCACCTAAGTCCATCAGAAATTGACACAGTGGTAAGTTTTAGAATTGGTGCTTAGGAGCCTGTACAAAACCCCTAGATGATGCTCGCTGCTCCATTTAGCATGGTAAACTAAATTAACTATGAAAGTACAATATATATTTCTATCTCACAGGTTGAAAATTTGAACAATTGGATGAAAAATCAGTAGAAAAATTTAGGCTTGGACTTTCCAGCCTTGGTGTGACATGACCAGCACAGGGAATGTAACAGGCCAACCAAATATTCCATGACTTTCAGCAGGACTGGAAGATTCTGCAGGCTGGGAGGGTTGAATAATCCCAGTCTTAATTTCACTGGAAAAAATACATTAAGCATTTACAGTGACTCTGAAGGATCAGATTGATTATTAATCTTGTTCCCCTGCTTTCCCTCAACTGTTGTCAATATTGAAACATTGCTTCTCTTCTGATTTAACTGTCAGCAACTTGCCTTCTTTTTGTATGCAATTTAAATGAAAGATGTACTTCCATGCCAGTCTTAAAAATGTGAAAAATCAAAGCCAAAGTACACCCCTCCTCAAAAATAAAACTATTATACCACAGCCATTCTTTCAGGTGACTGAAGTTCAATCGCTTTAAGTTCATATTTCTAGAACAAAGATCAACACAGCACGGGAAACAGGCTCTTCAACCCAACAAGCCCGCGCTGCCATTTTAACATTCCCACTTCCACTCATGACCCTTGTCTATGTTTACAGAAATCTGCATTGGAACCAAATTGGGGAGACAATTTAGGGACAATTTTTTTTCGCGAATCAGCCTAAGAGCACATCTTTGGGGTGTGGGAGGAAACTGGAGCACCTGGAGAAAACCCACACAAGCACGGGGAGAATGTGCAAACTCCCACAGATACTGGCCCAAATCCATGTATCTGCACAGCAATAGTGATAGTCACCTGAGCTGTCGTGTTACCCGTCAAATGGTCCAGGTCAAGCGTACAGAAATGATGTGAAGCAATAAGCTACTCTCAAAATCCAAGAGCAGCCCTCTCACGACCCATCGCGTGTACGCCCCTTGTTGGACAACTTGACAGACTGAAGTACCTGTAGGGTAAAAGAGAAATACATCAACAACATGCACAACTTATGCAATTCCCAAGAACGATCCAATGCTCATGATCCCTATTTAAATCAGTCTTCCATATCCCTCCATTCCTTATTCTGTTCATGTGCCTATCTAAGTATCTCTTAAATAACTCCAGCGTGTCTGCCTCCACTTCACTTGGCAGTGCGTTCCATACCCCACCACCCTTTGTGTGGAAAAAACTCCCTCTAACATTCAAATTATACCTTGCCCCCCTCACCCAAACCCCGTGGCCCCTCATGATATTTGATTCCAGCCTAAGAAAAAGCTTACCACTGTTTACTCTTTCTATACCCTTCATAATCTTGTACACCTCTATTAGATCTCCTCTCAGTCTCTGTCTTTCTAAAGAAAACAGCCCCAATTTGCCTAATCTTTCCTTGTAACCCAGTCCTTCCATACCAGGCAGCATCCTGGTAAACCTCCTCTGCACTCTGTCCAGAGTCTCCACGTCCTTCTGGTAGTAAGGTGACCAGAACTGGACGCAGTATTCCAAATTAGGTCTAACCAACATTTTATACAACTGCAACATTAAAGGCCAGCTCTTGTACTCTATACCCCTTCCTATAAAGGCTAGCATACCATATGCTTTCTTCACAATCTTCTCCACCTGTTCTGCCACCTTCAAAGACTTGTGCATCTGCACCCTCAGGTCTCTCTGCGTTTCTATACTCTTAATAGGTTTACCCTTTATCATATACCTCCCCCTACATTCTTTTTCCCGAAATGCATCACCTTGCATTTATCAGGATTGAATTCCATCTGCCATTTATGTGCCCAAGCTACCAGCCTATCTATGTCCTGCTGCATCACCTGACAATGCTCCTCACTATCCACAAGTCCAGCTATCTTTGTGTCATATGCAAACTTGCTGATCACTCCACTTACTCCCTCTTCCAAGTCATTTATATATATTACAAACAGAAGTCCCAGTACTGAGCCCTGCGGCACACCACTAATAACCGACCTCCATCTAAAAAAACATCCTTCAACTATTACTCTCTATCTC
Source organism: Sphyrna mokarran (assembly GCA_024679065.1). Taxonomy (NCBI): domain Eukaryota; kingdom Metazoa; phylum Chordata; class Chondrichthyes; order Carcharhiniformes; family Carcharhinidae; genus Sphyrna; species Sphyrna mokarran. The sequence goes on from JAGIQG010000011.1 coordinate 30,798,667, forward strand.
CTATTACCAAGCCAGTTACTTATCCATCCATCTCTGTCCTTGTATTCCATTAGCCTTGACCTTTCCAACTAACCTCCCAAGAGGGACTTTGTCAAACGCCTTACTGAAATCCATATAGACGACATCAACAGCTCATCCTTCGTCAACCGTTTTTGTCACCTGAAAAAATTCTACCAGATTCATAAGGCACGACCTTCCCTTAACAAAGCCATGCTGTGTATCCCTAATCAGATTGCAACGCTCTAAGAATCCCCTCCAATAGTTTCCCTATCACTGATGTCAAACTCGCCGGTCTATAATTTCCAGGGTTATCCCTACTACCCTTTTTAAACAATGGTACAACATTAGCTATTCTCCAGTCCAAAGAAGAGACAAAGATTTGCGTCAGAGGCCCAGCAATTTCACCTCGCGCCTCCCAAGCAGTCTGGGATAAATGCCATCGGACCCTGGAGATTTATCAGTTTTAATACTACCTAGAAGCTCTAACACTTCCCTCTGTATGGATATTTCCCTCAACTGGTCTACAGCTCCCTCCAAGATAGTACCAGTCAAAAAGCCCCTCTCCTTCATGAATACTGACACAAAGTATTCATTCAGAATCTCCCCCATTCCTTCAGACTCTAAGCACAGTTCCCCTCCTCTGTCTCTAAGAGGACCAATTTTTTTTTCCTCTAACCATCCTTTTATTCCTAACGTAGGAGTAAAAAGCATTTGGATTTTCCTTAATACTGTCTGCCAAAACCATTTCATGCCCCCTTTTTGCCTTTCTAACTCTTCATTTGAGCTCCCTCCTACTGTCTCTATATTCCTCCATGGCTCTCTCCGTTCCCAGTTGCTTAGACCTAACATATGCCTCTCTTTTCTTCCTAACCGAGTCCTCAATATCCCTAGTAATGCATGAACTCTAATCCTACGTTTCCCATTCTTCCTCTTAGCCAATACATATCTTTCCTGCACCCTTTTCAGTTTTCTCTTGAAAGAATCCCACATGCCTGTCGTGGACTTCCCATCGAACAACCTTTCCCAATCAGTTTCCATAAGTTCCTATCTAATCCGATTGTATTTAGCTTTCCCCCAATTTAGCACCCTCACCTTAGGGCAACAAGCATCTTCTATTTGTATCCTAAAGTAGACAGAATTGTGGTCACTGTTAGCCACATGTTCCCCTACTACAACATCAACCACCTGCCCTGGCAGTTTACTCAGAATGCAATATAGCCCCCTCTGTAGTCGGACTAGCTACATACTGCTTCAATGATCCTTCCAGTACACATTTTACAAATTCCTCCCCGTCCGAACCCCCAGATCTAGGTACCTTCCAGTCCCTCCCAGAGATTGAAATCTCCCATTATAACAACCCTATTCTTTCTGCACCTATCCCAAATGTCTTTACATATGTCTTCCTCCACTGCCCACTCCTTGCATAGTAATTGTCTTTTGTTAAACGTTGCCAATTTTTAAAGTGCTTGGTATTAATGGGTGGAAGTGTTGTGGTCTTGCAAAGCTTTGACGAATGGTTAAAATATTCAAACTGCCTGTAGTCAATGCTGTACATCAAGACATTGTTAACTTTGAAGTCATGGTGTCTAGAGGGGGGAAGGTTGAGGTTAACCTTCTGCCTAGAATCAATCTTGGCTCTTGTAGCCAATTAAGGGGCTTCAGTATTGTAACCAGGGGAAGGCTACGTGGACAGGTTGTCAGGTCTTCCCTGACAGTGTCCAAGTGGGCTTTTATGGGATGGGTGGGCTCTGGAAATTACCTTAATAGCCCTGAACCACTTCAGTGGGCCTGAACCTCTTACCTTGGTTCTAGGGATCCAGTTCTATTCCTCGTGCAGTACCAGTTGTGCCCATTGCTCTGGATGGTGCTTCTGCTACTGAAGGGGTGCTGAACTCTGGCCAGCAGAAGTTGAACATCTGCTGCTGACCAGATGCCTCATTGGTTGGAAATCATGTTGGGTGTGCGTTGATAGTCACGGTCCTATTACCACTTGCACTTGGGCCAGTCCATCTTCTGCTTGATACATTTAGACAGTTTTTAAATAACCTGCATTTTGTGTTGCCCTTGTCTGGTGCAGCAATGTCACATGATGGTAGTTCAGTTATTTATGGCAATTTATAGAACATAAATCTATTGAGTTCGCCTGTGGCTGTAACATCAATGTCAAACCCTGTCACAAAGTGACATTTAAGATGTCTTTGCTGCTGCAAACTAAAAACAACTTAATATTTAAAAAAACAAACAAGTTGAGGAGAAAAACAAATGTTAAAAACCATAAAGCTGCCAATTTTAAAAAATTAGTTGTCCACCTATAAAATATTTCAATTTCAAGTATCAAATGTTTTATTTTTTCCAAGAGAAATTATGTCCACATTTTGGCATTAATATTAGCAGTGTCATTCTCAATTTGGCATTTAGCTTGTGTATCTTTAAATGAAAATGAAATGTATGCTTGATATTTACCCAGGGGTAGGGCTGCACATCTGGAGGAGGGGAAACAGGAGAGAATCATAGACTGTTCTCCACTTCTGTGAACTAATGGCAGTTGTTGATGTTGCCAGTTGAGCATTCAGGTTTGACTTGGGACTTGTCATATATATTTCATCACAAGGGCAAACATCCTCTTGGCATCTATCCTGTTAGTCATCTCAATCTCATCTTTCAGTAAGATCACCTTCTGTTCTTCCAAATCCCAATGAACATAAATCGAACCTGCTCAAGTTTTCTTAAGATAGACCTGTTATCCCAGGAAGCAGCCTGGTGAAAGTTCTGGGTTGCTTTTCATGCAAGTACATCCCTCCTTTAAATAAGAACACCAAAACTGTATTCAACACTAATGTCACTTCTGGTTGCAGCAAAATTACCTTTTGTATTCCATTCCCCTGATAAAAGCCTGTGAAGATGGAAGGGTCAGCTGAACTGCTACTAAGCAGCACATACGCAGCAATAACCTGCTCACTTGTGCTCAGTTTTTGTGCTGCCTGGGTTACTCAGCTCTTGACCTCAGTTTGTTCTGAATTCAAAATAAACAAAAGAGTTGAACTCTTAAGGTGTAGTAAGAGCAACTGCCCTTGGCTTCAAGGTAGCATTTGACTGTGTACCCTTGGACCAAGTAACTCCCCAAACCCTGTTCACAAAGAACAACACAGCACAGGAAACAGGCCCAACAAGCCTGCGCTGCCATTATGACATTCACTGAATTCCTCATCTACCACCTTCTACTTGTGACTTTTCTCTACGCCAGATTTGGGAAGGCCTAATTTAGGGACACTTTGTTAACACCAATAAGCCTGGAAACACTTTTTTGGGGTGTGGAAGGAAACCGGAGAATCTGGGGGAAAACCCATGCAAGAATGTGCAAACTCCCACAGGTACCGACCCAAGTCGGAGATCTGACCCAGGTCCATTTATCTGTACAGCAAACAATGATAGTTATTGTTGTATGTTTAAACTGGACTAACTGATGGGCAACACGACAGACATTGTTGTCATGTTGCCTGTAGTTGGTCCAGTTTAAGCATACACTAACAATACAAAGCACTAGGCAGTTCTCGAAGCAACAGCCAAGAGTAGCCCTCGCACAACCCACCGCATGTATGCCCCTTGTTGCCCAACAAGGCAGACTAAATCACCTATGGATGTAAAAAAAAAAAAAGGCATCAATAAACATACACAGCTTGTATAAATTAGGAATGTTGGAATACTCTCCCCTTGTCTGGATGAGTACAGCTTTAACAGCAGTCAAGAAGCACCACATCATCTAGAATGAAGTATGTCACTTGAGTGGTACCTAACCCACCACCTTCGATATCTATTCCCTACCCTAATACACAATGGCAGCAGTGTGCACCACCTGCAAGATGCATGGCAGCAACTTATTAAGGGTCCTTCAATAACATCTTCCAAACCTACCAGAACTGTCTGCCGTTCACTCCTGCAAATGATGCACTCCTGTCAGATTTCATGGCAGCAAGGGATGCATTCAAGAGAAAATACTATTGACAATGGCAAGACTGGGAGCAACACAGTGGGTTGAGCAGTAATTCCATCCATGATCTCTACCAGCGGATGCATTAAAATGCCACCCCTCCTCCAAGCCCCAAACCATCCTGACTTAGAACTATAATGATGTTCCTTAACTGTCGATGGGTCAAAATCTTGACTAACTTGAAGCATTCTGCTTGTACCCATTCCACAGGTGCTGCAGTGCTTCCAGAAGGCAGCTTACCACTAGTTTCTCAAAGGCAATTGGAGATGGAAAAATAATGCAGCATGTGCATTTATACTGTACTTGCATGGTAACTTCTGATGATTCATGTGCAAGAACATCAGATCCTTCTGTACTGCAGCATTTTGCAGTTTTAAATATTCTGCTTTTTTGTTCTTCCTGATATCTATAATCCCTTTGCAGATCCTCTGTCCTTTTGATCAACTTTCTTTCTTATCTTTGTGTCAACAACAAATTTGACTTCTATGCAGTCAGTCCCTTAATCCACGTCATTAATAGCGCCCTATTGATTCCACTAGTATTTTTGCTAACCTGAAAATGACAAATTTATTCCAACTGGTTTAGTTAGCTAATCCCTCTAGCCATTTAATCTAATCACATGCAACACCACAAACTCTTATATAGTAACATATATAGCATCTTATTGAATGCCTCTTGGAAATCTTCTGGTTCCCTTTTACTCTTAATGTCCTTTAGTGAAGGAAATCTGGCCTACATGTGATTTCAGATCCACAGCAATGCATTTGAATCAAATGTTCTAGCAAACCATTTGGTTTAATGGAAATTAAGGATAGGTAGTAAATGTTGGCTCAGCTAGCAATGCCCACATCCCATATATGAATTAAAAACCCTCCTTGGTGCATCCTCAAGAACTCTAAATTTGTCAAACACTATTTCCCTTTCACAAAACCACATTGACTCTGCCTGACTGTTTTTTTGAGAACTGCACCAGAGACCAGAAGGCATAGATGCTGGAGGGTTGACTGTTGTTGTTTAGATAGGAATGTCTTAACCACTAGAGATTTGTGAATAATCTCTTGAGATTGGGGATGTTTTCTAGTCTGCATTCTCCATAATTATTTTATTTGGACAGTTGGTACATGACTTTCTAATGTCATGTAGCAGTTCTAGTACAGACTCTATGAAGGACATATAGCAAATCAGTGTTCAAATTGCATTTATTGTTTAAATGATTTTTGATTTTTTTCAAATATTGAATAAGTCAATGATTGAATCTCCATTAATTATCCTTTTGTTTTTTAAACAAGATGTGCTCAGCCTATCCAAGTTAACCGAGAGTGCTCTTCATACCAACGGATCCATTAAGACATCAGTTGGAGTTTGGAAACTGATCTTGTTACATTGTAAATAGTCATATTTTTGGTATAAATGTTTCAAGAATAAAGTGGCTACTACCTGTAATGTTTTAGTTACATTTAGAGAATACTCGCAACATTTCTGTATGATTTGCTTGAATTGTGAAATACTAACCATAATAATTAAATTTGGCTATTCAATTGATGTGACTTTTTTTAAACTTAAACATATTGAGTTAGTTGTTTGAAAACTTGAAGATAGTAATGGAGAAGTATGCTCCTATTCCCCCCAACTTTATACTTGCTCTTGGTCTCCCTGATCTCAGTTTCATTAATCAAAATCCTCTGGCTCTTACAGGTGCATTTTAGTCTATTACACACGTAAGTTGTTAGCTGATATCGCCCTATCCTATCAACTACCAACTCTCCTCCCTTTCAAATCCACTGTCAGTTCCTCAAAACACCTTAATCCATATATCCTTGCAAACTACTACCTCAATCTCTTTCTTCAAATACTTGTGCTTGGCATCTCCAAAATCAATGCCTGTCTTCACTCTCTCCAATCTGGTTTCTGCCACAGCTTTAATTGAAGTCACAAATGACACCGACTTCCTGCTTTGCAGCAGCCCTTCAACTCTGATAGAAGGGGTGTTCAATTCTAGGTAATCCTAGTCATGAGACTGTGGGAGGAGGAATCAACATGCCATCCTCCTTTCCCCCCCCCCCACCCACCCTCAGTACTAGGATTATCTTCACCTGGCTAACTTTCTTGGCTAACCTATCATAACCCAATTTTCTCTTCTCAGTCAACATTATTAAATCTAAAGCCTCTTTTAACATAACTTTCATTTCTATTTCTCAGCAAGTTATTCCAACTTTATCTGACATGAAATCACATTCCACATGTAAACTGGAATGTCTTTCACTGTTAGTAGTCTGCTATACAATCCTGAGTAATTTTCTCTAATCAAACAGTAGGAAGACTCAGTCCATTGTCTTTAACTCCTGCCACAACCTCCATGTCTTCACTGATTTCATCCCTCACTTGCCAGTTTATCCAAAACCTTAGCATTCATAGCACTTCTCTGCAATATCACTCAATGTCCTGTCTCAGCTTGTCTGTTGAAAACTTAATTGTTTTTGTGACTTCCTACATAATTATTATTCCAATTATTATTCATTATTGGAATAATTATTATTCATTATTGGAATAATTATTATTCATTATTGGAATAATTATTATTCCCAGATCCCATTCTCCCTAAATTTCTCATCCAAAACCCTCGCTGATAACCATTTTAAAAATAGGGGGTCATCCTTGTAGGGCAGAAATGAGGAAATATTATTTTTCCCTAAGGATTGTTTAGCTTTGGAATTCTCTGCCTCAGAATACAGTGGAAGCAGTATCACTATGTTTACAGCAGAAGTAAATGGATTCTCATTAAACAAGGAAATGAAAAGTTATTGACAGTAGTTGGGAATTGAACTCAAACAGATCAGCCATGATTTTATTGAATGGTGGAGCAGGCTTGAGGCTAAATGGCCTACTTATTTCGTATGTTCCTAACCCACACCAAGTCACAAATCCATCATCCTTGTGATCATTGATTCCCCCATTAGTTCCACCACAATTTAAAAATTCAGTCTGTTGCCTCAAAAACCACCTGAAATCATCAGAACTTTTGCTTCCTTCAAATCTTAACTTGTGTAGTGTTCCTAACTTCAACTGCTGACACTTATGCCCTCAGCCATCTAGGTCCTTAGTTCTAATTTTCCCACCTCCTGCCCCCTTTAAGGCCCCTTTTTACCCAAGCTTTGATTCACCTGTCTGGCTGGAATTTTACAGGCCTACCCAGCCCCACAGGAATCAGAGTGGGCAAGGGACAGATCGTGGAGAAGTCCACTGAGCTTGGGTGGGATTCTATAGTTTTAAGGCAAACAATGGTGTAAAATCCTAATCTCTTCAGCGTTAACCCTGGACTGATCATGCTCCTCCTGCAAACTTTCTTTGTATGTTTTCTGATATTAAAAGTATTACAAATGTCATAAAAAATTCCTCTTCATTCCATAGTGTTCTTGTGATCTGAAGCTGTACCAAAAAAAATGTGGATTAAAAGATACCACATTGACTGCCTGACCAATTCTAGCAGGGTCTGGGAGTCAAATGCAATGAATCTTTACCTGAGAGACTGATCTCAAACAGCTTCACAGAGCACAGGAGTAACAGAAAATATACTATATGGCACATTATTATTATCAGAAATGAGCAAATTAAAAACATGAAAAACTCAGCAACAACTGGCAACATCTGTGAAGAGAGAAAATAAGAATTCACATTTCAGGTCTGTATGACTCTTCAGAGCACTAAACAGTTTTTCTGGTATATTTTTATTTCAGATTTCCAGCATCTGCAGTATTTTGCTTTTTATAAAAAGAAAATTAGAATTTATTTGAGCCATACACAGGAATGTGGAATATATAACTATTATAATTCCAAACAATTCAACCTCCAAGATTTTAACAATCCAAATATATGCAGCTTGATACCACAGCAGATGGAACAGCAGACAGCACAAATCACATTACCATCTTACTGGCAGCACCTATGGTGATGATCAGCATACAATTCTACCAAGGTTGAACATTGCTCTTTTTTTTTTAATTTCTTCATGCTGGATATTTCCCAAATGCCCAACAGAAGGTTTCAGTTTTGGAATTCACAGTTCTGAGGATGCAAGCTCGTCACTGAGCATCTTATCTCCATTAGTGAAAGATTATCATTGCTGAAATTGACAGTCATTTTATTGAACTTGTATATACCACAATGACAAGTTTATTTTCATGCCTATTGTTCTCAATTTCCACTCTTCTCAGTTTCACATGGCCAAATCTGAATCTTCCCTTGACTGCTAGTCTCCATTTCTAGCAATAGGCTATCAACTAACAAACATTTGCCCACTGTCACCTTGACTACACCTAACACAAACTCTTTGTAAGGATTTTATTCCATTCTCCCAGTCCTTTCTACTTACATCATATCTGTACTGATAATCCAACCTTCTGGGATGTGTCTGTTAACCAAGGATTGACCAACTCCCCAAGCAAATACACATTTCCCACAGTTCTACTTTCACCCTCTTCCTTCCTTTCCAGAATCATAATTCTGTTGATGATATTATTCCCCAAATCCTCACTTTCCACCCCATCAGCCTCCATATTTCAGATAATTTTCTACCAGTGAAAACTAATCCCACCACTAACACATTTGGCATTGCAAAGGGACCCTTCCTTCCATGATACCTGGTCACTCAGTCTCCCCCAGTACATTTCCATGCAAATGTAGGAAATGAGCACTTTTATAGCCTGATCGCTCAACGCCTCAAACATTCCTTCCAGGCAGCAATTTGTGTGTACTTCATTCAACCTAGAGAACTGTACTTGCTGTTTAAACTGAGGAGCAGATTGTGTGACTGCTTTGCAAAATACCTTACAGTACATAAACATGATCCTGAACTTCTGATAACCTGTCATTTTAATTCTAATGATGTAGAAATGCCAGCGTTGGACTGGGATAGTAAGAACTCAGTAAGAATTTAGCAACACCAATTTTAAATCCAACCGATTTATTCAAGCTTTCGACACTCTTGTACTTTCATCAGGCAAATGCAGTGTTCTGGTCTGCAATTGCACACACATCCACACAGACAGTCAGATTGCTGATTAGAATGCGAATCCTTACATCTAACCTGCTATTCAAGTGTTAAAGTGGCTAACGATGTGTGTGAAGGGAATCCTGAGCATTGGTTAGAGAATTATGTATTTTCTCCAGACAGCACAGTAAGTGAGATTTTTTGCTAACCCAGGCAAGTTATGGGGGTTACAGATAGTCTGTCATGAAGCCAAGATCCCTATTAAGACCGTCCTCATGTGTGCGGAACTTGGCTATCAGTCTCTGCACACGAAGGCCCCCTTGAAGAACATTTACCCGGAGGCCGAACGCCCATGAGTGCTGAAGTGTTTGCCCACAGGAAGGGAACTGTTTTGCCTGGTGATTGTTGAGCGATGCTCATTCATCCGCTGTCGTAGTGTCTGCACGGTCTCCCCAATGTACCATGCTTCGGGACATCCTTTCTTGCAACGTATTAGGTAGACAACGTTGGCCGAGTTGCAAGAGTATGTACCGTGTACCTGGTGAATGGTATCCTCACGTTTGATGATGTCGTCCATGTCTATGATCCGGCATGTCTTGCAGAGGTTGCTGTGGCAGGGTTGTGTGGTATTGTGGTCACTGTTCTCCTGAAGGTTGGGTAGTTTGCTGCGAACAATGATCTGTTTGAGGTTGTGCGGTTGTCTGAAAGCAAGAAGTGGGGGGGTGGGGATGGCCCTAGCGAGATGTTCATTGTCACCAATGATATGTTGAAGACTCCGGAGAAGATGTCGTAGCTTCTCCGCTCCGGGGAAGTACTGGACAACAAAGGGTACTCTGTCCACCGTGTCCCGTGTTCGTCTTCTGAGGAGGTCAGTGCGGTTTATCGCTGTGGCACGTCGGAACTGTCGATCGATGAGTCGAGCGCCATATCCTGTTCTCACGAGGGCATCCTTCAGCGTCTGGAGGTGTCTGTCACGATCCTCCTCATCTGAACAAATTCTGTGTATACGGAGGGCTTGTCCATAGGGAATGGCTTCTTTAACGTGTCTAGGGTGGAAGCTGGAGAAGTGGAGCATTGTGATGTTGCCTTGATGGAGATGCATGTCCAAGAATGCAACTGATTCTGGAGAATAGTCCATGATGAGTCTGGTGGTGGGATGGAACTTGTTGATATTATCACACAATTGTTTCAATGATTGTTCACCATGAGTCCAAAGGAAAAAGATGTCATCAATGTATCTAGTATATAACCTTGGTTGAAGATCTCGTATGGTGAAGAAGTCTTGTTCGAAACTGTGCATGAAGATGTTGGCATACTGAGGTGCGAACTTGGTTCCCATGGCTGTTCCATGTGTCTGGATGAAAAGCTGATTGTTGCAAATGAAGACATTGTGGTCCGAGATGAAGCGGATGAGTTGTAAAATTGCATCCGGAAACTGGCAGTTGTTGGCATTGAGTACTGAGGCAGTTGTGGCAATACCATCGTCATGGGGGATGTTGGTGTAGACCATGCAGACACTACGACAGCGGATGAATGAGCATCACTCAACAATCACCAGGCAAAACAGTTCCCTTCCTGTGGGCAAACACTTCAGCACTCATGGGCGTTCGGCCTCCGGGTAAATGTTCTTCAAGGGGGCCTTCGTGACACACGACAGCGCAGAGTCGCTGAGCAGAGACTGATAGCCAAGTTCTGCACACATGAGGATGGTCTTAATAGGGATCTTGGCTTCATGACACACTATCTGTAACCCCCGTAACTTGCCTGGGTTAGCAAAAAACCTCACTTACTGTGCTGTCTGGAGAAAATACACAATTCTCTAACCAATGCTCAGGATTCCCTTCACACACATTGTTAGCCACTTTAACACTTGAATAGCAGGTTAGATGTAAGGATTCGCATTCTAAACAGCAATATGTGACTGTCTGTGTTGATGTGTGTGCAATTGCAGACCAGAACACTGCATTTGCCTGACGAAGGCACAAGAGTGTCGAAAGCTCGCAAATTTACTATCAAATAAATCGGTTGGATTTAAAATTGGTGTTGTTAAATTCTTACTGAGATTTTAATTCTACACAGAGCTCTGTCACTGACATCTGTGTTGTGCCTGCTGCAGCATGCCACTGAAGGTGAATGCAAGCTTGAGGAACTGCACTTTAGATGAGGCACTTCACAGCCTTCCAGATTCTGAGTTCAACAATTTCGGTCCACGGTCTATACTCCATTTTTTTTTAGTCAGCAGCAAACTTACTTTAGGCAAATCTTTTGGTTTTTTTTCTTGCCCTACCATAATTCTCTTTGGCCCTCTTCTGTCATTCATTTTCTCCTGCCTTTCAGTCCATGGCAGACTTTGTCTTTTTCCCTGCCACCTCTTGATCAAAACCTGTTACTTTTCCCAGTTGTGGTGAAAGCTCACAGATTTGAAACATTAATTCTGTTCTCTCCATAGATGCTGCACAACCTGCTGTGTACTTCTAGTATTTTCTACTGTACCTTTTGTTTGTCCCGTGCAGGATTAAAAGAGCAAAAGTTGATGTTGACAGAAAAGCACTATTGTGTAAAGCTTCACAGCAAGGAGCTTACAAGTATCTGTTGTTTCAAAGTTTAAAACCAATAAAGCAATGTAGCTTGCATTTTAAAACAAACACAATATAGAATAAAAAAAAGACAGCAAGCCAATACTCATTATTGCAAAGGAATAGTAAAGTCATGCAATTTTACAGCCATAAACATTAACTGATAGAGATTCCTACATTTTCTTCACATCTCAGTGGATAGCCTGTGGCATGTGGAGCTCAACTTGGTTCCATCCTAGAAAACGGATTAAGATATGTAGCCTTTAAAATGTTACAAACTGGAGAGTGGAACAAAATCTGGACAGGTTTTTGCACAGTGATGTGTGTGGAAATGTGCAAGATCAAAAGCTCACTAACTTGGTGCATGAATGCACCTCTTAGTGTGGCACTATGTACACAGATCTTGAAAGCTTCAGGCTCCATGTTAATCGAGTGAATTTGTTGAAGTCAGTTATAGGAAAGTAATTTCAATTGATTTTAGAAGCCAACAGAGTGAGGAGGAAAAGAAAGGGAAAATTATCCAGTGTCCCTTAGTTGGAATTAATATCCACAGCAGACTAACCTGCTGACATATACTAGGTTCACAAACATGAAATGTGCACAATTACCTTGGAGGCATCTCCTGGAGATGTATGGCAGAGATGATAAGGATGTGAGCTTTGTGTTTTTCTTTACATAAATCTCCATTACAAGCTTTTTTTTTAAGAGAATACTCTCCAGATTGTAACTGGCAACATCACCCAGTAAGACCAGTAACAAATAACTGATAAGGAAATGATTGCGGAAAATTAGTTTCTTTGGGAAATATCCTTTTTCATCAAGTTGATGTTTTTAACAGGTTAACTGTTAATTACCAATACATTTATGTGCATTAAAAAAATGAATACAAATCTTTCTGAATTGTATTTATTGTGTATTTAACACACCTGATTTGCCTCTATCTTTTAGATAAATACCATTGCATTGCCAGCAACACTTCAAAAATAACATTTCAGATTGAAATATGGAGCAACGCACTAAAAATAGATTGCTGTAAGCAAGTACATTAAACATCATCAATTTGCCATGCCTGAATAGGCAGTCAGGTCACAATGTGGAAAAATACAATTACAGTCACAATCTGGACACCGGTTTAAATATAAGCTGAGAGCAGTCCTGCTCCACACTGAGCAAGACTGAAGCATGAGCAGCTGGTTTAACCCTATACCAGTGACATCTACAATTATTGCAATGAAGCAACTCCTACCCTGCAATTACAGCAATGGATAGGCATTCATATATGAAAACAAATTCAAACCAACAAAAATATGCCGAAATGCTATAATCTTTCTAAGACAATCCTAAGCATGCACATACACAGACAAGTGCACCAAGCAAGCTTAGGCAGTTCAGGTCTTTCAGCCAAACACTATGCATCAAATGCTAGTATTAAACTGGCATCCTACACAAATACAAATGATTCATACAAAACATATCAGCAGAAAGTTTTCTCAAACCCTGCAAATGGGTTAGTATTTCAGAAATATCTCAGAATATGTGGAAAGCCAAATGCTTTTTCATTTTTGGAAATTTCAAGGTCTAAATATCCAGTTTAGCAGCATCCTATGCCACTAGCTGTACGCTCTATCAAGTTTTCTTAATGGAAGGGAAAAAACAGCCAAATCTCCTAACAGAAATAGGGATTGAAAACATTCCAGTTTTCCGTGATTATCTTAGAGGTGTAAGGTGTTCTTCAGAAAATTAATTGGGTTGAACAGATCAAATATGTTGACATCTTCTCTAAGAAGGTTCAAAATGCTCTTTTTCCGTTTGTTTTAATATACTGTACAATAAAAATTTTTGCAAAAAATACTTGACCCCATTTCCAGAAAATCTTAACGTTGTGCTGAACTAACCAATTAAAGGTAAAAGGAATGGTGAAGTTGCCGTAGCCCTAGATGACTGAAGGCTGCTCTCCCTTTTGAGGACTACAGCTGACTGGTGGTGATTTAATTTGAGGGGAGGGGCAAGGCTGAGAAGGCAGGGCCTTCACAAATAACGTCAACCAGTATGGGAATTGAACATGTGCTGTTGATGCCATTTAGTTACATCTTTATCACACGTAGCAGTCCGATAATAACATTGTGCTTTCAAGAAGTGCAACAGACCATTAACTTGACCCAATTAATTAAATTGCATAAAATAGTCAAACCACAATTAAATAACAATCTAATTTGATTGTCCTAAAAAAAAACAGCAGTGGCTGCATTTTGTACATTTAACTGTGTTCATTTCTGAAATACAGTGCTCTTTCAGTTTTATTAAGTTTTCAATAAATTACATAAAATTACTGCAGCAATTCCAACACGAGAAAATCAAACTCATGTTGATAGTTACTTCAAAAAAAAATCAAAAATGCCAGCAGTATAAATAATCTCAAATCAAAATTGGTTCAACCAAATTCTTTAATTAAGTATAAGCAAGGTTTTGATTATAAATCTTTTAGGTGCCTTATGTATCTATTTATTTATCTGTCCGTTAATGGTTTCTCAAGAATATTTATTCTAATCCTCCCAATATTTCTCCAAAATCTTTGAAAATGTTTCAGAGAAAGTGTTATTTGAACTTGATAGATGGTACAATGTTATTGTCATTGAATCATTTGCATTCCTTTGGAACCTTTACTTACAAACATTTACAGTAATGAAACATGAAGATTCTTCTGTTTAGTGGACCTTAATAAGAGGCAGGGAAAAGAATATATCAGTATGAAATGAAACAATATTTGTAGAAAAAAGTCAAGATAAGCTAAAAAGTTAATGAAAATATAATAAATAGGAAAATGTCAAAATAATAACCAATCTACCTCAGGTAAGATGGGGTTTAACACTTCTTTAACTCTTAGAGAATCTGGACTGTTATATTTCTTGGCCATGATACCAATATTGAACTAGTTTTAACAAACACCAGTAAACAATATATGAACCATTAATTACTTATTGATTCACTGCTGCACTTTTACACAATTCGAACAGTGGACTGTTCAAAGGGCTAAGTAAGGTAGCTGCTATTTGTAAGACATTTGGACAAAATTCTAATACTGACCACATTAATATTCATTCACATTTTACAGGGATGCTTCCAACATATTACTTAAAGAACACGACAGCTATAATTTCCTTACATGTTTCTAAAGCTGGATATTTTCCACTGTTTACGGGCCAGGTACCTGATCCATTCCCATTATTTGTATCATTCAGGCCTTTGTGGAAATTTTATATAGTTACCTTAAAATTCACAAGTTGTGCTGAGTTTTTCTTGCCTTTTCTTAAAAAGGCATATAACTCTGCATTATATCAAGCCCCAGTGTCAGACGTAAGCCCAAAACAGAACACTGGCAAACCTCTTTGTTTTGCTGAGGCCTATTATTTTCTAAGACTACATCAAAAAGTTCCAAGTCTAAAACAGCAGAGTAATTACTTGCCAAAAATACAACACTTTTACAAATGGCACACTCAAAACTTCAGTTTAGTTTTGGTAATTCAGAACAAAATTACAGTTTGACATGGGGAAACTATACCATGCTGTCTAGGTTCTCTTTGGAGGGTTTTTCTTTCCCATTGTTTGAGTCCTCTGTGGGCATATAGTTGCTCTGGTATTCTTGAAGGATTGTTACAATATCATGGTGACCAAAATGAATTGCCTCATCCACTGGTGTGTTGCCCCATCTAAAATCATTAAAAATAAACAAATTACAGAACTAGTTAAACAATAGAAATTAAAGGACATAAGAGTCTGAATATTGCTGAAAAAAGACTAGTGGAAGCTTTTAAGTTGCACTCAACAGCACAACTTGCAAGAATACCTAATGTGAAAGGAACAGATCATATTAAAGCATTTATCTCATTAATTGCTGCACTCTCCATGGCAATGCTGCCACCAGAGTCCACTGCCAACAATCATCACTCTCTTCTCATATAGCATAAATTGTTGCTCCCTTATATTTGGTATTTTTGTGAATTGTTCTAATGAATACAAGATGAAAAGCTTCAAAGTCATCTTTTTTCAGCAATACCAAACAACTATTAACATAAATTTATGTTTTTAAGTTTATTTATTAGTGTCATAAGTAGGCTTACATTAACATGCAATGGAGCTACTGTGAAAATCCCCTAGGCGTCACACTCCAGTTAGTGCCTGTTTGGGTACACCGACAGAATTTAGCATGGACAAAGCACCTAAGCAGCATATCTTTTGGATTGTGGGAGGAAACTGGGTAACTTGAGGAGTCCACAGGAAAATGTGGATACTTTGCACAGGCAGTAACCCAAACCAGGAATCGAACCTGGGTCCCTGGCGCCATGAGGCAGCAATGCTAACCACTGTGTTATCATGCCGTCCACTATAACATAAGAAATTGGAGTAGGCTATTCAGCCTTTTGGCCTCCTTTGTCAATCAATGAGATATTCAAGTTCAACACCGTTTCTCTTGTCCTTTGAAGTTTTTATACATAGAAATCTATCAGTCTCAGTCTTGAACATGCTCACTGACTGAGCCCCCACAGCCCCTTGGGGCACAGACTTCCAAAGATTCACACCCTCAGTGAGAAATTCTTTCTCAGCTAAATTCAAAATGACCTGCGCCTTATTCCAAGACAATCTCTTCTGGTTTTCGAAACATACTTCCTCAACTACCTGTACACACAAATTACTCATAGGGAGTATAATCTATTACAATAATTTCCTTTTTATTTGCATTTATGTCCCAGGTTTAGATCATCCTCAAAAGTTCACTTTTGAAAATTAAAAGCATGTATTACCTGTCTTCGCATTTTACAACATCTAATGTTGAGTTATATTTCTCAAATCATTGTAAGGATGTTTGCTGAATGTTGCCTTTAGATGCAGTTACAAAAGAATTAAAACCATTAAATGCTTTGAAGAAAATACAATGCTTTAATTAAAATGAATCCATTAATTTAGCTCCAGAATTAATGCAGACTAGGAATGCTCCATCATGAAACCTAATCTACAAGTTAGTCTTTGCACAGCTTTGGTATAACATCTTTGAGAAAGCTGTTTGAAATCGGTATAAACCAACTCACCTGTCTTTGGGGAATGGATTTACTTTGCATGCTTCTAACAAAAAACGAACCACTTCCACGTGCCCTACAAATCAAAATGTAGTAGTTATGCTCTGAACCATAGAACAAATGATAAAGAACAAGGCTATGTGAGCAAGTTAAATGCTACCTTCTGCAGCTGCTACATGCAGTGCTGTGCGTGAGTCATAGTCCCTCTGCTCCATGTCCATGGCAGACAAAGCAAATCTGAAACACAAGGTCGGTAACTGTTTTTGACAATTCTTTATGAGGTCCAAGATAATTACATGAAAAAGATTTAATTTTCCATTTAGATGCAATTAAAATAACCCACATTTTAAATTTTTTCATTTAATGTATTTTAAGTGCAAGAATACAGGCTGTTAAAATATATGGAACCTAAATATTCTCATTTTTCAGGTTGGTTACTTTTTCATGTAATCATTGATATAATTGTTTACCCTTGGTTAATGTAGAAAAACCAATAAATCCAAGGTAATGTCACTGTCCTTGTGAGATTGAGATGATAGCTTTGTTTTGTGCTTACTTCAAACAGTCTAATTTATCAAAAAGCAACACTGCATATGTAATTTTAAGAGTTTTTTTTAAACTGATATTTAAAAAAAAATATGGCTTTGAATTATCAGTCTATTAATTCAAGCTCAGAGACATGGAGAAGCAGGGTTGCTGTTTCTCAAAACCATTCCAGAGACAGAGTGGAAGGTGCACTATTGGCATGCAGTTCCTTTCTATTATTGTTAGATGTCAGCATCTCTTGCAAATACAGTACAACCTAATCCAGCATCAAGAAATAACAATAATAGTTAGGAGGTGGAAAAGGCAATATAAAAGATCTACAATGAACATTTTCTATTATCAGTTATGAGTCTCCTTTTAAAAAAATGGCAGATACCAATAAATCAAAAATTTCAACATTGAAATTTAACTTGGAAAGAAAATCCTGCAGATGACAGAGTTTACAATGCTTTTAGTGCATTACTTGTTCATGGGGCTTAAATATATCCTCTTATGATGCTTAAGAAAAGCACTATAGAACCTTTGCACAAACACTTTGACAAATACAATATTTAAAACGTCATCCAAATTCACAGCTTAAATTTTCACTTATAATACATGACCTCAATCTATAGGCAGTACTGCAGCTATTTCGAGTTGCCATTTATTGCTATGGCAAATGAAACTCAATGTCTCTTCAAATCCTTTTAATCTACTAAAATCAGTGGACTTAATGGAGTTCTGGTTCTGCTGCTTAGAGATGCATCATTTAGTGATCCAAAAGATTATCATAAAATATTGGGTTTTACAATAGCTCTTGGACATTGCTAATAAGTCAGTAATTTCTTAAAACCCTTTTCTGCTCAACATTGTGTACAGCTATGTACAGAGGGAAGACTGGGCACAAGTAGGATCCACAGATGGAACTTTTCATTGTCTATGATTTCCTTTCTATCATTCACAGTGAAAACATCTAGGATCTGGGCTTGTACCAAACAGACAAAAAGCATACCAATATCCATATTATCCTACAAAAATATTAACATACATAACAGTCCATGCATCATTTTTACTCAGCTAAACACAAACAGACTCACTTATGTTGCAACACGTTCCTAAGAAAATCTTACCTCCTGAGTGCAGACACATCTCCAGTATATGCAGCAAAAAGGAGATTGATTACTGACTTCACCTGAAAAGGTTTAAGACACACAAAAGACAGATGTTTATATATGCTCCCACAATTGGTTATGCATATAACATAATTAAAAGCATTAAAGGAAACAGCAGACTCACTGTCACTGTTAAAATTCTGGAATTCCATTTCTAACAGCACTGTGGGCGTACCCACACCACAAGAATTGCAGCAGTTCAAGAATGCAACTCATCATCACATTCTCAAGTGCATTAAGGGTTGGGTAATAAATGCTGGCCTAGCCAGCAGTGTCCACATCCCATAAACGAATAGAAAGGGTAAGTATAAAATCTCAAATCAGTTTCTTCTATATATTTTTAAGTAAGGTCAAATGGCATATTTTCAAATTGGCAGGTTACAACTAGAAGTGTTGCAAAGATTATTGCAGGGGCTACAGCTATTTACCTTTATAACCTTTAAGCTGAATTTGTCCATCTATTTCACTTGTTTTATTTTGGATGCTACTTTGCAGGTCTAGCAACATGGAAGCAGGAATAGACTGTTCACTCCTTCATAACTGATTTACCATTTGATGAGATCATGACTGGTCTGTACTTCAACTTCATTTACTGACGTCAATTCATTTCTCAGCTTTGCAAAGTTTGTCTTAAGCTCAAAACCTAGATTTGGAACAGCACGGTGATTAGCACTGCTGCCTCACAGCTCCAGGGACCTAGGTTTGATACCTGGCTTAGGTCACTGTCTGTGCAGAATCCGCACATTCTCCCAATGTCTCAGAATCATTGTGGTTTATAGCATGGAAACAGGCCCTTAGGCCCCACTTGTCCACGCTGTCCTTTTTTTTAAAAAACCCCTAAGATAGAACAAAGAACAAAACAGCACAGGAAACAGGCCCTTCGGCCCAACGAGTCCACGCCGCCACCCTGATGTTCCCATCTCTACCTGCGATCCCTGTCCATGTTTATAGATCTATGGATTAAAAACCAAATTTGAGACAATTTAGGGAGAATTTGTTTTGCCAATTAGCCTAAGAGCACATCTTTGGGATGTGGGAGGAAACCGGAGCACCTGGAGAAAACCCACGCAAGCACAGGGAGAATGCGCAAACTCCCACAGACACAGGCCCAAAATATAATACTAAGATGATCCCAATTGCCCGTATTTGGCCCACATCCTTTTATACCCATTGTACCAATATAACTATCTAAATGGTTTTTAAAAGACAAAGTTGTTTCCACCTCTACAACTACCCCTGGCTGCTTGTTTCAGACACTCACCGAGTGAAAAAAAATTGCCCCTCTGCAATGTATGTATCTCTGCCTTCTCACCTTAAATGAATGCCCTCTAGTTTTAGGCTCCCTACCTTTGGGAAAAGATATTGACTATCTACATTGTCTATGCCCTTCATTATTTTATTGATCTCTATAAGGTCACCCCTCAGCTTCCTACACTCCAGAAAAAAAGTCCCAGTTTATTCAGCCTCTCCTTATAACTCAATCCATCAAGTCCCAGTGGCATGCTAGTAAATCTTTTCTGCACTCATTCTAGTTTAATAATATACTTTCTATAATAGGGTGACCAGAATTGCACACACTATTTCAAGTGTGGTCTTACCAATGTCTTATACAACTTCATCAAGACATCCCAACTCCTGTATTCAATGTTCTGACCAATGAAACCAAACATGCCAACTGCCTTTTCACCACTCTGTCCACCTGTGACTCACTTCCAAGGAGTTGTGAACACGTACCCCTAGATCTCTTTGTTCTGTAACCGTCCCCAGTGCCCTACCATTAACTGAGTAAGTCCTGCCCTGGTTCAATCTACCAAAACGCATCATCTCACATTTGTCGAAATTAAACTCCATCCACCATTCGTCAGCCCACTGGCCCAATTGATCAAGATCCTGTTGCAATTGGAGGTAACTTCCTTCACTGTCCACTATGCCACCAATCTTGGTGTTATCTGCAAACTTATTAACCATGCCCCCATATTCTCATTCAAGTCATTAATATAAATGACAACAGCGAGCCCAGCACTGATCCCTGAGGCACACTGCAGGTCACCGGCCTTCCAGTTTAAAAAACAATTCTCTGCAACCACCCTCTGGCTTCTGTCAAGAAGCCAATTTTCTATCCATTTAGATATCTCACCCTTGATCCCCTGAGTTTTAATTTATGCAACAACTTACCATGCAGTACCTCATCAAAGACCTTGCTAAAGTCCACGTAGACAACATCAACTGCACTGCCCTCATCTAGCTTACTGGTTACCCCTTCAAAAAACAACTCAATTAAATTTGTGAGACATGATTTTCCATTCACAAAGCCATGCTGACTTTCCCTAATCAGTCCTTGCATCTCTAAGTGCCTGTAGTTGCTGTCTCTCAAAATATCTCTGCGTGGGTTTCCTCCCACAGTCTGAAAGATGTGCTGATTAAGTGCATTAGCCATGTTAAATTTTCCCTCTGTATACCCAATCAAGCATTGGAGTGCAGCGGCTAGGGATTTTCACAGCAACTTCATTGCAATTTACACAGAACTTGCATAAAAACCTTACAGTACAGAAAGAAACCATTTGGCCCATCAAGTCTGGATGATCACAATCCCATCCAGGCCCTATCCCCTTATTCTACATATTTTACCCAGTCATCCCTCTAACTTACACATCTCAGGACATTAAAGGCAATTTTAGAATGACCAATCAACCTAACCCACACATCTTTAGACTGTGGGAGGAAACCGGAGCACCTGGAGGAAACCCACACAGACACAGGGAGAATGTGCAAACTCCAAACATACAGTGACCCAAGCCAGGAATTGAACCCAGATCCTGGAGCTGTGAAGCAACAATGCTAACCACTGTGCTACTGTGCAATGTTGATGCAAGCAAGTTGTGACACTAATAAATAAACTTTAAAAACTTTGATTTGTGAATCTCTCTTTGAAATTCAACCACATTAAGATTACTATTTGCAAGATGCCCCTTGTTGTTAGATTAACTAGTTTTGGTTTGTTAGTCAACACCAAATCCAATGCAACCAATCCTTTGCTGGTTTTAAAACATGCTATAGATGTTTATTGGCTTTATTACTTCAGCTCCTTCCCAGTTTCCCTAAAAATTAAATTTCCCATGATTACATTGTTTATTGAATCTCTGTACTTACACATCCTCATTACATCATTTCTATGAGAAGTTCCAACAATTCCTACTAGAGTCTTGTATCCTTTACTGTTCCCTAATTCTGCCCATACAATTCACATTGTCTGCTCAATCTTGCAAAAATCTTTTCTTTCTGTTGTGATAATAGTGCCTTTTGTCAATATCATCACATCCTCTTCTTTCTCAACTACTTTGTTCCTTTTAATAGGTCGTATAGGACATAATATTTAGCACACCCAGTTATGTTCAAATTATAACCACCCCTCTGTAACATACTCAAATTTGCTTAAATTCCTAATGCATTCATATACAAAGATCTCATCTGTAATTGTCCACATCCTGCCCATCATGCTGGTCTTTTTCCTCTCACTTTCTGATTTGATGTGGATTTCGCCCACCCATATTCCCTAAATTGAATGACTAATCAGCTGTTTTTTATCTAATACCATTGTATTATAATGAACCTAATAACCATAAGAAATTAAAATAAATGGACAACTCCAATAAACTCAGTGTAATCAGCATTTATTTGTATACAATATATATATTAAAACTCTACGACGGAAACTAAAAGCATGCTGTGAAACTTGACCGAATGTTTCAGATCAATGGATTAATGGAATAGCTAGATGTGGAAAACAGTCACAACAGCATTGACTGTCCATTCGGCAACAGGGGTACTTCAGTTGCAAGCAATAAAATAACTAACTTCAGAAAGTAAACCAAAGAAGGAATGTTCAATAAAGAAACTTCATTACACCAACACTTGAGACTACACGCTCCATACCAGCTCCCCACAATTCCCATCTACTTTTTGCACGTACTGGATCATGCGACCACCACATAATTTTGCCATTGATTGCTGGCTCAGCTGATCCACGGAGCATCTTAGTATTCGTTACATTATAACATTGACAGATTATAGATGTTCAGACAGCAACAGTTACCTCTTTGGGTTTAACTGAAAATGACCCTAGCAAAGTTAACAACACTGATTGCAATTGGAGCTTTGTACTGACATTAGCTGGTACATTAAAAACACAATAGGAGTAGACCAAAGAGCCCCTCAAGCCAGCTTGAGTATCATTCAATATCAATCCTAATCATGTCTCAACTCCAATTCTTGCAACTCTTCATACCCCTTGATTCTGAGACAACAATTTTTCTGTTTTAATCACTGATAAACCAAAATGAAAACATTTCTCCTCATCTCAGTCCTAAGTGATCAATGCTTTGTCCTAAGACTATGTCCCTAACTTCTAGATTCCTAGTGGAAACAGACATTGAGTATCTACCCTGTAAAGCCCCTTCACAATAACCCATATTTGAATGAGATACCTGTTCATTGTTTAAAACCCAGAGTGTACTGGCCCAATTTGTTCAGCCTCTTATCATAGGCTAAACTTCCTATCCCAAGATAGTGAACATTTGCTGCATCATCTCCGATGCAAGTGCATCCTTCCTCACATTAAAGCATTTTTTTAATTGCTCTGATTTGATTTCTGTTATATGCCCTATCTGTACATTTTGTACATTAATATGCTAACCATTGGTTAACAAGTTGGTTAAAAAACAGTCCGAATGATTAATTAAGAATTAGTTTGTCAGACCAATCAAACAGAATTCAAGACGAACTTCAACTCAAAGGACTCTTATTTTCCTTAACTGGGTATTTTCATAGCAGAACATTTTAATGTTCTGACATCTCCACTCTTCAGACCCAAGTAAAGAAACCAAAGACTTGCAACAAAAAAAAGTAGTGTGAAGAAGCTGATCCACTGAAGGATCAGAATGTGGTGGCAGTGTTTTCAAAGATTTTTATGGTTTAGGTTGTTGGGCCAAATTGGGTTCATTTAACACTAACAACTTAAACTTATGAGCATCGTTTTAAAAGTGTTAGTCTTTATACCACAACATATTTCCTGTTCTGAATTCATGACTGATTTTTTTTCCCTCCCCTACCTTAATCTGTTTTCCTTCTACATCTGGAGGAAACAGAGTAGCATCCTTTCACTTCTGCTCTAATGCTCTGTCCTATTTTCTCATTTCTAATGATTAACCTCAGAGCTCTGGGTGAGCTTTCTTTTTAAGTTTTTGGCTATGCACTGGGCTGTGAAAATAAACCCAAGCTTTAAAGAAGCTATCTGTCAAATGAATTTATGACTATTGACACACACTGCTAAGACATGAAGAATTGTGAATGGCAATATCAACATCCATTTAAAAGTCTACATTGATACAATCTGTCTATCTGAAGGACGACAGTTCCTGAACAATTGTCTTGCTGCCAAGCTCTGAGCATTCTTCCCTGCATTTCCAGAAACTTAGAGCTTACTCTCTTGCCTAGTTACTGTTATCAGCAGCTTCTGCCAATGTTTCCTCTCTAGTCAGAACTCTCTGGTCACCACTGTTGCAGGAACCCATTTCTCCCCACCATGTAATTCCTCATCAACATGATTTCTCCCTTTCTGAACTTCTTTGTCATTTCCTTTTTTCGGGTTATCTATCCTTCTCAGTTCTCTGTTATCATTTCTTGTGTCTCCTCTGGCCAAATACGATCAAAAGCGATCCTCAGTCTGCAGCTAAACATCAATATTGCTGGGGAAACTTGGGTTGTTACATGAGATGTGTTGTGACGTGCTTAAGAATCAATTTGCTCACCTTCCCAGGAAGCCCTTCACTTGGGAGACCTCAAATGGCTGTTTTAAGATCTGAACAAAATGTTCAACCTCACCATTTGTCCCAGATGGTATGGAGCTAACCTTGGTGATCAAGATAGTTCTCAAATTCCTTTGCCACAAACTGCGACCCACTGTCACTCATTATTTGATCAGGGCCTCCAAAACGAGCAAACTCATGGAACTGCTCTATAGTCACCAACACAGGCTTCATAACCGCTACTTCTGCTGAGTGAATGTTGCATCTCGGTCTCCTACAGAGCTCCCAGCATCATACATGCCAACCATCAGCCAATTCAATTCACACCATGCAATATCAAGAAATGGCCGAAGACACTGGATATCTCAAAGACAATGGGTCCTGACAACATTCCAACAATAATACTGAAGATGTGGCCACACCCTTAGACAAACAGCTCCAACACTGGCATCTACCCAGCAATGTGGAAAATTGCCCAGCTATGTCCTGCCTGCAGAAAGCAGGACAAATGCAATCCAGCCAATTACCGGCCCATAAGTAAACACTTAATCATCAGCCAAGTGTCAGAAAACAGCATTGACAATGCCATCAAGCAGCACTTACTCAGCAATAAACTGCTCACTGACATTCAATTTGGGCTTCATCGGGGCCTTATAGCTTCTGATTTCATAGTAGTCTCGGATGAAACACAGACAAAAGAGCTGAACTCAAGGTGAAGTGACAGTGACTACATTTGACTATAGGGCCCTAGGAAAACTGGAATCAATAAGGATCAGGCACAACTCTGCACTGGTTGGAGTCATACTGAGCACAAAGGAAGATGTTGTGTTTGCTGAAGGTCAATCATCTTAGTCCCAGGATATCATTGCAGGAGTTCCTTGGGGTGGTGTCTTGGACCCAACCAGCTTCAACTGCTTCATCAATGACCTTCTTTCCATTATACAGTCAGAAGTTGGATACTCACAGATGATTGCAGTGTTTAGCACCATTCAAGACTCCTCAGATACACAGTCAGTGTCCCTATATAACAAGACCTGGACACTATCCAGGTTTGGCTTTATAAGTAACATTTGTACCACAGGTTTAGGCACTGACTTCCCCGGCGAGAGAGAACTTAACCACTGCCTCATGACATTACTATCACTGAATCCCATATTATCAACAGCCTAGGGGTTACCATTGATCAGAAACTCAACTGGCCCAGTGATATGAATACTGTGGCTCTAAGAGCAGGTCAAAAACTAGGAATTCTACACCCAGTAACTCACCTGACTCCTCAAAGCCTCAACACAAGTTCAGCACCATTCACCATACCACCTGGAAGCAGAAGTATGGGAACACCATTCTCTGGATGTTCCCCTTCAAATTACACACCACCCTGATTGGAGAAATATTGATGTTTCTCCTGCCACTGGATTAAAATCCTGGAACTCCCTTCTTAACAGCACTGAGTGTTCTTATATACAGGGACTGCAGTGGTTCATGAAAGCAGCAAATTACCACTTTTTCAAGTGACCCAGCAATGCTCACATCCCATGCACAAATAAAAACCCTCCTGGGTTTTCCATCCAAATTGAATGTTGTGGTGAAACCTGCGGTTTGCAGCTGTTGATGCATTGAATATCGTTTTAAAATTTTTATTTTTTGAGAAAGTCCCTAATTGCAAAGAGGAAGCAATAATCTCAGGGATCAGGGAAGTGTGAGGGGAATGGCTGTAATGTCAGACTTCTGAGAAATCAGCCTGTGGTCTTCAATTGCTCAGACAACAAAACATGATTGAGGAAAAAGACACAAAGATTAGAGGTCATATTTCAACTGGTGGTCAGAACAGTAGAGATAAAACAAGGTTATTGTTGCTGCTTCAGTTTTTAACCAGAGTTGGCCATAGTGTTTCATGATGTGAATGGTTAGATGAAGGTCACTAGCAATATGCACCACCAGAATCGTTGCGAGCAGAGCTAAGAGATTCTGCAGAAATGTGCCCTTTTTGTGATAACTGTCGATGGAACGCAGATCGAGTAAGCTGTTGGTGTCTAAATCCTGTGTGATGAAAGGAAGTTGAACTCTACTGCAAAAATACAAAGTAGTGAAGGACTCTGGAACCACATGTGACGTGATGCCACATATATGCTAAGGTGGTTGCAAGTAAATCATTGAGACTTTTGTTATTTAACTATTAAAAATATAATTTATGGTTTCTGTTGAATACAATATGTCTATTAATTCACATTTAATTTCAGTTTAGAGTTATAAAAAGTGAATTGTTAGAAAGCAAGGGACGACAAAATGTGTGTCTGTGTGGCATAGGTGCAAGAAGGCAATTGAATGAGGGTGAGAGTGTTGCCTACATAGATGGGGATGAGAATTGCAAAGTGAGAAGGGATTGAGTGGAGCTGCTGGGCAACTTAAGTGGGAGGAGGGGGAGCAGGGGTTGGATGGATCTGGCACCTTATGCCACTCATCTACCCAGTCCTCCTGAAGTACTGGATCCTCTTAGTGGATTGTCTCCAGTCTTTCAAGGGAGTGCATTCCTGCTGCTAATTTCCTCAGCCATTTCTATCTGTGCAATGATCCCATCACCTCCACCCCCAAAATCATTTCTACTTTGCTATAATCACAAAAATGCAACTTCTGGTGAGCCATTCTAACCTATGACATGGTCCCTTTAATTAGAAACATCCACTGACAAACCTGTACATCCTCCACAATAGGTGGAGGAACCCAGAGTTAAGATGCTCATATAGTTCATTACTTCTTGGATTCCTGACCCACCAGTGATCCTGCCATTTCAGCAAGGATCAAATTGGGAAAAGTCATTCACTGGATAAGGAGATTTGCACAGACTATAACAGATGCACCTTTTTCACTTACTCTCCACTAACACATTTGAGGATAGTTTCAATTTCCCATGATTTTGATGGCAATTTTTATTCATTTGGCTTACACATTCTACAACCATACCCACCATTCCCTTGCCAATATTTGGTGAACTGTAGTATTTCTTTAATGTAGCTAATTCCTTCCTATTACTACCTGTTAATTCATTTAAAAATTATCTCAGGAACATACAAATATCGGATATTGTTAACAGAATTTTATTATTCTCTAATATTTATTGCAATCATATGCCCAAACATGAACAAATAAAGAGCTCCCTTGTACTAACCTTTCTATTTTCTGCTAACAGATATAAATGACTCAGCTAGAGGTGAGACGAGTTTAAGTTTTTTTATTTGTATCGCAAGTAGATATACACTAACACAACAATGAAGTTAATGTGAAAATCTCCTAGTCACCATACGCCAATGCCTGTTTGGTGGACAGAGGGAGAATTTAGCACTGCCAATGCACCTAACCAGCATGTCTTTCAGATTGTGGAGAAAACCAAAGCATCCGCAGGAAACCCAAGCAGACATGGAGAGAATATACAGACTCCACACAGATAGTGACACAAACTGTGTATCAAACCTGGGTCCCTAGTG
The DNA here is from genome assembly GCA_024679065.1 of Sphyrna mokarran. Classification (NCBI taxonomy): domain Eukaryota; kingdom Metazoa; phylum Chordata; class Chondrichthyes; order Carcharhiniformes; family Carcharhinidae; genus Sphyrna; species Sphyrna mokarran. The sequence continues at coordinate 30,826,273 of JAGIQG010000011.1, forward strand.
CTGAGAGGCAAGAGTGCAAACCACTCTGCCACCCTATCACCCCAACTATACTAGCATCTCATTTTTGGGTTCCTCAGCTCCTCATGGAGGGTGCACTGATCTGTCAACTGATGTATTTTTAAAGGGATCCTACTATGGGTTAGAATGGCTCACCAGCAGAAATGATGATGAGGGACATGGTTGAGGAAGTTAGCAGCAGAATTTGCTTTAAAATTTCTCAAAATTAAGCTGCAGGCTAAAATTCAGAGAATTTTTCAAAATACATTAACAGCTGCCACTCTACATCCAAGGGAACAGGTCAACTGTTTTTGCCAAACAGTGAGATCCCAATAATGAAGGCAACTTGAAGTAGCCTTCCTGAGAAGCCTCTTACTCTCCTCAATACATTTTCAAATAACTTCAGCTCAAGACTGGCAAGTCACCTAAACAACATTATATGTGGCAAAAGAATAGCAACGGAAAAATGCACAAACTTACCACACACTGAACAAAAATGATATCAAAGCAAGACAAAAAATTACAATTCTGATTACTTATGTTAATTTTCTCCATTGTGTTCAAAATCCAATTACTGATCAAAAGAATTTTATCATTTAAAACACAAACAATTCTTACCTAATCTCTCCCCTATTCTCATCACTTTCTAATTTAGATATTTCTCTGCGCCACTTAAAATTCCTCATAAATTTGGCAAATAACATCCCTCGGTTTCAATCATTGCTGTTCGAGTTTGTTGATCGTAGCTAAGTGGAGCGTTGAAACAATTAACCTACCTGTTTCAAGTGTTTATTCTTCAGTGTTTGTTACCCCTTTATTTTTGCTTAAATTATCAGGATCTTTCTGTGGAGAACCCTGTCTGCAAGTCCATATTTGACTTCCATAGTAGCAATCCACTGCATTCCCCATGACAACTGCTAATGTTTTTAGAAGAAGCTTGCTTGTGTCTCAATTTATACAAATCACAATTATCTTTGATTAATACAATCCCATTGCATTTTATTGGCCTAATGAGGCTGTCCTTGCTAGAGTTGACACCAGACTTTAAAATGACAATACAAAGCCATTGAATAAATACCTATTTGACTGGAATGTTTTAGAAAAAGGAGAATAATCACTTACGCTCAAATGGAAAAATTGTTGCTAAGGATGCTGCTTTACAGGCATAATTCTGAGAGATAGTGACAAGAATTCATTCGATGTACTTGAGTGTTTAAGCATTTTAAGCAAATGAGTTTTGGAGAATGCATCTATTCTCACAGAATTACCTGCTATTGCTGCACAATGGCTCTATCATAAACAGCTCAGTTGGCTAGTTTTGTCTCACTTAATGCAAAGCTGTCATTAAGGGTTAGCTAATGAGTTTACTTTTTAGGCACTCTGAAATGTTTGCATCAATATGTCTAACATTCATATTTGTTTAACAAAAATGCCTGGATGAAAAACAACTTGCTTCAAACTGACAGGTCCCCATTACAAAGCAGAAATCTGAATCAACATGTGCATCTTTTTCCATTTACACATGTGGAAAAAGACCTAAACTAAGATACAAGAAAGCTTCATTAAAAAAAAAAATTAGCCAACATATTTAAACTTGACTGGCCAAGAGCAGCCCGAATACTGTATAGATGAATGCCTCATTTAGCATACTATACACAGAGAAAGAGTTAGTCACTTGAAAAATGAGAGTTCCATTACTAGATTGCTTCAGCAGGTAGGACAGAACAACAGCAATACACTGAGATACATGATGACATATCCAGCACCAGCAGGCAGAGTTGAACAGCATCAATACATTGAAATACATGATGCCATGCACAGCATCAGCAGGCAGAGCTGAACAGCAGACCCATGTAAGGATTTTTTTTAAACCAAAGCTTAGTTGAAATTCATGTACTATCCTCTCTCAGCTTCTTAGTTACTTCCTCAATTCAATGCCTTCCTTTAATAAAACCGTGTCTACACATACAAATTATATCACATTTCAACCTGACTAGAGACATAGGACCGGGAAGTCCCCAAAATTTTAAACCAGTTAAGTGCTACATCAAATCATTGGCCTCAAGAACGTGACATGCAATAGTTTCTTGGACTAGCACATTTGTGTATCTGGAAAAACACACATGAAACTTAGAAACTCGAGTCAAAAAACAAGGTGTCAAAAAAATGTAAGACAGGCATATTCATTTCTCTCAAATTACTTTACTGCACTCGAACAAAATTATGAGTTCAACAGTCATCTGTGCCTTGAGAGCAGGAAGGCTTAACACCAAGCTGGATTTGAAACACGTATAGTAACACTCTTCAGACATCTAAGCACATAGTCTACCAGAAGATGAAGTCAGGATGAACGAATTTGAGCCACCTGAGGGGTGGTAACATTGATACCAACTCCCTCGTGTTCAGGAGTACAGAACAGCGCCAATGGTTTCACGTGCTCAATAGGACAGGTATTGTAACACGTGCACATTTTCCCCGTTTGTTCCTTGACACTCCAAGTACTAGTAATGTTATTCAATAAAATTTCAGTGCTTGTCAAACATGTGGCGATCATCATATTCACCAGATGATACAAAGTATCTGCAATATTAATAAAACAGATGCACTATCTTTGAAAAGTAGATTTATGGTTTTAAAATATCAGCAATCAAGACCAGTGTACTCAATGCTAGAATCAAATGAACAGCCAGAAGAAGATTTTACAAATCAACTATTCTGCAAAGCAAAAGTGCTAAATATACATTTAAAGATGGTGACAATATATTTAAGTGTTCTGTTCCTGACAACGTATTTCAAAAACACAAATTTCTTAAAAAGTTAACAGTCTCTATTTTATCAGAATTGATATGTCAAGTGCTGCAAGGATGACAGAATGGACAAATCTCTACACGTTAGTTTCTGCACTCTGACTCTTGCTTTGCTTATACTTTACGATCTGAATATCTGGCTCATGGCAAAGCTCCTGCAATCTAATATGCCGCTAATCACTATGTGGCAATTACCTTGTTAAAGAATTGTTAGTTCTTAGTCACAACACAACATTCATTTTTTAAAAATTATTAGTGTGATGAATAGGCTTACATTAACTGCAATGAAGTTACTGTGAAAATCCCTTAGTCATCACACTCTGGCACCTGTTCAGGTACATTGAAGGAGAATTTAGCATGACCGATGCATCTAAACCAGCAGACTGAGGGAGGAAATGCGTAGACACAGGGTGAATGTGCCGACTCCACATTGACAGTGACTCAAGCCAGGAATCGAACCCAGGCCCCTGGAGCTAAATAGAGACAGTTGGGATTCCTTTTGATGTTGGGGAGCTTCTTGTGGGTCACTAGCACTGACTGGATTAATTCTTCCACCATAGCCCTTTATTGTGAGTAACACCTTTTAGACCAATATGCCCTATTCATTTCAATCACTTGTTTCAACATATATATCAACATGAAGGCTGGATGTTGTTCCACAACTCCAGCTTGCCGAAACTGCATACTTCACCATTCATTGGCAGCCATGCAGCATTGACCATCAAACATTGCTCACCTGCACTGCAAAAAATACCTTTTACCAACAAAACTAATCATTAGCATCCCTGCAGCATTAAGATTTCTTGAGAAAATTGAGAGCAATTGAACTACTGTCCTTCCAAAGACTGGACCATTTTCACAGCACAAAGCAATCCTGTATCATTTAGGGGCACCATGAGAGAAAAGGAGCAGATAACTTAGAGTGGACTTTTCTTGTTTCATTGAGCAAGAATACCTTGAAGTCACTAAAAATTTAACAGCTGAACTATATTCCAGCAGTCTGATCAACATGTACCTGCTGTTTAAAAGTAGCATGCACTACTACACTCTTCATTCACTTAAGTGTGATGACATGTGACACAGTAGTTAGCGCTGCTGTCTCACTGCGCTAGGAACTTGGGTTCAATTTCCAGCTTGAGTCAATGTCTGTACAGAGTCTGCATGTTCTTCCCACGTCCTTCAGGTGCTCTGGTTTCCTCCCACAGTCCAGAAGAGCACTGGTTAGTGCATTAGCATGCTAACTTCTCCCTCAATGTACCCAAACAGGTGCCAGAGTGTGGCAAGTAGGGGATTTTCACAGGAACTTCATCATAGTATTCATGCCAGCCTACTTGCGACACTAGTAAATAAAACTTAAGCCATTTAGCATACACTGATAGTCTTGTACTTAATTACCTATATTTTTGCATTAGAAACTGGCACACAACTGGCCAAAGGAGGGTCACCAGAATAGGCTTCCAAAAGGGGTAGCATGGTAACAGTGGTTAGCACTACTGCCTCACGGTGCCAGTTGTCGGGTTCAATTCAGGCCTCAGGTCACTGCTTGTATGGAGTTTGCACTTTCTCCATGTGTCTGCGTGCACTTCCTCCAAGTACTCCAGTTTCCTCCCACAGACTATTCCTCCCCAGTTTAAAGATGTGCAGGTTAGATTGAATGGCAATGGTAAATTGGCCTGTGTGTCAATGGATATGCAGGATAAATATGTGGGGTTATGAGAATAGGGCCTGGGTGGGATTGTTGTTGGTGCAGATCTGATGAGCCAAAGGGCCTCCTTCTGCACTGTAGTGATTTTATGATAATTAAACTGCTGGCGTGCAGTGGACAATTTTAGGGAACTTGAGAGATGTTTAGTTCTAGTCGTAAGCAATGCAGAAAATGGCAGCATCTTGCCAGTTTCAGGTCAGTGCCTGAGCACCTGTAATGTCACACTGTGAAGCATCACAGACAGGCTTCTATCTTCTTTAGCCTTCTTGATGAATTATGGTGATGCTCATCCATTTTTGCTTTAAAATCCCCCTCAGAAGGAAATGTGACAGGCAATACAAGAATGCTCCAAACCAACCTGCAGACAGCAATGAGCTCCATATTAAGAACCAGCTAATCTGGGACATGGTCCATTTCACTCCCATGAACATACCTTGCCGCTTTATGTAATCCTATATCTCAGGGTGGCAATAAGACTACAGGTGTCCACAGGAAATGCAATACCTCCTGACATTGAGTGGACAGCAAGAGGGACATGAGGGTTCTAAATATGTCAATGGGGTCTGACAATCAGAATGACGTACAGGTCTACAGGTAGGATGCAAATAAAATTGAACAATGTTTACCTTCAGAAAGCTTCAATAAAAAAAATTTGTGACTCAGTACTGTACATAACAGCTTATCCTGACACTTCATTTTCAAAGGTATAATTTCACATCTATTAGTTCAAAATTGTTCCATCTAAACTGGCACTAGCTCTTTGATGGGCACATATATGGGGTCAATCACTAGCAGGCAATAGACCAGTTTCAGATGAGAGAAAACTCAGGTATACATTAAAAAAAGAGTAATAAATACCAAACCAACTTTTCTGTGATTATTCTCTCTGGAAAATTGCCCTAGTCATTGGCAATACTGAAAACTTGAAATTTGCACCTCCCCAAATATCCAATTTTTCATCTAGGAATGTAAATATTTGTAAGCAACATGACTTCTGCAGTTGCAATTGTATTATATAGTCGGTACATCATTATGGATGTCGATGATGCAAGCTGGCTTCATGTGAATACACCAGCTGCAAATCTCAGATGTGGATAAGATAGTTTCTGGTTCTCACCGGGATTAGGCTTAGTTCAAATTCCACTTTAGACCTGATGTATGCTTATAGGCCTATACTTCTGTATAATATCAAAGCAGTGCTACATTGTCACAAGTACTCTCAAACTAACTTAAAGCACTTGTCTATTTGATAAAAATATGACAAGTTTCAGAGCATGGAGATCTAGGTGTCCTAGACTGTACAATAATAAATTTCACTGTTGGTCCCTGGGATTCTTGTACGCAAACTGGCATGCAATCCTGACTCTGAAAGCTGAATTTTCATGTTCTCCGCACAGAATCACAGAAACTCTACAATGCAGAAAGAAGTCATTTGGCCCATCGAGTCTGCATCGACCACAGTCCCACCCAGGCTCTACCTCCATATTTATCCGCTAATCCCTCTAACCTGCACATTCAGGACACTAAGGGGCAATTTTAACAAGCCAATCAATCTAACCCACACAAATTTGGACTGTAGGAGGAAACCAGAATACCCCAAGGAAACCCATGCAGACACGAGGAGAATACGTACACACCACACAGACGGTGACCTAAGCTGGGAATTGGAGTCAAGAATGCCCAGACTTTTCCTTCCCTCCCACCCAACCAATTTAAATTTCTCATATAAATAAATGGGCGCATAAAGCTTGAAGAGGTTCAAATCATGACCTGAACACAGCCTGACACCGGGATTGCCATCAACAGTCTAAGGATAATCATTTTTAATGAGTCCCAGGGTAGGTGGGTTTTGGAAAGTTTCTGAAAACCCACCTTGTTTGAGCATTTGGGAATATTGGGGGGAAAGGGGCCTGCTGAGGAGACAGAAGCATCTTGATAGCTAAGTGTTAAATATTTGGACAATTTCAAGTCTTATCAGATGCTGTATTGCAAGTTGTGTGTGTGTTTTACTACAGTGATTGATCATACAGCTTTGTTAGAAAAGCTAACCATCAACATTATTTAAGTGTTCAGATGTATTAGAGTACTTTACGGGAAAAGTGCAAATATGCATTTGAAACTGAAGAAAGCAGTGCTTGCAAACTTCATTACGCCATAATCTGAAGTGATTTAACATCCATGGGATTTTATATTTGTAAAATATTAGCTTGCAGTTTTGATTTAGAGAAAAGAGCCACCTGCATCACTTTCATTGATAGGATATCTGGTATAACTTACCAAACCATCTGCTTTTCCAATTTCAATAGACTCCATTGTTTTGATAGCTAAGCCCATTGAGTGCTTGGATGAATTTCAAAAGTTAAAACCACTTATTTCAGCAAGGGTTGTGTCCTATTGAATTTGACAATTTTAAGCAGTTATAGAATTTGTTTTGATGCAGTTATTGAGTAGATGCCTATATTTATGTATGAATGATCACTTTAAGGCTTGTAATTTTTGAGTCTAGGTTTTTTCCAGTACAAATGATTGTATGTTTGGGTGACAGCTCCATTCGATTGTTAGAGGTGCAATTATTTCACGTCCCTTTCAATAGTCATTGCTATCAAATGGTTCTAGAGGATTTTACAGAGTGGATACTGAGTGAGCGACAATGGAGACAGGCATGGAATAGAGAGAGAACAGGGGAACAGGTGGGTAAGTCATGAGATAGAGAGAGTTGGTGGAGGATGAAGTATGAAGGGCAATGCTGGAGATCTGGACTAATGCCCCACAGAACTAAAGCAAGCCTTTTGCCTTCTAACCAGTCCACTTCAGCACCTACACTTCTCCAACACTGTCCCAGGAGTTAGAAAACCCAAACCCTGCCCTATCAGGGTTTGTCACCAGCAGACAAAAAGATGGTTGGGGGGAGGCGTAAGTGGACAGAGAAAAGAGAAAAAAGAACAGGAAAAATGACAGACTCAGGTTTTCAAAGTCAAGGAATGGTCCTACTCCCGTTTCCTTCCCCCTACTCACAAAAACCCACTTTAGGCATCCTTTATTAGCCCACTTTGTTTATTCTACTTTTGATGACACCTGGGCTATTACAGTCCCACATTAATATTTTCCTTCCTCAACTACTTACCCATCCCATCTCTTTCAAAAGCTTCCACACATCACTGATATAATTCGTCAATTTCACCCCAACTCATTCATCAAACAATATCTATTTTCATCTCATACGAGCCTGGGGATGTTTTACCAAGTTGAAAAAAATTCCAGTGACATCTCTTTTTACCCAAAATTGACAAATTTGGTTATTTTGATAGCAAAATAAACACAACATGAGATTTAATAGTTTTATTCAATACAAAAAAATGCAAATAGTTACAGAAACAAATGTAAACTAAGTGTTGGTCACTGCTGAGAAACAAAATACATGCAATGAAGCAGGAAAATGCAAACAAGATACTGGAAGTGCAATGTATATAAAAAACAAAAACATTAAAATGCAAACACTATGTACAAAGATTTATAGCATTTAAAATATTACATCCTAGGTACATTCATATATTCTGCAACTACACTTTTTTCGTTGGATGTTTCAGATGATCCTTTGATCAACAAATCTACTAAGTCTTAAGGCAGCCTGTTCATATCGACCAACCCAGAATTAGGAAGATACTAAATATTACTTCATCTGCTCCACAACACAATGGCAGCAGCACAAGTTGCTGATGTTACAAATATATTGGGATATACTAGAATACTGGTGTCCTTCTAGAATGATAAAAGTGCCTTCCAGGTAACATAACAAATACTGAATGTTGTACTGCAAGTATTTACATTAACAATATAAAATACGTGATCCCAATGTTTCTCAGGCACCTGTGTAAGGTTTAAACTGGAATGAAATGGATAATGAACTTTTAGCATAATTGGGGCTTTAGCCTTGTAATACATTAAAGGTGCAACCTATGTACACATCGATTTATTCTATTATACAAATCCTGTGAAAAGAAAATTGACCTGCTACCTATATAAATCAAAGTCATCTAATACCTTAAAGGAACATTGCCTTCCAATGGCATAGAATTTGCTGGGCAGTGCAAGTGCATTCTGATTTTGATGGACTGTATTCTACTTCCCTCTTTTTTCTTTGAATGGATTAATACGGGATTTCCTAGACCAACCACTATACATTTGGGAATCAAAGTTCACAGATATTTATTTACAATTTACAGCTTTAATGTATACTTAATAAGCATTTGGTCAAAGTGTGAAAGGTTACATAGTCATAGGTACACCAAAATCAGATTATATTGTCAATAGTAAATATTTTTCTTTATACCAACCCTTTTAATAGTAACCAAAATGAAAATATATTAAAATCTACCTAATCCAGTTTCTCATTGAAAAACAAATCAAGTAATTCTTAATTTTCTACCCTGCCCATAATGAAGCTCAATGCCCAAACAATGATTACATTCATAACTTTTTATACTAGGTTTTATTAACATGAGAAAATTGTAAAAATACAACTTTGGATTTTGAACTCGGAGGCTGTATAGGGCTAGTTTAGGCTTAATCAATAAAGTTAGAATGTTGCCCATAATACTGCTTTGTCAAAATTACCTCAATTTCAATCCAAGCACTGACCATGCAAAGTCATGGATTTTCCATCTGACAAGTAACTCAAAATCTACTTTGCTTTACATTGAACAAATACGAACTTTACTTACACATTTTGCACATTTTGTCTGTAGACAAGTTTCCACTTAAGGCTAGACGAATCTACCAATATAATTCAAACCAGCCAGAGAAACAACAACTAGGCGCATAACAGGAGCAAGTCATTCAACACTTCAATCCTGTTTTACTGTTTAAATGGAGCACAGCTATCTATATTTCAGGTTTATCCACTTCAAACCAGATTAGCCATACGTAAAGCATTAGCAGTTCATTGCCAGCATACCAGCAAAGTTGCTCATTCAAGCTGCCCATCATCAATAAAAACAGGAAAGCTCACATCACATTCACATATAGATTTAGCATTATAATTAGTAAAATGGGTAGCAGAGAATAGCTATATAATTCCAGACTAATTCTACACAATGCTGCAATGTGAAAAAAGATCACTGAAATATTAATTACCAACTACAGATTTTCCAGAAATAGAAAATCCACTAAAATGGAAATATATTTATTTGCTGCTCTCCTTGAACTCATATACACGTACATAATCGATTAAAGTTGTCAACATGTAATACATGTTTAAAGCAAACATCGACGTCTGCATAACACAATACAACTAATTAACTTATTTATATGCCAACCATGGAAGCCAAACTCAAAAGTAAGGCAAGTTATAGCAGAACAGATATCAGTATAAAATCCTTATATACCAAATGCTTCTTGATTGGTCTAATAGCATATCAAGTAACAAAATACATTTGTTTGTATCATTATTTCAATATCATTTCTTACTTTCACCTTGGATTGGCTTTTCATTTATTGCTTGTAAATACAACTCCAGCCAACTTAAGCCAGGTTCATTTTCAGTATTATCACATTTCCATCATACCTGGCACATTTTCCACACAATACACTAGTATAGCTTACACAGAATAGGCCTACTAATGTAAGTTTTCCAACTGTTATGTATTAAAACTTAGGTTTATCCTTAAATTATACAATCTTACACGGCATAAGGAGGTCATTCGACTCATTGAGTTAGCACTGATCACAATCCTTCCCAGGCCCCATCTCCACAACATCATGCAGCCACTCTAACTAGTCCCTCAGATACTAAGGGATAATTTAGCATGGCCAATCCACCTATACACACACTTTTGACTGTGGGAGGAAATTAGAGCATCCAGAGGAAACCCATGTAGATACAGGGAGAACCTGCAGACTCCACACAGATTGTGATCCAAGCCAGGAATCGAACCGGGTTCTTGGCGATGAGGCAGCAGTGCTAACCAGTGGGCCACCATACTGCTCCAATTCAACGAGAATCCTTTATACAACAATGACGTAATGCCCTATCTGCAATGCAGCTTGTGTTCTCCTGAATGCAGTCCCCATATACTTCTATACTGGTTGGAGAATGCTGTTCATCCTGGGATTCAATCTTATTTCAGTCTTTTTATTTGATACATTCAGGTTAGAACAGCCATAAATCCTAACCTAAATAATGTCCTCTTTTCAGCTGCTTGAAGGCATCAGCTAATGGCAACATCCACCATTAAGTTAGATAAGGAAAGGAGAGGCAACTGAAGAAGAAGAATCCATTTAAAAACTTCTAAAGCAAAATAAATCTTCAGGAGGGAAAGATAATTGTGTATGCGCTCCTTGGGTTATTTTTGCATTTCCTTTTTAATACATCATCTCTGTTCTAACAACTCAATGGTCAACATCACCACCTTTCATTTACATAGTATCTTTAACATAGCAAACATCTCAAGCAGCATCACAGCAGCACAGAGAAGAAAGTGACAATGAACCAATGCAGAAGATATTACGAAAAGCAACAAATCCTTGGTCAAGAAGTAGGTTTTAAAAAGATCGCAAGTAGGTTTTAAAAAGATCGCAAGAGGATTGCAAGAGCGTGAGTGAGATGGATAGACAGTATTGGGAGGGAAATCGCTGGAATTAAAGCCTAAGTGGCAGAACACATGGTGACAAATGATGGGACAAAGTGAGTGAAGGAGGGTGCACAAAAGTGCAGTGCTGAAGGAATAAAAAATGCTTGGGATGGTTTGTATAGATTATAGAAATAGGGAGACACAAAAATTGTAACACAAGGTCAAGAATTTTAGAAGTCCAAATGTTGATGGACTAAGTCATTACAGGTCAGAACACACAGGTGATGAGCAAGCGGGATGGTACAGGCTAGAATATGGCAACTGCAAGTTTTGAATTTGCTCCAGTTTACGAAGGGATGGAGTTGGGGATCAGTTAAGAGAGCACTGAAATAGTCAATTCTGGAGATCACGAAAGTAGAATTCCAATATCAGCTAAGCTACAGCTAGAGCATTCATACTACAATGATGAAGGTTAAGGAGCTAAGCATAGGGTCAAAAAAGGGCACCAGAGTTTGAAATCAGTGGCCAGGAAGTAGAGCTTGTGAAGAAGGGCTGCAGACAATGGCTTTGCTCATTCCAATGTTCTACTGAGACTCATCTAAAGATGGATATTGGACAAGTAATTCAGCCTTTTTTTGATTCATTGCAGGGATGAAAACTTTGCTGGTAAGGGCAATACTTGTTGCCCAAATTCTAGGATTGCTACAGTCCATCTGGTAGGCACACCCACAACACTGTTCACAAAAGCTTCTGGTTTTTGGCCCAGCAGTGAAAGATCAGCAATATAGTTTCAAGTCAGGGATTTGTGGTTTGGAGGGGAACATAGACTCTCATGTCTTCTTATGTTGGAAAAGTCATGGGGCCAGAACGTGCTTTTGAAAAACTCTTGGGCAATCTTATATGTTGTGCACTAGTGGTGAGGGATTGAATTTATTTTTAAAGTAGGAGTGTCAATCAAGCACAATGTTTTATCCTGGATGGTGTCAAGCTTCTCAAATGTTTCATCCAGACAAGTGGAGAGGATTCTAAATGTGTGCCTCATGTGATTCCAAATGTGTGAGGACAGGATTTGGGGAGTCAGGTGGTGAGTTACTCACCACAAAATTTCCAGATATGGTCTTGTAGCCACAGTATTTACATAGCTAGCATAGTTCAGTTTCTGGCCCAAAGGATGTTGCTGTGACATTCACTAATGATAATATTGTTAACTGTCATAGGACAAAAGCGTGATTCTTTCTTGTTGGAGATGGTCATTGCCACTTGTATGGCGTGAATGTTATTTGTGACTTATCAGCCCAAGCCTGAATGTTGTCCAAGTCTTTCCAAAAACAGGTCTGGACTGCTCAGGGTTTGTAGTTTCTAATGGTACTGAACATTGCAGTTATCAAAACTTATCCCCACTTCTGGCCTTATGATGCAGCAGCTAAATATGGCTGGACCAAGGACACTATCCTGAGGAACTGTTGCAGCGATATCCAGGGGCTGGGATGATTGGTCTTCAACAACCACAAACATCTTCCTTTGTGCTGATTAAGACTCCAACCAGAGGTGACCCTTCCCCAATTTACACCGACTTCAATTTTGCTTGGTTATCTTGGACCTTGGTCAAACACTGCCTTGCCATCAAAGGCTAGCACATTCATAACATTGAGTTCAATCCCCCAACCCCCACCTTGGCCCAAGGATAGACTCTGCTGTTAAATAACCCTGGTGGAATCCAAACTGAGCATTAATGAGCAGGTTATTGTTGAGTAAGTGTCACTTGATTGTACTGTCAACAAAACCTTCCATCACTGCTAATGAATGGGAGTAGACTGACGATAATTAATAAAATTTAATTTGCTCTGCTTTTGATTATCATGCCTTCAGATGACACCATCAAATGGCAATAGATAAATGAGAAATAGAAGATGGCCTTAAAAGGATTGCTGTGGGATAATGCTGAACATGTGCAATGGAAATCAAACAAGAAGCTTCACTGGCTACAACGGAATAACTAGAGCAGTCCTACTCACTGGGCAAATAAGCAAAATGGTGCAAGAGAATGGTGCATTACAGCATCAAAGGAAGGATTTTCACACAAGAAACTGCTACAGATTGATGCATTAACAATGTTCATGGTTGCTGAAGCAATTATTGTATTACATTAAACAAGCAACAACAGAAACAAATAAAAATAAGCTCAAAGTGCTAACAGGATAAAAACTTGTGTACAAATGTTTCAAATAGGTTCAGAACTAAAGATCATCCAGATGAACGAGATCATGAATGAAATCCAACTGCTTTATCTTTTTATACCAAAACCTTACACTCTATACACTATGGTAGTGGAAGAATCCTCCTCATTTTGGTCAGGTGATATTTTTTTCCACAGAGTCCCATTAAGTGCAAGTTCTTTCTGTAGATTTTCATAATCCATTGATCCGAAGGAAGGCTGGTATTTTAAGCAACATGAATAATTAGATCTTGATTTTAAGACTAATTGTTATAAACTAATTATTCCACTAATACTTCATAAATTTCCCCACCCCCTCATGTAAATGCTACAGGGCCGATCCAAATAAAATATGTTTTTCTTCTAATAACATGCTTAGGTTCCCAAATCAAGAACTTCATAATATGTTTGAACTAAACATGCCATTCTATGAAACCATAACACTTGCAAAAACATCTTTGCTCAACTGCCCTGAAAAATGCTTAGCACATTTAACACAATAAGTATTGTAACAAATATAGTCACGAGTAAGTATAAGAAGTTAATTCCGATCCACTTTGTTTACATATAACTGATTTGTCTACTTTGAAAGAGAATCTGGCTGCCAATTTATTTGAGTAGCATTGCCAAGCAGTAGATACAGTGGGTCTTGTAGTAAAACGTGGTGACCTGACACCATTAGATCATGCTTACAACTGTCTCTTTCTGCCTTCTAAATGCAGAGCAAAATGTACTAGCACAATATATAGTATCATAAATGAAACCTGAGGGAAAAAGGTTGAATAGTCAAAAGTCTTTCAATTTTTACTTTTCAGAAATAAACTCCAGCAGTTAATTGATCTTAGCATTATAACATCTCCACTTCCTTCTGCTCAGTGTTACATACAACGCAAGCCTTTTGTGTCAAGAGTCAACATTCCCTCTTCCCTCTGCCTTTTTTTTTACTTCCAGTTCCAATGAATGGTCTACACAAAACATTTGCAAATCTTCAAAAGATCCATATACTTCCACTTTATTTTTAGCCTTTATTTAGGTACTACTGCTGTATTCAGATATTGCTTGCTAACCTGTTCTTATTTAATTGTTCAGGGTTCCATAGAAGGCTGATAAAAACAAACACTAACCAGAGAGTTTTAGAACAAAACCACTGACTTCTTTATGAGCGATCTAGAACCAATACAAAATGAGAAATGAAAACTGGCAGACTAGAAGAAACAGAAAACTCAGTAGAAAGCTATAACAAGGGATCAAAGCATAGAAAAACTCCTACCCACTGTAAAAATGAATGTAGTTTATCGATTCATATTGCAAAACATAAAACAAATCAAATGCAAGTCAACAGATCGTGAAACTACAAGCAGTAGTACAGTGGTTTAGTTTTCATTTAACTATATCAAGGGAAGATTAATTAACAAAGCCATTGTGTGAAGTGGACCAGATAATTTGTTCCAATGCAACACATTTCAGAGTATGAACATTTATGGAAATTATTAAAAAGAGTTAAAACTTACAAAATGATAAGTGTGGTGTATATCCAACTACATGCCAAAAACTTTGCATCACCAATCCACAACAGCAACTGGCCAATGACTAGCAAGCATGGTTTGAATCACACTGCAAATTCATAAGTAGAAAGCTCTCTCAACATTTCTGATCAGATGCACAGAAACATCTGAAATAAATGAATAGAATGTAGCTAGGCAGTGCTCAGGAAGCACCATGAAGTAAAGACACAAGAGTGAAATCTGAATTACGTTAAGTGAATACACAGAAGATCTAGCATTATCTACCTGGAGAAACAAAGTTAACATTTCAGGCTGATGACCTTTCCGCACAATCTGACCTTCAGAAAAGTTACTGAACTGAAACATTAACCCTGTTTCTCCCTAAATGCTGCTGGCCACATGCATTTCTAGCATTTTGTTTTTATTTTTTGATTTCTAATAGGAATGGTATTTTGCTCTTGTACAGATTTGTGAATACTGCAGTGATTAGAATAGGTACAAGATATGTGGGGGACATTGAGAGTAAAAGGACATTCCTTAATCAAAGATGTAACTGATGGGAAGGGAGTAATTTTCCATTAGTGGCCTGCAGTAAGTAATACTTCATGAGCATGTTAAGAAATTGTTTGATGCAGAATACCTCAAAGCAATCTTAATTACATGGTTTAACACCAACTTAAAAAGAACTATTCCTTTACATATTGGTGCAATAGGTGATCAGATATGTAAATCCATAGCAAGTCATTTACACAATAAGATCAAGTGCAGTTAATCATAGAGGCATATTGCATTTCAATAATATTAAAGACTTGTGCTCCAGAACTTGCTACGCTCATTGCTAAGCTGTTCCAGTACAGTGACAACACTTGCATCTACCAAGCAACGTAGAAAACGGCCAGAAATGTCCTGTATAAAAAAAAATGACAAATCCATCTTGGCCAAGTACCACCCCATCAATAAATTCTTGATGATCTTAAAAGTGATGGGAGGGGTCACCTAGTGCTCTCAATGACACTTACTTAACGATAACCTGCTCACTGGGTTCTACCAAGATCATTCAGTTTGCGATGTCATTGCAGCCTTGGTCAAAAAAAAAAGACAGGAATGACTGTCCTTAACATCAAGGCAACATTTGACTAAGTGTGGCATCAAGAAATCCAAGCAAAACTGAAGTCAAGTGGAAATCAGATGAAAACTCTCTGCTGGTTAAGAGTCATACCTAACGCAAAGAAAGATTGTTGGGTTGTTGAAGGTCAATTATCTCAGGCCCATGACATCACTGCAGCAGTTACTTAGAGTAGTGTCTTGGGCCCAAACATCTTCAATTATTTCAGCAATAACCATCCCTCCATTATAACAGCAGAAGTAGGGATGTACACTGATTATTGCACAATATTCAGCACCACTTCCAACTCCTGAGATGCTGAAGCAGAGTCTAAATGCACCAAGATCTTAATAAATCCAGACTTGGGCTGACAAGTAACAGTTGCAACAACAAGTGCAAAGTATGACCATTTCCAACAAGAAAGAATCTAACCATTGCCCTTGTCATTCAATGGCATTACCATTGTTGAATCCTCCACTATCAATGGGTTACCACTGACCAAAAACTAAACTGCACTAGTCATATAATAATGTCTACAAAAATAAAATCAGAGACTAGGAATCAAGGAGAATAAATTACCTTCTGAATGCTCCAGGTCTGTTCACAATCTACGAGGCATAAGTCAGGAGTATGATGGAATACTCTGCACTTAACTGGATCAATGAAGCTCCAACACCACTCAAGAAGCTTGACACTACCTCTGAAAAGCAACCTGTTTGACTGGCACTTCTCCCACACACATTCACTCCCTCAGCCACTGACACACAATAGCAAGTGTGTACCATCTACAAGATGCACTGTAGGAAATCACCAAGACTCCTTAGACAGCACCTTCTAAACCAACAACTGCTACCATCCAGAGCAGCAGACACATGGGAACACCATGACCTAGAAATTCCCCTCCAAGCCACTCAACACACGACTGGGGAACATATCGTTGTTCCTTCACTGGGTTAAAATCCTGAAATTCCCCAACAGCACTATGGCGTATCTATACCACATGCACTGCAGTGGTTCAAGGCAGCTTAGAGGTCAATTAGGGATGGGAAATAAATGCTAGCTTTCCCAGTGACACCCACATTTGTTGAACAATTAAAAAAGAGAAATATTTCAATCCAGAATGTCTATCAACTCTTTGTCAGGGCTTGTGTCACAACCTTGCTCTTTCTCCATAGTTCTGTGAATTTCTTTCCAAGTTTATCTCCTATTCATTTCTGTTCTGACATCTTCATACATCTTGGCTTTCAGTTTCTTTAACCTAATTAAAATTGTTTAATTTGTATGTGCACAAATTATCACAAGGCTAAACTTCAAACTAAGGATGACAACTAGAACTGACCCAGTTGCTGAAAGAAACAGAACACATCTAAAAGCAATGAAGTAATCCTTGTTTAAACTACAAAAATGGTGCATGATCTTGTTCACTGAATATTTATTGCCTGTTCTGCTGGAAAGAAAACAAACTCTTAACTGCTATTAGATGCAATGATGTTACTAAGTAAATTTCATGACCTGAAGAGGCAACTACAAACCATAACTTGATTTTATTGCCTAAAATATCACCATGTGTGAAACTCAGCATTTGTCAGATTATTTTAATTAAACCTCCCCTTTCCTGTTTTCAGAAAAAATCCCAAGTCAATTGCTATTTTAACATTAGAACAATACAGCACAAACAGGCCCTTCGGCCCACGAGTTGCGCCGATTACATCTATCAATCCACAGACCTATCTATAACCCCCTACCCTATTCTTTTTCATATACCCATCCAGAAGTCTTTTAAAAGACCCCAGTGAGTTTGCCTCAACAACCTTCGACGGCAGTCGGTTCCATTCACTCACCACCCTCTGAGTGAAAAACCTACCCCTGACATGTCCTTTGTATTTGCTTCCCTGCACCTTAAATCTGTGTCCTCTTGTAGTGACCATTTCAACTCGGGGAAATAGTCTCCGAGAGTCCACCCTATCTATTCCTCTCAACATTTTATAAACTTCTATCAGGTTGCCTCTCAACCTACGTCTCTCCAGTGAGAAGAGTCCCAGCTCCCTCAACCTATCTTCATAAAGCCTGCCTCCCAATCTAGGCAGCATCCTTGTAAATCTCCTCTGAACTCTCTCAATAGCCTCTACATCCTTCCTATAATGAGGCGACCAGAACTGCACACAATACACCAACTAGGGTCTGACAAGAGTCTTATAGAGCTGCATCATTACCTCCTGACTTCTAAACTCTATTCCTCAATTAATGAAGGCCAGTACACTGTACGTCTTCTTGACCGCTTCCTCCACCTGCAAGGCCAATTTAAGAGTCCTATGGACCCGGAACCTGAGATCCTTCTGCTCTACAACACAGCTAAGACTCCTACCCCTTATATTGTACTCCTTCATCCCATTATTCCTGCCAAAATGGACCACTACACATTTATCCGCATTGAAGTCCATCTGCCACTTGTCCGCCCAGTCTTGCATCCTGTCTATGTCCCGCTGCAACTTTTGGCATCCCTCCAAACCATCCACAACACCACCAACCTTTGTATCGTCAGCGAACTTACTAGCCCATCCCTCCACTTCCTCATCCAGGTCATTTATGAAAATGACAAACAGCAAGGGTCCCAGAACAGATCCCTGGGGCACCACACTGGTTACCGACCTCCATGAAGAACAAGACCCATCCACAACCACTCTCTGCCTTCTGCCAGCAAGCCAGTTCTGGATCCATGAGGCCAAAGCCCCTTGGATCCCATGCCCTCTCACCTTCTCCAGAAGCCTTGCATGGGGGACCTTATCAAACGCCTTACTGAAGTCCATGTACACTACGTCCACTGCCCTTCCTTCGTCAATTTTATTAAATATAATTGCAATACATTTGGTCCTCCTTGGATTTTATACATCTAACAGATCACCACATATTCTAATAGTTAACAATTAATTATATTTTCCCCGAGAATACTTGTAAGTTTTAAAATGTTGTTTTAAGGACTTAAACTTACCCGTACTTCGCCACCCTCCCTACGAGGATCATGTTTCTTTGCGAAGTGCCTCAGGTTGTCATAATTATGAAAATTAAAGAGCGAAACAAGATCCTAAAAATAAATTGAGGAATAGCATCAATTAATAACCGAAATATTATAAACAATTTTAAATCAATTAAATCAGAATTCAGAATGCAAATTGTCCTTTGGTAGTATGGTCAAGATAAACATTCAAAGGGCACCCAAACTTTGACAGTTTACAACAGGAACTGTTGTAAATTTTGAACATAATTTGTATTTAAATAAAGCAACACGAAATACAAAAACTGGAAACTTAATTAACATCCAGAAATTATAATTAATTTTAAATTCTGCACAAAATTTGAGTTTGTAGAAGAACAGTACCTTCAAATACTGCTCCCTGCTGCCCAACGCTTTCAGATTTATAAGGAATGGATGCAAACAGAGTAAGAACAGGTAGGTGTAGGTTATTTGGCCCCTCGAACCTGCTTCACCATCCAATAAGATCATGGTTATCTGCAGCCTCAATTACACTTTCCTGCCTGTTCCCCCATAACTCTGAACCCACATAGATCAAAAAACTGTTTAACATAGCCTTCAAAGTATTTAACAACCCAGCCTCCAATGCTCTCTGAGAGTAGATAATTTCAAAGATTAACAAATTAACAACTCTGAAAGTTTTTCTCATCTCTAGACACACCATATTTTGAAAATCTATCCAGCAGTTCTAGATCACCAGAAGAGGAAATACCCTCTCTGCATTTATCCTCTCAAAGCTCTTTAGAATCTCGTACATTTCAATACAATCACATCTCATTCTCCCACCTTTCAATGAGTGAAACAGTGACTTCTAACTTTCAAACCTGTTCAGTTTTTTTCTCACAAGACAATCCCTTTATTCCAGGGACAACCCCAGTCAATTTTCTCTGAATCACTTCCAATGCAAATATACCTCTCCTTAAGTAAGGTGACTGAATGCAGTACTCTAGGCATGGTCTTATCAAAGAAACATAGAAGATAGGAACAGGAAGAGGCCATTTGGCCCTTTGAGCCTACTCTGACATTCACCACAATCATGGCTAATCATTCAACTCAGTAGCCTATATCTGCTTTCTTCACATAAGCTTTGATGCCATTCACCCCAAGTGCTATTTCTAGCTGCATTTTGAATACATTCAATGTTTTGGCATTAATTACTTCCTGTGGATGAAGAAATGTCACCTTATCTCCATCCTAAATGGTTTATCCCAAATTCTCAGACTGTCATGCCTGGTTCTGGACACATTCATCATCAGAAATATCCTCCCTGCATCTATCCTGTCTAGTCCTGTTAGAATTTAAGTCTCTATGAGATCCTCCCTCTCTTGTCTGAACTCCAGCAAAAACAATCCTAACCTAGTCAATCTCTCCTCATACATCAGTTCCACCATCCCTGGAATCAACTTAGTAAACCTTCACTGCACTCCCTCAAAAGCAAGAACATCATCTCTCAGAAAAGGAGACCAAAACTGCACACAATATTCTAGGTGTGGCCATTTGGCCCTAAGAATCTGCTCCACCATGCAATATTCTATATAATTGCAACAACACATCCCTACTCCTGTACTGGAAACCTCTCACAATGAAGCTAACATACCATTTGCCTTCTTTACCGCCTGCATGCTCACCTTCAGCAACTGGTGCACAAGAACACCCAGGTCCCAGTACACATTCCCCTCTCTCAATTTACATCCATTCAGGTGGTAATCTACCTGTTTTCGCTTCCAAAGTGAATAACATCACATTTATCCAAATTATACTGCATCTGCCATTGATTTACCCACTCACCCAACCTGTCCAAATCATACTGAAGGATTTCTGCGATCTCATCACAACTCACCCTCCCACCCAACTTGGTATCACCTGCAAACTTTGAGATGTTACATTTTGTTCCATCATCTAAATTATTAATATTAATATATATTAATGTCCTGTTCAGTTGTAGAAATGTTTCTCTACTTTTCTACTCTCCTCCCTTGCTATATTTACATGACATCTTTTTGAGATTCATGTACCTGGATACACAGATCCCTCTGTACCCTCTCAATTTAAATAATACTCTATTATTCTGAGGCACCAGTTAGGTAGATGAAAATAGGAAGTAACAGCTAGATTAGCACGTTGAGCCAAGTATCATCAAGTCTAAGTTAAATAGGTAACTGAAAAATCTGGCCCATATTCTCTCAATTTTAAAAACTATTCTACTATTCTGGGGCAGCAGATAGATGGGTGGGAGGAGGAAATAACAACTAGGTAACATGATGGGCCAAGTATCAAGTCCAAGTTAAATTGCTAATTGAAAAATCTGGCCCATTTTCAAGAGGAAATGATTTTGTAATGACAGTTTATCATTGTTCTTGTTGTAAAACTGTAACAACCCAAACTTGTATATTTTTGATATAATAAAACATCCAAGGCTTTCCGCAGCAGTGTTATAAAACAGAATGTGATATGGAGGTCATAATAGGACAGATGGCCAAAACTAAAGTCAAAAAGATAAGTTTTAAGGACTATTTTACAACCGGAAATAAAGAGAGAAGCAAATCCAGACAGTTGAAAGTATTGATGCCAGAGGCAAACCAATTAAAATCAGGGATGACGAAGAAGTCAGAAATGGAGCAGTGCAGTTATCTCATGGTTGTGGGATTCGAGGAGACAACCATGATAAGGAGAAGTGAAGTCATAGAGGAATTTGATAGCAAGAGTCAGAATTTTAAAAATCAAGGTGCTGCTTAATAGCACAAGAATGATGGTGATGCAGTCTAGCCTCAGGCAGAGTTTTGGACAATCTCTTTTGAAGGGCAGAACTAAAGGCACTGGGAGGAACTGTTCTGAAATTGTCAAGTCCAGAGATAAAAGCAGCACAGGCAAGGTCTTAGAAGAGGAGTCAAAGCAGGGCAGAATCAGCTGATATTACAGAGGCAAAAATAGGTTGCTTTAGGGGTGACAATGTCAGAAGTTCATCTTGGACGCCAAGTGTTACACCAAGATTGCAAACAATCTGATTTAAATCCAGAGGTAGCAGGGAGATAACGGCATTGGTAAAGAAGGAACATCTTTTATTAGAGACAAAAGATAATTGTTTCAGTCTTCCCAATATTTATTTGGATGAAATTTCTGCTAATCCAGAGTGGGCACCAACCAAGCATTCTGAAAGCAAAGGACTATGATGACATTGTGTCTTTAAGAAATGTTCTTGTAAAGGGTATGCTTAGAATTCAGCTCTGTTTATACAGTGCTGATTTGTCTATACAGGCAGCTCATATTGAGAACTGCAGGCTTTTAACTGATCTTAGGTAACGGGATATTTGTTTTCATTCAGTTAATGCATTTGTCCTTCGAGGTTTCAGAAAAGAGTTTTGATTAGGTTGACTGACAAGCAATAGTCATGTACTAATAAGGAAGAGTTAAGTTCCAGGAAAGAACAGTTAGTTTCTGCTTGGTTTTGAAAGAAGCAAGAAGCATCTCTCTCTCTCTCCCTAGAGTCTGCTATTTGGGACCTGCTAGGAAAAATATGTTTCCCTCTCCAGAGATGTTCTCGAGGCTTGAGGACTGGCATGTAAGCTTAAATACAAGCATGTAAGCTGTACTGTTTGCTAACAGATTTTGAAGAATAGTTTAAGTCTATGACGAAAACTGCTTAGATTGGAACTAAACAAAAGAGATTAGCAATGAAGAATTGTACCTGGTCACGTTTTAAATATTTCAGTTCATAAAAATTAAGTCAATTCAGTCATTATAGTTAAATTGTTTGTTAAATGAAGTCTGTTTTGATAAAAGCTTTTTAGCATGCCAACAGAACCAAACTTGGAATTAAATACCTTATCTTCATACTAATACCAAAAATAAAAATAAGTTGGGGTCTAGTCTAACATCATAAAATATCTTGGGATTTCTGATCTGGATACTAATAAGGAGTCAAGAGGTTGGGAAGTCATGGTGTGTCATCAGATCGCATGAAAACAGATAATGTTTTCAGATGATGTCGACAAAGGGCTGAAAATTTTAAACAACATGAGGAGGCTATGGATAGATCTTTGGGGCATATCAAAGACAACAGTGCATGAGTAGGAAACCATTTGAGGGGACTGTCTGGCTATGATTAACTAACTGAAAGTGGAACCTAGCTGGACAACTGTCAAGATGAACTGGAGGCAGATGGTGTGATGAACCATGTCAATGTCTGCGGATGCTAAGAAGGATGAGAAACAAGAGGTTACCTTTGTTGCAGTCATATGGGATGTCACTCGTGACTTTGGTAAGAGTCATTTTAGCTCTGTGGCAGGGCTGTCAACCTGATCAGAGGCATCCAAACCTGGAGTTCCAGGAAAGATGGACACAGGTTTTGGGAGGCAACAAATGCACCGTCAAAACCAAGCATAAATGTTCTGATTTCTCAATTCTGAGACAAAGTCTCAGAAGAAGAAAAATTGCAAGTAATAGGAACCCCAGTAAATATGTGATACAAGAGATCAGTTCAAGGCCAATCTAGGAACGTAATCTTGACTACAACTGAAAAGAATCCTTTTGATCTGCTTGTTGAATGACAACATCAGAAAATAATTCACAAAGTAAAAAAACAAATACGAATGTCTCAGGAACGAGGAATCTATACTGAGACCAAGATCGAAGAAAAGCCTTTTAATCTAGTTGCCACGCAAGTTTATACCCTGGTACAAAATCACGACAAGGAGAAAATAGAGACATTTTTATGGTGACATTCTGCAAGTGCTGTGATTAAGTCAAGTCAACTGATGTGGTAATCGTTAACTCAGTAAAGGACCATGAGAAATATATCGGTCAACAGTCTTAGGTTAAGAAACAAAAGAGATGGATGCAATTTTGTGAAGAAACTAATCTGATGGTGCTAATACCTTCTTTGAGCAACCAAAAAGATGACAGTACACTTCTCCAGGCATCTGTACACAAATCAAATAGATTGTGATGGCGAAACAGTGTTTCACAAACAGCATTACAAACATTCGTGCATTTCCTGCCACTGAGAATAAATTCAGATCATTGTTCTCTTGTGGCAAATATTAAATTGAAGCTGAAATTAGTAAAAAAAAACAAAAAAGATGAGCAAGCGCTTAGATTTCAATATGTTATAAGACGAGAATTTCAGAGAGAAATTCATTCAAAAGGTAAAAAAAAAACAATGTCTCAGGACTGAGAAATCAGAAGAAATAGAAAGAGTATATAACATGCTGCAAAGGGAAGGGTACCAAAGCGGAAAAGAAAAGAAAACAAGACAAATGATGACAAATTAAATGACAGATGAGACACTAGCAGTGATAAAAAGAAAAAAAAATACACCCCAATGTAATGGAATCAAAAAAAAAATCGAAGAATAAACTGACTAAAGAAGAACTGGGATCACAAAATGAGAGTTGCACAAATCTTTGACAGCTAAAAAGAAAGGGATAGCAACAGACAAAGTTAGTATTGTTTGAAAGGATGCAGTAGCAATATACAACTGAACTGTACAATGCTTCAATTCAAAGTCCCCAAGAAATAGAGCCAAATGATGGATGGAAAGTTATGATGTCAGAGGATTTGAAATGGATGAATACAGGAAAAGCTATGGAACATCTAAAAGACTTTGAAGAAATAGAATTGGCAGTGATAACAGAAATGTGTAATCACATGTATTTCAAGGAACATTCCAAGTGACTTGAGCATTCACTATTTGTTAAGCTACCTTAAGAAACCTAAAGCAGTGCAACGCAACATTTTAAAACAATAAGCTTGATGAGTCATGTTATTGAATAGCAAGAAATAACATATTTGAAGCAAAAATGAGTGAAACAAAGGCTGGATTTAGATCTGGTGTTGAAACAGAGGAATATTTAAACTAAGAACAAACTTCAATATATATTTCAAAGTAAACCAGAACATTTACAAATACTTCACAGACTATGAAAAAGTATCCAATTATGTTTATGATCAATAGTTAACAGACATCGTTGAAATGTGATATTGACAATAAATATGAGAGATTTATCTAGAGTGTATAGTGCAACCATGTATTAGGCTAGACGAGGGACAGTCAGATACTTTTCAAATAGAGAGTGTTACAGAGATCTCTTCTAGAGGGCAACAAGAGGGGTTGATCTAGATCGACAATGAACGTCACAGACAAGCTACATGGGCGAGTGAATGAAGATGGCACAAGACAGAGGAACACAGCACTTCTTCTAGCAGAAGTTCCTAGAAGAGTAATATAATACTACATCTGCTTTTATAATCTTAATTGAGGGATAAATATTGGCCAAGACATCTGGGGTAATACCTGCTCCTCTTTGAAATAGTGCCATGGGATTTGCAGGGGCAGATGGGGCCTCAGTTTATTATTTCTTTCAAAAATGATACCTCTGAAAATATAGAATCTCCTCAGTACTGCACTGGAGTATCAGTCCTAATTGTTGCATGGATGTCCTGCACTGGGACATGAGACCAGAATCTTGTCATTCAGATCAATGCTACCAATTGAGCCACAGCTGACACTAATGAATTGGAGCATACATGATCCCACCTCTTTTCCTGACTTAAATAATAAGCATATGTGCAAGCCCTGTGCTGGCTATTACTGGCAACTGGCCTGGATGAGGACTCAGATCCTATGCAGACCAGCTAGCAGGGTTTTCACAGATATCTTTAATCTCTCTTACATCAATTTGAGGTTCCTACCTACTTCAAGAAGACAATCATCATCCTGGTACCAAAGTAAACCAGGCAGTGTGCCTTAATGACTATTATCCAGTGGTTCTGACATCCATCATTATGAAATGCTTTGAAAGGTTAGTCATGGCACGAATCAATTCCAACCTTTCCAATTGCCCACCATAGTTCGTCTACTGCTGCAACAAAACACATTCTCTCTGGCCCTACACAACTCTGGAACACTTAAACAAAGACACCTATGTCAATCCTATTTATTAAGTGCAGCTCAGTCTTCAACACCATTATTCCAACAAAACTTACTCCAAACTCTGTGGCCTAGGACTCAGTGCCTTCCTCTGCGACTGCATCCTAGACTTCCAAACCCACAACCAGCAATCAGTAAGGATAGACAATATCTCCTCCACAATCATCCTCAATACCAATGCCCCACAAGGCTGTGTCCTCAACTTCTTAATATGCTCCTTATACACCTATGACTGTGTGGCCAAAATGCAACTCGATTTTCAAGTTTGCTGATGACACACAATAGTGGGTCAGATCTCAAACAACGATGAGACACAATTCACCAGATTCTCTATTTATTTTCTGTACCATCAGTAATCTCTCCCTCAGTGTCAACAAAATGAAGGAGATAGTCATTAACTTCAGGAAGCGTAGCGGACAATACGCCTGTCTATATCAACTGAGATTAAGAGGAAATAACCGACAGCTTCAACGGACACCAACCTATCCTCGCCCCTCCATGCTGATGTTGTTAAGAAAGCCCACCAATGTCTCTACTTCCTGAGGAAGTTCACAAAATTTGACATGCCTGCTACGACTCACAGCAATTTTTAAAGATACATCATAAAAAGCATATTTTCTGGTTATATCACAGCTTGGTACAACCGCTGCCCTGTCCAAGACCACAAAAAAAACTAAGGGTTGTGAATGAAGCCCAATCCATCACACAAACCAGCCTTCCATCTCTTGACACTGTCTACATTGCCTGTTGTCTCAGAAAAGCAGCCAGCATGATAAAGGACCCCCAAACCCCGGACACACTTTTTTTCACCTTCTTCCATCAGGAAAAGGATACATTCCAACTGACTCAAGAGCAGCTTCTTCCCCGCTGCCATCAGATTTTTGAATGGACTATACCGTATTAAGCTGATCTTTCTTTACACCCTAGCTATGACTGTAACACACTCTTCTTTCCATCTCTGTAAAATAGTATGCTTCGTCTATTTAATGCGCAAGAAACAATACTTTTCACTGTATACTAATAAATGTGACAATGATCAATCAAATCAAAAACACAACTCTAAGGCACAGCCAAAACAAGGAAGAAAGGTAGCCTAAATGAGTCCTTCAATAATTGCTGTTGCCAGTCTAAAGAACAAGGAAATTCAGAGCCAATGTCACTCATCACTTTCTTATAATTTGGCAATATACTTTAGCTGTTATTAAAAAATAGTTGGGATTTTCTAATCTCTCCAAGTCAGTCAATGGGATTTTCTACTGATTCCACCCAAACTGCTGGAAACTCCACGGAGTTGGCGTGCTGTCACTTCTGATCAATGTTTGCATTAGATTATCTAATTCTAGAAGTTAAATAAAAAGCAAGTTACTTCACTATATATCTTCATCAGAGAAATGCTGAAACAAAAATATTAAACCAGAAAAGAAAATAATGGGGAAGATTGAGAGAAATGATTGTGGTAAGATAGAGCAGAGTATCGTCAGACTGGACTTGGAAACTAATACTGTGCTTTTGGTTAATTCAGCAAGCAGCAAAGTGTAGATAAGAAAGGGATGGGACCAAGATCTTTCGAGATTATCAGAGATAATGGTGCAGGAATGGAAACAGAAGCCACTGTAGGTGAACCAATATAATGCAGTGTCACCCTGCTGGAGAGGGGTGATGGTGTGGCCAATCATCCAAGGGACCAGACAGGCCAAGTATGTTGTCATATAGGATATCATTTGTGACAGTTTGCAATACAGAAAATAAGCTAGGGTTACCACTGCATCACTCAAAATAAAAACATAATTGCAATTACCTGGCAGAAGTGAATACCTCTTACACTGTTACCAAGCTTATCCAAAGGTGGAGACCAACACATAATGCCCATCACGTTTGGCACTACTAGCAAAATACCACCAGAAACTCCAGATTTTGCTGGAAGGCCCACCTATATTAAAACAAATGTACATGAATAAAAACACACTTAATGGGCACCAACAATTTTTTTTGACATTGAACATTATGTTTTAATAGAACAGAACCTTTGAAGGTTGGAAATGGTAAATGCAATATGTGGCATTGATCCAAGCAGTGCAAAGCTTGAGGGGTCCAACATTTGATTCAATTTGTGCGCCAAGTATGGTGATCTTGTACAGGTCAGTACAGTAGTAACTAAGATTCCTGTCCAGTTACTGAATGTCATTTGTTACAAAAATAAGGTTCCAGCTCAAAAATTAGACTCCCAAATAATCTGCTAGCCCTTGCTACCTAAACATGGGGCTTCTTGGATGCAAGATTCAAAAGACTCTTACTAACACGGGGATCAACATGATTGCTGGGGAGATAATCTGTCATGTCACATTTCTTGCATCTACACATTTTTTAAAGCAATGATAAAAGTTTTGTGCCTTATCCAATTCTCAATTAAGAGAATTTGCTCTAACACATTTATAGAAATATATATTTTTTGATTCATTCATGAGACATGGGCGTTGCTGGCTGGCCAGCATTTATTGCCCATTCTTAGTTGCCCTTGAGAAGGTGGTGGTGAGTTGCTGCCTTGAATTGCTGCAGTACACGTTCTGTGGATTGACCCATAATGGCATTAGGGAGGGAATTCAGGATTTTGGCCCAGCGACTGTGAAAGAACAGCGATATATTTCCAAGTCAGGACAGTGAGTGGCTTAGACAGAACTTGCAGATAGTCATTTTTCCATTTATCTGCTGCCCATGTCCTTCTAAATGGAAATGGTTATGGGTTTGGGAGGTGCTGTCTAAGGATCTTTGATGAATAGCTGCAGTGCATCATATAGATGGTACACACTGCTGCTACTGACTTTGGTAGTGGGGGGATTGAATGTTTATAGATGTGGTGCCAATCAAGCAAGCTGCTTTGTTCTGGATGGACAAATATGTAAGAATAAAATATTTCACTTTGTTATGCATTACTCTGCTTCTGAGAAATCACGATTGTTCAGGAAAGAGCAGAGAAGCTCTGAGGAAATCAAAGAATTTCAATGGCTAAACTGCAAATCTGTCCACTGCATTTTGAATTTATTTAAATGGTACGTGAAGATGTGCATCATTCAAAACAGAGGGTTATTCCTACTGGATAGATATATCTATCTAATTAATGCCAATATTTAATGGCAAGGAATCATGGCATAATATTTGCACCTTGCTATATGGGCTGGTCTTCTTAATCACATTACCGAAACTTCATGACACTCTATATTTGGTAACAAACTGTTGGGACCATTAATTTCAGTAGTAGTAACATCATAATACTTCTTTATGTATCGTCACTAGGAAAAGCTATGCATAAAAAAAGTCATCCTAAACTACTGATTAGATTATAATTTTGATAGCTTCAAAATAAAACTACTTTAAGAATGTTTAAAAATTACTTATTTTCCCTACTAGCTGAGTCATTTTCAAATCATTCACACTCTTGCATAACAACAGCAAGGTGAAATATAACATCACTTACTCCTATTTACTGTAAAAGGAAATATTCATTTAAAATTGTAACAAAAAATACTACTTGCACAAATGTTGAAAAAAATTCTTATTCAGTATAGTCCAAATACTATGATTGTAAATATCACAAACTTATGGCAGCACTGAATTAGTTTTATGCTGTAAAGAAAATATAATACTTGTGATGGAAGATGCAAAATTGTATAGATTGTTAAACTATTGGAAGGAGTAAATACATAAATTATTGGCCTATTTGTCTAATGTCTGCTGTGAGAAAATTACTAGAAGCTATTAATCAGGATTGAGTAAGTGAGCACTTGGATAAATATGAACAAAACAAAGAAAGTCAGCACAGGCTTCTAATAGGTAAATAATTGGTAACAATTGAGTTGATTTTCTTAAAACGAGGTCACTAGAATCACAGAATCCCTACAGTGCAAAAGGAGGTCATTTTAGTCTGCACTGACCCCAATCCCACCAAGGCCCTATCCCTGTAACTCCATATATTTCCCCTGCCAATCCCCGATACTAGGGTCAAATTAATACGGCCAATCCACCTAACCCGTACATCTTTGGACTGTGGGAGGAAACCGGAGTACCCAGATGAAACCCATGCAGACGCAAGGAGAACATACAAACTCCACATAGACAGTGACTCGAGGCCAGAATTGAACCCAGGTCCCTGGTGCTGCGAGGCAGTAGTGCTAAGCACTTTGCTACTGTGCCGGGCCTAATGTGATAGGTGCCTGTTAATGTTAGATGAAAGGACAGAGTACCATATATTCCAGGTTTGCTGGAAACATCAAGTTAGAAGATACAAATTTTAGTGTAGATGGGAAATAAAGTTGTAAAGGGACACTGACAGATTAAATAAATGGCTAAAACATAGGCAGACGAAATTTAGTGTGGGGAAGTAGTAGCTTAATTATCTTTGGTCCAAAATAGATCAGGCTACTTTCTAAATAGCCAGAAACAACAAACTATGCAGAAGCAGGGAAGATTTAGAAGGGCATTTACAAAATTAAAAAGCTAATGGACAAGAACAAAAAATTAATTTAAGAGATGCATGGAATGTAAACCTTTACCACCATAAAGAAACGCAAAAAGCTTTGCTTGTGAAACCATATCTGGAGTACAACATTGAGTTCTGAACATCACACCTCAGAAGGGTGTGTTAGCCTTGGAGGGGTGCAGTATAGATTCACCAAAATGATACTAGGGATCAAGGAGCTAAATTGCAAAGGACATGTTGCACAGACTGGGTTTGTACTCCTTCACTTAAAGGCCAGGTGGTGATCTAATTGATCTATTTAACATGATTAAAGGAATTAATATTTTGCTTGCTATCCATTTCCTCTGATTAGGGAGTCCAGGAAAAAAGGGACACAATCTTAAAGCTTATTTGGTCGGGGGTGATGTCAAGAAGCACTGCTTCACATACAAGGTAATGGAAATCTGAAACTCTCCTTCAAAAAGCTTCTTAGGTCATAAAATCTCAAACTGGAGACTGATAGATTTTTGTTAGTCAATAGTACTAAACGATAAGACAGGAGTATTGAGGGACATGGAATTAAGGTGTGTAAACTGAGCTGAGTTACAAATAAGTTGACCTGGCCAAGGAGCGCGTTCAATTCTATGAGTGACTATGTGGAATTTGTACATTTTCTCTGTGTCTGCACCAGTTTCCTCTCAGTGCTCTGGTTTCCTCCCACAGTAAGAAATTTCATAACACCAGGTTAGAGTCCAACAGATCTATTTGGTAACAAACACCAGATATGGACATGGACAGTTAACACATCATTGTACATAGAATGTGAACATTTATGCAGTTATGTCTTCTATCAAAGACTATTTCAATATATATATTTATATATATATATTTGCTATCAAATAAACCTGTTGGACTCTAACCTGGTGTTGTGAGACTTTTTACTGTGCTCACTCCAGTCCAATGCCGGCATCTCCACATCATTCCTCCCACTGTCCAAAAATATGAGAGTTTGGTTGATTGGCCATGTTAAAATTGCCCCTTAGCGTCAGAGGGAATAGCAGAGTAAATACATGCGTTTCAGGGATGGCACCTGGATGGGATTGTGGTTGGTGCAGGCTTGATGGGCTGAATGGCCCACTTCTGCACAGTAGGGACTCTGTGGTTCTATGAATAATTACTGTATTCATAGTAACTGTAAGTAGCCAGAAACAGA
Organism: Sphyrna mokarran; assembly: GCA_024679065.1. NCBI lineage: Eukaryota > Metazoa > Chordata > Chondrichthyes > Carcharhiniformes > Carcharhinidae > Sphyrna > Sphyrna mokarran. The sequence continues at coordinate 30,857,801 of JAGIQG010000011.1, forward strand.
TGTATCATGAGCTTCTATGTATAATTAAATAAGTAACAAATTAAATAGGTAGGCTAGATAATATATTGTTTGAAATTTAATATATTAATTTGCCGTTGTTAATGATATCCATGGGAACAGGGAGCATTCAGATACTGCAAGGAACATGGGTCTCATCTATCCTTGGCCACCTGGGGCAGAATGAATGAAGACTTGTCTAAATACAGATAAAGACAAATCATGATCTGTCCCATTCCATGAAGCTCTGTACACAAATGGCTAAATCCAATAAAATTAACAACAAATGACTAATTGGCTAATTACAGTCTAATACATGAGTTAATATCAATTCCAGGGTTAGAAGTGGGTTTTAAAGAAACATCTTGTTGTTTGCAAGTTCAGCCACAGTTGTGGAGGTTGAGTGCTCCTTGCGGCAGGATTTCGAGGAACATAAGAAATAGGAGCAGGCGTAGGCCATATAGCCCCTCGAGCCTGCCCCGTCATTCAATAAGATCATGGCTGATCTATAGTGGTTCAGTACCACTTTCCCGCTTTCTCCCCGTAACCCTTAATTCCCTTGTCAATTAAAAACCTATCCACTCTTGAACATATTCAGTGAGGAAGCCTCCACCACCTCATCAGGCAGAGAATTTCAAAGATTCACCACCCTTTACATGAAGAATCCCCTCCGCAACTCCAATCTGAACCACCCTCCCAACCCGCTCTTGAAGCTGTGCCCTCTAGTCCTGCTATCTTTGCTAAGCGGGAAGAGTCTCTCAACCTCTACCTTATCCATCCCCTTCATTATCTTATACGTTTCTATAAGATCCTCTCTCAGCCTTCTAAACTCCAAAGAGTACAAACCTAGCCTATTTAGTCTCTCCTCATAATCCAATGCCTCATCTCTAGTATCAGCCTAGTAAACCTTCTCTGTACCCCCTCCAAGGCCAATATTGGTCGAATGCGGCGACCAAAACTGCACACAGTACTCCAGCTGTGGCCTCACCAGCACCCTATACAGCTGCAACAGAACCTCCCTATGTTTATATTCTCTCCCCCTAGCTATAAAGGCCAACATTGCATTCGCCTTCTTAATCACCTAATGCACCTGCATACTGCGTTTTTGCGATTCGTGCACAAGGACCCCCAGGTCCCTCTGCATTGTTGCATGCGGCAGCTTTTCTCCATTTAAATAGTAGTCCTTCCGACCATTATTCTTCCCAAAGTGGATAACCTCACACTTGCTAACATTATACTCCATCTGCCAGGTCCTCGCCCACTCACTCAATCTATTTAGATTCCTCTGCAGGCCTTCCACACCCTCCACGCAATTTGCTTTTTCACTCATCTTCATGTCGTCAGCAAATTTCGTCACCCTGCATTCTACCCCTTCCTCCAGATCATCTATGTAAATGGTAAATAGTTGAGGCCCCAGCACCAAACCCTGGGGCACTCCAGTCACTAGCTGCCAATCAGAATAGCACCCATTAATACCTACCCTCTGCTTCCTATTAGACAACCAATCCTCTATCCAGTCTAACATCCTACCCCCAACTCCCTCCACCTTAACTTTCTGAAGCAATCTTTTGTGAGGCACCTTATCACTGTTAGTTTGAGAATCTGAGGAAGATTCACATTCTAACTGGCTTGATTACCCAACTGAAGTCATGAAAGTTTGACATGTATTTGACAAGTATACTTTAATCCTTTTAAACATAAACTTCTCTTAAAATTTATTATATAGCATTCTACTTTTGCCTTAGTTGGTTAAAATCCTATCAGAACCAAAGTGATTCTATTAAGTTACAGGGGGAAAGATCAGGTAACATAAATCTCTAAAAGGTTAATACAGATCAACTGAAGGGGCTAAATGACTGACTCCTGTTAAGATGTCAGAATCAAATATTCTGGATTGTCCTTTTCAGGGCAGTCCTACTCAAATAGATTGGTGCCTTCTCTGCCAAAATTACAATCTGATAAATGAGAATGATATTCTAGTAAAAATAATTACTTACATGAAAAGCAAACTGTCCGGAGAAGTCATACATGCCACAGGAGTGCATCAAACTTAACGTGTTCCTAACAGCCTCGGGGCTCAGAACCCTCTCGCCTGTGATTGGACAGATGCCACCATTGGCCAGTGTTGCTGCCATAACACTGCCTGATTCACACGTTACTTCAATGGAACATAACTTTATGGAATTAAAAAAAAAACATTCAAATGTATCTCTAACAAGAAAGCTGAACACATGGGAGTGAGCACTGACATAATTTTAAGCATAAACTAATAATATAGATATAATAACAATGAAAACTTTTACACATCATTTTATATCCTTCTTTTGCTTCCCAAGGAGGATTCTTAATATAATTTTTTTCCATGGATGGTCTCCAAGACCATTTGCACTCAACAGCTGTTCTGATGATACAGACTACTACGAATACTTTACAGATTAAGCTAGTCGTTGTCATTTAGCTACAAAAGCAAAAAACTGCAATGCTGGAAATCTGAAATTTAAACAAGAAATGCTGGAAATGCTCAGCAGGTCAGGTAACATCAATCGAGAGAAAAACACAGTTGATTTCATTTTGCTGCAATTGTACAGGGTTTTGATGAGGTCACATCTGGAATAATGTGCAGTTTTGGTCTCCATGTTTAAGAAGCAATATACTGACATTGTATGTCGTGCCTCACAAACGTTAAGTTCTTTGAAAAGGTGACCAAAGAGATGGATAAGGATAAAGCAGTTGATGTGGTGTATATGGATTTCAGTAAAGCATTTGGTAAGGTTCCCCATGGTAAGCTATTGCAGAAGCTACGGACGCATGGGACTGAGGGTGATTTGGATCAGAAATTGGCTAGCAGTAAGAAGACAGAGGTGGTGGTTTATGGGAAATGTTCATCCTGAACTTCAGTTACTAGTGGTGTTCCACAAGGATCTGTTTTGGGGCCACTGCTGCTTGTCATTTTTATAAATGACATGGATGAGGGCGCAGAAGGATAGATTAGTAAATTTGCAGATGACACTAAAGTCGGTCGAATTGTGGACAGTACAGGAGGATGTTGCAGGTTACAGAGGGACATAGATAAGCTGCAGAGGTGGGCTGAGAGGTGTCAAATGGAGTTTAAGGCAGAGAAGTTTGAAGTGATTCACTTTGAAAAGATTAACAAGAATATACTGTACTGGGCTAATGGTAAGTCACTTGCAGTGTGGATGAGCAGAGATCTCAGTGGCCATATGCATAGATCTGTGAAAGTTGGCATCCAGGGTTGTTAAAAAGGCGTACGGTGTGTTAGCTTCTATTGGTAGTGGGATTGAGTTGAGTTTCGGAGCCATGAGGTCATGTTGCAGTTGTACAAAACTCTGGTGCAGACGCACAGAGTATTGCGTACAGTTCTGGTTGCCGCATTATAGGAAGGATGTGGAAGCATTGGAAAGGGTGCAGAGGAGATTTACCAGGATGTTGCCTGGCACAGTGGGAAGGTCTTATGGGGAAAGGCTGAGGGGCTGGAGGCTGTTTTCATTAGAGAGAAGGTTACGAGATGACTTAATTGAGGCATATGAGATAATCAGAGGATTAGATAGGATGGACAGGGAGAGCTTTTTCCTCGCATGGAGATGACTAGTACAAGGGGACATAATTTTAAATTGAGGGGTAATAGATATAAGACCAGATGTCACAGGTAGGTTCTTTACTCAGACAGTAGTAAGGGCATTGAATGACAAAGCAGGCTCAATGGGCCATTTGGCCTATTCCCATTCTTTTATGCGTTCCTGTATTTCAAGTTGATGATAGATCTGTTCTTTATCCAACCTCTTCACTTTACTTAAAACATTTGTAATTTTTCCCATTTTTGATGGAAGATCATCAAACAGAAAGTTCAGCTATTTTTTCCTTGTACAATATTCCTGGACAATATTCAGGCTTGGAATGACAAGCATCAAGTAACATAGTTGCCACACAAATGTGGAGCAATGACCATCTCCAACAAGACACAATCTAATCATCGCTGAATCCTCCACGATCAACATCCTGAAGGGGTCAGCATTGACCAGAAACTGAACTGAACTAGCCAAATAAATAGTGCAGCTACAAGAAAAGGTCAGACTCTAGGGATCCTGCAGCAATTAACTCACCTCCTGGCTCCCCAAGGTCGGATGGAATACTCTCAACTTGCCTGGATTAGGGTAGCTCCAATAACAATCAAGAAGCCTCACATCATCCAGGAATTTGTGGCCTACTTGACTGGCACTCCATTTGTAACCATTGACTCAGAGGCAGCAGTGTGTACCATTTACAAGATGCACTGAAGGAACTCTCCACAGCTCCTTAGATAGCATTTTTCAAACCCACAACTGCTACCATTAAAGACAAGGGCAATAGACACATAGGAATGCCACTACCTCAGAGCTCCTCTCCAATCTGCTCATCACCACGAATTGGAAACTTATTGTCGTTCTTTCATTGTCGCTAGGTCAAACTCCTAGAACTCCCTCCCCCACCGCATTGTGGGCGTATGTAACTACACAACAAATCTGCTGCAGTTAAAGAGGGCAACTCATCACCATCATCTTCTCAAAGGCAAATAGAGATGGGCAATAAATGCTGGCCTAATCAGTGACATCCACGTCCCATAAATAACGAGACAAAAAGGTCACCATTACCAAGACCAGCTTTTCATTTCAGATTTATTAATTTAATTCAAATTCCAGATGAGGGAGTAGACTGGTGAAGGTGATTGATGGTTGCAGTCACTGGAACCAGAAGGTGGGTTTCCAGAAGACATCTTCCTACTTTGAGAGAAGGCAAGTCTCCATTTGAGGGCAGCAGAGTGGCGAAGGTGACTGGTGGTTGAAGCTCATATTTGCATAAATGCAGTCACTGTAACCAGAGGATGGGTTTCCAGAAAACATTGTCCTACTTTGAGTGAAGGCAAGTGTCCAGGTGAGGGTAGCAGAGTGGTGAAGACAATTGGTGGTTGCAGCTCAGATTTGCATAAGTGCAGTCACTGGTTTGTGGAGGAGCTGCAGTGAAGGGACAGTGAAGAAAGTTATTTCCAACTGCAATGGGATCTCGATTAGGACAGTGGACTGTCGAATGGTAGACACTGTTTAATTTAGACAAATGTGAGGTGATGCATTTTGGTAAATTGAAACAGGACAAGACTCACTCAGTTAATGATAGGGTGTCGGGGAACGTTACAGAATGGAAGAGGTCTAGGAGTACATATTCTTAGCTTCTTGAAAATGAAATCACAGCTGGACAGTGGTAAAGTAGGCATTCGGCATGCTTGGTTTCATTGGTCAGAACATTTTATATAAAGAGTTGGAATGTCTTGAAGTTGTACAAAACATTGGCAAGGCCATACTTGAAATATTATGTGCAATTCTGGTCACCCTATTATAGAAAGGATATTATTAAACTAGAAAGAGTGCAGAAAAGATTTACTAGGATGCTACCAGGACTTGATGGATTGAGTTATAAAGAGAGACTGGATAAACAGGAACTTTTTTCTCTGAAGCACAGGGGTTGAAGGATGATCTTATAGAGGTCTATAAAATAATGAGGGGCACAGATCAGTGAAATAATCAATATCTTTTCCCAAACGTAGGGTCATCTAAAACTAGAGGGGAGAGATACAAAAATGTCCAAAGTGTTTCACAGCGTGGAGACAATCGGAACAAGCTGCTAAAGGTAACAGTAAAGGAGTGTATTATTTTGTCTTCTAAAAAGCATTTAGATAGTTACATGGGTACAATGGATATAAAGGGATATGGGCCAAATGCAGGTAATAAGGATTAGCTTAGAGATTTTAAAGAAAAAGGGCAGCATAGACAAGTTGGGCCAAAGGGCCTGTTTCCATGTTGCAAATCTCTATGACATTATGACTCCACCAGTTACTGCGAATTGATTTGAATCCATATTCCCAAAGCATTAAGTTTGAGCCTCTGGATTATTAGTCCAGTCTGCTACCCCACTGTCTTACCCGTTCTCTCCACAGATGTGGCATGTCTTGCTATTTCCAGCATTTTGTGTTTTATTATCTTGGCTGTCTAGCTGCTGATCTATGGATACATAAACTGGAAAAGTTCAAAGTATTTATTACTATGCACCTGAATTCTACTTGCCTCCTTTAGCTTAAATCCTGTTAAATCAGAAACTGTAGTTTTATTCAGCAGTATGTCTTGAAAGAAAATAACTTTAAGAACACTTAAAACCTGTAATGATGATTTCAAGTGCAAGAAATGGCAAAGTAGTAAGATTCAGAAGGAAGGACAATTTTAATTTATATTTTTGTATAATCTAATTGCTGTTCTTTCCTATATTCTACCACTTTTCAAACACACTATTTTCTCCCTTCTCTTGGCATATCTAATGCCCCAAAGTGCAGGGAAACAACTTGCTTCTAGATATCTACCAATGATCTTTGGATAGGACATATACAATTGCTTCTCAAATAACATCACACTTAATTTCTCACATCCGCAGGGAAATACTATCACACCTGTTCACTGCTTTCCAGAATAGAAAAGAAAAAAGAAGAGTTTGCACCACATCACCCATTGCACAATGTGCATTGTTAGGAAATACTTCTTGAAATTAAAAAACAGCACATGGTACTGAATCCATTCTTTTCATGCTTTTTTTCACAAACTGTAACTGTGCAAAATTTATACCATGGTCAGTTTCTCATTTTCCAATTTGGTGTTATTGACTTTCGCTAGACAATTGCTATATGTAAATCTAGGAAGTGTCAACAGTCTAGTTCACCGGATACCATTGCTACATTGCCAATAGCACATGTTTTAGCAATTAGCCAAATAGCATCAATGGAGAAGAGAATTAAGTCTAATCCTACCCTCACGCAACATGTACACTTTCCAATAGGATCACAGGGTTGAAATCAGAGACGAGAAAGAGATATTTCCTCCTTCCCCTACCAGAGAGATAACGTAGCATTCTCACAGCTGTCCTAATTACAACATACATCTCAAACTCCATTCAAACATTGTTTAAAATGGATGAGAGGTATTGTGGTACAAAAAAATCGTTATGGCATTGCTATGTGAGATCATTACCCATGTGCAAATTGACTGCTTTGTTTCCTACATTATGACAATGACTACGCTTCAGTAGCCATGAACTACTTTGGAATGGCCTAAGATCATGAAAGGTCCTATGCAAATGCAATACACTGACCACATTCTGAAGTCAATGCTGCTTATAGAATAATGCTTGCCTGTGCTTTATATTGAATATTTCTTTAAATGAACTTACACAAATTCAGGAACCCAATCTTTTTATTACGTTCAAAAGAATGCAGTCACATTTTTGGTAATCATCCTCCGCTTTAATCCATGGAAAGGACAAGCATTTACTTCCTCGTAAAGTATGCAACTCCATTATGCGTATTTAGGTGCTAATTAACATATCCTGTTATACTTGGAATTCAATAAAACTACTCACTTGGAAATAGAAATCTAGGACTCCAGTCATATCACTTCCTTCTGGAAAACACTAGAAAATATATAGAATAATTAGCATTTTATCATTTAAAGTAGTTCCTTCTTTTCAGCACAAATCCAAACCCAAATTTTCTGCAGCCAGATAGTAGGGCTCGCCCATTTGTGGGCAACACACAAAATCAATGCTGCTCTCCTCAATTACACAAAATTCAAGCATAACCATGGTGAATTGTAGTACTTTACTTAGTAACTATAAACTTCAAAAAATGAACCAAAACTGAGCAGATGCAGTCTAAACAAAATAGGTATAACATCTTCAAGGAAAATAATTACATGAATCGTTAAGTGTTTAAGGTATACAAGTTATCCTACAAACCTTCTTCTCCTTTAGGTAATACCCAATAGCAAAATTTCGGTCTCCTGATTCTCTTTCAGACTGAAACCTAAAAACAGTAACATTTATTAAAAATGTAGTGAGTTAAAAGCTGAAAGATAACTTTATTAGTCTAGAACATAGATTCTACATTCATCATTTAAAGTGACAACCAAATCATTTAAAAAAAATTGGTTTACATCTCAAATTCCAGACAGCCTGGGAAACTAATGGATCCACAGTTAAATTGCAGTAGCCACATTAATTAACATTATTGTGATTGACCAAATCAATGTAGAAATTGATAAACTGCCTCTGCTAAGGAGGTTGCTCAACAGTTTAATAAGCTACAGTTAATGCAGGAAGTCAGCTAGTTGGAGCTGGTTCCCAAAGTGCTGTCAATTTCTTAGATTTTAAAGAGAACTCTCTCCAAATCCAAGTAAGTCTGCACGTTAAAATTTAACTCAATGTCAGTTGTTCCAGTACAGGTTTTATCTGCTCTACTGAATGACAGGAAAGCAACTGATTTTCTAATATCTTCCCCTTTACAGGATATGAATTTAAACACCTGCATTTCTACACGTTTGTGACACTTGAATACTTTTAGGCATCATATTTAGAAAAAAAATGCAGATTATTGAGGACAACCAACCATTCTCTTGATAAATGTGAGGTCAATCCTGATAAACGTGAGGTGATGCATTTTGGGAAAAAGAATGTAGGGGGAGGTATATGATAAAGGGTTGACCTATTAAGAGTATAGAAACGCAGAGGGACCTGGGGGTGCAGGTGAACAAGTCTCTGAAGGTGGCAGAGCAAGTGAAGGTTGTGAAGAAAGCAAATAGTATGCTAGCCTTTATAGGAAGGGGTATAGAGTACAAGAGCTGGCCTTTAATGTTGCAGTTGTATAAAACGCTGGTTAGGCCTCATTTGGAATACTGCGTCCAGTTCTGGTCACCTTACTACCAGAAGGACGTGGACACTCTGGACAGAGTGCAGAGGAGGTTTACCAGGATGCTGCCTGGTATGGAAGGTCTGAGTTACGAGGAGAGGTGAGGCAAATTGGGACTGTTTTCCTTAGAAAGACGTAGACTTAGAGAAGATCTAATAGAGGTGCACATGATTATGAGGGGTATAGATAGAGTAAACAGGGTTAAGCTTTTTCCGAGGATGGACTCAAATAGCACGGGCTTAGGGTGAGGGGGGTAAGGTATAATTTGAATGCTAGAGGGAGTTTTTTCACACAGAGGGTGGGTGGGGGTATGGAATGCGCTGCCAAGTAAAGTGGTGGAGGCAGGTACTCTGGAGTTATTTAAGAAATACTTAGATGGGCACATGAACAGAATGGGAACGGAGGGGTATAGAAAACTGATTTAAAGTAGGGATCATGAGCCTTGGGAGTCCCTGGGAACTGTGTAAATAGATGATGATATTGATGTACTTGTTTTTATCCTACAGGTGCTTTGGTTCACCTTGTTGTCTAATGAGGGGCATACACACGATGGGTCGTGAGAGGGCTGCTCTTGGATTTTTTTTTTTGGGAGTATCCTATTGCTTCACATCGTTAGTGTATGCTTGACCTGGACCATTTGATGGGCAACACGACAGCTCAGTGACTATCGCTGTGCAGATACATGGATTTGGGCCTGTGTCTGTAGGAGTTTGCGCATTCTCCCTGTGCTTGCGTGGGTTTTCTCCGGGTGCTCTGATTTCGTCCCACATCCCAAAGATGTGCTCTTAGGCTAACTGGCAAAATAAATTCTCCCCAAGTTGTCTCAAATTTGGTTTTTAATTCATAGATCTACAAACATGGACAGGGATCGCGGGTAGAGGTGGGAACATCAGGGTGGCGGCGTGGGCTCGTTGGGCCGAAGGGCCTGTTTCCCATGCTGCTTTTGTTGTTTGTATTTGAAGGATTGCATAGATTGGGGGGGGGGGGGGGGAAGACAGAGAACAAAGTGAAGAGGAGAAAATAGACAAAAAAAAGTTACTCACGTTGCATTATTAAAACCAACATATTCATTTCCAGCCATCCGATTCAAGAACTGTGTTACCTGCGAAACAGCACTACTTTTCAGAAAGCATTCTATTTTAGAAAATGCAGACATAATTTTGCCTATTTAAGGTAAACCTTTTCCCACATTTAAAAAAACTGAATGAACATTGTACTTACATAATCAAATTTCTCAGCGTTGTTCACTCCTTGCTACAAGGAAATAAACAGATACTACTTTAATAATCTTTTGAGAGAATTACATAAACATGGGCTTTATTTCTATAACTAGCTTCATACATTTAGTTGAATGCACTTCAAAATTCATCCAAGCTTCTCTGATACAAAATGACAATAAATACAATTAGTTACTATTTACTACTAAATAGCATATAAATGATGTATTAAAATTTACCATATAAATTCATAAAAGGATCCTTGGATAAATTGTCAATATAGTTAATATTAATTCAGATTTATGTTCAACAGTATAAAATTAATGTTACATCATATTAGCTGTGCTTATTTTAGGTCATTGCAGTCAGTAAAGCTAAGCTTAATCTAAGTAATACTTAAAATCATAATTTTGTAATTAAAATATCCCTAATTGAGAGGGTAATAATTCAAATTGTTTACTGAGAAGAAATGCATATCAACTATAATAAAGTGGCTGATTTCACAAGCAGAAAAAAGGAACTGCCTTTATGACTTCACCATGCTCCAGCACAGCCTTTGGCTGTCCAATGCGGTCATTTATGCATCCTCCCATACCTTCATCATATTGTTAAAGGTAGCTTTCTGTTGCTTCTGTTCTGACTATTAGAGAAAACTGGATAGATTTCTTACCTCTTCTACATAACAAACTTATACAAGTTCAACATGATTTCCTTACTCAGTTACACAACTTCAGTCATCTTTCATAACTCTTGCACCATTCACTTTTATTCCATGTTGGATATTTCCTTGGAATGTTTCACAGAATCTTTAGTGCAGGAGGCAGCCAATCGTTCCCATCAAGTCTGCATTGACTCTCAGAAAAAGCATTCCATCTAATCCCATTCCCCCTGCCTAATGCTCATTTTTTTTTTCTTTTCAGATGGTAGTTCAATTTCTTTCTGAATACTTCGATTGAGCTTCCTTCATCACCCTCTCAGAAAGTTTGTTCCAGACTCCAACCACCCTCTGGAAGTGAAAACATTTTCCTTATAACACTTTTACTCCTTTTGCCATTTATTTTGAATCTATCCTCGATAGTTCTTCATGTCTCAAGTGGGAAGTTTCTCACTATTTACCCTGTCCATACTCCTCAGGATTTCGAATATCTCTATCAAGGCTCCTCTCTCACTAGCCTTCTTTACTTCAAGGAAATCAGTCCCAATCTCTCCAAAATATCATAGATACAGTTCTTCATTCCTGGAATCATTTTTGTGTAGCTCCTCTGTACTCATATGCTTCCTTACGTTTGACACCCAGAACTGGATGCAGTCCTCTAGATGAGGCCTAATAAGTGTCATATACAAGTTCAACATGATTTCCTTACTCTTATACTCAATATCCCTATTAATAAAGTCCAAGATACTATATGCTTTATTAACTGCTCTCTCAACACGTTGCAACTGTACAAAACTCTAGTGCGGCCGCACTTGGAGTATTGTGTGCAGTTCTGGTCCCCGCATTATAAGAAAGATGTGGAGGCATTGGAGAGGGTACAGAGGAGGTTTACCAGGATGTTGCCTGGTATGGAGGGCAGGTCTTATGAAGAGAGGCTGAGGGATTTGAGGTTGTTTTCGTTAGAAAGGAGGCGGCTAAGAGGGGACCTTATCGAAACATATAAGATGATTAGAGGTTTAGATAGGGTGGACAGTGATAGCCTTTTTCCTAGGATGGAGAAAGCTAGCACGAGGGGACACAGCTTTAAATTAAGGGGTGATAGTTATAGGACGGATATCAGAGGTAGGTTCTTTACCCAAAGGGTGGTTCGGGAGTGGAATGCCCTGCCTGCAGCAGTTGTAGATGCGCCAAGTTTGGTGGCGTTTAAGAGGTTAGTTGATAAGTATATGGAAGAGAAGGGAATGGTTTAGTTTGGAGGGGCATTGCTTTTTATATTGGTTGGCGCAACATCAAAGGCCGAAGGGCCTGTTCTGTGCTGTAATGTTCTATGTTCTATATACACAAAGGTCGCTCTGTTTCTGCGCTTCCTTTTAGATTTCTTCCTTTACTTTATACTGTCTCTCAATTTTTCCTGCCAAAATGAATCACCTCAAATTTTCTGCATCAAAATTCTACTTGTCTGCCCAGTCCACCAACATGGCCACGTCAGTTTGAAATTGAAGACTACCCTCATCACAATTAGCAAGGTGTTACTCTTATCAACCTTCTTTGTTACCTCCTCAAAAAACTCCAGCTAGTTAGTTAAACCTGATTTTCTTTATACAAACAGAAAATGCTGGCAAATCTCAGCAGAACTAACAGCATCTGCGGAGAAAGAATTGAGCCAATGTTTTGAATCTGGATAACCCTGTGTCAGAGGCCTGCTGAAATCCTTAATGATTTTCTCTTAATTAATCTATGCTGGCTTTTCTCAACTATCCCATAGAATCCCTATAGTGCAGGAGATGGTCATTCACTCCATCAAGTCTACATCGACCACAATCCCATCCAGGCCCTATTCCCGTAACCCCACATATTTACCATTAATTCCCTGATACTAAGGGCAATCTAGCATAGCCAATCAACCTAACCCGCACAGTTTTGGACTGTGGGAGAAAACCGGAGCACCCGACGGAAACCCACGCAGACAGGGAGAAAACATGCAAACTCCACACAGACAGTCACCCAAGGTTGGAACTGAACCAGGCTGCCTGGCTCTTTGAGGCAGCAGCGCTAATCACCACACCACGATGCCATCCTGCACTTGTCTAAGTGACTACTAATTTTGTCCTGAACCACAGTTTCCAGAAGGTTCACCATCATTGAAATCAAATTGACTGGTCTAAAGTGCCAGTTTCATCTTTGCATTCCTTTTTGAACAAGGGCATAATGCAACTTAAATACATTTCATACGGTCCTGGTAGCTTAACAATTTAAGTAAAAATAGTACTTTTAATATCTCCTCCTTCTCAATTATAAATTATTCTACTGTGCCAGTTACCTCCTCTCTCACCCTACCCTGAATTGCATTTTCTTCCTCTGTATAGATAGATGCAAAGTATGAATTTGAAACTACCCCACCCCGTATGCAAGTTCCCTTTTTCATCCCTTATCAGCCCTACTCTTTCTTTACCGAATCATTTACAATAAATATAGAAGGCCTTGGGATTTCTTTTTATGTTAGCTGCCAGTCTCTTTTCATGCTCTCCTTGCTTTTTTTAATTAGATGTTTCAATTCACCTCTGGTTCTTCTATATTCAGCCTGACTCTCCATTGTATATGCTGCCTACATTTCTTCCCCTTCATTTTCACCCTTATCGCCATCATCCAGTGTACACTAATTATATCTGTTCCACCTTTCCCCTTAAAAGGAATATACATTGACACTGTCTGGAATGCTTTTTCTTTTATATTATATGCACCATCTCAATTCATGTTGATTGTGATGTTTTAATACTTTGTTTTATAATGGCATTTAACACAAACTGCAAAAATTAAAATAATTGATGATATCTGAAATAGAATCAGGAATCTCAAACAGATGAGGCTATATGGCCAGATGACCATCCAAAGATGCTCAAAAGAATGGAGCATGCACTTTGCAAGTACTTTGCCCTATTTTTACTTGGCTAGAATCAGATTTTTCCCTTGAACTGGAAAGATATCACATCGTTCTCATTTTCAATAAGATCCCCTCCAAGCCACAAACGATCCTGACTTAGAACTGCATTGCATTTGTATTTTCAGAAGGTGTTTGATAAAGTTCTAATAAGATCATTCTATGGTGTAGAATTTTGTGAAATTGGCAAATTGATACAACAAAATAATGTATTATTTTTAGATAAAATAGTTAATTGTTGTGGATCTGCATGAAGACAAGTAGTGCTTTGCAAGGATCAGTGTTAGAAAATAGCAATAGCTCTATGAAAGAAAGAGAAATTCTACACCTAAATTAGCTTTGGATTTTAAATGCTTGTTTTTATTTGCCCTAAAAGATAACATGGCTGCTGGGAGTGGGATATTGGGAAATATGACTTTAAAGACAACCCCATTGTGTGGGTCAAGACCAATGGTCCAGATGCTCTTTTCCTGTCCATAATGTTCACAAAGGAGTGATAAGTTTCTAGTAAAATATACAAACAAGTATATTTTGCATATTTAAATACTGCTTACTCATACAAATTCCTCACCTTGATCAGGGATGTTACCACAATAGCCCCAGCATTTACCATAGGATTGTGAGGTTTATCTGAAATCAAAAAGGATATCATATGGAAAGTGAGAATTTATTCTGTGACAGCTAAAACTATTTCTGTTAGAATAGTTACAACAACATATTTCTAAAATATATTAGTTGGGTTTTTACTATTGAATTTAAACACCATAATTTAAATACATCTTTTAAATTGTGCACCTAGATTATATTGTACAGGGGCCAGGAGGTGGAGGGGCAAAGAGAGAATGAGTGAATGAAACAATACGAAATTTGAGTACCGCTACAGCAGAATACAAAAATTGTAGATTCTAATTTGCATTTTCAGAAAAATACAAGTTTAACAAGTCTGTAATCAAGAACAGAAGTCAAAACAATTTCTTTACATATATGGAATCATATATGCCTGCAATATATACAAAAAACTAATTTTGATAATTACCATATCAACAACTTTTTATAAGCCTACAGAATTTTCCTACGTCACTGCATACAAAACTTCCATGAAGAATATTTAACTTTTTGATTGAAATGCTTGTTAAAGGTGCACAATATCTGATAAATTGCTGTTTATTCAAAAATGATTCTGAAGCTGGAATTATATTTTCCCTTACAAAATGCTTAGATTCAAAATGGGGATTATAATGCCCAATTCAATTAGGAATGCATCAGACTGTAGTTATAAATGTCTAGAAAGATTAAGAACATTAACAAACTAAATTTAATCATTTCTAAGATGATTCAGGTGAATATCTGCAACACATGAAAAAGTCTGTCAAAACAGCCTATCTAGGCTAGACTTCAAACTGGTTAAAATGTCTGCCAGAGCTACTTGTAAGAGTCAAATTAAGCAATTTTAAAGTTGTATCAAGTAACTGAAGTTTTGCATTTAAAACAGAAATTCTACCTTCTTCATTTAGGAATAGTTTGTTGAACCGTAATCCACTGGGTTCTTTACCAACATATTTGTGAACATAATCTGTCCCAAGATCATGGACAGAAACTGCATATTTTAAAGGTTTTACACAGGACTGAAGACAAAAGGGAACTTTGGTATCTCCAACCGAGTGCCTGGAATAAGAAAGTTTTGTACAGTTACAACACAGTTCAGCACCACAAAATAGTAGAAACATAAGCTTTATCAAAACAGGTTTCTAAATACTAAAATACTGAGTACGTTACTGTTTACTACACATCAAATAAATTTATTATAGACCAGCTATTCATCTATAAAGGTATTATGACAATCCACGTTAAAACAACAATGTCCAAACATTTCAACCTCCCCGACTGGATATGCATTACAATTTTTACATTTTGCACATATCTTATTTCATGCAACTTCTACAGAAGAAAGTTAGAAAACTGCCAGGACAATCTAGGATTCATTTTAGTTAGGGCCACTTATTTATGCTACCATACATACCAATGATATCCAATTTTATTTTGCTACCATCCTGGACCTGAGGACCATTGCTGTCTATCATGACACTTGTGCCATCATGAATAAACCAACATTTTCTCCAGTTCAGTTGACAAGACCCGAGGCATCCTACTAAAATCAGCTGCCTTTAACCATTTCATTCTCCTTCCTGTTCATCAACGTGAATTAAGCCCAACATTGTGAAACACTGCATGTCCTGATTCGACCAAACTTGAAATATTATCTACAACCTATCACATTTTTTCAGCTTTGCAGCACACCCTCTATTACAGTTGCCATTCCTCACCTATGTCTTTGTCACTCCCAAGGCTGGATTTATATTAGCACTTCCCCCACCCTCAACGCCCCTTGCATACTTCAGGTAGTCTGTTCTTGCACGATCCCACATTTGTTAGCACTCCTCCCTCCAGCATATTTTCAGAAGCCTGGTTATTTTCAAATCTTTGTTCTGTGTCCTCCTTCCAAACCAATTCCCTTCAGCTCTACATCCCAGCATACCTAATGTTTCTTAAAATCTGGTCTTTTGTATAATCTCCTTTCTTAGCAAAGCAGAACTTCAGCGACCAGGACTCCGCATTGAAATTCTGTCCTAAATTCACTCTACACTATCACACTCCCTTTCCTGTAAAGCTTCAAAATCCTACTCAATCAAGCTCGAGTAAGATTGAGTTCTGTTCAGTACCACTCAACAGGTTTTAACAAATGTTCGAAGGATAAGTCATGCCGAATAGAAATCAAGATCTTTTTATTGCCATTCCTAATTAGGTAAAACTATGTCAAAAGCCGTTCCAAAACTCCTTGTATACTGTACTTTGGACTGAAAACACTAAATGAACAGAACAGAGCAAATAATATTGGATAAGTGTTTCTTACAATGTATTGAATAATCTAGTTATCAGACATATTTAAAAATGCATTAAGCAACTATGCAAATTTGAAAAACCAAGTGGATTAAATGCAAGGACAGCTTTGAATATTATTTTAAAGACTATAGCAGGCTAAACAGAGTAGTCCCCCAAAAGAGGCACAAGAAATTCAAAGTGGGATTAACCTTGATCCATTGACATAAGGGTAGGAAACACACCACTTCCCTGTCGCCTGCCTACTAAAATGATAGCTTGCATAGCCAGTGCTAACTTTATTGATTATTGACTGCAGATATGAGCTAGGGGCACAAAATTATTAACTACTTAGCACTCTTAAACCTAGGATACAGATTTAAACAGAAGCACACTGTGATGGCAGATACTGTGTTGTTAGCAAATCTAACCTAGGAAGCAGTAAAGAACGACAACGGAAAGAAAACAAAGACAAAGGTTTTCAGATCTTTCTCTGGAGACCTTGAAGTACGTGAAAAGTCAGAGATGTCCTCCATCTGCAATGTGCTAGATGCCTCTTCAGGCAAGTGCATATAAGACCATAAAATATGGGAGCAGAAGTAGGCCACACAGTCTGTCAAGTCAACTCACTGTTCAATGAGATCATGACTGATCTGAAAATCTTCGACCCCAATTTATCCCCATAACACCTGATTCCTTTCCTGATTAAAAATCTTATATCAGCCTTGAACATGCTCGACGCCCCAGCCTCTACTGCCTTCTGGGGTAAGAATTCAATAGATTTACTACACTCAGAAGAAATTCCTCTTCATGTCTTAAATGGACATTCCCATATTCAGGTTACGCCCTGCAGTTCTAGACTATCTCATAAGAGGAAATCTCAGCGTCTGACACACCAAGACCCCTGAAAAATCCATGTATTTCAATAAGGTCACCTCTCATTCTTTTAAGAGCACAGGCACAATCTATCCTCTCCTGATAAGAAAATCCCTCCATATCCTAGATCAAATTAGTAAACTTTCTCTGGACTGCCTCTGATGCCGGTATATCCTTCCTTAGAGGAGGAATTCTGTATTCCAGGTATGGTCCAACTAGCAGCTTGTTTGATTTGAGCAAGGTTTCCATTTATGTCAAAGGGAATAGGAAAAAAGTCCAACATTCTATTTAATTTCCCTATTTTCTGCTGAATTTGCACGCTAGCTTTTTGATTTATGCACCAGGATTCCCCAATTCCTTCCATGCAGTATCTTTCTGCAGTCTTTCTCTATTTAACATCCAACTCCTTTATTCTTCCTGACAAAGTGCATGACTTCACATTTTTTACATTATTTTCCATCTGCCACTCACTTAACTTATCTATATCCTTCTGTAGACTCACCCTCACCACCAATTTGTGTCATCTACAAACCTGGGAATAGTGTACATTCAGTTCTGTCATCCAAGTCATTGATATATAAAAACATTATTGTCTGAACATTAATCCCTGTGACAAGTCTCTAGTTACGTATTGTTATCCTGAAAGTGCCTCTCTTATCTAAATTCTGTCTTTCATCAGTTACCCAATCTGCTATCCATGCTAATATATTACCCCCAACATGATAGGCTCTGATCACATTAAGCAACCTTTGTGTGATACTTGATCAAATTATTTTTGTTGAAAACCAAGTATATTATATCTACTGGTTCCCCGTTATCAGTCCTGCTCATTACCACCTCAAAGAATTTGAATAAATTTGTCAGGCATGATTTCTCTATCACGAAGCCAGGCTGACTCTGCTTGATTATGTATTTCTAAATGTTCTGCTATTATATCCATTATAATGTACACTAATATTTCCCCATTGACAAACTAACTGACCTATAGTTAAATAATTATTGTGGCCCTCCTTTTTTTTACTAAGGGCATTACGTTGCAATTTTCCAATCTTTTCCAGAATTTAAGGATTTCCCATCCACTATCTCTGTAGTTACTTCCTTTACTATCCTAGGATGCAACCCATCAAGTCCAAGGGCTCAACAGCTTTTAGCCCCATTACTTACCACTGATAATAGAAAGCATTGGAGATCAATACCAAGAGTCTAACACACAGGACCTGATTGGAGTGCCACATGACTCTACATGAGCAAAAGTAGTCAGTGAACGCATCTTCAAATGCCATACCCTATTAGCCACTAGCTTCATCAACTGCTCGATTTGCCATATAACCAATTATCCAGCAGCAATTTCTTAAGAGATTCATGCCTAAGATTTGTATGCTCCATTACAATCTTACATACTTAATCTACTGTTGGAAGCCTTAGCTTAATACCTCAGTTTCCACACGTGCCAACCACATCACAACATGTTGTAAGTCACTGAAAACATTTCTCGCTCCCTCATTGAGCAAAGTGCTGCATAATCAAATACAACAGAAGATATAGTGGCACGATGGCACAGTGATTAGCACTGCTGCCTCAGTGCCAGGGACCCAGATTCAATTCTCGGCTTGGATCATTGTTTATGCAGAGTTTGTACGTTTCCTCTCAGTCCAAAAGGTCATGCATGCTGGTTAGGTGCATTGGCCATGCTAAATTCCCACACAATGTATTCGAACAGGCGCCGGACTGTGGCAACCAAGGGATTTTCATAGTAACTTCATTGCAGTGTTAATGTAAACCTACATGTGACTAATAAATAAATAAAAACTGGAAAACAAGCAGCTCTGAATATTCTAACATCCAAGGAGACAATGCATGCCATATTCAGAATAGTAATTGAACAAAAGGGCTGAGTCAACTGAAGATGACAGTATCCTCAGCTAAATCATCCTCCTCACATCCATCAATCGTTCCTGATTTACAGGCAACAGATTTCCTCCCCACCCCCAACCCAAGCATAGATCTTGCAACTTTCATATATAAAAAACACAAACTGGTCAAGTTAAATTTGAAGATAACAATGTCACTCTAATCACACAAACGTTGCCATGAGCTCTGACAGTGTGTAATTTTGATGACAGCATAGAAGTAAATCAGCACGGGAAGAGAAATCAAACACGAGTGATCTGCAGACTGGCCAACGGGAGTGACAGTGTATCACTGCCAGTCAGAGAGCTAGGTCGCACACGTTTTGATACAGCTGACTCAAGTGAAAACTCGGTAGGGTAGACCACAGAAGAAGGCCGGTCTGTTCGCATAAGAAATGGGCTGAAGCATGCTGGAAAGCTGTACACATATCCTTCCTTAAATAAGGTAACTAATACCACCGTACATTTACAAACTGGAGAGGAAGATCAGATGGCAACAGATCTTCCTCAACGGGACTTCCTGAGGGTCATTATAGTCCTGCAATCTGCACCGCCCGCCCCCCTCCCCAAAAGGGGGCACCCCAACTATCATTGTAATCAGTTGAAGGAGACAGTGGAATATGAACCTGCTGTCCGCTCAAGAGACAACTACATTATTCCATCCCCGCCTCACTGTCACTATTCTTCCTGTTTCCAACCATCCAAAAGTAAAAACATTGCAGATGCTAGAAATTTATAGTAACAACAAAAACTGCTGAAAACACTCAACAGCTCAGACAGCAGTTGTGAAGGCAAACAGATGTCTCATGTTGACTTTTCGTCAGAACTTAACCAATTCACACTACTGCTTCCCATCTCTCAAAAACCCACCACCCAGCCCAATGACAAGCTGATACATTCTGCAGCCAAGCCTACTAGATCACCCTTGAAACCATTTGCAGTCTTCTCTCACCCTTATTCTCACTCTATTCCAAACGCAAAGTTTATTACATCCATGTCCAGGAGCAATTAGTTTGTGTAAAAGCCTTAAAGTCAGCAAAAGCTCCTTCAACACTTGCCAAATCACTGTGTATGGGTTTCTGCAACCAGAAATCACAATGCACAGCAAAAAGCTGTAGATTCATATCAACAAGTAGAAGAAATCAACTAATAACTAACCTGCAAATAGTTGAATCAATGCCTATGCTTAACCCACAAACAACCATATGAGGTTAAGGGGGTGCATGTTAGAGTGCAGGACTCAAAAATGGCAGCAATGCCAAGTTAAGGTTGCATGCCTTCAGCACCATAATGTATGTCACAATTTGCAGGAGTATGCACACACATATCAGATCAGACACTATTTTCCTCACAACCAGCAGTCATTGGACCCAATCAGGTGCTCCTGAATTCAATTTAAGCACCCATACATTCATATCAGTGAAACTTATTTAATTAAATTTTCTACCATACCAGTCATACTATTAACAAAATTTTTGATGACAAAGGTGATAATAGTCTATTGTATTATCAATATCGTAAATTTATTATGAATATGAAGATTTTCCAAAATCCTGCTTCTGGTTATCCATAGTTTGCTCAGGTAAAGTATGCTATGACAATATGTCAATTTTAATCAGAAGCAATGTACATAAACATACTAGACGGCATTTCTGGTATCTTGGTAAACGATGTCACAAATCAGCAGTTACATAAAATTAAAAGTAAACATTTAAGAGACAATAACAACCCAGAAGCTTGAATGGGGCATTTTTTTCTCATCCTCAATCACCTGAGTAATTTCTCTGGGATGTACAGCAAAGTTCACAGCACTTGGGTTGTTCAGCTATACAAGGAGGAAGAAGTAAGGACAGAAGAGCAATAGTGATAGGAGACCTGAATGTAAGTGGTCACAGACCTAACTCCAGAATGGTGTGCTGCCTTTCTGGTGCCAGGATCAAGGATGTCATTGAACAGCTGCAGGGCATTCTTAATTGGGAGGGTGAACAATCAAGGTCGTGTTTCACAATGGTACCAAAAACATAACTAGTCAGAGGGATGTAGTCATGCAGCAAGAACTTGGGAGTTAGGTAGGAGGTTGAAACAGTTGCAATCTCTTGATTACTTCCACTATGCTAGTAAACAGAAGCATAGGATAGAGCAGATGAATGTCTGGCTGGAGAGAAGGTGGAGGGAGGAGAGCTTTGATTTCCAGGATCATTTAGTCTATTTCTGGGGAGGTAGGACCTGTACTAACTGGACGTGTTGCACCTAAATCAAAATAATATCCCTGTGGAGAGGTTTGCTAACGCTTTTGGTGGGCTAAAAAGTGGATAAATCCTCAAGTCCTAAGCTACTATGTGAGGCAGCAGGAGATTGCAGGTGCTTTGGCATTAATTTTAAAATTCTCTGGTTAGGAGGGTTGTTAGAGTATTTGAGGACAGCTAATGAAGTAAGAATAAGCAGGTAATTACAGGTCAGTGAGTCTAACATCAGTGATGGTGAAAATATTGGAAAAAAAATGAGGGACAGAACTAATTTCCAGTTGGAGAGGCAAGCATTCATCAGGGATAGTCAGCATGATTTTGTCAAGAGGAGATAATATCTAACAAATCTGATGGAAGTTTGAGGTGACAACTAGATTTGTAGATGAGGCTAGTGTAGTTGGTGTAGCCGACATAAACTTCTGACAACATCTCACGTAGCAGAGTAATCAAGATTAAGAATCCATGGGATCCTGGGCAATTTGGCAGAATCAAGGATGTCACTGAACAGTGCAGGGCATTCTTAAGTGAGAGAATGAACAGTCAAGATTGTGTCATACTAAAGACATGAGGACTTTGGGGTGCATGAAAGTAGCAGGACACGTAGATAAGATGGTAAAAAAAGCATCAAGTAGAAGAACAATGAGGTTATGACAGAGTTCTTTAAATACTTGTTAGGACACAGCTGGAGCAGTCAGCATGTGCAGTTCTGGTCACCACAGTACAGGAAGGATTTCTGATGCACTAGAAACGATGCAGATGAGATTCACCAGGATATTTTCTGGGCTGGAGCATTTCAGCTATGAAGAGAAGCTAGTTAGGCTGGGATACTTGCCTTAGAGCAGAGAAGGCTGAGGGGGAACCTGATTGAGGTATGCAAGATTATGAAGGACATTGATAGGATAGATAGGAAGGAAGTTTTTCTTTAGTTAAGGGGTCAATGACAGATTTAACATAATGGTAGGAGATTTGAGAGAAAACTTTTCACCCAGAGGATGGGAATTTGGAACTCACTGCCTCGAAGAGTGGTAGATGCAGGAACCCTCAAAACACCGCTGGAAAATGGGATTAGAAATAGATAAGTGTTCAATAGCTGGTACAGACATGATGGGCCAATGGCCTCTTTCTGCACTGTAAACATCTGACTTAACAAAATCAGGAAGGAAGGATTATATGCCAGTTACGGTCTGTTCAATTTGTTGTCTATTAATCTAAATGGACAAGAAATTATATACATTCAATCAGGAATGTCATACATTCAAGAGCAAAAAAAAAGGAAAACATACTCCATTAAGTTTAGCAACATATGGTGCCTATGTAGATAAGCTTATTTTCAAATGTCATGGCTCATAATAGATTTTATCATTTTAAAAAAGTAACAGTGATTCTACTAAATCTAAAAAAAAGTTTGCACTGCTAATTTTTTTTTTACTGAAAGCAAACTAATTAAAAAGATTTTCTTCTTCCAAGTTGGTAAAATATTATGCACCAAAAATTGTACTAGATCTTGCCAGCAATAGTGGAAAAATAACATGATGAGTGCTGCATCTCTATTGCAACCTTGAGATTCTATTGCATCATCCCAAATCGGTCTCAAAGTTTTGTTAGGCCCCTGTCACAATGCAGCAGGTCTAACAGTCAGCTGTAAAACGCAACAGTGAAGAACACCTCAGGCACCTGTTATGCTGCATCATTTGATACAATGGTCGTACATTTAACAGCAAGGCAAGCTGTAAGTCATAACTATTGTATTGGCTTGGAGAAAGGCAGCACTCTGCACATACATATTTATACACGTGCAGAGTATTCTGCCATTAGCCTCAGAAGCCCAATGACCATTTAGAGTGAATTAAAAGAGCTCACAGGACATTTATCTTGTAACCAATACACAACACTTGTGGTACAGAACTGCTTTTTTCAGATAACCTTAAGCAATGCCAAACCACATAATTAAAAAAGACACCCAAGTTATACACTTTGCACCACAATGGTGCAAAAGATAGCTTCACACCAACTCGAGGCTTACAGTGTGACAGGGCAGTCAAAGCGAAAGTGGAGATGAACAATGAATGGAATTCAGTCATACACCTGAGCAGACTGATACGTGGAAATTCCAGATCACTTCAGTTTCTGAAAAGCACAGGAGATATCTTAAGTTTAAACAGCTCATGCTCACTGCACACATGCAGTAACTAGTTTGTGCAAGATTTTCAAAAATGCCTTCAGACACACTGGTGTGTAATGGAAGCAAGTTTCAAAATCTTACTGACAGACCAATATTTTTGCTGCAGACCAGCGACTTCCCAGCAACTGATCCTGCATCTTTAATTTTAAGTCATGTCAAATGAGCTGTGTCATTTTTCAAGTGGTCTCTGCTAAGATATCCCATGAAGGCAAAAACAAACATTGGGAATTGGTCTGTGTATACACACACCTCCTTTATGGCCATTTACAGAAGACTGGCACACTGAAGTTGTGAAGGAGTATGCAGTTCCACCCACTTGCTCTCCTGGCTGAAGTTCATTTCCACCGAGGTGAAAGACTATAAAAAATAAAGACGACTTAAAAACAGGTAATAGAAGTCTCAAAAAAAGTGTAAGAACAACTTTTTCCTCACCAATTCGCCACCAGTTTTTGGAGTCCAGTTTCACAGGCAAAAATCACCCTCTGGTACTTCAGCAAATGGTCATTAGTTATGTGCAAGACTTGACAGTAAAGCAGGCAAGCTATTCATTCTCATGGAGTCACAAAGGAGAGATTTTCCCCTCACTTTAGGTTCCCATACACATACCATCAACATGAACTACTAATTATAATGAAAAATGTGAACACTAGTTGAATTTTCCCCTCCCTAACCCTGGTAACTAAGGCAACTGTGGTGTTCCTACTGTCTTCTGGCCACATTCAACAATTCAGCTCAACCCAGAATCTTCCAGTCTACATAATGCAATCACTCAAATCAATAAACTCAGCCACTGTAGTAAAGCTATTGTAGGTTTGGATTTGGTTCAGGTCAAGTACTTGTTCATTGGTCACCAATACCAGAGGAAAGTCAGATCAACTTACCAGTCAAAACAATGCCAAAGAAATATAATCATAAGACCTTTTTTTTTTATACACACACACAAAGAGAAACCTTTTCCATAGCAGCAGTCCACAATCTTCGTTATTTTTTAAAAATCTATCTTTTTGAGGGTGTATCAAATAACACAAAAGCTGTTAACAGTAGCACTTATTTCTTCAATTAAAATTGTTGACATTAATGCACTATTCAAATAAAGGGGAACCTTATTGTCCACGATCATACACTTGGAATTAAGTTAACTCTTAATTTAGTCACTACAACATTCAGAAGAACGTGAGTACTTTTTCTTGCTTTAGCCACACCATGGTATAACACACTCAAATGCACAACTAGCACCTTAAGCTTTTTATCTCAAGTTTTTCTTATAAGTCAAAGTACAACGATGTATCAAAATGCATAACATATTGTACAAAACTCTCTCCATTAGGAAGCCAATTTCAAGTAATCATTTACACTGGCAAGGTGCAGAATGAAAGGGTTAAGATCCATGATACTTTCCTAACATCACAACCCCACCACTTCTCAAAAAATTGTGGTCAGATTTTAATTGTTAGAATCTTCACAGACAGCTTTAGCTATGAAATATAAGCATGGTATTAATTTGGGGACTAGACTGTATATGCACATTTAGGGCCTGAAAACACTGATCAAGAATGTCACTTAAATTAACAAGCCTATTCAGAAACTTCAATAATGAAAGCATAAATAATTGCAGAAAGAATCACATTTTCCAACCTGCAGCTTCTTGTTTGTTCCCAAATAGAGACTTTGTTCTAAAATTCTTCCCAAAAAGAAAATAGTTTAATACAACAAAATCAATTTTAGGAAGCACAAAAGGTTAATGAACAACATTTGCTAATTTAATTAACATATCTAATTCTCATTAAGGTTTACTTCATCAGAAAAACATTTCCATTGCACTACAGGATTTGTATAGGAATTTGAATTTTCAAACCTAATGAAATGACATTCTGTCTCAAACGTACACACATGCTTCAAATTCCTAACATACGATCAATGCACTTTTGGAACGTTTGCGCCAATTACTAAGTACATCTACCTATTTTAAGGAAGAATAGTCCTTTATTTGGACCTTAATTGTGGACAATTTTATTTAATTACAATTTGCCTCACTCATTGAACACTTTCATTATTGAAGTAATTAACAAATATTCAAAAAAATTATTTAAAACATGCTTAACTGAAGTTCAAGAGCAACAGAATTCCAAATAAAATTTAATTTTTATTTTGAGACGACAATTACACTAATACGAAGCCAAGTGGTTGTTATCCAGTTTAATTGTATTCTAAATTCTTACGTTTCAAAGAATAGCATTTTGTTGGATTGAGAAGGGAAGATACTTTCCAAGTACTATTTCGATATAATACCAAATAGCAGCAGAGTGAAGACTTGCCATTTCAATTACCTGAGCAAGAAAGACATGCTCAAGAATGATTAATCCAGCATTGGAAGCAGGCAGAATTTGTATGTAGACTCAATCAATAGTCCCAATTAAGAGTCAAACAGGGTCCAAATTCAAACCATTTTCTTATTTTAAACAGACAAGAACAAGCAACAGCTCTAATCCAGCTCCCAATTAATCCCAAAGACAGGCATTAAATCCAGATAGCTCAACAAAATAGATTTTTTCCTGAATCAGAGACTTAGGATGGAATGCCTCCACATAATGCTGCTAGATAAGCACAACAATTTGTATTTTCCTTCTCCCAGATATCTTAACTTATTTCCTTTAACTCTCAGTAGGCAAAGATACTTTCTACTGAAAGTATCTTCCCCCTGCGCTCCCACATATCTGACTATATATTTATAACTTCAGCACAAGCATCCAAAATTAATTTGAATCTATGTGGACTTGGCTGAATTTTAATAGTGCAATTCACAAATGCATAATAGGGTCCTCAGCAATGTAATGCTACATTAGATTGGTGTTTCACTGGATCAATTCTAATCAAGAAGTTTGCTTTAAAATGCTCAATGTGGTAAAATCTTGCAGCAGTCGGCACGCGAGCCAATATGGAGATTCTGTAGAAATGTTCACAGCATTTTGAGAATAAAAGTTTCAATAAATGAAGTCTTAAAAAGCAAAGCATCATAAGACAACACAAGCAAAATGAAAATGAACCAGTAAGTGCTATAGCATATAAAAGCATATACCCTCAGCTACATATGATGAGAGGACAACCACTGTGTCGCTCACTGGTTTTCAAGTAACTTACATTTTACGAGTAACTTTTGGTTTGTTATTCATGAAAATGTCTCTGGCCTCTTAAAAACTGGATTATTTCAGCCCTTCCATACAGAATTATTATTGTGAAGATCACATCATTTTTGAATTCAATAATCTTTCAAATGATCTTAACAGAAATGAATCACTTTTATTAGGAACCATTACAACTCAAAACTCATAACTCCCAAATTAGTTGCCTACCCAACTAAATCTAAAGCATATGTCCATTAAGATGTTTAAAATTGAAATCCAACAGATAAATAAGTAAGTGCAACACCTAGTGCAGTAGTGAGCCATGAAGATTTCAGGATCACTACAGAAAAGGATGGCAAGGAGGACTTGGTGCCACCAAATAGTGGGAGATATGGGGAGAACAAACTTGTTGGAAAGTCCATTGCAATTACCTGGGGTAAACAAATTGAGATTTGTTATAATGCCCCATCCTTCTCCAGTGTTGAAATATTGCTGGTATTCACTACACGGACTCACACATAATGAATGCTAACTTGAGCAATGTGTCCAAGGGCTAGTGGCAGTCCAGGAACTATATTATAAAGAAAACTCAGTTCTGACATTCATACAGCAAGATTATCTGTTATTTACAGATGCTGCCTGACCTGCTCAATTTGTTTTAGCAACTGGTGTTCTTCATTTTATTTCTAGTATCTGCAGTTCTTTCATTCTATAGCTAAGAGTTCATGCTGTCATAATTGCATTATCCATATATTTAATACAGCAGGAATTTACTGATCACTGGCTATCTTGAGAAACATTTAAGTGTTTTGATAAAAGCTTTATGAATATTATAAATGAATGCAGAACTATAAAATGGAAAAATTTAGAAAAGATTTGTAGTGGAATCTTACTGCCATATTGTTTGAGAACTATTATTTTGAGTTGACAATCCAGGCACCAAGAAGATTAGGCCTCCCAGTCATTATTTCTGGACAACAACCAATTAGGAGCCAACCTCAGGTTTCTCCAATCAATTAGAAAGAGAAGGCATGATGATGAGACCATTTTGTCAGAGAGACCACAATATAGTGTAAAGCTCACCAGCAGTTTTTCCTTTAAGACTACAGCACCATCATGAATGGGGGGGATCCTCGAAGACTCTCATATTTTCCTGGAGGTCCATAGCAAAGTGAGCTATCCAAAGGTTGGGAAGAGGACAATGCTCCTGACAAGGTAGGCACAATAAAAGAGATGCAATAACAGGCTCGCTCCATGCTGGAGACCATGCCCCCAAGACAATTTCGGATATCAGAAGCGCATAATAAGTGAAGATACCTTCACGAGTCTCTACTCGTGAAGGTATCTTCACTTATTATGCGCTTCTGATACTGATTCTTACAGCAAATCTCAAGTCAACTTTTTCCATTCGTTCCTCTCCTTATAGTCATCCCACAACCCTAGGAGAAGCAAATACTCCAGACTCACCCTGAGCCTACTGCCCTCTCAAAACAATGCGTCAGTTATTCTTCATGAATGGTTACCTTCACTCCTCTGTACACAACTTTTATGACACTTGTACCTCTCTGCCTACTTTCCTTGTAGACGGAAATATCACACAACTTTGAGAGACACAGAGGTATGTGGATGGGGAGGGAACATTTGGATTCCAGTTGCTCATTGGAAAAGAAAACGCACATATTCCACTGAGAAGATTATCAAATACCAAGAGAGTATCAGCTATCATTTATCATGATAGCTCAAGCCTCCTAGAGCACTGGTCACTGTATACATCAGGATAGCTGGTCCACTGCCTATATATGTACTGTTGGTGATTTCACCATTTTCTATTTGCATCTCAGCAGCATCTCCTCTTCCTTATGGGAGGGTTTATAGCTGAGGAGGTAGCAGGTGATGGTGTTATTCCTACTTCTGCTGGGGCATATAGCAATACTTAGTTCCCTGCCCACAGACCCTCAAGAGGTGGATGGTGAAGATGCACAATCTGCCCCTGTGCATCCTTAAAAATTGGCAGCAGGGAAGTCCATCTGAAGTTGATGAGCTGCTAGTCAGGAAGTGCATTCCAAGCAGCTGGCAAATTCTGACAGAAGATGTTCTTTTCAGTTCTTACGTCTTTCAGCCAATATGCTCCAGGTGCTGCATTCCTGTGGCTCTGAAAATTCTGCAGGGCCGAGGCAGCAATCAATCAGAGCCTGAACCTTCTGGACAAATGGTATAAGAGCCAGAACACACAAAGCAGCTTCTGACCTAGCCATGTCTAAGTTGCTTCACTGATAACAGACAAAAGGAAATCCCACGCTCTGTGCTCTCATTTTCTGTAATCTATCGAGTTCAAGATATAGTGTGGGACTGATCCCCCTTTGATAAAGAGGGAATCCACGCATTAAGTTTCTCTTAATTGCCTGCTTAACTAAATCGCTCTCACTCCCCACTTCCTGAATTTATTGTGCACATGTTCCCGAGAGACAGAAAAAGGTGGGACCATATTGCAATATCAACCCAAAGACACATTCTTTAGCTCAATTTTTCCAATCACCCTGTCTCCGTAACATAACAGGACAGGAGTGGGTCATTTAGTACCTCGATTCTGCTCCACCATTAAATAAGATCATGACTGATCTTTTCCTGGACTGAGTTCCACTTTTACATGCCCCACTCACTATAATCCTTAGTGAATGAGGTTCACGTTTGTAGGAAACACACTAGATGGTTAACTGTTTTGCAATGAAAAGTAGTGATGCAGAATAAGTCTGGAAAAAGTAGCTAGAAAGTCAAAGACTTACTGCAGGGATAGGATTCATTTTAATAGCTTTATTTATTATACTAGACAGTAGGAACAATCATTGAATGCCCCCCAGTGTTGTAAACGGGGTCAGATAATTCAGTTCAAATAGTTCTTGGAGTAGTTACTTGGCTACATCTATGCAGTCAAAGTGGGACTTTTTCAAACTGATAAAATAAATTGAGATACTATTTTGACTGAAAAGCAATCCATTTATTGCATCAACATGAAATATCCAGCATCATATTCCCATTTCACAGATCAAGAAAAATACGGCTGCATTTCATGAAAGTTGACTTATGATGATTGTGAGTTCAAGCAAAAACCAGCCAGAGAAAATCAAACGCAAGTCCCAGGAACACAACTTCATGCCCCAGATGTTCAAGAATGGCACAGTTTAATTCCCTAAGAACTATAAATAAGAAAATAAAAATAATTTCATCCCTTGAAGGAACTGATGTTAAGCACATACATATGAAATATGGCAGTTTAAAAAAGCAACTCACTACTGCCTTCTCAAGAGCAATTAGGGTGGACAATATACAACTGAACTTTTCAATGAGGACCGATACTCATGTCCATGAACCAAAAGCCTCATTTTTAGGGAGATGTATGAAGAAGGGAAAGATCAAAGGAGAAGAAAGTACAAATGCTCTTGAATCTCAAGTCCATAAGACAAAAACAGCTGGGGCTTTGCATTCTCATTTAAGGCATGATAATAACAATCCAGAAGATGAAGGAGGGGAAATGAATAGCCAGAGCTCTTGAAATCACTTTTCGGGAAACCAATGTAAGGAAAGGAATTTTCAAACGTAATGGCTGTAAACCAATCTTTTCTAAACTAATTGTTGAAAAGCCTAAAAAAAATTGCTCCATAGGCTCGATACAAATACATTCTTTGTAGACATAGCAATAATTTCACTTTACCTACCACATAAAGAAAAGCTTTTTTCAAGAAGTTTCTTCTTCAGTCTGTAAGAGTCTATATGAAGAGAGTTTGGACAGTCCCAATCCATCTCCTGAGAAGCAAGGGTCTAAAACATAAAACTGACCCTAATTTGAGAGCAGATGGCAATCTTTTACAAGTGACAAAGATGGCTGCAAGTGCAGCATATAATACTCACACTACAGTTGAGCACATTATTGAAGCAGAGTAGAAGAAATTATATTTAACACCTGGCTAAAGCTGGCTTGGAAATGTTCGATACTGAACACTTGCTATATCTCCAAAGACCAGATTTTCACCACAACAGAAAGCCCTCAATTGTATTCAAAATCCCCTGGGATCAGGCCAAAAATCCTAAATCCTGCTCCTGAATATGACATTTCTAACCTTTGTGGGGATGGGACTGGAGCTCTTGCAGACATGATTCCCAGAGGCCACTGACCAACTACCTCTAATAAAGTAGGATTTTGGAAGAACAGGATCCAAAAAGTGTAATGATTAGAACAAGTAAGGAGGACTGAGCTTTATGGATTCTCAATGATATCGAGGACCCCTTTGAATAAGATTCTGGGACACTCTGGGATTGTTAAAAGTGAAGATGATTATTGACTTTTTTTGTTTTATAAGCAAACTCATTGGAACTGTCAACTTGTAAAGAGATGCTCAGTTGTTCAGGAACTGTCCAGACGTCGAGAAAATGTTAAGGAGTTATCCACCTGTCAAAATTATGCTGGATATGCCAAAAGTTACACAGGTAAAGTTATCAAGGAACTGTCCCAGGCTTACAAAGATGGTAATGGAAGGGCCCAGGGGGAGACACATTGGTTGGTATGAGTTGGCACAGAGGGTATGGAAGCATGGGGTGAGTAGAAGGGTACTAAGTTGGCAAATAGGTGTGGTAGTCACTGGTAATATGGATGGGGGTGGGTATGTGGCTTAGTTTTTTTTATTTATCACACAGCTGAGGCACAGAGGCAAGCCTTGCAAGCAGCCCATCTCCATACCCAGCAACATACAAATCTGTTTCAGGGTCCGACTTCCGTCCACATTCCAATTGACTGGTACTCTCAACTCAGGTGGTGATTCTTAAAGATCAGGTTCGCTGAGCCAGGAAATCTCTCAACTCAGCAAACCCAATCCAGGGACTAAAACCTGGACTCAAGTCTTTAGCACAAAGAGGGAAGAAGCAACTGCTCCAGCATGGGCTAGACTTCATGCTCTCTGATTGAAAATTTAAACAAGATAGAATATGTTTAAATGGAATACATTGATGCAGAATAAGTCACAGTGAAAATGAAGTAATTATCAACACATATAAAAGGTGAATTTATGGGTTGCAACATTCCATTTCTAAACAGATAGCCTATCCTTCGTGCATTAAGTAAAACCAGAAGGATAAAATGAATGGCTAGAAGGAAATAAAGTGAGAGTATTCTCATCACAAAAAGACGATGACAACTTTACAGTTGGAACCTAGGGAAAAATCGTGTCACCAAAGAAAGAATATGTGATCATTTAAATGCCATGGCTTACAGGTACTCTAATAGAGTATGAACACAAAGATTAAATCACTTCAAACTCAAGCTTTGGGAGATGGGAATAATTAACCATACAGTTGAAACAAGCTACCTTTGCATGGGACCACAGAAAAGCGTGTGCACTACATAGAAGGCCACTGATATCAGAAAACAAAACTATACGTCAATGTTTGGGGATGTAAATCTATCAACAACAAATATTACAAGATTACTGTGGTACCAAACATGTACAGATACTTTTCACCTTTGGTGATCATGTTGAGTGAAGCACAATAATGCATTTTCTCTGGAAATGAGGAAACAAGCATTTACAAATAAAGGATAAATCATTCAAAGGTGCAGGATGATTTAAAATAGCAGCTGTCAATTTCAAAATTCCCAAGACTAAAAACAAGGGGGAGGAGTTTACTGGTCTTTAAAGAATGGAAGAGATTGAACATTAAAAATATTTTAGGACCAGATGAATTGCATCTCAATGTATTAAAAAGTAGTTGCTAAAATTGTGGATGTTTTAGTCACCATCTTCAAAAACATTGATTCAGGAATCTTCCCTTTGGATTTGAAAAAGGCAAATGTCACTCCATTATTTAAGGGTGGGACGGAACCCAGCTAAAATTTAATCTCGTGGAAATGTTACTAGGGATGGAGTGATTGCATTCATGAACAAATATGAATGGATCAGAAAGAGAGAAGCATGTCTGTCTAACCTAATTGAATTTTTGAGGCGGTCACTACTATGGTTAATAAAGGAGCCTGTCTGTCTGAATAGATGTGACTTATATGGGCTTTATATTGGAAGATATTGGAAAATTTTTACATAAAGGTCCGCTTTAAGAGTTTATTGCAAAAACAAAAATACGTGGACTTAAAGGCAAAGCACTGACTCGGTTATATATTTGTAATGAGGTAGGGATGGATAATGGATACGCACACCAATCGCACAATGTGAACAGTAGTGTTCCCAAGGATTTGTACTTTGATCTCACATTTAGAGAAATGAATAGAATATTGTACATCCAAGTTTGCTGAAGGTAACATCTGCAGGATGGAAAATAAACGGGCTAATTGAATGAGCAAACCCATGGCAATTAATAGTATTTACTTTCAGGTGTGTGAAGTCATTCATTTATGACCCAAGAAATATAAATCAGGATATTTTTTAAATAGTTAGCAAGGAATTGCACAGCAGAGAGATTCACTGCCCCATTGCAGAAATCATTAAATACTAGAAGGCAAGAATAAGAATAATTTAAACAGTTAATGGAATGATGGTCTTGCTAATTCGGTATGCTAGAATACAAATGAATTTAAGTTATTTTAGTTATATAAGATTCTGCTTACAACATATTGAGTTATGCATTCAGTTCTGTGCACTGCACCATAGGAAGCTATGTTGATCTTACAGAGAGTTACATTACAGATTCATCTCCATAATTTCATCCTTTTAGTCTGATATCATGACGACTAGACTAAACTGGTTTTCAATGAGCAAGATAAATGGGTGATCTAATTGAAGTATTAGTTAAAAGATATGAAAGATAAGACAAGATAAAACTTTTAAAACTGAGACGAGTGATTATGTTGTTGGTTGAGTGGCGTGGGACCTAAAGGACTTAAGAAACAATTTAGTGATGACCTAACCAAATGGAGGAACAGGTCAAGGGTCTCCTATTCATCTAACAGTAAGCAAATATTTTCTCATTTAGAATCCTGTTTAAAAAAAAGTTAGTAAAAACAAATTAGTATTGAAAAATTCCACTCAACAGTTTTGAGTCACGATTCATGTGGATTACCAAATATTTTCAATTAATTACAAAAATGCACTTCAAATTCACCTTGCTTTTAATCACAATCTGCACACAAGTAAATTTTGGTAAATCAGCGCCATTTCTGATGGCATTAATGTAAAAATAAAAATCAAAAACGAGATATATCCAGTTGTCACTATATTTTACAACATGCATTTCTTAGCTAATTTTTCTGCTAAATAGTTTTAAAAGTAAAGTTATATTTTGCTTACCTTTGTCCATCTACTGTGCACAAAGATACACCCCACAAATCTGGGCTAAATTTAGCCAGCTGTGGAATATAGTCGGCAACCTATTGAGAAAGGAAAGAAAACATACCA
Organism: Sphyrna mokarran; assembly: GCA_024679065.1. Taxonomy (NCBI): domain Eukaryota; kingdom Metazoa; phylum Chordata; class Chondrichthyes; order Carcharhiniformes; family Carcharhinidae; genus Sphyrna; species Sphyrna mokarran. The sequence goes on from JAGIQG010000011.1 coordinate 30,891,991, forward strand.
GGTAAGCACATCTGCACAACAGCCTTGCTTGCAATTCCGCGCACCCCTCCCCCCACACCCATAGTTTTCTAATTTACAGTCTTTAAGTCAACAACAACATTCTATTGCACCAAAAAAAGTCACTACTTTCATGTTTCATGGTTGCCTGTATGTAGATTGGGTGGCAATAAGATGTTTCATAATTTAACAGTATACAAGAGATTAGGAAATCAAATATAACAACAGCAATATGAAAACAAACATTAGCTTGATCGTGTAGACAAATACATCCCTGAATTTACATTCAGCATTTAGCACTCAATTTCTAACTGCATTAAAAATAAAATTCGATTTCAAATTATACCTTTCCTCCTGACATTTTTTTGGCACTCTCATACAGACCATCTATATGGGATGCAAATATTTCAAAATCTGGAATGACAAACTTCCTCCTAAATGCTTGAGTGAGCAGCACAATATTGCTTCCAACACATCTGAAACAAAACAAACACATGAAATGCAGAGAACTTATGAAAATTAATATCTAAAATTAAGCTCATATATTGTTTTTATGTCATAGAATACTTGTCTTAAAATAAAACAAATTTACTCTGTCCACATTATAGTTAGATACTAGAGATCAAAGTTTTAAAGATTTATTGATAGAATGAGAGCATCATGGCATTTGTTGCTGATTCCTAATTGCCTTCAAGGACACTTACTGTTCACGTGGCGTAGATACACTCTCTGTGCTGTCAGGGAAGGGATTTCAAGATTTTGGCTCAGTGACAATGGAGCAGCAGCAATATAGTTATAAATCAGGATGGAGAGAGATTTGGAGAGGATCCTGCAGATGGTAGCATTTCCATGCACCTTATTCCTCTGTGTGGTGGAAAAGCGGCTTTGGAAGATGCTGACAAGGAACGTCCGCAAATTGCTGCAGTGCATCTTGTAGATGATGTATACATTTGTCACTGTGTGCCTCTAAGGTGATGGAGAAGGTGCATGTTTCAGGTCGAAGGCAGGATGGGGGATCAAGTAAGCTGTTTTTTCCTTGCTGGTGTCAACATTTGATTATTCTCGGAGCTGCAATTATATGGACAAATGGACAAGTATTTCTGACTTGAGCCTTGTGGATGATGTACAGCCATTGGGGAGTTGGAGGGCAAGTTTCTCACAACCTGAATTGAACCAGGATTTATCACCTGGCTTGATTGTAATGGTTGAGTCAGGGATATATTGGGCCATGAAGTTACAGATTGTGGTTGAATATAGTTCTGTTGCTATTGATAGTCTGTATCAGCAGGGATATCCAGTTTGAAATGCTAGGTCAGTTTTGAATCTCTCATTTAACAAGGTGGCAATAGTAGCACAGCACCAATGGAGGGTATTTTCAATATGCTGTAAAGTGCATAATCAAAAGATATATGCTGTTTCTCAAGGTTGCACTGAGCTTTACTATAGTAATGCATTTGGCCAAGAATAGAAATGTTAGCACAAAAAGTGAGGTAGAGAACTAAAAGACAAACCACTGGTGAGATACCTGTAAACTGAATAGAGATATTCCACAAAGCAGCAACCTTGTTTGATCTCCTTAATGCACAGGAGACAGCACTGAGCTGTGAATACAGGATAGCAAAAAGAAAGTACTTCTTCACCTAGAAGGTACCATAAGAAGTGGAAGGGATTAGTGCTTCAGATGTTTCAGGACCCAGATGTCACAGAGGGTACAACTGGAATGTTAAAATGGGAGGGGGGGGATTTATGAGGTGGTGGGATCATGTTGGAGATGGTACAAACAGTGAAGGTGATCTATTGAATTTATTGAGACTGGCATGGTGCAAGGATAAGGACAAGAGGAACCCTGTTCTGGTTCTCAGAGGGAAAAGGAATCAGAGCAAAAGTGTGAGAAATGGGTCAGACATGGGTAACTGATCAATTATGGTGCAAGGAAATCTCACCTGACAAAGGGTCAGAGGCCCGAAAGCTAGTAGCTGTTGCTACCAAGTAAACCTGTTGGGACTTTAACCTGGTGTTGAGAGACTTCTTACTGAAGAAAAGAAAGGCATATTAGAAGTGCTGATATGGATGGGCTGTATCATCAGGACAGATACAATGCTGTCAGAGAAACTGGGAGAATGGAATGTAGCATAATGAGGAATCAAGGGGACTTGTGGGAGTCAGTGGGCCTATAATTAATATTTGTTCTAAAGCTATTCTTGGGGATGAGCATTGAAATCTCTTTCCCAGGTCATATTTTGTGCCCTTCATATCCTCTGGTGGTATTCAACATGCAGAAGAATTATTTAATCAGCTAAGGGATATAATAGGCAAGAAGTTTCCTGGCCCAAGTTTGATCTGTTCCCATGACACTAGAGTCTCTGTCGAGGACCCCCAAAGTCACTCCCTCTCAACTGCTTATCAAAGCTGTTACTTCTGGTTATTCTGCTCTGCTCTTGGAAAAGGATGTACTTAAGGTTGATGATGGAGTAGTTTGGGACAGCACTTGTAAGGTATGACTGTGTATGTGAGACTATGTCAGACAGTTGCAAGATTAAGTAGTGGCATAGCTCTCCTCGTTTTTTTGCAAGTCTTCACACATGAACAAGGAGGATTTTAACAAAGTTAGTTATTTCTGGTGCTCAGAGAAATATCTGGTGGCATCCAAATGCCAAGTCTTCCAAATTTCCAATCTCATCAAGAGTGAATGATCTCTCTGTTCCAGAGTTCTGATTAAGCCAATCTTGCCTTCTGTCGCTGCTTCTTTTGCTTTTATATGTCAAATTCATTCAGATTAAGATTCAATTAAGAAATCCAACCTCTGTCCAGATAACAGACCATTACCGTTGATCTGAAACTGACTGGACTATACAAGTACTGCAGCTACAAGAGCATACTAGAGATTGGGAATCCTGCAGTGAGTAACCCACCTCAAAGCCTGACCACATCTACAAGACATGTCAGAAGTGTGATCGAATACTTGCCTGGATGAATGCAGGTCTGACACTGAAGAAGCTTGAGACCATCCTCAACAAAGCAGCCCACACGATTGGCACCCCATTCACAAAACATTAACATCTTAGACCACTGACACATAGCAGCAGTGTGTAACATTACAAGATACACTGCAGGAACTCGCCAAGCACCCTGAGGTAAACCCAGTCAACCATCACCTAGAAGTGTAAGGACATTAAACGCATGGGAACATCACCACCTGGAAGTTCCCCTGCATGCCACTCACCATCCTGACATGGAAATAGGTTACTGTTCCTGGGTTAAAATCCTAGGTCATCTTCCATAACAGCACTGTGGGAGTACCTACGTCACATGGACTATAGTGGTTCAAGATGGCAGCTCACTACTATCCTAAAGAGGATGGGCAATAAATGTTGGGATTTTCAGCAATGCCCAAATCTTCTGAATGCAAAAAGTTTAGAAGAGCTCCCTTGTTCTTTAGGCCGCATTCAGTATGCTAAGTTTTTTATTACATTCATTCTCAAGAGCTTTTCTCAAATATCTCATATTGAAGCTGTTAATTTTCTTTTCTTACTTTTTTTCAGTGTAGCTTCATATCCATAAATTATTTACCAGACACAACATTTTGGTACATAAATTCACATTTCAAAATACAAACTAATTTCTTAGAATGTTTTTTTAATTTTGTAAAAATACTTTTGGCTCACATAATTCTTTTTTTGGATGTCACCAAGATTCCCAAGTAGCTAGATCCATTTACTGCAATGTTCTTTTCCTGTCAGTAGTATGTCTACGTTTTCTCACAGTTGAGTGTAAGCCCATATCTACCACTTTTCTTTCCAATTGATAGATTAAATTTTCTACTTCTTTGTCATTCGTGTGTAAAGATAGAGCCTTATCAGGATAGTGGATGCAGTTGATAACTTACCCGCTTATTTTTATGCTATTCATCCCTTAAACTCAAAATGCATTCACTGTATATCAAGAAATAGACCAGTGAGAGAACTCTGCTTTTCAGTAGGTACTCCTGATTTTTTTCCCAATATTGATGTTTTGCAACATTTTCATTACATGATCGTGTTGGACTTTAGCATACATCAATTAAAACATAGGTACAGCCATTTTGCATTTTTATGGCAGTTTGAAACTTAAAGAATACTGAAAGCCTTGGATAATGGACGTGAGGGAGATGTTTCCATTAGTAGGAGAGACTAGGATGCAAGTCACAGCCTCAGAGTAAAGGGATGACCCCTTAGAACCAAGACGAGGAGGAATTTCTTCAGCCACTGGGTGGTGAATTTATGCAGTTCATTGCCACAGAAGGCTGCAGAGGCCAGGGCATCGAGTATTTAAAATAAAGATAGATAGGTCCTTGATTGGTAATGGGATCAAGCCATGATTGAATGGCACAGCAGATTCCATGAACTGAATGGCCATGGTTCCTATATCTCATGCTCTTACGGACAATAAATGATACCTTAACAACTGCATGGTTTACTCCATTGATCCAACTGTTCACAGAAAACTTCAAGTCCCCATCTGACACACTTAAATTGTATAATGCTTGAAATGAAAGATGTATCGGCTGTCTTCTCAGGAATAGCCCAATATCTTAAAATGGGCTTGCAATACTCTTGATCAACACCCAATACAATTCCTTTTTTATTTTTCCTCATGCTTTCATCATCCAACTAGATAACGATTCCATCATGGATCAGAATGATTTCATTCAACAATTCTTCTCTCCTCTGAAATAGCACCGCCCCTTTCAAATAGGGCTGCACAGTAGCACAGTGGTTAGCACTGCTGCCTCACAGCAGCAGGGACCTGGGTTTGATTCCCAGCTTGGGTCACTGTCTGTGCAGAGCCTGCATGTTTTTCTTGTGTCTGCATGGGTTTTCTCCAGGTGCTACAATTTCCTCCCAGTCTGAAAGACATACTGATTAGGTGAATTAGCCATGCTAAGTCCTCTCTCAGTGTACCCAAACAGCTTCTTGACTGTGGCTACTAGGGGATTTTCATAGTCACTTCATTGCAGTGTTAATGTAAGCTTACTTGTGATGCCAATAAAATAAAAAACAATTGCTAAATTTGGAAGGATGAATCGTCTTTCCCATTTCACACCCTTATCCGCAAAAAAAATTTAAGTCTATCAAAGTGTTCACTGAAGAAAACAAAACATGACCAAAAAAACTGAAGTATCTACTGGCTTTTCAAATTGGAGGAAGAGAGATTTTACAAACACTTTACTTTTTAAACAGTTCTTTGTCCAGGAGAACACCATCAGACGCTGCCTGCACATTTGTCCTAAGCATATCCATACACTCCTTCAGTCGCGGATCAGATGTGCGTAGTCCTGTGGATTTCAGAACCTATTTGAAAACAAGGCGGCACAATTAAAATACATTTCTCTTCGAGTATACGATTTTTTTCAAAAGAGGAGCTATGGCAAGTTTAGATTTAGGATTCTAAAATCAGTGTAGACTAACAAGAAGTCTATTTCTCCGTCCTACATGAAATCCATTTGGATAATTGCAATTCTGTTTCCAAATAGGCAAGGATTTGCTCCATAAAATTATGCATATTTTAGTATAATACGCATATTAAAGAAGACCAAGAAAACACAAAAGGATAAGATGGCATAGAGGCCATATTAGGAAGTATTTCATAAATTACATTTAGTCATTTGTTAGTATTTCTGGAAGAAAAGGCTGGCAGTCGAAGATTTTCTTTTTGTTTTGACAGCATTTTTTTTTCAGCAATATATTAAATTGAGAAAGACTCAAGAAGAGTTTAGCATCTGTGATTGACGAAGGGTGTTAAGAATAGTATCAATTTAAAAAGACATACAATGCTGTTAGAAATAGTGGCAGGCCAAAAGATTGGGAAAACTTCGGCAACCAGCAAAGGATAACTTAAACGAGAGAAAACGATCAAGATATACAAACAAAAGCTTCACAAGTACATAAAAAGCAAAATAGTAAAGCATTGGTCCCTTAGAAGATGAGACTGGGAAGTTAATAATGTGGAAAAACAAACATGTGAAGATGCCGGCGTTGGACTGGGGTAAGCATAGTAAGAAGTCTCACAATACCAGGTTAAAGTCCAAAAGGTTTATTTGGAATCTCAGGCTCCTTCATCAGGTGAATGAAGACCTGAGTTCACAAATAGCAGGACTGTCCTTCAGGAGAACAGTGGCCACAACACCACACAACCCTGCCATAGCAACCTCTGCAAGATGTGCCAGATCATTCACACAGATGCCATCATCTCATGTGAGAACACCATCCACTACGTACACGGTACATGCTGTTGCAACTCGGCCAATGTATCTACTTGATAGGCTGCAGGAAAGGATGTCCCAAGGCATGGTACATTGGGGAAACTATGCAGACACTACGAAAACAGATGAATGAACACCGCTCGGACAATCACCAGGCAAGACAGTGTTCTGTTCCAGTCAGGGAACACTTCAGCCTCTGATCTTCAGGTGTTATCCAAGGTGGCCTTCACGACAATGCAGAATTGCTAAACAGAAACCGATAGCCAAGTTCCGCACACATAAGGACGGCCTCAATCGGGATCTTGGGTTCGTGTCAGACTATCTGTAAACCACCAGCCGCACCCCCCCAACCCATCCACAATTTGCCTGGGTTTGCAAATTCTCACTAACAGTCCTGACTTGAGACAATTCTCACCTCTTTAACTTCACTCCACTCACGCTGTAAGTGCCTTTAAGACTTGGTTAATTGTAAAGCCTCACATTCCAACCATTATCTTGAAAATTGATTATATGTCTGTATATTCCCTGTTTGTGAACACAGCTCATCACTCATCTGAGGAAGGCACCTGAGACTCCAAAAGCTTCTGCTGCCAAGCAAACTGTTGGACTTTAACCTGGTGTTGTGGAACAAACCAATGGCAGGTACTTTGAAGAAGTATTCTGTATCTGTACTTATTGTAGGAGACAGAAAAGCATCCCAAAAATTGCAGAAAGAGGCAAAAGGGAGGAAATCAAAACAATCACCATCACTAGAGAAAAAGTAATAGGAATACTAATGGGACTAAGGCTGACAAGCCCTGAACCACATAACCTCTATCAGTGGCCTAAAAAATGTGGTTGCAGAGGTAGTGGATGCACTGGTTGCAATCTCCCAGAATTTCTCAGATTTTGGAAAGGTTCTGGTGGATTGGAAAGCCAATAAATACCTCAAAAAGGGACAGGAAGTTGGAAACCATAAACCAGTTCATCTAATACTGGTCATCAGGAAAATGCTGGAATCTACTATTAAGGAGATTGGAGGAGGATACTTAGAAAACCATAATACAAATAATCAGGCAGAGTCGGTGTGGCTTTATGAAAGAAAAACATTTGCTGCATTTGTAAGTGTTCATTGAGGATACAACGAAGTGGATAAAGCAAAATCATTAGATGTAGTGTGCACTTGGATTTTAAAAGAAATTCAAAAAGATGTCACATAAAAACTTAATGCCCAAGATAGGAGCTCATGATCCTGGGGTGATATACTAACATGGCCAATATAGAGGATTGGCTAACCAACAGGAAACAGAGGTAGGATAAATAGATTTAAAGCCTGACAAACTATAACTGGTGGAGTGCCACAAGGATCAGTGCTGAGGCCTCAATTACTTACGATCTACATTAATTACTTAGATGAAGGAAAAAATTTGCTGACGATACAAAAGATCGGTAAGGAAATTAAGTTGCGAGGATGATGCAAGAAATCTGTAAGGGATATAGATCAGTTAAACAAGCAGACAAAAAAAGTATTATGTGGGAAAATTAAGTGATCCACTTCAGCAGGAAAACAAGAACAGAATGTTATTTACATAGAGAAAGAATGCAGAATTCTGCAGTAGAGGTAAATTTGAGTGTCCTTGCACACACATCACAAAGAAAATCATAGCATGCAAATGTAATTAGGAGGGCAAATGGAATCTTGGCATGTATTGCAAGGGGTGTGGAATATAAAAGAACTGTTGTTATAATGCGATAAGTACGAGATGATGCACTCTGGAAGCAGAAATAAGACAAGGGCGTATTTAACAATGGTAAGACATTGGGAAGCTCAGAGGATCAGATGGATCTTAGGCTACTTATTCACAGATCCCTCAAGTCGGCAGAGCATTTGAATAGGATAATTAAGAAGGCATATGGGACGCTTGCCTTTATTAGTCATGACAGAGAGTACAAGAGCACAGAGCTAATGCTAGAGTTGTACAGAGCACTGGTTAGGCCACAGCTTTGTGCAATTCACATCATCTCACTGTAGGAAGGTTATGATAGCACCACAATGCAGGAGACAACAATTCAGCCCATCAAGTCTGCATCAACAACGTCACTTAGGCCCTCTCCCCATAACCCTATTATTTACCTTGTAAATCCCCTTGACACTAGAGGTCAAATTTAGCACGTCCAATCAACCTAACATGCACATCTTTGCATTGAGAGAGGAATTCTGAGCACCTGGAGGAAACCCAAGCAGACACAGCGAGAACATGCAAACTCCACACAAACAGTCATTGATGAAGATGGAGGGATATAGGTGATTGTTTTAAATAAGGATCAAGAGTCTTGGGACGTTCCTGGGAATCAACTGATTCCTATGGACGTTCCAACATATTTTCTGGCTCACGTGTTTTACTTTTGAGCTTCTGGGGATTCCCTTGAATGTTTGCTTACGATGTGCATGTTATTGATGTTTTTCTCTTTTAATCCACAGGTGCTTCAGTCCCCTTGTTGTCCAACAAGGGGCACATACGCGGTGGGTCATGCGAGGGCTGCTCTTGGATGTCGTTAGTGTACGCTTAAACTGGACCAGCTCATGGGCAACACGACAGCTCAGTGACTATCACTGTTTGCTGTGCAGATACATGGATTTGGGCCAGTATCTGTGGGAGTTTGCACGTTCTCCCCCGATCGTGTGGGTTTTCTCCAGATGCTCAGGTTTCCTCCCACAATTCCAAAAATGTGCTCTTGGTATAACAAATTGTCCCTAAACTGTCTCCCCTCAATCTGGTTTCCAATGTGTATTTCCATAAGCATAGACATGGGTCATGGGTGGAAAAGGGAACTCACACTGTTAAAATGGTGGTGTGCACTCGTTGGGCCAAAGGGTCTGTTTGCCGTGCTGTGATGTTTGTTGTTCTTTGTCACTTGAGGCTGGAATCAAACCCGGCTCCTGGGACTATGAGGCAGCAGTGCTAGAGAGCCTACAGAACAGGCACGTTGCTTGTGATGGATCATTTGAGCACAAAGGAAGACTAGATGGGCTTGGATGATTTTCTTTAGAGCAGAGAGAGCTGAGGGGATATAGGACTGAAGTGTACAAGATCTTGAGGGTATGAACAAGTTGAGTCAGGAGTAGATGTTCCCCTTGGTTGAGGGGGTCAGTCATGAGGTGGCTTAGTTTTAGGGTAAGGGTCAGAAGATTCAGAGAGGATTTGAGAAAATTACCACCCACGGTGGTGGGAATCTAGAATGCACTACCTGGGAAGGTAGTGGAGGCCGGAAACCTCACAACCTATAAGAGCACCTGAAATATAGCATTCAAGGATATGGGACAAGTGGAGAAAAATTGCCTTTAGTAATAGTTATTATCGGTGCAGACTCGACAGGTCAAAGGGCCTTTTCTGCGTTAACTGTCAGTCCAGTCTGACAATACTGTAAACAGTTTTGGTCCCCTTACTTAAAGGGATACATACTTGAATTGGTAACCAGTCTGCTAGGTTAATTCCTGAGCAAATACTAAGGGGAATGCTTCCCTCAGTTGAATCTACAACCAGGACAAGGTTTCAAAATAAGAAATCTCCCATTTATGGCTGAAATGAGAAGGAATTTCTTCTCACAGAGACAGAGATATCGGACTTTGGAATATTCTTCTCCAAAGAGAAATTGAAAAATTAATGAATTTATTAAAGACCGAATTAGACAGATTTTTGATGTGTAAGAAAATTAAAGGTTACGGCAGGCATGCAAAAAAGTAAAGCTAAGGCCACAATCAGATCAGCCATGACCTTACTGAACGACAGAGTGGACTTAAGACATTTTTAATGTGTAAAGGTGAAAATGAAGGGGTGCAAAAGGAAGAAAAAGAACATTAAATTGGTGTTAAAAAAGAGGTGCCAACTATGATTCAACGATAACACTGTCACTTTGAGCCTGAGCACAATATCTCATCTTCGTATACGTGCTATAGAAACTCCAAATTATCCTTACTTCAATTTCCCTATCTTAAAAAGGCAAGCATCTCCTCCAATAGAGAGAGTAGATAGTAAGGCCACGTAGTCCAGAAATTTGTGTTCAGCATGTAGAGGTAGTAAAATATAGCAAGATTGGTGGTGAAAATCATACTGCAGTTTTAAGCACTACAGATTTTCAGAGCAGGATGGTGGGGTGAAAAGGTGGCCTGTGAGAAAATGAAGTCTCTACTCCTGAATACCATTCATCACAACCTGGTGAAATGATACGTGTAAACACTGGTAACTAGGAGCAAATGACAAGGCAGAGTTAGAAAGGAAGTTCCAGAGTCTGGAAATGGAATAACTTTGAGTTGAAGGGAATGGGGAAGCACAAGAGCCCATACTCAGAAACTGACAGTTTAGACAATGTGGGAAAGATTTGCTAGGCTGGATACAGGAATATCCAGAGACAAAACCCATGAATCAATTTTAATACAAAAAAAATTTGAACCAATGTAAGTCCAACTACAGTAATTAGTGATGTAAAATGAAATATAGCAAAGATTATTGAAGTTTACACAACTAAGGATTGGAGGAGACGCTGACCTGGAGAACACAAATAGTGAAATTGACAAAGGAATGAATGAAGAGTTCAATAGTGAAGGATTGATGTAGTAATAAAGGCAATCATGTTAAAGGTTGAGGTAGGTGGTTTTACTGAAAATAATCAAGGATCTGGAGCTCAGCTTGGAGTTAATAAGGTGCTAAAAGATGCTAGGTAATAGCCAGGATCTTAATTTATTGTTTCAACATGATTCCCAAGGGTTTGGCAGTCCAATAGGCAGTACTGTAACAGGTTGAACTTTCACTGAAATCAGAACACCTTAGATTCTCCATTTAGAGATTGGAGGGAAAAAAAAGTTTTACTTTTCCCATTCCAAACCTTCGAGGTGGTGAGATTTGTTGATTGACTTCAATTTAATTCGTTCATCACAGCAAGATCACTATTTTACACCTATGATTTATGTCACATACTCAACCAGCCAATGGACCAAATGTTATTCCAATCACCAACACAACTTACAGTAATGAACTTGTGTATTGGAATCTTCTCCTGCCCTTCAGCAATCGTATAAAAAAGTAGATCTTCCAGACTAGGCAGAAGTCCTGCTTTTTGTCGTTTCCTAAAGAAAACGAAAAGTGTTCAATACGTTTGAGATACTGCAAAATAAGTTTAGGTAAAATTAAGTTATTAACAATGATCCACTTTTAAAAATGACCTATCACAACTTGACTCTGATGCTTGGTTACAAAGTCAAAACATTTTAGGTCAGATGTGATGCACTGACCAGCACATTTCCCACCATGATGAGCTTTACTTCAGCAGAAACTCAAATATTTCTGCAAGGAAACTATAATGTCTGAACGGCCTGGATTGTGCAGAAGCAGTAAAATGAAAGTGTTCACCACTGACTGCAAAAGAAAAGTCCACAAAAAAAAAATCTAGCAACCTCTTGTATATGGATCTCACTCTTTGAGGTTGATTTCAGTCTGGTTTCAGTTATTGGGCATCTCCACTACCCACTAGTGAAATCATCAAGCTGGCTAAGCAAATGATTTTCACAATCAAGTAAAAAGCACTGAATTTCCTTCACTATTTAATATTATTGACAACAAAGTGAGTATTGGGATATGTAAATGAGAAGAGAAAGAAGTGTAGTTAGCATAATAGAGCAATTGGCATTCCACAATTACAATTTTTTTTTCAAGATCACAATTTTTTCAGCTGCAATGAAGCGATAGGCTATTAAAATCCAGTTGCATCCAATGCATAAGGTGCGGCCTTTTCAAGAGTTTAAACAACAAAACTAAAAAAGTGGAAAGTTCACAACAAATCAAGCGATTACTAAGATTTCCATGTGTTAGAACTTAAAAATGTATGCTATAGAAGAACAGAAAATCAGTGGCAGCAACTTCTGAATTTCCCTATTTAACTGTGCACGTTCAAAATTGCTGTCAGTTTCAAAGTATGCACTGAACATCAAGTTTCACTGCCATTAAAAGGTACAAAATCTGGGCCTACATTGCCATTCTTTCAACAAATACAAATGCTTTACTTTGCAAGCTACACTTCTTTAGGTTTACCAGGAATACATCAGAAACAAATGCCATGACAAGTCCTGAGATACTGAAGCTATTTTCACGAGTCAAGAGTATAACAAAGGTTTTTATAGTTAGGAAGGAATTTCATAGGATAAATTGGAAAAGGCCATCTTGCTTGGAGAAACAGTTCTGAAAAGTTAATAATAGGGAGTGAGGAGTAGGGCAAAGCACAAGACCGCTGTTAATAAAAAGCTTTGCCACAGGCAGATATCATTGCATCTTTTCAGAATAGGTAAACATTTGATGTAGAGGAACATATGCAGGGAATGAGTAGGTATTTGGTCAAGGTTAGGTTGGACAGAAGGTGCTGAATGTTTAATTTATGCTGTAACTTCTCCAATTATTATTATTTGTATGAATTCACATTAGCTTGAAGATCTGTTGTGCTAATGTATTCAAGTAGTCACCAGAAGCAATGTCACAAGTCCCTAATATGGGAGAAGTAGCAGCCATGTAAGAGAACACACACCTGAAAGTAAAGCTCTGTTGTTTTTAAACACTGTGCTTCTTGCATCATTCCCCACCATACACAAGAATTGCCAAAGAGGACAATGGCACTGCTAACCACCTGGGATGAAGAAATTTGCAGAGAAAGGTTAGAAAAGAAGTTTTTTGCATGTGCTCCAGACCCTACTGTCCAGGTGGACATGAGTAATAATAATCTACTGCAGAGCATTTAAAGTTTGGTGCGTTAAAAGGCTGAAGTTTGGGTAGTTGCCTTACATGAAAGAAAAAAATGAGATAATATTGGAATATGTTGCAAAATGCACATATGGGAAAACTCCAATGATGGGAGTTTACAGCATTGTGGGACGATTTGATGAAAATGTGGAGCAATAAGCTCCTATGCCAAGTGTTTTGACTATTTTGCTCAAGCAAACAAAATAGCTGAAGATACTATATGCCCATTTTCCTGAGTATGATAGGGGGAAAAATGGTTAATCACCTCAGAGTTTTAGTGCAACCTGAGAATCCAGGCACTAAAACAAATGGACAGATCAGAGATATTTCACAAGCACTTTTTTCACCAAAGCTTTTGCAATTGCAGAGTGCTTTAGATTCCACAAAAATGAAATGGAGGCCAACTGTATAATTCACATCTGTGCTCAAACACTTGCAGAATAGAGAGTTCAGAGGCGTGCTGAATGACAGAATTCAGGACAAATTTGTCTGTGGACTATGCAATGAGGTAATACAGAAATGCTTACCAACCTAGAGTAACCTTACTCTAAAAAAGGTGTGGAAGTTGACACTGGAGCAGCAGTTTCACTGGTGCCAGAAACTGTTTACAAGGGGAAATTTGGATCAGTCAATGCTGAAGGTGTACACGGGTGAAGTGGTTCCACAGAAGTGCTGCATCGAAGTAGCTGTGCAATTTATAGTCAAACAACACATTTGTCTTTACAGATGTGAGTTACTCTTTACGGGGGTAACTATGACTCTCTTAAGGAGGACTCTCTTGAGGTTTCTGGTTACTCCCTCGGGAGTGACTATGACACTCTTAAGGAGGACTCTCAAGGTTTCTTGGTTACTTTAGCTGTGCAAGTCTTGTCGTTTCTGTCGCACAGTGAGCTGCGCCTCCACGTCGGTCCCGCCAGGCAACGTCACCGCTACTCCATCGCAGTGACGGCTAAAGCAGCTGTCCCAGAATCGACGCAGAGTAGTTGTACGTCTGGATGCCCGTGTCAGGCTGCAATTACAGACAGGTGGATGGATTGGCTTATGCCGAAATAAAGGCGATTTGACAGTCAATCCCAGTAGCTGTGTGGGTCTTCTGGTTTCTACCACACACTGAGTCAATCCCTTCCGCGGGAGCCACCTGGTACCGTCTCCTTGGGCACAAGAGAGGGTATTCCGTGACTGGCCGAGAAACAAATAGCGGGGGCGATGCATGCTAGGTCCACGACCACTACCACTGGACTGCCAGCCAGGAGTGGTATCGCTGGAATGGACTGTGGTGTGTGCTGCGTAGCTGTGGTATTCTTGGCGTTCTAGACCACAGTGAGTCAGTCCTCACCGATGGTCCCGCAGGGAATTCAGGCCTTCATGCTGGCAGGTGATGGTACTGAAGGGAATTTGACTGGCCGAGAACAGCCAACACACTTCTATACCTATAAACCCGGTAATCGGTGAAAGAAAAAAAGTTTTGGCTCGACAAATTCTGGCTTGTCCCGGGGATAGTTGCTGATCCGCTGGCGGATGCGGTCACACCTATCTAGGTAGTAGAAGCACCTACGACCCCCTACCCACACGATTCGGTACAGAGGGTAAGACGAACAAACCGAGCCTGGTGTGACACGGAGAAGGGACGTAGTGCCCCGTCTTGTCTCTGATGATCACTACCAGAGGATGACGAAAGATAATAACGGCACCGATTTCCACCCAAGGTGTCGTGGTACGTATGGGCAGCACGTCAGCCCAGTGATTAGCACTGTTGGCTGGTCAGCTATAAGGACCCAGGGTCGACCACCGACCTTGGCCTGTGGCTGGGGGAGTTTGCACATTCTCCCCGTGTTTGTGTGGGTTTTCCCTGGGTACTCCGGTTTCCTCCCACATCCCCAAAAACGTGCTAACTAGGTTAATTGGCTAAGACAAAATTGTCACGTCACCTAATCTGGCTCCCCTTGATTTGGCCTAAACATATCCCCTAAATTCTAAATTCCCTCCCTCATGCAAGAGAGCCGAGCACCGACCACACAGTACCGACAAAAGGCTCACTAAATGCCCATAAACATCAGGGATGATGGTAAATTGAGCTAGCTATAAAATCTTAGCTTAGATGCCAGCTCACACCCCAGCTAATAACATCTTAGCAGGGAATCCAACCGAGCCACAAATTAAGATCAAGTAGACCCCGGCCGGGGTTCTGCTAGTGGTAGACCAAACCGTCGACGAGCGACGTAAAGACTCGGAAAAGGCACTCATTCGAGTGTATTAAAATAGCAATTATCCAGCACTGATGGGACAAACACAACTGGATAAGATTTGACTGAACTGGTGGAAGTCAACATTATGACCAATAGAGAATCAGCCTTCAAAAATTTTAAAGCACAATGTTGAGAGAGGTAGAAAATTAGGAAGAATGAAGATGTTACAATGAAACTGAAAATAAAAGGAGGAAGCAAAGGAAAATCTTAAAGGCACAGTCAGTATCATATGCTATTAGGCCGAAGATGGAAGCAGACTTGGATTGTCTTGTGAAGAAAAGAGTTTTAGAACCTGTCAGCATCAGTCAATGAGTCACGCCAATGATTCTATTCACCAAGAAGGAATGAATTCTTAACAATTTGCAGAGACTTCAAGGTCACCATTAATTAAATGGAACAACACCCATTGCCCCACATTAATAACTTGTTTGCAGAGTTGGCTGGAAGCCCATATTTTAACAAATTTGACCCAAGTCAGGCTACAGATGAATATGGACAAGAAGTCACAGGAACCTTTGCTTGCACCTCGATTATTAATCGGTTGTGTTGCTTCCTAAGATTGCTGAACTATCATGGAAGATTTGTTCCAAACTTGACAACAACTCTGAAACCTTAGGCATCTAATTTTGTGTAATGACTAGAATGCTGCCACTCTGATGTTTAAACGTGGAGCTATCAGCAATGTACCCAGTGTGCATCATTCTTTCATAGCTGACCACAAAATCAAGATTGTTATAATGCCAAAGTATGTAGCAGATGAAGTATATTGTGGGAAAATGGGAATTTGTTCATTTTGACTGGACTAATAGGAACAGTATATTATTTAAATGGAAAGACAATGCAAACGTCTTGGAGGCATAGAAAATCTGGGTGCCACAGAATCCCTGCAGTACAGAAGGAGGCCAATGATCCATCAAGGTTACAGCTGCAATATCCCACTCAGGCCCGGTCCACACAACCCCACATATTTACCATGCCATTCCCCAACACTGCAGAGCAATTTCACACGGTCAATCCACCTACCTGGACATCTCTGGGTATGAATCAGACTTTAACAAATGATTAGGATGGCAAATGGAACATCATTGATTGCAAG
Source organism: Sphyrna mokarran (assembly GCA_024679065.1). NCBI lineage: Eukaryota > Metazoa > Chordata > Chondrichthyes > Carcharhiniformes > Carcharhinidae > Sphyrna > Sphyrna mokarran. The sequence goes on from JAGIQG010000011.1 coordinate 30,908,335, forward strand.
GGGGAATCGAACATAAAAGTAGGGATATTTTCCTACAGTTGTGTAGGGTATTGGTGAGCCACATCTAGGTACTGTGCACAATTCTGGACTCATTTAAGAAAGCACACAGTGGTATTAGAAACAGTTGATTGAAGGTTCTATGGTACTGTTAATTTTCAGATATTTTCCACCAGTTTGCTTACTCCAAGGTTTTATCCCGGTGCCCTTATTTGCAAGATGGTCAAAGGATAAACACAAGTAAAGATTCAATAAGTTTAATAATAATAACACAATTAATCCTTAAATTACCCACATAAAACAAAAGGATACCTCAGATTCAAGTGTACTACCTGCAAAGACGGTTTGGTTAAATTGCAGGCTCAATTCTCTGAGTCCCCATGGTCTGTCGTCACAAAGATGAGTCTCAGTGGCAGCTTCTTCCTTCCTTCCTTCTCTCGTCAGTCTTTCGAACAGTCAAGGTTGCCTCCCTCATTGAATTTTCGCTGCTGGTCTGTCCCTTTATCCCCCTGCCTGTTTGTTTTCCAGAAACTTCTCTGGCTTCTGGCCAATGAAGTCCCAGAAGGGGGTTCCAATACCTAGTTGCTTTCTTGATGTCTGCCTGACAGGATACCACACTCCACCCACAGGTGTCCATCTCCATGCTGCAACAGAGTCCTTCAGCCCAACTTTTTTTTTTAGAACGCCTAAGCTAATCTCAATTGCCCATATTTGGCCCAACAGAGATCTTGCTAAGTATCAATAGAGTGCAACAACCTTTGATGGATAATTGATAGGTCCGGTCCAGACATGTTTGTGCATTTGTACAATTGGCCCGCCCAAGGTTTGACTGTGTTCGATTTTAATATCCCAATTCTTTAATTTAGGATATCCAATTTAATCAGCCTTAAAACTAGGCCTTGATTATATTGCCACAGTTCACTCAACTGATCCCTATATTGAGGTCATCCTAGGAGGAAAGATTATGTAGATTGGGCCTGTATCCATCAGATGTAAGAAGAATGAGAGGTGATCCTATTGAAACATACAAGAACCTGAAGGGACTTGACATAGTGGATGCTGAAAGGATGTGGAAGAGACTAGAATTAGGGGGCATAGTTTAAAAATAAAGGGTCACCCATTTAAGATGGAAGTGAGGAAGTTTTGTTTTGGCTGCAGAACTCTTTCCCAGAGAGTGGTGGAGGCAAAGCCGCTGAATGTTTTTAAGGTTGAACTAGATTGACTGACAAGGGAATCACAGAATATTGGGAGTAGGAGTTGAAGCCACAACCAGCTCTCCTATGACCTTATTTGAATTGTGAAGCAGGTTCGAGGGACCAAATGGTCCATTTAGTTCTTAATTTATATGCAACTAAAATGGAAGTCAAATTCAGCCTGCCCACTGTGTCAATTGTTCGCCACTTCATCCATATTTGGTCCTAAATTCCTTTGAACAATTCCACAAAGATCAACACACAAGTAACAGCTCAGGTCAAGAGTGAATCTCAACTGTTCTTTGGTTTCATTAGAGAAACGGTCCCTTAAGATCTCAAAGTACAAAATTACTTTGTCAAGCTAATGTCACATTTCGAAGATACGCTTAAAAATTCCTTCCGCCATAACTACATTCAGATCCAAAGACTTATACATTTGGTATGGTATTGCATCAGTTAATGCTATTTTAGATGGCTCAAGCAGCAGTGTTCTTAATGTTTACAACTTTAACTAGGTGCCAAAATAATCTCATACATAGTAACCAAGAAAGGAGGTTATGTGCTCAAGATCTACTCCAGAGACACAGGAAGATAGAAACACTAGTTTGCCTTTCTTTTCTACCAACCAGTTATGTTATTCAGTTTTATTACTTAGGTACCTTAATGCAATTTATCTACTTTGAATCTATATTCCTTAATATCTCAGCCAAAAATATATTTCAAGAAAATATATTTGAAAATTTAGCATCCACAGTCTTTTGATGAACTGAGTTCCAGATTTCCACTACATTGTGAAAAAATGTTCCCTCATTTCACTTCTAACTGATCTGACTCTAATTTTGAGGTTATGCCCTTTGATTCCAGATTCCACTTGCTCTCCCTAACCCAAATTAGATCATCCCTTAATCTTCTAAACTGAAGAATTAAGATTTTTTTGTATTTACAAAATAAGATTCTGTAATTTGTGCTTAAAATTTTATTCTTCAAAGCTCAGTTAAGTCTGGTGAGTCTTTGCTACACTATCCCTCCACTTCCACGTGGATTGTTTCTATATTGGTTAGAACTGTGCTACTGATATAATGGCAGCACCAGGGATCCGGGTTTGATCCCTGGCTTGTGCGCGCTTGTGCGTATGTGTTTCTTCCAAGTGCTCTTTTCCTCCCACAGTCTGAAAGATGTGCTGTTTAGGTGCATTGGCCATGCTGAATTCTCCCTCAGTGTACCAAAACAGACATCGGAATGTGGCAAGGAGATTTTCACAATAACTTCATTGCACTGTTAATGTAAGCCTACTTGTGAGACTCATACATAAAGAACAAAAAACAGTACAGCATAGGAATAGGCCATTTGGCCCTCCAAGTTTGTGCCAATCACGTTCTATCTAAGCCAACCACTTACAATGCTCTATTCCCCTTTTTTTCATATGTCTATCAAGATGTGGCTAACATAACTGCCTCAACCACCTCACTTGGCAATGCTTCGAGGCCCCCTCCTTCCTCTGTGTAAAAAACTTCTCCTGCACACTTCTACTGAACCTTTCCCCTTTTTATTTTGTGCCCCCTAGTAATTTATGCACTTGGAAAAAGCTTCCAACTGTTCATCCTACCTATTCCTCTCAATTTTATAAACTTCTATCAGGTCGCCCCTCAGCTTCCACCTTTCCAGAGAAAACAATCCCAGTTTATTCAATCTCTCCTTATAGTTTTGACAAAGGGTCATTTGAATTTGAAACATCATCTTTTTTCTGTCCTTTGATGCCATCAGACCTGCTGAGACTTTCCAGCATTTTCTCTTTTGGTCTCCTCATAACTAATACCCTTCGTATCAGGCAACATCCTGTTAAATCTTTTCTGTACTCTCTGCAAAGCTTCCACATCCTTTTGGTAGTGTGGTGGTCAAAATTGGACACAGTATTCTAAATGTGGCCTAATCAATGTAACATAATTTGCCAACTTTTATATCAATACCCCATCTGATGAAGGCAAGCATGCCATATGCATTCTTCATTACTTTTTCCAACTGTGCTGCCACTTTTAAAGGTTTGTGGACCTGTTCTCCCAGATCTCCGTGTGTTTATGTGCCACATGGTTCTGCCATTTATTTTATAGCTACCACCTGAATTGGATTGACCAAAATGCGTCACCCTGCACTTGTCCAGATTAAATTCCATCCGTCATTTCTTTGCCCATTTTTCCAATCTATCTACATCTTGCTGTATTCTCCACCAATCTTCATCACAATCCACAAATCTGCCAATCTTATTATCCACAAACTTGCTAATCAGACCAGCCACCAATCCACAAATCTGCCAATCTCAATATTATCTACCAAACTTGCTAATCAAAACAGCAGAGGTCCCAGCACTGATCCCTGCATAACACCATCTGTCAATGATGTAGAGATGCGGGCGTTGGGCTGGGGTAAACACAGTAAGGTGTCTGACAACATCAAGTTTAAATCCAACCAATTTATTTGATCAAATAAATCAGTTGGATTTAAACCTGATGTTGTCAGACTTCTTACTGTGTTAACACCACCTGTTACAGACATCCATTCAGAAAAACATCCTTCTACCATTATCCTCCATTTTCTATGGACAAGCCAGTTCAGAATCCATCCAACTAGCTCACCCCTGCCCGTAAGATTTACTCTTTTATACCAGCCTACCATAATGGACCTTGTTGAATGCTTAAATAAAATCCATGTAGACAACATGCATAGCCCTTCCTTGTCAATCATTTTTGGCATCTTAAAAAAAAAATCAATTAAATTAGTGAGACAAGACCTCCCTTGTACAAAATCATGCTGTCGCTAACAAAATCATTCAGTTCCAAATGCATATAGATGCTATTTTGAAGAATCTTCTCCAACAATTTTATTATCACTGACATCAAGCTCACTGGCCTCTAATTACCTGGTTAATCCTTGTTACCCTTCATAAATAATGGGACAACATTGGCTATCCTGCAATCCTCAGGGATCTCACGGTAGCCAAAGATTTCTGTTAGAGAACCAGTAATTTCATCTTGCCTCCCTCAGTAACATGGGACAGATGCCATCTGGCCCTGGAGATATGTCTACTTTAATACTTTTTATTTCACCCAACACTTCCTCCCTCATAATGATGACTTGTTCTAAAAGGTTTATACATCCCTCCAAAACACCATCCATCAACGTGTCCCTCCCTTTTATGAACCTTAAATCTAAACATGCAGAATGTCCACACTGAGTTAACTGTCACAATCAACTTTCAATTCATCTTCATCTGTCCAGCTGTCAAACTTCAATATCAGTATGTCAATCCTACTCATCTGCTCCACAGTTTTAAGAAACCGTTTTTACCCTTTCATGTATATGATGTTCACATCCAACCCACCACGAAACAATCCTGTCCCCTGTCATCATTCAACACATCAAGTAACTTGTAAATGTTTCATATATTTTAATAAATGATGTATTACTAGGAATTGTAAATTTAAGAAACTGTCTTGTCTAAATTACACTTTTATGCTCAATTGAAATGGAAGCCATTTACAGAATATTTTAATAGTCAATTAAACTTTCTACAAGATGGCTCATCTAATGCAGTTTGACAACAACTGCAGAACTGTCCTGACGTCTTTTCTGCAGCCTTCCAACAACAGAAGACAACCAAGAAAATACAGGTCTCAAATAATGCTGTTTAGCTTTCTATATTCATTTGGAGCAATTATTTTGAAGATAAATATTGCAATATTGAAATTAGGTTTACAAAGATATCAAAAGCTTTATCAGTGGAATCATGACTAATTTATTCTGGCTCCAAGTATCACAATTGCATAATACTGAAATGAAGGAGTACATTAGGTATAGAACATGAAACGGCACCAATATTTCTTAACTGTTTATTATATCTACGAAAATGAAACTAGAATCCTCCCTTTTTTAAGATCACATCATGAACACCCATCATGCTTCATTCTTCAAAGGGTTTTTTCCCCCACTATTGTAAACACTATTAAGTAAAAGCACTGTATTTTATGCTGCTACTGGTGCAGTCATTTGAGATTATCCTTTATAATTATATTACTCATGTGAGAACAACCAGACTTTGGTTATAGCTCAGTGTGGTGAAAACAATAAACTTCCATTTCATCAGGTATTTGTACTGGCCTCTGCATCAGCAAAATTCAGAACAAAGAAGTCAGTCTACTGGAAAACATATTCGCTCAATAGCCATACCTTCATACAACAAAGAGAATATCAAATATTTAACTGATAGGTGTGAGGTGGATTTGAGTGACTATCCTAACATGAAGGTTTTCAGTTAACTATGGTAATTAAAAAGTTTGACAACAGAGGCAGAGGCAGAGAGAAGAAGGAGGGTGGGAGGGCCACGTACACGAAAAGGACAGACACAGAAAGCACACACACCCTCGCCCTGAGGGACAGACACACACACACAGCAAGAGAGAGAGATGCACGCAGCGAGGGACACACACACACACAGAGAAAGACAGAGAGAGAGAGAGAGATACACATATACAGAAAGACAGACAGCGAGAGAGAGAGAGAGAGACACAGAAAGACAGAGACACACACACAGAAAGACAGAGAGAGAGACACACACAGAAAAAGAGAGACACACACAGAAAGAGAGAGAGAAAGAGAGACACAGAAAGAAAGACAGAGCGAGAGAGACACACACACACACAGAAAGACCACAGAGAGAGAGACAAACACACACAGAAAGAGAGAGAGACACAGAAAAACAGAGACACACAGAAAGAGAGAGAGAGAGACACACACAGACACACACACACACACAGACAGAGAGAGAGAGAGAGAGAGACAGACAGACACACACACACACACAGAAAGAGAGAGGCAGACAGACACAGACAGACAGATGGAGAGGGGTATTTGTTCAGGAGAAAAATTGATTTTATATTTTTTCTCTGCTCTAAAAAGCCACACCCTGCATAATTAGAAATGTAATCAGGTACTTTCTTGCATTACCTGTTGAGGTGGCATATCAAGTGTAACGTGTTTTTACGCCAAATATTTCTTCTATCGTGTATCTGTGTGCGCATCTGTCTGTGACCCTCCCCCTCTCCGTCTGTCTGTCTCCCTCCCCTCATCTCTCTCACTCTCCCCTTCTCTTCCTCCCCCACTGTCTGTCTCTCTCTCTCTCTCCTCCCATCCTCTCTGTCTGTGTCTCTCTCCCTCTCCCCCCACCATCTCTGTCTCTGTGTGTTTCTCTCCCTCTCCCCCCCACCTCCGTGTTTGATCTATTATGGTCACATGTTAACATGCAGTGAAAAGTATTGTTTCTTGCGCGCTATACAGACAAAACATACCACTCATAGAGAAGCAAACAAAGAATGCAGAACATAGCATTACAGTCATAGCTAGGATAGAGAAAGATCAACTCATTTTGCATGAAGTCCATTCAAAAGTCTGACAGCAGCAGAGAAGCTGCTGCTCGAGTAGTTGACACACGACCTCAGACTTTTGTATCTTTTTCCCAAGGGAGAAGGTGAAAGAGAGAATGTCCGGTATGCATGGGGTCCTTAATTATGCTTTACTGAGGTAGTGGAAAGCGTAGAAAGAGTCAAGTCAATGCATGGGAAGCTGGTTTGCAACATGAATTGGGCTAAATTCATGACTTTTTGTAGTTCTTTGCAATGTTGCTTACATGTTTATATGAACAACCTTTTGAGAACCTGACACAAATACTTTAAAATATATAAAACATACTCTGTGCATTTTGCTGCAAGTTTTTATAAAGAATGAAAGTTACTTTCAGTACCCTACAGATTTTCTGTTAGATTTTATTGAGTAATTCACTACAAATGCATCATAGGTTGAGAATGGCGCAGCATGAATATAAGCCAGCTTACAACTTATTTTCTCCACACAATTATCTTCTAATCAAATTCTCAAGCTCTTCATGGTCTTCAATAACTTCAAGAAACTATGCAATTTCCTTTAGAAGAGCTAATAATCTATCAAGTTGTGCTAGAGGATTCCACATTCTAACTGTTCCCTATTAAAATAATGTATATCACAGCTCTCCTTTAAAAAGGATTTAAAACATCAGTGACAAGGTATCATTACCATCTTGAACTTAAGACAGTCACTCAGGGTTGACAATGACTTGCCTGCACACTAAAAAAAGCTCTAAGACTTGAGTCCAATGGGTGAGCTACAGTTACACAACGATGCAGACAGTAGTTGGAGAAACAAGGAGAGGTATTTAAGTTGCCACACACTCCTTTTGCTTTAGATGCTTGGCTTTAACTTGCTCTCAATGAAGAATTCTAGATGCTCTGTTCCTTCTCCTCCTTCACTTCAGGTGGTCTTGGGTCAGGGATTCCTAGGTGTTGATGGGAATGTTGCACTTTTCCAAGGAGGATGTCCTTGAATTTTCTCTGCCCTCTTACTGCTCGAAGCTTAATATTTATTTCACAAGCTGTGTTAGGCATGTAGACAAAGCAGAGCTGATTGAGCGTGGTCAATCCTGGGGATGTTAGTGCAGGATTTTGAGATGCCTGCTGTATATTATTCATGTTTCCGAGCCACGTGAGAGGGAAGGTATCAGTCGTAATATCTTCTGTTCAGTAGACCATAGTACAGGATCCGAGATCCTACTCTTCAAATACTGTTTTCTTCAGACACTGCCACTAAAAGGATTGTTGAAACTTGTCATCAACATCTGCCCTTGTTGACAGCAGGCTCTAAAAGCAGTCCTCATTTTTCAATGCCTCATTGTTGATAACCCAGAAGGTGCAATGCTGTAGGCAGGTTGATTGAGGATCTTTGTCTTTGATGTTTTAACTGTATGACCCATGCTCACATACACCTCCTTAGTGACGTTGTTGATGACAGATTGGAGCTTGGCCTCAGATGCAAGCATACTGTAGTTCAACAACAGAGGATGCGATAACTTTGGATCTGGCCTCCGAGTGGTGCAGGTTGAACAGATTCCTGTTTTGGTCGTGTAGTCACGCAAACAATGCTTCACTATCATATTTTAATGCTTCAACAGGGATTCCACCTGCTCCAGGTATATTCTTGTTTTCTAGCTATCAGATGGACTTTTCTACCTTGTGCCAAGTTGGATTATGCCAAAATCGTAGCAGTAGCATGCTGCAGGATGGATCAAAGAACACTCACATTTAAGATGGTCTCTGTTAAAGAGCACTTCAAAGTGCTCCTTCCAGGCAGGTGCTGATTACCCCTCTGTTTTTGATAAGCACCTCTCCATTCTTGGCAAGACCCTCCCCTCCTGCCAATTACATCTCCCCAGAGATCACTGCCCTTTCTAACAATGGCATTAAAGTTTCAAAAGCAGCATTAATCAGTATGTCATCCGTTGGGGCTCAGACCCAAGAATTGTTAGAGGTTGGAGTAAAACTCACCTTCTGACTTCTCTGTAGATTCAATATTGGGTTGTACACACTGAAGGCTGTAGATGCTGGGCTAGTATGAACTGAAGGGTCAAGAGGCATTTGTTCATCCCACAAGGAGAGTCTCTGAGATGGCCAACTGGTTTGTTTTTAATGCCTAAGCCAATCCCCTGGAAACAGTGATCATTTTCACATTTACCTTTCCAGAAGAAAGCATCTTGTTCCTGGAGTTGACCTTCCCCTGCTTGCCATGTTTTGCTTAGAGAGGCGATATCCATGCCAAAACACCTGAGCTCTCAGGCAATAACAGACAAATGGCTCATGGCGGTCTTCACTGCACTATGGAAACTTCATGCATCATGGTTATAAGCTAGCCGGATCATTTGCGCTTTCTTAACCTACCATACGTTCTTTATACTGCAGGTTTTTTTTGCTGGACCATTGCCAATCATCAGCAGAACTGCATTATTGTTTAAGGTGGCCTGCTGTTTCAGGATCAGAAAAGCTCAAGACTCATCAGCCCCTGGATTTCCTGGTCATCGAACTAGTCTTGGTGCTTCCTGCACGTGCTGATTATGCATGGTTTGAGGGCAGACCAGGTACTACTCAGTATCTTTGGATCACGGGAAGTTGTCAAATTGGCAGCGAGGCATTTGAGTAAATAGGGCTGTTTTTTCAGATCAGGGCTTCAGAAATGATTTTCCTGCAGCACTGTATCTATTGCCATTGCTGTTTTAGGAGTACATTGACATTGATCACAGAGCAAACTTGACAGTGACCCATCCAACAGTCAGTGGCTCCTGACATGACACCAGTGATACACATGTTCTTGCGGTCCCTTAGCTGAACAATGACAGTCGAGCAGGAGTCAGTACTTGGAGCAATGGTGTTACCATGAGACCTTAGTGCTTGTCTCCAATGGAACAAGGTGGTTATGACATTACATTGTCAGAAGCAGAGTACTGTTAGTATTGAATTTACTTAGCACCCCACCCCCACCAATTATACCTCCCCAGGAATCATTGCGCTTTCCAACTATGGCATTAAAAGTTTCAAAGGAGGATCAGCATGTCACCCATTGGAATTCAGACCCAAGGATTACTGGACTAAAGCTCTGCAGTCTTTGCACATCCAGTTGAGAATGGTGGTGGATAATTGGAACAACTCACTGGAGGAGAAGACTCCACAAATATCCCCATCCTTAATGACAGAAGAGCCCAGCACATCAATACAAAAGATAAGGCTGAATATTCACAGCAATCTTTAGCCAAAAGTGCCAAGTAGATGATCAATCTCAGCCTCCTCCAATGGTCCACAGTATCTCAGATGCCAGTCTCCAGCCAATTCGATTCACTCCACATGATATCAAAAAATGGTTAGAGGCACCAGCAAAGGGTCTTGATAACATTCCAACAATAGTACTGAAGATATGTTCCAGGACAAGACAAGTTTTTCCAGTACAGTTACAAAGCTGGCATCTACCCAACAATGTAAAAATTGCCCAGCATGTCCTGTACAAAAGGAACAGGACAAATTCAAGCCAGCCGATTACCACCCAGTCTATTCTCGATCATCAGTAAAGTGAAGGAAGGGGTCATCAACAATGCTATCAAGCAGCACCTGTTCAGCAATAACCTGTCCAGTGACGCCCAGTTTAGGTATTGCCAGGATCATTCAGCTCCTGACCTCATTACAGCCTTGGTTCAAACATGGACAAGAGAGTTGAATTCCAGAGGTGAGGTGAGAATGGCAGCCCTTAACATCAAAGTTGCATTTGACCAAGAGTGGTATCGAGGAGCTCCAGCAAAAGTAGAATCAATGAGTACAAGGGGTCAAACTCTCTACTGGTTGGAGTCATACCTGGTACATAGGAAGATGGTTGTGGACGATAGTCATGTCAGCTCCAGGACATTCCTGCAGGAACCTCGCAGGGTAGTGTCCTAGGCCCAACAATCTTCAGCTCCTTCATCATAACCTTCCCTCCATTATAAAAATCAGAAGCGTGGCTGTTCTGTGATGATTATATAATGTTCAGCACCATTCATGACTTCTCAGATACTGAAGGAGTACATGTTCATATGGAACAAGATCTGGACAATGTCCAGGCTTGGGCTGACGAGTGGCAAATAACATTGGTGCCATACGAATACCAGACAATAACCAATAAGAAACATTCTAATCACCATCCCCTAACATTCAGTGGTGTAACTCCCCCACTGTCAACATCTTAGGGGTTACTATTGAACAGAAACTCAATTGGATCCATCACATAAACACAGTGGCTACAAGAGCAGGTCACAGACCAGGGATACTGTGGTGAATAACTTACCCGACACCTCAGAGCCTGTGCATCATCTACGAGGCGTAAATCAGAAATGTGATGGAATACTCCCCATTTCCCTGGGCGAGTGCAGTTCCAACAACATTCAAGAAGCTTCACACCACCCAGGACAAAGCAGCCCAACTGATTGGCACAACATCCACAAAACATGCATTCAATCATTCCACCACTGATGCTGAGTAGCAGTAATGTGTATTAGCTACAAGATGCACTGCAGCAACTCAAAAGATCCTTAGACAGCACCTTCCAAACCCATGTCCACTTCCATCTAGAAGGACAAGGGCAGCAGCTAAATGGGAACACCATCACCTGCAAGTTTCCCTCCAAGCCACTCAGCATCCCGCCTTGGAAATATATCGCCGTTCCTTCGCGGCCACTCGGTCAGATTCCTGGAATTCCCTAACGGTATTGTGTGTCAATCCACAGAACATGGAGTGCAGCAATTCAAGGCGGCAGCTCACTACCACCTTCTCAAAAGCAACTAGGGATGGGCAATAATGCTGGTCAGCCAATGATACCCATATCCCACAAATGAATTAAAAAAAAACTCCTCTTCGGACGACTTTGTAGCTTCAAAGTTGAAGTCTGTAGGTTCTGGGCTAATGTGGGCTGACGGTTAAGAGGCATTTGTTCATCTCACGAAGAGCATTTCTGAGACAGCCAACTATTTTGTTTGTTTTTAATGCCTGAGCCAGCCTCATGGAGATGGTGATAATTTTCACATTTACCTTTGCAGAAGAAAATGTATTGGCATCTTGCTCCTTAAGTCGACTTGCCCTTGCCAGGTCTTGCTTATTGAGACAACATCAATGTCAAATCAATTGAGCTCCCAGGCAATGATTGCAGTATGCCGTTCCAGTCTGTCACTACTGGAAGTGTCTGTGAGGATCCTGATGTTCCAAGTCCCAAACTTAATTATAAGGGTGGAAGGTGCCTCTGCGCAAGTTCTTTTAACATGGGATGACCATTACACAGCAGCTACCAGGCAGGCTTGATTGAAGCAAGGCCTTGCTCTATAACAAGGAGGTTCATGATGACTGGAGGCCAAGCTCCATGGTATAGGCCTAGAACACATTCCTATTGTCCCTCTTTTTCCTTCTCACACTATCACTACGTGTTTATGTTATAACTCATTAGGAAGATTTCAATCAGGTTGTTCATTAATCTTGGCTTTGGTGCAAAAGACCCAACTTCTCAAGTTTCTTGATTTTAATTTCTCATCTCTAATGAATCTACGCTGCATATTTTCCATTGCTTTCGTACCAATTGGTCCAAAATTGCACATATCTTTCCAAATGGAAAGGTTGAAGCTTACTGGCAGGAAGTCTTGGCAGACTATTAGTCATCAAAAATTTCTGGTTGTGTACACAGGTTCATGCTGGAAGGAATAGTCTCATCTTTTTCTCAGATGGCTAAAGATCGCTTGGCACTCTTTCAAAAAGCAACTGAATTCTCCCCAGTGTCCTGCTCAAAATGCAACTTCCAACCAATGACATTAGGTTATCTGATCATTATCCAATACAAATTTGACTACACTTCAGAAGTAATTCACTGAACATAGGGCAATTGGAGCATACCGAGGTTGCAAAAGGTGCAATATAAATGCAAGTCTTTGTTTTCTTTTTCAGACTTGAATGACTTGTTGGCTAAAGCATGCTCTATGCTATGCAGTCTAATCAAAGCAATATATAATTTGAGCACATTGTTCAGAATTCTGTTTGTTTTGCAGCTCTGCAGTGACAGAGCATAGTGTCACATTAACCAAGATCCCTACTTCAGCTTCACCCTTAGCTGTTTTACCATTCAAACAATACAGTCAATTCCTAATGGATAATAGGAAAACAAAGTGCAGAGGAGGTTTACCAGGATGCTGCCTGGTATGGAAGGTCTGAGTTACAAGGAGAGATTAGGCAAATTGGGACTGTTTTCCTTAGAAAGATGTAGACTGAGAAGAGATCTGATAAAGGTGTACAAGATTTTGAAGGGGATAGATAGAGTAAACAGGGCTAAGCTCTTTCCGAGGATGGATTCAAATAGCACGAGGGGTCACGGGCTTAGGGTGAGGGGGGTAAGGTATAATTTGGATGCTTGAGGGAGATTTTTCACACAGAGGGTGGTGGGGGTATGGAATGCGCTGCCAAGTAAAGTAGTGGAGGCAGGTACTCTGGAGTTATTTAAGAAATACTTAGATGGGCACATGAACAGAATGGGAATGGAGGGGTATAGAAGACTGATTTAAAATAGGGATCATGAGCCTTGGGAGTCCCTGGGAAGTGTGTAAATAGATGATGATATTGATGTACTTGTTTTTATCCTACAGGTGCTTTAGTCCACCTTGTTGTCTAACGAGGGGCATACACACAAAGGGTCGTGAGAGGACTGCTCTTGGATCTTTTGCTTCACGTTGTTAGTGTATGCTTGACCTGGACCATCTGATGGGCAACACGAGAGCTCAGTGACTATCGCTGTGCTGTGCAGATACATGGATTTGGGCCTGTGTCTGTGGGAGTTTGTGCATTCTTCACGTGCTTGCGTGGGTTTTCTCCGGGAGCTTCGGCTTCCTCCCACATTCCAAAGGTGTGCTCTTAGGCTAATTGGCAAAACAGATTCTCCCTAAATTGTCTCAAATTTGGGTTTTAATCCATAGATCTATAAACATGGACAGGGATCGCGGGTAGAGGTGGGAACAGCGGGGTGGCGGCGTGGGCTCGTTGGGCCGAAGGGCCTGTTTCCTGTGCTGTTTTGTTGTTTGTTCTAATACTACATATTTTATTCAATTCTATTTCCCAAGGCAGGGCCACAACAAACCATTCCTTTAATAGAAATATGACCAGTTCTTTTAAGTTTTTCAAATCCAAGTCATTGATATTAATTTTTGTTGGTGGATTTTGCTGGTTTCTGATGCTGTGTTCATTATTTTCATGCATCTGTTTACCAGTTAACCAGCTGACAAACAATTTCTTCAGTAACGGTTCACTACTATAAATACAAAATTTGAGTCAAGTGGGACAAAATGTGCATGTTGAACATGTGGCATGTTTATGGTATGATGCCAGCACATAAAATGCAATGACCATAAGGTAGTTTGTCAAATTTAAACGTATTTCATGTTATTTTTCACCAAGTTAAGTATTTTAGATTAACTTATTTTTCACCATGATTTGCCATCGCTTATATGTTCCAGCATTTCGATTGAAAGTCATCAACCAGAAATTCCGACTGTTTCCTTCCCACCATGTTGCCAGGTTTGCTGAACTTTAATGTTTCATTTTCTGTTTTATTTAAGCATTTGTTGGTTTGTGATTAACCTTACACAAAACTGAGAACCAGTTAAAAGTTTTCGAACTAACTTTAAAAACCTGAAAGATAGAAATTCTATGCAGAATTACTGCATGTTTTTTAAAATTAATTTTGAGAGATATGGGTATCACTGGCTCAGCCAGAATTTATTGTCCCTCCCTAGTTGCCCTTCGGAAGGTGGAAAGCTGCCTTCTTGAACCACTGCAGTCTTCGAGCTTGGAGAGGGAATTCCAGTACTTTGATCAAGTGGCAATGAAGGAACAAGCACTGGCAATAGCACTGCTGCTTCACAGTGTCAGGGTCCTGGATTTGATACCCAGCTTGGGTCACTACGTCGTCTGCATGGGCTTCCTCTGGGTACTCCAGTTTCCTCCTACATTCTAAATGATGTACTGGTTAGGTGCATTGACCCGAACAGATGCCGGATTGTGGCAACATGGGGAATTTCACAGTAGCTTCATTGCAATGTTAATATGAGCTTTACTTAATTCTAAGAAATAAACTTTATTTTTACTTTACATTCTCAAGTCAGGGTGGTGAACACCTTGGAGGGGAACATTCAGGTGGTGGGTGTTCCCAAGCATTTGTTGCTCTTGTCCTTCTAAACAGCAATGATCATACGTTTAAAAGGTGCTGCCTAAGAAACATTGATGAGTTTCTGCAGTGAATCTCAGATTGATTGTAATAGCTGCCACAGTCGGTGGTGAAGAGACCGAATGTTTGTGGAAGAAGTAGCAATCAAACAGGCTGCTTTGGTCCTGAATGTTATTAGAGATTGGTGTTGTAGCTGCACTCCTGACTAAGGCACACGTGGCAAGTGGTTAGCACTGCTGCATCATAGCATCAGGGATCTGGGGTCGATTACTGGCTCGGGCAACTGCACGTTCTCCCCACGTCTGCATGGGTTTCCACCGGGTGCTCCAATTTCCTCCCAGAGCCTGAAAGACATGCTGGTAGCTAATTTCTCCTTCTGTGTACCCGAACGAACGCCAGAATATAGCAACTAGGGGATTTTCATTGCAGTGTTAATATAAGTCCATATATGATACTGATAAACTTTTTAACCTTTGTGCCTTGCAGATGATTGACAGACATTGGAAATCAGGAGGTGAGGTACTCAGCACAGAATTCCTTGCCTTTGACCAGCTTTGTTAACCACAGTATTTATATGGCTAGTCCAGCTCATTGGTAACAGTAATGCCATTGAATGTCAAGAGGCAATGGTTTGATGCTCTCTTGTTGGTGATGATCATTGCCTGACACAAATATTATTTGTCACTTGTCAGCCAGACCTGAATATCATGCAAGTGTCGCTGCATTTAGTCATGAACTGCTTCAGTATCCAAGGAGTTGCAAATAATACTGAACATTGGGCAAGTGAACATCCTTATTTTTGACCTTACCCTGGAAGGGTGCTCAAAACAGCTGAAGATGGTGGGTCTGGGACACTGCCCTGAAGAGCTCCTGAAATGACTGACACCAACATCGAGGACCGAAGGGCCTGTACTGCGCTGTAATGTTCTATGGTCTAATCACAATAACCAGCTTCCTGTGTGACAGGTATGACGCCAAACAGCAAAGTTTTCCACAATTCCCAGTGATTCAAGTTTTGCTTGAATTCCTTGATGCCATACTTGGTCAATTACTGCCTTGATGTCAAGGACATCACTCTCACCTCAGGTATTTAGTTCTTCTGTCCATGTTTGAACCAAAGCTATGATGAGGTCAGGAGCTGCGCGATACTGTCAGGACCTAAACTGAGTGTCTGTGAGCAGGTAAGTGCAAGTTGATAGCACTCCATCCTTCACTTCACTGATTATCAAGGTTTGACTGCTGGAATAGCAACTATACTGGAATAGCAACTATACTGGAATAGCAACTATACTGGAATAGCAACTATACTGGAATAGCAACTATACTGGAATAGCAACTATACTGGAATAGCAAGGCTAGGGGTACAGCAAGTTCTGCAGCATAAGTGATGGATCACAGAAGTGGCATTTCTGGCTGGAAATTGTTGTGAATGCTTCAGCTTTATCTTTTGCACAAATGTGCTGCTCCTCCACCATTGAGGATACAGATATTTGAGGAACCTTCTCCTCCTCCAGTGCATTGTTTTTAATCATTCATGGCTAGATGTAACAGAACTGCAGAATCTAGATCTAATCCGTCAGTTGTGGAATTATTTAGCTGTCTCTTATTTGCTGCTAATGATGTCTAGCACAGAAGTAGTTCTGTCCTGGACCAGATTGATACCTCATTTTAGGTACTGTGCTGCTTATGGCATGCTCTCCTGCACTCTTCATTGAACTAGGGTTGAATCCTGGCTTGGTGATAATGATAGAGGCGGTATATGCCAGGGTCTAAGACTGCAGGTTGTGGTTAAGTACAATTCTGCTGCTGACAGCCCACAGTGGCTCATGGACACCCAGTCTTGAGTTGCTCGATCTGTTCAAAGTCTGTCTCATTTAGCATGGTGGTTACACCACACAATGGAAGACTCCTTCAATGTGAAGAAGGGACTTGACCTCCACAAGGATTGTGCAGCAGTCACCCCTCCTGATACTGTCAGAGGCAGATGCACGAGCAATACACAGTCTGGTGAGGATGTCAGTCAAATACATTTTTTGCCCTTGTTGTCCTTCACCACCTGCTGCAGTCCCAGTGTTAGCTTTGTCCTTTAGAACCCTGCCAACTTGGTCCGTGGTTGCACTCCAAGCCACTCTTGGTGATGTGAAATAATCTTTTTACCATCAAAACAGAAAATGAAAAATATAAATGTGGAATTCATGAAATAGTATGCTAAATGTTGGACATGAAGAAAGGTAGACAGAGGAACGCATGAATTATCAGAATTCAAACTTAAGTTACAAATGAAAATAAATGGTGTACTATCAAGGAGAAAATGATAATTTAAGATTGTAATAAGATGGGAGGGACTGAATTGAAACTTTTGGTTATTACATGGTATACAATAAAAGAGCTTGAAATATTGTTAAGCTTCTGGAAAATCGTGAAAACCTGCCGCAGTCTGAGAACAACAAACAACACAAGTAGTACTGTTTATCACAATGATTGAGGCTATCCGATCAGCAGACTGGCATTTCCATCCTTTACCCAAGTCCACTGGGCTAGATTTGCTCTAAGGCTCCACCTAGCCTAGCCATAAAGTTTGTTTCCTCCAATTTTTTCCATCGTCCTTCTGTATCACAGCTGGGATAGCTCCTGCTCTGACCAAGAGCACATGAAATTACAAAGAGCTGTGAAGATAACCAAGTGCATCACACAAACCAACCTCATATCCGCTGATCCCATTTACACTTGCTGCTGCGTAACAGAAGTAACAAGTCACACACCTGGACATATTCTCTTTTATCTTCTTCTGTCAGGAAGATACATAAGTCTGAGATCACCTATCAACTGACTCAAGAGCTTTTTCTCTGCTGCCATCAGACTTTTGAATGCACCTGTTATATATTAAGCTGATCTTCTCTTTTCCCTATCTGAAACAGCAACACTTATTTTGCATCCTCTCCTTTCTTTTGCCCCATGTATTCTATCAACGATATGTTTTTGTCTGGATAGCACAGAGACAATACTTTTCACTGCATCCCAATACCGGAGAATAAGGAATCAAATCATGCCCTCTCCAAGCTAATGTTGACTGTAAGACCTGCTGTCTCACCCTTACATCCGCTAAATCGTTCCACCTTGACAGCCATGTGTTAAATATATAAACAATTATTGTTCCACAGATGCTGACCCCTCCATTTCAAATCTACCATCATTACCCTTTCCTCGATCTTTGACATTTGTACTTGCAAACACCAGCTTATATCCAAACTTCTCAAAGATCAATAAACTTGATTAATACGTAAATAAACATCACTGAGTCATGGTATTGGAGCTATACGAAAATGTAATCGGTCAAATAAATATTCTAAAAAGGGTCGACAGACAACGCAACTGGCTACGTGCGCTGTCACGGAAAATACATATTAGCCATGTTGTTTGATATATCTAAATTAACATTTCATGACATACATGCAGAAATTATGTACTTTTATAAGCGCTTGATACGTAATCACTGGATTAAAGTGTGATACCTGGATTACAGGAATTTAATCTACAAGAGATTACTAGAACGTGCTGCTGCTGTACGTCATACTGGAATAACCCAATTTCTTTCCAATGTCCCGCTATTACTCACTTCCATTTATGTGGGGTGTCTTCCTTATTCTCTTATACTTACTTATTGGCAGCCAAGTTATTGGTCGAGGCTGCTGGTTTGTCTGAGTTCCCCTCCGCCAGCGCTCCCTCGGATTTGCCACTACTGCAGTAGGGGGCTCGAAGCTGCTGCCGGTGACCTTGATGTTGGTGGCGGTGGAGCAGCAGCTGCTGCCGCGGCTCCCACCGCCCGACGAAGCCGCTGGTAAAGGTGCTGCGGTGGAGTCTGCCCGGGGGCCTCAGGCCGATCTCCAGTAGCTCCCGCAAGACGAGAGGAGTCACCACCCGTAACATCATGGCAGCTCCTTCTGCGAGCGCGAGTGACGCCGATCGATGGTTGACCACAAGCACGGACTGACGCCCGCTGGTCAGTGCGGCGCGAGACTTGGACAACTGATACCGGCTGATCAGTTGGTGGGGGGGAGGAGGAGGGCGGGGAGGAGATACTAACACCGAAGGGTCAGTGAAGGGATGGGTACTGACGCGGGCTGGTCAGTGGGAGGAGAGGGGTCTGACGCGGCTGGTCAGTGGAAGGAGGAGAGAGTCTGTCGCGGCTGGTCAATGGGAGGAAGGAGACCTGACGCCAGCTGGTCAGTGGGAAGATAGGGTCTGACGCCAGCTGGTCAGTGGCGGTAGCGGGGGGGGGGGCGGGGGGGAACCTGACGCCGGTGGTCAGTGATCGCGCGGGGGGGGGGGGGGGAGGTAAACCGCTGGTGGACGGGCACACGTACACAGCCTAACCGTCCTCGCACGCGGTCACTGCGAAATGCGCGAGGCGGCTCAGAACGTTATTCCAACCCGCAAGCGGAAGTTTCGCCCTCCTCCCAACTGCCTTTGTCATTGGTTACCGCCCTGTGTCAATCAAACATACCCGGCTCCCATGTCTGGTTGGTGAGTCATTGTTGGATCCCCGTTTGCTGAAGAGGAAGAAAATCTGATACAGCGAGGTTATTTTATCTTATATGACCAGGACCCTGGTTTTTGAACCAGTTTTGGGATGTGTGTATACATGTAATATACGTGAATGTAGAATTTGAACTGTACACGATAAGCTGGCAATTTTCTGTAGCCACGTGGACACTTTAAAATGTGCCAGGAGTGATCTTTTGGCCAAAACAAATTCTGAGCGTTAGTTGGCCTCTTTTAAGGTCAAACCAAATAAACAAATTCAAGTTAAATCAGGACAAAGTAAAAGGGGCAGCTCCCCAAAAGGAAGGGGAACAGTCCGAACAAAATGAAAGTGCAAAGGAAACTTGAAAACATCAATTTAAAATGTGATTATTAGGGTCAGTAATGCACCCCAACCTCTGCATGCCTAATGGGCGCGGAAGGCGTCAATTGGGGCATTAGTTGGAAATAGGGTAAAAAGAAAGGATCATCTGGACATTCATTAACAGATTGAAAATCCTCTTAAAGCTACACAGTCAATAGTTCTCATAGACTCCTGTGTCCAAGTGATTGCTTTCTATTCAAATAAACCACCTGTGTTCCCGTCCATGATGTTATTGGATTTCTGCACATGTACAAACAGGTATCAAAGGCCATCTTACGTGGCCATATTATGTGGGCAGAAAACAATAAATCTGAACCTTCTCATTCTCAATCATGCTGACACTATAATTAAGAAAGCTCACCAACGTCTCTACTTTCCCAGAAGACTAAGAAAATTTGACATGCCTGCTACAACTCACCAACTTTTACAGATGCGCCATATAAAGCATTCTTTCTGGTTGTATCACAGCTTGGTATGGCTTTGCTCTGCTCAAGACTGCATGGAACTACAAAAGATCATGAACAAACATAGCTCAATCTATCACGTAAACCAGCGTCCCATCCATTGACTCTGCCTACACTGTCTCGGGAAAGCAGCCAACATAATTAAGGACCTCATGACCCCAGATATTGTCTCTTCCGCCTTCTTCCTTCGGGCAAAAGATACAAAAGTCTGATGTTATGTACCAACTGTTCAAGAGCAGCTTTCTCCCTCCTGCTGTCAGACTTTTGAATGGACTTACCTTGCATTAAGTTGATCTTTCTCTATACCCTAGCTATGACTGTAACACTACATTCTGCATTTTTGTCATTTTCTTCTTTATGAATGGTATGTTTTGTCTGTATAGCACGCAAGAAACAATATTTTTCACTGTATATTTATACATGTGACAATATTAAATCAATTCAAAATCAATCCTCACAGGAATGGGAATGGTTTCTCCCTAAGTAATCTTAGGGAGAAATCTTACTTAGCCAGATCCTTCATGATTTGAATAAATCTGTCAAATCCACTCTCAGTGTTCTTTTCTCGAACAAAAACCATCCCAACTTCTTATTGTGTATATGGTGTCTGACACTTTAAGACAGTGCAGCAGAATTGAGTCACCTGATTTGAAGGACCAATGAAAACTTGTAAGTAAATGTTCACAGCAGAGGATGGAGTCTTCTCCCAGGTAGAATCTTCTAGCAGCCATGGTCAAAATGTACAAGAACTAGCTGTTGTGCTGCATAAACCTCCTTTATCTAAATTTCTCTTATAAATAAATAAATAAATATCTTTTGTTCCAAACAAAGTCTAAAATCTTTTGACTGCTTTAAGAGTCACAACATAACACTTCTCCAATCTATCTTCATAACTGAAATTCGCGATTCCTAAAGCCATTCTCATGAATCCTGCATTTTCTCTAATACTTTCACATCCTTCCCAAAGTGCAATACACAGAACTGGACTCAATATTCCAGCTGAGGCCAATTTAGCATTTTGTACAAGTTAAACATAATCTCCTTGCTCTTGTATTCTATGCCCTTTTTAATAAAGCCTGGCATGCTATGGGGGCAATTTCCCCAAGAAGAAACTAAGGGCCCAAAGGGCTGGAAAACAGTTGGCCCCGATTGCACACTCCCAACCTTACCAATCCCTAATGCGGATTGCCCCCCCCCCCCCCCCCATCATCACTAATCACTCCCAATCCCTTCAGGCCCTGCTCCCTTGACACAGACCAGTGCCTTGTGGGTAGGTGGGTAGTGCCAGCATGCCTGCTGGAAAGTATCAGGCTGACACTGTCCAAAGGTCACCCCCTGCCCTCAAACTCTGGTGGGAGGGGATGTCTAAATGGCCTCTATCCCCACCAGCGAGGCCATCATAACTAGTTCTTGTTGATGGGGTCCAGCTTTAATCCCCACATCTGGGAACCATTAATGAGCCCAACCAATACATTCCCAGGCTTGCTAATGACATGGAATTTGGAATTTAAGAATTGTGGTCAGCCTCGCGCTGTTTTCAGGTGAGAAGCCGATTATGCCATAAAAAATGGCCCAGGAATGTCTGGTTGCAAATCTCGCTACGTGCTCCGCCCATGATATTTCCCAAACACTGTGCTACTCAAACAGTGCAGCAGATCAGGAAAATCACTTATATGTTTTATTAACCATTCTCTTAACCTTCTCTGCCATCTTCAATGATTTATGCTTGTATATCCCCAGGTCCATCTATTCCTTCACTCCTTCAGAGTTGTACTCATTATCTTATATTGTCTCTCCATGTTCTTCCTACCAACATAAATCATTTCATATTTCTCAGCTTTGAACCCCTTCATCCATTCCACCAAATTGTCTTTGTCCTTTTGAAGATCTACATTGTACTCCTCATAGTTCACAATGCTTCCAAGTTTTGGATTATCTGGAAATATTTAAATTGTGTTTTGCACACCAAGGTTTTGGTCATTAATAAATATCAGGAAAAGCAAGGATCTCAACGTTGTTCTTGGGGAACTTTCCTACAAAGCTTCCTTTAGCCTGAAAAACACCCATTGACCACTACTCTGTTTTCTGTCACTGGGTCGATTTTGTATCCATGTTGCCACAGTACTATCCCTTTTATTCCATGACCTAAATCTGTTGTCCACAAAAGTAAGTTTTGGATGTCCATGCACACCACATCAACAGCAACATCCTCATCAACCCTCTTTGCTACGCCCTACAAAAGAACTCCAGCAAGTTAGTAAACATGATTTTCCTGAAGAAATCATGCTAATTCTTTTTAACTAAGACTCCTCTCCCCTCCCCTGTGATTTTTCCCAGCCCATTGCACTACTCAAGCAGCACAGCAGATCAGGAAAATCAAGCTTTATATATTTCCCTACGTTCCAAATATTGTTCTTAGAAGTTTCCCCACCACTGATGTTAAAGTGACTTGTCTGTAGTTGTGGGGCTTATCTTAACATCTTTTTGAACAAGGGCATAAGGTTTGCAATTCTTCAGTCCTCTGGCAACACTACAATGTCTAACAAAAACTAAAAAATTATGGTCAGTAACTCTGCAATTTCCATGTTCATTTCGCAGCATCACACAGTGCAGAAGAGGTCATCACATCCGCATCGACATCAGAAATACCTGAACTCCCACCTAATCCCATTTGCCAGCACTTGGCCCTGAATGATGTGCCAAATGCTCATCCAGACCTTTTCAAGGATGTGAGGCAACCCATTTCTACCACCCTTTCAGGCAGCACATTACCAGACTGTCACCATCCTCTGGGTAAAAATGTTTTTCCTGGCATCCTAAATTTTCTGCCCCTCACCTTGAACCTATGTCCCCTTGTGACTAACTCTTCAACTAAGGGGAACAGCTGAGCCTTATCCATTCCCATATCTCTCATAATCTTCTACATCTCAATCAAGTCGTCCCTCAGTTTTCTCTCTCCAATGAATGCAACCCAGCCTATGGAACCTCAGTATCTATGGATGTATCTCTGGTGCCTTGTGAAACGAAAATGCAAGCATACTGAACAGTTTAGGCTGCACTTCACATGTTAGACTTAGTGACCAAAATTTCCACCCCTTTACACTGGCACTCCCCACCCTGTGGCAAAACAAATCAAGTCCCTCCAATGAGTCCCCCATCACAACATCCTTTGCAGCTCATCCTGCAGAATCCCCTCTGTGGCTATTCCTCCCCTCCTCACCCTGCACTGCCAATTGCTTCCTGTGCCAGTCTACATCCCCCTCCTCTCGCCGATAGCTTCCTTAACCAAAGCCCAATCCCACTGCCTATCTTTCCCTGACCTTTAGCTGACAAGGGTGTTTGGGGAGGTGGAGGCCAAAAGTGGGCATGTCCCGACATGTTAATGTCATGCAAAGAACTAAATATTTAAATTTCTTCACACCAGTTTGGCACAAGCGGAACTTCTGTTGACATCAATGAGACTGGAAAATCCTGCTATGGAGGGCTGGAAAGTTCCAGCTAATGTTTCGGGTCAATGTCCATTCACTAACCCTGTGATGACAAGTAAAAAACGGAAGGAAAGCCATTAAGCAAAAAGGCAGAGAATGATGTAATGTTAATACATTCTGATAAAAGTTCATTCACCTAAAGTATCGCTTCTTGGCCTTTTGGCTAAGATCAAGTGTAGTATTGACATGCTTCACTTGGCTGAAGTCATTAGGTTACATTTCAGTTTCATTTGAAGCAATTTTTTAAAGCGGCATTTTGGCCTTTTGGCTAAGATGCAAATAAGATCAAGCCTTGGAGGAGGAGCTACACCTACTCCAATCAGCTTGGATCATGTAGATCAAGCCCAATACAGGTGGTGAGAGCCCTGTCTTGTCAGCTTGGATCGGGAATGTCTCAACTTGTTGGGACTCTGAATTAGATTTGATTTGATTTGATTTGATTTGATTTGACTGGATTGAATTGGAATAAAGAATTTTTAAAAATTAAAATTTCTCAGCCTTTTGGCTAAGATCAAGTGTAGTATCGACATGCTGTACTTGGTTGAAGTCATTAGGTTACATTTTGGCTTCATTTGAAGCAATTTTTAAAAGCAGCATCTCAGCCTTTTGGCTAAAATGCAAATGAAATCAAGCCTTGGAGAAAGTGCAATGCTTACTCCAATCAGGTAGGATCATGTAGATCAAGCCCAAGACAGAGATGAGAGTTTGGTGTAGTCAGCTTGGATCAGGAATGTCTCACTTGTTGAGACTCTGAATTGGACTTGATATGATTGAATTGGATTTTTTTTAAAAATTAACATTTCTCTCTACAGAGGTGTCAAGCATTGCTGCTGTTTACATATTTATTAATATTGATGTTTGTGTTGTGTTAGATGATGCAATGTTATTTATTTGTTCCTTTTGATTATAGACCAATATATTCATTGCTTGGTCATATTATGAAGTTGGGCATGGTTAATGTGTACAAGTGATGTAAATACTTACATTGCTTGCTCCTTACCAACTTTCTAATGGCTTTGTGGTTATTAATGGTCAGAAATAGTTATAAGGATACTTTCAATTCTTAGAATGGTAGATATAGTAAGCAGGTAAAGTTTTTTTTTGCATTGAAGCTTGCTTTTGTTTGCTGGAGATTCACAACCAGCTTTATGTGCTTCCAATGTTGTCTGTTTTGTTTGGACCAATGAGGTGGCCTGATAAATCAGATAAAAATACACTAACAAAAGTTCCTCTCTAACAGAATGCCACTAATAGAAAACTACTTATCAAATGAAATAAGAATGTTTCTGCCTATGTCTACAATGTATTCATATCCATGTGATATCCACCAGTCACAGAAGACGACAAGCTGACATTGCCTCCTTCTCCAGGGACATTCAGGCATGGACAAGGTCATGGAACAGAAGGCATGCAGTTTCATAGTCATAGTTAGCTATTAAACTAACAAGTTTTGTTTGTAACAACATCTCCAAAATTAAGTTTCTTCATTGACCTGAAACATTGGGCACAATCTTTGGACTGGGAAGATTGCACTGGGTGCAAAATAGTCTCATGCCCAAACTGGCATGAAGAGATTTAAATATTGATGTAGTTCTTTGCATGACGTTAACATGTCAAGACATGCCTGCTTTCGGCCTCCTGGATGTTCCCTCCCCTAACCCCTTGTCAGCAAGAGGCCAGGGAATGATCGGCCATGGGGGTGGACTTTGACACGGACTGATCAGCAGGGAGGGGGGTGGGGTAGACTGGCACAGGGAGCAATCGGCAGAAGGGGGAGAAACAGGAATGGAAGGGCTTGTGCAGGATGAGCTATAGAGGGAGTTGTGACGGGGGACCCACTGAGAGGGCCTCGATGCTGCAATCTGTTTTGCCACAGGGTAGGGAGAGTTATACTACTGCCAATAATTGCGGGGTGGGAATGGCAGGACATCTCATTCTGTAGACAGGCTCTCCAGCAAACCTTAGAACTTTTGGGGAAAGATTGCACCCATTTTATATCTCTTTCCACACATGCTGCCTGACCTGCTGAATATTTCCAAAATTTTCTTGGGGTGTGGGTTGGGTTTTTCATTGACTGCTGGATGTTATAAAATTATTAGGACATATTTTCTTGCTTGGTTCTGCCAGATCAGCCCATTACTAGAACTGAGTAATGTTGCCTTCCTAAGTAATGTTGTTTCCCAAAGTCTTGTCACTTCATCTTGCCATGATACAGATGAAATTTGTTATTCCTGATGCATTGGATGGCCTTTAGTGCTCGTATTTTGCACTCAAAAGTAGATTTTATTAGTTATATTACGGTAGTACTCTGTGTGCCTGATAAATAATTAGGTTGCTATACTGTTGTATTTGAAGGCTGTTCAATTATCTATCACTATGTTTACAATATCAGTTTTCAGAGAGCAGCTGGATTAATTTAATATAATGTATTTTGGTGTACTTTTTATCTTTTACTAACACGATTGATGTACAGAATTTAGATGAAGTTGTTACAATCCTGTACAGGCTGATAACATTTAAAAAAGATTTATATTTTGAATGACCAACTTAAAGGCACCACACAAGATTTTAAGTTTAAGTCTTTTAGTGTAGAATACAGGTCCGACTAAATATTACTTAGTAGCAATCATTTCTCTAAATTTATAGAAAAGACATTCCCTTATAGTGTTGAACATATTCGAAAACCCCGTGCCACATTTATATTGCACAGAAAATGGCAGTCTTTGCTGGAAACAGTTCAAAGTTTCTCTCAACGTTCAGCTTTGCAGATTTTTATCTCCCATAACTGTCAAAGTTTCTTTCTCCCATTTTTCCTAAAAATTCTGAATCAACTTATCTCACTTATCTGAAGCATCTTATCTCACACTGATGATCCCTTCCCCCCATCCATGCCAAGCCAAATCGTCCAATGTTTTTAATTTTCAATGAGTTTTATCTCTTTGACTAGAGAATATTTGCCTACCCACATTCTTTCCGACAGCTAATAAAGAAAAGCAGCCATTTCTCCCTCTGTAGCAGCTGTTGTTCTTGTCTCTTGTTTTTGTCTCTCTCTCATGTTATTGAATTAGACTGTCTGGGAATGACTACACCCCCTGGTTTGTGTAAGATTGCACAAACCAAGAATAGCTGCCTTTCCCATTGCATTCAGGTGTGAAATATGGCACCTGGGTTTCATTAAGTCTTGATCTGGGCCCCTTTTCCCCAATGCAACCATCATCTAATATTAAACTGGAGAGAAGGGAGGGGACAGGAGGGATATTTGCAATCTCGCATATATGCACACATAATAAGAAGGTTAGAAAAGAGGGAGTTTTTACAACAATCAATAACAACAGTTTAAAAAAGTCACAAAATGAATATTAGTTCATGTGATATCTAGAGTGTGAAAGCTAGAGTCCTGATGTTGTTTCCTTCATGACAGTTCAAATGAGTTCCTGGTTGGAGACAGCAGCAGGTGTGTCCTTGACAGCAAATGAGAATGCAGTATGATGCAGTTTCTGTTTCTCAACTATTTATCAGGCAATAGTCAGCTGCTTTTAAACTAAAACAGACTTTGAGAAGTTGGGAGATGATGGCTTGGTCGGCTGGGAGCCCTGCTGTTGTTATTTTCAGGTTCAAATAATCAGCAGACTGATCTGTGAGGATAGAAAAATAATATTCAAACTGCCCAAGGATCTAGAGCATGGGTCATGTGATGTGGTCCATAATGAACTAAATGCAGCTTCATAAGCAGTTCTGTGCCTCTGGCCAAAATCTATTGTTTCCCTTAGGAGTGGCATGGTGGCTCTTAACTCCTCTTCAGGTCCAACAAGTTTCAATGTCTCTGTTCTTGCTCCTGCTGGGGGAGCCAATATGTCTGTTAGTCTTCTAGTTTTTTGATTATAATATGGTCTTACAATGGTGTGCAAGATTCCACAAGGATAAGAGTGCAATTCTTTTGTTCTTGTAATCTCTGTTGGAAGCTTCCAGAATAGTTGGCCAACTCATGTAAGTCATGTGACCTATAACAATCATATTTTATTTCAGCTAAAGTCCATTATAAAATAGCAAAATAAGAATAAAGTTTTGATGTATACAGTTTTGATTTCTTTTCATGTCTTGTTGACATGACATCTGGCCTATTGCCAAGCAAGCTCCAATTCAACTTCATGCTAACCATTTTATAAAACCTCAGCTTTGTAACAAAATGTAGAGATAATTTTGGAATTAAATTTTAAAATAATGCTGTCATTACATATGCGTTCAATTGGATTGTCAATTTAATCAGGCTGAAACCAAGTTATTAATGAAAGGTAATCCACCTCTCATGAGCCATTGAACATCAAGCAGAAGTTTTGAAAGGAGTTGATGACTGAGGACATACTCAGTGAGATTGGTTTTGAGGTATTTTTGAAAGTGGACATAGCTAGGTATTTAGTGATTTTATTCCTATAGCAAACCAAAATGATTGAATTCTTTGGTACTGAAGGTGGAGTGAAGGGAGATACAGTTTTAAAAAATGGAGTATAGTGACTGCAAATTGTAACATAGGGTTGCAAGTATTTACCAAGGAAAGGCAAAGCAAACAGTAGAGAGTTCCTGTTATGATCCAGAAAACTGATGTAAGAAATTCTTTTCATAGGGGAGATATTGTTAGGAATCAGGCAAATTTAGAGTTTGTGGTGCCCTGTACTCATCTTCATTTTCAAGCCTCTCTGATTTTCCACAGCATTCAAGATCAAATGTTATTAGTCCAGCAATCTGATCAATCTTCAGTGCCTCAAACTAAGCTAAAACTATTTATATATTCTGGCCTTCATCAATCGAGGGATTGAGTTTAGGAGTAGGGAGATAATGCTGCAGCTTTATAAGACCCTAGTCAGACCCCACTTGGAGTACTGTGCTCAGTTCTGGCTGCTTCATTACAGGAGCGATGTGGAAGCTACTGAAAGGGTGCACAGGAGATTTACAAGAATGTTGCCTGAATTGGGTGGCATGCCTTATGAGGATAGGTTGAGGGAGCTCGGTCTTTTCTCCCTGAGGTGTATAAGATGTTGAGAGGTATAGATCGCGTGGATTCTCAGAGGCTTTTTCCCAGGGCTGAAATTGTTGCTACAAGAGGACACAGGTTTAAGGTGCTGGGGAGTAGGTACAGAGGAGATGTCAGGGTAAGTTTTTCACTCAGAGGGCGGTGGGTGAGTGGAATCAGCTGCCATCAGTGATGGTGGAGGCAAATTGAATAGGGTCTTTTAAGAGACTTCTGGATGAGTACATGGGACTTAATAGGATTGAGGATTAAAGGTAAGCCTAGTAGGTAGGGATATGATCAGCGTGACTTGTGGACAAAGGGCCTGTTTGTGCTGTAGTTTTTCTATGTTATATGTTCTATTTACATTCAAGGAGTCAACATCTAAAGCATTTATACCTACTGTTGTGTCATCTTCAACAGTGAAAATGAATACCAAGCTTATCATAGAATCCCTACAGTGCAGAAAATGGCCATTCAGTCCATCAAGCCTGCACTATCAACAATTCCACCAAGGCCCTATAATCATAGCCCACATATTTACCCTGCTAATTTCCCTGACAGTAAGGGGCAATTGAGTATGGTCAGTCAACTTAACCCACATATCTTTGGATTATGGGAGGAAACTGGAGCACCCAGAGGAAACACATGTAGACATGGGGAGAAGTGCAAACTCTGCACAGGCACTTACCCAAGGCTAGAATTGAACCTGAGTGCCTAGTGCTATTAGGCAGCAGTGCTAATCACTATGCCACCATGCCATATTCTCCATCTCAATTCTAACCACCATGCTAAATCTTTCAAAGGATCTACATGGCTTTTCTGGCCACTAACTTATCAAGCTTTGCCATGGAATGTCACCTGATCAGTTTTTTTTCCAATGCTTTTTTTAACATTCAATTGTGACTTTAATTAATATTGGCTACATCCAATACCTATAAATACAATTTTGTTTTGTACTTTGTGAAATATTTATTTTTGAGGCCACTTTCTGACTTTATATAAATAATTTTATTTTTCTTTTTAATAATTTTTTGCACCAATCAACATACCACATCTCCATTTTTGAAATATTTCATCATACCTGAAAATTGAATAAATTCTTATCAGGATCTGTGCAATAATTTTCTCAACCGAATCAACTATGATGATACAATGACTATTGATATGAATTGAAGGATTGTTAGGACATGGAATGTTCCCACCAGACAGAGTGGAAAGAATAGACTCTACAATATATTTCATGTCTGAAATTAAAGAAAACGAAAATTATGGGAAATAGAATGACATGAGTAGTTCTTTCTGAGAGTTGTGTGGTGACAGTGATGGGCCAAATAGTCTCCATCTGTGCTTTGAAATTCTATGGTTCCCACATGGAAATTGGATATTATCTCAGCTTGCTGCTACAGATTAAATCCATTGCTTCCCAACATGTTGAGTAAGAAAATAAATTCTTGCATACACTCTCAACTATCTTTTCCTTGCGATACTATCTATTGAATAAGGTAGCACACTCTTAATTTTTGACAATTATCATATTTCATAATTTACCCAGATAATTTTAAGTGTTGTGGTTATGTTTCAAATCGGATGATAAAGTGATTGATAAAACTTCTGGAATCTAGAGAAACCGCTATATTGTTAGGGAATTTGACTTTATCCTTTTAAATATTTAGTAAGCTAGGAAATCTAAAAAGGTCACAGCCCTGATGTGGAGATTTTATAATAGAGGTCATTGCTTTGATTTACTCCTGCTTGCGATTACACAAAAGAAGAAAGGACATTAATCAAAATACAGAATGCATTGTTCGTTCCAAGGGAATGAAAACTTAGATTGGACTGAATTGGCCTCACTTCAGTTTTGGGATGAAGGATTTACCTGCAGAATCTGCTTCCCTCTCCTGGTGAGCTGATGGTATGCTCCTGTACCATATAGTACTGAGATGGCAGGTACTCCTTTGACACCAGCCAACTCCATCACAATGCCAAGTGGGACCTCCTTGCATGAAGGTTGCGGTCAGGATCAGGATAAGCTCACTCCTGAAGGAGCCTGGTTATAAACAGGTATACCACATAAACACACACACACACACAAACTCACTCCCACAATCAGCATTTTCTTACTGGGATATGGAGGGGAGTGAAGGAGGGGAATAGGATGAAGGAGGCAGTAATAGAAGTGGGGGGGGGGCAGAAAGAAGGAGAGTGGAGATGGGGAGGTGAAGAAAGCAGGTAGCGGAGAAAGGGGAGGTGATGGAGCAGGTTAGGGATGGGGAGAGGTTGGGGAGGTGAGAGAGGGGTGATGGTGTAAGGGGATGAGTTTGTGGGATGGGTTGAAGGAAGGGGATTTGAGTGGTAAGGGAAGGTGTAGAGAAGGTTAAACACCTAGGTTAGGGGAGACCACCCAGGTCCAGGACTTACAGTGTATTTGATTGTAAATCCACCCTGGTCAGGTGAACACTAATTGTAATACTTGTTCAACTTATTGCTGACACTGGAAGAGATGACTCATCATGGACCTTCCTTTGAAAATTGTAAAGAATATTGCTGTCTATTTACTTTGCAATGAAGGAACACACTCCAGAAATGCAGACATAGCTTCACAAATCATAGTCATGGAAATGGCAGCATTTAGCACATCAGCATCTCACAATACTCTCCATTGACTTGATTAGCATATTGCCGTAAAGGATGACTGCTAGCCCTGCATGCAGAACTGTTACCCTTCCACCTATCCTTTTTTTACCCATTTCAGGATCTGACTATGTAATTCAGCCTTGTCTAAGACTGTCACAGCTGTACACTGTCAGGGCAGTGTGATTCAGAGGGAGGAGGACAGCAGGGTCATTTGTGTTTAGGAGCACAACATATCAATCTGTGCATGACAGAAACAGATGACAGTGGTCCATTTTCCCCTCTACACCTCCAAAATCTAGCATTGTTGATGTAAGCAGACATATGTTATTTGTGATACCAAATATAGTAGGAATCCTTACATGCACATTTTTTGAAGTTGTTGTGTCAGAATGTCACAAAGGAGACCAATTGGCAAAGTAGCAGAATCTCTAGATCCTGGTTCAGGTGGTTAAAGCCACTGGCAAATAATTTTCCTGAGTGGCTAGCAGAACCTGTCTACAGTAACCTAAAACTGTTCTCTTCCTGTTGAGAAACATTTCAGTGGTCATTGGCATTTGGCCTCTAATCTTCGGGTTAGCATTCTTCAAGGTGGCCTTCACAACACATGGCAGTGCAGAGTCGCTGAGCAAAAATTGAAAGCCAAGTTCTGCACACATGAGGATGGTCTCAACTGGGATCTTGGGTTCATGTCACACTATCTGTAACCCTGACAACTTGCCTGGACTTGCAAAATCTCACTAACTTTCCTGTCTGGATGCAATACATATCTCTTTAACCTGTGCTTAAAGCTCTCTCATTGTCTGCCCCTTTAAGAATTGATTAGCTGTAAAGACTCACATTCCAACCATTATGCATGTAAATTGAGTTTGTGTCTTTGTGTCCTTTTTATGATCAGAACTCCCAGCCACCTGACGAAGGAAAGCTTGTGGCTTTTGCTACAAATAAACCTATTTGAACTTTAAACTTGTGCTGTGGGATTTTTTCAATCACAATGGAATACATACATCACAATGGAAACTCACATTTCAATCCATAACAGCTACAAGATGGGCTTAGAGATACGAGTGTCCATGCTTTAGGAGAGATATGTGCCAAGTATCCAATTATACGTGCAGCATTCAACTGTCAATTATCACAGTGATCACTATCTGCTTCTGCTTTGCTGGAGCATAGCAGATTGTGGAACCTTTTCCAAAACCTGACATTGTCCCCTGCTGGTCTCAGGATGCTAGTTCCTGCCATGCCCACTTGGTAACTGGTGAACCAGCAACTCATTTGAATTATTTTTCAGCATCTTTGACCTAATTAACAAGGAGATTCTGATCACTGAAGTGGGCCACTGCCCCATCTGCTACTACACCAATTGGCTTCTCCTGTGACAATCTGGCATGAAAATTCTTTAAAAATGAACACATTAGATTTCCAGCTTCAATTGGTGCCATATGTAATGTATGTCTACCTCTGTGGCAGAACCATGTTCGCTAGCTCAGCAGGGCCTGACTTTAGAGACAGAATGGGGGAAATTATCTGCATGAATGCAGAGTGACCTGGCATCTTTTCCTTCCATGATGATATATAGTGAAGGTGAAAGGCAGAGTCTGGCAGATGGAGCATAATGTTGGTAAATAAGAGGTCATCCATTTTGGTAGGAATAACGGTAAAAGGGACTATTATTTAAATAATAAAAAATTGCAGCATGCTGGTGTGCAGAGGGACCTGGGTGTCGTTGTGCATGAATCACAACAAATTGGTTTGCAGGTGCGTCAGGTAATTAAGAAGGCAAACAGAATTTTGTCCTTCACTGCTGGAGGGATGGGGTTTAAAAACAGCGAGGTTATATTGCAGCCTTGTAAGATGCTGGTGAGGCCACACTTAGAGTATTGTGTACAATTTTGGTCTCCTTACTTGAGAAAAGAAATATTGGCACTGGATGGGGTGCAGAGGAGATTCACAGGGTTGATTCCAAAGTTGGGAGGGTTGGCTTATGAGGAAAAACTGAGTG
Organism: Sphyrna mokarran; assembly: GCA_024679065.1. Taxonomy (NCBI): domain Eukaryota; kingdom Metazoa; phylum Chordata; class Chondrichthyes; order Carcharhiniformes; family Carcharhinidae; genus Sphyrna; species Sphyrna mokarran. The sequence continues at coordinate 30,941,653 of JAGIQG010000011.1, forward strand.
GACAGGGCTATATTTATTGGAACTCAGAAGAATGAGTGGAGATCTTATAGAAACATATAAGATTATGAAGGGAATAGAGTAGATAGAAGCAGGGAAGTTGTTTCCACTGGCAAGTGAAATTAGAATTAGGGGCATGGCCTCAAAATAAGGGGGAGCAGATTTAGGACTGAGTTGAGGAGGAACTTCTTCACCCAAAAGGTTGTGAATCTAACGAATTCCCTGCGCAGTGAAGCAGTTGAGGCTTACCTCATTGAATGTTTTTAAGGCAAGGATAGATAGATTTTTGAACTGTAAAAGAATTAACAGCTATGCGAGTGGGCGGGTAAGTACAAAACCTTTTGGGGATAGAATTTTTTATCAAGATGGTGAGTAAAGTAGTTGAGTCGGAGACTAGGGTGTTGAATCTTAATAAAGGAAACTATGAGGATATGAGGTGTGAGTTGGCCTTGATAGATTGAGGGGAGTTACTTAAAGGACTGTGGCTCGGCAATGGCAAACATTCAAGGAACGCGTGGGGGAACTGCAGCAACTGTTTATTCCTGTCTGGCACAAAAGCAAAATGAGTAAGAGAGCCATTCCCTGGCTTACAAGGAAATTAGCGAAAGTATCCAATCCAAGGAAGAAGCATACAGATTGGCCAAGAAAAATAATAGATCTGAGGATTGGGAGCAGCTTGGAATTCAGCAAAAAAGGACCAAGGGATTGATTAAGAAGGAGAAAATACAGTATGAAAGTAAGCTTGCAGGGAACATAAAGACTGACAATAAGGGCCCTATTTGATCATTTTAATTCTAAGTGCTGGACAGACTTGAACTTTCCAGTCCAATTTTTAGACCCATTCTCAGGTGTCCCCATATTCTGACTGAAAAAAATAGCAGTGATTCTGAATCGCGCAGCAGAAGCCTGTGGACGGCATTAACACGTCCAAAATCCAGCAAATCTGATTGGCAACTTCAAATGTGCGTGTGCAGTGAGAAAAAGTAGAAAGATGCTCTTCTGCCACAATGCTCCCAGGCTGGGTAATGCTTCCCCCTGGCCATCGCAGACATTGTCCCATCCTCACACCATAACTGACCCATTTATCCCCCTCACCTTCGGCCTCCCCCCACCGCTACCCAGGCCGATCGTGGCCCCCTACCATCCCCTTCCTTCACTGATCACATACAGAATGGCAGCAGACCCCCCTTACCTCCCATCTGAGAGCCATCTGACCCACCTCCCTCTTTCCCACCAGAGAGTCATCTGACCCACCTCCCTCCTCCCGCTCCCCTCCCCCCATCACCGATCTGAATCAGAGAGTCGCCAGAAGCTCTGAACTTACACCCTTAGAAGCTGGAGCACCTGAATCGGAACTTTGTGGACCGTGTCTGTTTCACGCCAAATCTAGATGGGCAAATACGTTGGTAAAGGGGCAAGTGACAGTAAGTTTGAGAGTGCAGCCCATTAAGTCAATTTAAATGTATGCAAATGCATTTAAATTGATGGCAACCATTCTCAGCTTTTGGTAAAGGGAGAACGAGTGCAGAGGGGGCCAAGTTTTCACACCCAAAAACGGACGCAACTTGATGGTAAAATCGGGCCCTAAGTGTTTCTATAGTTATGTGAAGAGAAAGAGGTTGGTGAAGACAAATGTAGGTTCCTATAGACAGGAACGGGGGAATGTATAATGGGGGACAAAGAGATGGCCAAGCAACTGAATACATGCTTTGGTTCTATCTTCACAAAAGACAACATAAATCAAATGCCAGAAATGTTGGAAAATGCAAGATTTAATCAGAGGAAAGGACTGAGGGTGATCAATATAAGTAGAGAAATAGTACTGGGAAAATTGATGGGATTGCAGGTGGATAAATCCGTAGGGCCCGATAATCTATATCCCAGAGTACTTAAGGAAGTGGCTTTAGAAATAATGGATGCATTGGTGATCATCTTCCAGGATTCTATAGACTCTGGAATATTTCCTGCAGATTGTAGGGTAGCTAATGTCATTCCAATATTCAAAAAGGGAGATAGAGAGAAAAGGAAATTATAGACTAGTAAGCTTAACATTGGTAGTGGGGAAACTTTTCAAATCCATTATCAAAAAGGACTTTTTAACAGAGCATTTGGAAAGCAGGATCAGACAGAGTTAGCATGGATTTATGAAGGGAAAACCATACTTGACAAATCTGTTGTAATTCTTTAAAGATGTAAGAGTTGACAAGGGGGAACTAGTTGATGTGGTATATTTGGACTTTCAGAAAGTATTTGGCAAAGTCCCACACGAGATTATCGTGCAAGATTAAAGCCCATGGGATTGAGGGAAGTGTATTGAGATGGATAGAAAACTAGTTAGCAGAGAGGAAATAAAAAATAGGAATTAATGGGTGCTTTTCAAATTGGCAAGTAGCAACTAATAGTTGGCGCTGGGATCCTAGTTATTCACAATATATATTAATGATTTGGATGAGGGATCAAAATGTACCATCCCAAACTTTGCAGATGATTTCAAATTGGTGACAGAGTGAACTGTGGTGAGGGTGCAGAGATCCTTCAGAATGATCTGGACAGATTGGGTCAACAGGCCAATAAATGGCAGATACAGTATAATTTGAATAAATGTGAGACTATTCACTTTGGAATCAAAAACAAGAAGGCAGATTACTACCTGAATGGGTGTAAATACTGAAGAGGGGAGTGTACAGCAGGATCTGGGTGTTCTTATGCGCCTGTCACTGAAGGTAAGCAAGCAGGTGCAGCAGGCGGTAAAGAAAGCAAATGGCATGTTGACCTTCCTTGCAAAGGATTTCAAATTCAGAAGCAGGAATATGTTGTTGCAAACATACAGGACCATGGATATTGTGTGCAATTTTGGTCTCCTTTTTCTGCAGAAGGAAGTTCTTGCTCTCTAGTGAGTGCAGCAAAGGTTTACCACACTGATTGCAGGGATGGCAGGACTGATGTCCGAAGAGAGATTGATTAGGTTAGGATTGTTTTTGCTGAAGTTCAGACAAATGAGGGGGGTGGAATCTCAAAAGAAACTTAAAAAATTTTAACAGGACAGGACAGGATAGATGCAGGGAGGATACTCCCGATGATGGAGGAGTCCGGAACCAGGGGTCACAGTCTAAGGATTTAGATAGACCATTTAGGAGGGAGGTGAGGAAAAATTTCTTCACCCAAAGAGTGGTGAGCCTATGGAATTCATTACCACAAGAAGTACTTGATGCCAAAACATTGAATTTATTCAAGAAGCAGCTGGACATAGCACTTGGGACAAATGGAATCAAAGGTTATGGGAAAAAGCAGGATTAGATTATTAAATTGGATAATCAGCCATGATTGTAATGAATGACAGAGCAGAGCCAAATGGACCCTTCCTGCTCCTATCTTCTATGTTTCTATGTAAGTGTCTTGTGAAATCACAAGTAGAATAGGCACCAACAATAGTCTCTACAGTTTTCTATGGAAGGTCCAAAGTGGGCCATTTCTTCCACTATCAGAAATCAGTTGGACAAATGTTACAGTTAGTACTCACCTGACTACCAATAGACAATTCCTGTCAAAAATAGCAGCTCATATATCAACTTCCTGGATCACAACAGGAACTCTACAGGTCGGCAATTTATACCAAACCCAAGAAGTGATCTTCACTTACTATTTCCAGGGTCAGTAGCCCTGACACCATCCCAGAAGATGCTGTTGGCAAGTTTTCCCTAAAGTGAGTGAGCCAAACTGGGAAAGCTCCCTAGGGAGCACAAATCTAGCCAAAATATTGAACTACTGATCGACTAGTTAAACTTGTTAGAAACATAACATGATTTCTACATGTGTATTGTCTGATGTTGTTACTGCTGTTCATGTTTTTAATACTGTGCCTATGTGCTTCGCACTGTCTGGCAATAAAGATAAATAAATAATTAATTAACAAACATTCTAAATGAGCCATCAAAAATTAAAATTTTTTGTGCACCTGACTGAGCTTAAAAATTTATCATTAATATTCTTCTGTCTTGCTTCATTTATAATTTCCTATTTAACTGCTCTTTTTTGATGTTTCAAAAACACATTAGTAGAGCTTTGTGAAGTTTAATGGAAAACATGTATTAACAAAAAAATTTATAAATATAAAAGTTTGATACCATGTTAACATTTAACTAAATTTTAGCCACTGTACTATGACACTTTATTTAATTGCCTCATCTTTTCAAATTTCTTACAAAATATATTTTTTCTCTTAATAATTCAACAAAATATTTTTTCTATATTAACATAACAATTTTGTTGCCTTTAAATAAGGAGAGGGGAAGGAAAAGGAGGAAGGGGGAGCAAGGGAGCAAAAAGGAAGGAGGACAGGAGAGTGGGGAGTGGTGGGGGGAAATGGCAGAAAGTGGGGGAAGGACATAAAAACTGTGCATTTTTCATGTAACCTTACTCTTCTATGCCTACGTTGAAGCCTCAAAAAGAACTTCAGTTAAGAAGCAAAGTTAAAAGAGTGACGCACCAGCTGTGGTGGAATGTGACTCCAGATTTTCAACCTACACTGAATTCTGCAATACCTATCAGAGAGATAGTTCACATTAGTTTATAAGAAACTTGAACATGTCATATTCAGGATACACTTTCCTAAAACATTTGAACTTGTTGCAATGTTGCATGCTACCTGTAATGACTTTAATCAGGCAATTGAGCTTGGCCTGTTAGAATATTATTCACGCAGAGTGCTGGAAATGTAGCTATGGAGAACGCTGAGGTACAGGGTTGCAAATTGGGAAGTATTGTAGTAGATAGGGAGGATGTATTAGAAATTCTCGAGGGTTTGAAGTTGGATAAGTCCCCTGGGCCGGACGGGATTTACCCTAGAATTCTCTGGGAGGCTAGAGAGGAGATTGCAGAGCCTCTGGCGCTGATCTTCAGGTCCTCGTTGGTTACGGGTGTGGTTCCGGAGGACTGGAGGATAGTGAATGTGGTCCCATTGTTTAAGAAGGGGAAGAGAGACCTTCCAGGGGATTATAGGCCGGTGAGTCTTACTTCTGTTGTGGGCAAGGTATTGGAGAGAATTATTAGGGATAGGATTTATAATTATTTAGAGAGAAATGAATTGATTGGGGATAGTCAGCATGGTTTCGTGAAGGGTAGGTCATGCCTTACTAACTTCATTGAGTTTTTTGAGAAAGTGACCAAAGAGGTGGATGGGGGTAAGGCGGTTGATGTGGTATATATGGACTTTAGTAAGGCGTTTGATAAGGTGGCCCATGGAAGACTTCTGCAGAAAATGCAGATGTATGGGATAGAGTGTGATTTAGCTAATTGGGTTAGGAATTGGCTAGCAGATAGAAGACAGAGGGTGGTGGTTGATGGGAGATATTCATCGTGGAGTTCGGTGACGAGTGGTGTGCCTCAGGGGTCTGTTTTGGGGCCCCTTCTGTTTGTAATTTTTATAAATGATCTGGATGAGGGTATTGAGGGATGGATCAGTAAATTTGCAGATGACACGAAAGTTGGTGGAGTGGTAGATAGTGAAGAGGGGTGTTTTAGTTTACAGAGTGACTTGGACAAGTTGCAGAGCTGGGCCGAGAGTGGCAAATGGAGTTTAATGTGGAAAAGTGTGAGGTAATGCACTTTGGCAGGAACAATAAATGTGTAGAGTATAGGGCTAATGGTAGGGCTCTTAATAGTGTTGAGGAACAGAAGGATCTTGGTGTATGTGTCAATAGATCCCTGAAAGTAGGCAGTCAAGTGGATAAAGTTGTTAAGAAGGCAGATGGAGTCTTAGCTTTTATTGGTAGGGGGATTGAATTTAGGAGCCGCAGCATCATGTTGCAACTGTACAAAACTCTCGTGCGGCCGCACTTGGAGTATTGTGTGCAGTTCTGGTCCCCACATTATAAGAAAGATGTGGATGCATTGGAGAGGGTACAGAGGAGGTTTACCAGGATGTTGCCTGGTATGGAGGGCAGGTCCTATGAAGAGAGGTTGAAGGATTTAAGGTTGTTTTCGTTAGTAAGGAGGCGGCTAAGAGGGGATCTTATTGAAGCATATAAGATGATTAGAGGTTTAGATAGGGTGGACAGTGATAGCCTTTTTCCTAGGATGGAGAATGCTAGCACGAGGGGACACAGCTTTAAATTACGGGGTATGAGTTATAGGACGGATATCAGAGGTAGGTTCTTTACTCAAAGAGTGATTAGGGAATGGAATGCCCTGCCTGCAGCTGTCGTAGATGCGCCAAGTTTGGTGGCGTTTAAGAGGTTAATTGATAAGTATATGGAAGAGAAGGGAATGGTTTAGTTTGGAGGGGCACTGCTTTTTATTTTGGTCGGCACAACATCGAAGGCCAAAGGGCCTGTTCTGTGCTGTAATGTTCTATGTTCTATGTTCTATGTTCTAATATGAACTCCCTAATTAAGGGTCAAATTGATGGGCCAATCAGGAAGCTCTTGCTTTGTACTTAACCAGGGCTGTCAATTCCTCTGGGACTTCTGGTGTAGACTAGTAACAGAAAGCATTGTATGCTGTTGTCAGATTTGTAAATTAAGCAATTTTGGTGAAGGGACTTCTACCTGCAAGGACTTAGTACACTACCCAATGTAAATGTAGTCTTCTCAGGGTCAATGTTACATCAGAGAGGCCCTTAATTTTGGGTTACACAGTGCTTAAAATATACAGCAAAAATTCAAATGGACTTCAGTCAAAACTTATTTCAAATACTAACATCTATATTGTTACGTGTGAATGTACTTTTTTTTACTGGCATTAGTTGTCATAACAAAGCTTTTTTAATCTTTCACTTTTTATGCATTATACATAAAATATTTTATTAAAACATTTACAAACACATTAACCCACCCAGAGAATGTCTGCTGCCTCTACTTGCTGCAGTTAGACTAATAAATAGTGTGCAAATAAATAATTGTAAATACTCACCTATCATCAGCACAAGTGACAGAGGTTAATAGAGATTGCAGAACAGAGCTTCAGTACCAGCATTTTTAGAAAGCAGAATCAGATGTTTAAACTTGGCATGTTTCCAGTGTGCATGTCCATGCGCCAGGACTTCTGTGTTGTCCTTACACACATGTGCAGTGCACAATTGATTTAAGTCAGGATTTGGGCAATTATTTACTTTGAACATATTTAACATAGCACATTTTACACTTAGAATGTCCCTGATTTAACTGGCTGGATTTTCTGAGGTACCTACATTCTATAATCCCTGAATCTTTTCATATATTCAACTGTTGTATCTTTTGTTCTCTTTTGTATCATCTTTGCTCACTGAAATAATTATACTATTCATGTGAACATAAAAAAGCTGCCACAAAATCATTACAACACAAGTAAACTGACATTAAAAATTTTGATAATCAAATGAAATAAATGTAAATATATTTGTTAATTCAGAAAATGAATGAGATGGCTTTCAAGCCAAGTGTCAAAGGATATCAGTGGACATTGGTTATTTTCATTAATTGGCACAAAATTTAAATTAAAAAAATGTGGATCTGTCTTGTAAGCAGTGGAGCCTTTTTTTTCACAAATAATACTGAAGAAATGTACTAGAGGAAGTGAGCCTGTAGCACAATCCTGTACTTCACAAAATATTCTGCTCTATCTTGTGTTTAGATATCATTGAATATGAGGACCACAATGTCATTAGCTTACAGGGTGTTCTGAGCATACAATAGAAAAATGAGTATTAATGCATTAATGCAAAATTCACATTTTTGAACGAGGTGATTTTTTTAGTGATTGATTATAAAGGAGAAATTCAGCAGTACTTTAAGTAAATAAATACTCCATAATAAGTATCTTACTTTGCACGTTCAACACGACTTTACTGTTTCCTTGTAGAAAATCCTTGGCATGTCCTACATGCCACTGAGCTCTTCGAGTTTACTTTCCTGTACCACACAGTAGAGAGCCAGGATTTTATACACAATGAAGTGTTGTATAACATTGGTTCTGTTCATTTACTACATGGTAATTAAACCATTCAATTTTATTTACCATACTGCCACATGATGGCCAATGGGAATTATATGACTGTAGTTTTTTTTGTGCACTATGAAGACATGTTTTACTATAGTAGTTTTAGAATATAACATTGGAAAGTTAACATAAGTTTCCTAATTTTACAATTTGCTTGCAGTAAGACTTTAACTAGTCTCCAAACTTGTTAAACTGTTTTCTGTATTCCATCTGTTTTAAAGACAAATTATGTGTTAATTGTTCCAGTTTTATTTTAACATTCATGGAATATGGGTGTCCCTGTTAAGGCTGCTGTTTATTACTTATGATAAGATATCTTCTTCAAATGCTGTAGTCTTGCAATGAAGTTACTCCTAGTGCTGTGGAAGAGGCAATTCGTGGACTTTCCCCCCCCCAAAGATCAAAATGGAATAACACTGTCAGGATGGTGTGTGACTTAGAATCATAGATCCCTGCAGAGCAGAAGGAGGTCATTCAGCCTACTGAGGGCTTGGAGTGAAACTTTCAGGTGCAAGTCATTACATATGTTGGAACATGTATATTTAAGAGAATGGGTCAGGTGATCCAGGACTCAAGCTCCACCCTGGTGGAGCTTGGCCAGCCAGTCTTGTGCTCTCTGTGCAAGGATAAAGATGTGTTAATAAACTGTTTCAGTTAGTTTACTACCATTAATCTTGTGGTCTATTATTAGTCTCAATATCAAAAAAAACAGTACAGCACAGGAACAGATCTTCTGGCCCTCCACACCTGTGCTGATCACATTTATCGACCTAAATCAACCGCTTATATTCCTTTACTCCCATTTGTTCATATGCCAGTCAAGATTAATCTTAAATGTGGCTACCATAAGCGCCTCAACCACCTCACTTGGCAGTGTATTCCAGGCCTCATCATCCTCTGTGTAAAAAAATTTCCCCTGCACATTTCCATTGAACCTTTCCCCCTTTATCTTGAACTTGTGCCCCCTTATAATTGTCATTTCTGCCCTGGAAAAACGCTTCCAAATGTTCACCCTATCTATACCACTCATAATTTTATAAACTTCTATCAGGTTGCCTCTCATTCTCTGTCTTTCCAGGAAGAACAATCCCAGTTCACTAGACCTCAGACATAATACCCTACAAATAGATATTATGGGATTCATATAGGGATATGATATTCCCATATCTCTGTAGAACAATTTGTAGGCGATAGAATTCAAGGGTTTGGGAAATGTTGTAATGCATCTTGTAGGCAGTGAACTCTGACGCGTTGATGGTGAAGGAAGTTGTGAATAGCGAGGCAGTCAAGTGAGCTGCTTGGTCTTTACTAACATTAACCATTTTGAGTTTTGTTGGAGCTGTACTCTTTCAGGCAAGTGGAGAGTGTTCCATCACATTCTTGAATTGTGTCTTATAGATGGTGGAAAAGCTTTGAGAAGTCAGGACATGAACTATTAACTCCAGATTACCCAGAGCAGAATTTGTAAGTGAAATTGTAACGAACATGCAAGGCTTCTGGAGAAGGTGAGAGGGCATGGGATCCAAGGGGCTTTGGCCTAGTGGATCCAGAACTGGCTTGCCGGCAGAAGGCAGAGAGTGGTTGTGGATGGGTCTTGTTCTGCATGGAGGTCGGTAACCAGTGGAGTGCCCCAGGTATCTGTTCTGGGACCCCTGCTGTTTGTCATTTTCATAAATGACCTGGATGAGGAAGTGGAGGGATGGATTAGCAAGTTCGCCGACGATACAAAGATCGGTGGTGTTGTGGATGGTCTGGAGGGATGCCAAAAGTTGCAGCGGGACATAGACAGGATGCAATACTGGGCAGAGAAGTGGCAGATGGACTTCAACGCAGATAAATGTGTAGTGGTCCATTTTGGCAGGAATAATGGGATGAAGGAGTACAATATAAGGGGTAGGAGTCTTAGCTGTGTTGTAGAGCAGAAGGATCTCGGGGTCCGGGTCCATAGGACTCTGAAATCGGCCTCGCAGGTGTAGGAAGTGGTCAAGAAGGCGTACAGTGTACTGGCCTTCATTAATCGAGGAATAGAGTTTAGGAGTCAGGAGGTAATGATGCAGCTCTATACGACTCTTGTCAGACCCCAGTTGGAGTATTGTGCGCAGTTCTGGTCGCCTCATTATAGGAAGGATGTAGAGGCTATTGAGAGAGTTCAGAGGATATTTACAAGGATGCTGCCTGGATTGGGAGGCAGGCCTTATGAAGATAGGTTGAGGGAGCTGGGACTCTTCTCACTGGAGAGACGTAGGTTGAGAGGCGACCTGATAGAGGTTTATAAAATGTTGAGAGGAATAGATAGGGTGGACTCTGAGACTATTTCCCTGAGCTGAAATGGTCACTACGAGAGGACACAGATTTAAGGTGCAGGGAAGCAAATACAAAGGAGATGTCAGGGGTATGTTTTTCACTCAGAGGGTGGTGAGTGAATGGAACCGACTGCCGTCGGAGGTTGTTGAGGCAAACTCACTGGGGTCTTTTAAGAGACTTCTGGATGAGTATATGAAAAAGAATAGGATAGGGGGTTATAGATAGGTCTGTGGATTGGTAGATGTGATCGGCGCAACTCGTGGGACGAAGGGCCTGTTTGTGCTGTATTGTTCTATGTTCTGTGTTCTATGAACAGGACACAGACCAAGCAAAGGTCTGCTGATCTCGGATGGGATTTTCCCCTCTTGTGGGGAGGAGGGGGGAAGCGTGTCTGGAAAACCCTGCTGCAGTTTCAAACATGTTGTAGTTCTTGTAACCGTAGCACTTTGTGCCTTGTCCAGTTAAGTTTCTGGTGAATAGTGATTTCCAGGATGTTGACCATGGGGAGGATACATAAGAACAGAAGAACTAAAACCAGCAGCAATGATACAACCTACTGAGCCACCTTCTCCACTATTCAACACAATCATAGCTGATCTTCTGTCTCAACTCTACTCTCTTGCTCATTGTCCACATCCTTTGATTACCTGAGATGTCAAAAATTATCTATCCCTGAATATACTGAACAAAGATATATCTACAGCCCTCTGGGTGAGAAAACTCAAAAGATTCACAACTCTCTAAGTGAATGAAAAGAAGACCCAGAGACAATAACAACTGCTAAGAAGAGTGGGTGAAAAGAGGATCCAGAGTCAGTAACCACCATATGGAAGAATGAATGAAAAGATGACCTGGAGGCAACAACAACCACACAAAAGAATGAAGAAATCCAATTCAGTCCAGTCTGTGGCTCCAGAGCAGAGCAGCTGCATTCACTTACCTGAGAGTTGGAGGATCAGTGGACCAATCAGCCTTCACTTAGTTTCAAATAAATAGCAACATCACAGGAAAACCATAAGTTTATTGGTTGGTAAGAAACTGCTGGTAGGGACTTTTTTTAAATTTTTGTGAATGAAAAAATGTCTTTTTTTTTTAAAGTAGCTATACTTGGATTACAGTAAGAAATATCAGAATAAGGAAAAGTCAAGGTCAGTATAATAAAGCAATATAAGTAATCCAAGGTAAAATAAAGTTAATGTAAGAGAAGTAAAGATAAGTCATGGGAGGGTAGTTTGGTTGAGTGAAATGCATGTCCTGTACTATGTGGGAAGTCATTGACTATCAGTGTGCAAGAAGTGCTGCCAGCTGAAGAAACATGAGCTCCAGGTTTCAGAGCTTGAGGAATGGCTGAAGTCACTGTGACATATCCCCCAGCTAAGAGGAGATCACACTGCAGCTTAGGAGCCTGGAGGAAAAGAAAGAATGGGTGACCACTGGGCAGTCCAAGAGAAATATGCAGGTGGTACAAATCAATTTTCTGTTTTCAAAACTGGTGAAGACTCATGTTCCTCAGAGGAGCATAGTCACAGCCAAGATTTTGGCACCAGAAGCAGTTTGGCTGTACGGGGAGAGAAAATAAGAAAGGAAGTGCAATACTGATTGGGGATTCATTAGCAAAGGAAACAGATAGGTATGTCTGTGGCCAGAGACATGAGTCCAGGATGGTATGTTAATTCACCTTGGCACCAGGGAGATATGTCACCAAGCAGCTGTAAGACATTTAGAATTTGTAACGGAAATCTTAATGAGCAGGACACCACAAGCTGGATGGTGAACAGCCAGAAGATGTGTTCCACATTGTTACTAATGACTTAGATCAGAAAGGGGATATAATCACGCAATCAGAATTTAGGAAGCTACGTAGAAAATTAGGAAGCAGGACCTGAAATATAATAAACTCCAGGTTATTCCTGATGTCAGTTGCAAATGAGTACAAAATAGGAGGATGAAGCAAATGAATGCTTAGCTGGAAAGATGATGCAAAAGGGAGGGGTTTAAATTCTTGGGTACTGGAACTGGACCTCGGGAAGATGGCATCTATACAAACCAGACTGGTGCACCTGAACAGAATTGGGATGGAGAGAAATACCAGGAGACAGATAGCACCAGAATAGAAAATAGTAAGTTATTAGGCAAATCTGGGGTAAGGGAGAAAATAATGAACTGCTTTGCATGTATATGAATGCATAGAGATTGCCATGTGCGATTATGATGTTGTAGCGATAACAGAGACCTGGCTCAAATAAAGGTAGGACCAGGTTTTAAATATTTCTCAGCATTAGGTATTCAGAAAAGATACAAAATAAAGATAAGGACAGTAGACAGTGTTGGTTAAGGAGAGCATTGCAGTCTAGAGAAAGAGGATGTCCCAGAGCATTCAAGGGCAAAATAAATGTGGCTCGAGCTAAGGAACAAAAAGCATTCAATTATATTACTCATCAACTACAGGAAGTTCCTGAACTATGTTCAGGAACAAATCTGCAGGGAAATTAGAGAGATGCAAACATTATCAAGTAGGTATAATGGGGGATTTTAACAATGCAAATGTAGATTGACACAGTGATAGTGTAAAGGGCAGAGAGTGACAAATGTTCCTCGATTTTGTTCAGGCAATTTTCTACAGCAGTCTGTATCCAATTCAACAAAAAAGATACACTGTCAGACTCAGTTCTTGGAAATTAGGAAGGGCAGGTAAATCAAGGAGGCAATTTTCCTGTCCCACTCGACACGAGAACCATAACAGGTGGTGGGGGATGGTGGTAAATGAAAAAGACCATTGATCTCAAGTGAGATTTTCCAGTTTTGGGCAAGTGTGGTCGAAAAATCCCATCTCAAGTATAATGAGAAAACATTTAAGTGGTCATTATATTGCATGGTTTAAGGTTTAATGAAAAAGACAATGGATAATCCAGAGGAAGAATAATTAAATAGGGGTCAGCCAGATTAAATGAGGCATGAATGGAGCTGGGCTGGATAGATTAGGATGAAAAGTTGGCAGGAAAATCTGTAACTCAGCAATGACTGCTAGGCTAATTTGGAAGAATAGTTCCAGGGATGAGAAACTTCAGTTATTGGGATAGATTGGAGAGATTGGGATTGTTTGCCTTGGAGAGAAGAAGGCCAAGAGTAGATTTGATCAAGGTGTGCAAAATCATAAGTCTCACTAAACATCAACAGTTAAAAATATTCTGATTGTCTAATCTTACCACTGAAGTGAATAACATCACACTTCAAACACTATACTCCATTTGCCACTTAGTTACTCACTCATTTAATCTTTGCAGCTTCATTGCATTTTCATCATAACTTACATTCCCACATAGCTTTATACTGGCAGCAAACTTGCATATATTATTCTTGGTCCCTTTGCTGGGATTTTCCTGGATATTCCTGGTATTAGGTGGGAAAATCAGTGCTGAATCCACTGACATCAATGATGGTTTTTTTCTGTCATATAGTCTGGGACTTAGGGGGAAAAAAACTTCAAGGGACAGATCCCATGACATTTCACTGGAGGGTGGTCTCTTATTCACCTGCCCGGCCAACAACTTAGAAACTTGAGGATCCGGGGTACCATTTTTAAAAGCTGTTCTAGTGCATAGCGGGCAAACCAGTTCACCTTGGAAACACCACTGGCTCCCTCTCAGCTCCTCACACTGCCAGTGTAGTGCCTGAGCAAATGCCTGGGTAATGCTAGGGGTGCCAGGGTAGTGTCCAGGCTGTGCTCAGGCAGCACTGAGGGTACCGGGGCAGTGCCCAGGTAGTAATCAGGCAATGCTGGGGATGCAATGACAGTACCCTGGCAATGTCCAGGCATGAATCTCTACACAACACGAAGAGCAGAACATCTCAGTCTAAGTGTTCAAAATGTAGATTGTAAAAAGCTGAGGTCTAATACTAGTCTTTTTAGCACTTCATTAATTGTAGCCTTTCAACTTGAAAATATTCCATTTATCCCTACCTTTTGTTCCCTGTTAATTAATCAGTCCTTCATCCATGTTAATATACCAGCCCCAACACCATGACAACTTATCTTATTTGTTAACTTTTCATGTGGCAGCTTATTGAATGCTTTTTGGAAATCCAAGCAATCCAACTGACTGCCCTTAATGTACTCTACTCGTTACATCCTCAAAAGACTTTAATAAATTTGTCAAAAACAATTTCCCTTTGTAAAACTACAATATTTCTGCCTGATCTAACTATGATTTTCTAAGTATATTAAGATTTCCTTCTTAAATGGCTGTGTTACTTTTGCTAACTTCCAATCTACTGGAGTTATTTTAGAATCTAAAGAATTTTGGAATATCATAACCAGTGCATCCACTAACTCTGCAGCTATTTATTTTAAAATCTTGCAGTGCAGGCCATCAGATACTAGAGGGTCAGCTTTTAGTCTCCTAAATTTCTCTATTACTTTTTCTCGGCTGATATTAGTTACTTTAAATTCCTCGTTCTTATTAGCCTCTTGTTGGTTTCTGTTTCTGACATGTAATTTGTATCTTCTACACTGAAAAAACGCAAAAAAATTTATTCAGTTTCTTCACCATGTCCTCATTCCCCGTGATAATTTATCCTGTCTCAGTCGCTAAGGGATCACTTTTGTTTAGCTACTCTTCTTTTTATATGATCATTACATTTCTTACTACCTGTTTTTATATAATCCTGGTGTGGTGGCATGGCCCTTTAAGAGGGCATTACCCAAGGGCCACATAATTGGGCTGGAGTCTATGCATTGTCATATTGGGAAGCTGAGTCAATCAGGAGTGAAGATGCATACCCTGGTTCGAGGAGATCACATAGTTGGAGCCAGAGAGGAGAATTGTTCGGTCACATTGTTGCTTCAATCTGACCTTTTGTATATAATTATTTATTGTTGGCAATAAAGCCTTCGTTAATCCAAGCCATATCAAATTATGCTCAATCTATTACAAGTGACTAACATATTTTCATTTTGTTATTTTGTCTTTTTCATCAGCTTTTCAACTTTATAATTCCTTTTTTGATTTCTAGATCTCTCCCAATCCTCAGGCTTACTACCATTCTATAGTCCCCACAGCTGGAATATTTGCAGGTGGAAGGGAGGGCATGTAAAATAAGATTAGTAATTGGTCCTCTGCCTTCCTGCTCACTAACCAAGATGACCATTATAAGTCTTTTCTTCCTGAAAAGACAGGAAGGAAGGATGGCATCTTCTTGTGGGGGTGCCGTCTGCCTATTAGGGATACCCCTCAAGATGTTACCGTACTGTGTGACTCACCTGGCTTCCCCTCTCTCTGAGGACCCCAATCCCTCCCCAACCAAAAGGCCTAACTTACTTTAATTTTTAATTTTAGTTTTTAAATTAAAAATATATTGGTGAATGTTCTGGAGAAATTTCAAGAGGTGGCCAATTGTGTCTTAAACTAAAACAATTCAAAACTTTCAAGGCAAATATCTCTGTATAAAAGACTTAACAAATTTATTAGACATAAAACATAAGATACAATAAAATATAATATAAAAGTACAGCCAACTAGAGTCTGACATAAGGTTAAGTAGCTCTATAGATGGAGCGACAGAACTCCTCTGAAAGAACTGGATTACAGAATCAAATATAGATCAATTATACTTTTTTATAATCAATACTTCCGTCTTTCATTAGCTTAAAATCAATTCTAAACGACAGTTACGCACCAATATAAATTTTTGTCAGATTCTTCAGCCAATCATAAGATACTTAATCACATGATGATATCTTATTCATCCAAAAGGTTCTGGACATCATCTTCTCTTGGCACTAACTCTATGTCACTTGGTACTGGTGACACTACCACATTAGACATTACCACTAACTCACTACAAAGTTGAATAGGCATGTGTTTCTGCCTCCAGGTTTATATCTACTTTATGTGTGGGCAATGGAAGAACTATTCTTAATGTTGCATAATGAAAACCCTCTTAGGAATGCATTTGATTGGATTTACTAACTAGTCTGCTCCTAGAGTTTTTGGCTTTAAACTATTGACTCCAACCACCATGCCTTTCAATGTCTTTGCTTGACTAAAGCGCATGTTTACATTGATATACATTAAAAATATCAGCATATATGTTTCAAAATTATAATTACTTCTTTTGATTCACTTATTGCATTTACATGTGTAAGCTGTTTGTGTTAGTTTGCCCAATAATCATTTAACACTTCATTAATTCCTTGTCCTCTGAAAGACTGCATTCAACCTATAATTTTATTAATTGGTTAGATATCCCTTTCCACAATAAACATTTTGAATAACTTCTTTCAACGTTTTCCATTGTTAATTTGCTTCCATACTTTTAATCCACCCAACCTACTTAACCAGGTCTCTTTTCATACCTAAGTAATTGGCTTTATTTAAGCTTATTTTGGACTTGAGTATTTCATTCTCTAAACATAATATGGAATTAAGTTATGCTATAACCCCTTTTTTCCAGAAGGATTTACTTTATTATGCGATTACTAATTAATCTTATCTCATTACAAAATACAAAATCTAAAACAGTTTTGTCCCAAATTGGTTCCATCATGTATTGTTACAAGAAACTGTTGAGAAAACATCTACAAGCTCATCTTCCAGACTATCTTTCCCAATTTGATTTGTCCCCAATGTACGTAAAAGAACTTACAAATATCTCAATGCCTTTATTATAAACTTCAGTTATTTCTTGCTCCAATTTTACCGAATCTTTGTATTTCCTAATCTCTTCCAATAATATTCTACTTCCTGATCTTCAGAGACAAGATCCTTTCTTCCTACTGTTATCCTTAAGTGTCAGTGTTACATTTCCTTCTTTTCCATTCTGCCTATCTTTTCAAAAGTACCAGTGAATATTTATTTCCCAACATTATTCACCTTGCAGCACACTGGGAGGGGTGGCGGTATTATAGTCCCCACAGCTGGAATATTTGCAGGTGGGGGGGAAGGCATGTAAAATAAGATTAGTAATTAGTCCACTGCCTTCCCGCTCACTAACCAAGATGACCCCATAATAGTCACAGGCCTGTTTCTGCCCCGCCTATGGACAGGCAAAGACAGAACATAGTAGGACAGACTGTTACTTCACCATTTTAGATGAAAAGACAGGAAGGAAGAATGGCATCTTCTTGTAGGGGTGCCGTCTGCCTATTAGGGATACCCCTCAAGATGTTACCGTACTGTGTGACTCACCTGGCTTCCCCTCTCTCTGAGGACTCCAATCCCTCCACAACCAAAAGGCCTAACTCACTTTAATCCAGAATCTATGTTGTTTTTCTTCTCAGGACTGCTTGTAGTTATTAGTCCCAGCTGTACTAGAACTCACTCAGCTGCTGGTTAACTAGATTGGCTGACAGCTCTCAAAGATAGGAAATTATTATTGTACATAGCCTTTTTAAAATTTGGTCAGTTTGTGACTGACTTTTCTATTAAGAGAACAAACAGAACACCCACAGTCACCTCCCCCGCTCCCACAACCCCTGTAAAATTCAGTCCATGTCTCTGTAATGGTGATTAATACAGCATAAGGGTCTGGCACACACAGAATTAATATGAGACTGAGAATAGTACCAGTCATACAGTGACATAAAAGAGCATATGACCCACACACAGGGTCAGTTAAATGTTGGGCAGAGCTGTTTTAATTAACAAGCATGAAGCCAGCTCATAGCTTGCACCCATTACTTTATATTGTTATTGATATAATGGTTATATTCAACTCTTATTCAAATGATGGTTATATTTCACATTAATAGTCGGTTCTTTACAAGCAATAGAACTGTTTCCTGAAAACCATATTCTAAGTCAAAATGTAGTAATTTGGAACCACTTTTCCCATAGGACAATAGCATAAATGGGGCAATGGCTCCTGAACCAAGGCCTGAAATCATATATAGGCCATCTGGTGGTGTTGAATGCTTTCAACTCTTATTCTGTCAAATCACTAAGGTAAGTGTTGATGCCTGCACGATTTAGCACAAGTTCACTGGTTAGTGTAGGAGATATAAATAAGCCATCGATTACTGTCAGTTGCCTATTCTTCTGTGAACCTGAATGAGTATTAAATACAACATAGGTGTATAAAGGCATTAAAATCTCAATGATTGTGCCAAAAAAGTAATAGAATAAGACACTTGTTTCCAACTTAATAAAGATGATTCAACCAGTTCATTTACACAGTTGAGTTGCACAGAATGTCAATGTGCACATAGGAACTTGTTGGCTGAACATCATAAAGTCAAAACCAACATTATAAATTCAAAATGGAATGTCAATTTCTAAACTTTGTAAGTGCCCCATTCAATGTAAACTGAACATCGGAAAGTTGAGGACTGACTGCCTGTAATGCTATCAGGGCATAATTTGTCAAGTTTTCTGAATGTATATTAGCTTAGTACTGCCATCAGTGGGTTGTTGTACAGTACTACAACTTTGAAATTAATTGAAAATGTGGAAATACTTGACTAAAGAAGTACGTAGAGAAATATGTAGAAAACAATTCAGTAATGTTAATATTTATATTAATGAGGATAAGTTAGATCTCATATGATATTGAATACAAATAACCAAAACTTGTCTGATTTCTAATGTTTGTAGTCATTCATTTGAAGATGTCTTGATCCTCAGCCAAACCCTAAACTGTTGGTAGAATCCAGTTCTGGACCCAACAATATTTTGTTTCAAGTAGACAAAGCTTGAGATTTAGGACACTTGCTCAATTAAGAAAATCAGAAGATATTATGGGTTGGAACAAAAAAAAACTTTACAAAGTCAGAAAGATAAAACAATTTACAATATTTATCTTATACTTTAACATTCTGGATTAATATGAGGTACACATGAATTAACATGCAAACTATGGCAAAACACACCATACTGTGCATGTGAAAACAGCAGGTGAAAACAAGACAGAGTCCATGGATTTCTCAGTAACCCACCCATACATTAGTAACACCACAAATCAACAAATCCTACTGAAACTCCATCTCTTTCACAAGAGTTTCCAATCTTTGCCTTTAAAGATTTCACCTCTGTGAATGTTGCTGTAACTTGGATGGCATCAACAATAACTCAAATTGCATGGTTTCAGTTGCGCCTTCTGAGATTTCATTTCCTTAGATTCTTGAGTGTACACTTAGGCACCAAATTACAAGCACAAATTCATGTGGTCAGCCACACTGAGCAGAAAGCTTTTGCTCCAAAGGTGTATCTTTGTAGCAACAGTCCTCTTCAATTACCAGGGTTTTCTCCTGAGCCCACTTCATAGAACATAGAACAATACAGCACAAGCAGGCCCTTCAGCCCATGAGTTGCGCCGATCACATCTACAAATCCACAGACCTATCTATAACCCCTATCCTATTCTTTTCCATATACTCATCCAGAAGTCTCTTAAAAGACCCCAGTGAGTTTGCCTCAACAACCTCCGACGGCAGTCGGTTCCATTCACTCACCACCCTCCGAGTGAAAAACCTACCCCTGACATCTCCTTTGTATTTGCTTCCCTGCACCTTAAATCTGTGTCCTCTCATATTGACCATTTCCGCTCGGGGAAATAGTCTCTAAGAGTCCACCCTATCTATTCCTCTCAACATTTTATA
The DNA here is from genome assembly GCA_024679065.1 of Sphyrna mokarran. Classification (NCBI taxonomy): domain Eukaryota; kingdom Metazoa; phylum Chordata; class Chondrichthyes; order Carcharhiniformes; family Carcharhinidae; genus Sphyrna; species Sphyrna mokarran. The sequence goes on from JAGIQG010000011.1 coordinate 30,961,523, forward strand.
AACCTCTATCAGGTCGCCTCTCAACCTACGTCTCTCCAGTGAGAAGAGTCCCAGCTCCCTCAACCTATTTCATAAGGCCTGCCTCCCAATCCAGGCAGCATCCTTGTAAATCTCCTCTGAACCCTCTCAATAGCCTCTACATCCTTCCTATAACGAGGCGACCAGAACTGCGCACAATACTCCAACTGGGGTCTGACAAGAGTCTTATAGAGCTGCATCATTACCTCCTGACTCCTAAACTCTATTCCTCGATTAATGAAGGCCAGTACACCGTACGCCCTCTTGACCACTTCCTTCACCTGCGAGGCCGATTTAAGAATCCTATGGACCCGGACCCTGAGATCCTTCTGCTCTACAACACAGCTAAGACTCCTACCCCTTATATTGTACTCCTTCATCCCATTATTCCTTCCAAAATGGACCACTACACATTTATCTGCGTTGAAGTCCATCTGCCACTTCTCCGCCCAGTCTTGCATCCTGTCTATGTCCCGCTGCAACTTTTGGCATCCCTCCAGACCATCCACAACACCACCGATCTTTGTATCGTCGGCGAACTTGCTAACCCATCCCTCCACTTTCTCATCATTTCATTTATTCTTTTCCTTATTTGGAGTCTTATCTTCTCTCTTTTAACTGAACTTTACTTAGACCTGTTTCTGTCTTCTGCCCTTACCCTTAATATGGGAATTTTTTTTGGGACTTCTCTCTATCCCCTGTCTGGGACATTTGCTATCCATGGCATCCCGCAGCTAGTTACTGGATCTGGGTTTTAGCCCCGTCTCTCCTCTGTCCAAACGCATTGAGCAGTCCTCAACTCAATCAATATAGATGTGATCATTTACAGGAAGTCCGTGTTTTATTGGGACTTGCAGTTTCTGACCTTTATGCTCAAGATTATTATGAACTGGCTTTCATATCAAAGTCTAAACATTGATATTGATGCAATTGTTTTGCATTACATCATCTTACTCCTATTATAAAGAGAAAGTATTCTTGTGCAACATAAGCCATGCCACAGGAGATATGCTAATAATATATTACGAACAGTCACTCTACACTCACAGATGTCACACTGTGTTGCAAGTACGAAACAGTTTGAAATGTTGCATGTTTTTGAGCTGGACTGACAAATGCGTTCCAGTCTGCAAAGTTCCATAATAAGTAAAAAGAAAGTTCAATGACTTCCAGCTTTGCTTACTTGTAGGAGCTAAATTTTTGCCCCAAAAGAGTCTAACAACCTTAAACACAGGTCTATAGCAGCAACAAAATAATACATTGTTTTCTACATGGTGAACAGCAAATCATTCAACTTATGAACAACGTAAGGAGAGATCCACTACTGTGTGAGACATTGGCCTAGATTTTCCAGTAGCCACTATTTTAATGCTAATGGTAAACGATTTCAAATAAATTAATATATTAATGCCATTGTTCAAGTAATAATGATGAGTAAATCTAGCCATTCTCTTGGTCTCATTAGCAAGACTGGAACATTCACAATTTAAACATAATATAAGTTAAATAAGATGCAGAAACTTGCTAGTGAAAATAATACATGAATGGCAAATAAAATAAAGTTCCAAAGCAGTGATGGGCAACCTAGGCTGATAAGTGACCGTCCTACATTTTAGTGGGTCACAAGATTGAAATCGAGCATGTTCACTAAACAGGATTCTATGAATATGATTGAATACATTTCATGCATGCCAAGTATTTCATAACGAGCTATATAAAATGCTTAATCATTCATCCATATATTAATAGAACAGTCATCAGCGTCAAATTGTGAAAAAAAGAAATGTTTATGCTTTGATTGGATTGTATTCAAATGAACTCTGACAGTCAATGTTGTGCGAAGTCAGCACACACCTCATTCATATGCTTTTGCTTTATGTGCTTTTCATTTTAGTCATACCAGTAGAAAAAATCGGTGCAGACAGAAACCAGCAGAATGTGGCAACCTGCATGTGGACAACAGTCAACAAAATGCCTTGTGGACCACCCTTGGAACCCTGATGGGTCACATGTGGCTCTTGGACCACAGGTTGCACATCACAGTGCCAAGAGATGGTTACAATTGGTGCTCTTACATGATTTGTTGTCTTTACAAATGACCATGAAAAAATGAAGAAAAGTAATTCTATTTTAGCAGTTAAATAGAATTGCAATTGCATCAGTTAGCAACTAAGATTTTTTTCTCTGAGCAATTTGAAATAATAACCCGTGGAACCCAAGGCAACATGGCAAGTTGGGTCAATATACAACAATGCTGAATGTTAGCGCAAGTGGGTGAACACGATCACTACAGATTCAGAATCAGGTTCAACAGTGGTACAGCTTTATTTTTACATCGATGGAGGTGCAGTCAGGACTTACAAACCGAACTGTCCTGAAAGCAGTCTAAAGACCCGCCACAATGGGCTACAGTTATACCTGAACTTCGATGTATTATACAATTCAAATGCTAATGTTTTGTTTACAGTATTCGACTTTGACCATCCTGTTTTGATATCTTCAAGTATTGTAATGATGGTTTTAAGTGTATGTTAATCATTTCTGTCTGATGGGTTTATTAATGGTCTAGAATTTCCGGGGTTTGAACAATGGATGTTTAACTATTCTCAGGAAGTTTGTGGGGCCAGGGATGCTAATCAGTTATGCTAATCTTTAGGTGTCTCCATAGAGAGTGGCTTGGTTAGATCAGAGGTGCTGATTTGGTCAGATGGGGGTATATTTTTTAATTTAGTTCCTGTAGGTGCCATCCTGTCTGGTTCCCTTTGTGTGCTAGCCCTCATTTGCATTCTAAAAGCATGTCCTTGCCTGCTAGTCTGTATCTGTTCCCTTGTGACCTTTAGGGGGGAGGCTCTGAGTGCAACTTTAGTCTGCTTCCATATTGTATACTCAATTTCATAAAATTTGTTGTCCGATAACACTGAACATATGCTGAATTCATCCAAGAGACACTGACAAAATTTTCCTGCAGAATGCATCCGCTATAGGTCTGTATATAAATGCAAGTTATTGTTATAAAGGTAGCTATAGGTGGGAAGATTCTAATAATTCTAGTAGCCGTGTTATCAATACTGAAGACAGTTGCTCATGGTAAACTAAAAATAAGCAATATAAGCAGGGTCTAAATATACTATTCAAAGTAAGAATAGACAAGTAGGATGAAGATCAATGCAATATAGTATTGCTTCAACAGAGCATTTAACTCAGGGAATTTGTTGAGTGAGGGAGAAAGTGATGTCCAAGTCTTTTGCAAAACAAGAAGCAATTTAAGTGAAAGTGGAAGAGACAGTAAGAACTGGTGAATAATGACCGGACCCAGGGCACATCATTAACCAAGAGCTCAGCAGAGTCCTGAGCTCCAGCATCCCTTTTTGTGCCGAATCCCTTGGACGCCCTGTCTCCGCTTGCTGTGGAACATTAAGTGTGAGATGCTGCCAGTGAGTAACCCAAAAGCTTGCCTACTGCTCGTTCCCAACATCCTGTAAACGTACGCACTGGTGGAAAGTGCAGATGAAGCTATGCGCTTCTTCAATGCTGTTCTCTCGGATATTTCTCTCGGAGCTGCTCAGGTCTCTGATCTCTAGAGAATGTGGAATGGTTTGGGCTGGTCTGCTAATCGATCTGCAATGAAATGAATTAGTGCAGGAAAAGGAAACACTGATAGGAGAAGAATCATTCACGTGAAGCTTGCACTGTGACTGGGTGTGTTGAGAGTTCTCACTATGTCTTGCTCCCACCTCACCCTCCGCACAGATGCAGTCTTGCTCGACACTGGCCAGTTTGTTCCTTGAAGGGGTTACTCTGGCATCACTCTGGCTGGCTGTGCCCACTCACAACTATTGTGCACGGGTTTGAACTACAATGAGACATGGGGAGAGTGTTGGCAGCAGTCATATGGTACTGTTGTGTGACATAGGTGGGGAATGTGTGAGAGTCAGGATGTGAGGAGATGAGGAATTACTGGAGGGTAATGGAGAGGAATGGTCAGCATGGCAAGTGCAGGGGCCCCAAGATGGAGTGAGATCTCTGTGGAGGTGTGAAGGGTGTTTATGGGGTGCTGCGGGACATATGAGGAGGCAGACTTACTCTGGCTGCACAAAGAAAGTCATCTATCTTCTTACAGTAATGTCCCGTCCTCTTATGGAGCAAGCTGGTCACTATTCGTGGTCACAGCCTCCTAGACAGGGGTGGTGACATTACTTGCAGGACTAATACCCTGTAATATTGGTAGAAGGTTTCTGACCCCTGAGCCCCCATCTCGAAGCTTGCTGAGGGATCCCTCAATAAAATGTGGAGCAGCTTTTTTGGCAGCTATCTCCCTGATTGCATTTGGAACAAGTGCTGGGGAGCACACTGATTGCAACCATTAAGTTATATTTGGATGAACTCATCAGGGGAATGCTGCTTTGGGTCTGATGTAAAACTCATGGGAAAAAAAATTGATAAAAGAGGCTGCATATACATCAGCTTTTCCTGCTGATGGCACTGGGCAGCATTCTTTCCAGTTTTCTCGCTGGTACCAACACTTTGAAAAATGTTGGAAAATTCCACCCTAGGAATCACTGATCAACTTGCGGCATTGGGAGCAATAGTGCAGATTGCAAACAAAACCCAGATGTTTAACAAAAGAAGTTCATTTTAGACTAAATATTGTTCCATGTCTGAATAGAACCCTTATCAACACATCAGTCTATCCTGACAAGATTGCAAACTGACAAAGTTAGCATGTCAAGGAGAAGATGCACTAAATGATTTCATAGAATCCCTGCAGTTAAGAAGAAGGCCATCTGGCCCATTGAGTCTGCACCAACTCTCCAAAAGACCATACTTTACAGGCTTCAGGGAAGGAGGGGCAAATTCCACATGCTTAGTCGCCAAAGCTAGAATTGAACCTGGGTCTCTGGTACTGTAAGGCAGCAGTGCTAACCTATGTGCCACCTTACCTTCTCACATAGGCTAAGCTAGGCTTGAACTTTTGAAGCTGTGTTGACAGGGGATAAGTAACAAACATCATTAATTGAAAGAGAAAATGCTGGAAAATCTCAGCAGATTTGACAGTATCTGTAAAGAGAGAAAAGGGCTGACGTTTTGAGTCCAGGCAACCCTTTGACAAACTGTCGTCTGGACTCAAAACATCAGTTCCTTTCTCTCCTTACAGATGCTGCCAGACCTGCTGAAATTTTCCAGCATTTTCTCTTTTGGTTTCAGATTCCAGCATCCCTAATAATTTGCTTTTTATTATAAATTGAAAATTGGTGTGAGAGAATAATTCATTAGTCTATGATGAAATAAAGCTGTAGAAAGGGGAATATTTGTGTCCCTCTTCTGTTGTTTTCATTGTGCTGTGTCTTCAAAAGCCTATGTGAGTATTCTATGCTGGCTCCATCCCTTCCCAGCTTGTTCAGTGTTCTTCCTTTTGTAAGTCTTAGCTGAGTTAACATTAAGGAAGTTTGATTTAAGATATTGTGGATTCATATCACTTGTTTTGGCCTCATTTGTTTATTATTAAATAAATCCCAATCATTAATTCAACGTCAATGTTGTGGATTAAGAGTATTATCTTTGGAATCTTGTGATTTGGCTTTACCCAAACTGGAGAACCCTGGAGTTCCCATCAGAGACACCCAGGACCTTCTGCTGTGAGTTTAGCTATTTTAAATTTGAGAAAACCTACCCTTCCACCTTCTTCCTTTGAAGATGAAGTCAGCCTATCAACAGTCAATGCACTGGGAATGGACTTGTTGGAAACAGCAGCAAAGTCAGTACTCAAAGTTCCAGGTAAGGATGGGAATGAAGGTGACCAGGCAGAAGTGTGGGCAGCAGAGCAAAATTTGCAATGGCCACAGAGGGCAAGAGGGAAAGCAGCCCCAGAGAATGGGAGAAGAAATTGCCACAAAGCCATAGAGGGGACACAGCAACAGAGAGAGGTGAATGTGTGTGACAGAGAGAAAGAGGTGGACAAGTGAATATTTATGTGTCTTTGAGGGAGGGAGAGGTGGGAATGTGAGTATGTGTGCAAGAGAGGGAGACATGAATGTAAGGGGAAGAGTGTGAATGTGAATAAGAGAGGGAGTAGTGAGAGTATGACTGAAAGAGAGAAGTGAGAGCATGATATGAATTTGTGTGAGAAAAAGAGGTCAGAGCATGAAGGTGCGTGATAGATGAGAATATGAACGTCTGAGAGAGTTTAAAAATTTAAATGTCAGAGGATGTGAGAGAAAGAGAATGAATGTATGTGCATGCCTGATATAAGAATTCAGCTCTCCAACAACAGCATTCCTAGTTAAAATTAAATTGTGAGCAAAGGAAGCAGCAACATTCTTCCCATTAAAAATGACAGAAAGAAGGTAAGAATTAAGTGCAAAAACAGAAAATAGTGGAAAATCTCAGCAGATCTGACAGCATCTATGGAGGAAGAATAGAACCAACATTTTGAGTCCAGATGATCCTTTGTCAGAGCTGAGTTAAGTACTTTATCAAATAAGAGAACTTCTTAATTATAATAAATGTATACACATAACAGATAGAAAATAATTTTGTAAATTTGTTTTTGTATGTTTGTACCTATTGCACAAAACAATCAATTTTTGATAGCTTAAGTCTTCGACATAATCAGAATGTTTCTTATGGATTCCGTCAGTACTCTTGGGAATTCAAAATGGTTCTGCAGCTGTTATAATTAATTGTAGTACAAAAAGACTTGAGCCCAAGAAAGTTCTTTTGGAATATTAATAGTGATGTTATACAATGTTAAATAATCAGAGTTTTTAAAACATTCTTACAGAGTAAAAGGGAATACAGTGAGTCTATGTTACAACCAACTCCAAGTAATAATTAACCTCATGCTTCTGTTGATCAACTGCAATGCTGGGTAAAGACATCGTACTATAAAAGCAGAAAATGTTAAAAAAAAACTCAGCTGGTCTGGCAGCATCTATGAAGAAAGAAACAAGAATTAATGCCTCATATCCACATGACTTTTTCGCATGAAGTTGGATTGCAAGTTTGTGAAAATAAATGTTTTCTAGATTCCACATGGGAATGTGGTACAGAATTAAAATCTTTTTCTTTATCTAGGTGTCTGAATTTTATACTATAGGCAGTGTTCTCACCCCCAGTTATAAAAGCCAGGTGTTGAGTCCAACTTTACATGGCTCAATTGCCCCAGAACCTAACTCTCGTCTGGCCTTTAATTGGTTTGAGGCCATTAGAGAGGGACCTGCTTCTGAAAGTTGCCAGCTAATCAAATGACCAGCAACACTCTGATTCCAGCAGTGCCAACAGATATGATGGCTAGTGTTGGGACTACAGTCAATCCCTTGAAGAAGAAGAATTATGGAGCCCAGGCAAAGATAATTCTAAGGTTTTATCAGAGCAAGGCCTGGCAAGATGGGTAAGGGGGAGATGAAATGTGGGGCAAGGAGAATATCTACTGGGAGGGTGGGGCTTGACGTACAGAGTGGCCCAAAAAAGAGGCCACCCAAATCTAGTCCAGCCACCATTCCACTTTCACCTGGTGGTCTGGGTACTTGCTGCTAGCTTCCCTTATGCAGGGGCAGGAGGAGGCTCAAAATGGCCATTAATTAACAACTTACATACTTCATTTTATAAACGGGCAAGCATTTCATCCAACAACACCCCATTGCTAGTAAAATTACTCAGGTGAAAGTGGGTAGGCAGTTGCCGCGTTATTGAATAATGGTAAATCAGTGACTGCACAACAAATAGCTGAAAGAATGTAAAGGTAACTTGATCTACATTCATCAGAGATTCCTGGAACTGCCAATTGTTTCCTTTTGTTTTTGAGGGATCTGTGCAAATGTTATTCCATCTGTTGACATTGAGAAGCCATAAAGAGAAGTGGCCAGCATTCAGAATCATAGACTAGAGATCAAGAATAGGCATCATCTGACAGGTGGTAGCATAATAATCCCTAAATGTAACAGTGTCAGGCATAGCATGCAGATGAAGCTAGAATTACATTTCTTCCAGGGAAGGTTAAAGCATAAGTTGACACAGAATTATGGTTGCCAGAACATTAGCAAGGTAGGAATTCTGAATGAGTGTATATTAATGTATAACAAATCGGAAACAACAGTGTGTAGAAACTGTGGGCTTTTCATTTTTCTGTGAAGGATATGAGTTATACAAGTGTTTGCTGATGTGCATGTCTGACTGCAAATGGTGCGTATTTGATGTTAAAATTGAGACTATTACAATTGATACTTTAAACTGGAGCGTACATAAAATAAAATAATCCCAATGCTCCCTTCTTCTGGAAGGACCTATGATTGACTATGTAGTTACATGTAGATTTACATTAAACATTTCTCTATATTTTTTCCACCTATAATATTGATTTTTATCTTGCAATGTTGAGAGAAATGGTACAGGATTTCACTAAGCACAATTGAGGTAGAAATATGATTTAAATATGATTTAAATAAATACACATATAATTTAAATATGCATTGAATTTTACCAGTGTGGGGTGGATGTCTCTCATACCCTCATCCCCCAAAAAAGGAAAGTCGATGCCATATTGACCAATGGTCAACAAACCCACATCACAGCAATAAGCCCAGGCTTGTCCTCAAGAGCTGCCAGCCAATCAGTGCCAGAACTTTTTAGTACAGGCTGCTGGATCTGCAAGCAGGCCCACATGGAAAAGCGATGGCATCTGGAGTGAGGAAAATCCTTGCACAAGTGTTTTCGATGGGTCCTCTTGATATTTCCTTTTTGCAAGCCTTCTTGTTATGCTCAACAGTTCTTCTTGTCAAGAAGACTAGTCACTTTTGACCGGTCTCTTTAACAGATGGTTTTGTCAGTTTTGACAATTGATTCTGACAGGTGTGTTGGAAGTTTGAATGAACTAGACGCTACAGTTATGAACTTCTGAATGTTTTCTGCATATTTATACCTACTTCGAACAATTACAAAGGGCACTAGACCTACCCCAATGGACACCTGAATTTCACCTAAAGACACTTCACCCCTCCCAAAATTGTTCTGGGACCAGATCCAAAGGGATATCTTACCTCTCCAAATGGGTTCCCTGCCAATACAAATGTATTTGTAAAGTTCAAACTTGCTCTTACCAGTCTAATCTACACACACATGGGTTTCACATTCCAAAGTTACCAAAATCCCACTTAAGTGGAAGCACTTAAGTAGGAGCAGCTGACCCAGCTGCTCCATAACATGCAAATATATGAAAAGTTTCCCAGCCTCTTTCCCACCTCAGAAATGGGAATTCCCATCTTTGGAGGCAGGGTTACAGTTTTCAGTCACTTCCACTATGACAGAGAGACTTTCCATTGTGGTGAAAATCTGGGCCAAAGAGTTAGCATGGTGCAGGATGACCCACCAGGGGGAGATGTTTTTGTTGGAGCTTATTATCAGAAACCCAGTAGCCCCAGGATTTGTGAAATGACATAGATGCTAGCCTTTCTAATACAATGTTGTCACCTTCCTTCATGTTAAATGGGGATTTTAATGCTCCCAGTATTAGAATCAAAATAGTCTTCAAAGTACAACAAATGCACTGAATAAATGTAATTAATTTACAGTAATAAATGTAATAAATGACTGCTTATTATTGCAACTAGTCGCCACTGATTTTTAATGACGTTCACGTGAGTGCACACAGCAATGCATAGAGTGCAGGAGATTCATTTTGAAATTCCTGCTGAAAAATCCAGCAGGATTTATTCCGGTTTTTATGCAAATTTGACAAGTAGAATATTTGGGGGAGGATCCCACTCCTAGTATTTGAGCAATCATACAAAAACATGCCTAATCTTATAAATACAAGAAAAGGTGTTGAGAAACTGCTCCATAACACTGTTCCATCTAAAACCTGTGGTTCTGATGACATCTCAAATTATGCATTTAAACCTGCACCAAGGGAGTTTGCACCTATATTACTGTACATTTTTCGACAATCCATAAACATCGGAGAATTATATATCAACTGGTTTGTCTCTCCAAATTACAAGAAAGGGCTCCCTACCAATCCAGCAAATCATCAACTCATTTCTCTTTATAATGTTTGCTGAACACATTATTGATAGTCAACTAATGAGACATTTTGAAGGGCAGAATAGCCTATTGACAAACAGGAGGCTTTCCATAAAAGCAGATCAACAAAATCACAACTTATCCTTAACATCCAGAATCTGATCTATAACTTGGACAATTGCATCACTACAGATTTTTGATTTTTCTAATCCTTTTGAACATGTAATACAGACAAAGCTACTGAACAAATTAAATCATTATCGAGGAAATACTATGAAATGGTTAAGAACGTTTTTTGCCTGACAGCAAGAAAAATCACAGTGAATGGGGAAGCTGCAAACTGAAAACACTTTTAAATGGCATTCCTAAGTTGCCAATCTGGGCTCACATTCTCCTCTTTTATGAATGAATCCAAGGTAGATTACCAAGCCAGATCAAGACCTTTGCATATTACTGCATAGTCTACAGAACCATTACTGAAATAGCAAATGAGGTAAGCTTCCTGGAAGATCTCAGTAATACAGTCAAATGGATCAATATATAGGGAATAAAATTCATTGTGAAGGAATGCAGCATCATGTGAATCTACAATACCTGATGCCCATCAGTAGCCAAGTACATAATGTATGATTCCAATCTTGCAGTTAATAAAGAATGCCATGACCTAGGCATCCGCATCCAAAATAATTTAAAGTGGAAAGTACAAAGTCAATAAGTGTTTTTCAAGGCCTCCAAAGTGCTTTGGTTCATGAAATGAAACTTCCACCACTCTTTAACTACAGTGAAAGAAATGCTGTGCCAAACATTAGCTAGGCCAGACCTTGCACAGAGGGTAGCCACATGGGTTACATATACTGCTGAAAACATTACCCTCTTTGAGAAAGTTCAATTCCTGCAGTTTGCTTTGTTACAAGCAATTACTCATGAGATACCAGTGTCTCCTCGTTGTCACATGGCTGGGCTAGCACAATCTCTGCAACTGAAGAAAGGTCCATATGTAGATGTTCGCTGTAAAATTCTGAATGGATGATTAAATATTTCTAAATAGTGCATCAAGTCCAAAAGTGACTTAACCAAATTGTTCACAACTGATAGACGCAATTGTACAACTCAGTGTGCTTCCTTTGCTAACTCATTTTCCCCAGAATTAAGGATAGAATAACCTGTCACAAACTTTAATCTCCACGCTCTCTAAGAACTCATTTATGGAAAATCTGTTGACCTTTTAAAAATTAATGCAACATTGACAGCAATTACTGTGTATCTCTTATGAAAATTCGTTAGTGGTAATTTGTGGAGTGAAATCTTACCATGTACCAAGTATACAGACTTCAGGAACATCGGCATAAAATAAGCCACAGGGAGTGTGATAACTCAAGCCTGAATTCTGCCTCCAGATTGAGCTGGAAAATGTATATATGCAGACATTGAAGATGGAAGAAAAAGGATCTATCCTTCTAGTGGAAAGGGTGAGCTAAAGATGAAACTAAAAAGCAAAAGTCAGGGGATCTGAACTTTATTATTGGTTTACTGTAAAAGAGACTGAAAGTGATACACTGAAAAATTGAGCAAAAGAGGTATCTAAAATACTTTCAAAAGTCACCCTCTGGACAATAATAAAATTAAAGATAATGCTGGAGATAGTGACTGATGTCATGGTTCACGTAATTCAATGAAGACAATCAGACAGAGCAGAAGTGCAAGGCCAATTTTTCAGTTGTTCAGTAAAAGTTCTGACAATAAGAAACAAAATTCTGGCAGGACAAAAGAGCAATTTTAGAAACCCCATGGAATGACCCACAATGTTAGACAAATATTCACTTGCTGCAAATAAGTTATATATGAGAGGTTGTGTATTAACTGGCTGAAGAAGTAGGAAAGTGGGCCACATGATTGTCCTCAGACAACTTCACACAGTAATAGAAGTCCTGGTCATCCTGGCGAAATGGTTCTGACACAGAAGCAAGAATCTCCTAAGAGAATATTCAAATAACTCCTAATAACAAGAATGCAGATGCCCTATCACATGCATGTTATTCTGAGAAAGGGTAGGACAAATTGATGACCAAAACAGAGACCTTTATGTGGAGACAGAACAGATGACAGAAGTTTTAAACGAGTAACTTGCATTTGTTTCCTCTAAAGAAGATGTTACCAATGTCAAAGTGAAGGAGTTAGTAGATAAAGTGGATAAAATAAAAATAGGAGTTACTTAAAATATTGGCTACAGATGGAATATTGTATGCTGTTCTAGTCACCACATTATCGGAAGGATGTGATTGCACTGGAGACTCTGCACAGCAGATTCACCAGCATGTTGCCTTGGATGGAAAGTCTTAGGTATGAGGAGAGTTTGGGTAGGCTGGCTTTGTTTTCTCTGGAGCAGAGGAAGCTATTAGGGTCTTGGATGGAAGTATACAAACTATGAGAGGCATGGGGCAAAGTCTTTCTGGCCATTCTCACACTGCTGCCATTGCAAGCAAGAACTGAGAATTTAGTGCTTAACCAGATCTCCATTCACCACAGCGGGACAAGAAAATCCCACTAGTGCAAACAGCCAGAAGGCTTCCTTTGCATAGGGTAGATGGCAGAGGTGTTAAAACCAGAGGTTTAAGATGAGCAGAAAGAGGTTTGGAGAGGATATTGAGGAAAAATCTTTTTACCCAAAGGGTGGTGAAATTATGCAACATATTGCCTGAGAAGGTGTTGGAGGTAGGTGAGAAGCATCTGAATGAACACTGAAATACCCAGGGGATAGTAGGCTACGGTGCAAGTGCTGGTAAATGGGATTAGTATAGTATTAGTATTAGTATTTGATGGTTGGTATAGACATCAAGGGCCTCTTTCTGTGTTTTGTGACTCTATGGCTCAATTGGAGATATTCAAATAGAAAAGTCACCCTTGGTGAATATAATGTATTCTAAATTGCTGAGGAAATATGGGTGGAGATGGCAGAGATAACAGGCATATTCTCACAGTCCCTCCATTGGATTTGGGATTGTACTCTCTGTTCAAAAAGGAAAAGGATAACCCCAGCAATCAAAGCCCAGTTCTATGTATAATCCACAAATATAAATCACTCACAAAGAGTCATTTATATTCAAGTGACGATTAAAGCCACTAACAAGACAAAAAGTTTAATTTTCTTCAATAATAGCTCTAAGTTTTTGCCTTACCTGCTTTAGTGTATTCATTTATCTTCTGAATATGCCACTAGATGGTGCACATTGTAAAAATAAGTCATTTCATTATCTATGCAATTATTATGCCTCTATAAAACTAGAAATTTCATACATGATCCAGATTTCTAGATCAAGGTGACTTATGTCTAGCACATTTAACCTTGTAAAACATCCCAAGGCGCTTAACAGGAGCAACTTTGACACTGAGCCACGTTAATACTATGTTCTATAAGGGCATTCAAATGGTCAGTGGATAGGCATATGGATAGCATTGGAATAGTTTAGGTTAGAGGATCATAAGATTGATTCTGTTGGTCAGCGCAACATCGAGGGCCGAAGGGCCTGTACTGCGCTGTAATGTTCTATGTTCTATGTTCTAATATGGATGATCAAAAACTTGGTCAAAGTTTGCTACTTTTTAAAGAATTACCTAAAAGCTCATGAGGAGTAGCTTATTCATTCTTTTGAATGTTTTCCACTGTACAAGTAGATCATGTTGATCCATACTTTATCATCTACCTGCCTTAAATTGTAATCCTCAACCTTGTCTAATAAAAACCTGTCAATCTCAGTTTTGACATTTTCACTTGGCCAAGTTTCAACAGCTATTGAGGCAGTCAGTCCCAACTTTGCACCACATTGCAGAAAAAAGATCTAGTTTAAGTTTAGTCTCAGTTAAGGCTATGTTCCTTGTTCTTAACTGCACCACAGACAAGGTTTCTCTCTATCTATCCTATCAAATCCTTTTACCATCTCAAATACTTCATTTAATTCAACTCGTAATCTTTCATATTCAAAGGGATATACACCTAGATGAAATAATAAAATCTTAGTACACCGGACTGAAAGTGCAGGAAGCATCAGATTAAATTGTAATATTCCCATATTGAGCCTCTTGATAGTCATTCTGAATGTTTATACAATTAATTGATATTATAATAGAAATGACTATTGTAGAAGAATGTCCCAGCCATGGGAACGATCTTTCTCAGATAAAGAGAACAAGAACAAAAATTTGATTGGGTGATAAAGGAAACTAAAGAAAAAAATGTGAGACGAGTATCAAAACAATTGAACAGAATTTAATGTTCAACGTTTTCCTTTTCTTTCCTTCTGATAGTTTCAAAATGAGAAGATGTGCAAGGCACATAGAATCATAGAACAGAATCATAGAATTCCTATAGTGCAGAAGGAGATCATTTGGCCCATTGGGTCTACATAGACTCATCAACAGAGCATCTTACCCAGGCTCATCCCTGCCCTATTTCTGTAACCCCACACATTCATCCCACTAACCTACATAGCTTTGGACACTAAGGGATAATTTAATATGGCCAATCCACATAACCAGCACATCTTTGGACTGTGGGAGGAAGCTGGGAGCACCCAGGGGAAACCCTGGCAGACACAGGGAGAACGTGCAAACTCCATACAGGCTGGAATTGAACCTGGGTCTCTGGTACTGTGAGACAGCAGTGCTGACCTTACTGCCATTGGGCCACACCTTTCAACATGACTGTACATTCAGTTGAATTACAAATTCTGTGATACATCATAAATTAGCCCAAGTTGTTTGATTGTGTGATTTTCTCATCCCCTCTCTGAAGTAGCTCCAACACTTTGTGCAGCACTCGTAATAAAGAAGTTAGATTCATAAACTTGCTACCTTTCCATTGCATAGCACAGAACACTGGCTCTTTGTAATGAAAGCTGACTATTCATCCCTTGCACTTAACTCAGAAAAATGTGGTACATCAAACACCATGAGTAAGAAACTATGGTTTTGTAATTTACATAAATGGGCATAATGACAGAGTGACAGATTACTACCCAAATCTCAGATACAGAATAATCTATGGTAATGTAATGTGGCACACTTTAGACTTTGGCAGGAATACAAAGGGTATTTATTATTAAGGAAAAATTGTAGAGGGGCCCATAACTCACCAGCTGCCCCGTCCCTACATGGCTTCTGATGTTTTTTACCCAAGATAGGACTCCACTGCCATTATCTACTCTCAATCCCATTGGCCTCTCAAGCCAGGTTACCTTGTTCAGGTGTGCTGTCTTTAAAAGGACAATCACCATATCCCTCCCCCTTTAACTCCTTTATACAATCTTCAATAACTGAGTGACTCAGTCCTAAGCTCTAACAAAACATTGTACACAAATTGGATAATTATACATTGAGTCTTTGAGGGTTTTTTTCTGTTTCTTGTAGAAATGTGTAATTCCGTAGTTTGAGATACTCTGCCACTGGATCGATATTAACAGGAACTGCACCACTTCTGGCATAAGTTCATTATTACTTACTTCCTCTGAGACATCAGGTATGCCTATAATAGGGCAGTCTGGTACTTCAGTGCCTACGGGTTTGAAAAAGTTTCTTGTTAGCTCATTGCTAAGATCTTGAGGCTTGTATGTTTTTAAACATAAATACCTTTATTGGTAGGCTTTAACGATATACAATTACAAATATAGTCCTGCGTGGAACTCTTCCATGCAGGCTTGCTGCTGTACCATTTGCTAGACAATTTCAACAGTTTTGTTCTGGAATGTAATCTCAGTTTCTTTCTCTGACTGAGTTGCTGACTCTGCTGTCAATTTCAATGTTTTTATATCTTCAGTTAATTTCTCATTGCCAAGCACCCTTCTTCAAGGTCTTACACTTTTGCTTCAATTCTTTACCCAACTTGTTCTTGTTTTCTAGTTGCTTTCTTATGGAGTTTAACTTATTCAATTTTGTCTCAGTAAGTTCTTTTTAAGACAATTTTGTAACATTTTTTAGTTTGCTGTCAGTTATTTTATCTTGTTGTTTTAATGTCTCCTCTAGAGCTTTAATTCTTTGTGCTAATTCCTCTTTATGTTCAATAGTTCCTAGTTTAATTTGATCCCTGTTTTCTTCTGAGGAGAATCCACCATGTTCTTACTGGACATGTACATTTCACAGATGAAATCTTCATTTCTACTTGTCTTAACTTCAGCTAAACCCATTTTGGCTTCATTGTTGATTGGATCTGACTTCAATAAAGTGTTGACTTGTTTCCATTCTGCAATTCTCTTGTTGTCCTTCGTTTGGTCATTTAGTGTCTTTCGTTGTTCTCCTTCCAGGGACTTTCATTGTTGCCTTTCTTTTGGGGTCTTTCATTATCTACCTGGGGATTTTCCGTGCCTTCTTTCTAGAGCTTTTCAATGCCTTCCTTCCAGCATCTTGTGTTGCCTCTTCTTTGAGATCTTCATTTTTTCCTCTGAAGTCTCACATTGCCTCTTCCCTAAAGTGTGATTGCCTTTGAAGTCTTGCATTGTCTCTTTCCTGACATCTTAATATTTTATGGATTTTTTTGGAAAGTTGCTCTCTATCTGGGGTCTTCTCCAGTTTCCCTGTCTATTTCCCTGTGTTTCTTCTTTTGATTGTTGCATTAAATGCATTACTTTTTTTAAGATGGTCAAGTTTTTAAGAAAACTGTCAGAAGCTGCCGGTTCTTCCCAGACTTTTGAAGCTTTGGGGGAGCTGGGTGTTCTTCTTTTGAACCTTATTTTTGAGCTTTTAAAACTTAATTTCTCCACAGATGAAAGGCTGCCAACAATCCTTGCAGCTTTCTTTCTCACCTTTAGCTGCCTAAAGCGATCATTTTTTTCCCTGGCTTTTGATATGCCCATTTTTTAAAAATGATTTCCAGCAAGATCCTGTGCTCAAGATCCAAAGGACTGTTTTTAAAACTTTGTATTTCTTTTCTTTTAAACAGCCAGAGATTCTCTTTTTTTTAAAAAAAGTCATAGAACAGAATCATTAAATTCTTACAGGGCAGAAGGATTGTTTGCCCCATTGAGCCTGCACTGACAACAGTCCCATTCATGCCTGATCCCCATAACCTAACATATTAAAACTTTAAAACTTTAACTTTAAAACTTCACTGCTTGCAATCTCTCAGTGCAGGGACAAATACCTGGATACCAACCCCCAAACCCCACCTCCTGCTTCCGTAGGCTTTGCACTTGCAATGGCCCTTTGTCCTTTTTTTTAAAACACAAGTTCCATGTTTCCTTAATCATTAAATCACAGCTCTTGCTTCCGAGGGTTATTTTCTCTTCATTGTTTTTCTACATATTTCTAAAATTCTGATAGTACTGGCAAATAAAGGTTTTCTCTGCAACTGTCCCTCAGGATACAAAGAACAAAGAACAAAGAGCAACACAGCACAGGAAACAGGCCCTTCGGCCCAACGAGCCCACGCCGCCGTCCTAACGTCTTAATGACATATCCATGACTTTAGGCTATGCCTATTGTGGAAGATTCCCATATAAGGACCAATATAGGGACAATTTGTTACCCAATCAGCCTAAGAGCACATTTTTGGGATGTGGGAGGAAACCGGAGCACCCGGAGAAAACCCACGCAACCCCGGGGAGAACGCGCAAACTCCCGCAGACACAGGCCCAAATCCATGTGTCTGCACAGCAACAGCGATAGTCTCTGAGCTGTCATGTTGCCCATCAGATGGTCCAGTTTAAGCATACACTAATGACTTGAAGCACTAGGTCACTCCTGAAGCAACATCCAAGAGCAGCCCTTGCACAACCTGCTGAATGCATGCACCTTGTTGGTCAACAAGGTGGACCGAATTGCCTGTGGAAACAAATAAGATATTTAGACTGGCAACATCTTAACATCTCACTACTCACATGTCTCAGGCTGCAGGCAGTATCATCATAATCCATTTTATACTTATGACCAATGTAACAATGTTCACTCCAGATTTTGTTAGGGACACAAAGGATATTTATTGCTAAAGAAATCTGTGCAGAGGCTCACAGCCTCATGGCTGCCCTGGAGCAGCCGACTGGTTTCCCAAATCCTACATGGTTCTACATGACTTCTAGATATCTTCTGCCCAAGATAGGGTGATTATGCATTTTCAGTCCTAATTGCTCCCTCAAGCCAGATGATCTTCTTTTGCTGAACTGCCCTTAAAGGGACAATCACCACAAATAATGAAGAGTTTGTAAAATAAAATTAAACAAAGTAACAGATAAAACGTTACCTGCAGAATGAAATATCTCAGTATATCCCTCTAGTATGCCAGAACTTTAAGTGATTCTGCAATGTTTTCATTAAAATATGAACACACAATCATATTGGCCACACTGTCCAAGCAGCTTTGCTCAGCTCAGGACATGTAACTGAATCTGCACACAACAAGGAGATACATCCCACACGCCCACTCTGAAGCAGATCTTCTTAGCAGTGGTTATTTGACCTATCTATCACACTTGAAAATAGGCTTCTCATAAAAAGCTCTGGTTTAGGTTTTTATGTAGGCGTATATATAGTGCTGTTCTATCTGTTAAACAAAAATCGCAAACTGCAGAAAATTTACTGGTGTATGGATGAGTCATTCCTCAGTTTCAGTTTGTGTAAGTGTGATGCAAATCTTGATGTGATCCATTAACAGCTTCCTTGCCCATGTCAGCGAGCTGTCATAGCTGAGAATGACGGTCTGAACAATTAATCTTGGTTAAATAACAAACAACAATTTTGCTTTTATTAAATTGCAAGAACCCTGCCAGTAGCCTAGATTCTTTCCTCAGGCCCAGAATCTTTATATACCAATTTAAACATTATGAACCTTTTGATATTTGCCCAGGAACTTACATCAAAATGTTCTAATAATGCAAAATATTAATTTAAGTCAAAAAGCGTTCATGTCCAGGAATTGTTTCTTTCTAATGAACACATGTGAAAAATGGTCTTATAACCAACAAGACATTGCTGTCAATTGATAACAAATACAATAGTCAAACAAGGATTACTTACAAGTAATTTCCTGACTCTGCTAAAAATCACAGGACTCCTATGCAAGCTGACAAGTTCCTGATCTCATCTACAATTAATAGGGGAAGGAAACTCCATGAATAACCTCAAGTTCAGCTGTGCTGGAACATAACATTACTGCAAGAAATGAGACTTCCAGTGCCAAAAGTGTTAGTGCAACTCTGCCTGCTTTTGAGTTACTCAGAAACATCAATGCCAATGTCCAATCAATTTAGTTCGATCCATGTAATATTAAGAAATATGTGACTCCCCAAAGGTAACCATCTTGGCTGTAGTGCTGTAGACCAGTAATGGCCCATTTCTGGTTATTTAGTGGAGCTATCATATTGATAAGTGAGAAAAAATCCAGATATGTCTTATTCATTGGAGAAACAAACATGTCTGATTGCTGGCCACTTAAATTCCTATTGCTTTGATTTATTATTGTCAAATATATTCGTATACAGTAAAAGTATTGTTTCTTGTGTTCTATACAAAACATACCCTACACAGAGAAGGAAAATAAAGAGTATAGAATGTAATGTTAGACTCATTGCTAAGGTGTAGAGAATGATCAACTTAATGCACAGTAGGTCCGTTCAAAAGTCTGATGGCAGCAGAGAAGAAGCTGTTCTTGAGTTGGTTGATATGTGTCCTCAGACTTTTGTATCTTTTTCCCCCGATAGAAGAAGTGGAAATGAGTATATCTGGGGTGTGTGTAGTCCTTAATTACACTGGCTGCTTTTCCCAAGACAGTGGGAAGTGTAGACAATGTCGATGGGTGGAAGGCTGATTTGAGTGATGGACTGGATTTCATTCATATCCCTTTGTAGCTTCTTGCAATCTTGAACAGAAGGAGTTCAGGCTGCGATCCAACAAAAAGAATGCTTTCTATGGTACGTTTGTAAAAGTTGGTGAGAATTGTAGCAAACATGCCAAATTTCCTTAGCCTTCTGAGAAAGTAGAGGTGTTTGGAGGGCTTACTTAACAATAGCATCAGCATGGAGGGGCCAGGACAGGTTGTTGGTGATCTGGACACCTAAAAACTTGAAGCTTTAGATGATTTCTACTTCGTCCCATCGATGTAGACAGAGGCACGTTCTCCACTATGTTTCCTGAAGTTAATGACTGTCTCCTTTGTTTTGTTGAGATTGAGGAAGAGATTATTGTCATTGCACCAGTTCACGAGATTCTCTGTCTCTTTCCTGTACTCCATCTCATTATTGTTTGAAATTCGACCCACGACAATGGTGTCATCAGCAAGCTTGAAAATCGAGTTAGAGGGGAATTTGGCTATACAGTCACAGGCCAATCATTAGAGAAGAAATTAATACAGTAATCAATAATACCATCAAGGAACCTGCCTGCTAATACTTAGGCCAAAATCTTTCATTCTGCAGTCTAAATTCACCGGCGGACGCAGAAGCGGGAGTGATTTTTATTGTGACCACCTGTAATCTTGTGCTGTCCAGCTCATTGTGTATTCATTTTTGAGCAAAAACTCATTGCCGGGGAGGCAGCAAGTCACAATCCCTGCTGTTACTTCATGGGAGTTGAAGACTTGGTTGCCATATTGAAAGGGTCCCAGAGAACCGGCTATATCCCTTCCACCTTTGTCTAGCCACTGTCCCACCCTTCCTTACTCATCCTCCATGCAACTTGCACTGCCACCACCCAATCTCAAGCATGGGCTGCTAATACAGACATTTTCCAAAGAATATAATGCAGCAGTAACTCACTGGTAATCCTGGATGAAGTCTATCTTGCCAGTCACAAGCCACTTCTGTGCAGTCATGAATGTGGATGTTGTCATTTCTCTCTGGTGCGGAACTTGATTCTGGTAAGGTGACCTTTTAATGAGTATGCACAGTATGCTAACGCGTGCAAAAGGACTTTCGACGTTGTTCATTGGGAAGGTCAATCCATCTTTAATCCGCCTTTAAAATCCTGACAACGTCACAGCTAGAGTTTATCCTGCTGTCAAGAAATTGAGTTTTGGCCTGTAGCCAAAACAAGCTCTTCTGCCTGCCAAGCTTTCAGCTGTTGGCAGAACTAGAAGGTTTTGCCCGTAGTTTGGATTCTGCTAGAACTATTCAGTTCTTGCCTGCATTAACAGTTTCAGTCCAGGTATGGGTTCAGAAGTCTGAGAAGAGGTGCTCTCAATGTCCTTTTTCCCAAGTATGATAAGAAGCCATGGAATATTGAATATTTTTAAGGCAAAAGTCGATTGATTTTTGACTAACAAGAGAGTCAAGAGTTATCATGGATAGAGACAGGGAAGTGAAGTTGAAGCCATTATCAAAGCAGCCATGATCTTACTGAATGGTGGAGCAGACTCAAGAGTCAGGAGGTGGTGGCATAGAGATATTGTAACTGGACTAGCAATCTGGAAACATAGGGTAAATTGTGATGATACTGTGCTATTTTGATATATTTTATGCTTTATATATGACTGGTGTAAGAGGAGTTTTTGTTACAAGAGTAAACTTGTCTCAGGAAAAATACAACTCAAATATTGTGAATTCTGGATAATAACTTATGCAGGAAAATAACTAAGAGAGTGATATTTTGTAGAATTAGTGGACCTTTAATTTACTAAAGTTCTCCTGGCATTTTAGACTAGATATGCAGAGTCATATGAATTTTTGATTAGGCTGATTGAGAGTCATATGGTTAATAGGTGGAGCTAAGCTTGCAGGAAAGAACAATTCCATTTTTATTTTAAAAACCAAGAACTGTTGCTACTTGGAGTTGGTAGAAGGAAAAAAGTATCTCTCTGTTTCTCTCTCTCCAAATGCTTTCCTAGACTATTAACCTGAGTCAAAGCAGGTATACCTGTGTTTTGCTAACTAATTTTAAAAAGGGACTAACATAGATAAGAGAATCATTGCTTGATTGGAACTAATAGTGATTGATTAGCAATTCAGAATTGTATCTTGTCATGTTTAAATATTTTGTTCCATTGTTAAAAGTTAAGTTAATTCATTTATTATAGTTAAATTGTGTTGTTAAATAAAGTTTGTTTTGATAAAATCTCCCTAGTTTGTCAGTAGAATCATGCCAGAAGTGTATCATCCTATTCTCATATTTATATCAAAATAGAAAATTGTTCGGGTCTAGTCTGGCTTCCTAATATACCTTGGAGTTTCTGATCTGGTATCCTAACATAATGCTCTGGGAACCCGGCTTTGAAATCTTTCATCACATATGGTGAAATTTGAAGTCAGTAAAAAAATCTGGATTGAAAGTCTAATGATAACCATAAACAATCATCAATTGTCATAAAAACCGATCTGGTTCACTAATATCCTTTAGGGATGGAAATTTGACATCCATACCTAGTCTGGCTTACATGTGATTCCAGATGTAGAGATGCCGGCGTTGGACTGGGGTAGTAAGAACTCAGTAAGAATCTGCAGATAGTGTGACATGAAGTTACAGATAGTGTGACATGAAGCCAAGATCAATCACCAGGCAAAACAGTTCCCTTCCTGTGGGCGAACACTTCAGCAGTCACGGGCATTCGGCCTCCGACCTTCGGGTAAATGTTCTTCAAGGGGGCCTTCATGACACACGACAGCGCAGAGTCGCTGAGCAGAGACTGATAGCCAAGTTCCGCACACGAGGACGGTCTTAATAGGGATCTTGGCTTCATGTCACACTATCTGTAACCCCCCGTAACTTGCCTGGGTTAGCAAAAAAACCTCACTTACTGTGCTGTCTGGACAAAATACACAATTCTCTAACCAATGCTCAGGATTCCCTTCACACACATTGTTAGCCACTTTAACAGTTGAATAGCAGGTTAGATGTAAGGATTCGCATTCTAATTAGCAATCTGTGACTGTCTGTGCTGATGTGTGCTATTGCAGACCAGAACACTGCTTTTGCCTGATGAAGATGAAAAGGTCGAAAGCTCACAAATTTACTATCAAATAAATCTGTTGGATTTAAAATTGGTGTTGCTAGATTCTTACTGAGTGATTCTAGATCCACAGCAACATGGTTGACCCATAAATGCCATTTGAAATGCATAGCAAGCCACTCAGTTAAAGGGCAATTAGAGATGGGAAATAAATGCTAGCCCAGTCAGTAATGCCCACATTCCATGAAAGAATAAAAAAGATTGATCGGTCTACTCCTGCTCCTAGTTTGTATGTTCATTTAACAAAACTTAGGCCAATGAGGATCGGGGGGATTGGAGTCAAGCATGATGCAAAGGAAGAGGGCCGTGAGCATTGGAACTTGTTAATTATAATCTTCAGGCACTCCTACGGGTGTTTCTCTGGCCAACACCTTTGACTGTACTGATTAACTAATGGCTGCCCTTTTAACATAACTTGGAGCTGTGCACAGAAAATTCAACTGAATTCTGCATATGACAAGAATTTACAACGTTGATCACCATTTCAACTCCTCCAATGATAAATTGACCCAAGCCAGTTGCAATCTTGGACTGACAAATGGCCAGTAATGTTTACCAGCCATATAATTTTCAGACAATGACCATTTCCAACGTATAAAAAGGATAGATAGTGTTTGGGAAACTGAGCAGGTTTGTGGAGAACGCATGGTTGCTGAGTGAAATATCACAAGATGAAATAATGATGTTGGATTGCCCAAATGCCATTTTACAGATGATTAGAACCTCTGTGCGCCTGCACAGAGTAAAATTCTGACCAAGGAGATGTCCCAGGGATGTGTTGCTGAAGTGGGGAGCTGCATATATTCCATCATCCCATTAGTGAAGGGCTCTCTGGGTGCCTTTTACACATGATGGTCGGAATTTACCATCTCGCCCATCCCAGAATCAGAGCCGGCAAGGCTCACAGAACAGCATTCTCCATTGGCCTTGGGTGGGATTTTATGAGCCGCTGGCAGGCAAGGTCATAAAATATTGGCAGATGTCCAGACATGACAGCAAGATGGATGACTTCCTGCCCCTTCTACCATGACACTCAACATGGGATGCAAGCATACATGAGACAAACTCGCTGCAATGATAAAGCCCACCTGCTTTGTGGTGATAATCACTCCAAGTTTCTCATTCTATCACAGAAAGTATAATGGGAGTATAGAATGCCTTCCGTGGATTATTTTTGTCTATACCCTTGGCACTGAGTAAACTGATTGTAACATTATTCTACATTCCATGAACAATGTCTCATACTGTTAATTATTCATCTGGAGGTGCCAGAAACATGTTCAAGCATTGACAGTGTTTTAAATGCTGGCTTGACTTCAGAACACCTCATTGCACTAAGGACACATCATTTCCTTAGGTGTGTCAATTACACCCTGAAACAAAATCTTTGTCAAATGGCTGTAGCTCCAGAACTTAATGTGTGCTTTTTATCCTGGATGATAGAAATAAGCAAAAGATTGCATAAATGCAATCCTAATATAAGCAAAATTCTCAAAGTATCTTGTCGCTATTAATTACCATTCCAATTTGCTTCTTACACATACTGATTTATAATTACTTTCTGTCTCATGCCTTGTTGTGCACACAATTCCGCTGTATTGATTTTAATGAACGTCTGTGTTTTGTCTCAGAATTAAATTTGTGTGGAGTTGTGATCTTTTCTCTTATAATAGAGAAAAATTGGAACACAGAAAGGTACACAATGGAAAAGGACTTGGCAGTCCACCCAACTTGTCAAAATAGAAATGGTTCTGAATCACCACTAATGTCGGTCCAATTCTCACTTAACTTGTTGTGCATTGTCTCTCACTGCCTGCTAGGGAACACTATCATAAGGAGAAAGGAAGAAGAGGAATCTACCTTGGGGGACACAATTAGCTGTTCTATTTATATTTCCAAATAGTGGCTATATGGGAATTTACAGGTGCCTCTGTGAATGATCACATAGCATACAGTTGTGTGTAAGCACCAAGAGAACTTGAGAGAATTCTGTATTCTCTGGACTCTTGGTCAATTTACATTGCTGACAACATTCAAATAATGTTATGCAGACCTCATTGGAAAGCTTCTCGTTCAACAGCAAGGCTCCTGGAGAAGGTGAGAGGGCATGGGATCCAAGGGGCTTTGGCCTAGTGGATCCAGAACTGGCTTGCCAGCAGAAGGCAGAGAGTGGTTGTGGATGGGTCTTGTTCTGCATGGAGGTCGGTAACCAGTGGAGTGCCCCAGGGATCTGTTCTGGGACCCCTGCTGTTTGTCATTTTCATAAATGACCTGGATGAGGAAGTGGAGGGATGGATTAGCAAGTTCGCCGACGATACAAAGATCGGTGGTGTTGTGGATGGTCTGGAGGGATGCCAAAAGTTGCAGCGGGACATAGACAGGATGCAAGACTGGGCGGAGAAGTGGCAGATGGACTTCAACGCAGATAAATGTGTAGTGGTCCATTTTGGCAGGAATAATGGGATGAAGAAGTACAATATAAGGGATAGGAGTCTTAGCTGTGTTGTAGAGCAGAAGGATCTCGGGGTCCGGGTCCATAGGACTCTTAAATCGGCCTCGCAGGTGGAGGAAGTGGTCAAGAAGGCGTACGGTGTACTGGCCTTCATTAATCGAGGAATAGAGTTTAGAAGTCAGGAGGTAATGATGCAGCTCTATAAGACTCTTGTCAGACCCCAGTTGGAGTATTGTGCGCAGTTCTGGTCGCCTCATTATAGGAAGGATGTAGAGGCTATTGAGAGGGTTCAGAAGAGATTTACAAGGATGCTGCCTGGATTGGGAGGCAGGCCTTATGAAGATAGGTTGAGGGAGCTGGGACTCTTCTCACTGGAGAGACGTAGGTTGAGAGATGACCTGATAGAGGTTTATAAAATGTTGAGAGGAATAGATAGGGTGGACTCTCAGAGACTATTTCCCCAAGCTGAAATGGTCACTATGAGAGGACACAGATTTAAGGTACAGGGAAGCAAATACAAAGGATACGCCAGGGGTAGGTTTTTCACTCAGAGGGTGGTGAGTGAATGGAACCGACTGCCGTCGAAGGTTGTTGAGGCAAAATCACTGGGGTCTTTTAAGAGACTTCTGGATGAGTATATGGAAAAGAATAGGATAGGAGGTTATAGATAGGTCTGTGGATTGGTAGATGTGATCGGTGGCCGAAGGGCCTGTTTGTGCTGTATTGTTCTATATTCTAAGCAGCTAAATGACCTACTCACGTTCCTGTACTCTCTCAAGGATTGGAGAAACTTCCAGCTCAGAAGGGTACCATTTAGTCTATCATGCTTGGGCCTACTCTTTGAAAAAGCTGTCTCACCTAACTGCACACACCAATTTTTACCTCATAGCCTTGCAAGTTACTTCTCTTAAAGTGCAAGTGCAATTATCTATGGAATTGGCCTTTGTCACTATTTTAGGTAATGCATTCCTGATCTTAACAGCTCCATGTGAAAAAGCTCTCAATTTCCCCTCCATTTCTGATTAGTTATTTTGAATCTATGACCATTAGTTACTGAGCTACTTATCAGATAAAGCTGTTTCTCCCTACTTTATGGGCTGGATTTTCCTTTTCATCAGTTTGTCTATGTCCTCCTGCAGTCCACTTTTATTCTCCTCACTATTTACTAAAGGGCCAATTTTTGTACCATCCACAAACTATAAAATTATACTTTTGATACCAAGTATCAGTCATTTATATGCAACAAGTAAAAATTGCATAGGGGAGGTGGTGGTACCAAGATATTTTCACTGGATGAGTAATCCAGACACCCAGCACAATGCTTTCAGGACCTGGGTTTGAATCCAACAACAGCCCACAGCAATGTAGTTGGTTTTTAAAATTTCCTCTGGAATGACTGCAAAGTTTAAGGCAATGAGGGATGGGCAAGAATACCCAGAATTTTAAAAATCCTAAGCATCCACAATGTCTACTTCCTTCCTGACAGAAAAGAATACTTGCCTCTATTCTCTACCCTTTCCTTTATGCCTTGGGAAAATTACATACCAAAATTACCACCATCCCTTTAATCCAACATATTTCTATTTTCTGAATAAGTCTGTATTATTATACTTTAATAAATGCCTTTTGAAAGTCTATATATATCAGTCTTTATTTGCCTTTTCCCTTTGGCAGCCTTCTGTCCCATGAAATGATGGTTAGCCTTGGTGGCCAACTTGAATCCATTGGATCATGCTGGAATTCAGTACATTGGCTACAAGGACATCTGCATGCAAGATCTGAAGGTGGTGGGCATTAGTACAGACAACTGGGAGACACTCACCAATGGCCATGACCAGTGGATGTTGACTGTTTGGAGGGACAATGAAGAGGGCGAGGAGAAATGGAAAGCTGAGCTGGTCAAGAGAAGAAGACAGAAAACAGAGACCAGTGAATCCTTCAGCTTCTCAACCTTCATCTGCAGTGAATGTGCCAGAGACAGCTATCCAGAGTGGAGTTCATGAGCCACACCAAGTAATGTTTAACACAGAGTTTCCTACATCAATCTTGTCCTCTTTCAAGGTCAAATCAAATAGACAAACTCAAATTAAATTAGGACAAAGTAAAAGGGGCAGCTCCCCAAAAGGAAGGGGAACAGCCCAAACAAAAACAAAATACTTCAAAGATAAAGGAATAGATCTTGAGACAGTAGAAACCACAAGGAGCTTGTAAATTCATCCCTGTCACTGATGAAAATAGTAATCTGCAAAAAAAAATTAATTCTGTTAGCTGCAATCAATTTCCGTACATGGAATTGTAATGATTTTGGAGTTGTTTCCAGTCTCATCATTGACACCAATAAGTTTTCAAAACCTTTGTAACAACAAGTGCTAGGAAGCCCTAGAAATAGAAATCCATAGTTCTGTTATTAAAGACTTAGAGTCTAATTGGGAGCAGAAAGCAAAATAAAAGTTTGGCAATGAGTCTGCTGTTGGTACACCAATCAGATCAATTTTGGCCACTAAAATTGAAGTGCATTTTTAATCATTCAACTACTAGTAATGCAACAGAATGATTGCTTTTGATCATATGCTGTTCATCTTCAGAGGAATGGGTTACTTAACCTTAAACAATCTGCAGTGCAATAAAGATGCAGCAATTTGACTCCACTGCCCAGTCAGTGGAGTCAATTATGTGACTATAGTAACCTCAACTCTTCTTTGATTGCTTCAGTGCAAAGCATCTTCAAAGAAGCACATGTTGTTCTCATAGAAGAATATGTATTGACAATCTCACCATCAAATCATCAAAAAGGAATCCCACAGATGATACAGAAGAAATAACTTTCATTGTCATGTGAAAATTGATTATACTTAGCAACTATTCAAACTTAACTGTAAAGTTTCAGAGTTTAAACCTATAGTGCTGAATTTGATTTAGAGGTTGAACAAACAGTGCAGCACAGAAACAGGCCCTTCTGCCCAGAAGGCCCGCACCAACACTTGATGTCTTTCTAAACTAAAAATCTGTCTGTATCCCTCAATTCTCTGCCTATTCATGTATCTCAAACATCACTATTGAATCTGCTTCTACCAGCTCCTCAGGCAGCATATTCCAGGCATTTACACCTTCTAGGTAAAAAACTTGCCTCTCACATCTCCTTTAAACTTTCCCCCTTTGATCTTAAGCCTATGTCCCCAAGTAATTGACATTTTTACTCTGTAAAAAAAGACTCCAAGTAACCATTACTGAATTTTGTAAATTTCTGGCAGATCACCCTTCAGCCTCTGACATTTAAGTGAAAACAAAACAAGTTTGTCCAATCTCTCCTCATGGCTAATACTCTCCAAACATAGAAAACATCTTTGTAAATATTTTCTGTACCATCTCTGAAGCCTCCACAATCTCCTGGTAGCATGCCAACCAGAACTGTATATAATACTTCAAATATGGCCTAAATAAAGTTCTATACAGCTGCAACATGACTTGCCAATTTTTATACTCCAAGATCTGACCAATGAGGGCAAGCATGCCATACACCTTCTTGACCACCTTATCCACTTATGTCACTGGAATAAGTCTTCATAGGCCAAAAATCCTTCACCAAAATCCCTTTATTTACAAACTTTAACAGCAGTACATAGAATGCTAGCAGTTAGCAATCTATCCCCAGAAGAGTCAAAGGAGCTGACACTCCCGGTTAAGTTTAAGTGAAAGATCCCTGATTGGCCCATCAATTAGTTCCTTAATCAGGAAGTTCTTACTCCAATAGGTCAACTTCAATGGCCTGATTGAAATAATTTTAGTTGCCACTTTCAGGGAAATGTGGACCTGTATGCCTAGATCTCTCTGAATGTTAATACTTTTAAGGGTTCTGCATTTAGTATATACTTCCTCCTGCATTTGACCTTCCAAAATGCACCAACTCACATTTGTCCGGATTAAATTCCATCTGACATTGCTCCACTTAAGTCTCCAGCTTATTTACATCTTGCAGTATCCTCTGGCAATTCTCCTCACTATCCCCACAGCCACCCCAATCTTTGTGTCGTCTGCAAACTTACCAATCAGAACACCTACATTGTCTTCCAAATCATTTATAAATATTACAAACAATGGGGGTCCCAGCACTGATCCTGTGGAACATCACAGGTCACAAACCTCCAGTCAGAGAAATATCCTTCCACTATTATGACCAAGTCAGTTCTGTTTCCATCTTACCAACTCACCATGGACCCCATGTGACTTCATCTTCTGTATCAGCTTGCCATGAGGGACCTTGTCAAAGGCTTTGCTGAAGTCCACACAGACAGCATTCACTACCCTGCCCTCATCAATTATCTTTATCATTCCCTCAGAAACTCTATCAAGTTTTTGAGACATGATCTTCCCCATACAAAGCCATGCTACTTTTCACTAATAAGTCCACATTTTTTCAAATGTGAGTAAACCCTGTCCCTAAGAATGCTCTCCAACAATTTCCCTATCACCGATGTAAAGCTCACTAGACTGTAATTTTCTAGATTATCCCCATTGCTCTTCTTAAACAAAGGAACAGCATTCCCTATTCTCCAGTCCTCCCTAACCTCTCCTGTGATTAAAAAGGATACAAAGATTTCGTACAAGGCCCCAGCAATTTCCTCCCTCATTTCCCTCAGTATACTAGGAGAGATCCCATTAGGTCTCAGCAACCTGTCCACCTTTATGCTTTTTAAAATGCCCAACACCTCTTTTTTGATATTGACATGTCCTAGAATATCAATATACCCCTCTCTAGATTCACTATATATCATATCCTTTCCTGTGTGAATGCAAATGAAGTATTGCACAATGCACAATCAACCACATTCTGAAAAGCCATTTGAAGTTTGCCATATTAGATATATGGCTATCAATGTTTTAGGTTCTGTTTAGTAAAGGTGACATTTTAGAATCAATCACAACTTAAAGGGATATTCCACTATACACAGAAGAGATACATTCCAACTAGAAAGAAAATATCCAATAGGAGGTTTCACAATCTATGGTTAACTAAAAAAGTTAATGATAATGTCAGACTGAAAGAAAAAAACATAACGGCGTAAAGATGGATGAGAGTTTAGAAAATTGGACAGAATATGAAAAACAGCAAAGAATAATTAAAATGTTAATTGGGAGGGAAAATTGAGAGCATGAGGAAAAGCTAGCCAGAAATATAAGGATAAATATTAAGAATTTCCACAGATACTTAAAAAAGAGTTAACAAAGTGATTCTATAGAAAATGAGTCTGGGAAAATAGGCTGATGGCAGATGAAGTAAACAGGGATTTTGCATCTGTCTTCATTACAGAAGATACAAGTAAGTAACATACCAGAAATAGCTGAAAATCAGGAAATGGAAGAGAGGGAGGAACTCAAAAAAAATTACAGCCACCAGGGATGTGGTATTGAGTAAATTTTAGAATTGTGGGCTGACAAATCCCTGGGGCCTGATGGACTTCGTCCTAGAGTCTTAAAAGAAGTGACTAG
The DNA here is from genome assembly GCA_024679065.1 of Sphyrna mokarran. Taxonomy (NCBI): domain Eukaryota; kingdom Metazoa; phylum Chordata; class Chondrichthyes; order Carcharhiniformes; family Carcharhinidae; genus Sphyrna; species Sphyrna mokarran. The sequence continues at coordinate 30,992,416 of JAGIQG010000011.1, forward strand.
TGTGATGGTTGATGCATTGGTTTTAATTTTCCACAACTCACTGGAAAATTCCACTAGATTGGAAAATAATGAAGGTAATTCCTTTATTCAAAAAGGGAGGGAGACAGAAAGCAGGCTGTAATCAGATAGGCCACAACTGAATTAAGTACCAGGTCAAAAGATCTGGACTCCAGTGTACAATTTAGAACATGATTCAGAGCATACATTGAAATAAATTAAAAGTGGAGTTTAACCCCTAAAATTAAGCAATTCAGCAGCTGAATTGGCCATTTTATGACAGAAACCCTAAAAATTTTGGGTTTCCCCCATAAACACCCACACCAGTGACTCAGTCCACTCAACTACAATTGTCGCAAAAGGTTAGGGGCTTAATCTCATGGAATGAGATTGGTTACAACAAATTAAAGTTAAATTGGTTAGAAATCTTAAATATATCTGATAATAATTTACAAGAAGTTTTTTAAAAATGCCACAAAGTTTTTCAAAATGAATAAGCAGAATTCAAGGCGTCAAGGCTAAAACTTAGATTCATTTGGTTGCTACCACAACATTTTTTAGAGCTCACCCAGTACCTTATGCTTTGCATCAAAAATCGAGACAGAACTTAAATGTTTGGAAGAATTAAGAGCCATTAGGCCAATACAGTTTTCTAAATAGACTGCCCCCGTTGTACCCATACTAAAATTAGACAGAACTGCATTTGTGAGCACTTCAAATTAAATATTAATCAACTAGCCAATCTGGACAAATCTCCAATTCCAAAAATTGAGAATCTTAATGCAAAGCTAGTGGGAGGCCTGACATATACAAAACTAGACATGAGCGCTGCCTATCAATAATTAGAATTGGGTGAGAATTCAAGAAAATTTGTAACATTTAACACCCACAATGGTTTATTTCAATGTAACTAGTTATCTTTTTGTGTGTCTCAGCTCTTTTTCAGTGCACCATGCAAAGTTTATTGCAAGACATAGCCAAAGTAGTGGGATACCTAAATGATGTTTTAATAATAGGAGTTTCCCTAGAATAGCATCTGATAAGCCTCAAAGAATTGTTCAAACTATTCAAAAAAACTCAAGAGATTCAAAAATCCAGGGGATTGAAAATTGAGTAAAATGTCGTGATCAGTGCCAATTGCAACACTGTCTCCTTCAACTCACTTGCATCCATGGGAGTGGCCTGGCTGAGCTTGGACATGGTCACATGTGAATTTTGCTGGTCCTTTTATGGGCACTATCTTCCTAAAATCATTGATGCCCGTTCAAATGGCTTGAAATTCATGAAACCAAAACAACATCATCTACAATGATTGAAAAATGACATGGGCTATTCAACAAAATAGCTAAAGGAAAGTCAAATTTCTAGAGGGTACATTTGCGCTGCTGATAATTCATATTTCATTCAACTTTATAATATATTGTAAGCATTGAATTCTAATGTTTTATTCTGATTTACTGTGGGCAAGAATAAATTAACAGAATCAAATATAACAGCAGCTATTCATTAATTAAATATTTGATAATCTGGGCATTTTTTTTATATTTAAATTTCATTCTTAGGGTTTTTGGGAAGATCACCAACACTATGTAAAGAAATGAGATAAGATAGATTGTAGGTGAGCTTGTGGGCAGTTTCCTAAGATTGGAGACAGTGGATGGCTGACATGGAGAAAGTTGATGAGACTAGCTTTGCAAGCTGACTTATTAAGACAGAATTCTCTTATCAGGCTCACTAACAGATAGACCTGCCTAAATTATTTAGGTGATTAACGACTGGTAGAAGTTAAATTTCTGGATGGTAAAGATGATACTGCAACATTATCTTCTTCAATTCAGCTACGGCAAGCATCCGACTAGAACATTTTACAGCAAAGTGGCACTTGTTCACTACTAAATTTGCTGTTCTAAAAGTGATCATTCTGCTCTGAAAGTAAAATTTGAAGAAACATAAAATTATAAAATAAAATATGAACAATGTTCTGTCAACAATTATGCCAATATTCATCTTATTTCATCTGTTAACAACCACATCTGATCAAGAAAAGGCACTTGATCAAGGAGAGTGAAAATGTTTTCAAGTGATGGCCAAGTAATCTTTTTATTTTGCTTGCATTTCAGTTTACAAGTGAGGGGCAGTGTAGGCAAAAGTTTTTTGTAGTAGTGGTCCCTTGAGGGTTATGTGATCAGGCTGGACTCTTTGGAGAGGCAGTCTGGGAAGCCAAACCAACCAAGAGCAAGTTTTGGGAAGCTTGTTCAGGCTTGGGAAGGAACCTTAGTTGGACTTGGAAGAAGAAAGTAGATATGTACCGCAACTCTGTCAGACCCTTGTTTGTACATATATAAAGATTGCTGTTAATAAACTCTTTTCTAACTTGAAGCCACAATGAGTTACCTTCAAAGATACTATAATTTATTTATTTGGATAAGTGGAACTCCAATATTACTTAACCTCACCTATTGTCCATTTCCTTTAAACACTTGCATAAATGCTCGTCATTGCAAGATGCGTCCGTTTTAAGCTTCACATAAGGAATGTCTGATGTAGCTCACTCAGACACAGCCCAGCTTGAAAATGTTATATTGAGAGAAGGGAGGAACAGAGGAAGTATTTCCCAGAAATTAAAACTGGTATAAGTCAGCAGGAGACAAGAACAGCAGCTGTTGGCCTGAGGGGAGAAGAGCATGAATTGTTTTGGGAAAATAATGACATTTGCAAGACTTCATTCTATCTTGAGTATGTTAACCTATTTTTGATGTCTCTGCAGACACAATGGAGATTTTTCTGAGTGTGCAATGCAATGGGTGCATTGGATGCAGTGAATGCTGAAAAAGGGTGGGACAGAATACAAGTCCATAAAATAAATTGCCTAAATTTCTTCTCTTTAAATTAATTATGGAAAATTAATAAAGTCCCTTTGTAATTGTATGCACTGGTTTCCTAATAACTGCTCCACTGCAATCCACTGCCTGGGGTATGAACCTAGGAAACATTTCCCTTATAATTGAAAGAATGTGAAATCTCATAATTAGAGTCACCCAAATGTGTTCCTAACATATTGGAACATAGAGAAATATTGACAGTGTATTTTACTTGTCCATATGTATCCTGAATTGTATGGCCATGAAAGTTGTTTCTTTCAAAACTAGAAAAACTTAAAGTATTTTCAAAAATATTTGGCAGTCTCTCTGATCAATCAATCACACCAAGTTTGTAAAGTATAATTTTAGAACCTAACTGCCAAAATGAAGAACAATCAGAAAGAGCCATCAGCTTTATGGAAAATTAGTTAACTTTTTGAACAGCTACGCATCATTCTTGTCACCATGAAATCATTCAATAGAGACAGAATTATATTTATCAACATTATTTATGTTGAGGTGTTATGTATCTTTAAGCGTAGGAAGATAGAAGATTTGTCCAAACCTTCTGACCACAATTCGAACCATTAGATCCAAGTACCAATATCCAACAGGTTTAAATAAAGAAAATCTAAAAAATGTGCTGTTCAAACTCTGGGAAATGGCAGTGTACAAATTCACATCCTGTCTGCTGTAGTTGTATCAGTTGGAATGTTGAATACAGTTGAGGTGTTGGACTACCTGGGTCTGCATCCATTGGAGATCAGAAAAATAAGAGGTGATCTTACTAAAATAAATAAGATCCTGGAGCGACAAAAGGTTTGTCACAGCTGGCGAAGGATCGTCCAGACTCAAAACAGTGGTTCTATTCTCTTGCCACAGATGCTGTCAGACCTGCTGAGATTTTCCAACATCTCCTGTTTTTGTTTCAGATTCCAGCATCTGTGGTATTTTGCTTAAGATCCTGAGGGGACCTGGCAGGGTGAATCCTGGAAAGGTGCTTCCTCTTGAGAAAGAGACAAGAACCAAGGACCACAGTTTAAAAATAAGGATTCTCCTCCTATTTAGGACAGAGATGAGAAAACATTTTTTCCCTCAGAGGGTCATGAGTTTCTGGGAACTCTTTTCCCCAGAGAGCGTTTGAGGCAGGATCATTAGATATTTTTAAGGTAGATAGATTCTACTGGAATTAGGTGAAATGTGAAATTGAGGTCATAATCAGATCAGCCATCATTTTACAGAATGGGAGAGCAGGCATGAAGGGCCAAATGGCTCACTTCTGTTCCTAACTTCTTTGTCTGCATATAGATTCAGAGGCAACTCCTCAACATCTTACTGTAGCCAAATATCTCCCTTGGCACAGTATGATTTTTCCATTTCTTTCTCACAAGTACCTGCCATATAACCATGTTAGGCTGTTAATGGAAATATACTCAGAATGTAACTGATAAATTAGCTCCTTCTCTATAGAAGCTCTCGCAAATTACAATAGAAATAAGAGTGTTTACTGATTACAGTGCTCAGTAGCAATAACAATACCTCAGGCATTGATGCAGTCATTGCCCACATGCAGCACAACCAATTCAGGCTTGGGCTGAAAAGTTGCAAGCAACATTCACACCACAAGTGCCAGGCAGTGACCATCTCCAACAATGGAGAATGAATCAATTCTCTTGGCATTCAATGGCATTATCACTGATGAATCTCCCACAGCCAACATGCTGCTGGCTACCACTGACCAGAAACTCAATTGGCCCAGCCGTATAAATAATGTGGTTACAAGAGCAGATCAGAGGCTTGGAATTCAATGGCAAATAGCTCACCTCCTGGCTTCCCAAACATTTTCACCATCTACAAGGTACAACTAAGCAGTGCAAAGAGGCATAAACTCAGGCTAGGAGGCCAATCATATAGGTTTGAGATGAGAAGAAACTACTCTACTCAAAATGGCCTGATTAGCGAAGGGGCAAAACTCGACCTTCTTTGGGAAATAAGGAAGGGCATGTGACAGAAAGGTTAGTGAGGATCATTTTGGGACCAGTGACCATAATTCTTAGTTTTCAGATAGCTATGGAAAATGATAGGTCTGGCCCAAAAATTAAAATTCTAAATTGGGGCAAGGCCAACTTTGATGGTATCAGGCAGGAGCTTTCAAAGGTTAATTGGGAGAGTCTGTGGGAAGGCAAAGGGACATCTGGTAAGTGGGAGGCTTTCAAAAGTGTGTTAACCAGGGTTCAGAGTAAACATGTTTCTGTTAGAGTGAAGGGCAAGGCTAATAGAAGTAGGGAATCCTGGATGACACAAGATATTGAGGGCCTGGTCAAGAAGAAGAAGGAGGCACATGATGTGCATAGACAGCTGGGATCAAGTAGATCCCTTGAAAATTATAGGGAGTGTAGGAGGAGAGTTAAGAGAGAAATCAGGGGGGCAAAAAGGGGACATGAGATTGTTTTGGCAGATAAGGAAAAGGAGAATCCAAAGAGCTCCTACAAATACATACAGGCCAAAAAAGTAACTAGGGAGAGAGTATGGCCTCTTAAGAATCAACAAGGTCATCTATGTGCAGATCTACAAGAGATGGGTGAGATTCTAAATTAATATTTTTTATCAGTATTCACTGTTGAGAGAAGTATGGATGTTAGGGAAATTAGGGAAATAAATAATGGTGTTTTGAGGAATGTATATATAACCAAGAAGGAAGTGTTAGAAGTCTTAAAGAGCATCATGGTAGAAAGATCCATGGGATCTGATGAAGTGCATTCCAGGATATTGTGGAAGGCTAGGGAGGAAATTATGTGTCTCCTAGCAGAGACATTTGTATCATCGATAGTCACAAGTGAGATACCTGAAAATTGGAGGGTGGCAAATGTTATACCTTTGTTTAAAAAGAGCTGCAGGGAAAAGCCCAAGAACTACAAGCTAGTGAACCTCACATTTGTGATGGGTAAATTGTTGGAAGTATTTTGAGAGACAGGATCTATAGGCACTTAGAGACACAAGGAATGATTAGGAACAGTCACATAGCTTTGTGAGTGGAAAATCATGTCTCACAAATTTGTCGAAGTTTTTGAAGGAGTTAACAAGAAGATAGATGAGGGCAGTGCAGTTGATGGTGTTTACATGGACTTTAGCAAGGCCTTTGACAAGGTACTGCATGGTAGGTTAAATCTCAAGAGATCCAGGGTGAGATAGCTAAATGGATACAAAATTGGCTTGATGACAGAAGCTAGAGAGATGACAGAGGCTGGAGAGAATCCTGACTTGCAATTTCTGTCTTGTACTTTATTTTGTAGAGTGTTTATTTCAGCGCTCCGTAGCGGGAGGTAGGCGCGGGGGGCTGCAGGGGAGGAAGCGCGGGAGTATAAAAGGAAGGCCAAGGTAAGACAGCGGGCAGCGTCGGGAGCGGGCAGTGGAGTGAGACGGGAATTAGAGTGAGAACAACAAGGGCTTAAGCTCACTGGGCTTGTGCAAGCGCAGGCTTGGACACGATGAGTAACGTGCTTCCTACCTAATCACCTTTAAAGGGGTATACAAAATGCCACGATACTTGGCCAAACGCGTCCACTGTGTACGCTGCCATATGTGGACCTTCTTGGAGGCATCACGTCTGCCGAAGCCCCACATATGCGCAAAATGTTTAGAACTGCATCGTTTACGAGCAAAGTTGAGACAGCTGGAGCTGCGCTTGGAGGACGTTTGTCTGGTGAGGGAAAATGAGGATACAATGAATAGGGAAGGCAGACCTGCAGGGAACCCAGGATCTAGTAGTAGGGATGGGCTGGGTACAGTTGCAAGGAACAAGAATAAAAATCAAGGCACAAAGGCCATCTCTAAGGAGGATCCCCAGAAAACCAAGGGGGGGGTAAAGACTGTGATGGAGAGGGCAAGTGAAGGGGAACAGAATGCCACAGAGACCGGCGGGAAAGCAGGAGGTGAGATAGTGGTGGGGGATGGGATGGTTAAAGGGATCGATAGGAGATTCTGTGGGCAAAAGAGAGACTCCAGGATGGTAGTCTGCCTTCCTGGAGCAGGGGTCCAGGATGTATCAGAGAGGGTAGAGGGAATTTTGAAGGGAAAAGGGTCTAAGGCAAATGTAATAGTTCACATAGGACAAAAAGATGTAGGAAGAAAGCGCAGGGGGGACTTATGTAGACAGTTTAGGGAGTTGGGGGCTCAACTGAAAGGTAGGGCCTCCAGGGTGGCGTTCTCTGGCCTGCTGCCTGTGCCCGGGACCGATTGGGTAATAAATGAGACACTCCAACTAAATGCATGGATGAGGGCTTGGTGTAGGGCAGAAGGCTTCATATTTATTGATCATTGGGAAGTCTTCAGGAGGGAGGGTCACCTATTCACGAGGGATAGGGAGCAGTTGACTGGGAGGGGAACACATATTTTAGCTGGGAAGTTAGCTGGAGTGTTTCAGAAGTGTTTAAACTAATAGGGAGGGAGGGTGGGGAGACAGCGGGAACTGGGAGTGGGAGAGAGAGGGATGATAGGGTAACACCAGAAGGTAGAAAGGAATATCCGAGAGCTGAGGGTCTTCAGTGCATGTGTTTTAATGCAAGGAGTGTGACTGGCAAAACAGATGAACTGAAGGCAATAATGTTCACGAGGAGTTTAGATGTGGTGGCGGTGACCGAGACGTGGTTGAAGGAGGGGCAAGACTGGCAATTGAATATTCCAGGGTATAAGTGTTTTAGGTGTGACAGAGTTGGTGTGAAGAGAGGCGGAGGAGTGGCTTTATTAGTTAAGGACAACGTCATAGCAGTGCAGAGGGAGAGAGGTATGGATGATTTAGGAATTGAGTCTCTATGGGTGGAGTTGAGGAATAGGAAGGGAGTGGTTACTCTGTTGGGTGTTTACTACAGACCGCCCAACAGCCCGCGGGCTGTGGAAGAAGGGATATGCAGGGACATTTTAGATAAGTGTAGGAAAAATAGGGTGGTAGTGGTGGGAGATTTCAATTTTCCTGGAGTAGATTGGAGTGTGCCCAGGTCTGTAGGAGTGGATGGGGAGGAATTTGTACAGTGTGTTTTGGAAGGGTCCTTGGAGCAGTATGTGGATGGCCCGACGAGAGAGGGGGCTATACTGGATTTGGTTCTGGGGAATGAGCCAGGCCAGGTGGTTGACGTCGAGGTAGGAGAGCAGGTGTCAAATAGTGATCACAACTCTGTCTGCTTTAGGATATTAATGGAAAAGGATGAGACTGGCCCAAAAGGGAAGGTATTTAACTGGGGGAGGGCTAGATATGGCCAGATTAGGCAAGATCTTAAAGATACGGATTGGGATAAGCTTTTTGAGGGCAGGTCGACGAGGTACATGTGGGAGTCTTTCAAGGGAAAACGAAACTCTCTGCAGGAAAGATATGTGCCGGCAAGGAGGAAGGATGGGAAAGGTAGGATTAGAGAACCTTGGCTTACCAGGGAGATTGAGGACTTGATCAAGAAAAAAGAAGAGGCTTACATTAGATCTAGGCAACTAGGGACTGAGATAGCGCTGGAAGCTTATAGAGAGTGTAGACGGGATCTTAAAAGGGGTATTAGAAAGGCAAAAAGGGGCCATGAGGTGGCTCTGGCAGGTAGGATTAAAGAAAATCCAAAGGCATTTTACACCTATGAAAGGAGCAAAAGGATGGTTAGAGGCAAGATTGGACCTCTTAGGGACAGTGGAGGGGATCTATGCTTAGAGCCTGAGGGAATGGGGGAGATCCTGAATGAATACTTTGCGTCGGTATTCACGCAGGAGACTGGACAGATGTCTGTGCCTGATGTTGACAAAGTTGAGGATCGGTTGAGGGGAAATAAGGATTACGAGGAAAGAGGTGTTGGGGCTGTTAGGCAGCTTAAAGACATATAAAGCTCCGGGGCCTGATGGCATTTACCCCAGCTGCTAAGGGAGTTGAGGGAAGACCTAGCTGGGCCTCTGACGCAAATCTTTGTCTCTTCCTTGGACACAGGTGAGGTCCCAGAGGACTGGAGGATAGCAAACGTAGTACCGTTGTTTAAAAAAGGTCAGAGGGATCACCCAGGGAACTATAGGCCGGTGAGCTTGACTTCAGTTATAGGTAAGCTAATGGAGAGGATCCTTAGGGACAGGATGTATGAGCATCTGGAGCGCTGCGATCTGATCAGGGATACGCAGCATGGCTTCGTCAAGGGGAAGTCTTGTCTTACGAATCTGGTGGAATTTTTTGAAGAAGTGACAAAAACAGTTGATGAAGGACAGGCTGTTGATGTCGTCTACATGGATTTCAGTAAGGCGTTTGACAAGGTTCCTCATGGTAGACTGATAGAGAAGGTGAAGGCGCATGGGATACAGGGTCGGGTATGTAGATAGGTCGAAAACTGGCTCGGAAGGAGGAGACAGAGGGTAGTAGTGGAAGGCTCTTTTTCCGGCTGGAAGCCTGTCACTAGTGGAGTGCCACAAGGCTCAGTACTAGGCCCTCTTCTATTTGTGGTCTACATAAACGACTTGGAAGTAGGGGTAGGTGGTGAGATCAGCAAATTTGCTGATGACACCAAGATGCTTGGATTGGCGGTTACAGAAGAGCAGTGTCAGGCAATACAACAGGACATAGACAGGTTGGTAGATTGGGCAGATAGATGGCAAATGGAATTTAATCCGGAAAAATGCGAGGTGATGCATTTTGGCCGGAAAAATGTAGAAGAGAATTATAGGATAAAAGGTAAAACTATAAGGAGCATAGAGACGCAGAGAGACTTGGGGGTGCAGGTTCACAAGTCTCTGAAGGTGTCCTCACAGGTGGAGAAGGTGACAAAGAAGGCGTATAGTATGTTAGCTTTCATAGAAAAGGGTATAGAATATAAGAGTAGGAGTTTGATGTTGCAGTTGTATACAACTTTGGTTAGGCCTCACTTGGAATACTGCGCCCAGTTCTGGTCTCCGTACTATCGGAAGGATGTGGAGTCCTTGGAGAGAGTGCAGAGGATGTTTACCAGGATGCTGCCTGGTATGGAAGGACTGTCCTATGAGGAACGATTAGATAGACTGGGGTTGTTTTCCCTTGAAAGACGTCGGCTTAGAGGGGATCTCATAGAGGTGTATAAGATTATAAGGGGTATAGATAGAGTAAATGGAGGTAAACTTTTTCCACCTTTAGAAATGGATAGGACGAGAGGTCATGGCCATAGGGTGAGGGGGGCTATGTATAGGACGAATATTAGAGGGCAGTTTTTCACACAAAGGGTAGTGGGGGTGTGGAATGCACTGCCGAGTAAGGTGGTGGGAGCAGGCACGCTGGGGCTGTTTAAGGGTCTCTTGGACAGCCACATGAGCGGTATGCAGATAGAGGGATATATTAGGACTGTTTAACTACGGCTTTTTTCCACAGGTAATTCGGTCCATAATTTGAGCACGCATTCGGCAGGTGGTGCGGGTACAGCTCTTGGATGTTGATTCATGGGTTGCCTGGTACCTCATGTCGTAAATGAGTGCTTTATGTGGACCATCTGAAGGGCACCATGACAGCTCAGAGACTATCGATGTGGCTGTGCAGACACTTGGAATTGGGCCGGTGTCTGCGGGAGTTTGCGCGTTCTCCCCGTGGTTGCGTGGGTTTTCTCCGGGCACTCCGGTTTCCTCCCACAACCCAAAAATTCGCTCTTAGGCTGATTGGGTAACAAATTGTCCCTATGGTGAAAATTTTCCAAATTAGGAATAATATATATATTATTATATAGGAATATTAAAATAGGATAATGTATTTGGTATGACGGCGGCGCAGGCTCGTTGGGCCGAAGGGCCTGTTTCCCGTGCTGTGTTGCTTAATAAAAAAAAATAATAATAGAGGGTGGTTGTAGAAGTTGTTTTACAAACTGGAGGCCTGTGCCCAGCAGTGTGCCTCAGGGATTGGTGCTGGTCCACTAATATTTGTCATTTATATTAATGATTTGGATGAGAATATAGGAAGCCTAGTTAATAAGTTTACTGATGACACCAAGACAGGTGGCATAGTGGACAGTGAAGAAAGTTATCTCGGATTGCAATGGGATCTTGATCAATTGGGCCAATGGGCTGACGAAAAGCAGATGGAGTTTAATTTAGATCAATGCAAGGTGATGTATTTTGGTAAATTCAACCACTTACTTAGTTAATACTAGGGCATTGGGGAGAATTACAGAACAAAGAGATGTGTGGATACAGTTCGTAGCTGCTTGAAAGTGGAGTTACAGATGGACAGAATGGTGAAAAAGGCATTCAGCATGCTTGGTTTCATTTGTCAGAGCATTGAATACAGGAGTCTGGGATGTCTTGTTGAAATTGTACAAGAAATTGGTAAGGCCACACCTGGAATCCTGTGTATGGTTCTGGTTATCCTATTATAGAAAGGATATTATTAATTTAGAAAGAGTGCAAAAGAGATTTATTGGGACACTACTAGGACTTGATGGTTTGAGTTATAAGGAGTGGCTGGAAAGACTGTGACTTTTTTCTCTGGAGCGCAGGAGGCTGAGAGGTGATCTTATAGAGGTCTATAAAATAATGAAGGGTATAGATCAGCTAGATACTCAACATCTTTTCCCAAACATAGGGAAGTCTAAAACTAGAGGGCATAGATTTAAGGTGAAAGGAGAAAGAAAGAAAAGGATCCAGAGGGGCAATTTTTCCACACAAAGAGTGGTGACTGAGTCCAAAGATGTGTGGGTTAGGTTGATTGGCCATGCTAAGAAATTGCCTCTTAGTATCCAGAGATGCGCAAGTTAGAGGGATTAGTGGATATAATATGTAGGGATATGGGGCTAGGACCTGGGTGGGATTGTGTTCGATGCAAATTCAAGGGGCTGAAGGGCCTCTTCCTGCACTCTAGGGTTCTATGATTCTACGACTGTCTGGAACAAGCTGCCAGAGGTATTAGGAGATTCGGGTACAATTTTGTTTTTTTTAAAATAACATTTAGACAGTTACATGGATCAAATGGGCATAAAGGGATATGGGCAATTGAGACTAGCTTCGGGATTTAAGAAGAAAGGATGGCATGGACAAGTTGGGCCGAAGGGCCTGTTTCTATGCTGTAAACCTCTCTGACTCTAAAATTCATGCTCTAGAATATTACGGAGGTGCCATCATTGAATACATTTAAAGCTAGGATAGACCAATTTTTGACCTCTCAAGAAATATGAGGAAAGGCAGGTAAATGGGGTTGAAGCCCAAAATCAGTTATGATTGTATTGAATGGCAGAGCAGGCTCGACAAGACATAGTCTACTTATATTTCTTGTGTTTTTGTGTATTGGAACACTCTCCACTTGCCTAGGTAAGTGTGACAAAAGCTATAATCAAAAAGGTCAATAGTATCCAGGACAAGCAGACCACTTGACTGCACCTAATCCATCACCTTCAACATTTATTTCTTCTACACCTATTCATAATGGCAACAGAGCGTATGATCAAAATCTTCCATCTTTGTTTGAAGCTGGGATTTTCTGTGCCACTGGAAGTTAATGGAGTTTTGGTAAGAACACCAAATTTTTCATTCTTGTTCGCAATAGGCCCTGCCAAGGACCAGATTGGAGAACCTCACTCTACATCTACAAGATGGAGTACAGCGACTCACCAAGGCATTTTCCTAGCCCATTACCTCTACCATCAAGAAGGACAAAGACAGCAAACACAACCACATGCAAGGTCACCTCCAAGTCACTCACCATCCTGACTATATCACCATTTCTGGGTCAACTTTTTTTTTAAAGAGCAACACAGCATGGGAAACAGGCCCTTCGGCCCAACGAGCCCACGCTGCCGTCATAACTATATAGTAGCAAATCCATTATCCTATTTTATTATTCCTATATAATAATATATATATTATTCCTAATATGGAAAATTTTCACCATAGGGACAATTTGTTTCCCAATCAGCCTAAGAGCGATTTTTTGGGTTGTGGGAGGAAACCGGAGTGCCCGGAGAAAACCCACGCAACCACGGGGAGAACGCGCAAACTCCCGCAGACACCGGCCCAATTCCAAGTGTCTGCACAGCCACATCGATAGTCTCTGAGCTGTCATGGTGCCCTTCAGATGGTCCCCATAAAGCCCCCATTTACGACATGAGGTACCAGGCAACCCATGAATCAACATCCAAGAGCGGTACCCGCACCACCTGCCGAATGCATGCTCAATGTTGGTCAAGTATGGACCGAATTACCTGTGGAAAAAAGCCGTAGTTAAACAGTCCTAATATATCCCTCTATCTGCATACCGCTCATGTGGCTGCCCAAGAGACCCTTAAACAGCCCCAGCGTGCCTGCTCCCACCACCTTACTCGTCAGTGCATTCCACACCCCCACTACCCTTTGTGTGAAAAACTGCCCTCTAATATTCGTCCTATACATAGCCCCCCTCACCCTATGGCCATGACCCCTCGTCCTCTCCATTTCTAAAGGCGGAAAAAGTTTACCTCCATTTACTCTATCTATACCCCTTATAATCTTATACACCTCTATGAGATCCCCTCTAAGCCAACGTCTTTCAAGGGAAAACAACCCCAGTCTATTTAATCGTTCCTCATAAGGCAGTCCTTCCACACCAGGCAGCATCCTGGTAAACCTCCTCTGCACTCTCTCCAAGGACTCCACATCCTTCCGATAGTACGGCGACCAGAACTGGACGCAGTATTCCAAGTGAGGCCTAACCAAAGTTCTATACAACTTCAACATCAAACTCCTACTCTTGTATTCTATACCCTTTTCTATGAAAGCTAACATACTATACGCCTTCTTTATCACCTTCTCCACCTGTGAGGACACCTTCAGAGACTTGTGAACCTGCACCCCCAAGTCTCTCTGCGTCTCTCTGCTTCCTAGAACTCTCTGCCTAACAGCATTGTAGCTGTACTTACGTAGACCGCAGAGGTTTAAGAAGGCAACTCACCACAATTGCCCTCCTCAAAGGCAGTTAGGGATGAGAAAGAAATGGCCTAGCTCAATGTCATCATTTGAAAGAATTTTACAAAAATCTTGACTTTGTCAGCGACATCCACATTTCATCAGCTAGCGTTGTTGTATAGTAGTTAGCACTGCTGCCTCACAGTGCCAGGGACCTGGGTTCGATTCCCAGCTTGGGTCAGTATCTATGTGGAATCTGCACATTTTCCCTGTGTCTGCATGGGTTTCCTCCGGGTAGTGGCTTCCTCCCACAGTCCAAAAGATGTGCTGGTTAGGTGCATTGGCCATGATAAATTCTCCATCAGTGTACCTGAACAGGTGCCAGAGTGCGGCAACAAGGGGATTTTCACAGTAACTTTATTGCAATGTTAGTGTAAGCCTACTGGTGACACTAATAAAATAAACTTAAACAAATAAAAACAAAGGCTTTGTGACAAGATTCCTGTCACAAGATTGAAGGTAAAAATACTTCAAAATGCTACTTCTCTGTTGAATGGGCTTCTTTTTGAATTGTTTTTGTGTAAAAGCAGTTTGTGGACCTGCTTCAATAGCAGCTAAAAGAAACAAAAATAATTTTATTGATCTAAAATTGGAACTTGCCTTTGAGGAAACAGAATGATCCAACCCCAGATTTCAAGGCACTGCACTTAAAGTCTCACAAGAGAAATCTAAAGACAATTTAAATTAATGGCGCGTGGAACATAGTAATCCAAAAGAGGTGACTGCCCCCTTCCAGGAGCTGTCATCAGTGGTGGAGAGAAACATACAGATGGTTCTTTTTGTTGGTATTTCTTGCTAGTCCAGCAAAAAGGAGCAAACAGACTTCACCAAGTTAGTTGATTTTATGTTGAGCATTGAAATTTATCTTGGCGTTCTGTAGATAAGGAACTGTCAGCATTCCCGTTCATGATTGCTGTTCAGTAATCCTTGCTGAAATACAGATAAGGATATGCCATGATGCCCTGCACTGTGAAATAGCTACAACATTTGGTGTCAAAGAATGAGCAATAAATACTGACATAGAAACATAGACTTAGAAAATAGATGCAAGAATAAATTATTGGGCCCTTTGAGCTTGCACCACCATTCAGTATGATCATGACTGATCATGCATTTTCATTTTCCCACTCCCACTTTCTATCCCATGACTCTTGATCTCCTTAGCCCAGCTCCCTCTTGAACATATCTAACAAACTGGCCCCAGTAGCTTTCTGTGCTAGAGAATTCCACAGGTTCACAATTTTGAGTGAAAAAGTTCTCCCTCATCTTATTCCTGAAAGGTTTACCTCCAATTCTTAGACTGTGACCCCTAATTCTGGAATTCCCCAACATCAGCAAAATTCTTCCCGCATCTGGCCTGTCCAGTCCCAGCAGGATTTTATATGTTTCTATGAGATCCCTTCCAATTCTTTTAAATTCCAATGAGTACAAGACCAGTTGATCCAGTCTCTCTTCAAATGCCAGTCTTGATATTGTAAAGGAAAGCTGGTATTCCAGCAGATCCTGGGAGAGGAGAAAGAAATTTTTATAGCCACTTTCACATTCTCAGAATTAGTCAAAGCCAGTGAATTGCTTTTGAAAAATGAATTAGCCAAATGCAGTAGGTCACAAATAACAAATGATGTAATTTGTTTGTCGTGGTGTTGATTGAAGGATGAATCTTGGATAATACACCAAGAAAACTCCTTGCTCTTCTTTAAAACTTGAAATCTGCCTAAAGAGGCACATGGGCATTTGTTTAACACTTCACCGAACAAGTTCTGAGCACTTGCCCAGAACTATTTTGGAATATCAATCTAAACTTATAAGGTTACTACAATTAACCTCAGTGCTTCTGGGTGAAGAAGCTGGAAGAGTTCATGCATAAAGTCAGGATTGTGAATAAAATACAGTACGTCTGCAATCAAGATTCATTTATACAAATGTTTCAAATGATTCTAAAATAGCATATGTCCAAACCTATGACCTTCTGATTCAGGTGAGAATTGTATCAAAATGCCAAACTGACATTTCTACTGAGCTACAAGATTAAATGTTAAAATACTGGCAAGAAAACAAAAAAGAACCAAAGCAGAGACCTTGATGCACCACCCTGCCAGTGACTCAGCATTAATACAAAATCATTGTTTACAGTTCTGGGCATTGTACCCAGAGAGGCCTTGGAAGGAATGCAGTACAGATTCAGTGGAATATTAACAGAGGGTTAGATTATGAGGAGATTACACAAACCAGGTCTGAATTTTCTGGATGGGGCAATTTGAGGGCGTTAGTATTTTGCAAAGAGTTGATCAGAGTAAACTGAGAGATACTTCTTCCACTGGTGGACTTTTAAGAGCCGTTAGGAGATATAACTTTAAATTTCCGGCCAGGTCACTCAGGAGTGATGTTGGGAAACACTCCTTCATGCAAAGAATTATAGATGTGTGGAATTCTCTCTGGTAAAAAGCAGTAGTTGTCCACTCAATTAAGTTTAAAGTTCATAGTTTATTTATTAGTGTCGTAAGTAGCTTACATTAATAATTCTAAATTTGAATTGAATAGACTTTTGCTACTCTGGGTGGTAAGGAGTATTGGAGTCAGGCGCAGGCTAATGCTCTGGGCTCATGGTGTCAAATGCATCACGATAGCCTACAAGTTAATGTGGCTAACTCTTAAATACCCTCTGAAATGGCTTAGCAAGCCGTTCAGTTCAATGGGGATTAGGAATGGGCACAAATACTAGCCTTGCTAGTGATGCCCATTATTCCATGAAAGAATATTTCTTCAAATAAGATAAATGGTTAACTTTAATAATTGCTGCTGCGATTATACATAAGGAGCTATATTATAATAATGTCACTCACTGAGAGATGAGTGTGAAGTATCTCAGGGAATAGCTCCAGCTATATCTTAATCTTATTTAACCATTGTAAATAATTAGTATGTAAATAAATGTTTGTGAACAAAGACCATTGCCTCCTGCAAGATCCCTTCTAGAGTAAGAAGGCAACAAATTCTGAGATCCTCAATAATAAATGTTGGCAGCAGTAACCATACCCACAAAGAATCAGTAGAAAACAACAGAAGCCTCAAGTGAAACCTAGCATTAATGCAGAGCAGAACCTAAAGGACTTCAAAGTCAATTCACCAACCACACTGGAGACACCAAATAAAAAGGCCAGCCCAGCAACTGGCAGGACAAGCGGTAGGGAAGAGAGAACCTCAAACCTGGATGGCAACTGCTACCAGAATCATTTCAAAATATAGAGCATCCCACATAGGCTGAGCAATGTCAACATTGGCAAACATGTTTTATTCTGTACTGCAATGCTTCAGGTCTTGCAAGTAAAGAGAATAAAGATCAAGTTAGCACTTCATTATGAGCTGAACTTGGTAGACAAGGTGCTGCCCAGACAAGGGTGAACAAAGAGACAGCCTCCTACGAGAATGTAGTTGAAACCTTTGACTCATATATCAATCTTTGTAAAAATATTTTCATAGAGAAAGCAAAATATAATTGACACAGACAAAAACTGTCTACGAGGGGCATGAACATGGTGAGTAGGAAGAAGTTACTTCCTTTGGTTGATGGATCAGTCTTGAGGGGGCATAGTTTTATGATGAGAAGGCAGGAGATTCCATTGGGATTTGAGAAAAAGCTTTTTCATTCAGAGGGTGGTGGGAATGCACTCTCTGGGGAGATAGTGGAGGCCAGAACCCTTACAACCTTTAAAACATATTTGGATGAGCACATGAAATATCATAACATTCAAGGATATGGGACAAATGCAGGAAAATGGGATTAGCTCGTCTTTAGTGGTACTTATTTTTGGTGCAGACTTGATGGGCTAAAAACCTTTTCTGTGCTGTATGACTGTATGACTCTAAAAACAGGATGAAGGGATTGATTCATTCATTAACGAATTATAAGTACGGGCTACTAATAGAGAATCTGAGCAGAGGTTTTGACATTTTGGATAAGAATCTGTCTGACTTTTTGCAGTGTTAGGAAGTTTTATGTTTAGGCAAAGCTGTGCAACTGGTCAGATAGGCTGAAGAGTGGAGGCTGAATAAGGTTCTTGTCAGAGATGTATTGGAGATTTCCCAAAAACTGCCCAAAGAAATCATTCAGTTTGTGGGTTGGAAAACCAAAAGTAGATCAAGGTAGCAACCAGCCAAATGGCCTGTAAATGCAAAATCTCCAGGCAGGAGGAACGCCCTACCTGAATTGTGCAGTGCTTTGGTTTTAGCAAGCTTGGCCATTTTAAAGTGGTCTGCTATTTGTATTTATCAAATAGAAGGAAAAATCTGTTGACATAACAAGAAATCCAAGATCTAGACAACCAGGAAAACACCTTCCTGAAGAAATGCAGGAAAATAAAAATCAGTATTGGAATGCTGACATCGACATAAGTGGCATCTGACTGAATTCAAGTCAGATGTAGGAGCTGGTAACTCAGCACTGTCTAACAGAATTTCATGGCTGAATAAAGTGACATGACATTTGTCCTCTATTCAACTCCAAGGACTCAGGGGTGAGGGGAAGGGAGGGACAGGTAATTTTTTTAAAATTCATTCATGAGACATCACTGATTGGCCAGCTTTTATTGCCCATCTCGAGTCGCTGTTGAGAAGGTCTTCTTGAAACGCTGCACTCCATGTACTGTTGATTGACTCACAATGCCATTGGGTAGGCAATTCCAGGATTTTGACCCAGCAATTGCAAAGGAACAGTGACATATCTCTCGGTTAGGATGATAAGTGGCTTGGAAAGGAACTTGCAGGTGGTAGTGTTTACATGTATCTGTTGCCTTTACCATTCTAAATGACAGTGGTAGTGGGGTTGGAAAGTGCTGTCTAAGGATCTTTGGTGAATTGGTGCAGTGTATCTTGTAGATAGTACACACTGCTGCCACTGAGTGTTGATGGTGGAGGGAGTGGATGTTGTGGATGTGGTGCTAATCAAGCGGGCTGCTTTGTTCTGGATAGTGTCAAACTTCTTGGAGCTACAGTCATCCAGGCAAGTGGGGAGTATTCCATCACACTTCTGGCTTGTGCCTTGTAAATAGTAGACAGACTTTGGGAAGTCAGGAAATAAGGTACTCGCCACAGTATTTCTAATCTGTGACCTGGTCTTGTAGCTACTTTGTTTATGTGGTGAGTCCAGTTGAGTTTCTGGTCAGTGGTAACTCCAAGGATGTTGACAATGGGGGATTCAGTAACAGTAAAAGCATTGAATGTCAAGGGATGGTGGTTATATGTCTCTTATTGGTGAAGGTAATTGCCTAGCACTTGTATGGCATGAATATTACTTGCCACCTGCAGCTGGAGCCTGGATATTATCCAGACTTTGTTGCATTTGAATATTGATTATTTCAGTATCTGAGAATCATGAACTATGCTGAACATTGTACAATCATCGACAAACATTCCTACTTCTGACCTTATGATGGAGGGAAAGTCATTGATGAAGCAGCTGAAGATGGTTGGGCTTTGGACACTATCTGAGGGTTTCCTGCAGAGATGTCCTGGAGCTAAGGACTGTTACTCCACAACCATCTTCTTATGTGCTAGATATGACTCCAATCAGTGGACAGTTTGCCCCTGATACCCATTGATTCCAATTTTGCTAGGGCTCCTTGATGCCACACTGTTGAACATGGTCCTGATGTCAATGGCTATCATTCACACCTCACCTTTGGATTCAGTTCTTCCATCTGTCTTTGAATCAAGTGTAATGTGGTCAGGAGCTGAGTGACCCTGTTCAAGGCCAGATAGCTACAACACTAAAATACAAAGATAAATTTCTGAAACATCATACATTATCCTGAATCAAGAATGCTCTTTATTGAGCAAAAAAACTTGCATAGCTCTGAAACTGCTTATTAAAGTTAGCAAAGTCAAAACACAGGAGAGAAAATAGTCATTGAGGACATTGAAGCCAACTGCTCACATGAGTTCACCAACATTTTACTAAATAAGTCATTGACTTATTCACAGACAGGAGCATAGAGAATCAGTTCTACCCTCCTCCTTCCTAACAAGACCTATAGAATGCCTTGGCATGAATTTTTTCATTTCTTACAGCAGAAGACTATTAATCCAGCTGAATAAATGTGAAAAAGTAACATGGCCTCATCTCTGAATCTGGTTGTTACCTCTTTGAAGAAAATGTACTCTATGGATAGCATCCAGACATTATTATCTCCATGTCACATATCACCTTCATTTGGTTATTTCTTGCCACTCCTTCATTGTCAACAATTTGTAATTCTCTACATAATAGCATTCTGAGAGCATCATAACCAGAGCTACAAGAGGTGACTCACCACCAACCTCTCAAGCTTACCGAGTTGGCAATAAATATAGCCTTGCCTGTATCACCCACATACAGAGAAGAAATTTTAGAAAATGTGATCCCGTGGCAGATGTTAAAATCACTTTCACAGTTATGGAATAGCACACAAAGCTGGAAATAGCAAGCAAAAATGTCTGGGATAGTACAAAACATATTTGTCAATTAACAGATTCAGGGTTATACACTCAATTTTGTGGATTAGCTGTGCATTAAAATCTCCATTTGTGCCGACAAATGCCTTTAACATATCTTTTCCATTGTAAAGCTTCAATATCTCTGTGGGAGTCAGTGGCCTAGTGGTATTATTGCTAGACTATTAATCCAGAAATTCAGTTAATATTCTGGGGACTATGGTTTGAATCCTACTACAGCAGATGGTGGAATTTGAATTCAATGACAAATATCTGGAATTAAGAATCTACTTACGACCGTGAAACATTGCCAATGAGAAAAACCCATCTGGTTTACTAATGTTCTCTTTTTGAGCGGGGGGGGGGGGGGCACAGAGAATCTGCCATTTTTAGAATTCATTTTTAGTTCACTAGCATCACTGGCTGGCCCATCCCTCATTGCCCTTGAGAAGGTGGTGATGAGCTGCCTTCTTGAATCACTGCAGTCCATGTGCTGTGGTTGACCCACAATATCACAAGGGAGGGAATTCCAGGATTTTGATCCAGCAACTGCAAAGGAACAGCGATACATTTCCAACTCAGGATGGTGAGGGGCTTGGGGAACTTGCAGCTGGTGATATTCCCATTTATCTGCTGCTTTTGTCCTTCCAGGTGGAAGTGGTCATGGCTTTGGAAGATGCTGTCTAAGAATCTTTGAAGTGGTGCAGTGCATTATGTGGATAGTACACTAATGCTACGGAGTGTCAGTGGTGGAGAGAGTGGATGTAGTACCAACCAAGCAGACTGCTTTGTCCAAGATGGTGTCAAACTTCTTGAGTGATAGTGGAGCTGCATCCATCCATTCAGGCAAATGGGGAGTCTTCCATCACATTACTGACTTGTGTATCTTATAGATGATGGATAGACTTTGGGGAGTCAGGAGGCAAGTTATTCATCATAGTATTCTTAGCATGTTTTCTGCATAGGTGTTCAGGATTCACATCCCAACAGATCAGATGTCATTTGTTCATGCAAATATGGGTTGCATACCTGGTTTAGACCCCTTACCTGAAAAACTCGATTATGTATGACTACAGCACGCTGCTGGCAATCTTTTCAGATGCTTCACAGCCAAACCAAAAATTCACAAAGGGAAAGGTTCCATTTTATCATTCACCTTATGGTGGAGTTGAGACAAAGCATTGCTCCTAGGACTCTTCCAAATCATTTTAGCCAGATCCTGAGCCAACCAACCAATCTTGGCATCTCTCAGAACAGGTCATCTATCTCAGAGGTCATGATTAGTGTTTGCCACCCATTGGTAATAACAATTAAGGCCAATCTCAAGGGCCTGTGGCTAGCTCCTTTACACATGTGTACCAAGTGCTGTACATGGATTTTGCTCCTGCTGGGATCGTGCCCAAATCAACCAGTAGCCTTTCATAACTCATATTAGCCTTTATTTTAAGTGATCTGGGAGAAATAATATATTTTAGTTATCATTTTTCTCACCCATGCAGTTCTCAGGTCATTCTTTTTTTATTTGCCTGTTTTACCCTTCCTCTTT
This sequence comes from Sphyrna mokarran, assembly GCA_024679065.1. Taxonomy (NCBI): domain Eukaryota; kingdom Metazoa; phylum Chordata; class Chondrichthyes; order Carcharhiniformes; family Carcharhinidae; genus Sphyrna; species Sphyrna mokarran. The sequence goes on from JAGIQG010000011.1 coordinate 31,014,190, forward strand.
AATCTTGTTCTTTAAGTGCAGTTCAGTGACTTAGACACCACGGCACATGAACAGGCAGTAGTCTTCACTATTAAAATTTTTTTTCAACCTTCAGAATGAGGGAGTCTCTTATATTCTGCATTGTTAAGCCACACTAAGAATGCAACAAATAATTAGCATTCTGCACATAAGTAGTGTTGTCACAATCTTGTGTCCAATCATACATTTTACAGCAACACTGGAGCAACAACTGTGCAGTTGGACAAGTCCTTCTTCAGTTCTGGCAGAAATCAAGAAAGTTATGAATCATTGTTGACACCACATATCAAGTCACACCATTGATTGCAAAGCACATTAAATCTGGATAATGCAAATGTTTATGTTGAAACAGTTCCTGTTAATATGTGCATGTCCACACTTCTGTAAGATATAAATCTCATACTTTTAGTGCTTACATTCACTGTCAAAATGGCACTTCTGAATGATGGAAGATTGGGGATATATCTTCAGCTTCAGTTATAAGTTTATTGCAGTGCAACTAGTTGATTTTATAAGTCACAGAAAAGGTTTCTTATTCTCGATTTTTAAACCAGAAAAAAAGGTTTTGATTACAGGATAGGATCACTAAAATACTTGTAAAATGTTGAATATATGTCAATTTAACTTATTCAACTGTCCTGATCATAGACCCAAATTTAATTGTTGAATGGTCTAATCTTTCTTCTCTCCCTTAAAAAGTGGTCAGCTTTTGTTAGAATTTTTGGGTTTGCTATGTATCTGAGTATATACAAGTCTATGGCAAAAAAAATTTTAAATGTGGTATTTAAGTGACAATTTTATACAGAGAACCCAGACTGACAACAAACATAATGATGTAACTATGCTTCATAATCAGAGACTCAGATTAAGGTGTATTGCTGGTAACTAAGTGGAAAGAGTTTTATATTATATTCCATTCAATCTTTACTGTAATTCAGTTGGGAATTGATAAAAGGATCCTAGAACTGTAAATTTTCATCTTCACAAAGGAAACTAATCTGAATTATTACAAACATAATGCATTGCCAAGAGTGATGCAAGTTACTTCAAAACTATGTATTTCATTCCTACAGTTCAGGCAGGTCCTTGGGTTTCTGAAGAACAATGAGCCATGAAACACCAAAATCAGAACTCCAAAAATATATTTTAATGTTTATATAACAAATTAAATACATTAGTGTTTATTCAAAACATCAAATATTGTATTTTCAGACCATTCAGAATAATTAACACTGGTCCATTTGCCACTGAAGTAGCAATTTCAAATGGTGCAGACCACTTGGATACAATCACCTACTCTCCCAGATATCCTCTGACCCTTGTAATGTTCTTTAAATTGAATTCCAAAAGGAAACGTTAATATTAACATTAGAGTATATGTACTGTCAATCACCACTTTACAGTTTAATATTTTAAAGATCAATAGGGTTATGAGGGAGGCACAGTTTAAACTATGTTCTAACATACTTTTGGTTAACGATCAAGACATATTAAAGACATTATTATAGCAACATCAGTACATTACAGGTTGAAGTTCAAGAGGACATTTCATGGCAACAATAAACAGTTTTCAAATTAGTTGAATTGTACCGTAGGGAATTGCTCTCAATTCCCTTTATGAGCTAATCTGCCACTACAACAGAGCAATACTCTACAGCTATTCTCCAGTTAACTACAGGTAATATAAAATGATACTCAACTTGACTAAAATGTAATATGCAGCTACCAAAGTAATTTATTACACGCTTTGGACAGGAGTGCACAACCAGTTGTTGGAATCTTCTGTAATAACTAGCATTGTTTGTATAATTATTGCATTTTTATCTGTAGCCTTTTTAATGCTGCATTTATAATGATTCTTGGTCTGTCAGTAGCAGAAGTACTACAGGGCTTTGGCTGCCTGCGTGATCAGATTAAAATATCTGGGCTTTGATCAGTTAAATTCTCCACAACCAAAATGTAATATAACTTCAGACAGAAGACAAACTGAACAGGAAAAAAAACAGAAATCAAGGCAAAAAGATACAGTTACAAATCTTCTTTAATGCAGACTCATATCTCAGCATATTTCTTCTGTTTCCAACAGAAAAGTTGCAAATGCAACTCTTTTAGTCTTTGTTCACTACTTCAGTCATTTCCCCATGAGATCCAAAGAAAACTGAGATGCAATGTTTTAAAAAAATGTAGTATAAACTGTATAGCAAAAGTAAAATTAAGTAAACATAAATGAACAGTGTATATAAACAGAAATAGCTAATTAGCAAGTATATTTTAATTAGAAAGGAATTAAGCTTTGATTCCCCTCCCCACAATTTTAATTAGGGATCTGGGGATTTTCTGATACCTAGTCTGTCAACAAACTAAATAGAAACGAAGCTTTCTGACATTTATTGTATTTGAAAAAGTAGATGGACAGTGCCCAAAAACCTAGTCAAACATGCACAACTTCTGATATACGTGGATAACTTTGGCAATTATGTTCGAAATACACATTTGGAGTGACCTTTTGTGCATTTCATACTTTGCCTTTCATTACACTGAGATCACTTTGTGGCCTACATTGGATTAGCTCAACTAGACCAATTCAAAGCTCAATTCATTGATCCAATTCTATCCCACATCCCTTACTGATGATAAATGAGCATATTAAACATATATAATCTTAGATATTACATGTGTACTGCACCCCACTTTAAATAAAAAAGTATACAACCAAGAAGGGTTTATTAAGCTATGTGCTAGACAAGTTTCTAGAGAAAAGCAATACATTATCCATCATAAGCTACTAAAAAATCCATGTAATGTATTGTTACTAATTATTTTCAATACTGGGTACCATTAGCAATAGAGTTTTCTTTTCTTCATAACCAATTCTTAAATAAAGTTAAATAGTTTCCTCGGTAAGACCAGCTGCACTTGTAGCCTTTACTCAACATAGCCAACAAGGAAACCATTAGATTAGAAATTATTCAGTTTCCTACTGAACCAACAAACCCATTGTCCACAGTAACTTTGATAAAACAGAAACCACAATAATGGAACAGATATGAGGCAACATTGGTCATAAGGCTCTTGTCACGATGCCTGCTGATGCCATTTTGAGAAACAGGCAGATTTTGGAGAAGGCTATCTAATATCCTCAGGCTCTATTTTGATAGGCTTCAATACTTCATTCTTCTTTTCTGTGTGATTTAGGACGGTCTGACAAAATTCCTTCAAGGTTCCTATGTTTTCTGTTACATTAAAAAAAAATTAAGCAGTTTGGAAATAGATAACATTTCATACAAGAGATGGAATCTGCTACCACTACCTTGATCTCTGTAGATATCCTGATTGCCGCTTTTACCTAAAGGCTGACATTTAAATGTTTGCGGTTTAACCACATTTAAAAACTCCCTGTTCTCCCCCCTAACACCACAACATATAGAAGTTGCATAAATGTTACATTAACATAAATTGTTTATGCCATTATTTTTAGAAATTCATATAAACTGTATATAACATTATATAAACGGTACTCAAATTTGCATTGGGTAGCATTGGTCTTGATAATATTTATGATTATTCAGTTTTGGCAAAATTAAAGGTACAGGTTATTGCTACAGTTTCTTTATATGTATTAAAATTCTCTTTCTTATATTCCAATAATTCAGTGTGTTAGCAGAAAGATCTATCATTTGTCCCATTTCTTCAATATTGAACATATATATTGAAGAAATATTGCTGTACTTTTTATATTAAAATATTGCTTACATTGATTTCCTGGCTTTTTAATATTAGGCAAATATAGCAACTGAAGTTAATTCAAAGTTTTATTCACAAATTTACTGGTGTGACTGGGAGTACAGTGCTAAGAGCTCCTCAAGGGCGGCATGATGGCAGAGTGGTTAGCATGGTTGATTCAGCTCCAGCGACTTGGGTTAAGTGGAGGTTAGATGGATTGCCTTGTTAAATTGTCCCTTAGTGTCACAAGATGTGTGGGTTAGATGGATTAGCCATGGGAAATGTGTGTGATTACAGGGATAGGACAAAGGAAAGGAGGCCTAGCTAAGATGTCATAGTGTCCTGATGGGCTGAATAGCCTCTTCTGCAATATAGGGTTTCTGTACTAATCAATCCACACAGCCTAGGAGTTAATCAATCCATAGGTAGAGCCAAGATGCCATAAAATGAGGAATTGGAGTAAAACCCTCACTCAAAAAAAAGTTTAGCAATAATAAAAGACTATTTTCAGTAGCACTTTTGACTATGGGACATAATGTAAAGGGTACAGAATCTACTGCCTCAGAAGAAGTTTTGATCTCAATCAGCTCACAATGCAGGCGGTGGGTGAGATGCATATGTCTGCAGGTCCACAAACTCAAGTTGTTTTGCATTTGCTATACTTTCGAGCAGTAGCAATCAATGAGAGTGTAAATGGAATCGAAAGTCTGGGAGTAGGCTGCATGCTTGTGCAAAAAGTCAAAGAATTATATATATTATTAAAATGCACAAGACGTTTTGGTCGCTGTCCATGACAAACAGTAGTACCTCTATTAATTAAGATGATGTACAACCAGCAAAATCCTACACCCTCGTTTTGAAGGGGCTGGAAAGGGGAGACAAGAGAGGTCGTTTTCCCTGGCTGAGGAATCAGGGACATTGGCCTCTAATGCTGAGACTGTCATTTGGAATAGTGAAGAGGAGAAATTTCTTCACTCAAAGAGCTGAGAATCTTTGGGATTATCTATCCCAGTGGATACTACATTATTGAAATGTATTTAAGGTTGTGATAGATTTGTGATTTCTCAAGGAATCAAGGGAAAATGGAGGGGAGGCTAAAGATCAGCCAGGATAGTATTGTGCTTCAGTTTTGTTCCCACTTCTTATGTTCATTCAGTCCCATTTCTTAACTTCATATCTTCATGTTAACAGGTCCTATCATCTTATTCACATTACCTGAAGAGTGAGGCTCTCTTGGGTTGCTTGAATAAAGTCTGCTTAATTCATTCGACACTTGTTGAGCAAGCTGTAGATCTTCTCTTGACACCATTTGCTGCATTATTTGCCTACTCTGATGGTCAGAGATCCTGAGATTCAGTGGTTTTTCAGCTGAAAGCAAAAAGTTGACAGAGAAATAAATATTAGCCCTTAATTCAGATACAAACATCACAAACAATGCAACAAAACTAAAACGCTATAGATCCCAGAAATCAAAAATAAAATGCTTAGATGATCAGACAGCTCGTGCAAAGATAAACATAAACATGGGCAGGATTCTCTAACTTCAGCCACAGCAGGGTTTCTCCAGTCTCAATGCATTGAATGGAGATTTGGTTGAGTGCCAACATATGTTTTTACTGGCAGCACCTCCGTTGCCGGATGCAGATAATCTCATCATTGACTCTACTCCTCCACACTTGTTGCCTCACCTCATCCAGCTTTCGAGATTTATTGTTTCATGAACAGAAATCATGGGAGCAGGGGATGGAACACAAAGCTAAAGTAATTAGGATGTTCATATTTGACAGGTACAAGGTCCTTTTTTTTATTTTAAGCTTCAACGTGCACTGATGCAATCCGTCCCACACACGTGCCGATGCCAAAAATAACTCAGGAGCTTGGCACTTTATTTCAGTTAGTTATCCATCAGCATGCGTATAGGAGTAGGAGGAAGGTATGTTTAGGTGAGTCTTCCTAAAATGTATCTCCAGCTGTAACTCAATTATTTCCGTGGGGTGGAGACATTAAAAAAATATACTTTATTACAAGTGAAATGGAAAAGGTCCTTGCAAAGTATTCTGTACTGGGGGATGGGGTGATTGGCAACTAGACAATCTATTACAGCAGCAGATTTCATCTATATAGCACATTTAGAACAAAATCACAAAACCTGGGAACAGAAGGGTAAGAGCAAAAATAGAGTCAGAGAAAGTGGCTTATGGTCAAGAGAACAATCACAACACAGAAAAGAGCAGTAAGGATGGCATTAGCTGTAGAGGGGATGGATGTGATATGATGTGTGACGTTCATGACAAATCTAGTTTTAGACAGAGCAGACCAGACATGCACCATGTGCACAAGAACCTGCATGCCTCTTCCCCCGTCTTAAGGTATGAAGAGGACAACTACAGAATCCCTACAGTGCAGAAGAAAACCATTCAGCCATCAGGTCTGCACTGACTCTCTGGAAGAACATCTTACTTAGGCTACCACCCCCACCACCCCATACATTTACAGTGGTTAATCCTCACAACTTGCAAATTTTTGGACTATAGTAGGTGAAACATAGAGGTCAGCAATTAGCAATGACTTAGTGGAGGGACAAGGATATCTAAGAAAACTTTTAGAGATACCAGAATACCAGTGTCATAGGAGGCCAAAGACAGTCAAAGGGAAAGGAATTGAATGCAAGTGTGTTAAAAGGAAGCTGGGTATTACTAATAGGCAAGTTGGAAATGGACAAAAAACATGAATGGTGATCATAGATAGACGATTTAGTGCTTAAAGAAGAAATAAATCTTGAAATAGGACAAAAATCAATATTGACACTTGGCAGAGTTGCACCAAGGTCGTGATAGAATATACAGGGTGCAACTTTGGTGGAGGCGGGGAAAGGAGTCACCATTCATGAGTCAAATTTCAGAACTAGAATATCAAGAAATGTACTTAAAGTGAAGATAAAGATTTGAAGGCTTTGCTCATTTGGATTAAGTTTTCTCAACACAGAACAAATAGATGACTTAAATGGTATTATTGCTAGATTATTAATCCAGAAACTCAGTTAATATTCTGGGGATCCAGGTTCAAATCCCGCTAAGGTAGATGTGGAATTTGAATTGAATATATTAAAAAAATCTGGAATTGAGAATCTACACATGGCCATGAAATCATTGTCGACTGTTGGAAAAATCCATTTGATTCACTAATGTCTTTTAGGGAAGGAATTCTGCCAACCTTGCCTGGTTTGACCTGCTTGCGACTCTACAGCCAAAGCAATATGTTTGACTCTCAACTGTCCTCCAAGGGCAACTAGGAATGGGCAATAAATGCTGACCATCCAGCAACACCAATGTCCCACGAATGAATAAAAAAGACTCACTGCAGTTAGGAGTACAGAGCTGAAGAGGTAAGTGGGATAGGAAGGAGTCTGATCAACCCCAAAAAAACTGTACAAGATGATTGCCAGGAAATGGAGGAGCTGAGACTCGTTTCTTTAAAGGAGATTAATTGATTCTTTGGAAGAGAAACTAATAGCTGTCATAGTGAACATGGCATGTTCAAGATGGAGCAGAAGGATACAATTGCACAGCCAGGAAAGACTCATGTAGCAGCAGGTGTGTTTTGGAGCCGAATATGCAACTGAGCTGTTCAGCTATAAGGACAAGCTGTCAGTCCACTTTGAGATGGTGTGGATACTAAAATATTATGCTTGTCAGAGGCTTAAATGGTAGTTTTAGAGTTGAAGCTGTGAAAAGCTATCAGGTTCTGTAAAATACACTGAACCTGTCAATTTATAGGCTGCCAATTTAAAAGTGGTTTCCAGTTTAACTAATCCTAAATAATACAGCAGTAAACAAATTTTGGTAATCCAAAAACAACTGAACTATTTAATGTACAAGGTTGAGTGTTCACATGATCTGAGCTTTCATTTTATCTTCCCTTCTCATTTTAAAAATGACAACGAGGAAACACATGCAAAATGACTTATCTTTTTTCCCCTTCATCTACATAAAATAATCCCAATAATCTAACTTGGTTTACAATCAAAATTGTTTCCAGCATTACACTGAGAAATTATTCTTCTTTATTTAAAGTATACCTGTCATTGAATTCACACTAAACTGAATGATAAAAAGAAAAGCCTGCTGTGAGACCACAGGATTCCTGTTAGAAAGATTGATGGTATAGGATATGTTCTACATATTCAGCATGAGTGAAGGTAGCTCGCTGCTCCATATCTTAACTTTTGCAAACCACTATAATAGAGCTGATGCCACAGTGGATCCATCAATCATAAATATCACCTGATAAATTTGGATTAGAGATTAGATTTGGGCTAGAATCAGGTTCACTCAAGTCTGATGCAACACAAAATTAATTCCAGTTTCTTTATTGTGCCATAGCTTTAAAATAAGTTATTCTTTCTGAATAAAATGTTGGGTTACTGAGTAAAATCTAAATATATCTGGTTCTGTGCTAGAAAATGCAATAATCTTTCTACTTGACTTTGTGTGCAGTTTAATATTAACCAGCATATGCATTATGTACGCCAATTAGATTTTGTACCTTGTCCATCCATAGTCTCTGCAGGAGGGCTTCTGGAATTCTGCTCATCAGAATACAGCCTGCAAACTGTGGCAGATGGATGTCGCTCAGATACTTGTAACATATCCTGATTTGTTTGCTCACGCACAAGCATTATGTATTTAGCCGCTATTGTTTCAAGTTGAATCTGAAATAAACAAAGTGCCAAGATATTTTAATATATCCCCTTTGATTCCCAAGCAGCATTGCTTTAAAACTAAAAAACATCCGTATCACTGAAGGACCATCTTAATTGATCTTACAATTTGATCAAAACGCTACTTGAAATCTATTTCCATCCCTCAAGTACAGAAATTTCGAGTGTCCAAAATATGCAATGTTAAATATTTTAAAATGAAATAATCCACAACAATAGATTTATTATCTCCTTTTAGGCTCTTAATAGTTGCTCCTTCTAACTTTACATTCAGTTAAATATATTTTTTAAAAAATTTCCTTGCATTTTCTTCTTAAGGCCTATAGATCTGGCAGACCTTAGATCGACGCAAGACTCCTTATTTGTATTTGTAAATCTAAGACCTGATCCAAGCAAGGCTATCAAATGCTGATTTTTTTTCAACTCATCAAAATGGAAAGAGGCGTACTGCAACCTGGATGTTTGCTAGGAGAACAATGAATTTTTGGGGTGCAAACTATCCCTCATACATCTGCTTGCTGAATCATCCACCAAAATCCTGACTAATTTAATACTGGCTTTAAGTTTTAATTTAGGAAATAGCAAAATAAAATATCTTGAATTAAACTGGGTTACTAATAAAAACTTGCTACAGATGCTGGAAATATAAAGGCAAAATATGTTAAACTATATCAGGCAGTGTGGAGACAGAAACAGAGTTAATGGCCTGGATTTGATCCCAACACCGTCAGCTTTTAAAAAAAAGTGAGGGGGACCTGGATCTAGATCTCCTATCCCTATTTACAATAGACCACATTTTCAGGTATGGCAAAGGGGACTGAATGTGCCACACAGAAGGGAAACCAAAATTCAGTATTGAATTCAAACAGACCCCATCTTCACTGAGGTAAGGGCCTTAACCTGCAGTATGGGAGCCATGAACTTCTGAAGAAGTCAAAAATCCTCTTGGAAGGGTTAATAAGATCTGTTGAACTTCCAAGATAAAGCTTATTGCAGCATTAGATGGAGCATGGGAAGTCAGAAGGCATGATGATTAGAGGGTCTAAATTTAACGAAACAACTGGGAAGCAACTTGGTGCGGTAAGGCAAGAAATTTCACTCCTACACTACCCACCTAAGGAGCAAAAGCTCAAGCCAATATTTCCGGTAATTTTTGGCCTCACAATGATCATTGATCTGAAACTTTGGCTCTGTTTTTCTGCTTGACCTGTTAAGTTTCAAGAATACTTTGTGGTAGTTACAGACCCATTGAATTATGCAATTAATCAAAATAATTTTCAAAATATAAATTGTGCAACTAAATTGAAGATCTTCACAAATCAAGTGCAGATAAGGTTTTTTTAAAACCACTTATCTGGCACACAGTTGCTCTTATATTAGATAGAAAATATACATAAAATACTTTTTGCTTAATGATGCAATACAGCACAATTTTTAATTGACCTTATTGGACACAATAAATTTGAAAAGAAAATAATTATAATAATATAATTAGACAATGTCCTTAATAGCCCACCATTGCAGGTCAATAGATAATGAATGTTAATTCAGGATTGTCCACTGATTTTTTCCATTTACATGTATTGCTGATTTAGCAAAATATCTTAAATGTTGGTTGCTCACAGAGAAGCTGAGCAATAAATATCACCAACTCTCAAATAATACAAGAAACAAATATTCCATGGGCACATCAATCTTTTCCCATTCCTATTTTCAGACTGTGATTCTAGATAGTAATTTTGTGCATAACTCTGATATAATCTCTGAGAAGAGAAGGGATAGGACCTTGAGAAGAGAAGGGATAGGACCTATAAAAGGTGAAGGGGGAAACGTCTGTATGGAACCGGAAGAAATGGCAGAGGTGCTTAATGAGTACTTTGCCTCAGTATTCACGGTGGAAAGTGAACTGGGAGGATGCACTACAAGTTTGCGGCAGACTGAAAAGATTGAGTATGTAGATAGTAAGGAAGCGGATGTGTTAGAACTTTTAAATGCTATCAAGATAGACAAGTCTCCGGGACCAGATGGGATGTACCCCAGGTTATTGTGGGAGGTGAGGGATGTCATTGCAGAGCCCCTGGCGATGATCTTTGCGTCGTCGATGGAGACGGGAGAGGTTCCGGAGGATTGCAGATATGGTCCCTATTTTCAAGAAAGGGAACAGGGATAGTCCTGGAAATTACTGACCGGTGAGTCTGACCTCAGTGGTTGGTAAGCTGATGGAGAGGCTTCTGAGGGACAAGATTTACGAGCATTTGGAGAAGTTTAGGTTGGTTAGAAATAGCCAGCATGGTTTTGTAAAAGGCAGGTCGTGTCTTACGAGCTTAATGGAGTTCTTCGAAAATGTGACTGAACACATTGACGAAGGAAGAGCAGTGGACCTGGTGTACATGGACTTCAGCAAGGCATTTGACAAGGTCCCCCATGCAAGACTTCTTGAGACGGTGAGAGGGCATGGGATCCAAGGGGCTTTGGCCTTGTGGATCCAGAACTGGCTTGCCTACAGAAGGCAGAGGGTGGTTGTGGATGGCTCTTTTTCAGCATGGAGGTCGGTCACCAGTGGAGTGCCCCAGGGATCTGTTCTAGGATCCTTGCTGTTTGTCATTTTCATAAATGACCTAATGAGGAAGTGGAGGGATGGGTGAGTAAGTTCGCCAATGACACGAAGGTCGGTGGTGTTGTGGATGGTCTGGAGGGATGTCAAAAGTTGCAGCATGACATCGACAGGATGCAAGACTGGGCGGAGAAGTGGCAGATGGACTTCAACGCGGATAAATGTGTTGTGGTCCATTTTGGCAGATCCAACGGGATGAATGAGTACACTACCAAAGGTAGGAGTCTTAGCTGTGTGGAAGAGCAGAGGGATCTTGGGGTCCGGGTCCATAAGACTCTCAAATCGGCCTCCCAGGTGGAGGATGTGGTAAGAAAGCTTATGGTGTACTGGCCTTCATTCATCGAGGGATTGAGTTCAGGAGTCAGGAGGTAATGCTGCAGCTTTATAGGACCCTTGTCAGACCACACTTGGAGTACTGTGCGCAGTTCTGGTCGCCTCACTGTAGGAAGGACATGGAAGCTATTGAAAGGGTGCAGAGGAGATTTACAAGGATGTTGCCTGGATTGGGAGCATGCCTTATGAAGACAGGTTGAGGGAGCTGGGACTGTTCTCCCTGGAGAGACGAAGGTTGAGAGGTGACCTGATAGAGGTTTACAAGATGTTGAGAGGAATAGATAGGGTGGACTCTCAAAGACTATTTCCCAGGGCTGAAATGGTCGCGACGAGAGGGCACAGATTTAAGGTGCAGGGAAGCAAGTACAGAGGGGATGCTAGGGAAAGTTTTTCACTCAGAGGGTGGTGAGTGAATGGAATCGGCTGCCGTCGGTGGTGGTCGAGGCGAACTCGCTGGGTCTTTTAAAAGACTTCTGGATGAGTATATGGGATCCAATGGGATTGGGGGTTATAGATAGGTCTATGGCTGGGTAGGTTTTGATGTGTTCAGCACAACTTGTGGGCCAAAGGGCCTGTTTGTGCTGTAGTGTTCTATGTTTAATCCATGTAATGATTATTTAGGTTCAACCACTGAAAGATCAAACTCAGGTGTTTAGGGCACCAAGTTAAAAAAAAACACATCATACAAGATGGGGCATTACTACCTGCTTTGCATGCCTTTTTACAAGCAATCAGCACCTACACTGTCAGAATCCGAGAATAGCACAGATATTTAATACCATTCGGCATGTCTGTTCAGGTTCTTTTGAAAGAGCTTAGACCTATTGCTGCCTCTGTTCATATGAAGTGGAAAGTTTTTGCCATTAAGTATTTATCTAGATCCCTTTTGAAAGTTACTACTGAAGCTGCTTCCACCTCTCCAAGTGGTGGATCACAAAAATTCACCGTTTCCTCTCATCACCTTTGGTTCTTTTGCCAATTATCTTAATTCCATCCACTAGTACCAGTCCTCCTGCCACAGGAAACTGTTTCTCTACATCAAAGTATTTCCCCTTAAAAACTTTTCCCTAACCTACTCTGCTCTAAAGCAGACAACCAGAACCTCTTTAGTCTCTCTACCTAACTAAAATCTTTTATGCTGAACTTTTCAGTAAATCTCCTCTGCACCCCTTTTAAGTCTTCACATATTTCCCCGTGTGAGGCTTAAATTTTGACAACACTGCAACTGGGTCCTGTCCATGCTTTCTAAATGATTAGCACACTTTTTTGCTAGGGCTAAGGCCAAATTGTCATCTCCTGTGCTATAATGACTATTGTTCTATTGTATTCTTATGGTTCCAATTATTCCATGTCTTCATAAAACACAGTCTTCTCCTTTTCAAGGTCTTTTTAAGAAAGGGGATTAGGAAGCTTCTAATAACAGCAGGCTAATCAGTTTGTAAGGTTTTAGAAACAATAATTAGGGAAAATGCACTTGATAAGTTTCGGTTGAATACGGAGAGCCAGCACAGATTTGTGGCAAACCCACAATGCTTGACTAACAAAAGATGTTTTTGTTGGATAACGGGAATGCAGTGATTATTACCTACATTGATTTTAGAAAGCTGAATTTCACAAGTACTACCTGAAAGGCTGTTTAACAGAATTCAGACTCATGGAATAGGGAGTGAGTGTCAGTTTGGATAAAATACAGGATAAGGACACAAAACAGTGAGTCATGGTTTTTCAGACTGAAGGATGATAGTCAGTCATATCCCTCAAGGGTCAGGGCTCAGAGCACTGCTTGCTTGTTATAAATAAAAATCAGAAACTTCAAAATTTGCTGATAATTCCAAACTTGGAGATGTGGCATGATACCAATAGGGCATAAATATGTTAACATAATGGGTAGAAAGTGGCACATGGAATTTAATAGTGAAGTGAGAGATGGTGCATTTTGACAGAAAGGATAGAAAATGACAATACATTGGCACGGTTCTAAAGCATGCAAAAGGCAGAGGCATTTCTGTGGTTCACGTGCATGGACTTTTGAAGATGGTCAGACACTTTGAGAGCAGTTTGCAAAGCATATGGGGTTTTGGATTTCATACAAGATATAGAGAAGAAAAGTAGAGCATTATGCTAAACCTTTATAATGCTAAACCTTTATAATGCTTTGGTTAGGCAACAACTGGCAAACTACACCAAGTTCTGTCATCAAACTTCAAAAGGGATGGGTCATTGGGAAAGAGATGAGATTTAAGCGAACGATTCCAGGAATAAAGAAATTTAGCAACAAGATTAGGTTGGAGAAGCTGGGAATTTTCTCCTTCAAGCAAAAGAAGGTGATACTATATAAAGATGTACAAGATCCTAGCTTTTAATAAGGTACACACAAAAAAAGTTGCCCCCATTGGATGATGATACAAGGGCAGGGAAGATGTGAAGGAGAATTTATTTAAGCTGTCTGTAGTAATAACCGGGGGCTCACTGCGAACTGAGTTCAAAAAATGATTTGAAAGAAACCTGAATAGGTACTTGACAAAAGCAAGCTCGCATGTTGTGGGAAGAGTGGGACAATGGGATTGATTGAACAGCTTTACAGAAAAACAGCATGGACTCAATGGGCTGATAGTCATTAGAGCATACGTGGAGCTATGACCTTATTCACCAATTGCCACATTACTTTCAAGAACTTGTGAACTTATGGTGTGAAGTCTATTTTTGAGCCACTTTAAAATGGTACCATCTTATATATATAGTCCACTCTTATTCCTAACAAACAGAATTACTTTTTAAAAATTTTTTCATGGGATGTGGACACCGGCCGTTAGGCCACACTTTAGAATCTGCCTTTAAGAAAATATTGCCCAACTCTAGTCACCTCACATTTCTCTATTAGATTCTTTCATATGTCCTTCCACTCTCTTAGCTTATCATTTCACCATACATCAATTTTGGTATCACTGGCATCCCTAATCACCCTCAAGAAGGTAGTGGTGGGCTGTTTTTTGAACTGCTGCAGTCTAGAATAGCATAGGACTTTATTGTCCACACAAAAGTGGAAATTTGTCTTTGGCTTCATCTCCAGTAATAACTATCATAGTCATTAGTTTAAAAACAGTGAACGTTTCATTTATAGCATTTCATTCATACATTTGTGCATATATAACATACACCCATGCCATACAAACACAACACACTGTACTCTACTTAATGCTGTTAAATAAAATCAGCAGGTTGAGTTTACATATTAGTTAGTAAGCTTTTAGCACTGGGAACAGAAGACCTCTTAAAGAGATTATTCCTGGAAATAGCCTGCTAAAGCACAGATCCAAAGGCAGCCTTTCAAGTTGTAGATAAAAAGAGCAAGTAATCACCACTGGTGTCCTAAGCTTTCCTCTTTCCTGCTTTGTTAAATAGGTCAACGAACTGTGCCTGCTGTCTACTAACGCTTTTACTTGCAGTGTTGACAATTCTGGCCTGCTTACTTTTGCATATCTGGTGTAGGTACACCACAAACCTGTTATGGTAGCTACAAAGCTTGTAGATGGTATACACTGCTACTACTGGGAGCTGGTAGTGGAGGAAATGAGTGTTCATAAAAGGGGTGTCAATCAAATGGGTCCCACTGTCCTGAATGGTGTCAAGTTTCTTGAGCAATGTAGGACTGCACTCATTCAGGCAAACAGCATATTTCCTCATACTCTTGATTTGTGCCTTATGGATGGTGGAAGGCTTGAGAGACAGGTGGTCAGTTACTTGTTTCAGAATTTCCAGCTTCTGACTTGTTTTGTAGCCATCTTTGTATGGCTGGTCCAGTTCAATTTTTGGTCAATGATACCCCTTCAGGGAATTTAGAAGATTCAATGGTAAACCCACTGAATATCAAGGGGGGATAGTTAGATTCTGTATTGTCGGAGATGGTCATGTCACATGTGCCACGCAATGAATGTTACTTGCCTAAGCTTGAATATTGTCCGTGGCTGCATGCAGACATGAACTGCTTAAATAACTAAGTTATCGCAAAAGATGAACATCCCTACTTCTGCCTTTCTGATGGAGAGTAGGTCATTGATGAAGCAGCTCTTTAGTTAGTTGGGCCCAGGACACTGCACTGAGGAATTCCTGCAGCAGTATCCTGGGATTGACTTGATTGTCCAACAACTATTTTCAATTGTACCAGGTATGACTTCAACTATCCACCTCAGTTTCATTTTGCCTACAAACACTAGAATTATGCCCAAGTTCCAATCATTTACACTAGAAAGCAGTGGTTTCAACAATTCCTGAGGAACACTACTGCATATTTCTCTCCAGTTTGAAAAACCTTCCCCAGTACATTCAATTTTCTATTTCTTGGCTTGTTACATATCCACACAAGTATGCTCCCTTTATTGTCATTGTCTATTAGTTCATACTTCAGCAAAAGCCTTTTGATAGTCCACAGACATCAACCACAATACCTTAAATCAATACTGCCCATTACTTCTAAGAATTCATTAAAGTAAATAGTGTTTGATAAACAAGTGCACATGTGCGCTTTCAGTTATTAGTCCATATTTTTCCAAGTGGCAATTAAGGATGGGCTAATGTAATCATTGGTCCTTTAGAGGATGAAAATGAAGAAATGGTCAAGGCACTGAGTAGATATTTTCTGTCAGCCTTCACAGTGGAAGACACAAATAATATGTCAAAAATTGATGACAAAGTGACTATGGCAGTGAGGACCTAGAAGAAAGCAGTGTTAGGCAAGCCAATGGAGCTAAAGATAGGCAAGTCTCCTGGCCCTGGGTACTAAAAGAGATGGTGGGGGAAATAGCAAATGCACTAGTGGTAATTTATCAAAATTTGCTAGACTCTGGGGCATTTCCAGTAGATTGGAAAGCAGCAAACGTGACACCACTGTTTAAAAAAGGGAGATAGATAAAAGGCGGGAAACTATAGACCAGTCAGTTTAACTTCTGTAGTGGGAAAATGCTTGAATCCATCACCAAGGAAGATACAGCGAGAGACATGGAGAGTAATTGTCCTACTGAGAAGATGCAGCATGGGTTCATGAAAGGCAGGTCATGTTTAACTAATTTATTGGAATTCTTTGAGGACATTACAAGCACAGTGGATAATGGGGAACCAGTAGACACTGTGTTATCTGGATTTCCAGAAGGCATTTGACATGGTGCCGCACCAACAACTGCAGCGTAAGATGAAGATGCATGGTATTATGGGTAATGTATTAGCATCAATAGAGAATCAGTTAACTGACAGAAAGCAAAGAGTAGGGGTAAACGGTGTTTTTCTGGTTGGCAATCAGTGACTATGGTGTGCTTCAGGAATCAGTGTTGGGACCACACTTGTTTACAATTTACATTGTAGACACTGTACTGTGTCTAAGTTTGCAGATGACACTAACATGAATGGTGGAGCAAAGACTGCAGAGAACACTGAAGGTCTGCAATGGGATATAGGTAGTTCGAGTGAGTTAAGGTCTAGCAGATGGAGTAATGTTGGTAAATGTGAGGTCATCCATTTCAGGAGGAACAACAGCAAAATGAACCATTATTTAAATGGTAAAAAAAATTGCAGCATGCTGCTGTGCAGAGGGACCTGAAGGTCTTTGTGCATGAATTGCAGGTAATTAAGGCAACAAATGGAATTTTGTCCTTCATTGCTACAGGGAGGTTATGATGCAGTTATGTAAGGTGCTTACGAGGTTACTTTGGAGTAGTGTGATTTGATCCTCTTATTTGAGAAAGGATATACTGGCACTAGAGGGGGTGCAGGAGATTCACTTGGTTAATTCCAGACTTAAGAGTGTTGGCTTATAAGGGACAATGATTAGAATGGACTATATGCATTAGAACTTAGAAGATGGGAGGCGGATCTTGTAGAAACATAAAATTATAAAATGAATAGATAAGATAGAAGCAGGGAGGTTGTTTTCACTGGCAGGTGAAACTAGAACTAGAACATGGCCTCAAGTTAAAGGGGAGCAGATTTATGACTGTTGTGAATCTGTGGAACTTCCTGCCTCGTGAAGCAGTTGAAGCTACCTTTTTGAATTTTTTTTTAAGGCAAAGATAGATAGCTTTTTGAACAGTAAAGAATTAACGGTTATGGTGAACAGGTGGGTAAGTGGAACTGAGTTCACAAAAAGATGAGCCATGATCTTACTGAATGGTGGAGAAGGGTGACTGGGACCAGACTGCCTATTCCTGCTCCTAGTTATGTGCTTATGTAATTTTGAGCATTTATAAAATACTTTTGGATTTGCTTTTGGGGTTACCAACACATCTATTCTCATATACTCACTTTGTCCCTTAATTTCTCTTTTCAGTTCTCTCTTGTACTCTCTGCATTCAGCTTGGCTCTTTACTGAATAATGAATCCATCATAAACACCCTTTTCCCATTTCATTTCAATTTCCATGAGCAGTTCAGAGAGCCAACCAAAGGTCCATTGACTTCTGTGGGACTGGATGATCCATCAATGGATGGGGCCATAAAATCCCAACTCATCATTCTTCAAATCACTGTCCATTACAACCTGTTATCTTGATTGTTACTATAATCCCTGTATACTTTGGAAAGTTACTTTCTTCTTTGACAAAAAGACATGAAAGTTTCATAAAACATGAGCTGATGATGTAGCCCCACTTTAAAGGAACATTTACAGAAACAGTTGCATAATGAAAGAAAGGGCATGGAAATGTAGATCATTTCTTAGGCAGTCAAATTACAATAGCCAATTACAAAACAATTGGACAAGGCAGTTAGCTCAAAAAAGTAATCAGAAAGCCCATCAGAAAGTTGAAACTGTTCCAGAGATATGTAACTTTTTTGCGTGACAATGGAAGTAGCAGTTTGCAATGCATCAAATATTAGGCATGTCATCACCCTCAGCAACCTAAAGATATGACTCATGTGAATCATTAGAAGAGCATGACATTTTAAATATCAGCCCAGCAGATTTTCACACTTTTCTTATTAAATGCAACATGAGCCAATTTCTCTGATAGTAAACTAAATGGAGTGGTCAGGTGTCTTCAAGTATAAGTGCCAGAACGTGAACAGCAGAGTGTTTAGTACAGAAATATCTTCTGCAACTACATTTAACTTTCGAAACAACTTGATAGGTTCCACAGATAACTCAAGGAATTTGACTGGGGATGGACAAAACCTCGCATCTACTGCCAGTCCAGAAACTGTATGCCATGGACAATCTATAGATCACATTTGTGTTAATCGATTATCCAGTGACCATTCTAAATACTGTGGCAAGGGCCAAATATAATGCAAGCTTATACTGTAATTAGATACAGCAAGTTATCAAGCTTGAATATGTTACTAGGGAAAATTACAAACATAAGCCAGTTGTACTTCGAGTGTGAAAAAATAGGGCAAGCGACCCAATTGTTTATACATCTCCATTAAATGTAGCAAATATTGATCATTTCTGTCAGGGAAAAATATTAGGATTTTCTCTCTCAAGTTGGGAAACTGCCACCTCACTATACCCGCCCTCAGTTAACAATATCCCAAATGGGAGGTACAGAATGAAGTTGGGTACACTACCAGTGGACTGAAGATTGGTGACAGCTACAAGGGCCCCACAGTGCCTAGGCAGACTGTTTACATAGCCCACCTCAATTCCGTGGACAACTTTCTTAACCAGTAGGCCTAATTGTCCTTCCTACCCATGCCAACACTTGTCCCCAACTTCAAACCTCATAACCTTCATGTTCAACCCATGTCCTATCCATCCTTACAGCCCTAAAAACTCCTATGCCAACAATGTCAATGTATGGCCCCAGTCCAACCCCCATGGGCTATGCATTGCCCCAGCACCAATCTAGAGTCAACCCATGTCAAATCACCAGTATCCAAAGCAACCTCAGGAGTCTCTCTGAGATGAAATAATGTTCTAAATATCTACTAAAGAGGTGATCACATTTTTAAAGTGCCATTCACGAAAGACCATTTAAAACATTTGAATTCCCTCATGTCCATGCTCATACCTTGTATTCATAACCTCACAACAAAAACAGCTAATCCTTTTCCCATCTCTTTTAGCTTTCAAACTGCGAACATACAAACTCCCTCTGTGATGATAGGCTGTGGAAAGGAGAAACTCTTAAATGCTGTTATCATAGCATTATTAAGGATTATATCAAATTGCTTTGCTGAGTTTGGGATTCCTATATGTTGGTGTCACATCCTACATCCATTTTCTACTCCCAGCAAAACCGCAATGAAAATAGAATGTCAGAATGAGATAGGGACGTTAAGATTTAAATTCCAGTGCTGTTCTGAAAATCCCTAAAGTTTCCATGACAAATTCCAGGTCAATGTATTTTACTAAATGGCCTTAAAAAATAATTATGAATGCGGATTAGGTTATAACTACATCGTAGTACAAAGGGGAATGAACAGTTTTTTTAGGATTCATTTTACATAGACAACTTAAAAAATATGTTTCCTAATCAAGTCTTAGCAGTTAAATCAATCTTAAATTGTTAGATTTATCCAACAAATATAAAAACTACAGAATGCAAAAATGTGGAAGCAATTAAAGCTTTCCTGGAGGGCAAGGCTTGCCAGTCTTATCCATATTTGGAAGAGGAACCTGGGCAGGGCTTTTTAGCAATACTCATGCATGGAATGTTATACTTGATTGAGCCAAGAAATAGCAATGTTTGTCCCAGGGAATGATCACAAAAGATCATCAGCTAGGTCACCAATAAGGATTTCTTTTAGTTAACCATTAAGAAAAAAATTATATGGGATTCCAGAAATTTACCAGGGAATCATTTTTCAGAATTCCACTTTAAAAAGAAAAATAAATATGGAAAAAAAAGAGTGCACTGACAGCATACTCTGTTGGAATTTGCTACAAATTCATTGTGTACATAATTCAGGTTTATGCCACTGTTTCAACATATTAGTTTTTAAATCAGACCATGTAGCACCAAATCTCTTTGACTAGTTTTGTCTGCCTTTTAATAATAAGGATGGAGTAGCACTGAAGGGGCTTCAACACAGATACTTTAAATACTGTGGCAAGGTCATTGAATCATACAGCGTAGAGTGGGTCAACTTCCCACATCTATACTTCTTCACCCAGTTCATTTAATCCAGCAATGACTTGAAGCAGATGTGAGCAAAGCCAGACTCAGCACTGGAAATGCAGGAGCTGACAGTCACTGCTTTATAATAAATTGGAACTAAACAAACACCAGAGAGTGTAAGCAGAAGCTAGAATCCTGGAATGGAACATGGACTGAAACTTGCATAAATTAAATCTATTTCTCAACAAGTGTGTGACCCCTTGAATTAGTAAGCTTATGGGAGTTGGTGCACCACTTAATGCTCTGTCTTTTACTGAAACTGTGAAGCTTCAATGCACAAATGCTTGAATGATTGGATACGCCTTGTTCTGGTGGTCAGAAGTGTCATATCATTCGTGTGTCTGCACAAGCTTGTCAGCTTGAGCCCAATGTGGAACCCACCCTTTTTCTAACGCACATCCCCATTTTGCAGACAGGCTTTATATTGAAACTAAATTTGGAAGCACTATTGTATAAATTGTCTCAGCTGCCTCAATCTCTCACTTTCTCAATTTAAATAATTCACTTCTGTGTGTGCATGTGCAAGTGCAACAGACCTACACTTTTATTCCTTTGTGCTGGAATAAACCAATTAAGTCTGATCAAGAATTCATTTTGACTTGATACGTTTTATTCACTGCATTTAACAAAATTCAGTATTATGCTCAGTTAGAGAGCACTACCCACGTACGTTACAAAAATAGTGGTGTGAAGTCACATCTTATGTTATCACAAATATGCAGGCAATACTAGTGGACAGTACCTTAGATAAATAAATGGACAGCACAACTTGCTCAGTCATCAGGATCATAAATTAGGCTGGATAAGGCATCAAATTTGGTATCAGCACATCAAAAATATACCTTAAGATTTAGTTACTTTGTTTCAAGTCAATGAAGCAAAAGTCAGTCAGAACTCAAATCTTTTCAAAAATGCATTCATTATTCATGGAAACAGTTTTTCCCCTTGCATTTTATCACATCCATACGCAGCAACCATTCACATAACCTCACTAAGCAACTGCACAGCATATGGAGAGCATTTTCCACTTTTTCATTATAAATTTTCACAACACAGAACATTCCTAGATCACAAGTGTAAAAAAAAGGGCAGCGCTTCATTTTTGTATTTTCTTCTCTTCTCCTATGCAGGAAGCTGATTAATTAATATTTGATTTCATTATTGAAATTCAACTGCTGCCATCTGTAGAAATGAAACTCCTATCCAGACGAAGACATTTAAAAAAATATTGGCCATTACATATGTGGGTTTACTAGAGATCTAGACATTAACATGTCTTGACTGCTTCTGCTAAATTATTTTAGAGCATCAGACTAAATGTTCCAGTCACTAGTTAGTGTCATTAATTGTTCTCTAACTTTTCTTCATTTTTTCACTCATTATTCTTACCCCATATCACAGTATCTTGGTTTAACTTTCCTTTTGCAAAGGACTTTATATGTACTTCAGACACCAGTTTTAAACCTCAATATTTACACTTTTGAACAGTGTTAATATATCAGACCATATAGCTGGTTTCGCCTTAAAGAATACGGGTGCAATTTTCTCAAAAATATTCTAAATGTAAAACGGGTGAGAAAAGGGGAGGGGGTAATAGTAATTTATGGCACTCTGTGTAGTACAGAGACCATAATGTGGATTGCAGTTAGTAAGCAGTATATTGGGAGATCTGTCACTGCCCTCCCCATCCCATCTCCTTAACTGTCCCCCATTTTTCACCCCTCTGTGGAACTCCCCTCCCCAATGTGGCCGTACTTCCATTGGGCCTCCACTTCCTCAAGCCCAACCCATGCACACTACCTGATGGGCAATGCCAGGGTGCTCAGCTAGCACCACCTCAGGGGTACTGTCCTGTTCCCAACCACCACAGGACTTCAACGGCTTTCAGTTCCCATTGATGGGGATGATCTGCACCTCTAGCTGGCAAAGACCTTGGCCAGTAGGAGGACAAAGGTCAGTAAACCCGGACAGTGTTCAGTGTTCATTAATGACATGTTAAACACATCATTAAAATTTAAATCAGTCTTGCTAAAAGAATGGCCAGAAAAAAAATCAAGAGGAGGGTGAGTCATCAGGTATGAAATTAATTTTTCATTTCTTGCCTTATCTTTCTGGCTCGCCATTGACCAGCGTGACAAGCTGGTAGGGTCCCGCCCTATTTCTGTGACTCAGCCAGCATTCATGGTATTTTGAGGCTGAAAGATTTAATCTTGGCCAAAGTGTGACAGAAGAGTGAAGAAGAAAGAATTTATCTATTTTTGCTATATGATTCATTACTGTAGGAAAATAAATGTTTTAATTTAACTTAACAGGCAGCACAATAGCACAGCGGTTAGCAATGCTGCTTCACAGTTCCAGGGATCTGGGTTCAATTCCTGGCTTGGGTCACTATCTGTGTGGAGTTTGCACATTCTCCTTGTGTCCGAATGGGTTTCCTCCAGGTGCTCCGGTTTCCTCCCACAGTACAAAGATGTGCAGGTTAGGTTAATTGGCCATGCTAAATTGCCCCTTAGTGTCCTTGGTTGTGTAGGTTAGAGGGATTAGCTGATAATATATTGGGATAAGGCCTGGGTGGGATTGTGGTCGGTGCAGACTCGATGGGCCGAATGGCCTCTTTCTGCACCGTAGGGATTCTATGATTCTATTTCTACGATGTATAGTTTGAAAAGGAAACCAGGCTGGAGTGACAGTTAATCTTGAGAAATGAAATTCTGTTCATGTCATGCATAACATCAGAAGTTCCAATTCATAAGAGCCAAGGACTAGTGCAGGGAAACTATCTTCTTTGTCATAAAGATGATGTGAAATATTGGAAAACAATCTGACGTACAATGCAATTCATTGTAAATGATAGTGGAGCTATTCTTAAAAAAAAAATTTTGCATGGTTTGCATTCACATCATGTTGCAACTGTCTGCACCTGAGGTTTATGGCACATGTGAATTTTGGGCTTTTTTTTTTATTTAGATTCTCAAACATTACTGCCTGTGGCTTTTCAAACAGGGTGATGTCTGGCACAGTCGTCACAATATCTTGGGAGCAGTTCTACTTACTGATTGCTCAATCCCTTGGTGGGATGTACAGTGTTTGCAGAAAGACATGTCACCATGATGAGGTAAACAAGCTGCGAAAACTTTTAAATAAAAAAGGACAAATAACTGAAACCAAAACTTGTGGTCTGTACGATTAAGGTCACCCTCACCCACTGCCCTGCAGAGGTAGTGCAGAAGTGTCAAATTGTATCAGTAGAAAATTAAACCTGAAGGCTTTGTAATCACTTTCATGCTCCAAATGACGGTGTTCATGACATTTAGGAATAAGAGAAAGCTCTTAGTCACTGATGTTTTATATGGAACACAGTTTAGAGCCTTCAACACTGATTAATCTATCCACTGAGGCATTTTATTGGTTAAAGCACCTTCAATTAATACAAAGATTCTGCCAAATATTTACAAATCATATGACTTTAAAACTTTTCACATTAGTACCTGAATATTACGAATCATGGCCTCATCACCTTTCATCTTAGCTAGGGCCATTTGCTCTTTTAACGTCTCTTGTCTCTGTTGCAAAATCTGTAGCGATTCTTGAATATGTACAGAACCATCCTGCAAAATGCAACATCAGTTAAGTGCTTTATCATTATAAAAGGGTTTTTACATGAGCCAACTGCAGTAATTGTGTAACAGCAATAGCTTGAAGTTTGAGAAAGGAATAGTGAGCCTCAGTGCTCACCTTTTTAGGCAGTAAATCAGACAGAATTGTCAGCATCTGCACGTGCTTGGTTAAACCTGGAAATCAGGAAGTTGCTGTCTAATTTGCCCTGTTTCTCACAAGCTTTGCTACCTGGCAAAGGGTATGAAGAAGCAATATTTAACATTGAACATGCCAGAAAAAAAGTTAAGGTTGGAGCATTCAGGGTAAGTGAACTACTGTGAGGAATTTTAATTTACTACCAAACATTTCTTTGGAGTGGAAAATGTAATTTTACAAACGTAGAGGCACATTCCTTCAAATTTAAAATAATTCCTTCAGATTTTAAAAATTAGAAATTTGGTTTTACTTTTTCCTCTCTCTCAATCAGATCCTTCTTTCATTTTGTAAATGTAATATTATATTAAATTAAATATAATAATTCATACCTCTTGGTTTAGAGTCTGCGTCTCTCAGTGAGGAATGTGGGAGGGAGGGAGGGAGGAGGGAGGGAGGAGGGAGGAGGAGGGAGGGAGGGAGGGAGGAGGGGGGAGGGAGGGAGGGGGAGAGGAGGAGGGAGGAGGGAGGGAGGGAGGGAGGAGGAGGAGGGAGGGAGGAGGGAGGGAGGAGGGAGGAGGAGGGAGGGAGGGAGGAGGGAGGAGGAAGGAGGGAGGAGGAGGAGGGAGGGAGGAGGGAGGAGGAGGGAGGGAGGAGGGAGGGAGGAGGGAGGGGGAGGAGGGAGGGAGGAGGGAGGGAGGAGGGAGGGAGGAGGGGGAGGGAGGAGGGAGGGAGGGAAGGGGGGGAAGGGGGGGAAGGGGGGGAAGGGGGGGAGTCCAGTCTTGCCCACATGGGAATTGTAGTTGGCAGATGATGCAAATGCCTGGTCAACCTCAGGCGGAATTTTCTGTTTTGGCACAAGTATGGCCAGAAATTCGCAACTAATATGTTAGAGGATGGATTGTATATGAACTGTAAGAGGATTGATTTTAGTGGGCTTACTCAGCCCTTTTTCTCTCAACCTTGGTAGGTGCTTTGTTCATAACTTTTAAAAGTAACTGATCTGCCATTATCTACTAGTAGATAATAAATTGTGTCCAGTGCTTTGTGCCTTCTTCAAATACCATCTTTGAAATGATCATGTGGTATACCAGACAATTCTATTGGAGATGCTCACAATTGGAATTGATCTACATTAAGAGTTAGGAATGTGACCTCCTATGGTGCAAGGGAAAGAAATCTAGTTTTTATGTAACATTATTGCACAGTGTTGAATTTATACTTCAAAAGATAAAAATAAAATTACTATAGATGCCGGAATCAAACAAAAACAGAGAATGCTGGAAAATCTCAGCAGATCTGACATCATTTAATGAACTCTGATGAAGAGTTATCCAAACTTGAAATGCTGGCTCTGTTCTCGCTCCACTGATGCTATCAGACCTGCTGATATTTTCCACTCTTTATTGCTCTTGTACCTCGATTCGTGGAATTGTTCTTTTAAAATGGCATCCTGAAGAGTTTTTAATGCAATTCTCAGTTGCACTGCGAATAGCAGGATAATATATTTGCCTCAATTTTACGGTCAGCAGCAAAGGAATGGCACTTAGCGTTCATTATGTTTGAAGCTCTCCGACCTTTTGTAGGCTCTCGAGCTGCAATTTACGATTTCTAGAGATCCTTTTCTTTCAGCATGGGGATTTGTATGGTGTGCGAGCAGAAAATGCAATATGTTATTTTTCAAGTACTCTGATTAAAGAATTCTTACTGAATACTACTACAGATCTCTGAACCAGTTTATTAATCTCCAAAGCAACATAGCTTTCCTCAAGAAAGCTAAAACAGAGATCCTATTATTAATTAACAATTGTCCACAAAGTTACATATTGTGCAAATCAATAGAATAAATACCATGAGCACCAATGAAGAAAACTGCAGTTACAGGCATTGGAGACCTTTGCATGAACAAATGACTAGATTACAATAAGAATATGAATGATTTGATATTCTACAGCCACAGCCTGGCAAAACAAACTGCATAAGAACAGCAAAGCAAAATGGGCCAGTTCTGCATATTCCAAACTGTTCCAATTCTAAACAGTATTAACATATGTAAACACAGACATGGATTACCACAGTGCATCAAACAGAACAGGAATTTAAAGCTTGGCTGCTATGATTTACTATTAGCATGACACTGATATTCATAGTCAAAATGGAATTCTGCCCAGTGTGTGTATGGTTCTGGAAAGCATCCCTTTTAGCAACCCAGCCATGAACTGCCAGAAACAAAATAAGTTAAAAACAAAGAGTCAGTCCAGATACACAAACCCATGACCTGTGTTATGAAGGAGACTTCCTAACATTCCAGTACTAGGCCACTGAATCCTGAGAATCTCAAGAGGTTACGAAATCAGAAGGCTGCCATTCTAATTATTGTACAGTTAACCACCATTGGTTTCTGATCACTTCCACACCTAAATTTCATTGCTTTGAAGTCAAAGATTGTTCACATTTTATATTCAATGTACATCTGAAGAAAATATTAAATACAAATAGTTTAAACATGAAAATTTTCCTATTATATTCATTTATTGTATAAAAACAAAAAATATTCAAACAATTGGGCATCTCTCTCGTACTAAGGGATGAGATGTAGTTATATATCCAGCACCCATTCCTCAATAGCCATACAGTGATTCCCCATTATTGAATGCATTAAACTTCAAATTATTTTCTAGAAATCACTTAAAAGCTCTGTTCCACCTTATTTCTACAGCCTGATTGAGCTTCAGTCTCCCAAACTCTCTTATCTTTAGATTCTTACCAGTGTGCATTCGCTAATCATTTTGTCCACTATTGGTGGCACATCCTTCAGCCAGCTTGACTCTATTACCTGCCACTATCTCTGTAAAATAACACTTAATGTGTATAAACTCTTGGATAGACAAATGCCTTTTCAAACACTTACACATCCTCATGCATTTGTTTTCTGAATTAACTACAGCCTATGGAAACTGCACAGATTTCTTATTCTGTGCCATTTTAACTGCATGTGTAACCTTTGCCCCAATATAGGCATTCTGGATTTTATCAATTTGTACCCCGCCCCTATTCATTGAATGAGCCCCAACAGAATGAATTGTGATTAGAGTCCACATCTGGCACATTTACACTCTGGGAAAAAAAACAATCTCAGTTAATTACACTGGTAAAAGGACCATGATCATGAAGATTGGAATTTTCTACTCATTCAAAACACACGAGTAAATTCCATCTCATGCTTGATCCATTTTGGACACTGACAACATATCTGTTGTCTTTTCAAAATGTTTCGTTCCTTTGCAAGCTTTATGCTTCACACATTTGCTCCACTGTATCACTCAGAAACTGGTGTGCATATTACATGAACGTTTGAAACTGCCTGACATTATATTAGTGTGCCATCAAGTTATTTTCAAGTACATCATCAAGGGTTGGTCAAAATATGCAAACATCATTCATATCTTCAATTAACAGAAGGATCATTTTGGAATGGGAAAACTGCACACTAATATACTAAACCATGCATTACCTCTGTTTTTATTCGTTTGGGCGACGATTCATCTTGTTCTGCACATCTAGACCTGCAGTTAAATACACACAAGCAGCTTTATAAATCTAACAATGTGAAATGTTAAATGTCAGGTAAAGAAAGAAGGGAAATAAAATACAAATATCTAGAGTTTAAAAACGAAAGCTCTCACCTGGAGGTTTTATAGGTGTATTTGTAGGTTACTTCTCGGGAGACCTGTCGAGCTAATGTAAATAGTTCATCTCTCCGAGTGAGCAAAGCGTTATCCTTTGTACAGAGTTGAGCAGCTGCTTCATTAACAGTTAGCTGTAAACAAATGCCGAATTATGAGTTCAAGGCTACTTTAATGGATCAGCTGTTTGAAGAAAGAGTACTGGACCCACACTGAACAAAAAGATTAGATCTCCAGTCCATAATGAGTCAGTTGGCCTCAGCTGGGCTGTGGTGTGGTGAAGAGCTACTGCAACAACAATGACTACTTTAAACAACTATGTGTGTTAAGCACTTTGTGATGTTTCTGAGCAACATTAAGCATCATGTAAATGCAAGTTCTCTATTACAATCCATGTAAGCAGGGCTGGGGGGACAAGCAGCATTTTTTGTTTTTACTCAGATGATGTAACTTCAGTTAGATTTTTAAGAAAGGTGGCAACAGCTAACAGCACAGTTATTTCTGGAAACATACATATGTAAGTCACAGTGCAGTGAAAGTAAACTTCCAAGATTGGAACTGAGGTATTTAATTGGGGCAAACATGCCAGATGCACCTCTACATGTGCGGATAGTTCTACATTATAAATAAGCCCTCAATTAAAAGATTGTTTTTAATAATGGGAAAAGGTAAACACTATGTGAGTTCTTTTAAGTGTATTCTAGATGAAATGAAAGTTCAAGTAAACGAATGGTAAGTTTTACCTAAATCAAATGAAATTGTGCAATTGCTGTTTGTTAAAATTTTTAAAATCTCTTATAATTTTTATAACAAGCAGATCATCTAGATTTGTGCCACTGACAAGGCCAGCATTTATCACCCATCTCCAGTTGCCCTTGAGAAGATGTTGATGAATTGCCTTCTTGAACCGCTGTAGTTCATGTGGTTTAGGTAAAGCTACAGTGTTGTTAAGGAGGGAGTTCCAGGATTTTAGTTTTCTTCTGTATCTGCTGCTCTCACCCTTCTAGATGGTAGCTGTTGTAGGTGGGGAAGGTGCTTGAACAACAGCCAGTTTAATAGTGCTTGCCATTGAGTAAAGAAGTGAATTGTTCAACTACTTGTGGCGAGAAAAAGATACCATGTGATTTTCAGATCACAAGTTTGCATCACGCCTGCATGAGCTTTGCAAAAACAGCAGCTTGCCCTCAACCTCCCAGTGGAGTTTCATGAAATTTTTGCATTTGCGTGCTAATTTACAATTAAACTGACCACAAAAGTTAAAGCTGCTACTTAACAGGGCAAGTATCATTTTTTAAAAGAATGAAGAATTTTACATCCCAAGAACACTAATCAACCTCTCCATCCTGAAAGAAGGAAGTAAACCATGGAGTCTCATGCCTCCACAATTAATACCTTTATTTTTCATACCTTTCTTTAATCCAACCTGTAATTTTCTCTCTCTTCACTAAAATTTTCCCCATCCCTTTCTTTGTTGTTCCTAACATGTTGAGATAAACTATTGGTCCTGTTGTTCAATGTTTCAAATCTCCATTACATTATTCATGCTGTTAGCTCACATTTCCAGAACAAACATTTTTGCGCTGAGTGGAAATAAAAACATATCCATGTACACAGCCTCCTCCCCCAACCCCCAGCAAAATTTGGGGCAAATCATGAAAAATGACTTGCTTAAGAAGCTGTGTTCAAAAAGGCTAAGGTTTAATCTAGATAACAAAATTACTGAACATTGTTTTTCTTATAGATTCATTACTACTACATATAGATAATTCTGCAAAAGTAGTAAACAATTCTTGAATATTGTTATATCTACAGGTCTTCATATAAAATATTAAGAAATATGAAGCCAACATCAGCAACAATGCAGTCCTATCGCTGAAAGTACTTTTGTTTACAATATGCTGATGTCCAATCTAACAGGCAAATTAGTGGGACTTATGTGGTTTTGACAAATCTATGGCTTTCTCATATCCAAATTGTTATTCGACCATTATTACTTTTGTTTAAGGCAAGGTTAGCAGGGAACTCTAAGCAATTTACTTTTTAAATCAAGGTCAGGTTATTTTTATTGTTAATTGCTCAGACAACTTTTATTGAAAAGATTAGAACACTAATGACTAAACTACTTGCTTTGCACATTCTTGTAACAGATCTGACTACCCAAGGCAGACAACACTCCCACCCACTACGAACATATGTATGAAGGTCTGTCATTTCTAAACTAGGGCGGGAGCTGAAATTCTGCCCACTTTTCAATACAGAAGTACGTGCCTAGTCTGATTGTGGCAAAGCACCAACATTAAAGAAATTGTGGGTTCTATCTGTTTTATTGAAGGACTGCAAATACAAAATGCTATAAAGAGAACAACATAAAAGAGTGGAGCATGAGATAACAAAATTTATTTACCTCATGAAGTGTAAGATGTTTTCCATCCTTCCTTTTGGAATCAAACCGACCGTATATTGCACTATATTTTCGGATTTCTTCTTCTTTGTGAGGGTCACCATCAGTCATGTCAAAGATGTGACTAATCATTTTTGCTAACTTCTTATTGGTTTTTAAAAATTCTCTCACTTCATTTTTGTCTACTTTTGGAATGCCTTGAATCAAACGCTCAACAGATTCTGTAATTGCAACGATTGCAGCAGCATCAAGAGTTTCACCATTTTCTTTTGGTGAAGATGGAGACGCAGGATCAGCAGGGGAAAGACTCTGTTCACTCTCAGTAGTGGAATGTCCTTGCCAGAACCGTAGTTCACTGCACATTTGCAGTGGTGAATTCCCCGCCATGCCAGACTTATTAGGTCCCAGTCCCTGACTGCACATGGTAGTTAAGCATTTTGGAAACTTCACAGGAGGATCCCGGAGGTTACTGTTTCTTTCATTATTGTTAGCATTTGACCCAGGAAAAGCAGCTGAGCTCTCAGATAATTTGAATAGTGGGATGCTGCTGACTGGGAGAGAGTTCAGGGGTTGATTGAAGACAGAGGGATTTGTCACCCAGTCTCTCAAAGCTTTTTGCAACCTCCTGACATGCAGAGGTTTGCTAGCCATGCCAACTAGGGCCATGATTTCCAAGAATTCCTCCTCCCCTGCTTCACAGAGCTGCTGTACATCATCTCCCCCTTGCTGAATGAAAGCATCATAATAAGACAAGAGATTGGCTCGCTGTAGAATGCGATAGAGTTGCAGTTCACCAAGGGTCCTTGGTAAAGAAGCTGCCATGACCAAATGCAACACCTGTATTTAAAAAAAGTTGAAAGCCATTTATAGAATAAATGTCAAATGTTGGCCACTTAAACAATGAATTCTGAAATACATTCATACCATATTCTATCTCTATTTGCAAGTAACATGATACAGGCTCTTCTTGGTTGGAACATAGATTATGCTATATTATGATATGACTGGACTATGAGATTACCCAAGTGTTAACTAAATATACTTATTTTAATATTGCTCTTAAAGATATAATAGTGTTATGCCTATTAAATTGAACAGCAAATGATATTTTCAATTTAAAACATTCCTCAAGTATTTCTAAAATGTTCTAATGAAAATTAAAGCAAGATTCCAGAATACTCCCTGAAGAAAAAAAATCCTATTTATTATTTGTTGTTTTATTTTTATCAAAACTGTGTTGATGACAATACTGGCTGTGATATTGAATTACCGTGAGGGAATTGCATTTATCATAGTAGAGTCAACAAATCAGAGTGCTTCTGCACTCAAACCATTTCAACAGCATGTGTCACAAACTAAGCAACTCCCAGTGTTGCAAAATGGTCTGTACGCAGGTGTGGTAACAAAAGAAAATAAGCACTGCTGCTAATTCCAGGATCTGCCCAAGTATCTCAACTGCTGCAGCAGTGATACTGTGGGCAGTATTAAATGGAGCAACTGGAGGCTAGTAACCATTGCCAAATTTGAACTTTTAAATCCAAGAGTCTCACTGATAAATTATTAAGGTCTCAGACAAATCGTTTATATTTCTTTCCTAGTTGGTATCAGCAATTAAACTTTATTTTTTTTTGACACACAAGAAACATAGTTAACTCCCCAAGCATATTTATTTCAGGGACGTGAGTAGGCCATTTAGCCTCAAGTCTGTTCTGATTATTATTCATATTTAAATGCCAACCAGCAATGGAAATGGATAGCAAGATGTATGTTAGTTTATCTATAAACTGTGGGGAATTGGGATTATTACTTACAGAACTATAGACAAAAAAAGGCAACATCTGCATAGCACCTATTTATTGAAAGCTCCTTCTCCAAGGAAAAGAAACAGCTAAGTCGGTTTTGTTTTCCCTTCTGCCACCAGGATTACAAACCCATTACCATCCAGCACACTGATCTCACTAAATGATCAGTCTCATTCAGTGAAGATGTTCATCTCAACTATGTATATAAATCCACATCAGGAATATGCAGACAAAATACACACTCTTTGATTTGCCAGACTACAGGAGTTCATATAAATAGTGCGTCCAATAAAATGTTGCAGGTGAAGTGATAAACTTAAAGCATTTTGTTAACTTACTCAAGTTGGAACTGGGCTTAAAATCAAAAACAATTCCAATGATTTCATAGAATTCCTAAGGTGCATTTACCCATCAAGCCTGCACCAGCAACAATCCTGGCCAGGCCTCGATCCCCATAACGTCATCTATTTACCCTGCTAGTCTCCCTGACACCAACGGGCAACCGAGCATGGCCAATCCACCTAACTGGCACATCTTTAGAGTGTGGGAGGAAACCACCCAGAGAAAACCCCACACAGGCACGATGAGAACATGCAAACCCTATACAGAGTCTCCTGAGGCTGGAATTGAACTAGGAGTCTCTGGCCGTGGGGCAGCAGTGCTAACCACTCTGCCACAATGCTGCCCATTTAAGGAGTACCACCCTTAAATAACTCGTCAGCAGACTGGAAAAGGATGGAAGACAAAATATAAACTTCTCTTTTAAAGCACGGCATAAAACAATAAAAGTGCATTGCAACACTGTAAGACACAAAGTGATACAGTTCCTGTTGTCAATAATTAAAGCAAAACACATTAGGTAATATTGATGCTTTGTTGTACAAAAGGGAAAAGAACTCTGCTTCTTCATTTAAAAGCTCTCTGAATTCAAGACCCACTCCAGCACTTGATGATCAAGGAAGGTGCATTCACAATGCAGCCAAACAAGTTGAGTATCAACCTGAAATTCCTAACACATGTTAATGGAAAGGTGGTAAGAAAACAACAGCTCTTGGTTAGCCCATATAATGGAAAGAACATTGGAACCTCTAACTTCACTATCCACTACTCCATGCACAAAAAAGTGCATGTTGCCATGGCAACTCACAGTCACCATTGAACTAACACACCACCACCACAAATTAGCATGTATACCGATTGGAATTTCCTACTTTATAAAGATATTGACTTCATTCAGCTAAAAAGTCAACAGGTGGAGTTTCACCACAAAGACTTTAGCTTTCAAACCAATACAACAAAGTTTCAATAACTTACAAAATTATTCAAACTCTTGATTATGTTGCAAACTCAAATATACTCAATGGCTAATTTATAATGTGCGACATGAACATTTGTCCCAGCACTACTGACGAGCCATTCAAACTGATCATTGCTTCCAGCTTGTCTTGCATGTATAATTATATTATACAGTAACTCTGATTCCATGCTAAATAACAAAATACATCTGATTTCTACAGTTTTAAGCTCCAATATAAATATCAAGTACCACATTCCTATCCTCTACTAGTCAGCACATTACTTTAAACATTTTTATCCTCCTATCACCTTAACTCTTTCCTATCTCTGCAATCTCCATTATATATTATTTTGAATAATGTCCCCTTCTTTCTCCGACTTGTGAGAAAAGTTTTAACTTACCATGCCCTTGAATTCCATAATGCTCCATTATGGACATCAACTCCTACTCCTCTCTCCACCTTTGAAAATCTTTTCACCATTTTTGGTTAATGAAACCTCCCAACTTCAGTCCATTATCCATAAAAAAATCTCAGTAACATGAAATAACACCAAATAGACAAGTTACTCTTTACTTATCTAAAGAACTCTTTTCCAGTTTTGATAAACATTACCTATTTATCTTATTCTTGTTAATTTTGAGCTGAAGCAATGGAGATCAGATGCCTTTTCTCAAATTGAGCAGATTTAACTGCAAATTCTTCTACCTATTCTCATTAAAAAGTGACAAGTAAGGGTTCATTTGTAAAATATATCAAAAAAATCATACAAAGAATATATAAACACTACTAATCAATTTCCTGTGGTGTTGTACTCGGAATGGAGAGAATGCACGGACATCAGGAAACATGGGGTTAAAAGTTGGGTTAATGAATCCAAAGGAGTTGACATATTTTAAATAGGTTTTTTTGCAGCAGGGATCTTTGTCTACTGTTAGTTAAATGTGCCCCTGCACCCTTCAGCTTAAAAATATCTTTCCCACCAAAATGAAGAAACCAGGAGTTGATAAATAAGGCATTTGGTACCCAAGGACAATTGATAAGGTATCTCCTCAAACATACTGGTAAAAAGGATTGGGAAATAAATATAGGAGGCAGCAAATTAAAGGGACATTAATTAAATTGCCTAAAAATAATTTGCAAAAGGAATTCCATGCTTTTCATGCTTTCAATGGTAGAAAGGTTCACTGGAAGTCCTCTGCTTACAACAATTAGAGCAAGCATTTGCAAATTGCTACTTTAAAATATCTGCACTAGATTTGGTCTTGACTTACTCTGCAAATACAGCAACTTCACAATAAATTTGAAAAACAGTGCTGAACTGCAGGAAAGTGGGGGTAAATTGGACACCAGAACATAGGCATCATTTCCAGCCAAATGGAGGGGAGGATGGGAAAGGCTCATCCTTGACATGACCATGCGTGAACTCAGCCCAATGTCTTCACAAAGTTATCAGCAAAGCGGCACAGTTCGCATCATGTTTTGGATATTGGCACTTAACTTGTGCATTTTCCTTTTGCCTGAAGCTCCAGTACCATTTATGCAAAAGCAATGATAAATAGAACATAGAACATTACAGCACAGAACAGGCCCTTCGGCCTTCGATGTTGTGCCGACCAAAATAAAAAGCAATGCCCCTCCAAACTAAACCATTCCCTTCTCTTCCATATACTTATCAATTAACCTCTTAAACGCCACCAAACTTGGCGCATCTACAACAGCTGCAGGCAGGGCATTCCACTCCCTAATCACTCTTTGAGTAAAGAACCTACCTCTGATATCCGTCCTATAACTCATACCCCTTAATTTAAAGCTGTGTCCCCTCGTGCTAGCTTTCTCCATCCTAGGAAAAAGGCTATCACTGTCCACCCTATCTAAACCTCTAATCATCTTATATGTTTCAATAAGGTCCCCTCTTAGCCGCCTCCTTTCTAACGAAAACAACCTCAAATCCCTCAACCTCTCTTCATAAGACCTGCCCTCCATACCAGGCAACATCCTGGTAAACCTCCTCTGTACCCTCTCCAATGCCTCCACATCTTTCTTATAATGTGGGACCAGAACTGCACACAATACTCCAAGTGCGGCCGCACTAGAGTTTTGTACAGTTGCAACATGATGCTGCGGCTCCTAAATTCAATCCCCCTACCAATAAAAGCTAAGACTCCATATGCCTTCTTAACAGAAGGCATATGGAGTCCATATATGGCATATATATGGCATATATATATATATATATATGGCATATATTTGAGACCAAATATCATTGGTCTCACCATTATTTTGGCAATATAGTCCAGAAGTTGAAAAAATACTCAGCCCCATATCTGAAAGTAATATTATGTTATTTACAGGCTGTCAATTAATTGAAGTTAATTTCTGGTGATTAACAATTGCTAATACTGGAAGATACTGAAGTAATGCAGTATTTCAGAAATAGAGACTTCCAAAAGACAAAGATCTATGTTTCAAAGCTTTTTGCCTTCAAACACTACCTGACTTTTCTGTTTTCAAATGCACAATGATTTAGGTTTAGCTAATATTGAATCCTTTGGTGCATGTTTCACAGCTGCTCAACTCAAATGGGGAGATGTGTAGGATTAGAAACTAAGAAAATGAAAATAAAGGAGTCAGTCAGGGAGGTTAAGAGTTTGCTATTTGATTTTGTTTTTAAATTCCCAACTGCCCTTGGGAAGGTGGTGGTGAGCCACCTCATTTCAGAGGGCAGTTAAGAGTTAACTGCACTTGCTATGTTGTGGATGGTCCAAGATGCTGGTTTCACTCAGTATATTGGATAAGAATTTCACTTTAAAAAAGAGAATAATGTGGTATGGAACCATCTTTGGAAAAAGTAGGACTAACAAATTAAAAAGTTAATCATGATTATTATGGAACAATATTTACTAGAAAGCACACAAAATGGAATTAAACTGAAGCATTATGAAATGAAGCACTAAGTGAAGTATTTTTGAATGGGAAGTTTATCTTCAGAGAGAAAGACAAGTTACTTGTACATGCTACCAGAGTTCCAGTATCTTTCACAATGAATAATTCACTTTTTAAATTGCCTATATTATTCCATATAATAATGGCATCAGTAAAAGAAATTTGAATCAGATAGATACAATAGATACATCAATAGATACATGCAATTGAAACAAAAATGAATAGATTAAGCAAATTAACTTGATCTGGGGGCAGCACAATAGTTTGAACTGCTGCCTCACAGCGCCAGGGGCCCAAGTTTGATTCCTGGCTTGGGTCACAGTGTGGAGTTTGCACATTCTTCCCTGTTTCTGCATAGGTTTGCAACAGGCGTTCCAGTTTCCTCCTACAGTCCAAAACATTGCGGGTTAGGTGGACTGGCTATGCTAAATTGCCTCTTAGTGTCAGGGAGATCAACTAGGGTAAATGCATGGGGTTATTGGGATAGAGCCTGGGTGGGATTGTGTCGGTGCAGATTTGATGACCGAATGGCCTCCTTCTGCACTGCAGATTCTATTCCAGGATTCTATGCACTGGTTAGGGACACCATGCTAAATTTTTTGTATCGAAACAGGCACTGGAGTATGATGATTAGGGGGATTCTTCACAGTTGTTAATTTAGTTCTATTTGTGACAGTAATATAAATAAATAGATATTACATGACTTTAGAAAATTTGACGTCTTAAAAACTTATTGGCTTTAGGTGTTACCTGCATACATTGTTAAAAATAAAAAAAATTGTGAACATGTGACATCTAGTGTCAAAAAGCAGGACTTATACCAACTTTGTTGTAATTATTCTAAGAAAAGTAACTAGCAAGAGATAGAGTTTAAGTTCTCCACTCATTTTGAGATGTTTATGCAACACAGGTAGTGCTCAATATTAAGTTGCACCTCAAGAAGAGTTAATTTGTTGGAATACAAGCTGAAAATAGGATAAACTAGGATTAAAAGCAGCAAAAACGCAGGCTAAAATTTATGAGTATTTTGCAAAGTATTGTCTTTGATTAACAAGTCAATAAAACAATGCCGAAGATCTCTGCATTAAGCTCATGTTCTTCAAATTACATTGTTCACTGGATATGTAGTAGTGTGCATCAATGACAGCCTCAATGGCTTATGCTACATTTGCACCAGATTTTGGATAAATGTGAAATCAGAAAGCCTGACATATAGTTATTTTTGCATCATTCCTCCTCTCCTGAAGGGATGACATCTCAGGTTCAAGTCTGTCTTCACCCAAAATTCACTAGGATACATTTCACCAGGGATAACTGGAAAGTGAAGAGGAATGTAAATTTGTTCATTTCCCCTTCCTACAGGCTGATTAAAATGCTCCTACTATCTCCAGACCCCAGCTAAGATTAGTGCTGAAATTGCTATTAAGACAAGATCCTCTTGAACTGCACAGCTCACTTCCATGTTGTGCCAGCAGGTACAAGGCAATTTTTGGTTTGCATCAAAATTGTGTCACAGGTCACTGCTTCTGTGCCTGTGCCACCTCTTCAAGAACGATCCACTCTAATCCTATTTTCCCAAGACTGATATTCAAACAAGTATTGCTGGCGTTCATTGCAAAAAGCAGGCATACTTAGACCCAAATTGTGTAAGCAGTCATTTATCTTGTCACTATTTGGAACAGCAGCCTCATCATGGTATATGTAATATTTTCAACACAATTAAGGAGTTTTGGAAATTTACTGGAGGTTTAGATACAGGTTAACCAACATCTAATTTTAGGGGCAGCGCGATGGCACAGTGGTTAGCATTGCTGCCTCACAGCACCAGGGATTCAGGTTCAATTCTGGCCTCAGGTCTGTGTGTGGAAGTTACACATTCTCCCTATGTCTGCGTGGGTTTCCTGTCACAGTTCAAAGATGTGTGGGTTGGGTTGATTGGCCATGATAAATTGCCTCTTATCCGTTAGTGTCAGGAGGATTAGTAGTGTAAATATATGGCATTATGGGGCCTGGATGAGATAGTAGTCAGTGCAGGTTTGATGGGCCAAATGGTCTCCATCTGCACTGTAGATTCTATGATAAGTTAGCATGGCAACTGAAGAGGCCAACGAATTAAGCTTTTTCTGCACAATGACACTAAGTAGCTGCCCACATACAGACAGTAGCTACTCTGGACTTCGCTGGACCTGTCTAACAGAAATAAACAGGAGGCACGGCTTTCAGTCACCGCTCCGGGCATCAAGCCTCTCCCACACTTTATTCTTCTGATGTCTAAATATTTTCTCACCAATCTCAAACAAACCGAGACACAATTCAATGTAGATTTATTTTAATAATTTCTTGTTCACATCTTTGACCTAGCTTCGTTCCACGGAATAAGAAATATGTTAAAAGGTGTAGGCGGGATTTGAGTCCTCCGCCCCCACCACCCCAAGTAACTCCTGTGGCTTTAGGAATAGTTATTTAATAAATCTAAGCGAAAAGGGAGAAATACACGGGTTTGCGGTAATGTAACTACTTTCAAACAAGTAAATTGAACACATACCTACATGACAAATGTTAAATCTCACACGCGCTCACTGTATTTGGTTAAAAAAAAATCAACGTTTGAATTAAAAACGTAGTCGATTCTGTTATCAAATTCCTTTTTCCCCCCTCTCTTCCCCTCGCACTACTGCAGCTTTCACGCCTACTTGAGTCCATAGTATTGGAGCTCTTTGGGAATCACCCACACAAAATACAAAATCCACCCTCTCCTTCCGGCATAAAAAGGACCGCACAAGCCGGGATTTTAAAAAAAAGTACATCTTGTTAAAACTTCTCCCCCTCCCTCCAGGGAAAAAAAATACGAGAAAACATCACTCATGCGGGTGGACGATAAACATCATCAAATACAACAAATGACTGAGAGAGAGAGACAGAGCCCCCCATGTGCAGCGAGTTGCCTGCAGAATGACGGCTGGACCTACCTGGTGCACTGTGCGCGCTGCCGGCCTCCCTCAGCTTGCTTTCGGTCTGTGTTGTGCGTGTTATCTGGAGCAAAGTGTAGAACTTTCTCTTTCAATGTCCCAGTCAGGACAGCATTGACAGGAGAGGGGCTGCTTCCCTCTGACCCGCGCCAATATTCCAGACAGGGAAAGGAGGGGGTGTGGAGAAGAGTTGGTGTGAGGGAGGAGGCGGTGGAGACAACTCCTCAGCGCCCGGACTCTGCTGTTGTGTTTGAAGAGCAGTGCGGACGCCCAGATGTCTCGAACTCGCGCGCCCGGCTCTTCAGCAGCTGGTGGTGGGAGGGGGGGTTGTGTGGATTTTTCCCCCCTTCCCCCTCTTTCTCTGGCTCTCAACTTTCCCCCTATGTGAGAGTACTTCTTCTCTGTCAGCCTCCTCCCCCTCCAGCCTGTATGGGATATTCCGGTCTTGCTCATACTCACTCCCACACGGCCAGCGTGACGCAGATCCTGGCGTGGGAGGACGCGGGCCGTGGGAGGCTGGTGGAAGGAATACCAAACATAACTAGTGTAGCGACAAAATGTAGTGAAGTCAGCTTGTTACCAGCTGAGCATTAGCTACAGGGACTGTTTATCACTTCTATTTATAAGTCTCCCATTCTGTGAAGTAACGTATATACATATATTCACACACACACACACACTCCTCCGGCTCGCAGTGTTTTCTCTCCCAGGGTCCGGGGAGGTCGAGCTTTACAGTGCACATGTGCTAACACCTCATACTGAGGGGAAGGTCTGCTCTCAAAAAGGTTTGGGCTGGGGAGGGCCCCTAGTGTTCGACTGATATACGGGGTTGCTGCGCTCATTTAACTCTTTCTACACAGTCCCTTTCTGCAAGCAGATGTCGATGCCACGATTGTATTGGTAAACATCACCCCTCCTCCTTCCCCACCCTCCCCATCCCCGCGCAAGAAAGAACACATAGCTATACTGATCTCGGGACCCTCATTAGCTATGCTGCATTTTTGAGGGTCCCAAGATCAGTAATGTATCCGGAAATAGCTTCGCCTC
Organism: Sphyrna mokarran; assembly: GCA_024679065.1. NCBI lineage: Eukaryota > Metazoa > Chordata > Chondrichthyes > Carcharhiniformes > Carcharhinidae > Sphyrna > Sphyrna mokarran. The sequence continues at coordinate 31,054,600 of JAGIQG010000011.1, forward strand.
GCCTTGACAATGCCACAATCCGAAGTTTGGGACAAGTTGCGGGGTTTAACAGATATGGAAGTTCTGCAAAGAGATCCATCTCCAATTTACTCTGCTCAGAACTTGGCTAGCATTTTTTTTTAAATAGGAGAGAAAATTGGCAATGGCCCGATGAATGTTGTCTCAGTTGACAGCGCGTTTGTTATCACTCTGGATTCGGTATTAACCAGCATAACGTGACTCGAGCTCGTCAGCCTCATGCAAGTGATCCAATTCTAGCTCTATGTTTTACCTCCGTTTTTGGTGGCCAATTATCAGATAACAGGCGAAGAAATACATCACAGAAAACAGTACAACAAAAATTACCAACCTTATTCTGTTCCATAGCACTGGGGAAATCCACCTCCTCTCAGTACATGACTTCACATACATCAAGTTTTTTTTTCATAAAAAAACATAGAAAGTTGAAACTAACTTGGCAAGCTCTCTGCAGTTGAAAACAGAGCCATAAATTCGTGCCAGTGTAGCATTTATTGATATTTTGGTAAAAGTAAACAATAGCAACGTTTTAAATCTGTTTGTGACACTGCTATGCGGTGGATTTGAGTCGACTTATATATAGATGGTCCTGATTTTAAGAGTTACATTTATTTTTGATATCCTGACTGTTAACGAGATTAAAATGGTGGTCCGTCTCAGTGTAAAACGTATGCATTGCGAAGCTAGTTTTCTATTATAATTCGCTGCTTAGCGATTACTGGACCTTCTCTGACTCAAGGTTGGACATGTACTAGATTTAATGCAAGCTTCAAAATTGAAAATGGAGAAAGTACCGAGCTTTAAGATAGACAAACCAAGATCTGATGGCTTTTGCCACTAGGTATTCAAATAAATAGTTAAGGAAATTATAAATTTACTAATCACGATTTCCCAAACTCTCCTGATTTGGATGGAAAAATTACAAGGGTAATTATTTAAAGGTAGAAAAACAAAGAAGGAAATTATAGGCCTATTATCTATTGCCTGTTCAGAGTTCAGAGAATGCAGAAGAGGCCACTTGGCCCATCGAGTCTGAACTGACTCTCCAACAGAGCATCTCATCCAGGTCCTCTCTTTCACCCCATCCTTGCAACTCCATCCATCTACCATGGCCAAACCACCTCACCTGCATATCTTTGTACTATGGGGAAGCAACTGGAGCACCTAGAGGAAACCAACACAGTCACCCAAGCCTAGAATTGAACCCAGGTCCCCAGTGTTTTGAAGTAGCTGTACTAACCATTGTGCCACCGTGCTTTTTCTTTAATCTGATGAGGGCAAGGTCAGCATTTGTTTCCCATTCCTAACTGCCATTAGACTGGGCGGCTTACTTAACACAGGATTCAACTACATCGTTCTGAGTCTGCAGTCATGTGTAGACCAAATCAGGTAATTAGATGGACATTCATGACAACAGTTTTATAGTCACCGTTACTCGAATTACTTTTCAATTCCAAATTTTAACTATAGAATTTAAATTCCACTAGCTGTCATGGTGAGATTTGAACCCACAATCCACTAAAACACCATCCCATCTTAATATTATTAGGGACAATGTGGATGAACGTAAAGTGCTCAGAGTCAATTTTATAAAAGGAATGGCTATAGATAGTTTTTATGAACTTCTAGAGAGTATTTGATGTGTTTCCATACAGAGGATTATCAAAACAGATCTGGAAACAAGAGAGTATGATAGGAATAATGCATATTAACTAACATTGGCAGGATGTGACTAGTGGAGTACCTTTAAATGAAGGATTTTCATGTAATCAAAACTTTTCAATCTGGAAAAAAATCTGTATAGTCTGTCCTTGTAGAAATAGACAGCAAAATAAATGCAAGTTTTGTCAAAAGTCTGCTTTATGACATGTTTATATTCATATAATATTAAAGTCTAATTTGAAGGAACTGTTTTGTCCTGAGTTGACTAGGCAGAGTTACATCTGATGGTTTGGTATTATTCAAAGTGTAAACACTATTTCTTTGAAATCTGCCTCTTATAATTTCAGAATCAGCATCCATCATGGAAGAAAATAGCTACCAAACTAACAATTTTATTATGGGTTGAAGTTTCAAAAAAACTGCTCCTGCCTTCAGTTTAAGCAGTACCATGCCCCCTGGAGTTAGACTGTGTCGAAACTCTGAAGGCCACAGCTTGTTATCTTCTTCTGTAGAATCAATGCTGATATATTCTTTTAATTCACTGGCCAGTTTTTCTAATTTTTTTTTCATTCAAATCCAGCAAATCTGCATACTTAACACAAAGTATAGTTTTAAATAATAAATTTACCAACTAATCATACTTGCCATTTTGCCAACTTAACCAATTCCATCATCTCAGCCACTCTAAATACCACTCCTCTCATGTCATTCAAACTTTTCCTTCCAACACATACTTTCCATCCCAACAATCCAACCTTTCACAGGAACACTCTCTCCAACCAGGGCAATTTTGTTGTTTGGGCTCCCTTTACCTTCCACTGTTTTTATTCTCTACTACATACTCCAACTTCCCTGCTCTCACCACCAATTGTTGGCAGATGCATGTGTCACGTGCTTCAGTCCTTTGTACACCCCACATGCCTGTGTGCCAGGTATCACCCACCAGATCAATACCAGCAAACTGTCCCCTTAAACTAACAAATTAAAGCAGTCAAGACATACACAAACTGATTCTTATTATTATCGATAACATAGCTGAAGTAGAGATCACATATTCGAGTTAGTAAGCACACAGAATGGTTTATTGACAGAAAAATTTGCAATGGGACATTGTGTGTGCAAATTTTGGACTCATGAAAGATAGACCAATGTATTTTCCAAATGGAGAAGAGGAGCAGAGAGTTTTAGAAGTCCAATAGAGACCATAAAAAGCTAGCGGACATATACAAAAACAATGCCAAGGCTAATGGAATAGCTCAAGAAAGTTGGAATACAAGAGGACTGGAAGTTATGTTACTGTTATAGACAGCTTTGATTAGAGTCTATCTGGAGTATTATATTCAAGTCTAGGCATTTATCGTAAGAAGTATGTACTAAAATCTTGAAGGCAGTGTGTCTCACGTTCAAATGATACACGGGATAAAAGACTGGCTGCATTGACTACTTCTGTACTATCGTGAATGTAGAAGATTAAGAAGCGATCAATGATGAATACTTTGCGTCAGTATTCACGAAGGAGAGAGGCTTGTTGACTGCTCCTGTCTCTGAGGAAGATGTAGACCAGTTGAGGGAAATATACATACCGAGGGAGGAAGTGTTAGAGCTTCAAGGTAGCATTAAAACTGATAAATCTCCGGAAGCCTGATGGCATTTATCCCAGGCTGCCTCGGAAGGTGCGAGGTGAAATTGCTGGGACTCTGACGCAAATCTTTGTCTCTTCTTTGGACACAGGTGAGGTCCCAGAGGACTGGAGAATAGCTAATGTTGTACCGTTGTTTAAAAAGGGTAGTAGGGAGAACCCTGGAAATTATAGGCCAGTGAGTTTGACGTCAGTGGTAGGGAAGCTGTTGGAGGGGATTCTTAGAGATAGGATGTATAGGCACTTAGAGCATTGCGATCTGATTAGGGATACGCAGCATGGATTTGTTAAAGGGAGGTCATGCCTTACGAATCTGGTGGAATTTTTTAGGAGGTGACGAAAACGGTCGACGAAGGGCGAGCAGTTGATGTCGTCTAATATGGATTTCAGCAGGGGTTTGACAAAGTCCCTCATGGGCGGTTAGTTGAAAAGATTAAGGCTAATGGGATACAAGGACAGGTAGCTAGATGGATAAGTAACTGGCTTGGTAATAGGAGACAGACAGTAATAGTGGAAGGGTGTTTCTCTAGCTGGAGGTTGGTCACTAGTGGTGTACCGCAGGGCTCGATACTGGGACCTCTTCTATTTGTAATATATAGAAATGACTTGAAAGGAGGAGTAAGTGGAGTGATCAGCAAGTTTGCAGACGATACAAAAATGGCTAGACTTGTGGATAGTGAGGAGCATTGTCAGGTGATGCAGCAGGACATAGATAAGCTGGCAGCTTGGGCAGATAGATGGCAGATGGAATTCAATCCTGATAAATGTGAGGTGATGCATTTCTGGAGAAAGAATGTAGAGGGGAGGTATATGATAAAGGGTAGACCTATTAAGAGTATAGAAACGCAGAGGGACCTGGGGGGTGCAGGTGAACAAGTCTCTGAAGGTGGCAGAGCAAGTGGAGAAGGTTGTGAAGAAAGCATATGGTATGCTAGCCTTTATAGGAAGGGGAATAGAGTACAAGAGCTGGCCTTTAATGTTGCAGTTGTATGAAACATTGGTTAGACCTCATTTGGAATACTGTGTCCAGTTCTGGTTGCCTTACTACCAGAAGGACGCAGAGACTCTGGAGAGAGTGCAGAGGAGGTTTACCAGGATGTTGCCTGGTATGGAAGGTCTCAGTTACAAGGAGAGTATAGGCAAATTGGGGCTGTTTTCCTCTTAAAAAGATGTAGATTTAGAGGAGATATAATAGAGGTGTACAAGTTTATGAGGGGTATAGATAGAGTAAACAGTGATAAGCTTTTTTCTAGGATGGACTTCAATAGCATGAGGGGTCACGGGCTTAGGGTGAGGGGGGTAAGGTATAATTTGGATGCTAGAGGGAGTTTTTTCACACAGAGGGTGGTGGGGATATGGAACACACTGCCAAATAAAGTGGTGGAGACAGGCACTCTGGAGTTATTTAAGAGATACTTAGAGGGCACATGAACAGAATGGGAATGGAGGGATATAGAAAACTGATTTAAAATAGGGATCATGAGCCTTGGGCATTCCATGGGAAGTGTGTAAATAGTCGATGACATTGATGTATTTGTTTTATCCTACAGGTACTTTGGTCTGCCTTGTTGTCCAACAAGGGGCATACATGCGATGGATTGTGAGAGGGCTGCTCTTAGATTTTTCGAGAGTAACCTAATGCTTCACATCGTTAGTGTACGCTTACCTGGACCATTTGATGGACAATACGACAGCTCAGTGACTATCACTGTGCTGTGCAAATATATGGATTTGGGCCTGTGTCTGTGGGAGTTTGCGCATTCTCCCCGTGCTTGCATGGGTTTTCTCCGGTTTCCTCCCACACCCCAAAGATGTGCTCTTAGGCTGATTGGCAGAACAAATTCTCCCTAAATTGTCTCAAATTTGGTTTTAATGCATAGATCTATAAACAGACAGGGATCATGGGTAGAAGTGGGAACATTGGGGTGGCGGCATGGGCTTGTTGGGCCGAAAGGCCTATTTCCTGTGCTGTTTTGTTCTTTGTTCTATATGTTTTTTAAAAATTCATGGGATGTGGGTATCATTGGCTAGGCCAGCATTTATTATCCTTTTCCTAATTGCCATCGAGAAGGATGTGGTGGACCTTCTTGAACCACTGCAGTCCATGATGCTTGAAGACATTGATAAGCCAGATAGAAAGAAACTTGTGGTGTACATAGAACAGAGGGATAATAACTTAGATAGGTTGCTCAAGAGTGATGCCAGGAAAACACTTGACAGCAAGATTTTCTCTCTTGGAAAACTGTTGAGGCTAGATGGATGAAAAATGTCAACTCAGCTGGATAGATTTTTGTTAGGCAACAGGATCAGAGTTATGGAACCAAAAGAAGAAGATACAGATCAATCATGACCTAATGGAAGGAGCTAAACAGTTTTCTCCTGTACCCTATTTGAACTTTGTTGTGGTAGACTGAAAAAAAAATTAGATGTTATAAAGCATGAAAATATATTCTAAATACAAATATAATCAAATTAAATGATTTAACCTGTCAACATGGAAGATTAGTACGACTATAAAAAAAATCCAGGCTAAACTAATAGGATATCTAACATTATCAGTATGGATAGTTTTGTATACAGTTTGCATTGGGGTGAATGCACGACATAAACCTTTTACAGTGTAGTGATGCATTTTCAGACATTTTGAGAGTCCAGAAAGCAGGCTTGTGTAGACAACTGAAATGTTTAGTTGGCAAAATAGCAAATGATCAGCTGACACAAGGGGTCATGACACATTATTATCATTCACCTAATCTATATTCTACCAGAACTGGGAATGTTTGATCAGAGATATGGTGGTGATATATTCTACTCCTCAATGTTTGTTTTAAATTTGTGCATACTTCAGTAACAAATAACTACTTTCAGCATACTCAATTAATTTCAATCTAGATGTAATAGGGCAAGTCAAACTGCAGAGCTTTCTATTTCAAATGTTAATGTAAATCAAGTATGCTATGTGACTTTGCTGGACATTTTACTTTCAGCTGGCCAAAAGATAACTATTGGAGTTAGGTTTTCTCTTTTCCAAATTATCTGGTGGGTTCTATTTCCAAGATTAGAAAGACAATCAAATTAAAATGAAAACACAAGAAAAAGAATGGTGAAAAAACAAATTTAGCAATAAAGAGTATGAAAAGATGGGCAGAGGTAAGCAGGGAATTTTAATCCCCAAGGATGAATTGATTGTGTCAAGTGGGAAAGTGAAAAAAAAGGAACATCTCAAATCCAACTTCACTTGCAGTTTTAACAGAGGCAATTTGAAGAGCAGTCACCAAATCTGCTCTCAGATATTGGACAAGTTATTGAAATCAAGAAATTTGTGTGCATTTATTTTAGCAGGACTTTTAGTTTAACTCATGGAAACCAGAATTGCCCAGTCTCATTAATTCCAGCACAAAAGGGAGGCCAGAAAGACCAGTTCCATCACTGATGTAATTTCACAGCATTGCTTGTGGGTCCAGAGAAACAGGAGTGCTTCATTCAGATCCACCAAGGTTACACGAATATGATCAGGCCCCCTAGGATCCGCTATACTCTGCCCTATAATGGGCATGTCAGTCCCTTTATCCACCCCATGATGTTAGGCTTACTTGCCATTTGCTTCCCAGCGATGTTCCTGCCAGTCACAAAATGCTGTTCTACAATTAAATTCTGTAGGATATCTAAGCAATTCTAAGCAGCCAACAATTTTTGCCTCCTTGCCAGCTCCAAGTGGCCAACATAATTATGTTTTTTGAAGTTAAAACTTTTTTGTTAATTTTCTAATGTTGGTTAGCTGCATTACTGCAATATTAAGTATTGATCTAGCATTTTGGTAAGCAAACAAACATTTCTTAAAAAAAAGGACCCAGAGCCTATCCAGGAAGGATAGATTCTTCTGGTAGGTCAAGAGAATTAAAATAAAAAGTGCTATACCTGATAGGATTAGGTTTTCATTCATCTGACCCTTCTTACTTGCAATAAGGAATCACTTTTTTTAAAGACCTATCATAAGCACCAAACACACTAACTGATGATCAACTAGTCGTAGAGTGAGAGGTTTACAGCATGGAAACAGGCCCTTCAGCCCAACTTGTCCTCACCACCTTTTTTTTTGAAAAACACCTAAGCTAGTCCCAATTGCCCGCATTTGGCCCATATCCCTCCATACCCATCGTACCCATATAACTATCTAAATGCTTTCTAAAAGATACTAGTGTGTGCTGCATAGAAGTATATGATGCACAAGAGTATATGAAAAGGAATAACTAGAACTCTATAGTTATACTACAGAATACTTATACTTATAGACAAATCTAAGATTTAATTTGACCTTTACCACTCAAAGGCAGCAATACAGGTTTCTGGAAAATTTTACTGAGTAAAATCATTGCTGTCAGAAAATGGAAAAATATTTCCATATTTTCATATATGCTTCATTTAGGTGTTTCATTTAGCAGAAATTATATCAACTGAAACAAAGATTTGAGTAACAGGTACCATGAATTTGCAATTTTCTGTTAAAAAACAAGCTAGTTAAAAAATTCTGCCATCGTTGAGAACTCCAAGCTTTGTCAAATAGTTGAATTCTAACTGCAAGCTAGAATTCAACATAGACTTATAAAGAGCAGCTCATGCTGATTAACTTGATTGAACGTTTTCAGAGATTCATTCTTTAAGTAGTAGACCAGGAAATGCTGACAGATGTTGGTTTTGGACTTCCAGATGATATTTGATAATGTCCATAAGTGATCTAGCTAAAATTGAAGTTCACAGACTGAAGGCTGATTAATGATCTAGTTCAGAAATAAGCTGAGCAATAGGAGATTGAGACTTGGAATAATGAGCAGGTAGTTTAATTGGTAAAAACGTAACTAGAAGTGTCCTGCAAGGAATCTCAACTATTCGCTGTATTTATTAATAACTTGGATGATGAATTGGAAAGCCACCTATTCAATCTGCCAATGACAAGATAGCAGTCTTGATGGAAGCATAACATTACAAAGAAATATTGATAGATTAATGAATGGCCCTCAATTTTGCGCCGACCAATGTAACCAATTTTATGACCTTCTATTCTAAACTATTCCAATGCTATCCATATGCCTATCCACCGCCCAGTTGAACGCCCTTAAACTTGACAAGTCCACAACTGCTGCAGGCAGGGCATTCCTCGCCCTTACCGCCCTCTGAGTAAAGAATCCACCTCTAGCATCTGTCCTATAACTACCATCCCTTAATTTAAAGCTATGTCCCCACGTGCTATCCATCTCCATCCGAGGAAAAAGGTTCTCACTTTCTTATAATGTGGCGACCAAAACTGTACACAATACTCCAAGTGCGGCCACACCAGAGTTTTGTACAGTTGCAACATAACATCTTGGCTCCGAAATTCAATCCCTCTACCAATGAATGCTAACACACCATACGCCTTCTTAACAACCTTATTAACTTAAGTACCAACTTTCAGAGATCTATGCACCTGTACACCGAGATCTGTCTGCTCATCTACACTACTAAGAGTCCTACCATTAGCCCTATATTCTGCACACATATTACTCTTACCAAAGTGAATCACCTCACACTTTTCCACATTAAACTCCATTTGCCACTTCTCGGCCCAGCTCTGCAACTTATCTATGTCCCTCTGCAAATTGTAATGTCCAACCTCACTGTCTACAACTCCTCCGACTTTGGTGTCGTCAGCAAATTTACTAACCCATCCCTCTACACCCTCATCCAGGTCATTTATAAAAACAACAAACAACAGTGGCCCCAAAACAGATCCCTGAGGTACACCACTAGTAACTAAACTCCAGGTTGAATATATCCCATCAACCACCACCCTCTGTCTTCTATCAGCTAGCCAATTCTTAATCCAAATTGCTAAATCTCCCTCAATCCCATGCATCTGCATTTTCTGCAGTAGTCTTCCATGGGGAACCTTATCAAACGCTTTGCTAAAATCCATATACACCACATCAACTGCCTTACCCTTATCCACCTCTTTAGTCACCTTTTCAAAAAACTCAACAAGGTTTGTGAGGCACGACCTTCCCTTCACAAATCCATGTTGACTATCCCTAATCAATTCATTTCTTTCTAAATGACTATAAATCCTATCCCTTATAATTCTTTCCAAAACTTTCCCCACAACAGATGTAAGGCTCACTGGTCTATAATTTGCAGGATGGTCTCTGCTCCCCTTCTTAAACAAGGGGACAACATTTGCCATCCTCCAGTCTTCCGGCACTACACCTGTAGCCAACGACGACATGAAGATCAAAGCCAAAGGCTCTGCAATCTGTTCTCTAGCCTCCCAGAGTAACCCGGGATAAATCCCATCTGGCCCAGGGAGTTTATCTATTTTCATACTCTCAAGAATAGCTAACACCTCCTCCTTATGCAGCTCTATCCTGTCTAGTCTACAACCCTGTATCCCAGTATTCTCTCCAACTCCGTTGACATTTTCCCCACATGAAGACCGACGAAAAATATTCATTCAGTGCCTCACCAATCTTACACGCTCCACGCTTCCCAAGATTGTCTTTGACATGTTAAGGTGCAGGGAAGCAAGTACAGAGGGGATGCTAGGGGAAAGTTTTTCACTCAGAGGGTGGTGAGTGAATGGAATCGGCTGCCGTCGGTGGTGGTCGAGGCGAACTCGCTGGGGTCTTTTAAAAGACTTCTGGATGAGTATATGGGATCCAATGGGATTGGGGGTTATAGATAGGTCTATGGCTGGGTAGGTTTTGATGTGTTCAGCACAACTTGTGGGCTGAAGGGCCTGTTTGTGCTTTAGTGTTCTATGTTCTATATTCTATGCCCTAATCTTGACCTAACCAATCTTTTATTCTTAACATATCTATAAAAAGCTTTAGGGTTCTCCTTTATCCTATCCACCAAAGTCTTCTCATGTCCTCTTCTAACTCTCCTTATCTCCCTCTTTAGCTCCCTCCTGGCTAATTTATAACTGTCCAGTGCTCTAACTAAGCCTTCACGTTTCTTCTTTAAATAAGCCTCCTTATTCCTCTTTACTAGTGAACTAACTTCCTTAGTACACCACGGTTCCCTAGCTCTACCACTTCCTTCCTGCCTGCCAAGTACATATTTATCAAGGACTCGCAGTAGCTGTTCCTTGAATAAATTCCACATTTCAGGTGTTCCCAGCCCCTGCTCTACCTACTCTACCCTATGTATCTTAACTCTCACCTAATAGCCTCATAATTACCTTTCCCCCAGCTGTAACTTCTTCCCTTTGGTATATGTCTATCCCTTTCCATCACTAAGGTAAACGTAACCGAATTGTGGTCACTATCACCAAAGTGCTCACCTACCTCCAAGTCTAACACCTGGTCTGGTTCATTACCCAGAACCAAATCCAATGTAGCCTCTCCTCTTGTTGGCTTATATACATACTGAGTCATAAAACCCTCCTGCACACATTGTACAAAAACTGACCCCTCTTAACGTCTTGAGCTGTAATTTTTCCAATCAATATTTGCAAAGTTAAAGTCCCCCATAGCAACTACCCTGTTACTTTCACTTCTGTCCAGAATCATCCTTGCAATCTTTTCCTCCACATCCCTGGAACTTTTTGGAGGCCTATGAAAAACTCCTAACAGGGTGACCTCTCCTCTCCTGCTTCTCATCTCAGCCCAAACTACCTCAATAGACAGGTCCACATCAAATGTCCTTTCTGCCACCGTAACACAGTCTTTGACTAACAATGCCACACCTCCCCCTCTTCTACCAGGTAGATTCTTGTTAGGCAAGAGAAACAAAGGTCATGGGGGTGGGGTGTGTGGGGGATAGGAACGTGGAATTTGAAATGCAAACAGATCAGTTATGATTTCATTAAATGGTGAAACAGGCATGAGAGACTGGATGACCTACTTCTGCTCCATTTTGTTTGTTGCTTTGATAGCTTTGTTAACCAAAGATAATAAAGGGACATGAGGCAAAAGCACATATGGATTTACGTTGCAAATCAGCCATGATCTCATTAAATGCTGAGCAGACCAGGCGTAGGAGGTTAATGGCTCACTCCCATTCCTATGTAATTGTGCACTAACTTTTATTCACCTATTATAGTTATTCTACTGTGAATTGGAATTCCGGGAGTACGATATTGGATTCAAAAGTGAATCTCACTGATCATCAGAAAAGACATACACATGGTGCTCATGTATTACAATTGGGAGTTAGAGATGCTGTGGCAATATGTACATTTTACATGCATATTGCATGAAAATTCTAAAGTTTTCCCCATCACACGGCTGTCAGGAATTTCTCCTACTTAGCTGCATTCCTTGGCCATAAAGTCCCAGAGTTGGACTTGAACCCAGGGCTTTGACTCAGGAGGTACTGCACCTCAAGATCTCTCATAGAGCATGATTTACAAACCTTAGTTTTCATAAAACACAATAATTGAAGACATTCTCCCACCATCATTTTAAGAATTAGAAAACAGTTCAGACAGATTTTATGTAATAAAGATGTAACGCAAGTTATTGTTCAACATGTGCAAATCAGATTTGGAATACAGGACAATTTTTCAGCAACAGAGATAATGGCTGCTTTTCTGATGGGTCCAGCTGGGAGACACAGGTCTGCAGCCTTGAACAAGGATTTGCACATGCATGGGGAATGCATCTCCCAGAGCCGGCGAGAAGTCACCCGCCAGACCATGCTGGAAATTGACAGGAAGGCTGGTAAATAATTTAAATCTTTTCTTAATCTATTTTACATATGTAGACAAGTTCATTATTAGGATCTTTCAGATCCCAATCAAATCTCTCACCCTGCCAATACTTTATTCCAGTGGGGTTCAGACTAGTCCCTCATATTTGGGGAGCTAGCGGGAGACTCTGCCGGAATGAAGGGGATAATCAGGGCTCCCTGCCAGTACCAGTCTATATCCCTCGGGCAGTGCTGGAGCAAAGTGCCATGCCCAGTGGGCACCTTGATTTTGCATTGTGGTTGGTCTGGGATGGAGGGAGGGCAGTGTTTGGGATGAGGGTGGTCTGTCCCAGTGGCGGGGGAGGTGGGGAGCATCAAGGGTCAGGGCTGGCCTGGGAATCATTGTGGGGCTGCGATCGGGCCTTGGGGAGGGATTCAGGGCTGGCCACCAAACGGGAGTTTGACAGTTTGAGGCCAAGGAGCATGCGCAGAGCTCCAGAACTGTCAAAATCCGGTGCAAATAGGCCTCACTTTCCTGGGTTTTTATTGAGATTCCCAGCTGGAATCTCTGCAGTGCACAGAATGCAGAGATTCAGTGAGAAGCTGTCAGAACTGGCACAATCCAGACCAGTTTTGCTGCCAATTCCGCACTTTTGGGAGAATCGCCCCGAGGGAGTTTCCAAAGCGCTGGCATTAGGTAAAATTGGATTGACAATCAGTAACCTATGTTGAATGAGAGTCAATAATTTATGTAGCAAGATTCCACCAGATCTTTTCTCGGATGGAAGCCAATTATTTCTCTTATGCCATCCATTGAAAATGAATATCTTGGCTCAGCTGAAAATTCCCAGAATAAGTTACTGACATGATTGCCATATTGACTTATTGCCTGAAATGTTCTCAGGTTCCAAAGTGTTTTGAGAAGAAAAACGGCAAAACAAAAAAAGATTGCTTTAATTTCTATTCTTGAATAAGCTGAGAATTTGTACTCAGGAATTGTTACTACTCAATGGGAAGAAAATGTTACATAGTTTGCACAAAGTCTACGCAGAAAGCAAAGTTCTAAGAAACATTTTCGAAAGGAAGGTTGTATTTATTGTCAATACCAAGTTGGCCAAAGGAGAAACAGACATCAAAATTGATTAGAACCTAAAAACAATTCACATCGTGGTGTGCGAATAATCCCCACCAGTGGGACTGATGGAGGCAAAAAAAAAATGAAATTCATGTCACTTGTTTCACTGATAATGGCATGCAGCCAGTTTGAAGCACTCTGTTGACTGGCTGCATGAGCACAGGGCCAAAGTCTTAAGAGACTAACAAATTTTAGGTAGTCTGCATACTTAATATAGCCTGCAGTTCTTAAAGAGGAGATACATGGTGACACAGTGGGTGTTATTGTTGACTCTCAGCACCACAGTCCTGTGTTTGAATCCCGACTTGAGTCACTGTCTGTATGGAGTTTGCTTATTCTCCCCGTGTCTGTATCAGTTTCCTTCCACAGTCCAAAAGATATGTGTGGGTTAAGTGGATTGACCATGCAAAATTGCCCCTTAGTGTTAAGGGGGCTAGCTAGGATAAATGCATAGGGTTGTCGTCAGTGCAAACTCAATGGGTTAAATGGCCTCCTTTGGTATTATACAATTCAATTCAATTCAATAGCAGACCTGCCAGAAAGCTGCAGTCAATGTTGAAGAAAATAAAAGAGAAAGCACTAATCGGCGTAGAGCTTTGCACAAAGCTCATCCATTCCAGGGTCGAAGTGGTGACCGAATCTCATGAGAACACTTGCAGACACAACCAGTCAAGTTGTTTGACAATTAACTTTTCAGCTTCTATTGCAGCACAAGCAAAAGCCACCCAACATTTAAGTGCTGCAAAAGAAGTTCAGACTGGAGTCATGAAAACTCAGATAGAGGACATGGAGGCTCAGACCACTGCTACATCATGCAGATACCATTGTTAAAAAGAGGTTGTGGGGTGTCAGCAGTCCAGCAAACTGTCCTCACACACATTACTAGGCTTGCTGTAGCATTTCCTGGGGGAAGAGTAGCAATGACATTGATCACTGCCACTGCCCAATAGCCTTGCTGTTGTTGTCAGCCAGCCTGTCTAAAATTGCTAATTTCCACACAGAGGTTGTGCAGACCAAAGCAGGACCTGACGGATCCAGAAGTACACTTAACACTATCTTCAATCTCCACCCCTGAAAAATCAGCCTTGCACCAGCTATGCTGTAGTCAGTAGGGTAGCACAGCATACGAGGACCACAATTAGCACATGGGAGAAGAGCATCAAGGGAATTCACAAGGATGATTAGTTGACTTTGTAATGAATATAGCAATGCTTTTATTTGTAAACTTGGATTAAGATGTTGTGTGTGTTTGCATTGTGATCATGTATGTGCATTCAGTCAGTGACTAAAGGCAAATTATGCAGCTATTGGTGGATGGAGAATTGGAGTTGTGTTCGGACAAGTTCACTCTGGACAATCTGGCTGGAAAAGGAATATATTGGTTGCTCCCTCCCACTTTTCCTCCTCCCTCAACTGATGGCATTGTAGTTGATGGAAAAGAGCTAGTAACGTAGCTAAGTTTTTGCAGCATGCAGCAGTTCACAATGAATCTTGACACACACTGACGAGTACTGCAGATCTCCTCCAAAGGAGTCCTGGCAGAAACATTGCTTAAGCACCCTGATCATCTGCTTGATCAAATTCTATGTGGCAGCATGACATTTGTTATAAGCATACTGGCCACTTTCATGTCGGTTGTGCATTGGAGACAGTAGATAGCCCTCGTCACTCAGTAGTGACCTCTGTTTTGTCATGAATTCAAAGGCAGATGTTACAGCAGATTATTGCTGAATGAAACTAAAATAAATGCCACAGTATCAGACGTTAACCTTTACGATACATTGCATATGGTCACACAACAACTGGACAGGGAGAAAGAGGGAGAGAGAGCAATCTTTTCTGGTGGATGGTTCATTTCAGAATTGAACTACTGTGCCTGCGAAGAGAGATGTACGTAGTGGCACTTTGCATCATGGGGAAACCTTCAAAGACATGCTCATTCCACTTACATTTTTCTATTAAGTGAGAATGAAATGTGTTCAGGTTTCTTGGAATATAAAATTTCAGCAAGCTTCCTTGAATATACACTGTAAACCAGAAGATGTACAGTTGCCTTCTGCAGCCTGGAAGGAGTCAGAGCAAAACATTGGTGACCAGAGTCACCTTCACAAGCACTGGCAATGTCATTCTTGGCCTGTTGAGGTTAGTTATAGTGGCAGATTTCAGTGAGAACTTACTTAAATCCACAGCAGGGATTTTCATACCCTGCTATGCTGGTCAAGTATCGTAGCCAGGTGGGAAATGCAAGTAGTTGCAATTTTCCCAACCGCTTATTTTTTAATGTAATCAGCCTCACACCATTCCACTTATACTGCCTGTCACGTTATAATCCAAGAGATTGCTAGGAGTGAGTGGTTTGTGTAGAAATCTTGAAGTCAGACCTTGGGCAGTGTGTGTCACTCCACTATCTGTAGACCTCAACAATAACTCTGGAAACCACAAACTCTTTTATAATCACAGCAAGAGCCATCAGAAATCAGTCAGGAACTAACCTGAAAGTAATTGATGAGCTTTGTAAGTACTGCTGATGGGGTTCTTCCGAAATAAGTCTTCAGCTGCACATACTCATGCGAGAGCATTGGCTAGTGTTGAGCTCCAAAGTTGCAGTGCTGACATCAAATCAGTTTTCCACCTGACGATTACAACTTGTACAGTTCCAGAGGATACTTCTTGCATGAGGCTCTCCACTGAAATGACATCCAGCATAGCCAGCACCATAATTGATATCATGCAGGCCAAAGATGCATTTTGGAGGTGCAATGAACTCTACATGGTTTAATTTTGTAGCCACATGAAAAGCCAGCATGAGTTACGCTTTCAGTTGATGTCAGCAAAGGGTGCCTGGTGATAAGAAATAGGAGGGTTCAAAGAATAGATTCTTCAAGATTGGAAAGAAAAATAGCATGTTGCTAATTTTCAAGCATCCCAATAATTGGAACACTATTTATCCCAAAAGAATTGATCATCAGTAGTGGGAACAATGACATACTGACAGGAATACTTGTTTTGGTGACCTAATTTTGTCTGATTTTAACAGCTATAATAGACTGTTAGTGAGTTACATAGAAAGTGGATTTAGACTCCAATCACTAGAGGTAAAATTGATGAGATTTTCACAAAAGCCAAAATTTGCTACCACAGGTGAAAGACCTCAAGTTATGAGATGATATTAAGGCTGCATGCCTTGGATCAGAGAAGGATAAGGGAAACTGGTTAGAAGTGTTAAAATTCTGGAGGTTTTATAGAGTAAATCTGGAGAAACCATTTCCAATATGATAAGAGTTGCACGTCAAGGATAAATTTAATGGCAAAATTAAAAGGGTGAGACAGAGTGGGATGGAACGTTTACATTGAGCCATTTGGAACGCACTGCCCAAGAGGGTGGTGAAAACAGATGCAAAAATAATTTTAAACATCGTATTGGATAAAGACTTAGAAGTTGAAAAATTTGCACAAAGGACAGAAGGAGGGTGAAGCTTAATTGGGTAACTGCTTTGAAGAACTAGCACAAGCATGATGGATGGAATGGCTCCCTCTTTCTCACTATAGTATCTAATTCTTTTTGTTTTTATTGATTTGACAAGTAGATTTATTGCTTTAACTGTAGAATAAATGCTTAGAATATACCATGATAAATTTGTGCTGATCTCATTACTTTGCATAATCAGAGACTGAGTATGACTCAAGTTAATCAAATTAAAAATATAGTTAATATGAAAACAAACATGGGTTGCATTTTGCTTTGAATGATCTTTTTATGAGAGTTAACAAAATTACTACATCTATAAAATTTTTTGATACTAATGTATTTCAGTTATATTTATCTTTGACTTGGATGAATGTAGAATTAGATTTCAGATTATGTACGTAATGCAAGTATGTATCCTATTTAAATATTCAAAGAAACAAATGCATTTAGAGCATAGCAAAATAATTAACAGGTAGATTGTGTTCCTATTAGCGACTGTTTGGTCATGACGGAGCATGACTCACCCAATGCAATCACAAATTTAACTCCATCCTAGCTACCCATATGTAATATTATGGAAGTATTGCTAGTTCTGAAGTAAAGTCAAACTATAAATAAGAATTACAGGAGCAAACGTGTGCACAATAATCCTTCCTACTTTTGGGCAATGTTGCATATTTTCTCATTCTAAAATACTTAGTTTCATTATTTAACGCTGAATCTTAGTGTTCAAGCTTTGATTTGATTTATTATTGTTGCATGTATTAACATAGTGAAAAGTATTGTTTCTTGCGTACTATACACACCATTCATAGAGAAGGAAATGAGAGAGAAGGGAGTGTAAATCCTATCATTTATTAAACTAGACTAAATATTCCTCATTCGTAGCAATTTCTGGCAAACAGTTCTTTTCACTGTTAATTTGCTGCTGATGAGATTCCTCTCCCCACCACCCCCCCATCACCATCAAATAGCAATTATGGTATGACACAGAACCTACAATAAACCTTACAAAATTATTCAGACTTTCCAATGAGTTTAGTCGAGATGACATACTTCAAGATTTATTCTGCTTCCTATCTACTTCTGGTATCCACAAACACAACCTTACCAACTGCAATGCTAACTATGGTACAGAACACTCGGGAAAGTGAACTATCGACAAAAATAGGCATATGAAAGTACTATTGCTGTAGTTGTCTCAGGACAAGATCTCAAGATTTATTAATGAGTGAAGAACTAAATTTAATATGATTGATCACAATATTAATTTTGAAAAGGAATGCAAGACAGTTAACAAAGACTGAATTTTACCATGGACTTCAGGAACCTGATGTCACGGCCAAACAGGGATCCCCACTTGCTGGCAGCAGCTGGACCAGCTTAGCAATATTCTTCAGCTTGATGTCCAATTGGAGATAGAAAGTGGAATGTAGATGCTGCTGGCTCAAAATGGAGGAAAAATTTTATTTTAATGGTCAAGGGGAAAATCGTTGGGAAGGAGGGGAAACCCCTCTGGAAAAAGCAATTGATGCCTTTCCTCTTCACGGCCTTCTCTTTTGGATCAGTTAGCCTCCAGGCATGGCATAGTGAGGCCACCTCCATGAAGCTGGTGGCTTTTACCATGCAGCCAAGAGACTATCTTGCCACTGGCATCATCCTTAATATGAGACAGTTCTTTAAATTTGCTGCTCATTGCCACATGGTGGGCAGCCAATCTGGCTCTCAAGCTATTATGCTCAAAGTCATGGAGGCAGAAATGTATTGGGAAACTGTCCTGATGTGGATCCCTGCTATTTAGTCAGTTCCCTAGCACCCCTGCAGCCTGCCATCTGAGGGCCAATGAAATTCTGCTACAAGATTCCAGATTTTGGTACAGCAACATTAGAGACTGGCAACTGACAATAAATTTATCACTGGGTAAAAATCACAAATTAATAGTGGGAGATGTTCAAAGAACAGTTCAGCTTAATACAGGACCAGTAAATACCCCTATGGGTCTTGGCAAGCAGAATAGACATAGTTGACAGGAGATGAAAGACAAAACATGCAAAGAATAATGCCAATTCAGAAGAATGAAAAAATGCAAAAAGATTAAAAAGATTATTCAATCAAAAGAAATGCAGAAATAAATCATATGCAGCATATCAGATACTGTACCTTTCAGTGATGGACCCTCCCTCCCACTCCGCACCACTTGGGAGCTCATAAGCAAACCCAAAAGAGCTTGTTTCTTGGACTGTGATGACATTGTGCCTTTGTATTTGTGTCTTGCTCCTTGAAGAATTTTGTGTTTAGAATTCAGAATCCTCACAGTGCAGAAGGCGGCCATTCGGCCCATTGAGCTTGCATTGACAACAATCCCACCCAAGCTTTATATCTATAAGCCTGTATTTACCTTAATTCTCTGATACTAAGGGACAATTTAGCATGACCAATCAATCCAATGGTCATATCTTTGGAGGGTGGGAGAAAACCAGAGCACCCAGAGGTGTTGGGATGTTGTCCCCATTTCTGCATGGGTTTCTTCCAGGTGCTTCAGTTTCCTCCCAAACTCCAAAGATGTGCAGGTTAAGTTGACTGATGATGTTAAATTGTCAGGCTAAATTAATAGGGTAATTACATAAAGTTATGGGGACAGGGCCTAGGTGGGATTATGGTCAGGTCAGGGTCAGTAGGCTGAATGACCTCCGGCTGCACAGGGATTCTATGAAAATTGGATACAAAATAAATGTTTTTTTTGTGAGGAATTCCCCCAACAAGAGTCAACTGATATAAGGCAGTCACCAGGAAATCCAACAGGGAATTCAGAAGAAACCCCTTCATCCAAACAGTAGTAAGAATTTGGAACTTGCTACCACAGGGAGTAAAAAAATATTCATTTATTAGTCACAAGTAGGCTTACATTAATACCGCAATAAAGTTAGTGAAAATACTGCAACTGAAATGAATAACATAGGTACCTTGAAGGAAGAAGCAAGACAAGAAATGAGTAGAGGGTTACAATGGCAGACTTAGATAACAAAAGGTGGGCGGAGGTTTGAGTGGAGCATGAACACCAGCAAAGAACTGGGTAAAATATCTTGTTTTTGTTCCACATATCCAATGGAAATGCAGTATTTGGGATTAAGTGACAAAAGTAAGATCTGGGAACAAATCAGCAGAGCAGAAATAAATTTAAAGTTAGAGTGTTGCAATGAAACTAATGTAAGAGGAATCTGGAAACGTTACAATGGAGCGAGCAGAGAAGGGGAAGTCTGAGTAACCAGCGAGTAATTTGATTTTAAAAAAAGCTTGAACTAGTAGATAGCTTTTACTTAAAAAAAGTGAATACAAAAGACTAGAAGACTGTGTCTTGGAACTGCAGCATGCAAGAGTTGTGAGCAACGAGAATGTCCTGGATTCCCACATTGGTAGGAAATGCCTCTACTTTGAGTCACTCTGAAACACAAGGAGTGTTTGGATAGTCTTACTCAAAACATCGTCACACTTCACAGGAAGGGGAGGGTATGGCTGATAGGGAGCTGTGAAGAGGGGACGCAAGATTAAGAAACATTCCGGTAATAGTTGTTGATCATGAGGTGGAAAGAGTGGGGAATTGGTGAAATTACAATCAAAAGGGATGGTACTGAGCAAACTGATGGAGCTGCAGTCTAACAAGTCTCTGGGTCTTGATGAATTCATCTTAGCATCTTGAAAAAGGTGTTAATGCATTGGTGTTAATTTTCCAGAATTTGTTAGATTCTGGGAAGGTTCTATCAGACTTCAAAGTGGCAAATGTGACCCCTCTAAAGGGTTGGAGGCAAAAAAATTATTGGTCAGTTAGCCTGAAGTATGTTGTGGGGAAAATCTTAGAATTAATCATCAAGGAGATATAGCTGAGCATTTCAGAAAATTTCAAGAAAATTCAGGTAGAGTCAGCACAGTTTTGTGAAACGAAAGTAGATTTAACCAATTGTTTGGAGACGTAACATGTGCTGTGGATGGAGGGAAGACATACTGTACTTGGATTTCTAGAAAGCATTTGATAAAATGTGCCATATCAAAAGTTATTGTGGATGATAAAAGCTTATGGAGTAGGGGGTAACAGCATGAATAGAAGATTGGCTAGTTGACAGAAAACAGAATATGCATAAATGTATCTTTTTCTGATTGGCAGAATGAGTGGAGTCCTGCAAGGGTCTGCACTGTTTTACAATTTATATCAATGACTAAGATGAAAGGCACAAATGCATGGTTGCTAAATTTGCAGATTATAAAAAAATAGGCAGGAAATGTATTGTATGATAAGGACACAAGGAGGTTGCAATAGATGGGTTCAGACAGTGGGCAGGATATCTGGCAGATGAAAGTGTAATGTGAGAAAATGGAAAGTTGTTCATTTTGACAGGAAGAACAAAAATGCAGAGATTAATGGCTGAATTCCAAGCTGCAGAAGGATGTAGTTGTTCTCATGCACAAGCCGCAAAAAGTTAATATGCGGATATATCAAGTTATTAAGGCAGCTTATAGAATGCTGTCTTTTTGTTTAAATGAGTGGAGTTAAAAAAGCTAAGGATGTCATGCTTCAGTTGGTGAAACCACATCTTGAATACAATGTGCAGTTTTGATCTCCTTATTTAAGGAAGGGTGTAAGCATGGAGGCGATTCAAGGGAAGTTTATTAGATGGATACTTGAAAGAAGAAAGGTTCGACAGATTAGGTTTACTTCCACTGAAGTTTAGAAGAGTGAGGAGTGAACTGATTGAAGATCCTTAATGGTCTTGACAAGGTGGATGTGGAAAGGATGTTTTCTCTTCTAGGCAAGTTTAAAAAAAAGGTTTGCTCTTTTAGCGCAGAGATAAAGGGGTCAGATTTTACAGCCTTGCCCGAGCAAGACTGGAAATTCCCACCTGAAATCAATGGACATTTGTCTACACTTGTGGCGGGCGGGATGATGGAATTCCAACAAAGATGTTTTTTTAAATAAAGAGGTTTGTGCAACTTTGGAAGTCTTCACATCAAGTGGTGGTGGATGTCAGATCACTGAATGTGGAAATAGATTTGATTCTCGTCCCTAACAAGAATCTAATGTTATGTGGGGTAGATAGGAATATGGAATTCGAAACACAAATAGGAGTGGCATAGCAGGCTAGAGGGGCTAAATGGCTGCCTACTGCTCTTATTTGCTATGTTCATAAAGAGTTGCCATTGATACTGACTCTGTCCAACAGTTACAACAAATTGTGGAAAAACATGCAGAGGATGGATCAAAAAAGGTGTACGATAGGGAGATAGAGTACTATGAAGCCATTCATACCTCATCTGGACGCAGCCACATTTTTACTATGCCCATTATCACTCTTTGGCTGCCGCATCATCAAATCTTTGTCACATAATCTTCCCAACCCCCTACCCCATCACCATTATTTGTACTTCAAATTTCAACATTCGCAGTATTTTGCTTTTGTAGGTGTAATACATAATTCCTATGGAGCACTGTAAGGTAACAACCTCAACGTAGACCAAGGATGTCAAGTTTAAAGTGTCACAACTTAACACTGCAATGAAGTTACTGTGAAAATCCCCTACTCATCAAATTCTGGTGCCTGTTCGAGTACACAGAGAGAATTTAGCATGGCCAATGTGCCTAACCAGCATATCTTTCAGAGTGTGGAAGGAAACCAGAGCACCCAGAGGAAACCCACGCAGACGTGGGGAGAATGTGCAATATGCACAGCAGCAGTGCTAATCACGGTGCCACCATGCCAAGAGGCAGTGGAGGGATGAGAAAGAAACTAGTGTGGGAAAGACCCCTATGGAAGGGAACAGCATCAGTCAAACTCAAGACAATGCCATTCATCTGTGCCAACTGTTGGAGGAACATCCACTCATAAGCCAGCCTCTACAACAGAAAATGACATACTGTGGATGCAGTCCATTGTCTCCCAAGATGGAGTTACGCATGCTAGTAAATTATTGGATGCCTTGCTATGCCATAGCTCAATGCACTTGTATTTAATACTCTGATGAAAGGAAACTTTAACTCTGTTTCTTGCTACATGTGCTGCCTAACCAGTCAACTTTCTGAAGCATTTTTTGTTCTTAATGCAGATTTCCAGTATTTGCATTTTTTGTGCAAAGGTGATAAGCCTCTAAAAATCCCTCTTTCAAACAAATTCCTCTTCATTCATTTCAGAAAACATTTGAAACAAATGTTCGAATTATTTGCAACAGCGTTTTCATTCATCAGTCTGAGCTGCTATACTATATCATTTACTCCAAGCTATTAGAAAATTTTAAGACATCAATAGAATGCAGCATTAAATCTAAGTTCCTAAATTCTCATACTTCAATTTGCAACCCGATTGCTGGCATGCTGTAAAAAAAAACTAGCTTTGGACTTTAGAAATGAAGTTTTTAAATGGTATAGTCAAATTGAAACCAGCAGCCCTTCAAAAATAGACCCTAAAGCGAGCTTACCTTAAGTTAGGGCATGCTAAATTGTCACTTAGTGTCAAGAAACTAGTGGGGTCAATATGTGGGGCCAAGGGGATTTGATTGGTGCAAACTCGATGGCTGAATGGCTCCTTCTGCACTGCAAGGATTGCATGATTCAAGTTACACAGCACAGTGAAACCCAAGATGAAATGACTGACAATGATAGTTCCAGTGATAGACATAACACATAATTCTCCATCTATTCATCTATAACAGTAATTTTATTAAAGACAAATTTCTATATTGAAGTATGTTCAACAAACTAAATACAATATATTCTGTGTACCACGTAACTTTGGTCTGTCATTGGACTTAAATAGGTACAGTATTAAACAAATAAATCAAATGTATTACAAAATAAGTTGAGCTGGTTTGGATTCAATTGCATTAAGCTTATGGATATAACCAAATTCTACTGGATTACTGGATGTTTTCATCAGCAGCAATATTGATGTGTTGTGTTGATCCTACTTACTTCGGAGAATAGTGTAGTATGTGTCTAGGCAGAAATTTGAATTATGTTATTAAGTTACAACTCTGACACAGCTAATATTGTCAGAGAATGTCAGAAGAAATTCTAAGTATTTTAGTCAGTACCTCAAAATTACTTTTCTAGAGACGCTGGTTTCAATAGGAAATTTCAATTCAACTCCACCCAACCCTACCTACTGTGGTACCTGACTTTGTAATTGAATTTGCTGTTCAAAGGAAGATGACAACACTCCATAAAATGGTTAGGATTTTGTAATTCATTTATTATTAGTTAATTTTATAGAAAACATGAGAACTGCCTTCTTTCTATTGAACGCCACTGATGATATTGGTTAATTACAAAGTGAAAATCATTTTATATTCAGGTCAAAAACAAAGACTGACTTTTTCCAGAATAAAATTAGAATCAAGATAAGGCTTGTGTACAACAGACAGACAGATTAAAGTGAGAGATTATTTCAATTGCTTAGACCCGGGTTTATTGGGATACAAAAATAGTAATTAAAACAATTTAGCTGACAGAAAATAATCTGTCGTAAAATTGGCATTTGATTAGAAATTCATGGTACCAGTGACTTATTGCTTGCACCATAGATTAATATCTTAAGAATTAACTTCTTCAAGAGCATATGATTTTTAATCCTTGGTTCCCTATCCAAAATATGAATAATCTCATTTATCTGTCATACTTTTTGTACAATGAACCTGGAGGGTGTTTTAGTGAGAACAATAGTGAAGATATCTTTTGTGTGTTACTATAGTATATGAATTTACAAAGAACCAGCACATATTTAAGATTTTGCAAAGATGTTCAAGAAAAATATTCCAATTTAAAGTCAATATGATTGCAATCGATTTTTGAAATTTATTCTCTGAATGTGGGCAGCACTGTTTAAAGTCAACATTTATTTACTAGGTGTTTTGGTGGACCACCTTGTTGAATTGCTACAGGGATTCGATAAGAGTGAGCATCTTACTTCAGAGTGCAGTTAAAATTCAAAGAGTCAGGTCTGTATAAGTCAGATCAAAAAAAATCAGAAGGTTTCTTTCCTTAAGAGGATATTTGTGAACCTTGAGTCTTTTGTGAAAATTTGATTGCTTCATAATTACTTTTAAAAGAAGTCAGCTTTTATTCCAAATATTTTTCAAATGTAATTTAAATTCTAGAACTTTCATGGTGGGATTTGAACTTACTTATTCACTACATTAGTAGTCAAGTTCTTTGGATTATTTGATCCTGTAACATAACGACTACACCATATCCTGCTGTTTAATTAAAGAGTACCCATTAGTTAAGTAACAAAGAAAAGCACATTTGTTTCAAATTACATTGATAAAAATAAACCAGATGGTGTCACAGCAATATGGTATATATAAACTGTCCCAGCAATATAAAAAACACAATAACACATTCCTAGCATGCATTTTACCATTAATGCATAATATTTTGCTACAAAACAACCGCATGTGCACAGCAACAAGAGCTTGCATTTATGTAATGCCATTAACATCAAGAGATAGAGAGACATGGAGAGTTAGGGAGGGAATTACAGTTCAGGAATTACTGGGCCTAGACAGTTGTCTTCCTATGGCAGAGTTGTTAATATGGAAGAACATTGTCTGTGCAGGGGCGTTTTTTTTTTATATATAGGAATAATCTATTCTGAAGGAAAAAGATGAGGAAGTAAAGTTCAAAACAACATCTTTGCTGACTATTGTCACAAAGTGACTGTATACAGGTTTGATGGTTTACTCATATTTTAGAAAGCAGAGATTATGTAAATAGTTATATATTTCACAATTCATCTCAGCTTGACAAAAAATAAATCAAACAAGGCTCAAAAATGAGGTGGCAGGAAAATGTTGAGTTCGAATGGGAGAATTAACTGTTAAATTTGATAAGACAACTATGTCTGAACTTGTTAGACTAAAAGGTTGTAGATGTGTCAGAAGGAATTATATTCTTAAAGTTTGACTTAAACTTGTAAAGAATGAGATTTTATATGATTACGTTTTAAACCATCATTAAATGCTAGGTAAAATGGGGAACATGATTTCCAACTAGTTTTGACTGAATAAAACTGTGTCCTGTCTACCAAGGATCCGAGGTCAAGTTCTATTGAAACCCAAATGCCAGCTCTCCCATAAAGAACAGAGAAGCTGTCTTTGCTTTTTGGAGACTTACAGACTTTCAGGCAGTCAGATTCAAGAATAGGTGTGTGTGAGTGGAAAGCAGGAGCAAAAATGACCAGGAGGGAAAACAATCCCTTAGTTGCTTCTTAAGAAACGTAAAATTGATATTTTTCATTGTATTATTTGTTACAGTAAAAATCTTAAAAATGTGAAATCAAGCTGTGAGCTCTTTAAGTCCACCACTGGGAATGCAAATACTTTTAGCTTGAAGTTCATAACACTTGCTATCCACTGCTTCTCGTATCTGCAAATATTGATCTTACTTGTAAAGAAAAAAAAGACTTTTTACGTCAAAGTTTGTTCATAGGCTCTGCAACGCGATCATGTCACACAGCTTTTCCCCAAATATAACTCTGGTAGGTAATTATTACGGTGAATGATTAGAGCCCAGCTATTGCACACTGGTAGTAAGTAGTAGAAAGTCCAAAATTATTTCTGAAAGAACTGACAAATCAGATGTAAATCTCAAATATATGACAGCAATACGCACAACCTAGAGTATTACCTAGTTTTGTAACATAGACCTGTGGCTTCTTGAAACTAAATTATGCAGATTCTAAAGAGGCAGAGAAAGCTTGTGACAAAATCACAATTGCTGAGCTAGCTTTTTTTTCATATTTGATTAAAAATTTGGAAATAATGATTTGTCCCAGGAATAAGAAAAATTGAACAAAACAGCTATCACCAGTGTAAGATTTATACCACCATTCATTGCAAATGGAACTTTGAAATATTTTAAAGGCAAAAATTTCTTTTTAAATCAACAGGACCTACATAAATGCATTTAGTGTTGATAATATATTTGTAAAGAAAGATGCAAGAATGAAAATATTAAATGTTAATACTCCTTGGAGTTCATCTTAAATAAAATCACAAGCCAAAGAGTTGATCTGTTCTTAGATGCAGAGATCTATTTAAGTAACTGGATTTTTATGTAGATGCCAACCAGCAAAGGGTGAGAGGTTATTTATTTTATAGTTCCTAAAATATTTGCAAGAGCTCTCTCAGGGACAAAGAGCAAACATTTTTCAAAAACATTTCATGGGATACAATGAACCTCCACTTGTTGATGAGCTCACAACAAGCGGGTATAAATGAAAGATAGCCATCAACACTTCAAACCACTAATTTAGGAGGAATTTCTTTATACAAAGTGGCAAAATATGGAACTCACTGCAACCTGGAGTGGCTGAAACAGATGCTCGATGTGGTGCATTATTGAAGGGCAAGGGAACTGAAGCATACTGGATGCTGCAGGAAGGGGCAGTTAGAGTAGAAAGAAACTTATGTTGAGTATAAATTCTGGCATACGTACATTCTATATAATTTAGACATTTGTACGTGTTTAAAAATCTTAAGTTACTGTTGGAAAGAGTTTAACAATATTTTATTGACTTCCAAATTTACAGCAGCAAACTCCTCATACAAGAATAAATTCATCATGCATAAAAGTGTAAAAAGGGAAAAAAAACTTACATCTTTTAAAGAAGAAACTAACATCCGACTAATCATGAACAGTAGAGGATTCACTACCAAGAAACAAACATTTGTAACTTTAAGGGGACATTCAAAAATTGCCAGCTGTCCAGAGAAGGAGAAAAAGACATGATTGATGGAGCTTATACTTTTGGTAAGCATAATATATGACAATGATTGCTATAGAATGGCAGGTGATCTACCATAGGGCTGTAGGGAAATAAATGCCATGATTGTTATATGCTCAAGCCCTAAAAACATGTAAAGAAGTCTTGTTCATTTCATTAAATATGGCCAACCTTGAAACTTTATTAGCCTTCATTCTGAAATAGTTAATTTATTGGGCAGCATGGCATGCCTCACAGATCAGGGACTCAGGTTCAATTCCGGCACTGTCTGTTGCCTAAACCTGGTGTTGTCAGACTTCTTCCTGTGTCTGTGAGAGAACATAGAACACTACAGCACAAACAGGCCCTTTGCCCACAAGTTGTGCCAATCATACCCATACCTACTAGGCCATGTTTTTAGGGCTTGAGCATATAACAATCATGGCATTTATTTCCCTACAGCCCTATGGTAGATCACCTGCCATTCTATAGCAATCATTGTCATATATTATGCTTACCAAAAGTATAAGCTCCATCAATCATGTCTTTTTCTCCTTCTCTGGACAGCTGGCAATTTTTGAATGTCCCCTTAAAGTTACAAATGTTTGTTTCTTGGTAGTGAATCCTCTACTGTTCATGATTAGTCGGATGTTAGTTTCTTCTTTAAAAGATGTAAGTTTTTTTTCCCTTTTTACACTTTTATGCATGATGAATTTATTCTTGTATGAGGAGTTTGCTGCTGTAAATTTGGAAGTCAATAAAATATTGTTAAACTCTTTCCAACAGTAACTTAAGATCTGTAACTCCCAATCCTATTTAATCCATGTACTCATTCAGTAGTCTTTTAAAAGGTCCCAGCGAGTTTGTCTCCACTACCACTGACGGCAGCTGATTCTGTTCACTCACCACCCTCTGAGTGAAAAACGTACCCCTAACATCTCAAAGAACAAAGAACAACACAGCATGGGAAACAGGCACTTCGGCCCATCAAGCCTGCATCACCATTTTAACGTTCCTATTTCCACCCATGACCCTTGTCAATGTTTACGGAAATCTGTATTGGGTCTCCTCTGTACTTGCTGCCCAGCACCTTAAACCTATGTCCTCTCGTAGTGACCATTGCAGGTCTCGGAAATAGCCTCTAAGAATCCACCCTATCTATTCCTCTCAACATTTTATAAACGTCTATCAGGTCGCCTCTCAACCTCCGTCTCTCCAGGGAGAAGAGTCCCAGCTCCCTCAACCTATCTTCGTAAAGGCATGCCTCCCAATCCAGGCAACATCCTTGTAAATCTCTGCACCCTCTCAATAGCTTCCACATCCTTCCTGTAGTCAGGTGACCAGAACTGCGCACACTATTACAACTGGGGTCTGACAAGGGTCTTATAAAGTTGCAGCATTACCTCCCTAAACTCAATCCCTCAATTAATGAAGGCCAGTATACCATATGCCTTCTTGACCACATCCACCACCTGCGAGACTGATTTAAGAGTTCTATGGACCCAGACCCAAGATCCTTCTGCTCCTCAACACTGCTAAGACTCCAGCCTTGATATTGTATTCCTTCATCCTATTTGTCCTGCGAAAATGGACCACTACACATTTACCTGCATTGAAGTCCATCTGCCACTTTCCCGCCCATTCTTGCATCCTATCTATGTCTTGCTGAAACTTCTGACAGCCCTCCAGACTTTCAACAACACCACCAACCTTCATATCGTCGGCATGTACCTCCCACAGTCCAAAGATGTGGGGGTTAAGTTGATTAGCTATGCTAATTTGACCCTAGTGTTAGGGGATTAACAGGGTAAATGTGTGGAGGGTTACAGAATAGGGCCTATGTGGGATTGTGGTTTGTACAGACTTCATGGGCCAAATGGCCTCTTTCTATACTGTAAGGATTCTATGATTTGGTTATAGTAGGAAACACTACCTTTTTGGTCCCTTATGGTCTTGCCAAGCATTTCCAGCTAAGCATATAAGTAGATGTCATTTCTCAGAACTCAGTATTAAGCAGGATGGAGGTTCTATCTTCTTCTGTAACACGCAGTTCAAATACTTGCTGCAGTGGCATGGTGCCTGACTCAGGACTGAGCAATATGGGAAGTCAGAACTCCACTCGTATCGTTGCTTTGTTACGGTATCGTCCTTGAAAATTTAACGATATTGATTTGGGTTTCTCCAATGCAGAGTTTGTTTTGTTAAACGGCCTTACAAGACAGTGGAGTAGTGGTTAATGCCATTCTACTATTAACCTAGTTGCTGAGAACACAGGGGTTCAAATCCCACCATAATAATTAATAAATCTGGAATACAAATCTAACCACAAAAATTCAGACGTAGCTACATATGACCAGTATGTGACTCTAAAGGAAGGACAGGTACGTCTGACCTATATGTGACTCTAGGCCAACGTGGCTGACCCTTATCTAGTGAATCGCCTGCCAAGCCACTCAATTCAAAGGCCAGTAGAGGTGTGCAACAAATACCAGCCTTGACAGTGACGCTCACATCCCATGAAAGAATAAACAACGTTTAGGCTACACAGTAACTTCAAGCAAAGCTTAAAATCTAGAAAACAAATACATTACTAAATAGTCTTAACTGGAAAATGAGTAACAGTGATTAAAAGGTAAGGAAATTTCACTTGCCTCTGAAATATAACCTTTCAGATGATGTGCAATATATAGAAAAACTGTGAAGCCACTGACTACTGACCTGGACCTTATTACCAGCACTATTCAGGTTAAGATGCATTCATCGTCGGGGTAGTATTGTGTGAATAAGTTTCTCTCCCCTAAATCTTACCCCCCCCCGCCAAAAAAAAGTGAAGCTGAGTAGTTCAGCTATGACTGATTGAAGTCGAGGGGTCGATAAACACCTTGCAAACCCGTGATTTGTGTCCTAATTAATGCACGCATCCTACGTAAAGACCATACATGTGCTAACTGTACATCTGTTCAATAGACAGCAGCACTGCTTCTCTGTTTGTCTGGGTTGCTGGGTCACACTAAACGTTGCTAAACACATGTGGTGCAATACTGCATTAGTAATCTGTTCAGAACCAGTTCCCCTAGACAGGTGCAGGAAGCTGCGGGGGTGGGAGGGTGTACTGAGAGGGCACGATCCGCCTCTGAATTTTCTTGCGTGTGTTTGATGAGGAAAGAGAGCCACCTCCACAATTTGCTGGTTTCACAACTCCGCGCCCCAAGTTTTCAAGGTTACAGGTGTTTGAATCCAATCATTTCCCACAACAAAAGAGCCAACTACAAAGAAATAATACAATGGCAAAGGGATTTTAGGTCGGGTGCTGACGTTTGGCATGAATCTCGTGATCATTTCGTGTTCGGATTCGTATTTGGTTAGCAATTAAACAGAGTCCGTTAATAATGAAAATTAATTGAAGAAGTGCATTCTTTTTGGACTTTGTTTGCCACTCCGATTAGCATGTAGCAACTACATCCAGTGAATGAATAGCGAGTCCAAGAGTCCCAGTGCTGAACGCTTGAGATGATCAATGATTTATGCTGATTAAACCGGGCGTGGAGAGCGCTCCACCTCATCTGCAACACGTCCTATCCTTTGAATGTAATTACCCTCCGGCAATTTTAAAGACCGATCTGTCAAGTTCCAGCAACAACTACTACTTATCTAGCATTATGAAAAGGGAAGGTCTCTCACATAAGTATTATTGAACTTCCACATAAATGGATGCGAGAACAGATGATCTAAAGAATGGTGAAAGGGATTAAGGAGTATTGGAAGGAAAATAAGGCAGAGAGGCGTAGGGAGGAGAATCCAGAGTTTGGGGCGCCACAATTGTAATTCTGTTCTGCTAACACAACGTTGGCGTTTTAGATTTTTTTCATTTTCACCCACACAGAGGGGCGAGGGAAACTGGAAACGAGTTAGCAGATGAACAGCGCTATTATTTCACCGATGTTCTCCCTGTGTCCAATAACCTGTGTTACATTACATGATCATAGCTTTAATTGCTCCAACCGCTGACGTGGAATCCTGGGAACGCCTGTTAAAATTTAAAACAAATTCTTGGGGCGGCATCGTGGTTGGCATAGCTGCCTCAGCGCCAGGGACCCGGGTTCAATTCCAGTTTGCACTTTTTCTCCATGTTCGCCTGGGTTTTCTCCGGAAGTTCCATGTCCTCCCACAGTCCAAATATGTGCAAGTTAGGTGGATTTCATATGCTAAATTTCCTAATGCTAGATCATGGGATTAGCAAGTAAATACGTGGGGTTACAGGGATAGAGCTTGGATGGTATAGTAGTGGGTGCAGACTGAATGGACCGAATGGTTTTCTGCACTGTAGGGATTCTATTATCAACACTGTGATGTGAATAGAGATCAGGTACACCGGATATGTGACCTGTAGAAATAATGTTCACTTCTGAATCATCCGTTCAGTTTGATGTGTGTAGATAGAATTTGCCAGGATATAACTTATTAAAAACAATATAAATGACAAAGACACACTTGTCTTGAAACCTTCAGTAACTTTGACGTTTTTAAAATACATATGTACATTTTGATTGTTTCAATTAAACTTGCATGTTTGTGTACGTAAGAAAGCTGGAACTTCTCTGTAATCGCGCCCAGAGTTTTGTTTTACAATCACCCTCCCAATTCAATGGATTATGACTCGATCTTTAGTTTGTGGCTGGGAAGTATTATAAATAACCGTAAAGGTCTTGGGGATGTTCAGAAAAATGTTTTTAAAAATCGGGCAATTGAAAAATATTTATCATAATGCTTTAACATAATTATTGGAATTATGTGGTTTCTTAACAAGCTGTTTCAGTGAAACTGCAACATTAAACATAAGGACAAAGCACTTTTTCTCCCTTGTAATCTGGAAATATGGTATTCCAGACAGTACTGTTCACGATGGTGGCGCGGCACTGGGATAAAAGAAGCAAATCTCAGTTGTTCCTACCCTATTATTCGGCCTAGCTGGATGTGATAGACGTAACGCTGTGAACATTAATGATCGGATCAATCAGAACAATTATGCATCGTTCAAATGGATCTTTGAGAATTTTTTCAGTTTATAAAGATCGGATTTTCTTCAGAATTTAACATCCCTAAAACAGCTGTCCAATGTCTGGGATGTTTCCCACTAGTTTTTCCTTTACTTCCCGATGCGAGGCCCAAGTATTTTTAAACCTGACTTTCAAAAAGAAAACAATCTCTAAGCCAGTCCTGCTTTCGTTGACGTTAGACGCCAGCCCACAAATGCCTTGGAATCCACCGCCAACGCCTGCCTGTTTGAGTAAGCTATGTAGTGCACCAGGGAGAGGGAGACACCGCCAGAGCACGGAGATAATGTAACCAGTTCAACCTCATTAAACTGCCACAGCCGTGCTCTGCTGAACACTCAGCATCTCCCCCACTGTCCCCAATCCAATAAGTACTCTCAGCTAGCGAATTCAGAGAATCGCGATTGCCTTCCGGCTAACTACCCTGGATAAGTTTTTTTTTACTCTCGCTTTGTACAATATAGCAACAATTCAAAGGGGACTGGAATCTCAATCATGAGTGTTGGGTTGAACGTTTATCATGGGGCTTTTTTTTTCCCACACAGACACCTACACACTGCTGCCCACATAGAAAAAAAGGCTGGTTGTTTTTTAACAAGAAAAGCATTGTAATAAAAAAAGAAATGATCACTTAATGATCTGCATGTTCATCCCAGCATTCTCCCCCTTGCTTATGTGAAGGGTCGCAGTGGGATGTCTATTCGCCCCCCTTGCAGATGTTGAAATGCAAATGTATGATTTCATGTAGCTCTTTGCTAATATTTTGAAATCCAGTTTGTATACCCCGCAGTCATGTGATTTTGTAGTTAACTGGGGACCCTTCGCTGTACTCAATACTTTAAAAGTATTTACATTCCCAAGACGCATCGAAGTTTCAAATCCGTGGGATTCATGAAGAAAGTGGGAGGTTTGCATGTATGAATTTGTAAGCACTTAGCGGGATTCAAGATGCTGAGAGAAGGTCAATCCTGTAAATGCCTCGTTTAAAGCTATGAGGGTTGAATAAACTGGTACCTTACAGGGTTAAATATGCTCAGCGATATTGTACAATAATCATAGCCAATATGGAACATAATGTATAATCATATTATTATGTATATCAACTCAGTATAGTTATTTTAAACAACACTGCAATTATATAACCGACATGGTACAGTTGTTCTATGTAACTGACATAGTAAGGTTGCTAATATGTTACCAACATAGTAGCCATCAATAGATCCAGGCAGCGGGCGATTGAAGGGGTCGTCGATTCTGACTGTCTGCCCCTCTACCGCAGCTATGTTTGCGGCCTGATGTCTCTAGAAAGGGAGCATGCAGTGTGCCTTCTGCGCCTGTTGATCACCGCAGGGGCTGGGATGCATTACCAACTACGGCCATCACATTTTATTTTGATGTTTTAAGTTTCCTTTGTGATTTGGTTTTTGGTTCGGGCTGTTACCCCTCTTTTTGGGGAGCTGCCCCTTTTAATTTGTCTCAAAGTTAATTTGAGTAGTTTATTTGTTTGGCATGCAAAAAGAGCTATCAGCATAATTTGATAGTTATGCATGACACAATTGTTATATTTAACCAAAATGGTATACTTGGCGATACATAACCAACATGGTTAGGTTGTTACCTTATGGTATGATTGTTATACAGAACCAATATAGTACAGATGTTTTATGTATGTTTTATGTATTTTGTATTTATTAGCATCTTGCAACAAGTACAGTAATTTGGGTTTTTCTTTATCCTGCAGGTTGTCATTATTTTTGTACCACAATTGCTGGAAGTGCAAATTGCCATTGTGGTCAATGGGGCAGATGGAATGGCTTGAACATGGGGTCCAATTGTTATCTCCTTGCACAAGCATTGCTGTCTCACAGCCAGGGACCCGGATTCGAATCCTGATTTGGGTTATTGTCTGTCTGGCTTTTGCACATTTTCCCCATGTTTGTATGGGTTTCCTCCAGTGCTCTGGTTTCCTCCCATTGTTCAAAAAGACATGCTGGTTAGGTGTATTGGCCACATTAAATTCTCCCTCAGTGTACCCAAACAGGCACGGAGTGTGGCAACTAGGGGATTTTCACAGTAACTTAATTGTAGTGTTAATGTAAGCCTATTTGTAACTATTAAATAAACTGTAAAAAAAAATAAGTCATTGCCCTCCAATCACGACCTCAACTATACTTCCCCATCAGCACTACACACCTCCCAATCACTGCCCACTCTCACCCTTTCCTGACTGTTGTTCCTGATGCCAGCCATTGATGCCCTTCTCTGGAAGCCCACAGACATTTCTCTTTTGATTCCATTGATACCGTTTCTGGTCACCATGATTCTGAATCATTAAGATTCACTTTCTTGTCTTTATCTCACCTATTACCCAGCTGTCAGATCTGACTTTGTAAGCAAACGTCAATGATAATCCACTCCCTTGGACCAGCCCTTTCTTTTCCATATATTCTTAGTCCTTAGACTTGCCTAAGACTCCTTAGTTATCATCCTATCTTTATAGCAATATTTCTATATATGTTTCCTCACCTTTACAAAGGAAGGATTGTCACTATTTAAGCTGCATCATCAGCATTTCTTTTGCTATGTGTTGACTCATCAGCTAACAAGCAGTCTTGCTGTTCCCACCCGCATAAATTCAAGCTAACTGTTCTTAAAATGTCTTCCCAATCGGTTTCACCTGCCATAGATAAAATGTACGCTGAATGAAAACTGTCATGCTTCTCAACAAAGTGTTTTAATTCATCCTAAAAAATATAGGTGAGAATTAAGCATTAGACAAAATGAGTCTAAAAATTGTGTTTGAACAAATGATGGTGAGCTTTTCATTGAAGGAATGTTTCAATTATTATATCCGTATGAAAATTATTATATACTGTTGTCATGAACTGATTTTTTTCAAATTTCTCATGCCATCCCCCAAAAGCAAGGCACAGGCATTCGTCAATCTTCTTTCAAACTGACATTTAATTTTCTTCTTTCTCATTGTCTTAGTGACATTAAGAAATGCACAGCTAATGAGGCAAGGCAGCCAACCTATGTCTAGATTTCTAATAATATTGTTCCATTTTTTCAACTTTTCTGTGGAATTCAGCCAAGGAGAAAGGAAGTTGATAGAGTCATAAAATCATAGAGAAAAATAGTGCAGGAGGCCATTGAGCTCATGCCAGCTTACTGTACAGCAATCCAGTTAGTTGCAGTTGTCTAATCTATCCTTGTAGCCCTGCAAGTTTATTCACTCAAGTGACCGTCCAGTTTCCTTTGAAATCATTGATTGTTTCTGCTTCTTAGGCAACAAATTCCAGATCTTTCCAACTTCCTGCATAAGAGTTCTTTCTCATATTCCCCCTTTATCTCTTGCACAATACATAAATCTATGTCCCCTAGTCCAGTACGTCAGCTAAACAGCTCTTTGTCCACCTTATTTAAACCTGTCATAATTTTGTACACGTCAATCTCCTTTGCTCTAAATCTCAATTTCTTCAACCTAACCTTATAGCTCAAACTTGTCATCTCAAGAGTCATTCAGATGAATCTCTCGCACAATCTCTTATGGACATTCGCTCCCTTTCTAAATTGTATTGACTGGAACAAGACATAGAATGAGTTGTGGTTTAGCCAGAGCTTTGTAAAGATTTAGCTTAATGGCTCTGCTAGGGAAAAGCATTTTTATTTAGATAAAAATTCTAAATTAACTTTAAGCTTAATTTATTTTTAAAATGTCAACTCTCCTGCCATTATTGGAAAGGTCTCTTTTCTGTTAGGCTATGTTAGTGACATTAATTACAAACAATGTTTGTGTCCTAGAGTGGGGTGAGGGTGGGGGCAGTGTTGATGGTGGTGGATTGGGAGGGGTGAAGTTGTGGATGGAAGTTCAAAACAGTCACAAGAACACTGCCCCCCCAACCCCCTGCCCATATATCCAATGCCAGAAAACCATGCTATAAAAAGAACAATAGAATGGGTATGTAATTGTTGATCAGTAGAACCCAGAGGATGGTGGTACAGTGATTGGGGTCATCACCCTGAAGCATTTACCACTAGGGTCCTACAAGAATCTGTTTTATAATTTCCCTTATTTAATATGTTCATTAATAACCTGGGGCTAGGAGTCATAACCACAGTGGTTACATTTTCAGATAAAAGAATGTAAGAAATTGGAGTAGGAATAGGCCATTCATCACTGCCCTTCTACCTTAGCTACACCTCACTGCATTTATTTCCATTTTCCTCAATTGCCTCATATCTAAAAGACTATTGACCTCGAACTTGAATATGTATTCAATGAGTGAACATCCATAGCACTATGACAGAGAATTTCAAATATTCAGAACCCTGTGAGTGAAGAACTACTGAAACTGTAATCCAGCAAGGGGAAATTTTCTTCTTGAATTTACATTGCCAAGTCTCTTAAGAGTTTCAAACGTTTCAATGAAATATTCTTTTAACTCAAGGGAATAAAGGCCAGGGTCAAGAGGCTGTATCATTATAGAATAATTCCCTCTTCCCAGAGTCTTCTAATGACTCTTTTCATGCACTTCTTCTAAGGCAAGTATGTCCTTTCTGGGGGAAAGAGACCAAACTGTACCTAGTGCTCCAGATGTGGTCGCACAAAGACTACAGTAAGACTTTTTTACTCTTATACTCAAAGTCCTTTATTACAATGGTTAACATACATTTGCATTCTTAATTGCTTGCTGTATTTGCATGTTGACTCTCTGTGACTAGTATTGAGGAACACTCAGATACATTTGAATACCAACATTTCTCAGATTTGCTCCATTTGAAGTACTTAGTGGGCAAAATTTTATGTTGCTCTCCAAGGTGGCCTCTGAGGTGGAGGAGGTGGGAAAGGGGGCATAAAATTGAATGGATGGGATTCTTCCTGGGAACCTGCCCATATAAACCCAGATGCAATTTCAGAGCCTCAGGTGGGAATCTTGTTGATTCATCTTTAAGGCCCTTATGTGATCACTTAATAGATACTTAAGGACCTTATCCTACCCAGCTTTAATTTTTAGGCAGATGGAGTGGGCATGGAGAAGGTGGGAAAGTGATATTTGCATTTTTTCCCATCTTGAGTGGCAAGTGGTGGGGTCCACCGTCCCCTACCCTTCTCAGTCCAGAGCCATTGGGGCTCCAGGACCCTCTCCCACCCCACACCCAAACCCTCCTTCCTTCCTGTTCCCAGGACCCCAAGGCTTACCTTTTCAATAGTCCCAGAACTTTAGTTCCAAGCAGGGTGCTGCAGTTCCACTTCAGGCCAATGCAGCACTCTGCCTGGTCAGGTTGAAGAACCAATCAGATTGGCCAACAGCTTCTAAGGGGCAGACAGAAGTCTCACCCACTGCTAAGCAACACTCGAGTGAGCATTAAATAACAGAGGGACTTACAGTTGGCAGGTGCATGTTAGGTACTGGACTCTCAGGGTAGTGAGTGCCAATCACGCACCATCTTTAAAATTCTATCCTATATTTTTGACATCTTATTCTATCTGCTACATGCCTGCCCATTTATTTAACCTGTATAAACTCTTTTGCAGCTGTTCTGCATGTCCTCACAACTAATTTTTCTACCTAACTTTGTATCATCAGTAAACTTGGATATATTACACTCGCACCCTAAGTAGCTAAGGGCCGTGCACTGACCTTTATGTATCCCTATAGTTATAGACAGCCAACCTGAATGAGGTGTGCTTATTCCTACTCTCTGTTTTATGTCTATAGCCAACTCAAACCATGCTGACACCCGCATTCCCACAAGACATATTTTACATAAATAGTACAAAGCTAATAAAAATGGTGGACTCTAAAGATGTACAGGATAAGCTTCAGAAAAATTTAAAACATTCTTGGGAATTACCAAGTGCTTCAACTGGGGACACAAAAATAAAATTCCAGGAAAAACTGTTAATTAAATGGAAAAAAAATAATGTGCATGGAAAATAAAATAGACTTGGGGCTTCTGATTGACAATAAATTGAAGCTATGATAAAAATGTTCAGGGACAATGAGCAAAGCAAATTAGATATTAGGAGGTCAATTTAAAAAAAAAACATCAATATTGAGAACAAGACAGAATGATAATCCTGTCACTTTCTAAATCATTGGTAGAAGCACATTTTGGTGACTCGCGGAAAGGTCTGACTCCCTCACTGTAGAGAGGATATTGAATGATAAAAGAGGAGGGCAAACAGTTTGATTGAGGGGGTGGAAGAATTGTATTACAAGGAATAATTCTGCAAAATGGGCGTGCACTGGAAAAGAGTAGGTTGAGTAATTAGACAATTGATACTTATAGGATTCTAGAGGAACAAGATAATGTTGACCACGATAAGCTGGTTTAGAATAATAGACTCGTTGTGCACAGAAGGAAATAAATTCAAAATGACTCTGTGAAACTATTGGCCTTGATATTAACTCGCTGCCCCTTGATGGGAGGAAGAGTGTTGAGGGAGGAGTGGTGGTTACTATGGGAAATTACAAAAATAAAAATGGGATAACATGTAACTAATCTGCAGCATGTGCACCTGTCACTATCGTCAGGGCAGTGGGTTACATGGCATGAATGTGTGTCATCTTGAAGAGGCATTATATTTTGTTATAATATTTTAATCAGGTTCTCAACCTACTCTTTTCCAGTGCACGCCCATTTTGCAGAATTATTCCTTGTAATACAATTCTTCCACCCCCTCAATCAAACTGTTTGCCCTCCTCTTTTATCATTCAATATCCTCTCTACAGCGAGGAAGTCAGACCTTTCCGCAAGTAACCAAAATGTGCTTCTACCAATGATTTAGAAAGTGACAGGATTATCATTCTGTCTTGTTCTCAATATTGATGTTTTGTTTTTAAATTGACCTCCTAATATCTAATTTGCTTTGCTCATTGTCTCTGAACATTTTTATCATAGCTTCAGGTTCCTTGTTTCCAAGGCTTTCCAACACTACAGTTTCTCCTCACCTAGAATCATAGAATCTCTACAATGCAGGAGGAGGCCATTTGGCGCATGGAGCCTACACCAACAAAAGTCCCAAACAGGCAATATCCCCATAACTATGTGTATTTACCTGCTAACCCTCCTGACACTAAGGGGCAATTTCGGATAGCCAGTCAATCTAACGTGCACATCTTTGGAGTGCGGGAGGAAACCGGAGCACTGGAAGAAATGCATGCATACACAGGAAAGAATGTGCAAACTTCACACAGACAGTAATCCAAGGCCGGAATTTAACCCGGGTCTCTGGCACTGTGAGGCAGCAGTCTACCCACTGTGCCACTGGGTCTGTTAAAAACTAACAAAGAAATTAGCATTATTAGTCAATAATTTATTTAATCTCATATCACATTCCTGTCAGAGTCAAAGGCAAAATAGATGGATCTTTTTTCTTCTAGCAATTCTAATATTCCTAAATATGGCTCCTTATCCTGCTCGCAGAATCAAAAATGATGAAAATCTTGAAGTTTTTTTAAACAGCTTTTTAATAATCGAGTAAACTCAAAATAGGTTTATCTTGTACAGGGGGAGTACATTCAATAGAAGCTACTCCCACTGGGTTTGCTTTCCCCTTTACGTTAAAACACCCACACCAGCCTGCACAGAAAGTCAATAACAAGGCCACGTGATTTTAAATATCAGAGCAGTGGTTGAGTCATGGATGAACTAAACTATACCAATCCTTCATATTAGATGTAAAATGTGCTTCTTTAGAAAACTAAGTTCTTTGGCCTTAATTTAATCCTTAACATAATCACCAACATTTTCTTGTAATAGCACTTTCTAATAAGCATGCATTATAATCAATGTCCTTTCACTATAATGCATAATCTTTGCCTGTAAATAAATTGGAATTGAATAAATACTTGAAGGGGAAAAATTCAGGGCTATGGGGAAGAGCAGAGAGTTGAGATTCATCCAATAATTCTTTCAAAGAGCTGTCATAAGCACAATAGGCAAATGGCATCTTCCTGTGCAACATCATCCTAGGATTTCATGTTCAAATTGTATGAATAGCTTTTAATAGTTTGGCCCCACCATAATTTCTCTCAATCCAAGTTTCTTTTCCTCTTTATTTAACCTTCACAACATCCATTTCTTTCCCTTTGAACTGCCTGGTCAAGTATTGCACGCTGCCATTTTCTCAACAGCCATTAATCTCAGTGTTAAGTTTTTTTAAATTAAGTTTTTTAAGTTTATTTATTCATGTCACAAGTAGGCTTATATTAACACTGCAGTGAAGTTACTGTGAAAATCTCCCAGCTGTCACACTTCATTGCTTCTTCGGGTATACTAAGGGAGAATACACCTAACTAGCATGTCTTTCGGGCTGTGGGTGGAAACTGGAGCACACAGAGGAAATCCACGCAGACACGGGTGAACGTGCAGATTCTGCACAGATAATGATCCAAGCCAGGAATCAAACCGGGTCCCTGATGCTGTGAGGCAGCAATGCTAACTAATGTGCCATCATGTTTCCTGGTGGTAACCCTCCACTCGCTCTTCCACATTCACCTGCTCCCCAAATGGCATTTGATGAGAGAGCAAAAGTAAACTCACCATGTTCCCCTTCCACCACTGTTTTCTCTTATTACATTCCACTCCCATTTGCCTCTCAGAAATATATTGTCTGTTTCTAATATTCAATTTGTTAATGGTGTTGTCAAATAAGATTGAGGAAAGAAATTGACTCTACCTTTCTCTCCATGACATAGGTTTCTCATGGTTCAGATAATTAATTGGCTTCAAAATTCAAGTGCTTTTTTTAGCATTACTCTCTCAACTCACTCTCACATGCCAGAGTCTCATTTTTTCATACCCTCTTCCCATCACCACAATATGGCTTTCTTTCTCATTTTTAAACAGTTGTACAGAATGCAAAAGTGAAGCGACAATATGTGTGGACATTTTCCTCAATCTCACACATGTACATTTCGAAAGCTCTTTTTTTTAGACTCAATTACTTTTGTGTGTAGTTTTTAAAATTAAAATATTTAAGATTCATCCTCTAGATTTTCTCAGAATAATTACCAGACAAATAATTATATTTCTTACTACAGCTTTCCCTTGGAACAGTACTTGATATATCCTGGGAAACTAGATACACTGCACATGCTCAGATTGTACAATCTAAATTCAGCTTGCAGTCATAGCTTTGGGCAAAAATATCAAATCCCAAGCCAAAAAAGATGGGTGACGCTTACAAGTAAAAACTTTAATGTGAACATTAGAAAACACAAAAGATGCTTCAAATCCTTGTGATAATATATAGATTTTGACTTTTAGAATTTCGTTAAATCCTTATTTTATACCCTAAAACATTGTTACAGAACAAAAGTGGAGTTTTCAGCGAATGTAGAGAGAATTATGAGAACTGGCTAGCAAGCTTACAGAAGTGTATGGCCCAGATTTTGTGGTCAACAGAAATGAATCATGCTAATTTTCACTGCACTTTTGCTGGCCCACAGATTTTCCGTGGATATCGATACTGTAATTTTAATTAATGAGTGAAAACAGCATGGTGCCATCTACAGGGAATATTTGGGAATATGGCAAGAAATGGTGTGTCTCCTCAGCCATTTCAAATGCAGATATAGAAGGCAGTCAGGACAAATCCTGCAAACCAGAGAGATTATTCAAATATAAGTAAGGCCATCACATTTGGGACTCACTCTCAAAGAGCACTGTTGATGTACCTACAGCAATAGCTATCTCCAACAAGAGAAAATTTAACCACTCCCCTTTAACATTCAATGGCATTACCATTGCTTGATCTCCCACTATTAATATCATGGGAGCTACCATTTACTAGAAAATGAACTGGACCAAACATAAATATTGTGACTATAGATGCTGCCAGTTTTGCAGCAAGTAACTCACTTCCTGACTCCTCAAAGCATGTCTCACATCCACTAGACACAATTCAGGAATGTGATGGAATACTTTCTTCTTGCCTGGACAAGTAGAACTCCAATAACACTCAAAACTTGACATTCTCCAGGACAAAGCAGCCCACTTGATTGGCACTACATCCACCACCTTAAACATTCACACCACACCAAACCACAGTGGCAGCAGTGTGTACTATCTACAAGATGCAGTGCCACAATTCACCACTATGCATTCCCAAAGATGAAACCAGAAGTGTGCGCTACTTCTGAGCTTTTGCTCTTTGCCATTTTCCATGCAATTATAACCAAAATTTAAAATACCTATGGAATGCAAGTGAAACACATGTGATCATGTGATGAGGGGTACTTTTCAATAGTTGAAGTTGACTGTGCTGCAGATATAGGTGGCTATAAAAAAGGTCTCTTGGCCAAACAGTGCAACATGGCCAAAATGTTCCTGCACAACTCTATTGCCATTAGCATGAGGCTGAAAGCATGAAGGATATTTTTCGAAATGAGATTTAGCTTACATTTGTTCCACTTTAGTCATAAGTTCATCATCACTATTTATTGAGACTAGTTTAAATATACTGGCACACCTATGGTTGGCACATATTAATGGTTACAGGAGAGTTAAAGATATTTCCTTCATTATAAAAGAAACAATGTTGTGTTTTATTTTGTTCGGTCTTTATTGAGTGTTCATGTTAGTATCCATTATTTGCCACACTGTGGGCCATGGCTGAACTTGTACACTCAGCTGGATCCCCCTTCTTTGCATTGTAAATTATATTGTCCGAGATAATTGGAATATTGTTTTATAAACTCAAAACCCCGCAAGGACCCTGCCAACCCGAGATGGATCCATATGTGGACAATACTGACATCACCCATTAGGCCCTTCATTCCATTCTTTAACTGTCCATTCTCAACACCAAACTCTTCCCCTCC
Organism: Sphyrna mokarran; assembly: GCA_024679065.1. Lineage (NCBI taxonomy): Eukaryota > Metazoa > Chordata > Chondrichthyes > Carcharhiniformes > Carcharhinidae > Sphyrna > Sphyrna mokarran. The sequence continues at coordinate 31,097,824 of JAGIQG010000011.1, forward strand.
CACCAGATAGAACATGAGGCTTTTCCCACTTCACCTTTACATGTCCTCAACCCCACTTTCCATCCTTCCCTGGATCCCTCTTCCATTCCCCCATGTCCCTGACCCCACTCTGCATTTCTGCCTTCACCACTCACTCACCCTTGCTGGTCCCAAGCCTCCATGCAAAGTACCATTCTATTGCTCCCTTCCCTTGCGCTTTAGAGTTTGACAAGGAAAACACCAACCTTAGGCACAACCGCACAAAGCTGAATGGTGCACGTCAACTTTAAACAAATGTGGGTGGGATGTCACAAAATTCTCATGTGCTGCTGACATTACCTTGAAGATAGGAATACATTTAAAAACTTTTACACCAATGAGTAATCCTTCCATCACAAGTATGAGATTTGATATGCTACAAACATGTTGCGGATTTTATTTCTGCATCTTAGCCAGCTAGCAGGAACTTTTGCACCCCATCTAATTAAGCACCTTGCAAACTATATTTCCTGCTATTGCAGGCTCCGTAAAATTGCTCCAGGGTGTGGTGTCACCAATGCCCTGTACAGTTATAGTAAAACTTCCCTATTTTTATATTCTACCCCCTTCCAGTAAAGGCTAATATTTCATTTGTCTTCCTAATTACTTGAATACAAAATTGGCTAAATAGTAGGAAACAGAGAGTAATGGTAAAGGATATTTTTTCAGGCCATAGGAAGGTTTGTAGTGTTGTTCCTAAGGGATTGGCACTGGGACCTTTGCTTTTCTTGATATACATTAGTAATCTAGAACTTGGTGTGAAGGGACAGTTTCAAAAATTGTGGGTGACACAAAACGTGGAAGTATTGTAATCAGTGAAAGGGACAATATAGAACTTCAAAGAACAAAACAGCATGGGAAACAGGCCCTTTGGCCCAACGAGCCCGTGCCGCCACCTCGATGTTTCCACTTCCACCCATGATCCCAAAGGAACATAGGTAGACAAGTTGGTGGAATAGGCAGACATTTGGTAGGTGAAGTTCAATGTGAAAAAACATGAGTTGATGCATTTTATTAGAAAGAACATGGAAAGACAAAGAAAATATGAGGTAAAATTCTTAAAGGGATGCAGGAGCAGAGGAATCTAAGCATATATGTGTATAGACCATTGAAGGTGGCAGGACAAGTGGAGAAAGCAGTTAATAAAGCTTGTAACATTCTGAGCTTTACTAATGGGGCATAGAGTACAAAAGCAAGGAAGGTATGCTAAACTTATACAAAACAGTAGTTAGACCTCAACTGGAATATTGTGTACAGTTTTAAATAACACACTATATGAAGAATATGAACACACTGGAGAGAGTGCAGAAGAGATTTGCAAGGATAGAAATGAGAAACTTCAGTTATGAGGACAGTTTGGAGAGGTTGACGCTGTTCTCCTTGGAGAGAAGGCTGAGAGGAGATTTGACAGAGGTGTTCAAAATCATGAAGGGGGATGGACGTGGTAGATAGAGACAAACTGTCCCACTACTTAAACAATCAAACAAGAACGAGAGGGCACAAACTTAAAATGATTTGCAAAAGAAGGAAACGTGGTCCAGGTCTCGAATTCAATGTCTGGAAGTGTAGTGGAGGCACGTTCAATCAAAACTTCAAAACAGTATTAGATGATTGAATAGAAACAATGCGCAGAGATATGGGGAAAACAGTGGAATGACACTAAGTCGTGATGCTGACTTAGAGAGGCAGTGCAGAAACAATGGGCCAAATAGTATCCTTCTGTGCATAAAAATTCTATCATCCTGTAATACTTGTCATATGTGTATGCTGACTGTGACTCATGTACCCAGGTTCCCCAGTACTGTTGTATTCTGCATGTAAATAATATTTGGCTTTTCTGTTTATCCTGCCAAAATGGATAACCTCACATTTCCTGTATGATACTCAATCTATAAAATTGTTGCCTTGTCACTATCTCTGTGCCTTGCAGACTCCTTGTATGGTCCTCATAATTTGGTTTCCTACCTATTAAGTCATTAGTATAGATCAGAAATGATTGAGATCCCAACACCTACCCCTGTGGCACTCCAATAGGTAGTGTGCAACTAAAATGATAATAAATACACACAAGAGAGATATTCCAGGTTTTCACTGACCAAAGAGAACTGGTTGAAACCCAACTTACTAAACAGCAATCTCTCAAAGCAGCTTGGAGAAAAAGAGCAGTATAGAGGGCAGCACAGTGGTTAGCACTGCTGCCTCACAGTACCAGGGAGCCAGGTTCAATTCCTGGCTTGGGTGACTGTGTGGAGTATGCACATTCTCCCTGCGTCTGTGTGGGTTTCCTCCCCCAGACTCTAAAAGATGTGCTGGTTAGGTGCATTTGTCATGCTAAATTCTCCCTCAGTGTCTCTGAACAGGTGCTAGAGGATGGTAATTAGGGGATTTTCCAGTGACTCCATTGCAGTGTTAATGTAAGCCTACTTCTGACACATAAATAAACTTAAAAAAAAATCTTTAAACATTAGGATGGCCAGCTTTACATTATCATATTGCTGGAAGTTTGACGTGAAACTACATCCGGCCAATCTACTCGCCCAACCTTTAATATATTTTTTAAAGTTAAGTACGTGTGCGAAGAAAACATAAAAACAACAAGCACCTTATTTCAATGATTTATCTCCTAGACTGTGTGTGTGTTGGAGATTAATGCTGGATTCTCAGAGACTCCGGGACAACGCAGGACTGATTGCAATATTCCACTTGGCGCTTCCTGCAAAAAAAAAGGCAATGGGGCTGGCTCAAGTTTCTGCAGTAAGTAAACAGGCGCATGCGGCTCCAGAACGGCCGCGAAGAAAACGAAAGTGAATGAAGAATGTGAGCGGGAAGCGAGAGACGGAAAGGAAGGAGAGAGAGAGGGGTTCGCCAGTGGAAGGAGCAGCTTCCCGCCGCCTCCGCCCACTCGGGCTTTTCACCCGCACACCCAAAGTGAGGCGAAATGTGGCGGCGACAAGGCGGCGCCCTGGCCGCCCTTCTCTGCGCCTCAGTGGTTCAGCTGCAGGTTCCTGTGACAGGAACACCAGGAATCCCCTCAGGTATCTTCCCCCACCCCGGCTATCAAAACAGCCGCCCTTTTATAAGAAGGCGAGGCGGGGGCATGAATCCAGCCCTTCTAGCGGGAGGAGCCGGGCAGCACAGAGAACAGCTTGCAGTCACCCACGTCCTGATTGCAGAGTCAGTCTTTCCAGATGATCTGAGGAGAGCAGCAGTTTGTCTCCTCACTAAACACACCATACATTGTCAGGGCTGTTCTGAGCCATATAAGTCAGTTGGTGAAGTCCGTTAAGATCTTTAGCGATGGTTAATCTCAAAGTAATTATTTAACAAAGTAACTGTGGAAACTGTAATATAGAGGTGCAGAGAATGGAAATCTAACGATGAACTTTGCCGCTCCCTTTCATTCTGATAGACTTCTCTGTCTGTACTGTGCTTACCTGCACAACTGGCACTTGTGCCTATCTTAACTGTTGTGCTTACCTACCTATTTGTAACTTGTGTCTCCTCAGATACTCAGTCCCCAACAGAATACTATTGTTTTCAAAGATTAGAAGTAAGGATAGTAAACTTAAGTTTGTTTCTAATATCTTTGATTTGATTTGTTGTCATATGTATTGGTATACAGTGAAAAGTGTTGTTTCTTGTGGACTATACGGACAAACCATATATCCAGCTTTACTTTAGCCAATTTTACCCATGTTTGCACTTCCAGATCTAATTTTAACTTCTGAGACCAGTATCCTATTCCAATAGCAGGTTCACTTTTGTTTCTTTAAATTTTCTGGAAACTTCTATTTTCTAGAAATAACTTTTATCTTCTCTGGAGCTTGCTTCTCTACATTATGCTTGCTTTCATGCACATTGCTCCTCATTGTTCTGTGGAACCGAGTGTTTGGAAGTGCTGGTGGCTGAGTGTGAAAAATTTTCAATTTGCCTTTTTTTCTCTGTTTTTGATTGTTTTTTGCTGCCGTAGTTAAGTGTGGGAGTAGCTGGGAAGGGAACCGGGTGGTATAAAAAGAAAGTGGCAGTTGACAGCGGGCAGCGTTGGGAGTGGACAGTGGAGTGAGTAGGGAAGCAGAGTGAGAGATTTAAGGGCTTTGGCTCACTGGGCTTAGGGGAGAGCAGGCTTAGGCAGAGTGTGCTACTAGTTTTCCAATTGCTTTCACACCTCAAGGTGTTCCTGACAATGGTAGAGATTATGGCAAGACGCCTCACCTGTGTACGGTGGCATATGTGAAAGTTCCTGGAGGCAAGATGTCTCCTGAAAGTCCACATATGTGTCAAGTGTTTGGAGCTGCAGCGTCTGAGGGCTCAGGTCAAGCAAGTAGAACGGAGATTGGAAGATGCATTTTTAGTCAGGGAGAACAAGGCAATAATGGAAGGGAGGCATAATAAGGTGGTGGACCCAGAGTCTAAGGTTGGGGAACCTGACCCTTACCAGTGGATTACTGTAAAGATGGGGAAAAAGGAGAGGGGTGATAGTCCAAAGACTTCCCTGGTGGCAGTCTCCCAAAATATCGAGGGCGGAGGGGTAAAAAAGGTAAGGCAGGAGAACCAGAGTACCTCAGAGGGGAGGAAGGGGGCTACAAGGGAGATAGTGGTGGGGGATGGGAGGGTTCTGTGGTCCAAGGCGTGACTCCAGGATGGTAGTTTGCCTCCCTGGAGCAGGAATGCAAGATGTGTCTGACAGGGTAGAGGGCATTTTGAAGGATGAGGGGACCCAGGCGGATGTGATAATTCACATAGGAGAGAAGGATGTAGGAAGGAAGAGCAAGGAGGATATACGAAGGCAGTTCAGTGAGTTGGGGGGTAGGCTGAAGAGCAGGACTTCCAGGGTGGCGATCTCAGGGTTGCTACCAAGGCCAGGTAACAGCAGGCCAGGAGAAATGAGATCCTACAGCTGAATGTGTGGCTGAAGGACTGGTGTAGGGCAGAGGGTTTATATTTGTGGATAACTAGGAAGTATTTGTGAAAGAAGGGCACCTGTATAGAAGGGACGGGGAACACTTAAATGGGAAGGGCGTGAATATCTTAGCTGGGTGGTTAGCTGGAGTGTTTCGGCAGGGTTAAAACTAATATGGAGGGGGGGAGGGGATGAGACCGATAGCTCAGCAGGGAGCGAGATGGGAGATAGACTAAGCTTGGATGAGAAGAAATACACCAGGGAAAAGGAGGTTCCGAGTGGGCTTGGAGGTCTGGAGTGTGTCTGTTTCCATGCGAGGAGCGTAACTGGAAAAACAGATGAACTTAGGGCCTTAATGTTTGTGAGGAACTTGGATGTGGTTGCTGTGACGGAGATGTGGTCAAAGGAAGGGGAGCAGGACCAGCTGAATATTCCTGGGTTTAAGTGTTTCAGGCGTGACAGAGGAGGGTCCAGAAGAGGTGGGGGAATGGCGTTGTTAGTTAGGGAGAGCATCATAGCAGTGCAGAGGGAGGACAATACAGAGGAGTTAGGAGTGGAGTCGCTGTGGGTGGAGTTGAGAAATAGGAAGGAGGCAATTACAGCTAGGGGTGTATTATAGGCCACGCAACAGCCTGCGGGTAGTTGAAGAAGGCATATGTGAAGACATTTTGGATAGGTGCAGAAAGAACAGAGTCGTTATAGTGGGAGATTTTAATCTCCCAAGTGTGATTTGGAAAGTACCTAAAGCTGGGGGTTCGGACGGGGAGGAATTTGTAAAATGTGTACTGGAAGGATCGTTGGAGCAGTATGTGGCTAGCCTGACTAGAGAAGGGGCTACACTGGTTTTAGTTCTGAGTAATGAGCCAGGGCAGGTGGTTGATGTTGTAGTAGGGGAACATGTGGCTAACAGTGACCACAATTCTGTCTACTTTAGGATACAGATGGAAAAGGATGCTTGTTACCATAAGGGCAGGGTGCTGAATTGGGGGAAGGCTAACTACAGTCGGATTAGGCAGGAACATATGGAAACTGATTGGGAACGGTTGTTCGAGGTCCACGCTAGGCATGTGGCAGTCTTTCAAGGGAATACTGAAAATGTTGCAAAGAAAGATATGTGTCGGCTGAGAGGAAAGATGGGAAAGGTAGGATTAGAGAGAATTGGATTACTAGGGATATTGAGGACTTGGTTAGGAAGAAAAGAGAGGCATGTATTAGGTCAAAGCAGCTGAGAACGGAGAGAGCATTGAAGGAATATAGAGAGAGTAGGAGGGACCTCAAACCGGGAGTTAGAAGGGCAAAAAGGGGGCATGAAATGGTTTTGGCGGATAGGATTAAGGAAAATCCAAAGGCTTTTTACTCCTATGTTAGGAATAAAAGGGTGGTTAGAGGAAAAATCGGACTTCTTGGGGACAGAGAAGGGGAAATGTGCTTAGAGCCCGAGGAATGGGCGAGATCCTGAATGAATACTTTGCGTTGGTATTCACGAAGGAGAGGGGCTTGTTGACCGATCCTGTCTCTAAGGGAGTGTGGACTAGTTGAGGGAAATATCCATACCGAGGGAGGAAGTGTTAAAGCTTCTAGGTAGCATTAAAAACTGATAAATCTCCAGAGCCTGATGGCATTTATCTCAGGCTGCTTAAGGAGGCATGAGGTGAAATTGCTGGGCCTCTGACACAAATCTTTGTCTCTTCTTTGAACACAAGTGTGGTCCCAGAAGACTGGAGGATAGCTAATGTTGTACCATTGTTTAAAAAAGGGTAGTAGGGATAACCCTGGAAATTATAGGCCGGTGAGTTTGACGTCAGTGGTAGGGAAGCTGTTGGAGAGGATTCTTAGAGATAGGATGTATAGGCACTTAGAGCATTGCGATCTGATTAGAGATGCGCAGCATGGCTTTGTTAAAGGGAGATCATGCCTTACGAATCTGGTAGAATTATTTGAGGAGGTGACAAAAATGGTCGACGAAGGGCGAGCTGTTGATGTCATCTATATGGATTTCAATAAGGCGTTTAATAAAGCCCCTCATGGGAGGTTAGTTGAAAAGATTAAGGCTAATGGGATACAAGGACAGGTAGCTAGATGGATAAGTAACTGGCTTGGTAATAGGAGACAGACAGTAATAGTGGAAGGGTGTTTTTCTAGCTGGAGGTTGGTAACTAGTGGTGTGCTGCAGGGCTCGATAATGGGACCTCTTCTATTTGTAATATTTATAAATGACTTGGAAGAGGGAGTAAGTGGAGTGATCAGTAAGTTTGCAGATGATACAAAGATGGCTGGACTTGCGGATAGTGAGGAGCATTGTCAGGAATACAGCAGGACGTAGATAGGCTGGTAGCTTGGGCAGGTAGATGGCAGATAGAATTCAATCCTAATAAATGTGAGGTGATGCATTTCTGGAGAAAGAGAATGTAGAGGGGAGGTATATGATAAAAGGTAGACCTATTAAGAGTATAGAAGCACAGAGGGATCTGGGGGTGCAGGTGAACAAGTCTCTGAAGGTGGCACAGTAGGTGGAGAAGGTTGTGAAAAAAGCATATGGTATGCTAGCCTTTATAGGAAGGGGTATAGAGTACAAGAGCTGGCCTTTAATGTTGCAGTTGTACAAAACGTTGGTTAGACCTCATTTGGAATACTGCATCCAGTTCTGGTCACCTTACTAGCAGAAGGACGTGGAGACTCTGGAGAGAGTGCAGAGGAGGTTTACCAGGATGCTGCCTGGTATGGAAGGTCTGAGTTACGCAGAGAGGTTAGGCAAATTGGGGCTGTTTTCCTCTGAAAGACGTAGACTGAGAGGAGATCTAACAGAAGTGTACAAGATTGTGAGGCGTATAAATGGAGTAAACTGGGTTAAGCTTTTCCCTAGGATGGACTCAAATTGCATGAGGGGTCACGGGCTTAGGATGAGGGGGGGTAAGATATAATTTGGATCTAAAGGGAGTTTTTTCACGCAGAGGGTGGTGGGGGTATGGAATGTGCTGCTAAGTAAAGTGATGGAGCCAGGCACTCTGGAATTATTTAAAAGAAACTTAGATGAACAGAATGGGAATTGAGGGATATAGAAAACTGATTTAAAATAGGGATCATGAGCATTGAGAGTTCTCTGGGAACTGTGTAAATTGTCAATGATATTGATGTATTTGTTTTATCCTATAGGTACTTTGGTCTAACAAGGGGCGTACAAGCGATGGGTTGTGAGAGGGCTGCTCTTGGATTTTTTTTAGAGAGTATCCTAGTGCTTCACGTCATTAGTGTATGCTTGACCTGGACCATTTGATGGGCAACACGCAGCTCAGTGACTATTGCTGTGCTGTGCAGATACATGGAATTGGGCCTGTGTCTGTGGGAGTTTGCGCATTCTCCCCGTGTTTGCGTGGATTTTCTCCAGGTGCTCCGGTTTCCTCCCACATCCCAAAGATGTGCTCTTCGGCTGATTGGTAAAACAAATTCTCCCTAAATTGTTTCAAATTTGGTTTCAATGCATAGATCTGTAAACATAGACAGGGATCACGGGTGGGAACATCGAGGCGGCGGCGTGGGCTCGTTGGGCAGAAGGGTCAGTTTCCCGTGCTGTTTTTTTCTTTGTTCTTTGTTCATTGTATAGTTTTCCTATTTCTTGCAGAGCTGAAAGCTGTTCGTCCTCTAGCTTCCCTAGCTCTGACTGTCAGGATCCCTACAAGTGGCTCCTGGTTGCTAAGCAATTTCTTATTTGTTCCTCAATCTTTTATTGACTTTGCAAGTCAAAAACTCTCAACACAAACAGTTTGCTGTGAAACCAAAAACCCTCATACGTGCAAGCATGCTTGTTTAAGCTAGAGTTGTATCCTTTTGTATACAATTGATACCTTATTTCTAATATTTAACAATACAAATGAAGATGACTTAAATCTGCCTCTGTTTGCTGACACTGACACACACTCAGCCATTTGCATCCAGCCCATACACACTCCCACCCATCCACATGCTCCCGCCTACGCACATTCTCTTCCGTGTGTGAACACACTAACACTCGTTCACTTGCAGGCACACACATCGATAGTCACTCCCACCCACCTGTTCATCGTGGCACCATCTCTTTTCCAAACTCACCAAATCCTCACCTTCCAACTTGATCCCAGCCTCTCCATCCCAACTTAACTTTGGCCTCCTGGGTCAAGCCTGACTCGAACCTTCCCTCCCTGAGCTTTGAATCAGATGTGGCTGGGCTCCAGCCTTGCCATTGCTTCACCTCCATTGACCTGGCAGACCTCGGCACACTCACTAATGCCACTGTTTGCTGCTCCTCAAATCTGCCTCCCTCATTTGCTGCTGATGTGTTCACTAGTCCATCTGTCAGAAACAGAAGGAAAATAGCCCATGATTGGAGGAGCAATTCTAAGAAGAATTTTCCATTGAAACTCAGCTCATTATCTGGGAATTTGAAGCCACACCAGAGTTTTGTATAGTTGCAACATGACCTCTAGGCTCCAAAACTCAGTACTTTTACCAATAAAATCTAACACACTATACACTTTCTTAATAACCCTATCAACCTGGGTGCCAACTTTCAGGAATCTATGCACATGGACACCAAGATGTCTCTGTTCATCCACGCTACCAAGTAGCTTATCGTTAGCCCAGTACTCTGTATTCCTGTTACTCCTTCCAAAGTAATTACTTGACACTTTTCTGCATTAAGCTCCATTTGCCGCCTGTCAGCCCAGCTCTGCAGCTTACCTATACTCTTCTGTAACCTGCAACATTCTTCCGCACTGTCCACAACTCCACCAATTTTAGTGTCATCCACAAATTTACTAACCCATCCTTCTATACCCTTATCCAGGTCATTTATAAATTGACAAACAGCAGTGGTCCCAAAACAAATTCTTGCAGTACACCACTAGTAACTGAACTCCAGGATGAACATTTCCCATCAACCACTGCCTTGCAGCTAGCCAATTTCTGATCCAAACCGCTAACTCACCCTCAATCCCATTCCTCCGTATCTTCTACAATAGCTTACTGTGAGGAACCTTATCAAACACTTCACTGAAATCCATATCCACCATATCAACTGCTTTACCCTTGTCCATTTCTTTGGGCACCCTCTCAAAGAACTCAATAAGGTTTGTGGCGCACAATCTACCCTTCACAAAACCGTGTTGACTATCCCTAATCAAATTATTCCTTTCTAGATGATTATAAATCCTATCTCTTATAATCCTTTCCAAAACTGCCCACAACAGAAGTAAAGCTCACTGGTTTATAATTACCAAAATTGTCTCCACTCCCCTTCTTGAATGAGGGGACAATATTTGCTATCCTGCAGTCTTCTGGCACTAAACCTGTAAAGTCTGGCAACACCAATTTTAAATCCAACCAATTTATTTGGTAGTAAATCTGCGAGCTTTTGGCCTTTGTGGCCCTCGTCAGGCGAATGAGGTATGTATGCTTTTGGAGACCAGAACACCTCATTCGCCTGATGAAGGCCACAAAGCCAAAAGCTCGCAAATTTACTACCAAATAAATCGGTTGGATTTAAAATTGGTGTTGCCAGACTTTACTGAGTTTACCCCAGTCCAACGCCGGCATCTTTACATCATGACTACTAAACCTGTAGACAGTGATGCCTTGAAGATCAAAGCCAAAAGCTCTGCAATCTCTTTCCTGGCCTCCCAGAAAATCCTAGGATAAATCCCATTGACCCAGAGGACTTATCTATTTTCATACTTTCCAGAATTGCTAATACCTCCTCCTTATAAATCTCAGTTGGTCTAGTCTAATAGCCTGTATCTCAGTATTCTTCTTGACAACATTGTCTTTTTCCTGTGTGAGCAAAGCATTTTAGGATTATAGGTTGCACGAGTAGAGGTAAGTATTGTATTGAGTTTACTCTTTCACAGATATGGGTGTCGATTGCTAGGCCAGCAGATGTGTATATCATAAAAGATGTGAGGATCCTTGAGCAGGAACAGAGGAGATTAATCAGAATGGTTCAGGGGATGAGGCACTTATAAGGGTACTTTGGAGAAGCTGGCATTTCTTTCGTTGGAGCAAAGGAAGTTGAGTAATGGAAGTGTACAAAATTATTGCAAGTTCAGATAAGGTAGACAAAAACTGTTCTTAATAGCTAATGTTTTGGAAAAAAGACACAGGGTATGTGTGAGGAAGGACTATTTAACCGGAGTTGGGGGGGGTGGTGTGAACTACATAACATTGTATCGATTTCCTAGGCTCAGCCATCTTTAGCTATTTCATTAGTGACCTTTCCTTCACCCTAACATAGGGAATGGAGATGTTCACTGATGATTGCACAATGTTCAGTTCAATTCATATCTCCTTAGATAATGAAGAAGTAGTCCACATCCATGCAGCATCACCTGGCCAACATTCAGGCTTAAACCGATAAGTGCATCTTGCATCGTGCCATGGAAGTGTCAGGCATTGACCATCTCCAAAAGGAGAGTCTATCCATGCCTCCCTTTGACAGTCAGTAGCATTAATGCTTGCATTCTGGGGGCCAAAAGCTTAACTAGTCAATCACACAAATACTGTGGCTAGAAGGGCAGTTTAGAGAGTGGATATTCTGCAAGGGTAATTTGCTATCCTGATTCCTTAAAGTCTTTCCATCACTTACAAGACACAAATAAGAATGTGATGAAATACTTACCACTTGTTGGATAATGCAGTTCCAAAAATACTCAAAGAACTCAACAGTATTCAGGACAGAATAGTTACTTTTTTCCCTGCCATGAGTCCCATCTATAAAATGCATTGCAGCAATTTACTAAAGTTTCTTCAACAGTACTTCCCAAGCCTGTGACTTCAACAACAAAGGCCAAGAACAGCAGGTGCGTGGGAATATCACTCCCTGCAGTTTTCCCTTCAGGGCACACACCACCATAGCATGGAAATATGTGGCTATTCTTTTATTTTCATTGGTTCAAAATCATGGACTCCCTACCTAACAATGCTGTAGTTGTTACTTCATTACCAGGACTGTAGCTGTTCAAGAAGATGGCTCATCACCATCTCCTGGAGAACAATTAGGTTTTGGAAATAAACCCAGTCTCTAATATCTGGGCTGAGCTAAGCAAAATTACTCTTTAAATATTTAATTTCTTCAATAGTGAAGAAAATGCCAAAGCATTGGCTAATATATTTGTTGATTTCACCGTGACGGAGAAGTAGAGTAGATAATGAAGTTGTTTAGTATGTAAGGCTTAACTGAGATGATTTATAGTTGTAGTTTTTTGGTAAAACATTTAGATTTCTTTTGCCTGCCAAGATATTCCTGATTTAAAAATTAATGTAAAGAAGGTCTTAACAAATACTCTTCCTAATGAATTAGAAGGTTGTAGATTCAGGCCTTGCTCCAGATTTGAGCATATTATTTGGACACCAATACTGCATTGTTAAAGGTGTCATTCTTTATATGAAATACTAAAAAGGGGTGGCACAGTGGTATCGTGCTGCCTTGCAATGCCAGGAACCTGGGTTCGATTCCTGGCTTGGTTCACTATCTGTGCAGAGTCTGCATGCTCTCCCCATGTCTACATGGGTTTCCTCTGGGTGATCTGATTTCCTCCCACATTCTGAAAGGCATGTTGTTTGGGTGCATTGGCCATGTTAAATTCTTCCCCTGTGTATCCAAACTGATGTGGAGATGCTGGCATTGAACTGAAGTAAACACAGCAAGAAGTCTCACAACACCAAGTTAAGGTCCAACCACTTTGTTTAATAGTAAACCCACAAGTTTTCGGGGTTTGCCCCTTTGTCAGGTGAGTGAAGAGTTCTGGTCTCAGACAGAGCATATAACAGCACACAGTTTACAGAATACTTAATTAGAATGAGAGTCTTTATAACAAACCTGCTATTCAAGTCTTAAAGATGCAGACAATATGAGTGAAGAGAGCATTAGGCATAGGTTAAAGAGATGTGTATTGTCTCCAGAAAGTACTGTAAATGACTATCTGGTTGTATGCTCTGTCTGATACCAGAACTCTCCACTCACCTGACGAAAGGACAAACCCTGAAAGCTTGTGGGCTTACTATCAAATAAACTGGTTGGACTTTAACCTGGTGTTGTGAGACTTCTTACTGTGTTTACCCAAACCGACACCAGAGTGGAGCAACTAGGGGATTTTCACAGTAACTTCACATGAGTCTGCTTGTGACACTAGTAAATAAACTTAAGTTTCAAATTGTGTTCCAGTTTGCCTATATTGGTGGTTCAGTTGAATATAAAAGGTCCCTAGTGCTTCTGACGAAGAGTAGGGAGTCTCCCCATTTTCAACAGTTTTCCTTCAATCATCATTGAAACCAAAACAACCGTGGATTCACCTTGTTGCTACCTCTAATAGTGTGCCATTTGCAAATGGCAAATACATTTGCCACTTGCTATTATAGGTTAGATGTGATGGGCTTAAATACATTGAGATTTGATATATGTTATGTAAGTACATCTTTTAATTTTAAAGAAGGATTTGTGTTGATGTCGTGATTTTCACAATCACTGGATATGTTAAAGTATTTTACAACCAATGATGTACTTCTTTGAAGTGTAGTCACTCTGTAAAGTAGGAAATGTGGCAGCTCCCAAAACTGGCAATGTGATGAGTACCAGAAAACCTATTTTTGTGATGTTGATTGAGGGATAAGTATTGATCAGGACACTGGGAACAGCTCCCTACTGTTCCTCAAATTGTGCCAAGGATCTTTTGCTTCCACCTGATATTGCAGACCTGACTTTGGTTTAACATCTTGTCTAAGAGAGAGTCAGTTGTCAGTGCAGTAGTCTCACAGTAGCTTGACAGACTTGGTTGTTGTGTGCTCAAGTCTGAAAGTGGGGACTGAACCTGCAACCTTTCAGTCCCAGGCAAGAGAACTCCCCATTGAGCCACAGCTGACAAATCAAATTATTCTCCTTTTCTAACATGGGCAGAAGGCCAAGACTTCCTTTTTCTAATTGTCCTTTATCTTTTCCATAAGGTCAGTAAGGTCAATAATACCTGTATTATAAATTCAGGTATTTGTGTATCTGCTCACAACTAGGAAATAATGAACTGGCCTTGCAAAATATAAAATATAATAATGCAGTAATCGGGAAAAACTATTAACTACTGTGTTTGGTATTCTATTTCAATTTAGAAAAATATTTTATAGATTAATTGTAGTAGTTATGAGTATTATTAATTATAAAAGATTAGGGAAATCATCTTCAATTATCTCATCCCTCAGAATTAGATTTTATGAGGATTCTATTTTAGAAAAAATAGTTTGTCACAGCATTTCAATTTTTGTTTCTTTCTGAACATTTATGTGAAGCTTCTGTATTGTTTATTGCAGGAATGATACATGAAGGAGAAGTTTACCAGGAAACGAGAACAAAGCTATTTATTTATGAATTCTGTCAAAAACCTGAATTCATGGATTATTGGTCAGCAGTCAAGGTAACACATGGTATATGATTCACATAAGCTTTGTATTATGAAGAAACTGTGATTGTCTTGATTTAAGGAAAATAGCGCCTCCAATTTTGGCTTCTTTTGTTTATGTAAGTTTTAGAATTAATAGTAAATAAAGATTCATCAGAATAGCAAACCAACAGTTGGGAGATAGTGACTGCCCTTCTGAAACGAGACTTTGAAGTTCTCAACAATTTTCTCTCTTTTCTTCAAGGTAAGGCCAGAAGTTATTACCCATACCTAAATGCCCTTGAGAAGGGCAACTGAGTGGTTTGTAAAGTCATTTCAGTTAAGAGTCAACCACATTACAAATAGGCCAGAACAACAAATAAAGATAAAATAATTTCTTTCTCCAAAGAATTTTTTAATTCTTTCATGCGATGTAGGTGTCATTGGCAAGGCCAACATTATTGCCCTTAAGAAGGCGATGGTGATTGGCTGCCTTGAACTGTTGCAATTATGTGGTACAGGGACATCCACAGTGCTGTTGGGGAGGGAGTTCCAGGATTTTGTTGACCACAACAATAAAGGAACGGTGATTAATTTCCAAGTCATGATTGTATGTGGCTTGGGGGGGTACTTGCAAATGATGGTATTCCCATGTCCATGCTGCCCTTGTCCTCCGAGGTAGTAGAGGTTGCAGCTTTGGAAAGTGTCTTGGTACGTTGCTGCAGTGCAACTTGTAGATGGTACACACTGCTTCATTGGTTCTACAGGGAGTGAATGTTTAAGACAATGGATGGAATATGGACCAAGCTAGTTGGTTAGAATGTGCATACTCCCACAGACACAGGTCCAAATCCATGTATCTATACAGCACAGTCATTGAGCTGTCGTGTTGTCCATCAAATGGTCCAGTTCAAGCATACACTAACGACGTGAAGCGCTAGGATACTCTCGAAAAATCTAAGAGCAGCCCTTTCACGACCCATCGCGTGTATGCCCCTTGTTAGACAACAAGGCAGACCGAAGTACCTGTAGGATAAAACAAATACATCAATATCATCATCTATTTACACACTCCCAGGGACTCCCAAGGCTCATGACCCCTATTTTAAATTAGTTTTCTATACCCCTCCATTCCCATTCTGTTCATTTGCCATCTAAGTATTTCTTAAATAACTCCAGAGTACCTGCCTCCACCACCTCACTTGGCAGTGCATTCCAGACCCCCACCACCCTCTGTGTGAAAAAACTCCCTCTAGCATCTAAATTATACCTTACTCCCCTCACTCTAAGCCCGTGGCCCCTCGTGATATTTGATTCTAATCTAGGAAAAAGCTTAACTCTGTTTACTCTATCTATAACCCTCATAATCTTGTATACCTCTATTAGATCTTCTCTAAGTCTATGTCTTTCTAAAGAAAACAGTCCCAATTTGCCTAACCTCTCCTCGTAACTCAGACCTTCCATACCAGGCAGCATCCTGGTAAACCTCCTCTGCACTCTCTCCAGAGTCTCCACGCCCTTCCAGTAGTAAGGCAACCAAAACTGGACGCAGTATTCCAAATGAGGTCTAACCAACGTTCTATACAACTGCAACATTAAAGGCCAGCTCTTGTACTCTATACCCCTTTTTATAAAGGCTAGCATACCATATGCTTTCTTCACAACCTTCTCCATCTGCTGTGCCACCTTCAGAGGCATGTGCACCTGCACACCCAGGTCCCTCTGCGTTCCTATACTCTTCATAGGTCTACCCTTTATCATATACCTCCCCTCTACATTCTTTGAAATGCATCACCTCACATTTATTAGGATTGAATTCCATCTGCCATCTATTTGCCCAAGCTACCAGCCTATCTATGTCCTGCTGTATCGCCTGACAATGCTCCTCACTATCTGCAAGTCCAGCCATCTTTGTATTGTCTGCAAACTTGCTGATCACACCACTTACTCCCTCTTCCAAGTCATTTATATATATAACAAATAGAAGAGCTTCCAGTATTGAGCCCTGTGGCACACCACTAGTGTCATGGGAAGATTGTTGTTCTCGTTAAGAGATGGTCAGTGCATAGTATGACTGGTATTTGCTACTTATAAACACAAGTCTGAATGTTGTCCAGGCCATGCCACACATAGGCGCAAGTAGCTTCAGTATACAAGGCAGTACAAACAATGTTGAATATTGCGCAATCATTAGTGAATATCAGCAGTTTTGGCCTTATGATGGAGGGAAGGTCATTGATGAAGCAGCTGAAGATTGTTGAATCTAGGAACTCCCCTAAAGAGTTCCTGAAGTGATGTCCTAGGACTGAGATAATTGACCTTCAACAACCATAGCTATCTTCATTTGTGCTAGGTATAACACCAACCAAAAATGGAGAATTTATCCCTGGTTTCCATTGACTTCAATTTTGCTAGGGCTCTGATACCACGCTTAGTCAAAATGCTGTCTTGATGTCATGGGCAGTCATTCTCACCTCACCTCTTCGTTTAGCTTTTATGCCCTATGGACCAAGGGTGCAATGAGGTCAGGAGTCAAAGGGCACTATTGGAACACAAACTGAGCATAGATGAATAGGTTGTTGTTGAGTAAGCTCAACAATAAAGCACTTCCATGACTTTGGTTGGATTTATCCTTTCTGTGGACAGAATATAGCTGAGCCATTTTCTAATCTACATCTAATGATCAGTTCTGAAAAATTTGTGCATGTTTTGAGAGCTGTGACAGTTTCGCCACAACTGAAAAATTCACAACTTTCTAAAAGAACTCTCACAATTTTAAAACAAAGGTCAATTCACCTTATCTTCCAATGTTAACAGATCATTTAAAAAGTTCTTTCTTGGGCATACCTTATTTGTGTACCGTGTTTTGTTGAATCCACCCATTGTGCGCAGCATAGTAGCACAGTGGTTAGCACTGCTGCTTCACAGCTCCAGAGACCTATGTTCCCAGTTTGGGTCACTGTCTGTGTGGAGTTTGAACGTTCTCTTCATGTCTGCGTGGGTTTCCCTTCCAAGTGCTCTGGTTTCCTCTCTCAGCCCAAAGATGTGCGGGTTAGGTTGATTGGCCATGCTAAGAAAAAATTGCCCCTTAGAGTCCTGAGATGTGTAGGTTAGAGGGATTAGCAGGTAAATATGTAGGAAAAGGGGAGTAAGGCCTGGGTGGGATTGTGGTTGGTGCAGACTTGATGGGCTGAATGGCCCCTTTCTGCACTGCAGGATTTCTATGATTCTAGGTTTTGAGGTGTATTTTTGCCGCAAACAAAACAAATCAGGGCAAAAACATTACCCCCACTCCCGTCAGTGGCAGATGTAATGTCATAACTGTTCAGTTGTGATATTATCAATTATTTTTAAGGAAAATTGTTTTTAAAAAACTTCTTGTTTCAAAAGTCCTTTCAAGATGGAAGCTGCAGCACACAGTTGTCTCCACAGGTTATTGCTTAAACATGGTTGAGCTGTGTTATCTCAGAGTCACCAAAGGAATCAATGATGATTCAAGGAAGATGTGGAAACTCAGGACTCCTTTGAAGGACTGGCAGGAAGACTGCAATTTAATTAACTTTACTTAATGGAATGATAACATCTAAATTAACATAGCCATTTCTGTGTTTTTGAGCTGTGAAAAAACAGGCTGTAAGGAGTTATTTTGTGTGGCAATGTGCAAAGAACCCAGAAGCCCCTCAAAGTCATTTAAGCCCCACAGATGTCAGGTGAACTAACTGCGAACAGCACTTCAGAGTAGGATTTTTCTCTGCTATTGGCAATCATCGAAGGAGATAGAGCCATTGAGTTTTTGTCCAGAAATCACCTGGACAACAGCCTTCAGATATCATTCCAGCAAAACCAGTTAAAATAAAGGGACCATCACTTCTCCACGGTGGCACAGTAGTTAGCATTGCTGTTTCACAGTACCAAGGATCTAGATTCAATTCCAGCGTCGGGTCACTGCCTATGTGGAGTCTGCATGTTCTCCCTGTGTTTGCGTTAATTTCCTCCGGGTATCCGCTTTCCTCCAAAAGACGTGCTGATTGGGTGCATTGACTATGCAAAACTCTCCCTCAATATATTGGAACAGGTGCTGGAGTGTGGTGACTTGGGGATTTTCACAGTAACTTCATTTCAGTGTTAATGAAGTTATAAGCCTTTTTGTTACACTAATTAATAAAATAATACTTGTTGAGTCCACCTGAAAAGGCAAAGACCAGCTAATCAACTATAAAAGCCATTGTACCTGCTGAACGTGACATTTTATTTCAACTGCACACAATAGGCCCGCATTGAGATTTCAAATCAGTCTCTGTAAGATAATATATCTTTATTATATAAGTATCTTTAATGTTTATCTGTGTTTTAACATAATCTGTATTTTAATCAATAACTTAAACAATGGATTTATAAAATGACCTTTCTTGTTTAGGAATAAAGGAATAACTGTTGGGTTATTTTTAAATTGTACCACTTACAAATTTAAAGGGATTATGTATGCACATGTTTCTAAGCTTACAAATCACTTTGAGGAAGTGTCTTTTACGTGGTTGTGACAGCATTTGGATAAACCTGCTTTCTGTGGCTTGTCCGCTTCATTGTTTAATTCCTGTTTCTATAACTGGGTAATGTGCTACGAGTAGTGCTGTATCATGAGGGTAAATTTATAAGAGATCTGGAGGTGTCAGTGTACTCTGTATTTATTATGTCATATCACTATAAAGTGGAATAGCAAATAGAATGCTGAGTCCAGAATATTAGATTTGCTCCTTTTCTATGCTGTTTCCCCATAGCTATCTGTTCCTTGATCTTTCAAATATTTACCCACCCTCACTTTAAATACTTACTATGATCCAGCCTCTACTACCTTTTTTGAGGCACAGAATTCCAGAGATTTGCCACAATCTGCAATAAGAAATTTCTACGCCCCTCAGTTTTAGCTATGTACCCCTTGTTCAAGACTGTTGCAATAGTGAAAACATTTTATGTTTGAATAAGCTCACCACTCACTCATTTAACTTATAAGGATTACAGACCTTTCTAGTCTCTTATTGATAAGACTTCCTTCTCATCCCAGGAATTAGCCTGGTGAATTTCCTTTGGACTGCCTCCAATGTTACTATATCCTTTTTAAGGTAAAGGAACCAAACCTGACGCAGTATTTTAGGTGACGCCTCACCAACACCCTGCAGTATTGCAAAAAAGCCTCCCTGTTTTTAAATTCCAACCCCTTTGCAATAAATACCAAAATGCTGTTTGCCGTCTTAACTATTTGTTGAACTTGCTTGCTAGCTTTTTGTGATTCATGCAGTTGAATATTTGGGTGCCTCTATACTTTTTTCACTGCAGTCTCTATCTTTTTAAGTAATCTGTCTTTTGATTCCTCCTACAAAGTGCATGACTTCACGCTTACCACATTAAACTCCATTTGCCAGCTTTTTGCCCAGTGCAATCTATCTATGTCTCATTGCAGAATCATAATATCTTCACCACAACCTGACCTTCCACCTATGTTCATATCATTGGCAAATTTAGAAACCTTATATTTTGTTTCTTCCTCCAGATCATACATGGAAATTATGAATAATTGCCAGCCAAAACTGATCCCTGCAGTACTCTACTAGTTACTTCTTTCCACTCTGAAAAGGATCCATTTATTCCAACTTTCTACCTGACTGCCAGTTTTCAATCCACGCTAACACCCTTCCTCCAATTCCATGGGCTTTTACTTTACGCACCAGCCACTTAGGTGGCAACTTGTTAACTTTTTGGAAATCTAAATACACTATACTATGGGTTCCCTTCTATGTATTCCTTTTGTTACATCTCCAAAGAATTTGAGTGAATTGGTGAAACATGATTTACCTTGCATTAAACTGTATTTGGTAGGTTTGATTATATTTAGCTTTCCTAAATGTTTAGCTATTACCTTTTTAATTATTGATGCCAGCATCTTGCCAATAATAGATGATGGCCTAATTGCCTACAATTCCCGGCCTTCTGCCTTTCTTTGTTTTTGAACAAGGCGTTATCTTGGTTGTTTTCTCATCTTCTGGTACCTTCCTAGAACTTAGCAAGTTACTAAAAATTTCAACCAATGATCTGCAGCCACTTCCATTAAAATCCTTGCATGCAGTTTATCAAATCCTGATGACTTGTCCCCTTTAGCCTCATGAGTTTTTCTAATATTTTATCCCTTTGATTGGGATTATTGTAAATTCTACCATAATATTTTAAACCAACCCATCTGATAACTTGGATGTTTGCCATGTCTTCCATGGTGAAAACTGATGAAAAACTTTATTTATCATACCCACCATTTTTTTGTTTGCTGATATCAATTCACCTGTCTAGATCCCTTATTGATCCTCCTTCATTACATAATGCCAAATCTAAAGTAGCCTGTTCCTGGGTAGGTTCCACAATTTATGCTCTAAAAAGTAATTCTTGATGTACTCCACAAATTCTTCTATGCTGATCTTGCCTGTTTGGTTTGTCCAATCAGTACCATATTCCTGTGCTCTCCCACATTCCTTGACACCTTTACAGATTTAATTTCTCCCTGGCCTGTCAGTTTCATGATGTAGAGATGCCGGGGTTAGCTCAGTAAGAGGTCTGACAACACCAATTTTAAATCCAACCAACTTATTTGATAGTAAACTTGCTAGCTTTCGGCCTTTGTAGCCTTCGTCAGGCAAATGAGGTGTTGCAGACCAGAACACTTCATTCGCCTGACGAAGGCTACAAAGGTCGAAAGCTAGCAAGTTTACTATCAAATAAATTGGTTGGATTTAAAATTGATGTTGTCAGACCTCTTACTGTCAGTTTCAAGCAGACCTTTAACTTTATCTGCTTTCTGGCAGCTAGCTGAGTAAAAAGGGGACATTATCCCTTACACACCAATTCTGTTAGGTTTTAGTGCTGGGCCAGGTAGACAACTGTGCTGCCTGGGTCTCACCCTGAGTTAGGAAGGTTGGGCATGATGAACATGGAAGAAATTTTGTGTAGGTAAGTGTATGCGGAAAGGCAATCCGATGCTGATTGAAAGTGTTAGGAAATTATAGTCCACGATGTATAGTTCAAACAAATGTACTTTTCAGACTGTAATGTATATTTCTGAGAGTGGAGTTCATTAAAGTCTATCTTTGAGTTTGTCATTCTCAGATTGAAAGACAGAGGGTTCATGTACACTGGTGGGAAAATTGAACATATAATTATAAAAGATTGCTCAGCCATTTATAAAATTTAATACCACTTTCTCAACTACTACTTCAATTATTCAACTGTTTTCTTTCGCTTTTCACTCATCCTTCCCTGAGCCAGTTTATTCCACATGCTCACTGCATTTTGTTGTTGTTAACTCTTAGCATAGGCAAATTTGCATGGTACTATTGGAAGAAGAGCAAAGGAGTTCTCTTGACTAACATGTGTTCTTGGCCAGCTCCATCCCAACAATTTAATTAGTCATGTGTCATTACTATGCACATATTGGGTGTGCTGTTTTCCTATATAATAGTAAGAGCTGCTCTTCAAAAGTATATAGTTGGGTGTTAAACACTGGGACGTCTTAAGGATGGGAGAGATGATATACAATTGCAGGTTGCATTATTTTCTTTGTTTGCTAATTTTGGTTCAAACTTGGAAATGAATTAAGAACAAAATTCATTGTTTTCATTGAAATTAATGAAAACTGCAAATAAATTCTGAAATGTCAAGGTTGAAAATGACTCATCACCTAGTTTTGTGTTTGTCTTGGAACAGAATATGGTATTGGTTATATGTGATTCTTTTCATTCTGCAATGTACTAGAGTTATGAGGTTATTCAGTGTATGGGGGAATTTTTAAAAACAATCAAGATATGATTTTATAGCTAAAATGTTTCTTATAGGTGAAGATAAACAGTTCTGAGTTATTGGAGCTTACTTATCCTTCAGAAGAAAACAGTTTTGATGGACCAAAAACTCTGATTGACTTTATTAAACACTTGTACCATCAAGTTAGATCGCCTTCAAAATCATCAGCTTTTGAATTCTTCATAAGCATTGAGGGTTATGATCATAAAACCTGTTTCAAAGTGAAACCAATGACGCCTTACACGAAGTACATCATTACTGTAACAAGACAGCGTAAGTTTAAAGATTACTTGTTACTCAACCATTTTGTTTTTAGTATTGCATATGTGACTTCTTTGCTGCTATTTTGCTTAATTGCTGAGTTCCTTTTTTGCTCTTGTGTTGAATTTAGAAGTAGTTATTGCTGTGAAAATATTTTCTGTTAAATCTTCTTTATCCCTACCACTAGTGAAAGCCTCTCTTATCCATGCTTATTGTATCAATCATTAAAACAAGTGAATTGGAAATTAGCATTTTCCTCCTACAGGACACACACAGACTTTCTATTATTTGCAGAACCGCTTCACATTGTTGTCACAATGCTTGCAATAAAATGTGTAAAAATATGGAGTGTTTTTTTTTAAAAAAAGTTACTTAAGATACCATTGCATATACTGCAAAATAAAACAGTGCTGACTACACAATGCCTTTAACAAAATAAAATATCCGAAGGTGCTTGATGGGAGCATTTTTAAACAAATATGGAGGCGGTGGTTTAATGATATGATCAATGGACTAGCAACCCAAGGTTGCTACTTTGGCAGATGGTGAAATTTAAAATCAATAAAATTCTGGAATTAAAAGTCTAATGATGACCAAGAAACCCATTGCAAGTTCACTAATGTAAATTACATGTAACTCCCAAGTGTGCAGCAATGTGGTTGACTTTAAAGTGTCCTCTGAAAAGCATTCTGTTCAAGGGCAACTAGGGATGTGTTGGCACAGTCAGTGGCAGCCACACCCGAGGAACGAATAGAAAAAAAAATACTCTTAGTCACGTAAGGATACTAGGTCTGTTAACCAAAAGCTGGTTTTTAGGTATGTCTTAAAGAGCAAAAGTGAAGTAGAGAAATTCTAAAATTCTATATTTTCAGCTATTAGTATTGGAGACGCTCAAGCGGATGGAAGTAGAGGAGCACATATATTCCGGATCATTGTGGAGCAGGAAGAGGTTAGAGAGAAAAATGCAGCCATTATGAGATATGAAAACCGGGGTGAGAATTTGAAAAATCGGTTGGTTAGTTGACTGCGAGGCAGTGTGGGTCAATAAGTAGAGGATGCTAGGTGAATGGAATCTAGTGCAAGTTGAGACATAGGCAGCAGAGTTGTGGATGATGTCAAGTTTATGGAGGAGAGAATGTGGAGACCAGCCAGAGAGTGCATTGGAATGATCAAGTCTAAGGTGAATTATGAATGCAGGTTTCAACAACAGCTGAGATTGGGGTGGAGCTAGGTGATGCTATGGAGGTGGAAATAGGCAGTTATTAATAATAACATAAATATGTGATCAGAAGTTATTTTCTGGGTCAGACATGATAGCAAGATTGTGATCTATTTGTTTTCATCTCAGGTGGTGACCAGGGAGAGAGATGGAGGTAGTAGCTAGGGAACTGAGTTGAACAGGGACCAATGAGAAATGCTTCAATCTTCTTAATAGTTAATAGGTGAAAATCTTGTGATAGATATCAAATAAACAATCTGCTGACTTGGCAACAGTGAAGGAGGTGGGTTGCTTAGTGAAAGATGCTTAGGGAGAACTGAGTGTCATCAATATCTATGTGAAAACTGATTTTGGCTGATGCGACTGAGGGGGCAGCATGTAAAGAAAAAGTAGGGGGGAGGCTAAGCATGAAAAATTGGAAGAGTGCGTTTGATGCCATACAAAATTATTTTTGTCTATAAAGTTTCAGTTAGCTCATAGGGAAGTTCTATGCTAATCTATTTGAAATGAGGGTTACTATTTTCTGAAATTCAATTTCATATATGATGTATGACAATATAGCCAGATTACTTGGAATGGTTTTTAATGCCACTTTAGTTCTTCAGAAAAGGTCATTCGCTTCTTATTAGCTTGATGTTGATTCACTGTTAGCAAAAAATAATATTTGTTCTAACTTTAAACATCTGCAAAGTTAGTATTTTGTATCCAGGTTGCATATTAAATGCAATTCTTAGGAACTGTCGTATTTTCATGGGAGGCATGGTAGCACAGTGAAGCACTGCTTCTTCGCAGCGCCAGGGACCTGGGTTCAATTCTTGGCTTAGGTCACTGTCTATATGGAGTTTGCACATTCTCCTCTTGTGTCCATGGGTTTCCTCCAGGTGCTCCGGTTTCCTCCCGTAGTCCAATGATGGGCAGGTTAGTTTGGCCATGCTAAAATTGCCCCTTAGTGTCCTGAGATGCGTAGGTTAGAGGGATTAGCGGGTAAATGTGTAGGGATATGGGGACAGGGCCTGGCTGGGATTGTGATCGGTGCAGACTTGATGGGCAGATGGCATCTTTCTGCCCTTTAGGGATTCTATGAATGGAGTGTCAAGCTAGAAGACAGTTATGGCATGTAACTGTATTTATACAATTGTACTGTATAAAAGCTTACTTAGGAATGTCCAAAGTAGAATGTTTATTTTCATGTAGATAAATGCTGTTTACAATATGCTGGTGAGAAACTTAATCAGTTAGGTTTGGAACAGTGATAAATTCTGTGAAATAAAATGCAAACCATCTTCAAAACTATATAAAGTGTAGGTGGGTTGCTGGGTGAAAAGGTTGTATCTTTTAAGGACCCAAAGAAAAATCTTCATGTGGGGACACAGGATGTGGCAAAAATAGTAAGAAAGTACATTCTCTTTGTCAGAATGTGGATGATGTCAAGGTTCCATCAGAGGTTATGGACATAATTGTAATAGAGAAGATGTACTGTACTAGAAGAGATTCTCATTACTGAAAGTTGTTAAGTCACTAAGTCCAGGTGGAATGTAAATTAAATTGCAGAAAGAAATGAGAGAGAGAGAGAGAGCAGAAATGGCCACAGTCTTGCCAGTCTTATTAGATGTATGATTGGTGACAGAGGACTGAAGGGTTCCTAATGTAATACCACTATTACCGAAAGAGAAGAGAGCAAACAACAGTAAGCCTCATGTTGTTGGTCAGGAGGTTCTTGAAAAAAAATTGGGGACAAAATTAATTTCCATTTGGAAAAGCATCATTTAATTAGGGAGAATTAGTATGAATTTATTCAAGGTAAATTGTGTCTAAGAAATTGATTGAATGCTATGAGCTAACATGTTGAGTAAGGTTGTGCAGTAGATATCGCACATTCAGAATATTGGAAGATGTTTGACTCAGGAAGCTTACTAAGAAGAATGGAAACCCTGGAATTAAGGGAAAGTGGAGGTATGAAGACAGAATTGGCTCAGTGACAGGAAACAAAGGTTGATGGTGAAGAAGTGTTTTTCAGATTAGGGGGTGGTTTGCTGTGCTATTCAGTAAGGGATGGTTTTGGTTCCATTACATTCTCCAATTTGCAAGATATATCTAGATCTGAGTGTAGGGAGCAGCATTAGAAAGTTTTCAGATGATGCAGAAAGTAGTAGATGATGATGAGCTTTAGGATTACATGGACAGGATAGAGACGGTTCAGTGAGAAGCGTGAAGTGGTGCACTTCAGGGGAAAAATAGTGACTATAAATGGCATTTTGGCAAAGTGTGTGTGGACAGAGAAACACAACGAAATGTTTTGTGAGAATTCCGCCCTTTGGAAGCAACTGGCCAATCAGTTTAATATTGTGGTGGGGAAGTTACTGGAAAAAATAATCAGGTACAAAATGAACTTCCACTTGGAAAAGAAGAAGTTGGGAGGGAAAAATGGTTTTAGGAGGTGACCTAATCAAATTTGTTGGGAAGGTGAGAGATTTTTACACAAGAAATAGGCGGATATTGACTCTGAGTGGGTCAATAACTAGAAGTCATGATTCAAATTATTTGGAAAGGATCTGGGGGAAAGATGAAGAGGGTTTTTTTATGCTCTGACTCGTTGGAATCTAGAAAATTCTACGTGAAAGTGTGGCCGAAGCTGATTTGAGCAAATTATATTCAGGTTATCTCCTCTTGATTGAACCATGCTTTTCCAAATGGAAGTTCATTTTGAACTTGATTTATTTTTTCCAGTAACTTCCCCACTATAATATTAAACTGTGTGGCCTGTTACTTCCTAGGGTGGGATTCTCACAAAACATTTCTACGTGTTGTTCTCAGCAGGAAAATGGGTGAGATTCTTATTGGGTGGTTTGAGTTGATTGAGTTCGCAATTCATCCACACTTAAAATATTTTTTGGAGTGGGGGTATAAAGAGTTCCTCCCCAGTTTAAATTTTCTTGGTGAGTGGGGATCTAAATACCCCCCCCCCTCCAATTTGCTAAAAACACACTTCCAGTCCCCCCTTCCCCTTCACCCTTCTCTCCTACCAAATGAATGACACTCCACTATGGGATTGGCAAAGGCCTCAAGGCACCAACCTGCTTCAGGGTCCCCATGCCTTGCCACCTTCAGGAGCTCCCAGCATGGCCATCATAGTGACCAATAGTGATTTGCACTGTGTTCCCACTTCACCTGAAAATCGGCGTATTGCAGGAGCCAGGAGTATCCAGGTCCAAACTGATCTTGTGTATTTAAATATGCTAATCTAGTTCTCGCCCTCCCTTTATCCCTCTACTTAGAAACCCAAGTAACCTTAATGCAAAACCACCCTATTAACTTAGCACAGCAATAGCAGGAAAAAATGGACTCCTTCTGTACTTGATTTTTGTATTTAGAGTGTCGTTTATTCAATACTGCACCTTCACATTAAGAATGTCCAAAGAACTAATAAACTAACTACTTGAATTAGGAAATTTAAGTGAGGGGAAATATGTTTCTAAGTGGGTGAATTTACTGAATATACCAATGTTGGATTTAAATTATAACCCCACAATCCACTAGTACAGCCTGTGGAATAAAGCGAGAAGATGCCGGAAACACTCAGAAGCTTAGGCCAAATCGGTGGAGAGAGAAATAGAGCTACAGAGATGGAGAATTTTTTTACATTCAGAATTGTGTCTGAAATATTCTATAATGGTAGAATCTGATTTCATAAATAATTTTAAAAGGAGTTGGACAGCTGCTTGAGATCAGGAAATAACAGTCAACTGGTGAGGCTAAATATGTGAAGACAGAAACCAAGCTGGTGGAAGCTCACTGACCTGAAACACTAGCTCTGACTTTCTCTTCTCAGATGCTGCCTAACCTGCTATTGTTTCATACTTCCAACATCCACAATACTTTGTTTTAGTGCGTAGTGTGGATTATTTTTTAATTAACACACAGTTTTCTCTGGGTTCTTTTCAGACATTTTTGTTTCATTTATAATTTAGAGTGATTTGCACAAATAATGCTAGCATCTGAACAACAGTATTTGAACTGTGCACTGTTGCTGAAGTCACTGGATATACAACTGTCCATTTGGCTATCTGTTATAAAGAGCTCAGACATTGTCCTTTTTCTCCTTGAGGAAGAATGTAACTTTAAAGAAAAAAGTTATTCTGCCAGCTGTACAAAAATTTGAATGCTGGAGTTTAGAAAGAGATATTTAATTGTAACTATAAAGTAGGATAGCACAGTGGTTAGCACTGCTGCCATAAAATGCCTGAGGCCAGGGTTTGATTCCTGGAGTCTGCATGTTCTCCTTGTGTCTGTGTGGGTTTCCTCCAGGTGCTTCGGTTTCCTCCCACAGTCCAAAAGATGTGTTGGTTAGGTATATTGGCCATGATAAATTCTCCCTCAATATATCTGAACAGGCGCCTGAGTATGGCAACTAGGGGACTTTCACAGTAACTTCATTGAGTGTTAATATAATCCTATTTGCAACTAATAAATAAACTCTACAATTGAACTCTAATTTAATATATATTTCTTGCAGCTTTTGAACCAAAGTTGGTTTTTTTGTTTGTGGCTGGAATTATTCTGTTCCTGTATGCAAGAAGCATTAGCAGGTACTGTACAGAAATTACTTATTAATTGTGTAACCTTCATGCAACAGTAAGATTTATACAGTTCAATGGATTCATTAGGTTCAAATGATTCTAATCCAAACACTATCCTTACTAATATCCAGCTAAGGACTAAAGCAACAATTTCCAATGTCCTTATTTACTTTGTAAATCTCAAAAACAACTGAAAAGACAGCTCAATAGAAACACTGTTATATTTATTTTTAAATTAGGGATTTAATTTGCCACATTTATCTCCTCTGTCAAATGTTGAATATTTCCATGGGTACAAACATTTAGTTGCTTTGAGTATTGAAATAAGGGCATATGTAGTCAAGTGGATACATAAAACAGCTTCTAATGATTTAATTTTGTTTAACAAATTGTCACAGCTGTATATCTTTTCATAATAATCATGTGACCTCCCACCTTTTGCAGGAGTGAACAATTTTATTATTGTGCAGGAATTACGCTGGGAATCTTTGCACCATTAGTCTTTATTCTCTTCATCTGTCGAAGGCTGCTGCAAGTAAGAAATACTTTTCTTTTTAATTGCCACATTTTTAAACCACATTAGTTGGTTTCCTTCAGTGTTTGTCATCCTGTCATTCTCTTCTATTTTCTCACCAAAATAATATAAGAAGTATTATTGAACGGGATGTAAGCCTTCTCCATCATTTATGGCTGATTCCTTACATCAATTCCACTTTTCTGCCCTATCCCAATATCCCTTAATTCCCTTAATATCCAAACATTTCTAGACACTAAAGCCTCATGGGGCATGTGGGCAACATAGCATTGAGGTAGATATCAGCCACCGTCATATTGCATGGTGGAGCAGGCTTGAAGGACTGACTGTCCTGCTTCTTCTCTTTTCTTTGATTCTATCTATTGGTTAATAAGTAATTATCTCCCATTCAATTTTCTTTCAACATCCTTTTTATTTCCTCTCTTCTCTTTCCCTATTCTGTTATGTGCAATTTAGAGTGATTTACAAATAATGCCAGCATCTGAACAACAGTTGCACTGTTGTTGAAGTTACTGGATGTTCATCCTATTCCATACCTATGATTAACTCGGACACAATCATCATCTGCTGTGTTTGTCTTGTGATTATCACCCTCCTTGCAACTCTCACGCCAATACAGCTCAGCTCAGTGATAACATTTCTTTCATCTGTATGACCCTTTCACACACCCATTTTTAGTACCAGCATGTGACCTGGTTTTGAACCATGCTGTGGCCTTGCCATCCTTTCATTGACTGAAGGATGTAGTGACTCAGGAAAAAGCAATCAACTATTCAATCCCTCAAACCAGTTTTGCCATTTATTATGTCAGCTGACCTATATCTAAACTTTTATCTATCTGCCTTTGGTCTATTACCTTTAATACTCTGAACTATCAAAAATCTATCAATCACAATTTTATACTTTTCAGCTGACCTGGCATTAACATCTGTCATTTGGAAGAGCGTGTTATGTTTCCACTAATCATCTTCCTTGCAGAACTAGCATAGATACAAAAGGTTCAATGGCTATAAACATTTGAAGATTCCACGAAGACATGTTTTCTGATTGCACACCTGAATTGCATGTCTCTAATTTAAGATTAGGCCTCCTTATTCTGGACATGTCCAAAATGAGCACATTTACTGTATGTGGAAGTTTATTGTAAGGAAGTACAATTGTTTGTCAGTATATTGAAATGGGATTATGTTGTCAGTAACAGTTAGGATGCATGTCCTAGCATGTGACACTAACTAGATATTTCCGTTCCCGTGTGCTACATACTTTCTCAGTGTTGAACAAACAAAGTGATTTTTTTTTGTGATTATAAGAATTTTGAAAATAAATGATATATTATATTTTTTTATATATGTAATATAATCTTCAGACTGAATTATCTTTCATTTCCATCTTCTGCACAAAGACAATTTTGTGATATGTCAATGTTCTCCATGAATTAGTTTAATTGAAAAACTATCATCATTTGAGTAATTGCATCTTCCCTAGCCCCACCCATTTTGTTGGTCCTCTGTTTGGTGAAGATCTTTAGTGAAGGATATTCTATTTCCCTCTTGAGGATTTAAATTAACTTTTACATGAATTGTTCCAGGATTCAGATATCTCCCGTACGTCCCTCTAAAATTACTAATCTTGCACTGGTGACCATCTGAAGCTAAGAAAAGCAAAAAGAAAATCACAAATTGTAATTAATTAAAACCAACTTCATTTAAAAAAAAACCCACCTTGTACAGTGCACCAATTAGTTTCTTCACTCAACTGGAAAGCATTTTCATTTTAGGGTTTTGACTTGCATGTTTGACTTGCAAATATTTTCCCGTTAATCACAGTACTGGTAGTGCTATTTTCGCGTAATGTTTTTTGTTTGACCAATCTGCTGTCTTGATGAAATTAAAATGTCATCAGGCAGTTTGGAGGGGGGAGGCGGAAAGAAGTACTCCCGCAGCTGGTTGAAAGAAATCAACCAAACGTTTCGCTTACGTTTTTGCAAATCCAAGCTGATAATCTCTGAAGAGATTATCACAATTTTTTAAAAAGTAATAGTTTATTCTAACAATTTACTTATGACAGACGAAGCAATTTATTCAAAATAATCTGCAGTTCAGAAAACGAGATAACTGTGACAAATGTAGTTTAATTTGTGCACATGATTCTGCAATGATATTCTATTTGAATAACACATTCCCTTTTAGCTCCTGGTTAAAGTGTTTGAGAGTTTTCAGGACATAGGAAAGAAAATTTTTTTTCCCAAATGCATGGAGGTGAATTTCGGGGGGAAAAAAGTGTGGAATCCCAGAACTGCACTGCAATTAGAAAGATCTTTAAGATATCACCGTGGTACAGTGATGAGCACTGCTATGCACAAGGGACCCGGTTCAATTTCGGTCTTCGGTAACTCTGTGCGGTATCTGTATGTTCTCCCTGTGTCTGTGTGGGTTTCATCCAGGTGCTCCAGTTCCCTCCCACAGTCTAACGATGTGTGGGTTGCATTTATTGGTCAAGCTAAATTGCTCCTTACGCCAGGGATTAGCAGGGTAAATATGTGGGATTATGGGGATAAGGCCTGGGTGATATTGTTGTCAGGACAGGCTCAATGGGGCAAATAGCCTCCTTTTCCACTAAAGCGATTTTATGAAAGCAAGGAAGGGAGACATTCTATGAGATGGCAGTACAGGATGAGAGTTGACTTTCATTGAATCTATAGCTTTTCTATACTCTATATTCAGAAAACTAGAAATTTCTTGAGCAGTTTATTTTTCCCTTTTCTGCAAAGAAAATATTAACTGTAAAATATGCCATAAATGCATTGTTTATTCCTAATCTAAAAATTGATTTGTTCTGTTGTGTGTTGTGTATGGATCAAGGTAGAGGGGAAAATACAGAAATAGGCATAATGGAAAATTAGCGATTATTTTCTATTTGACATTCATGTAACAAAATACAATGTGGCTTTTTTTTTGTAGAAAAGAACATTCTTGTTGCTACAGATTCCAAGTTGGCCAATCTCAAACCTCCTGATGTATTTATGTATTGTAAACCTATCCCAAGTTAGGAAGTATTTATTTGGTAAGCAGAATTGTAATTTTTTATTATCATATATCTATATATAATTAGTCACTTCGCTGTGGTGTCTTACAAAAAAAAGAGACATAGGGCCTGACCATTCACAGACAAAAGGAGCATGTCCAGATATTATTTGTTTATGGAATTAAATTGGTGGGTGTGGTGTAATAGTCCCCGGTTCATTCTCCATGACAATATTTTGACTGACGAGTCCAATCCAATTGAAAATCAGCACCCTTTTCTCATGAAGTATAAATCATTGCTCCCTTTGAAATTTGACATTTTTATCTCTGCCCTGATGAGTGCAAGACAAAAAGCTTCAATAGCATGTTTCTTTTTCAGTATATTTTATTAATTCCTTTGTTGTGCTAATCATTAAAGGAATGAGAGCATTGGCTGGACCAACATTTGTTGCGTGTTCCTCATTGTCCTTGAATGATTGGCTTGCGAGGGCATTTAAGAGTCAGCCACACTGCTAAAGCAGATATGAAGTCTAAAAGCTGATTCGATACTTTTCAAGCTTCTAATATTTTTTCTCATTTTTTCCCCCTCTGTCCCTAACAGGTTACCTTTTAGTGGTTGGTTGCCTTAGTTATGCTATTTGCTGTAGGCATGGACCATTGTCAAATGAACACAGTATAAATCTGCTCACCTGGACCTTACAGTTCGTAGCATTGGTGTTGATATACCATGGTGTTACATGCAGTCAATGTGCTTACGCTGCTATTGCCATTCTGTTATGTGGAAGCAACCTTCACCGCCCAGTTAATTTGATCCGCTCTGTTTACAGGTTAGTGCTTATTAAAATAACTTGAGTTTTCAGTGCCTGATTTTTATTTAAGTGGAAAAAAAAACATCAACAGATTTCTACTGAATATTATAGTTGAACACATTCAAAATATACTAGAAGAATTTTTTTGTTGATTTTGTTTTTAGTTGCACATTGTAAAGAAAACTTGTAAACATTATAAACAAATTTAGTTACACTTTTTAAACAAAAACCTTATTTTGGCCTCCTAAATTTATTTCCCTCTTGAAGGCTTGGCATACTCAATGAAAAATAATTGCATAGATGAAATTCCATCCAGTATCTTGTGCAAGTGACTATTATTCACATATGAATGGCCATGCAATTTGACCAGACCTAATGCTGCCCTCATGAAGGATCAGTTACTTTGGTTGTAGTACTCTATATTTTCATATACCTCCAAATCTTACAAATCATGATGAGTTTGATAGCGGGTTGGGGAGGGCATTTAATCAGGTGGGAGGGAGATAAGTGGATACCAACCATGTTTCCACACTTTCCTAGTTAAGTTCTTGGTGAAAAGTCCTGTAGCCTTCCTGCCCCAACACCAATTGAGGTTCTCAGATGAACAATTAATGCCTATTTAAAAGCATCATTCTGCTTCTGTTAGTATTCATCCGGCAGTTGGTAGGGGCTCACCAACAAACAAATTCACTTGGCGTTGGACTCTGGGAATGTAAGTGAATGGCTTTGTTCAAAGGCACTCAGTACCTGATTGAGGGACCTAGCATCAGGAAGGAGGAGCCTGCTGCGAGCCATCTCCTGCAACCTCCACTCTCTCTATCTTTCTTCTCTGTACCTCAGGTAAGTGAAGTACCAGCATTAGCCACATCCTCCTAGTGGTGCTGCTGAGCAACAAAGAACTGGGGGCCTCTGGTCAACTTGGTGTTGTGAGACTTCTTACTGTGTTTACCCCAATCCAATGTTGGCATTTCCATATCATGATCCCTGGTCGGCAGCCCTATGGGTCAGACTTCCACTCCTGAGGAGCTTGATTCTGGGGAAGACTAGCCACAGCCCAAAAATTTACACCCCAAATGCACGTGCTAAGTTTTAATTTTTAATCAGTTGGTATAATTTAAACTATATTGCAGATTAATTCTGCCATATTGCTGATTGTTATCTTCAGTAAGTGGCAAAGAGGCTTGAATTGTTCTTGTAGATGTTTTCTTTGCACTAGTCTTTATTTCTGAAATATTGGTTTCCCACTATGACTTTAAAAACTTAAACTTCATTTGAAAGTCATGTACTGAAACAGAACATTTGGACTAACATCCACACTGGTGCTTTTGGCATGCGAGGCATCTGGCTTAATCTTGATAATCCTGATCTTTATGGAACAATCTAAACAATTTGTAGATTCTTCAGCAGTAATTTGTTGCTAAGGATTCTGTAGTCTAACTTTCTTCTGTGTAAAGCATGTTTTACACCTCACTTTCAATTCTTAAATTTGTCCCTTGCTCATTTACTATAGAAAAATCTGTCATGACTTTCATTATAATAACAATGAAGAACTCTGCCAGACCATCCCAACTTTCCCTGTTCTAGTGAATGAAGTCCTAACTTCTTGAGTGCCTTTTCAATACTATGACCCATCATCCATAATTCCCAACCTACTGAATCCTTGCTGCATTTTTCCATTGATTTAAATCCCTCCTGTAATAGGGTAATAACGTCAACTGCCCAATATCTGATCATTATAAATTATCTGTATTTTCATACTTGGTGGTTTTAGATTCAAAATGAATGGCTTAATTGTCTTTATATGACAATTTTATATGGATTTACCAACCTGTCTGTTCATTAAATGAACAATCTGCTTGCGTATCAAGGTTTTCTGCTCTTTAACTCCATTTAAAGTGTAGTTCTTTCCTCTACTCTTTTCTAAATTGTATAGCATCATTCCCATTTAACTAAATTAGCTACCATCTGCCAGCGCTGCTGGCTTAGTCTCCCCTACAGTCTTGTCACAAATTGCCAAATATTGCAATTCGTTTTTATCAATAAATGTTTTTGTTTCCTCAGTTTCTAAGTCCAAGTGATTAATCACTATGGTAGATAAGAGCAGCCTCAATGTAGACCTCTGTGGAACACCAATCATTACATCTGAGAAACTTGGAACATAATAAACGTGAATGTATCCTAAAACCTAAATCTAATGTGAGTCCAAGCAAGAGAGCATCTAATTCTGTTTTGTCATAGAGCCATTGCATACTGGCTAGAATTCCAGATTTACACTATACCAATATATAAAAACAATTAAGCCCTTCATTTGAATGTAACAAATTTGTGGTGTGAAAGGTAAATTTGTAATCATTATTGAAAACAGAAACAAAGTGTTTTATAAGCTTTCTTCAATATTTCTGGAAATAACTTATAACGTGCATTTTCACTTTTCTCTGTTTTGCACATCCAAAAACCACCTTCCTTCCATGTCAATAATGTGAGATTTTCAATAATCATCTCTTTATTTAACATTTTTCACAAAGGCAAATGCGTGTTTCGCTCTCTTAATTAATGATGAGAGAGCACAATTATCTTGCTAATTTGCCCTGATTTTAAGGTGAAAAATATTCTGTTGTACTCTCAATTCATTGCTGCAGTTGGTGTTCGTCAATGGCAAAATTAAAATTGTGCCATACTCTCCAACGAACTCTGTAGTAAATGACTAGAAGAATTATGCAATTTAAAGACTTATTCAAAAAAGAATAAATTAAAATAAAAGCCAGTGTTTTATAATTTGTTTCAAAAAATGCAGTGAGTCACAATAAGCAGTGGCAGGACATCTAGCATGGTAACAAAAGTGGGTCATTCCATCCATTGAGTCACATCGAATTAAATTATGACCGATGTTTATCTTGACTGTGTCTACCAGCCTTGGTCCCTTAACCCTCAATACATTTGTCTACTATAAATTTACCAATCTAATTTAGCATGAAGGGGGGAAAACATAGAAAATAGAAGCTGAAATCGGCTATTTGGCCCTTTGAAAAGTGTCATAGATTTCTCCCAGCCTTTGTGTGAAGAAGTGCTTTGTGATATTGTCTCAGCTCGAATTTTGAGGTTAATGCCCCATGTTCTCTATTGTCTTGTCAGGTGAAACAACTTCTCTGTATCTGCTCTGCCAACATGTCAAACACGTTAATTAGATCCACATTTAGTCTGCTAAAAACTTGAAATGTAAGCCTCATCTATGCAACCTGTCCTTTTAACTTACTCCTTTTAGCCTTGGAAACATTCTGATGAATCTGCCTTTTTCCTCTTCCTAGGCCAATATAACCTTCTTGAGGTGGAGTGCCAATCACTGAATAGTACAGGTGGGGTCTAACCAGAGTTCTGTATTGTTATAACATGGCTTTAAGTTATTTTCAAGTCCTCTTGAGATAAAGGGCTGAATTTTCACTTTGGAGATGGAAAACGGGAACCTCCTGTCGCTGGGAGAAAACTCAGTAAAGTTTTGCAACACCAATTTTAAATCCAACCAATTTATTTGATAGTAAATCCGCGAGCTTTCGACACTATGTTGTGCCTTCGTCAGGCAAATGCAGTGTTCTGATCTGCAGAGGCACTCAAATCCACACAGACAGTTACAGATTGCTGATTAGAATGCGAATCCTTACATCTAACCTGCTATTCAAGTGTTAAAGTGGCTAACAATGTGTGTGAAGGAAATCCTGAGCATTGGTTAGAGAATTGTGTATTTTCTCCAGACAGCACAGTAAGTGAGGTTTTTTGCTAATCCAGACAAGTTACGGGGGTTACAGATAGTGTGACATGAAGCCAAGATCCCTGTTAAGACCGTCCTCGTGTGTGGAACTTGGCTATCAGTCTCTGCTCAGCAACTCTGCGCTGTCATGTGTCACGAAGGCCCCCTTGAAGAACATTTACCTGCAGGTCGGAGGCCGAATGCCCATGACTGCTGAAGTGTTCGCCCACAGGAAGGGAACTGTTTTGCCTGGTGATTGTTGAGCGATGCTCATTCATCCGCTGTCGTAGTGTCTGCATGGTCTCCCCAATGTACCATGCTTCGGGACATCCTTTCTTGCAACGTATTAGGTAGACAACGTTGGCCGAGTTGCAAGAGTATGTACCGTGTACCTGGTGAATGGTATCCTCACGTTTGATTATGTCGTCCATGTCTATGATCTGGCATGTCTTGCAGAGGTTGCTGTGGCAGGAGAAAACTCATTGTGATTTTGACTGGAGTGCCACCCTTAGTTGACATGAAGACAGCTTTGCTGTCCAATTAAAGGTAGTAGATAGCTTCAAAGCTGGAGGGCCAATCCCCAGGCCCAGAGGGGTAGGATGCAGTGAAGGGTAAGTAACTGAGAGGGCAACGTTATTGTGCCCCTCACCAACTTCAAATAAAATATAATTTAAAAGGCAGTAAGTTTTCTACTCTGGGTGAGGGGAGCAGTCTTTCTACAGACTGATTTTTATCTGGACCCACATCCAGTCCTAGAGGGCCAGTAGATCTGTCTATTCTCCAGCCGCCTCTGAATCTGCTTCAACAAAAAAATGGCTGTCACCTGGAATGGAATTAGGAAGTTGGCACACCAGCCAGTGCCAGATTTATGGGCCCCATCCACCTCTGTTACTGACCTCTGTGGGATCTGAAAATTTCATGTAAGCTCTGCTGTTAGTTAGACTTGCTTGCGTATCCTTTTAACTGAAAAAGGATTTTTCCCTTAAATTTGCTGGAAGTGCAATTTGATAACAGTGCAGTGGATGATGCAAGGTAATCTGGGATCTGAGTGAACCAGACAAGCAACTGTGTATTTTCATAACCAGTGAGACTTAATGAGTGGGAAATAATCACGATAAGGGCAGAGGAGGTAGGGTGATTTTGGAGTGGGCTGATTCAGTATTAAAACAGGTACAGAGAAGAAATTCAAAACCTGAAGGAATGAGATTTCACATATATGATAATTAATTTTAAGTGCCAGAGAAATTGATTTGCAATAATTAATACATCACATTGCACATCACTGAAATAATTACTATAATGGTTAATTTTTTGTTTGCATTTAGTAGGCAAATGCAGCAAACTCCTTATTTTTTTTTTAAAAAAGTGAAGTGTTTAAGGGTGAACAAACCCCTGCAGCCATGTCTTGGGACTAATTGATCTTCAACATTCACAATCATTTTTCATTGCGCTAGTCATGACTGCAACCAGTGGAGTCTTTTCCCATTAATTCCTGTTTTGCTTGGACCCTTTGGTGCCATACTCGATCAAATGCAGTCAATCTCATAGAGTTATCGAATCCCTATAGAATGCAGGAGGAAGATATTTGATCCATCGAATTTGCACTGACTCTCCAGCAAAGTATCCCACCCAGGGTCTACCTGTGTAACCTCACATTTACCCCATAATACGTTTCTTGGGACACTAAAGTGCAATTTAGCAAGGCCAGTTAACCTAACCTGCACATCTTTGGACTGTGGGAAGAAACCCTTCCAGACATGGGGAGAACATGCAAATTCCATACAGTCATCCAGTGTTGGGTTCCTAGTGCTGAAGCAAGAATGCTAACTTCAATGCCACTGTGCCACTCTGGTGGCATCTCTTGAAAGCTTCTCATCTCTTGAATTCAGCTCACTTGTCCATATTTGGACCAAGGCTGAAATGAGGTTAGGAGATAAGTGACCTGGTGAAACTCTTACCGAGCAGGTTATTGCTGATTAAGTGCCGCTTGATAGTACTATAATTAAACCCTTCCATTACTATGCTGAAGATCGATATTTGACTGATGAGGCAGTAGCTGCGTGGGTTGGATCTGTGGGCAGGACAAACGTGGACAATTTTCAACTTCTTTATTCATTCGTGGGATGCTGCTGGCTGGGCATTGTGCTTATTGCCCAGCCTTAATTGTCCTTGAACAGAGTGGTTTACTAGGCTATTACAAGAGTCAACCACATTGCTGTGGATCTGGAGACACATGTAGGGTAGCAGATTTTCTTCCCTAAAGGGAGTAGTGACCCAAATAGGTTTTTGTGACAATCGACAGTGATTTCAGTTCCAGATTTTTTTATTGAATTCAAATTTCATCATTCAGCCCCTAGGACATTATTTTAGGTCTCTGGAGCACTAGTCCTGTGACAGTACGGCTACACCGCCATATCCTCTTGCTGGTAGATACCAGTATTGTTACTAATAATTAGCTTGTCTAGGGATGTGGCAAGTTCTGAATTGCAAGTCTTCAGTACTATTACTGGAATGTTGCAAGTGCCCAGAGCGTTTACTGTTTCATGATGCCATTTGTTGTGAATCTAATTACCTGAAGACTGACGTTGTGATTCTGAACACTTTTGGAGGAGGCAGAGATGGACTATCCACTTGGCACTTCTGGCTAAAGACTGTTGTAAGTGTTTCAGCCTTGTCTTTTGCACTGATATGCTGGGCTCCACCATCATTGAGAATGGGGATATTTGTGGAACCTCCCTCTTCAGTGAGTTGTTTGATTGTCCACTGCCATTCATGATTAAGTAGCGCTTAGATCTGATTTATTGGTTATGGAACTGCTTAGTTCGTCTATCACAGGCTGCTTTTGTTGTAACGTTATTAGTTTGAAACCTCATATTTAGGAATGCCTGGTGTTACCTTCCTGCTTCATACATGCTGAGTTTTGAGTTGCTAGATCTGTTTGAAATCCATCCATTTAGCACAGTGTAATGTCACATAATACATGGGAGGGTGTCCTCAAAATAAAGGTGGGACTTTGACCACAGCGCAGGACTTGTGGAACAATGCTATTGTGGGCAAAAGCATCTGTGGTAAGTAGTTTACTGAGATTGAGGTTAGTAGGTTTTTCCCTTGTGTTGGCCTCTTCACCACCTTTTGCCAACTCAGCCTAGCAGCTATGATGCCCTTTAGGACATGGGCAGCTCAGAGCTACAGAGCCATTCTTTATGATGAACATTAAAGTCCCCCACCCTGAGTGCATTCTACGTCCTTACCGCCCTCCAAGAGTACAGATTCTTCAGCTGACCTGATCCCAGGAGACTTTGTGTGGTCCAGAGTCAATATTGTGATCTCCCATTGTAACTTTCTCCCAACTGAATACCACAGTGCCACTGCATCTGACAGTCTGTCTTGTCTGATGATGATATTTGGAGCATTGTAAGATATGATTCTGTGAGTATGACTGTTAGGCATTGCTAATTTGAGGTGGATTTTTTACACAGAATGTGGTGGGTGCCTGGAACTCGTTGCCATGGGAGGTGGTGAAAGCAGATACTGTAATGACTTTTAAGGGGCATCTTGACAAATATGTGAATGAGATGGGAGTAGAGGGATATGGTCCCCGGAAGTGTAGGGGGTTTTAGTTAAGTCAGACAGCATAGTCGGTGCAGGCTTAGAGGACCGAAGGGCCTGTTCCTGTGCTGTAATTTTCTTTATTCTTTGTTCTATAATCTGTGGGACGGTTTTCCGAATTTTGGCGCAAGCTGGGTTTGCCATTGTCTTTTCTGAGATCAGTACTGGGCTTCATACCTTTCCGTAGGCTTTGTAACAGTTTAACGCAACTGGATGACTTACTAGGCCATTTCAGAGAGCATTTAATAGTTGACCACATTGCTCTGGGCCTGGAGTTATTTGTAAGCCAGATCCCACGAGGATGGCAGATTTTCTTCTCTAAAAGGCATTACTGAATCAGATGGGTTATTACAGCAATTGATGCGTGCTTTCATAGTCACTATTACTGAGACTAGTTTTTTTTTAAATTCAGATTTTTTTTTAATGAATTGAATTTAAATTCCACCAGTTGCCATGTCGAAATTTGAACCTACATCCCCAGAGCATTATCATGGGCTTCTGCATTACTAGTTGCTAACATTACAACAACACCATTGCCTCCTCCCCGATACAATGAAATGATGTTGCTATTTTGTCTTGGAATTCTGAGGACGTTTGTTGTTTGCGAGATGCTGTAATTGTCTGAGAAGCTCAAAATTCTGATGGACTGATTCGTGTTGCCCAAGACCCCTCCATGAATGTGTCTTGCACTGATCCCAGGGTCAGAAAGCTGCGTGAGATATGTGCTGCTTTTCTGAATATGTACACTAGAAATGGTCAACTGTTGAAACTTAACCCATCACTCCCACAGACTCAACTGATCACACCCTTCCTGCATTGACCCAACACCTCCCTGACTCTATCAGACCCTTGCCACACATTCAGTCATTTACTCCCACAACACGCACAGTCTTGTGTACGCAATTACTCACTCCCATACACACACCCCCACATGAACAGTCAGTCACACACTCCCACACCCATTGAGTCATTCAACCATTAACGCCCACACACAAACACCCACAAAGTCGCTCATCCCCACTCAGACACTCAATTAATCTTTCCCATACAGTCACTCAGTCACTGTCTCCTCCCCAGTTCCACCAAAACGAGAGAACTTTAATCTCTCCACGCCTATTTCAGCTTTGCCCACTCTGAACTGCCAAGACCCGGGCCCCCTCCCTCCACCCAGCCACGCAGACAGGCCTGATTTTGAGTGATAACCTCCAGTTACGGTTGAGGGAGTATGAAGAGGGATTTCCTGTAGATGGTGCTGTGATGCAGTCAAGTCTGAAAGCATTGTGTTCTGGAGTGAAGAAGGATTACCAATAAAACCGATTTTTCATGGCCAGTCTGGATGTCCTGAGAAAAACGTTAATCTTGAAAGCTCATGCTGCTTTACAGAGATTTAAACTGATATCCCTGTCGAAAGATTGGCATAGTGAAGAAGCAGTGTGTACTGATGAGTCATGCAGTAGAGATTGGTTATATACTGCAGAAAGGCGCACTATGGTGTTTATGATGAATCACATTAACCTTGTTTATCTTTATTATTTGACTTCATTGCTATTTTAAATCCACCCACTTTTATTGCACCTCCATCGATTGTCCTGCTGCATTTAAAAAATGTATTGATTGGCAGCCTCCAGCTGATCGTGCCTGTACCGTGAGCAGTCGGTTTGGTGGGTTCCTCAATTCTGATAGAAAGTAATTGACTTGAAAAATTGACTTTGTTTCTCCATCCATGGATGGACTTGTGTTCCAGAACTTGCCACTCCCCTAGTCAAGCTTTTCCAGTACAGTTACAGCACAGGCATCTACCCAACAGTGTGGAAAATTACCCAGGTACGTTCTGTGTGCACAAAGCAAGACAAATCCAACCTAACCAGTCTACCCGATCATCAGTAAAGTGATGGAAGGCGTTATCAACAGTGCTATCAAGCAGGCCTGCTCATTGATACCCAGTTTGGGTTTCGCCAGGGTCACTCAGCTGCTGACTTCATTACAGCCGTGGTTCAAACATGGACGAAAGCGCTGAATTCCAGAGGTGAGGTGAGAGTGACAGCCCTTGACATCAAGGCCATGTTCGACTGAATGTGGCATCAAGGAGACCTAGCGAAACTCGATTCAATAGCTACCTGGGGGCAAACTTTCCACTGGTTGGAGTCATACCAGGTACATAGGAAGACGGTTGTGGATGTGGAGGGTCAGTCATTTCAGCTCCAGGACATCTCTGCAGGAATCCCTCAGGGGAATATCTTAGACCCAACAATCCTCAGCTGCTTCATCAGTAAAGTCTGAAGAAGGGCTGTTCGCCAATGATTATGCAATGTTCAGCACCATTTGCGATACCAGATACTGAAGCAATCCATGTTCAAATGCAACAATTGTACGTATAATTCCCTAAATTTCTACCCCTTTTATTGTGGAGTTCTACTAGAGATAGACAAAAATGTCAACGAGTGACGTAAGACTCGAATAAGGCACTCGCTGAACGTGTTTAAAATGGGCGGCACGGGCTTGTAGGGCCGAAGGGACTGTTTCCTGTCCTGTGCTGTGCTGTTCTTTGTTTTTTGTAACAAGACCTGGACAATATCCAGGCTTTGCCTGACAAGTGGCAAGTAACATTCATGCCACACAAATGCCAGGCAATAACCATCACCAAGAAAAGACATGTTAACCATCACCTCTTAAGATTCAATGGTGTAACCATCATTGAATCCCCACTGTCAGCATCCTTAGAGTTACCATTGACCAGAAATCCAACTGGGTTACCAATAAAAACTCAGTAAGAATTTAGCAACACCAATTTTAAATCCAACCAATTTATTTGATAGTAAAATTGCGAGCTTTCGATACTCTGTGCATTTGCCTGACAAAGACACAGAGTGTCAAAAGCTCGCAATTTTACTATCAAATAAATCGGTTGGATTTAAAATTGGTGTTGCTAAATTCTTACTGAGTTCTTACTACCCCAGTCCAACGCCGGCATCTCTACGTCATGATTACCACATAAACACAGTGGCTACAAAAGCAGGACAGAAGCTAGGAATACTGTGAGCCAGATCACAGAGCCTGTCCACCATCTGCAAGGTGCAAGTCAGGAGTGTGATGTAACACTCCCCACTCGCTTGATGTGTGCAGAAACCTGACACCATCCAGGACAAAGCAGCCCACTTAATTGGCACCACATCTACAAACATTCAATCCCTCCACCACCGATGCTGAGTAGCAGCAGTGTTACGACGTACAAGATGCATTGCAGCAATTCACCAAAGATCCTTAGATAGCCCCTTCTAAAACCACGACCACTTCCATCTAGAAGAATAAGGGCAGCAGGTAAATAGGAATACCACCACCTGCAAGTTCTCCTTCAAGCCAGTCACCAGCCTGACTTGGCAATATGTTACCGTTCCTTTGCAGTCACTGGGTCAAAATCGTAGATTTCTCTCCCTTACAGCATTGTGGTCAACCCACAGAACACGGACTGCAGCGATTTGTGAAGGCAGCTCACCACTACCACCTCAAGGGCAATTAGGGGTGGTCAATAAATGCTGCTGAGCCAGTAATGCCCATATCCCATGAATGAATTTTAAAAAAATGTAGCCCAACCTTTCAAGTATTTGCAACATTTTTTTGTTTTTAGATTTCCAACATCAGCAATACTCTTTATTTCTATACACACCATATCCGGTACAAAAGTGTGCAGAAAAAAGCAATCTTACAAAGCTGCGAGGTGGCATCTTTTGGAGGTGATGAAAGTCATGTTGATGGTTGGAAAACCGTTGACAGCTCTGTGATATCTCCTTAGGGAAGGCTCACGATTTCTTAACAGGTCAGCGGTGGATGAAGGGTCCTAAGAGCAGAAGTCCCTCCAGTCAGGAGCTGCATATCCAATTAGAGGATGCATGTGTTCTGGTGCCTTACCCTTCATTTGCCCATCTGCCCAAGTCCCTGCCATGCTGTGACACATTATTGTTTCTCGCTCTTTTTTTGGGAGCAATGTCATATTCATCTGGAGGAGGTTGTTGACTCTTTTTCTGCGTTGCGCTC
Source organism: Sphyrna mokarran (assembly GCA_024679065.1). Taxonomy (NCBI): domain Eukaryota; kingdom Metazoa; phylum Chordata; class Chondrichthyes; order Carcharhiniformes; family Carcharhinidae; genus Sphyrna; species Sphyrna mokarran. Next base: position 31,141,780 of record JAGIQG010000011.1, read on the forward strand.
AGATGCACCCATGGAAACCATGGCTGCTAAATCCTGCTGTAAGCTCTATCCAGGCTTCTTTGGTCTGGTGGGAAAGTCTCTAGATACCATTGGTGGTGAAAAGCATCTCCCATGGTTCCTGGGCACCTGGGAGGATCTGCAAGGTGACATTGCAATTTACACAGAACCATGTGACCACTGATTCTGGGGGAACAGATTAATGATCATACAGTTCCTGTCAAACTTTGGTTTGTAGACACTGAAGGCATGTCTGGGTGCTGCTTAAAAATGGCACCTGTACCTCCAACACTGCTGGGTGATAGCAGGCTTGGTGCCTTCCTGCCCACCCTGCTGCATAATTGACCTGACTCTCTGTCTCTCCACGCACTGGCACATTTATTGGCCGATTGACTGTAATTACACAGCAATGGGATATTGGCACAGAGTTGAAGTGCTGCCATTTCCTGGTACATCATTGGGACCCATGCTGGGATGACTAAATTCATCCACAGAAGTTTCTTGCTGACTGTTGAAGATTCTAGTATATCCCCATTGCCAAACAACAGTGCAGGCCTGGAAACAAAACATTTCATTCAAACGAGTGATTTGTAAGAGATGCATTTGCAAGTTCTGTTGAAATGACAGCTAAATTTTTAATTTGTTCAACGTCCTGGTGAAATATTTTGTTTCAGCATCTAAATTTCTATTTTTAGAAAGCAATTAAAAGATTTAGAACTTTTGCTCCAAAATGAAGTTTTCTTTACCAGTACATATCTGCATTCTTTGTGATTAAATGGAGTAGTGTTTCATGGTATTGCGATAACAAAACACATCCGTGCTTGTTCATACGAAACATTTAATTTGCTTGACAGTGAAGCTATATTAGAAGCTTCATGCTGCTGGGTCTGAGTGAATACTGGAACACTGAACTATTTCTTTGAATTTTTTAGCCAGGTTCTTGGGCAAAAATTCTGTTTGGAAAGATGGGTGAAGGAAATACAACCTTATCAACAAATTAGCCAGCATCAGAATTGCACACTGTCATTGTTGTCAGAACTGCAGAGAAGGGTAGAACTACAGTGTGTCAAAAGGAATATTCATAACCAGACTGCAAGAGGATAAGCTCATTCAATGGAAGAACCACTCCAATTGAATCAAACTGTGAATCGATTTATACAAATTCAACCATTACAATATCCTTACTGCTTCTGTACATTACAGCCAATGTTTACTATGCAAAAGAATCTTGCACCTCACTGTTAATTATTTTTTTCTAATGGCAGAAAAATCAAGTTGATTAAAAAGCCACAAGTTCACTTCCTCACTGAAGATGAGTACAAGGAACAAACTGAAATGGCAACTTTAAACTCTCTTGAGGAGCTGCGCACATACTGCAAGAGTCAGGAATTTCCTACATGGGAAATGGTCTCAAAAGTCAGTTCACCAAAGAGGTAGGTAGCACTATATCACAGTCCATATACAAAATGGTCAATCTCCTTAGTTATCCATTTTTATGTACAGTCAGATGGGTATTCACTTGCACAGGTTGTGACAATATTTGGAAACAAGGTAGTTAACCTATACAATCTAATAAATTTCAAGTTTGACCTTAGTCATGTGCTGTTTAATCTTCAGGCAAAGTACAGTACAGCTTTGTTGGGGGAGCGAATATTGGGAAGGGTTCTTGTTTCCTGTTACTGTCATGGGGTGGGAGGGATATGGCTGTCAGCTGGCAAACAGCTAGTTATGATACCTCAAGTGCATATCCAAGTATTTTTTTTTAAATGTGAAAGCCTCTGCCTCCACAGGCAGCAAGTTCAAGACCTGCACTACCCTCTAGTGGAAAAGTACTCCACGATTCCCTTTTAATTCTTCTACTAATTATTTTAAGATAAGCTGTCTGGTTACTAATGTCTCTGCTTATAGTTTTGTGTCTGCCCCATCTTAATACCACTTAATTTTACACACTTCAAATAAATCTCTCCTCAGCTTTCACAAGTTCCAGAAAAAAGTTTATTGAATTTTTCTCATTACTAATATTCTCCATTCCTGCCAATGTCCTTGTAAATGGTTTTCAATACCCTCCTTTGGAGTGATCACATGTTTCCTGTATTGCAGTATTTAGCTCTGTAGACAGTATCTTATCTGCAGTCTAACAGTTCAGCATAGTCTCTTGTGCTAACACAGGACAGAATGCCATAGGTCTTAATCACTTTCATAACTACCTTACGTTCAGGAAATGCAGACATATGCTTCAAAAACTATCTGTTTCTTTACAGTTCTTAAATTCCTACTATTTACTGTGTATTCCCTTGTTTTCTCTGTTTTTTCCCAGGTGCATGACTTCTTCTTGTCCCTAGAATGAATTCCATTTGTCACTCTTCACCCCATCTGACAGGCCTACTAATATCTTACTGTTTTCTTCCTTGCTATTAATCATATGATCAATTTTTATATTATTTGCAAACTTTTTAATCCTAGTCTGTACATTAATATATACCATGGACAACAAGAGGCACAGTACTGAATCCTGTGAAACTGCCTTCCAGTCACAAAAGAACCCATTGACCACAAAGTTTCCCTGATTTTGAATCCAACTTGCCACTTTCCCAAGGGCTTTTAATTAGTCTATCATGTGTGATCTTGTCAAAAGCCTTGCTGAAGTTTATGCACATTATTTGTTAGTTGTTTCGAATCCATTTTTACCAAATCAAATTTATCTGGGGTTAGAAAAATTGGCGTTTTCCTAATTTAAAGTGTTACTCTTGGTTTACCTTGTAATTTTCCATAGCAACTTTATCATTTGAATTATGATCACTGTCGCTGAGAAGCTCTGCCACTTCTACCTCTCCCAACTGCCCAAATCCATTCCCTAAAACTATGTCCATACATCTGCAGGGGTGGCACAGTGGGTCATTGTGTAGAGTTTGCACATTCTCCTTTGTGTCTGCATGGGTTTCCTCCCGGTACTCCAGTTTTCTCCCACAGTCCAAAGATTTCCGCTGAGGAGACTCAGCAGGGTAAATAAGTGGGGCTATGGGGATAGGGGCTGGATGGGATTGTGGTCAGTGCAGGCTCCAAATGGACTCCTTGTCCACAATAGAGATTCTGTTCTATATACTGACCCTTTTCTTGTTTGGGCTTATGCTCTGGCCAAAAAAAGTTCTGAGGGATACATTAAAAATTCTGTTTGCTGTAAACAGAACGGGGTTCAGATGTTTCAGTCAGAGCAGAGGTGGTGGTAGAAGAGGGGGAGGAGTGGCATTGTTAGTTAAGGACAGCATTATGGTGGCAGAAAAGACATTTGATGTGGACTTGTCTGCTGAGGTTGTGTGGGCTGAGATTAGAAACAAGAAAGGAGAGGTCACAGTGTTGGGAGTTTTTTATAGGCCTCCAAAAAGTTCCAGAGAAGTAGAGGAAGGGATTGCAAAGTTGATCCTGAATAGGTGTGAAAGTAATAGGGTGGTTGTAATGGGGGACTTTAACTTTTCTAATATCGATTGGAAAAGCTATAGTTCAAGTACGTTAGAGGGGTCAGTTTTTGTTCAATGTGGGCAGGAAGGTTTCATGACTCAGTATGTAGATAGGCCAACAAGAGGTGAGGCTATATTGGATTTGGTACTGGGTAATGAACCAGACCAGGTGTTAGTCTTGGAGGTGGGTGAGCACTTTGGTGATAGTGACCATAATTCGGTTACGTTTACCTTAGTGATGGAAAGGGATGGGCACATACCGAATAACAGTAGTTATAGCTGGGGGAAAGGGAATTATGAGGCTATTAGGAGAGATTTAGGATGCATAGGGTGGAGCAGGATATTGCAGGGGCTGGGGACATCTGAAATGTGGAGCATATTTAAGGAACAGCTTCTGCATGTCCGTAATAAATATGTACCTGCCAGGCAGGGAGGAAGTGGTCGAGCGAGGGAACCATGGTGTACTAGGGAAGTTGAATCTCTGGTGAAGAGGAAGAAGGAGGCTTATATAATGATGAGACGTGAAGGCTCAGTTAGGGCACTGGAGAGTTATAAATTAGCCAGGAAGGAGTTAAAGAGGGAGTTGAAGAGCTAGAAGAGGACTCGAGAAGACTTTGGTGGATAGGATTAAGGAGAATCCTAAAGCTTTTTACAGGTATATAAATAATAAAAGATTGGTTAGGCAAGATTAGGGCCAGTCAGAGATAGCAGTGGGAAGTTGTGCGTGGAGCCTGAGGAGATAGGAGAGACACTGAGTATTTTTCGTCAGTATTCACACAGGAGAAAGACAATGTTGTCGGGGAGAATACTGCGATACCAGGTTGTAGACTGGGCAGGATTGAGGTTCATAAGGAGGAGGTGTTAGAGAATCTTGAGGGTATGAAATTGATAAGTCCCCTGGGCCAGATGGGATTTACCCTAAGATTCTCTGGGAGGCTAGAGAGGAGATTGCAGAGCCTTTGGCTTTGATCTTCATGTCATCGTTAGCTACAGGTATAGTGCCGGAAGACTGGAGGATGGCAAATGTTGTCCCTTTGTTCAAAAAGGGGAGTAGGGACCATCCTGGAAATTATAGACCGTTGAGCCTGACTTCTGTTGTGGGCAAAGTCTTGGAAAGAATTATAAGGGATAGGATTTATAAGCATCTAGAGAGAAATAAATTGATTAGGGATAGTCAGCACGGTTTTGTGAAGGGTAGGTCGTGCCTCAGAAACCTTATTGAGTTTTTTGAGGAGGTGACCAAAGAGGTAGATAAGGGTAAGGCAGTTGATGTAGTGTATATGGATTTTAGCAAAGCGTTTGATAAGGTTCCCCATGGTAGGCTACTGCAGAAAGTGCAGATGCATGGGATTGAAGGTGATTTAGCAGTTTGGATTAGGAATTGGCTAGCTGATAGAAGACAGAGGGTGGTGGTTGATGGGAAATATTCAACCTGGAGTGCAGTTACAAGTGGTGTACCTCAAGGATCTGTTTTGGGGCCACTGCTGTTTGTCATTTTTATAAATGACCTAGATGAGGGTGTAGAGAGTTGGATTAGTAAATTTGCTGACAATACCAAAGTGGGGGGAGTTGTAGACAGCGAGGATGGATGTTACAGTTTGCAGAGGGACATAGGTTGCAGAGCTGGGCCGTGAGGTGGCAAATGGAATTCAATACGGATAAGAGTGAGGTGATTCACTTTGGTAGGAATAACAGGCATATGAAATATAGGGCTAATGGAAGGACCCTTAATAGTGTTGTCGAGCAAAGGGATCTTGGGGTACAAGTACATAGCTCTTTGAAAGTTGGCACCCAGGTTGATAAAGTTGTTAAGAAGGCGTACGGTGTGTTAGCTTTTATTGGTAGAGGGATTGAATTTAGGAGCCGTGAGGTTATGTTACAACTGTACAAAACTCTGGTGCGGCCGCACTTGGAGTATTGCGTACAGTTCTGGTTACCGCATTATAAGAAAGATGTGAAAGCATTGGAAAGGGTGCAGAGGAGGTTTACCAGGATGTTGCCTGGTATGGTGGGAAGGCCTTATGAGGAAAGGCTGAGGGACCTGAGGTTATTTTCATTAGAGAGAAGGTTACGCGGTGACCTAATTGAGGCGTATAAGATGATCAAAGGACTAGATAGGGTGGATAGTGAGAGCCTTTTTCCTCGGATGGGGATGACCAACACGAGGGGACATAACTTTAAATTAAGAGGTGGTAGTTATAGGACGGATGTCAGAGGCAGGTTCTTTACACAGAGGGTGGTGAGGGCGTGGAATGCCCTTCCTGCAGCAGTTGTGGACTTGCCTACTTTGGGGGCATTCAGATGTTCGGTGGATAGGCATATGGATGATATTGGAATAGTTTAGGTTAGAGGGTCCAATGGCCGGTGCAACATCGAGGGCCGAAGGGCCTGTACTGCGCTGTAATGTTCTATGTTCTATAAACTTCGTTGTGAAAGATAATCAGTTAATATTGAGATACTTGAAATCCAGCCACTTTATGACTGCTCTTATTTGTTTCTGTACTTCTCAGCAATCTGTTGACATATTTGCTTTTCTAATTTCGCTTGACTGTTTTAGGGATTATGGAATACTCCAGAAGTGTGATTTTTTTTTTCACCCCCTCCCCCTTTTCTCAGTTCTACCCAAAGAGTTTCTTTTGGTGCTCCTTTTAGCCAATCTCCCTCCTTGCAGCTATGATTGTTCATTAAATAATACAGTGACCCCACCTTCTCTTGCCTCCCCCAACCATTCCTTTTCTGTTTCTTTAAAAACCTGTAATTAGGACTGTTGAGTTGCCATTTCTATCCATTAAACCATATTTTAATAGCGGCTTTGATATACTTCCAAGCATCTGTGAGCATCCTCAGCTCATCTGCCTTGTTCAAGAGACTCCTTGCATTGCTGTATATACAACTTATTACCAAATGACTCTTTTATTCTCTAACTTTTGTCTGCTCAATTTTCCATGCTCGCATTTTTTTTTGCCTTTTATTATCCAATTTTGCTTGTCTTTTGAATCTATGCTCATATTCCCATCCCCCGACAGACTAGTTTAAACCAGCTGCAACAGCACTGGCAAACGTCTTCACCAATATATTGGTCCTGATCTTGAAGTGCAGTCTGTCTGGCTTCCTCCCCCTAAACCTGATCCCAGGCACATAAAGCCTATGTACCATCTCAACGGCCATACATTCAGCTACACTTTCTTCATATTTCTACACTCATTAATATGTGATTTTGGAAGCAATCCAGAGATTGCTACTTTTGAGGCATCTACTGAAATCAGATTAGGCTTGATTGTGATGCCACACATGTCTTAATAATTTGTCAGCTTTCATTGAGGTGCATACATGAAAGATGACATATGACTGAGATACCAAAGAGTGTTTGCTGCAGTTGAAATTAACTCCTCATGGAGTTGATTACATTCAGCCCAAGGGGGACAAAATAAGCAAGGTCAAAAATAATGTGTTATGAGGGAGCGAGTGCTGTGCTGCTTTTGTTCTTTTGGCCAATTGATTAAACTGAAGTCAAGTGACTGTGATTGATCTGTTTTATCTCAGAGAAGCACTATATTCTTCTGGCCAGTATTTATCCCTCAGTCAAAAGTACAGAAAACAGATTAGCTGCAGTTTGTAGGAACCGAACAGTGTTCATCAGTCACTGTGTTTAATTACAAAACAGTGACAACACATCAAAACAAATTGTTTATCTTTGCACTTTACATTTTGTTATGCTGATGACAAAAGGAAGAATTGTCATAGTAAATACAGTTTTTTTTAATATAGTTTCTAAAAAGATTTTAAACCTGGGGATGTAGTTTTCTGCAACTGATACTCCTTTTTCCAGTAATCCTTTACTTTGAGATTATTTATTGTGAACTCTGAACTAATTCTGATAAAGCTTACATATTCTGAGCAGCCAGATATTTGCTGAAGCATGAGCATTTATTATTCCTTGCTTTGGACACAGGCATCCGATTCACTGTACATATGAATTTGAACAAGACAGAAGTTCTGTTCTAATAATTCTCTATTTGAAATTTGTGAAGCTATATCATTTATGTGTGAATGCAACACAGATTTTATTCAACAACAAAATAATTGCAAAGAGCAAAATTGTCATATAGGATTGATACAAAAGGCGAGATATAAACTGTACAAAATATTGCATGTTGTTTTTGTTTTTTGTCATTTCAGGCTGCCTTTCTCTTACCTCTCCCTCTTAAAATTAACTAGTAGGGAGAGGGCATTTATGCCACAAAATTCACAACAATTATTAATGTTCATCTATAGTTCATTGGGCATTTTGGAGGTACTAGAAAACAGTTATCTTCTTCACTAACTTTCCCTATAGAATGAAGCTAAGTTTAAATTCACAGCACTTCAATTCAAAATTGTAGCAATTTGCTGTTGCACCTGATCAGACAATCCACCTCTTTTATCTCTCCATTCTAATTTGCAGACTTGCAAACTTCATACTAGGAGCTTATCATCTTACACCAGAGGAAGTGCAGAACCATGAGCAACAGTATGGAATTGGAAGTTTTTTTTTGGAAGCCCAACTCTTTGTCCCAGAGGAGAATGATGATTTAGTCTTGGAGAATGGGGATGTGATGGCTGCAAATGAAGAACGTGCAGTTGATGCGATTTAATCCTGCCTTACTCGTATCTCGATACACATTCTGAGCTGTTATTATGGATAGGAACTAACTAATACAACAAGATACAGTGCTAGAAATATCTGGATACCTTTATTGCTGACCCAATATCTTTGACTGGATGCACAAAAGAACACCAAGAAATCCTTGAATTGTGCTACTTAGTAACATTGACTTTGTACTTTTTTAAAGGAAGGTTTGCACTACACAAATATAAGGATAGTAAGTGGGTGATCTTTTCTAAGTGACTTCTGCAGTAATTAGAACAAAAATTCAAACTCTCTACCAGGTTTAGCAATTTTTTTAAGCATTAGTGCCTATAATCCTCGTTCTACTCCTCTTGAAATAGTTAATTATGTTATGTAACTCTATGATTGAGCAGCTAGAGTGAAAAACCTAGATATCACTGTAGCCACATTTCAGAGTTGTGGCTTGTTCTTTAGGTGGTTTGCTAAACAGTTGAATTTTAATGTGGAAAATCTGATTTGGGGTGTTTTAAGTAGTCATTGACTACACATTAATCAAATTCATTTTGAAAGACTTTCACTTATAGCTGAGACGAAGGAGGCCATCTGTTATTGCAGTCATGAAGAAGATAATCTTTTATGGGGATGGCTGCAGACATACGTCCCAGGGATTGTTGTGTTTTTACCGTGGTCAGTTGGTTTCTTTCCCTTTTAATGAAAATTTTGTCTTTCAGCTTTGAAGATGAGGAAGCAAGGAAAACTAGGCATCCGATGTTATTACCAACACCCAGCCAGTTAATTGCAGGGCTGCATTGATGGGTTGGTTATAATCAGCAGTTCATACCATCCTGTCCTCTGTTTGTGTAGCAAGCAGCTCCACATGACAGATATAGAAAGCAAGTAGTGTAGAACTGAGGTGGAAACTGCAGGTTAGGTTAATTGCGTATTTATGGGGAACACAACATTTTGATATAAATATTGTTTCGTTGTCCAGGATAGACATTTTTTAAATTGTGTAAACAAAGAAGATTGGATTAATATGTTTGGTAATTATTGTATTTAACCATGCAGTATTAACCATACAACTGACTTCAGTATGCACATTTTAATGAAATGGATTTCGGTTGAGCAGTACAAAGTTACTTTCTTTAACTCTATGTCCAACTCAGGTTTTTAAAAAGGACTGTTTTTATGGAGATTTTATAGGAAAACCAGTTTGAGATGGGGCTTATTCTAGGTCACAATGCTCTGAATAAAATAGCACTAAAAAGTGTTTTACAAGAATCTTAAATCAGGGTCATATTCTTTAAATGTACTTCCTTATAGGTATGGGAACTTGCTTTCTAATTAATGATTCTGTCCTTATGGACAGGTACTTGTCTTGTGTTGACTGGAAGCCTCTAATGGAGAATTGTGTATACAGAACCATTTTATAATTATGTGCATTTAAACATATTGAACTTTTTTTCAATGGGAGCGGTGGAAGCTAACATTTTTTTACCTTTTGATAAAGAATTCTTCATTCAAAAGAATGAGTATGTGAGCAAAGAAAAGGAACTAATCTTTCACCTGGGACTTCCTTGAGCAGCTCTTGTTCAAAGTATCAATTTAAACTCAAATGTGAAGTTGAAAGTCAAATTGCAGTCTGTTTAGAATAGGTGCTCTGCTGACTGCCCATTTTATTTCCTCCTTTGGAAAGTTCACCTACTCTGACTTCTCAGTTTTCATCTTTTAAAACTAAAGCTGAAGATTGCACTCCTGAATTTGTTGTTACGTTAATGTAAAGATTTGGAAATCATTCATATGTATGGGGGAAAAAGAGATATTTTAGTCATTGTTGAGTTCCTTCAAGTACATTTTATGTTTAGATTTTAGTCCCTTCTTCCTTAGAAGTCAGAATTTCACTTCCAAGTGGTATACTATTTAATGCAAAACAACACAATTTTCTTTATTGTTCAAGCTAAGACTGTAGTTAGTCCATCTAGTTATGTTAGCTGAAATGGAGATTATTAACGTTGCTTGTGAGAATATATTAATTGTACTACGTAAGTACCTGATTTTTGAAGAATGTATATTGATTATACAGATTCAATTTACGTGAGGCTGCTCGAGAATGAACTTTTTTGAAATAAAACTTACTTTGGTAATAAAGTCATTTCCACGTATAACTTTCTTATTTATGTTAACCAAAATAAGATTTAACATATTGATTTCACACATGATATGGAGATACTGGCGTTGAACTGGGGTGGGCACAGTTAGAAGTCTCACAGCACTAAGTTGAAATCCAACAGGTTTATTTGGTGTCAAGCCTTGTCACCTGATGAAGAAGCAGCACTCTGAAAGTTTGTAATACCAAATAAGCCTGTTGGACTTTAACCTGGTATGGTAGATGAAATGTTAGTCTGTTGTTTGAGCAGGCTAAATGAGCAAGCATTCTTGTTAAACATTTTATAGGTAACAGCTCCCTCCTGTGGAGGGACTCAAAATACTTATTACCATTCCAGCATTTCTCATTGACAACTTGAGGATTTTTAAAATATCTTTTTATCAATGCAATCATAGTAGTTTCATCCTGATTTACTGAGATGGTTGAGTTAGGATTTCAGTTTTCTCATTCCTTGTGTATTTTTAGTAAAAATGACAACTGGATTAATTTGAATTGCTGAGTAAAATATATCAAAAATCCATTTTGTATAACATTTTATTAATAACTCCTTACATGTTATGACAATTTTATTTCAGCACTAACAATCACAACATTCAGCATTAACATAATCTCACAATATAATTTAGTCACAGTTTTACATCACTGATCTAAAAATTTCAAAACCCAAGACCAACTACAAAAATCAATCTATTCTGTACATAGTGTTATTTGTAATACATTGAAGGCACTAACAATTGTACATACAACACAATGAAGTACCGACAACTGAACCAAAATGGATAAATCCTCATCATTGCAAATTTGTAAGACTGGCAGCGGTGCGAATTGCTGTACTTTGAAGTCCTTTAATTACTGAAAGAAGTCCAGGATGAAATTGGAAAAATTAAAAAGTGTTTTAAATCATCCTTTTATATTTCACACAATTATCGTGAATACCCAAGTGAGAGATCTTTTGCGGTGCCTGCATACCAACAATCAAAAAAATGATTGAGCTGCTTTTGTTGCCTCGTTATCCAATTTCTCCCTCTTTCAATTCTAACCTCACCTCTGCACTACTTCTGTCAAAACCAAGCTCTTTAGCCTTGAGACCTTTACTCATTTAATATTAAGGTCTCTAATTATTCATTTTAAAAATGAGGATTAACAGTATGGTTCATTTTTGGGTGCCTCATTTATTTCAAAGTCTCGAACTTTGATAGAATTCTTGCAATTCAGATTCTGTATTCTATTCAGTCAGGTTTAATCAATGTAACACTTAGCTTTTTAAAATGCTTCAGGAGTTTTATATGCATAGGTATTACATAATTGTTTTTGCAAATTAAAAAAAAACAGCATGACATCCTTCAAAACATACACTAATGCTGAGTTTTTTAAACTGTAAAGATTTGCATTAAAACAGTAGGTGACAAGTTTAAGTTTGCATTTAAGCAAAAATAATTTGCAAATTTAGAAGCATATTATCCATAGGTTGTGTGTGAATTAATAACCTGTAGAGAGTTTACAACTAAACTTTCTTTTTAAGGGAAAGAGAAAAGTAAGTCTGATGTACTGCTTAACTTGTGAATTACTCTGGGGTGAGCAAAGTGGTTGAGGCTTCATGGTTTAGTTTCAGCCAGTTTTCTAAAATGATTTAAATAAATGTCAGATGCTGCCTTTATTTACTCTACTGAAAACCTTCAAAAATTACTAACACCTCTGGTTCAACAGAGTGCAAACTGTTCGTTAATTGCCTGAGAAAATCCCAAAATGAAGTTCATCATTAGAGGTAGGAGGAATAATGCCCACACACATTATATATTTAAACATGCAGGAAACTGGGAATTGTGCATCTAGAATTTTGCAAAGGTTTCATAATATTACACATTTTAAATGAAAACTGCGCCAGTGCTGGCATTAATAGTGGTTACTTGCTGAACAATAGGAAACTACTAACCCAAAGTTGCGCTTCCATATTTAGTTCTTATCCTCATCAGTCATGTCAGACCATGTCTGGAATTTTACTGTTCCTGCCCACCACAGGAATTGGGCCAGGCAAGAGGCGGACCATGGAAAGGTCTGTTGACCTCAGGCAGAATTTTACTGTTTTGGGACAAGCAAGTCCCACCCATGTATCCTACCCATAACTCATTCTTTACTATGGATACCTCTGGTGATGTCTTATTCAAAAAATGCTGCAACAGGCTACTTTTGGCAAATGTAACAGCTACAATAGACACCTGTGGTTACTCTGTTTGATAATCCAATATAAAAAGGAATTCATTAAAACCCCAGAAACTATGATTTTTGACTGCACTGTAATAAAGCCACTTCTGTCATCTGACTTCTTTCCTGGTTGCATTTGGGTGCATTATAATGTCACTTCAGTTTCACAATACAATCCTACCAATTTAGCTATCTTTTAAATTTCAATGTATGATTTTAAAAATTGACGTAAATTATGAATGTTTTGGATGGACAGATATTTATGTTAGAATATGTCCATTTATGAACAGGCACTTAAATTCTGCTATTGATGCTCTTATAACTTCTGAAATTTACATTATTAGCCATCAGTGTCTTATTGATCTGGACATATTGCAAAGCTATTCTTCGAAAACATTCCTGTGCTTTTTTTTAAAAAAGAAGTCCATTATGGAAAATTATGAATACATTTTTTTCAACACTTAAGTGCTTTGTAATCTTTAAATCTGATCATCCAGAGATGTCTTTTTGACTTGGTTGAGTAACGCTGTCTTGCTTTGATAAGTCTGGATCAATATTCTGGTTTCCATTTCCTGGCAATGGTATTAAGTTTCTAGGCAAATTTGACTGGTTGAATCCATTCCCAGTGCCTTGTGTGGAGCTTAAACTGATTTGCTTATCTGGTTCCGAGGTAACGATAGGGACTTCTGTCGTTGCTTGCTTGCTGGAATTGGGCAATGATTTAACGTGTGGAGGACACACTGCCAAAGTGTCTGCAGATACTGGACAATCATTTTCCTCCTAAAGCAAACAAGAACATATTTAACGCATAGTTGAGAATTTCTAAATCCAGATAAGTGTATTTAGACTAAGGTCATTTTTCAAAATTAATGATTAGTCATTATAAAATTAAAAATGCCAGTGAGTAAGGCTGAGAGAGAACAGTGCTAAAGACCCAACAGTTAAAAGCAGCAGAGGGAAGAAGCCAGCAAGAGAGAGAGAAGAAATGGCATCAGAAGAAATTATTTTGGTGTCTTTTTCTCTCTAAACTTAGGGCATTCATTTCAACCAGAAAATGGGAAATTAATAATTTTCAACTGGGCAAGTACAAGTAGTACATGTAATAAGAATTAGCAGATATCCAAACATAGGAATTAGGAGCTGAACTAGGCAATTATTCAGTTCTAAAAACCTGCTCCACATTCAATCAGATCATGGCTGATCTCTAAAGTTATAAATTTAAAGTAGTTTAATCAAGATATTAACCTGATTTTAAAAGGAAGGGATAAAATTTTGAATCACAGATGGACCTACTGCTTACAATTCCTGCACCATGTGGGATCTTCAGGGCACCTCATGTCCTGTGGGATTACATGCATCTGCTTCTCTTTGAGCTCTATTTCCAAGCTTAAGTGGCACAATTCTAGAAAGCGTACGGGGACAGTAGGATCTGGGGTTCATGTGGATAAACCTTTGAAGATGGCAGGACGTAACGACAGAGTAATTAGTAAAGCATATGGGATTTTGGGTTTCATAAATAAAGTAGCTATAGAATATTAAAGCACGGAAGATAATGCTGCACTTTTATAAAACTGGTTAGGCCTCTATCTGGCGTATTGCCTCCAATTCTGCTTACTCCTCCTTCGGAAGGATGTGACTGCCCTTGAGAGGTTGCAGAGGAAATTTATCAAAGTGGTTCCTGATTTTAGATTTTAGATAATCTCCCGAGAGATTTTAGCCAAAAGATTTGGCTGGAGAAGCTGGGGTTATGCTCCTTGCATAAAAATGGTTTAGGGAAGATTTGATTCAGGTATTCAAGATAATGACTGTTTAGATCATGCAGACCAAGGTAGGCTGTTTCCGTTAGCTGATGATACAAAGACCGGGGCCATAGTTTGAAAGTTTGAGCAAAAGATGCATGGAGAACATGAGGAATTTTTTTTAATGCTATGAGTGGAAATGATCAGGAACTCAGTTTACAAGAGTGGTGGAAGTGGAGCAAATCAATCATTTCAAAAGGAAATTGGATTGACATTTGAGGGAACTAAATTTACAGGATTAGGAGGATAGAGCAGAAATTTGGTCTGATTGTGTTCCTCTAAAGAGAGCTGATACAGACTTCGTGGGCTGAATGGCCTCCTTCTGTGCTAAAATGATTATATAGCCACTGTTTGATAACTATGTCTGAAAATTTATCACATCCCACTGCAAGATGAAATTTGCATTGTGACAGTTAAAGATGTCACCGTTACACTCTCCTTCCTCGATGACTACAAAATGTAGAAATTCTATGGCAGTGCTGCTAAAGCTATGTCCTCCTCTCAAAGTGAAACTGGACGTAGCATGAGGGCTACATTGCCACATAGTTGCTGACGGAGTAATGTTATAATTTTTGGCTTTATGGTGAGTCACGGAGAAAATGTTTCTGTTGGCTCTGTAATTAAATGATGACTTGTGACTACTCCCATGCAAGTTTACCAAAGAACTTGGTTGAGGGAGTTTTAAAGACACACCTTAATCATAGTTGCACTTTGTACCAATGTAACATTTAAAGACACGCCTTAATCATATTTGCACTTTGTACCAATGTAACATTTTGCAGAACTCCTTCTGGTTATTTTAAACACTTAACTATTTTATTAATTTCCCAAAACCCATTTTCTCCACATTCATTCTAGTGATAAAATGCAGACTTGTGATGCTAAATCTAGGTTAGATCTCAGAACTCGGGCTTTCTACCTTCCCTTCGGTTTGGTCCCATTATTGATGGAATGTATTATCATCACAAGAGTCACTTACACACAGGAGATGCATTCCAGGCTTGTATCAGGTGAGGTAGCCTACCAACTGACTCATTCAAAAAATAAATATAAATTATCTAAGAGTTTTAAAATTTCATTTGCAGGCTTTGGTTTTCTGGTTTTACCTTTAAATCTGCTGACGTGTGTGGCTGGATACCATTCCACCACCCGCTCATGATGGGAGGAAATACTCTGGTCAAGGCACAGAGGACTGTGTTGCTGCATTGCTTTCCAAATTCAGGAGGGAGGAAGCATAAATTGAGATATTTTTGCTGCACAGTTAAATTAAATTTAATTGAATTAATTGAATTAAATTTCAACTCTTTTGAAGTGTGATTCCTGTTGATGCTGACAATAGTTTGAGTTTAATTTTACCAAAATGAGACAAACAATCAAAATTTTTGACAGGATTCTCCTTTTTATATTTGGAACGATGCTCGCTCTTTAGAATCAGTGGGTCCCCTTCACCTGCTATCCCACTCCACCCCACCCTTTCATCTCAGCCAAACAAAATTCATGTTGAACACAAGGTGCAGATTTATTACTGCGAAGCTTTTTATCTTGAAAGTCAACCTAATAAAGTGCAGAAATGTCAATGTCTCCCATTCTGGTAGTTTAAGACATACATGGCCACTTGCCTCATTTGTGATAGGCAGCAGTTTCATTTTCTTTCTGTATCAATGGCAGTATAGGGATCAGACACACCTTCAGTTACCTTCATGTAGAAATGGGCAAGTAAAGTTTGAAAGAGGTACTGAGGATACAGCTTCTGATGCCTACCATCATTTAGCATTATATTTTGAGGACAGTTGCAATTAAAATATTACTTGGTATTAACTAAACACTGTTTCCTGATTAAAACTTTTATGTGTACGTTTTCTCACAGCTGATTTCATTCAAAGTTTTGATTTAGATACATCATATTGCTAACTTGAAAATCATAAGAACTCTTCTAGCACATATTGATGAACAAAGTATGATTTGTAATATAAAAGTGGCAATTAACCTGCAGTACGTGATGCTGAATGGTTGAATCTGTCTTTGCCAACATCACCATCTCCATAACTTGATAGAAGGCAAAGGCAATGGTGACCCAAGGTGATGAACTGATGGCCCAGGCTGGCTTTGTAACATCTTCCTGTTCCTCTTGATACTTGGTCTTTTTCAGAGGAAGTTTGGTTTCAAGGTGGGGAATCATACTATCTGGGTGGTGCTGTACAAGATCAATGGTCGCTATGGGAACAGGGCTAGATGGAACTGGAATCCGTTCTGCCAGCATCTTCTTTTCTAAATAGTCAAAAGGAGGCAAAATGAAAAAGGCTTCACCATTGATAATTTGCAGAAATTTGAGCTTTTCACTTACGCGCAACATTTATAGAAGGAAGTGCATCAAATGTTAAGTAAAATGATTAAACTTAATGCTTTTATTACTTAAATTGTTTTAATACAAGATCACTATTAACAATAACAGATCAAATTAGGAGGAATTTTGTTATACCTGGAATGGTTGAAGCAAATCTAAATTAAGCAATTAATGGGAGGTTTGATATGTACACGAGGAGAATGAAACAAGAATATGGCACCAGTGCAAAGAGATAATTCCAGTGCGAGAAGACATTGTTGATTAGAAACACTAGCATAGGTCAGTTGGACCACATGGTCCCATTCTGCTGTGTAGATTCTATGTAATTTGCAGTAGTTAAATTCCGTCCAAATCTTCACTCTTTTGTCACACATTTGGTCAGGTTGACTATTCTGGTTATACGTTATTTTCTAACTGGTTGGATGAACCTCATAAAAGACTTCCTATTAGTAGGCTTGCTGTCTGTAGACACAGTGCATGCTTCAGTAGCAGGTTAACCACAGTTACACTTCTGTAAATATCATCAGCCAACTATTTACCTTAACGACAGCAGAAAGTACTAGAAATAGCACCTGTGAAGCGAGAAATAGAGTTAGTGTTTCAAGATGATCAATTAACTCTGTTTCCCTCCACAGATGTTGTCTGCTCTGCTGACTATTTACAACATTTTCTGGTTTAATTTCAAATTTCCAGAGTTCGCGGTATTTCGTTTTTACACCAATAGCTCTAATGCTTCCTGTAGCATTAGACTTTCAGGTGTCATAAACATACTTCTGAATTTGAGTATACTTCGGTACTATTTAACAGTAAGTTAAAGACAACATACATTGGATGTTATAAATCTGAAATTAATACATTGGGCCATTATTTCTATGCAGTGACAATCAGAGTTAGTTTGCACCCTGATCCTAGTTACTTACACTGAATTGCAGTTGGACATTTCTCACTTGACCTTCCAAAGTGGGAAGGGTGAGAATATTGAGTACAACAGGTTTCCAACATTCACTGAGTTTGAGAGACTAGGGAGAAGGTACATGGGTTGGCTGGGGGTGGGAGATGATCAGATTGAAGAGGGTGGGGATTGGATGGTCAGTAGGAAGATGGGGAGTGTGCAGATTGGTCAGATGGTGAGCGGAGATTAAGTTATCAGTGGAATGGGTAGTCAATGAGGATAATCAAAGGGGACTGGGAGGCAAGTCAAGGGGCCTGTGGGGATTAGAGAGGTCTTTTGGGGAAAGGGAGTGGAGTAGTTGGGGTCCCCTACGATCTCTGGACGCTGTAGAAGTTGGGAGTCAGTGCTATTGTTAGCGAGAAGTTGTAAGTGGTTTCAATTGTTCTAACCTTTCCTGGGTAACTATTCCTATTAAAATATACAATCAGAACTATCCAAATACTGCAATTTAAAGTTGAATATCAAATGGTTCCTAGTACAGGACAATTGCCCAACGGAAATTTGTAGGCTGGTGTCTAACCTCAACGAAAGCAAGACTGGCTCAGAGATTGTTTTCATTTTTGAAAGTTAGGTTTAAAAATGCTTGGGCCTCGCATCAGAAAGTAAAGAAATTAGTGGGAGACATCCCAGACATTGGACAGCTGTTTTAGAGGTGTTAAATTCTGAAGAAAATCCGATCTTTATAAACTGAAAAAAATTGGTAAAGATCCATTTGGACCATTACATAACTATTCAGATCAATCTGATCATTAATATTAAGCTATGACTATGATGTGCTAGGAAAAGTTGTTGTCTAACGAGGGGCATACACGCGATGGGTCGTGAGAGGACTGCTCTTGGATCTTTTTCGAGAGTATCCTACTGCTTCACGTTGTTAGTGTATGCTTGACCTGGACCATCTGGTGGGCAACACGACAGCTCAGTGACTATCGCTGTGCTGTGCAGATACATGGATTTGGGCCTGTGTCCGTGGGAGTTTGCGCATTCTCCCCGTGCTTGCGTGGGTTTTCTCCGGGACCTCCGGTTTCCTCCCACATACCAAAGATGTGCTCTTAGGCTAATTGGCAAAACAAATTCTCCCTAAATTGTCTCAAATTTGGTTTTTAATCCATAGATCTATAAACATGGACAGGGATCATGGGTAGAGGTGGGAACATCAGGGTGGCGGCGTGGGCTCGTTGGGCCGAAGGGCCTGTTTCCCGTGCTGTTTTTGTTCTTTGTCAGAAAACTTAGCTGGTCTGGAGAACCTCATGGATGACCACTCTCTTTGCCAAGACTTATCATGTATTGTTGGATGAAGGCCTAGACATCCAACAGTCTGTGAAACAGTTGGGGAAAACATTGCTTGATTGATAGTTCTTATTCTTTGATCTATTCTGTCAATTGCAAAATGTTTGTTTATACAAGATAAAGAGTTTTTCCATGCTTGCAGGTTCTACTGTTGGCACCTTGAAGTATCTGGATGATTAACAATTGTATAATGTGATAGTGAAAACAATTTTTTCAAGAAAGTTGGTTATGAACAAATAACTTTTTTTAAGCCTTTTCATGTATATTATTATTATAGTATTCATTGATTTTATAGAGAGTGTGCAATGACTGAATCGTCATGAAGTTACATTGCTTGGCATGGAGGGTATGAAGGTACATGGGTTGGGTAAAGAGGCAGAGCTTGGCATTGGGGGGGGGGGTGGAAAAAGATATGGTAAGATCTTTCAAACTTATTTCTCCAAAAACTTCCCCTTCCAGACTCCACTTCTGAGCAAACCCTCAATGTACCCTATAAGCACTGGTATGTTTGCACCTTCTTTTAAAAAGAAACTTCCTTGGAATTTGGGATGGAGTCTCTGGCCTTATTCAAGTTTGGGAAGTAGGTTTCAGTCTGCCACACATACATCAGAAATTTGGGACTCAGGACTATGCAGGCTTTTGCTTTTACCTGCACATTTCTAGAAAGTGGTGGATTGGGAAGGAATGGTGAAGGAATTAAAATTATTTCCTTACTGCTGTTCACTGGACATCGTTAGCAAAGGTCAGGAAGGAGACTCCCTGCTTTTCACTTTAACTTTGGAAGGAAGTTAAAGGCCTAAAGTGTGTTAAACTTGTATGATATTGTGCAATGACTTTTCAATGAAATTCTAATCAGGAATAGCACAGTTCCTGTAAAATTTAGATAGTGATAAATACCTTCATCTTCATCAGGCACTGCCAACCATTGGATCAAGGCAAAAAGTAGGAGAATCACTAGAGAGGCCATACCAATCCCACGGAATGTTTCTGGAGCACCTGAAATCCAAGCCACATAATATTTCTATACAGAAGTACCCTTGTGAATCACGAGCTAATTAACATCTACAACAGATAATTTCAGTAAAAGGTATGACTGTAGATGATGAAATACATTCTGATATTACCACAATTCAAACTACATAGCAGCATTACATTTTGTTCAATAGTGAAGCTAATACAGTGGCTTGCCATCTAATACTATTCACCATAGCATTCACCACTTGTGAAACAGGGCACTACTAATGGCCTTGTGAGCTGGACAGGAGATGGAACTCTGGATATTTTAAACCAGATTCTAAACCATATTCTAAACCACCCATCGCTCTCCACCATTTTGATCATTTCATTTTCTTTTGGGTAAACATCATCTCTCTGATGAGAAGGGAGGCAGACAAACAAAGCATCTAGCTTCTGTTGTCACGTCTCTCGAGGCACTTCGAGAGTTGATCAGAGTATTCTGCCCTTCAGTACTCACCTTCCTGCAAGGAGTTAGCCAGTTCTGCTTGGCATCTTCTTATGCCAGAAATGAGATCGGGAATCTCAAATGGGCAATTGTAAGCAGAACAGTTGCAGTCTCTTTATGATCAGTATGCTGTCATTGACAGATTTTTACTTTCAAACCTTGAGATAAATCCGAGGATTAATTATGCTTATCCCTATCTTTAAAGCCGTGCTACATGTAATTATTTACACTGTTAAATTACCATTTCCATTTGTATTTTAGTTTTCTGCTTCCAATTGAAAAAATAGGAGTTGACATTTTGAAAATAGCTAAGCAGCAAACAACACAAACCATGTCCATGAATTTGATCCAGTATCTGCACATCAAGATGATGATGTAAAGATGCCGGCGTTGGATTGGGGTGGTAAGAACTCAGTAAGAATTTAGCAACACCAATTTTTAATCCAACCGATTTATTTGATAGTAAAATTGCGAGCTTTCAACATTCTGTGTCTTCCTCAGGCATTTGCCTGAGGAAGACACAGAATGTTGAAAGCTCGCAATTTTACTATCAAATAAATCGGTTGGATTAAAAATTGGTGTTGCTAAATTCTTACTGAGTTCTCATCAAGATGATGACCAGAGAATCAGGAAATGAGATAAGAAATCTCAAATTGGACCATTACTGCCTGTGGGTGCTACTTACTTCAGTGAGTGATAGGACAGAGTCATGAATACAACTGCCAGAAGCAAAACAGTGTTATTATGGAATGGAAAGATTTGAGAAGATAGCGATCGGATGAAGTGCAGTCTGAAGAGAGAGAGTAATAACATGTCCTTGTAAACTGAAGGTTTGGTTAATGTAGAGTAACTTGAAAACATTCAAAAGTTTACTTGGTACTACCATGCCATGATTTACTGATTAATTGTTATGTATTGAATTCTTTAATTTAACATCAATTGAGACTTATGTCCATACCGAAGGACATGATAGATACACAACCTTTGTATATAAATATTTTGCATAAGATCCTATCATTTTGATTGGTGTCTTGTGATTTATGAAGCAAGCCATTAATGTTCATGTTACTTAATATTTCATTCAGCTGTGGATCTTAATTTAAAAATTCTCATTTTCAAATTCTTCCATGAATTTTCCCTTTTTTACCTCTGTAACCTTTTCCAGCCCTACTGGGACATTTATACATCCCCAATTCTGGCCCTTTGCATAGCCCCGGTTTTCAGCATACTATCAGCAGCTGTATTTTCAGCTGCCTAAACATTAAGCTCTAGAATTATCTTCCTAAACCTCTCCTCTTTTCTGTCTCTCCTCCTTTTAGAGATTCTTTAAAACCTGCCTCTTGAGCAAGTTTTTGGTCCATAGGCTAAAATCTTCTTAACTGGGTCAGTGTCAAGTTTCTTTGATAATGCTCTTGTGAAACGCCTTGGGACATTTTACCACATTAAAGGTGCTATGTAAATAAAAGTTGTCGGTCTTGTGCTATGGCACCTGCACACATAGGCCAGCTGTGTTATGCTGACATTATGCAGTCTTCCAACTTCTCACTGAAATGTATGTACAGACTTGGAGATTAGACTGAAATTTGATCTAATAAGGGAATCTTATTCAGTTTAGTAGATGGTGGAGCCTGGTTCAACCTTTTACAAGACTAGCAACAGAAGGGAAGTTAGGGAGTCCCAGTGCTGGCAGCCCCTGTTTCCACAGCTCTCAGCAGTCTAAAGGCAGCAAGACCTGGATGATATTTAGGTTTGGACTGTTGAATGACATGAATCATACACACTACAAAAGTGCCAGGCAATGACTATGTCCAACTTGAGAGAATCTAACCATTTCCCCTTGATGTTCAATGTGATCCTGGAAATTCTGAGGTAACTAATTTCCTGACTTCCCAAAGTCTGTCCATTATCTACCTAGCACAAGTCAGGAGTGTAATGGAATACTCTTCACCTGCCTGGATCAGTGCAGCTCCAACAACATTCAAGAAGCTTGACACCATCCAGGACAAAGCACTCCTTCCACAAACATTCATTCATACCACCACCAACCACAATGGCAATTAGTGCACTACCTACAAGATGCATTGTAGGCTGTTTAGACATCACCTTCCAAACCTGGCACCACTACCCTTTAGAAGGACACAGCAGCAGGCATGTCGGAATGCCACCATAGATGATTTCCTTTAAGTCACTCACCATGTTTACTTGGAAATACAGCACTGTTCCTTCACTGTCGCTGGGTCAAAAATAAGGAATTCCATCATGAAGCGCACTGTGAATGTACACACAATCAGGGATTGCCAATTCAAATGGCAGCTCACCACCACCTTCTCAAGGGCAATTAGGAATGGGCAATAAATGTTGGCCTAACCAAGTGCATTGGTTTGGGCAGTCACTATTCCCAATAAAACCTCTGACATAGCCCTCAACACAAATCTTTCGTTGGGTTGGCAGTAGATGCATTATCCTGCCACCATGCTTTTACAATCTGACTGAGTATCACCATCTGACAGTGTTAAAATCTCAAGTCAGTTGTAACCAATAACACGCACATACACACATACATATTATAACAAACATTTATCTTTATGCATCTTCAAATACTGAAATCACAGAAGATTTCAACATTATAGAAGAAGTGCTAAAATTGAATAAAAATACTAATGTTGTGGGGAGAGGGCTCCACACTATTCCTCTCCTTTCAAATATTCTTTTAAATTCTACGAGTGCGAAAATTAGATATTTAGTGCTTCCCATCAATCACAGGACAATTATTGAAATATTGGATAAAAACCAAATTACTGCGGAATCGGAAACAAAAACAGAAAATGTTGGAAAATCTCAGCAGGTCTGACAGCATCTGCGGAGAGAGAATAGAGCCAACATTTTGAGTCTGGATGGCCCTTTATCAGAGCAGAAATGTTGGATATTTGATTTGATTTATTACTGTCACATATATTAGTATACAGTGACAATAATATATGTCAGAATGCTAGCTGCTTTTGTGAGGCAGTGTGAAGTGTAAACAGAGTCAATGAATCAAATCAAATACAGTTGCAGCTGAAGTCATGAAATGCCCAGAGGTTGCTGAGTTTTGGTTTACATAAAAAAAAACAGACTATCCTGAATTTTTCACCTGTTAGAACAGGCATGAAACGCTGTCCTAGCTGCAATCGGCCTTGAAGTGTGATTCATGCTGGCTGGCCAATAAAACAGCAACCAGTGTGAAATTCACTCAGATATTGTGCCCTGCAGGGGGAGGAGTGAGAAGACAGGAGGTAGAGAGAGAAGGAACAATGCAGCAGGAATTTCGAAGCAGTTCCCTGAAGGTTGACAGTTGCCCCAGCATGCAGTACTGTTTCAATGACATTCGAACCAAAAATATGTTGCAAACCATCTCCATCATGGAGAATCAAGCTACTGGCAGCAAAACACATAACATCTCAAATATTTTGTGGAAATTCCCCACCCTCAATTGGGAAAGATGAAAAAAACAATTTGGCACCTACGCCAAGCCTGAAAGCACATGGGCCATGTAAAATTAGGGTCAATCATGTGCTAAATGACCCTTTCCATTGTTGGCAGATGCACTTCCATCTCTTGTGCATGTACCCCACCCAAAATATCATCCGAGGATGTCATGACATAGGACCCACAGCCAATGTCTTCTCGTGTAATATCACGCAAATTTGGGTTCAGTTACTGTCTACTCAAGCTCCATAAAATTCTGCCCACTGAATTGCGGAATGTTTGTAAAATACTAATTAAAAAACTCAAAATCCAATATAACAAAAAGCAATTTGTTTATTCACTCACTTCACCCTAGGTCAAAGAACTTTATTTAGGGTTTCATTTCAGATAAACATTTCTTTTTTGAATTGTCAGCTTTTTTTGGAGAGGTGTCAAATTTCCTGATGCTGCTGGTTCATTTCTCTAAGCTTTATAGGTTGGCATATACAAAACCTAACCTTTAACTGCCTGGCACAAAGCTAACCTCCCTGACACTGGCTTTGTGCCAATTTATAGATACGTGCTTAACAAAATAGCTCTTCATTGCACAGCACATAACAAACAGCTTGATTCAGAAGCAGCAGACAGATTCAATTTGTTTCAACAGATGAAGCTGCACAGGCCTGTTTCAATACGTTGCTTGGGAGCTTATCCAATGATCCATCAAAGTTTAAATTATTTCATTGCTAAAGAACTGTAAAATGAGGCACAATCTTGCCACTGTAACATGTATGGCCAAAGAAATGAATGGAGATTGGAAATTAAACTTGGTTACCAATGTCAGGATGCAAGTAAAAGTAGTTACATTTTGTTTGCAGCAGTTGATAAAAGAAATATGAGCCAAAAAGAAACAACGTGGTGACTCCTGTTAAGTTTTTATCCAGTAACCGTCTGGTACTGTTTAATGTTGCCACTATTCCCTAAGTGGGCATTCCTCATTTGTGAAACTGGACAGCAAATATATCATAGCTGAAGACAATATCATTCTCATTTGATGCTCATTTAACATGTATTTTTTCCATTGTATAACAGTCTGTAATACACTGCCAAAGGAGTGGTGGACACAGAGTTAATATAACTCTAATGGGAATTAATAAGAAAAAAATTGTAGTTATAGGAGTGGAAGGGCCTGTAATTCCTCCTAACATCCGCCAAGAAAGTGGTTGAGAGCAGAAGAGATTGCTGGTCAGACATCAGATGAAAAGGAAGTTGGAGTCTCTACTATCAGTATTCATAATCTCAGACTACAAAATGATTGTCAGGTGGGATTCCTTGGGGACCAGATGACTGGATGCTGGTATGGAACAGCTTGGTGCCAACAGCCTGGGGTTTGATCCCTGTTCTGGCTAGGGTGGATTCAGGATTCAGTTTCTTTGCTTTAACAATGGCAGAGGATGCAACTATAAGGGTCAGACATGCCTTCCGGCAGAGAACCGATGAAGAAATTAATGCCCCAACGCAGATCCTTTCTGGTTGCCATGAGTCACATCCTACCAATGAAAGTACCTGCCCATTATCCTTACTCTCCCTCCAGCTGTCCAGTCGGCTTCCTGACAAGGTCAATAAATTTGTCTTCAATCCAATGAGCTTCAGTTTTAGAGAGAAGTTGCTTATGGAGTACTTACTTGATGGTTGATGGAAATTATTCATCAAGGAGTTTGGTTACAAATGGTATACCTCAGGGATCTGTTTTGGGGCCCCTGCTGTTTGTAATTTTTATAAATGATCTGGATGAGGATATAGAAGGATGGATTAATAAATTTGCGGA
Organism: Sphyrna mokarran; assembly: GCA_024679065.1. Lineage (NCBI taxonomy): Eukaryota > Metazoa > Chordata > Chondrichthyes > Carcharhiniformes > Carcharhinidae > Sphyrna > Sphyrna mokarran. Next base: position 31,167,332 of record JAGIQG010000011.1, read on the forward strand.
TGACACCAAAGTCGGAGGAGTGTTAGATAGTGAAGAGGGGTGTTATAGTTTGCAGAGAGACTTGGACAAGTTGCAGAGCTGGGCCGAGAGGTGGCAAATGGAGTTTAATGCGGAAAAGTGTGAGGTAATTCACTTTGGCAGGAATAACAAATGTGTAGAGTATAGGGCTAATGGTAGGACTCTTAATAGTGTTGAAGAACAGAGGGATCTTGGTGTATATGTGCATAGATCCCTGAAAGTTGGCAATCAAGTCGATAAGGTTGTTAAGAAGGCATATGGAGTCTTAGCTTTTATTGTAGGGGGATTGAATTTCGGAGCCGCAACGTCATGTTGCAACTGTACAAAACTCTAGTGCGGCCGCACTTGGAGTATTGTGTGCAGTTCTGGTCCCCACATTATAAAAAAGATGTGGAGGCATTGGAGAGGGTACAGAGGAGGTTTACCAGGATGTTGCCTGCTATGGAGGGCAGGTCTTATGAAGAGAGGCTGAGGGATTTGAGGTTGTTTTCGTTAGAAAGAAGGCGGCTAAGAGGAGACCTTATTGAAACATATAAGATGATTAGAGGTTTAGATAGGGTGGACAGTGATAGCCTTTTTCCTCGGATGGAGAAAGCTAGCACGAGGGGACATAGCTTTAAATTAAGGGGTGGCAGTTATAGGACGGATGTCAGAGGTAGGTTCTTTACCCAGAGGGTGGTAAGGGTATGGAATGCCTGCCTGCTGCAGTTGTAGATGCGCCAAGTTTGCTGGCGTTTAAGAGGTTAGTAGATAAGTTTATGGATGAAAAGGGAATGGTTTAGGTTAGAGGGTCATTGCTTTTTCTTAATTGGTCAGCGCAACATCGAGGGCCAAAGGGCCTGTTCTGCGCTGTAATGTTCTATGTTCTATGTACTTATTCAACGAATGCAACCCCGTTCCCAAAGAATGGCCCACTCTTTAAAAATCTACTGAAGAGGAGCCACTGGCATGATGAGCCAAATGATTCGATGAAATGGTAACTCCCAATCCAGTGGGCACTGAGATTGATCATAACACCCTAGACTGAGATCAAACAACTGAGCATGGAGCCTGGGATTTCCCTTCAGTATCTGGCTCAATGTTTCACCAGTCAGTGCATTTACCCATTGATCCTGGTTACTTATTTGCTTCCTTTTTTAAAAAATACATCCTGGTTTGGTGGCACAGACTTGGTCTAATAGTCTTGTGTTGCTGTTTAGCCACCTCCCGATCAGTTGAGCAGATCGTTACCGTAAAGTGAAATGGTGCATTCCTTTTAAGACTACAATGTTAATGATCTACACAGCCTAGTCCTGAAAAACCAACAATTTCATTCTACAATATTAACAGGCAGAGTCTCCAAAAGCCAAACGAACTGCATGCGGGCAACAGAAGAACATTTTTAAAGACCAGAAAAGACAATTTACCAATTCTCAATGTTAATATACTATGGCCAAACAGAATTGAATGACAAATGGCTTTTTCAAGACAACTTGAAAATCGTTGAGTGCTCTGAACTTTACATTTATTCAACTCTCTATTTGTGAGTTTAGCTCTAAATTTTTATTATAGTAAATGATGCGTGGACCTCTAAATTAGCTGAAGCACGTCAAATTCATTAGTGTTCAACACACAGTTTGACAGCAAGATAATGAGGATAAAGAGCTGCTGCTGCTAGATAAATTATGAGCTGGTTCTTTCCCAATTATCAAAATGCCAAAACAGAAAATATGGAAAAAGGCCATCATGTCATTACTTACCAAAGGCATTTACCATTACTCCTCCCACCATGGCACCGCAGCCCCGACCCAAACCCAGATGGAGTCCTTGTAGAATTCCCTGTGTCGAAGTCCTTAATGCAGGAGGCACGGCTGCACTGAGATAGGAAATGCATGCAGCCCATACAGCAGCATGAGTAACACCTACAGACAAGTTAAAATCATTTCAACATTGGATTTATAATCTATCTGGAATATACATAATGAAATGTATTACTTAGTTGATCAAATATGTACTAACATCATGGTTAAAAGAAAATGAATAATTTTCAAGAAAGCCAAGGCAAAGAAAATCAGATTTAATTTTTCCAGTTGAATTCATTGACTGGAATTTTACCACCCCATCTGACATAGGAATCAGAGTGAGTGAGGGGCAGAACATGGAAAGGTCCTTTGACCTCGGGCGGGATTTTACAGTTTCAAGACGAGCGAGGCCATAAAATCCCACCCATTATATCTCTTTTTATGATGATTCAACTGTCCCAAGATCTTTTCTCAACTTTTACATAGAGAATCATAGAATGATATAGCACACTAAGACATCATTCAGTCAGTTTTGTCCATGCTAGCTCTTCTGAAGAACTATCCAGTTTGTCCCAACCCTCTGCTCTTTCCTCATACCTCAGTAATTTTTGCTCTTTCAAGTATTTATCTAATTTCTGTTTGGTACATTATGCTGATTTTCTACCACCACCCTTTCAGGCAGTAAATTCCAGATCGCAATGATGCACCGTGTAAATAAAACAAAAAGATACACAGTCATCAAGAAGTGAATAAGGAAAGTACCCTTTTCCCAGCAAATGAGACCCAATTTATTGATTTCCATTCATCTTCTAAATACCTATGACCAACTGGAACAGCCATCCTACTTGATCAATTTTATGCTGATATTTTGAAGAAGAACATTGTAATTATTATGTTTTGACATTCTGTTAAGGTTTCAAAATTTTCTTGACTTTATCCTCACCTTGCAGCACTTCCATGGGGAGGACATACCATGCATTTTCCAAATAAGAGATATACAGATACCGAGCTGTATTACAGGCCAGGCCAATATACAATACCCTGAGAGACAAAAAGAAGCACAGTTAAGTACAAAGAGGTGGCTTCTCTGAAAATAATCCCAAATCTTGTGAAATCTAAAAGACTAATCAATCTCTGAGGCATTGCTCATAGTAAGTCGAAGGGTATATTGTTTTCCAAATATCAGCCCACTTAAGTTCTTCAATTTCCCTTTACTACTCTTCTGTTTTAATGTTTTAATTATCTTTATTTTTAATTATCTCTTTGTGTTTGTCCCCTTTTTATTCTCATTTGCTCATTATTCTTTAATTGCGACACTATTAGTGCCTTCAAGGTAGGCACTTCATAGGAATGGTAATCAAACAAAGTCTGACACAGAGTCACGAAAGGAGATAATAGGACAGATGACCATTAACCTGATTAAATAGGTAGGTTTAAACACCAGGTTAAATAAGGAAGGAGGGGTAAATCATTGAATCAACATACAGGAGGAGGCCATTTGGTGCACTGAGCCTGCACTGACAACAATCCCACTCAAATCCCATCCCCGTAACCCCCATATTTACAGTCCTAATCCCACTAACACCAAGAGGCAATTTATCATGGCCAATCAACCTAATCCACAGAGCTTTGGATCTTTGGTCTAAAGAGGTTGAAGAAACAAATGCCTAGAACCCTGGCAGCCAAAGGTATGGCCTCCAGCAGTGGAATAACCACAACAATTGCGAATGCTTAAAAATCAAGAATTGATGGAACACAGACACGTTGCAGAACTGCAGAGCTACAGGAAACCACAGACATAGGGGTGCAGGAAGAGTGCTGTGATGAGAGAATTGATATTAAGGAAGAGAATTTTAACATTAAGGCATTAATGAAGCAAGCCTATGTCAACAGTTACTAGGGTGATGGGTGAACGAGACTTGGTGCAAGATAGACCACAAGACAGGTTTGAATTACCTCAAGTTCAAGCAGTATGTTGACATAGTGAAGTATCGAGGTTTTCAGCAGCTGAGCCGAGAGAGGAATGGGATCAGGTAATGTTACAAAGTTGGAAATAGACAAGTCTTTCTGATAGTTAGAATATGGTCAGAAGTTCATCTCAGGGTCAAATATAACACTATTGTTGCCATCAGTTTGATTCAGCCTCAGTTTGTCAAGGAGAGAGATGGAAATTATGGTTAAAACCACAGACAATAAATTTGGTCTTCTAAATACTTAGTTGAGGAAACTTTTACTGATCTAGTACCAGATGTTGGACAAGCAATCTGACAATGTTAGAAAGTGGAGAAATTGAAAAGTTGGGGGTATGGTTGAGCTGAACATCATCACGGTGTGAAGACCAAAGCTGTATTTTCGGTTGTTGTTGCCAAGAGGCAGAATGTGGAACAGAAATAAGAGGAGCCAGGCTAGACACATGGATACATACACCACAGGGAATGCTGCAACAGCAGGAAGGGCAGTTGATTCTTTTAATTCATGTTTTAAAACCACTATAGCCAAACATATCTTAAAAGAACTATCCCAAAGAATCATTGAATCTTCACTACAGAGTGGCTACAAAACAATGATGTTTTATTTTATACTGGGCCAGTGAACATGCGGCTATATTGAAGTTATAAAGTATGCAGGAGGATTTACATAAGAATCCACAATATAGATGCCTCAAAATATGTGTCAAATGCTTTTTACAAGGAAGCTTGAAAGTTACTGGAGCCATGTTCATGGACAGTTGTGTGCCATTTTTGAAAGTTTTTGAACTAATTTTTCTTAGACTTAGAAATTGTCACAGTGCTTGAATCCTAGAGGTTGGTTCGAGCTTTTGAATGTCATTGGGGGAAAAAATTGAAATTGGAACAATGTTTTATGCAATATGATTAGTGAATAATGAAAATAGAAAATAACAAATTACAGAAAGGATAAAACATTTCACTGATGACAACTGTCAGACAGACATAACAGTTCAACCAGTTACAAGACGTAAACGAAAGGTATTCAAAATACTAGAATTTTTCTGAGTATCACTGCACTCAGTTTGTCTTCTGATGTAGAATAACTTTGATATTTTATACCAGAGGTCAACAAATCATAATCCTGGATCACACTCAGAACTGATGTAATTTGGACAAATGTAAATAAATATATTTTGTATAGTTATGTTTAACCACTGATTTTCTAAAAAAAATTACAGCTAGTTTTCATGTTTTAATGGAAAGCTTTTAATTAAGGCAACTATACAGCGTACATATGGCATATCCTAAAAATTACACTGTTCCATTGTTACTTGGTTGTGCATTCTCTTTCCACTTCATGTTACAGCAAAGCAAACTTACTATGACAGGTTAAACATCACTGAATCTGTCTGAGGAAATAGAACTGCTGCAAAAGTCAAGCATAGCTTTACTAAACAACACAACTTGAACCTTTTCCATCCCAGGCATCAGTTTAAAGACTCGTAAAGTGTGAAACATTTTGTTTGAACTCATGTCAAAGCTACAATTATCCAATCAAAAGCAACACAAAGTTTCCATCAGCAGAAATGGAGTGAACATTTTTAAAAGTGCAACTGACATCTTATTGATCAGGTTTCTTGAAATAGCAAGAAATTAAGGGATTGATAGAAATTGAGGAATTAAATTAGATCTGAATATTCTAAAAAATTCTGACATGCTTCAGAATGATATTATCTGTAGTGTAGCTACAGCCAGTACATTCCAAGCATTGTTAAACCTAAATACTATCAGCTCTATCTGGGACTAGGGAACTACAGATGACCATAGTTTAGAAAGACCACAATTTCTTGATTTGATTGGTTTAAGCTAGTGTTAACCATATGCAATAAAACAGTTAGTAAGATATAAAAAGATTGTAATGCGAGGTTAGAAGATGAAACATGAGGAGAGGCACAGGAAGTTTCGTTCAATGGCTTTAAGAAGTTGTGCACAGCAATGCAAATTGCTGCGGGTTATGGGGTGTTGTCTGTGATTGTTTCTTTAACTCTTGCTAAATCTGCCAAGTGTTTCATTCTTGCTGAGTCTACAACTCACATTTCTGGTACCTAGACAAATACAAGTCTATGTCTATCCCTATGCTAATGCCAACAGAGGGAGTAAGTGTGTCTTTGGGATATATATTTCCTTGATGCCTTCCTTTAAGAGCAGGTGGTGGTAAATCTAAGCAGCAGCCACTAGCAGATAGATTTCATTCACTAAACTGAGTATGAGGTTAGCTGAGCTGACCTCTTTTCTGGCTTGTTCGGATATTAAAGGCATAACAGGTAATCAATGCAAGGAAAAATTGCTCTGGAGTCGGTGCTTGACACCAGACAGGTTGGGTGTAGAAGTGGTGTAAATACTGACCTTTTGGTTCGTTTCAAGCCCAGACCTCAACTGGCTGGCCAGCCAGTCCTAAGGCAGTTCCAAGTGGCTCAACTCCTAAGTTGTGCCCAAAGCGCAATACTGTCCTTAAACTTGGCACTAATTGGCAATGTCAATCATAGTGAATATATTCTAACTGGTGTGGGGAGAAGTCACCAGTTGGTTCAGTAGAGATGAGTTTCTGATTTTGTTGCCTAGTGGAGGAGTCCCTTTGTTCTGTATCTAGCTGTGCTACACCACAGTTGGAAATGCTTGATGCTGACAGTGGCTGAAATAGGAAGCACTAACTTTCCTTGCTTTGATGAGTATGAACAATAGCACAAAATAGACAGTATTGGATCAGCTGCCCATTATCTGCAGCACTTTAATTCCACTGACTGTGAAAGGACTGAACATCAGGTGCTATGTATACGCATTGTAATGGTATTTAGCCAGACACAATCGGAGAATTATAACTGAGAAAAATAGGCAGTTTTGAACTACGCATGAGAGTTAAAGTCTGAGGAATCTATTTCCCAAGTCGAATTCACCTCCAACATATCCATGTTTCCAACTGTAACTGAGGGTGGTAGCCGGATGGGGGAAACAATCCTCTCCATGGAGCCAAAATAGAATTTTAGGTTTGACGATGCTGCTGCCAACGAATTAATAATGCCGCTGTCACTTAAGTTTTAGACTGTAACTGCTGTTGACTGGGTTTTCCAAAGAATTAGCAACTTCCTGAAGGTGAGGCTTTAGTGGAGACAGGAAGTAAGTAACTTTACATCTATCTCTTGGATCCAGATGCCTGAAGCATCCCTGTGATCACAACACTGCAACAAAGTCTCCATAGCCACAGGTCTCCAATGCTTGCACACAGCATCTCATCTCCCCCAATTTTCCATTCCCTGCCACCAAAAATTTACTTTGGAATTTTGCTCTCCCAACTTTGAAGATTGGGGGTGGGGGGAGGAGGGTGGTTAAAAGCAGGTCAGGTTTTCCATCAATTTATGTCAAGAACCACATTTACATTCTTTTGCATTTCATGCACGCTTTATGATTCACCAGAGTTACATTCTCCCTCCTAATAAAGTGCCACGTCAGTAGATACTTAGAGTGGTACATTTCTCGACTGTGTATAAGTAGCAAGCTTCATCATCAACAACAAGAAGGTATAAACAGATTGAGAGAATGGGCAAAATTTGGCAGATGGAATATAATGTTGGAAAATGTGAGTTATGTACTTTGGTAGGCAGCATAAAGGAGCTAAATATTATTTAAATGGAGAAAGACTACAGAAAGCTGCAGCACAGAGGATTTTGGGGGTCCTCATGTCTAAATCACAAAAAAAATGCAATTTCAACAGGAAGAAACTCGGAATATTATTTAAAGGGAATGGAGTATAAAAATAGGCAAGGTTTGTTAAAACTATACAATGCATCTGTCAGACTACACCTACAGTACTGTGAACAGTTTTGGTCCTCTTATCTAAGGAAAGATGTACTGGCACTAGAGGCTTCTGTCCAGAAAAGATTCATTAGGTTGATCCTGGGTGCAGAAGGATTTTTAAATGAGGAGAGGGTTAGTAGGTTGTTTCTATACTTATTGGAATTTAAAATGAGAAGTGATCTGAGACATGTAGGATTCTCAAGCAGTTTGACAAAGTAGATGCTAAGAGGCTGTTTCCACTTGTGGGAGAGTCTAGGACCAAAAACTCAATCTCAAGAGTAAAGTGTTGTCCACTTAAGACAGAGATGAGGAGAAATTTTCTCAGGGTAATGAATCTATGGAATTCTTTATCACAAAAGGTTGTAGAGGATGGGTCGTTCAAGATATTCAAGAGTGAGATAGACAGATTTTTAATCAGTAAGGGAATCAAGAGATATGGGGATAAGGTGGGAAAGTGGAGTTGAAAATTATCATAGATCAGTCATGATCTCAATTGAATCGCAGAGCTGATTTGATGAGTCGAATGGCCTTGTAATCTTATATCTTATGGTCTTATGGACTTCAAGGTATATAGGTTCTGATTTCACCTCCCTTTAAGAGCATTGCTGATAGAAGTGGTGCTTATATCAGATGTTGACCCAGGGTTGAGGCCACAGTGTTAGAGGCTTATTGAACAAGCCTCGTGGGCCATGTTAGAGGTTTTTGCCTGGCATGCATATCTTGGACAAGAGGAAGCTTCTTTGGGCAGTAATGGTCATGCACAGTAAGGTATGCAGGGCATGATCGGTCACTAAAAGAATTTGGGGGTTAGAGACATGGTACTGACATGGAAACAGACTGCACAGTCACAGTCAGAGAAGGCATCTGCATCCTGTAGTTCAGGAGCTGAAAAGCTTGGGGGAGATATTGGATGGTTTCATAGGGGGATACCAGAGGCATGTGGCCTCAAGAAGGGAGGGATCAGGTTGACAAATGGCAAGGAGATATCAACAATAAAGAATTCGAGGAAGGATAAGAATAGCCATATGGATAATGATAGGCTCAAGGGAACAGGGGATGCTGGACAGTAATAGGAGAAACGGGAATTTGGAGATAGACATGGAGGAGCAGGGTTAGAAGGACTTAGTGGGTGATAGAGGGAGCAGTTGGAAGGTGCTGTCCCACACAAATGTTAGCAGCACCATTTTTGACATTGTAATGACGTTGTTTGAAAATCAGGCTAGAAAAATAACAGGCCAACAATTCTTGGCTGATTGAAGAGACACATTATAACTATCCTATTCAAACCATGGAGAGCACAGTTCAGCTTGAGTGTTGGACTCTAGCGTCTCATTGCCAATGATTGGGCTCCTTTTCTAATGGTGCGTATTCAGACAACTATCCATTAACTTTCAGTGTTGCAGTGCATACTGTCTCAATTAGCATCTGGTCCTCCTAGAAGCGTGTCAGAATGAATGAAAGCTCCTAAAGTCGATGGGCACATCTGTTGCTGGCGTTGCATGGGTTCTACAGGCTTCCATGTTCCCAGTACATTGGTCATGATATTCAAGGCACCATACTTGCAGTTAGGACATAATTGCAAGGACTGAGTAGCTGTAGTTGGTGTAAAGGTCACTGGAGGACAACTGGGCTGACTGTAGCTCCTGGGACTTGGGTATTTTGACCCAAATGAGGACCCTCATTGTGAATGCACATTCATGTCTGAAGGGAGGGATCAGCACTTGTCATCATCCAGGATATCATCCTGCAAGGGTGGCCTGTGTTTGCAATGTGCAGACTGAGGGAATGTCAAGAGCTGGAGAATGCATTCCTCTTTCGTATTGGGACGAAGTCAAAGCGATGGGAAGTGTCATTGATTGCTCAATTGTATCAGTCGACAGAAACAAGAAAGAGTTGAGAATGCAGGCTGCAGGCAATGCTGCCTTCTTGATGGCTTTGACGTGAATGAGGAGAAGAATGGCCTGTTGTTGTTTGGCACAGCTCAGGGAAGACTGTCAATCCTGAGGGACACAAGCCAGTGCAGCCCCAGAAGGATCTGGATGCTGTTGAGAAGGGACTAAATCGATGAAGATGTTTGGCACGAACCAAAATCTATAGAAGATTCAGTTCATATATGGAGATGAGCGAAATACAGTGGTGCAGATGTCTTTGCAAGTCTGGGCATGTAGTAGCTCATATTTGCCACATTCCTCATGAGGAACTCATACTGCATGGACACAAAGGCATCCAATGCCAGCTTCTCTTACAGTTATAGCTGCACTCAACCTTTTTCCCAGTGAATCCTGCCAGGGCTCCACTTGGGACCTCTGTGGAATCTCACAATTGATGACGCATAACTGCATAAGGCAGGTGATAGAAGCCCTTAAACTTATTGTGCATGACATTGGCCATCTTATAAAAGTCAATTATTGACATGAATCTAAGTCAATGAATGTACAGAAATGTAATGAATTTCATATCTTTTGTCATTGTGTGACTTTGCAGAGAGATTCCTCTATCAAACAATATATGGCAGCCATTCAGGAGCAAAGCAAGATCCTCACAGGTATTTGGGGGATGAGCTTACACCTTTAACATTGCACACTCATTTCTCTCGAGCAGACATTTCAGATGTCACTGGATGGAACCAACTTCATCGCTCAATGTCATGCAGGAGAAAGGGAATTAATAGAGGACTCATGTTAAAAGCAAAGACAAATTAATGCTACAGGGTGGCATGAAAGGCAATGTTCTCAACATTGAATATTAATTTGACCATTATATCACTTATTCCCCCACTGTCAACATTCTGGGGTTATTACTGATCAAAAACAACAGGAGTAGCCACATAAATACTGTGGCTACAAGAGCAGATCAGAGGCTAGAAATCCTACAGTAGGTATCTCACCTCTTAACTCCCCAAAGTCTATCCACGATCTACAGAACACAAGTTAGTACTGCGATGGAATATTTTCCACTTGCCTCGATGACTTGCAGCTCCGACAAGAAGATTGACACCATCCTGTACAAAGCAGCCCACTTGATTCAACAACAATTCACTCCTTCTATCACAGGCGCACAGTGACAGCAGTACAAGATGCACTGCAGTAGCTCACCAAGGATCCTTTGACAACATCTTTCAAACCCATGACCACTATCATCTCGGAAGCCAAGAGAGCAGATATATGAGAACGCCATGACCAGGAAATTCCCCTCCAAGGCATTTGCCATTCTGACTTGGAAATATATCATCATTCCTTCACCGGGTCAAAATCCTGGAACATCCTGATAGCATTGTGAGTGTACCTACATCCAGGGATTGCAATGGTTTAAGAATGCAGCTCATCAACTCCTTCTCAAGGACAACGAGGGATGGGCAATGAATGCTGGTCTAGCCAGTGAAACCCACATCCCTTGAGTTAATGAATAAAGCCTCTTAGTCATAAAATAAACGCCATTGCAAACCACACTAGGTTGAAAACACTCCAATGTGGGTTGTGATAAATACTTATAAAATCCACAAACTGCAGACTTCTGTGTGACAGCATCAAGATAATGACTAATCCTGATTAACAATTTTCATAAGGTTATATAACGCATGCCTCAAATGATTACATATCTATTTTCCAGGCATAATTTTCATTCAGGAAGTGCCTTTATTCATGTTACAGATGAGGAACTAAAGATGATTCACTGTCTGGCGATCGAGTGAAACTTCATGGGAGTTACATGGAGTGGGCAGGAGATAGTGTGCATTTTGTACCCTTGAATAAATGCGAGACCTTGAACATTTGAAACATGAAAAGGGATAAAAGCAATATATATTTACAATAATGCAGAATAATGAATGAAATCCATGCCACCATTGTGCATTCAAAACTAAGTAAGTTTCATTATTGTAGGTGCAGCCCTAACATCTGCAGCAGTGGTGGAGGCAGCCTCTGTTGTCTGACCCCGGCAGACCCCTGAAAGGTCCCAGTCTGTGAAGGGTCTCTTGCTCCAAGGCAGTTGCATTGCCCTTGGCCTGGACAGCTGGAATTGACAGAGTCACAGGCAGATGGGACTAGGAGTGTCACTTGGTGTATCAGGACTCCAAGAAACTCCTGGCTGGATACCCCCGGGGTATTGGGCTGGCACTCCTCCTCCTTTTGGATGCCTGAGGTATTACTGTCCTGGATCCTGAAGGGAGGTGAAGGTGCCCTGCCCCCCTAGCAGCTGCTGGAATGCACACATGGCTCGAGCGATAATGTGTAGTTCCGAGCACAAAATCAGCAGAACTCAGTCTTCAAAGCAGTTGCCAGCCTTCCCGTGGAGATTTCAAGAAGCTTATGTGCTACAGTCACAATATCAGATAGAACATGGACAGACTTCCTCCATCCTTTGTTCTAGATTGGTGACAGCCACTGAAAACTCTGATGTTCCCCTGCCTGTCTTCACTGCTCCAACGTTTCTCTCAGGGCCAATTGCAGGGGCTCATTATCAGACTTGGTCTTTGTTTGAGTGTCACTGCCTCCACCTGGCTGCAGACATATCCATGGACTGATCACAAGATTGTGAACCCAAGCTTAGTCTAGAACTAGGATCATCAAGGTGTGTGTGTGTGTGTGTGTGTGGAGCGTGCAGATCAATGTGCTGACAAATTTTTATCAGATGGATCCTCTGCCTCCTCTTGGAGTTGGTCTGGGGGCTGGGGCTGAGGCACTCGCTCGAGGAAGGCCTTTGCCATTTCTTGCTGGTAACTGGAATAGACAGAGGGGAGATCATTAGTGATTGACAAGGCAGTCTCTATAGATTACTCACTCCGCATGTTGATGTGCACTGCATGGAGCTTCACAGGCTTGTTGGGGGCGGGGGGGTGTTTCACTTTCCATGCAGGAACGATCACCATCCTCTCCAACAAGTTCTGTCGCGCGCTCCTTGTGGGAAGTGAGTATCGTCAGGTTAAGTGTGGCCCGTCCTGTCTTCGAGCTCTCTTGCCGATTATGTGTGATCTCATACTGCACAAACACAGATGATCGAGGGCATTATGGAAAAAAGAGCAATTCAGAAGCAAACACGTCTGCTGTGTGGTGAGCCTCCACAGTAAGAGTTTAAGGTGCCGTTTGGGCAAGAACTTAGGCTTGGTGAGCCTAAAGTGGCTGGCATCACTCAGCGCTGACAACCCATCTGCAGATGGTGTGTGACATCCCTGTGGGCTCTTAACGCTTAGGCTGCCTTCTGCCCTCTGAGAATGAGAGTTTGAAGTGAGGAGAAGGTTCACTTGTCCTGGCTGAATGCATCAGATTATTCATCCTTTTCCCGCACTGCAGTGCAGTCCTTTTTTATTTTCTATATGCATTGACCTCCTAGTGACCTCTTCCGAGGTCAGCACGGAAAAGTGAATGAACTTCCACCTCCCATCCCGAGAAAAGACCATCTCCCGCCTTACCTGGACAGCACGGAGGAGAATATCCAGTGCAGCCTCCCTGAACCATGGAGTGGAGGGGTTTGGTTTATTTTAGGCCTGATGAAAACCTTTTCACCACATTACTTGGCATACAGTGAGTGAATGTCTGTGAGGGTGCCGTTTAAATATGGGGACAGGATCTTCGACCCCATGAGTTAACGGCAGGGCGGACGAATCACTGCCCGCACCACCATGAATTTCGATAAGTTTCTTGCTGCTGCATAATTAACAAGCTGAAGAATGGAAGAGAGAAGACAAAAGTCGACTACCCAGCACCTAACAGAAATCCCATCAACTTTACCAGCAGCAAGCACAATCTCCAGATTAGAAAATTCTGCCTGGATTTTGATTCTCCTCCTATAGCTCCCACTTCCTCATCCTGAGGTCCCAAGCCCCAAACTCCATCTTTGAACTCCGAATCCTTCTCAAAGCAACAACCCCTTCCTCCACCCCCTCAAAGTCTCTAGTCCCCCTCCCTGACCCGTGATCCCTCAACCACATGGCTTTGTGCCTTCCCACCTTTCAGCAACACCAACCCCCTCCCAGGATCAATAATCTCCCAGAACAAATCCCTCTCTTTCCCAAACAACCGAATTCCACTCCTCCCTTCCAATCGAATACACCCACTTGACTCTCAACCTGATTGACACTCTTGTTGGAATTTTACCAGCCTGCCCACCTGCCACGGGAATCAGAGTGGGCGATGGAAAGATCTGTTGACCTCGGTGGGATTTTATAGTTTCGGACAAGTGAGGTCATAAATCCCACTCTCTATCCTCCCTGACTTTCCCTCCTCCCCTTCCATCTGGTGAAATCTTCACTCCCTCTAACTTCATCCTCCTCCTTTCTGAATTATTCCCTTTCTCCACCCTTCTCCCCACATCTCCCCCCAAACCCTGGTCAACACATTCCCCCTTCTCCTCAATCTATCCTATTTCCAGTACCCAGCAAAGACTTATCATCTCCCAGTTCGATTGGAGACCCAGTCTGCAAGTAGACTGGATCCTGGCTGAGGGAGTAATTGGTGTTGTTAAAACTGCACAACATGCAGTGGTGTCCTGGATATTAGCCTCCTCTGGACTTTCTGATCAATCAACTTCCTGCGAGTCAAGTAAAATGTGCCGAATGTGGAAATTGGGGTGCAAGTCAGGGGCTTCTGGTCAACAGACTGGGGGCCAGATGGTGGTGGAGGGAATCAGATTAAATTGAATTTGGGGAGAGTGAGTGAAACAGCATTAGTATTCAGGGGTTCAAACGTGGCAGTGTGGTGAAGAGTAGACAAACAACAGTAGGGAGCTGGGGGTATAATGAGGTTACACATTTAACCTGGGCAATACTCCCACTCCACCTGGACTCTAAACAGTGCAGTAAAGGCCTTTGTCTAATGGATTTAGCTCTTAGAAACCCTACAGTGCAGAAAGAGGCCAGTGGGCCCATCGAGTGTGCACCAATCACATTCCACCTAGGCCCTACCCCCATATGCCTACATATTTATCTGTTAATCCCTTTAACGTATACATCAGGACACTAAGGGGCAATTTTGGCATGACCAATCGACCAAACCCGCACACCTTTGGACTGTGGGAGGAAACCAGAGCACCCAGAGGAAACCCATGCAGACACCAGGAGAGTGTGCAAACTCCAGCAGACAGTGACCCAAGCCATGAATCGAATCCAGGTCCCTGGAGCTATGAAGCCGTAATGTTAACCACTGTGCTACCGTCCCTCTTCTTTCCCTTTTTACCTGTTGGGATTCCAAAGGCCAGGTAAATCCAGCTGACAGTGGTCAAAATGAGAATCACTCTTAAAATGAAAGCCCACATCGTTATGCAGTAACTTAAATGAACAACTATCTCTTGACAGGGAAATGTTCATTCAAACTTCATCCAAACTGCAAGTGGCTGATTTCAATTCTTAGTTTTTTTAATCCTCCTTTCCAAAACAAACTCATCATTTTTAATATTACCCCCCTACAATGTTTTAAACAGTAATATTCAACGATCTAGGGAGAGAATAGAGAAATGCACTTGGAGCTGTCAACTCAGTCGAACAACAAACGTTGAGCAAAATGGCCTCCTCCATGCTGTGAATTCTGTTTGACATTTTCTTCAGACAAGAGGGTAAACTGATTGTTAAAGAAGTTTTCAGCCACAGTTAAACAAACTCTATCTTCACTAATATTCTACTCATGAGTTTCAGTAGGTTTTTCTGAGAAACAAAGCTTCTCTGATGTTTCAGTAGAGCCCGCCGCTAAATTCATTTATCAATAATCTGGAATTTACTTTTCCTTGACATAACTTTCTCTCAGTACAAAACTATTGCCTTCAAACAGATAAAAACTTGCAACCTTGCTTGTGAGTGCGTCTTGTGTGTCAGACAAGGGGAAGTCAGTACAACAGCTTACCTGATGTGACCCACCAGTTCAATCAACTTATGACTAAAGAAGTAAGCAGTCAATTCCGATACGTGACTTAGGACCGAGCAGATTCCAAAGAGTGTGGTTGTCCCGTTCAAGTCTTCCAAATGCCAATAGAGGAACGTAAACACGAAGCCATAACCAAAGCCCATGAACCAGGCCACAAATAGCACAGAACCATACTGCACACTGCAAATTATTCGAAGTAGCTGTCTAAACTCAAAGGTTCTTGTTCCCGTGCTCTTGGACACTTCAGCGCTGTTTGTGACTCCAGAATTTTCTGTTGAAAGATTCTGAGTCACTTGCTGAATTTCAATAAACTCTTCTCTTTTATTTTCTTCAGTTTTTAAATGACTGTAGTCAAATCTGAACTGGGTCGACACAATTAGCGCAATTGACATCAAAACTCCAAAAACAATGAAAGTTAACCTATAATTCTTGTAATCGGGCTTCTGACAGCCCTGACCCTCAATGGAAACTTCAATGTGGGTGTGGTCAATGGAGATGCCGACAGCCAGCATGGTAATGCCCCATCCTAAGGAACCCCACATTCGTTGCAATCCATAGCGGTCTCTGTGCTTGCCGAGGTATTGTAGGGTAACAGTGTCTACGATTGTGACTGCCGGTGCACTGAAGAACTCTCCAACTATAACAACCAATAAAATCAGTAGGAAAATATTTTCAACCTCTGCCAAGTCAGAACTGATGTATTTGTCAGGTGGCATGGTTGAGGCCAATGTGCTGCTGGCAGTGGTGGAATGTAATGTCCTGTTTGGATTTATGGTTGCTGTTGAATTGTCAGCAGCTGGAACAGCTCTCTCCTGTAAAGCATGGACTTGTTCTGCAGTGACTAAGGGAAATGTAAAGCCGAGATCTCCCACAAAAGGCTGCTTTTTGAAAACGTCCCTCTGTATCCGGCTCTTATTGGACTTGTTTGGGACAGAGTGATTCGTCGGTAGGGTAGTGGATAACGCTGAAAGAGTAGAGGTATTTGAAGCCATTGTGGTAGGAGTTGGATTCTTTGACACACACCTCATGGTGGCAGGTTTCACAAAACCTATTCCCAGGTTGAAGACAATCCAACACATAACGGAAAAGAGAAGGACGATTTTCCCTTTTCTAAATCTATCTGCTATAACTCCCCAGAATGGTGCACTGCAGAATTCTATAAAATATCTTATCCCCACCAGAAGTCCACCTTGGCTGGCCAACATGCCAAGCTGTTTGTAATACACAGGTAGCAATGGGCAGAGTGATCCATACCCAGAGTAAAAGAAGAAGTAAAACACTTTGGAAATAAGAAGATCATTACTTATTTTTATACAGCGTCTCTCTAACCAGTCTTGGTCCTCTGTTCCTGGTGCTTCTGGTTCTGGATTGGGAGGATTAGGAGGCAGTTCATTCCCTGCTTCTGTTGACAAAGCGTTGAAGGGTTCGGCAAGAATATACTTTCTCTTCTGATCCTCTTCATCATCTGAAAGAATGGCAACTTTGTCATCACTCGCCATAGTTAATTGATGCGATGTTCAGATTGCTGCCCTGGCCTGCAAAGGAGAAAGAAACATATAAAATATTCTTCATATGAATATAAAAATAATTCCAATTAGTCTACATTGGATTTCAGGAAAAACTGTCTTCAAGTTTGAAACATGGGGCCTGTCTGACAGGCAATATTATTCAGCTTCTCATTGACCTAGGAGCTATAGGAGGAAACTCAATTCAGATTATAAATTCCCCAATTAGAGCTGAATCATAGAATAGAATCATAGAATCCTACAGTGAAGGAGGCCATTTGGTCCATCGAGTCTACACTGATTACAGTTCCACACAGACCTTATCTCTAAAATCCCATGCATTTACCCTAGTTAGCCTCTCTAACACTAAGGGTTAATTTAGGATGGCCAATAAACTTAACCCACACATCTCTAGAGTGTGGGAAGAAACATACACAGACACAGGAAGTGCAAACTCCATACAGACAGTCAGCGGAGGCCCAATTGAATCCAGGTCCTGGCATTGTGAGGCAACAACGCTAACCACAATGCTACCCTTGAAATTCATCCTTTCATCATAACATTAAATTCAAATATAGTCACATAACCTTTCCTATCAGTTTTAGAATGCAAAAACTGTCCTTGTAACTGATGGCTTCTCTACTTTGGTTGCTGTTATGGTGCACCATCCGTTCAATGAAATGGACGGCAGCTTTAATTTTTTTTGCTGGGAGTAAATTAAAGGGATTGATTTGTCCTCAGCCTGAAGCATAGTGAGGTCTAGGTTGCAGCACAGTCCTAGAGTTTAGACGGAATATTGCTTACAGCTATTCACCAGAAGCAAGAAAATCAAATAATTCACCTCCAGTGTGAGGGTTATATGAAATGCCTCTTTTTGTAATAAATAGGAGGTTATTTGTTTTCTCAATAATTAGTGATGCACTAATTAAGTTGCAGAAATACAACTTTGCAATGCGTTTCAGAAGAAAATGGTTTTACACTTTTGTGCAATTAATTACACAGGAAAACCAGGCAGTCTCTTTCATTATCATTCAAGGAACAACTTCAACCTGAATTGGGAAATTGAAACATATTGGATGAATTTCTGTCTAAGGTTTAGCTGGCAAAAGTAGTGAGTGGCTGAGCTATATAGATTAGGAAGTTCCTAGACTAGATCCCCAGTCTGTCTTGAGTAAACTAATCTTACCAGTAATCTAATTCCTGTTGCAGATGTGTGTGTGTCCGTGTGTATAGAATGTGAGGACAGGACCAAGGTTGGCTGTGGTCAAACAGTCTATTAAACTTCATGATTTGATCACAGATGAAGAATGACCATTACAGTAAGAATCAAAGAGCATACAGTGTCCATGTAATTTAACAAAAGGAGGCGGCAAGGCAGGAACGTGGTAGAGGAAGATATTTTTAATATGATAACTCTTAAATGAAGCACCATAATTTGCTGTTTCAGGGCAGCGAACGACATCCACTGTTGGTTAAAATTGACTTTGTTGATTTATTTATAATGGTATTTTGCATTGCAAGCATGAGCTAATAACATTGCAACAAGGGACATCTGGCCCTTGAGTGAACGGAACTAATGG
The DNA here is from genome assembly GCA_024679065.1 of Sphyrna mokarran. Classification (NCBI taxonomy): domain Eukaryota; kingdom Metazoa; phylum Chordata; class Chondrichthyes; order Carcharhiniformes; family Carcharhinidae; genus Sphyrna; species Sphyrna mokarran. The sequence continues at coordinate 31,185,867 of JAGIQG010000011.1, forward strand.
TTGTATTTCTCCTTAAACCGATCTGATTGAAAAAACTGTGAAATTAACTGTATTGACTGTGAAATTAGCTTTGTATTAACTGTAAGATTAACAGGGCTGCACAGTGGCACAATGGTTAGCATTGCTACCTCACAGCACAAAGGATCCAGCTTTGATTCCCGCTTGGGTACATTGTGTGGAGTCTGCACGTTGTCCCCGTGTCTGCATGGGGTTCCTCCGAGTGTTCTAGTTTCCTCCCACAGTCCAAAAGACGTGCTGGTTAGGTTCATTGAGGGAGAATTTAGCATGACCAATGTACCAGAACAGGCACCAGAGTATGGTGACTAAGGGATTTGCACAGTAACTTTATTACAGTGTTAACGTAAGTTTACTTATACTAATAAATAAACTTCAAACCTTACAGACTGATAAAGACATATGAATTACAGAAGATAAATTTTATATCGAATTATGTAAGAAAGTCTGGAAACAAAACTGAAAGAAAAAGACAAAAAAATTAAACTTGACATTTTTCAAATCTCTAACAGCAATTAAAATCTGAGGAAAGGGGACTCGACATTAATTATTTTCAATATCACAGATGTTGTTTGGTAGTAGTTAACACTTGTTACATTATGTAATTCATTCTTGGGATGAGGATGTTATTGGATAGGCCTGTTTTTATTGCCTGTCCCTAATTGCACTTGAGAAGGTGGGGGTGAGCTGCCTTCCTGAACCACTGAAGTGGTTGAAGTGGCTAGGAGCTAATTTTCTGTGGCAGGTTTACATATTACCTGTAGTCAGAACCAGCTGTAGAGACCAACTGGTTTATGCTGCTATTAGTGCTCCACACGAGGCTTCACTCATTGATCATCTAACCCTGTCACCATATCCTCCAACTCGTGTTTCCCTCCTGTATTTAGCTAGCTTCTCCTTAAATGTTGATGTAATTAGACTTAATTATTCCATAATGTGGCATATTTCATATTCTTACTGCTCCAAAGATGCTCCTCTTGATTTCTGAACTGATAAATATTTATGAGCTCTAGTTTTGGACTCCACTCTCAAGAGGGAATATCTTTTCTAAGTCTATTGCAATTTTAAAAATCTCTAATAGATGTCCCCTCCCCACCCTGCATTCTCCTCCCTACACAAAGAAAGTCCAGCCTTTCCAACTTTCCTAATTTAAAAAAAATCATTCATGGGATATAAGTGTCACTGGCTGGGCCAGTTTATCTTGCTCAATCCTAACTGCTCTTTAATTGATGGTGATATGATTCCGTTTTCCATTACCAGTTCATGCTGAGTTAATTGATCTTACTTGGGCTGATAATACAGAAGGCATATTTAATTTGAGCACCTGTGAGGTACGTTTTAGAAATAAAATCAACCAGGGTGCCTGCTTAAAATGATGAAGTAAGCTGCTTGGATGCACAATGAGAATTGGGCTCAGGTTCTGCCATGATGGCCTCCGATTAAACATTCTGCTAATACTTAGGCACAAGAATTGGGAGGTTTACTGGAGGGCATACAAGGCTCTGGGCCAAGTGATGAAAAGTGGGATTAGAATAGTTGGTTGCCGTGGAGTGCCACAGTGGTTAGCATTGCTGCCTCACGGTGCTAGGAACCTGGATTCAATTCCCCACTTGGGTCACTGTCCATCCGAAGTCTGCAGGTTCCCCATCTGTCTGTGTGGGTTTCCTCCAGGAGCTCCGGTTTCCCCCCACAGTCTGAAAGATGTGCTGGCTAGGTGCATTGGCCATGCAAAATTCTCCCTCAATGTACCCAAAAAGATGTTGGAGTGCGGCGACTGGGGAGATTTTCACAGTAATTTCACATTGCAGAGTTAATGTAAGCCTTCTTGTGACTTTAATAAATAAACTTCTGATCAGTGAAGAGACAATGAGCTGTAAACCTCAGCTAGCACCCATGGGAGAGATTCCAACAAACAATTTATTTGCATTTACTGAAGAAATAAAGGAATGTCACTCCATTTGCTGCATTTCTGAGAGGCAGATAAAAATGTTTTTCTTTCAGTGTATCTTGAACAACAAAATTACTACGACAGTTATGTATAAATATTAGCACACTTTGTGCCTTGTCACTATTCTGACAGTAAACTGGAAAGCCTGTTTTGCTGCAAAATTAAGTTGCCTCTCAAACAAATTCAGAACTACCTCAGATAAAAACTGCATTTTTGGTCTATTAACAGTAAAAGCACATTTTGAAGCATAACTCATGTCTATACAAAATATGAACATGGGTTTGCACTAAGATCAACAGAACTCCTTATTTCATTCAAGAAATAACTAATTGGTTGCAAAATGCTATTAGAGCTTGGAGGTTAAAACAATGAAGCCAGGTTGCAGAAATTGATCTTGCATTCCCTCAACTATAGAAGATTGGGGGATGATCTCGAAATTGTTAAAATTCTTTACTCAGGTACTATTTTCTTTCTGCTGATAGAGGACTAAGAATGATGAGAGATTATCTTAAAATTGGAGCTGGGTCACTTTGGAGAAAAATTAGAAAGCAACTTTTTTTATGTAAAAGGTTGAGTAGACAAAACATTTTCTCCACAAAATGGCTGTAAATGCTTCAATAATTAGAACTTTCAAGATTTAAGATTTGAGGCTTTTGTTTGGAACATGTATCATGGATATTGAACTAAGATGAAATTATCAAATTCAGGTATTATTGAATGATGGAGCAGACGTGAAAGACTGAATGATTTACTTCAATTCCTACGTATTCCTATGTTCTTAGGGTCTATGGAATTCCTTTAAGTTCCTCTTTAAAAAAATTCTTATATCTTCTAAAATGCATAAAAATTATGATGTCTGTGAAAAATTGACCATCTGAGGCGTTGGCCTGCAGTTTGGAAAATCCCAGCTGAGGTTAACGAACCTTTGTATGGTCCATGACAGGAAAATTCCACCCATAGAGTTGGAGTTTTACATCACGGGAAGAGATCATTTGGCTCATTGTCCCACTAACCATCAAGCACTGATCCTATTTTCCAGTATTTGTCCGTAGTCTTGTAAGCTATTGTGTTTCAAGTGCTTATCTACTTAAATGTTATGAGGGTTCATGCCTCAAAGAAGTGAGTTCCAGATTCTCACCAGCCTCTTTTTGAGGTGAAAGATTTTCCTCAATCTCCTCTAAATTTCTAGCTCCTTGCCTTAAATCTATTTACCCTGGTTATTAACCTCTTTACTAAGAGGAAAGTTTCTCTCTATCTACTCAGTCTTTGTATCTCAAAATTTTGCACATCCCAATAAGGTTCCTCCAATCTTTTCTGTTCTATTGGAAACAACCCTAGCCTATCCAGCCTCTCTTCATAGTTGACACATTCCAACCAGGCAACATGCTGGTGATTTTCCTCTACACTCTTTCTTATTGCATGGCAACCAGAACTCCATACAATACTCTAGCTGTAGCCTATTGGGCTTTTTATACAATTCCACATAGTTTAGCCTCCCTGCTCTTTTACTCCATGCCTCAGCTAATAAAGACAAGCTTTTGTAACAACTTTAGCTACCTATGCAGCGGCAATCAGGGATCTTTGGTCCTCTGTATTTCCTACCATTCATTGTTTACTCCCTTGTCTTGTTAATCCTCCTAGTGCTCTCATTTTTCAAGGTTAAATTTTATTTGCCCCTGTTCTGCCCATCTGTCCAGCCTAATTGTACATCCTGTAATCTTTTTGCCTCGCCATTTAGCATGCCAACAATTTTCATGTTATCCACAAAATTACTGGTCATACCTTATTAATGAGAATGGTCAGAAAGAGCTATGAATGGAGCAGTCAAAGTGATTAAGACTGAGCAGAATAGTCAGAGAGCATAAGTGTGAGCAGAGTGGTTGAAGAAGGTGGGGTTGAGAAAGGAGTGATCTTAGAGGGCAAGATTGTGAGTAGATTGTTCAGAGGGCACGAATTTGACTCTATGGGTGCAATTTTCTCAGCCCATACACTGCTGACCCCGCCGGTGGAGGTCCACAGCAGCAGGAATCACGTACCATCCCCACAAACAAGGACTAGGTGTGATTGATCTCACTTGTGAGATCAGAGGCCATTGAGGCCTTGGGAAGTTGGGATGGGAGTGCCCATTGGGAAGCGCCAAGAGGGTGGGCCTGAGGGATGGGACCAGACCAGGATTGCGGGGAGGGAACAAATGGTGAGGTTGGGGATCGGGGCAGGCCATCGGGGATCGGAGGAAGTGGAGGGTGAGAGGGGACATTGGGAAGCTGGGGATGGCATTCAGTAGGCTGACCAGAGGAGGGGGCATTTAGGGCCAACATTTGGGAGGCCGGCAAATGGAAGGCAGGTAATTGGGGGGAGGGGAGGGGGTGGGTGGGTAAGGGCTTGCCAATGGTTCTCCCAGTATACCGGGAGATTGGCGCATGTGCACTAGCCCCCTCTGTAGTCCACTGTCAGCCTCTTGATTGGTGTAGGCTCTGGCTCCCAACCACCAGCGTAAATCACGTGGACTTCATGAGGCACAGAGTACAATAAATTCATTCCACTCAGTTCACCCAAAAAACGGGCAGAAAAAAACTCCCATAACCCCACCCATTGGGCATTAGTTTTTTTTGGTAAAAATTGCGCCTTTTAAATCTGAGAAATACATAGGATGAAAACAAATCTCACAGCACAGAGAGGAGACATGGATGAATCTGCAGTTAAATACTAAACATAATTTGATCAATGTATAAAGTAAGCTGGAGCAACTAGTTGGTGTAAAATTAAAAGCAGCCAATTTGATAAAATACATAAGCATTAATTTGAATTTTTTATAATTAATTATGATTATAAACATATCTTTGGAGTATGGGAAGAAGCTGGAGCACCCGGAGGAATCTCACGCAGACACGGGGAGAACATGCAGACTCCACAAACACAGCCACCTAAGGCCAGAATTGAACCCAGGTCCCTGGTGCTGTGAGACAGCAGTGTTAACTTTTATGTCACCCAATAAGGGGCACGAAGGATTGGGAGAGCAGCACAAGTGTAAGAAATAGTAATGCATTCACTAAGAGTGCAATAAAATCTCTTCAGGTTTGCACGCAACTGAGCAAAGAAAGAATAAGGAAATTCTGGAGGTACAAATCCTTATCCTCCAATCCTCATTTGATATAAAGGTGCAGAAGAATGTAGAATTGCAAATGTTAAACCCTTATTCAAAAGGGGTGTGTGGATAAACCCAGCAACTGTAAACCAGTCAGTTTAACCTTGGTGGGAAAAAATAATTCAGAACTAAATTAATAGGCATTTAACAGAGAAATGCAGGTCAATTAAGGAAATCCAATATGGATTTGTTAAAGGAAAATTGTGTTGAATTCATTTGAATTTTTTTAAAAGGTAACAGATAGGGTTAATAAGGGTAATGTGGTTGATGTGGTGTACATAACTGCCAAAAGGCATTTGATAAAGTGCCATATTATTGGCTTGCCAGTAAAGACTAAGCCTCGGGAATAAAAGAGACAGTGGCAGCATTGATAAAAAGTTGACAGAATGACAAGAAGCGGAGTATCATGTTGAACATTTGATTTTCAAACAGGAGGAAGATACGCAATTGTGTTCCCCGGGTGTTGGCATTAGGACCTTTATTTTTCTTGCTATATACTAATGACCTAAACTTTGGGATATAGAATACAATTTCAACATTTTTAGATGACACAAAACTTGGATGTGTTATAAACTGTGAGGAAAAGAGAGATAGACTTCTAAAAGACATTGACAAGCTGGTGTCAAGGGGTATGGGGAGAACATTACATACAGTATGGTGTTAAGAAAGAGGATCAGCCTATTCTTGCTCCTTTTTTTTGTTTTTTTAATGAAGGATTGGCAGATATAATGCAGACAACATTTAATGCAGAGATTTCAATTTGACATTTTGGAAGGAATAATGAAGAGAGTCGATATTAAATAAAGGGAACAATTCTGAAGAGATTGCAAGAATGAAGCCTGGGGGAAAATGTGCACAAATGATTGAAGGGCTAAGGACAAGTTGTGAAAGTGGCTAAAAAGGCATTCTGAATCTCGGGCTTGATACACAGTGGATTCTGGAACTTGGGCTTGATAAACAGAGGCATAGAATACAAAAGCAAGGAAATGTTTCACCCAAAGATTCAAAGTCTTTGGAATTGCTCATACTAGTGAGTTGTGAATGCTCTATCATTGAGGATATTCAGCATTGAAATCAATAGATTTTTGGTCTCTCAATGAATCAAGTAATAGGACACATAGGTAGGAGAGTGGAGTTAACATAGAACATAGAACAATACAGCACAAACAGGCCCTTCGGCCCACGAGTTGCGCTGATCACATCTACCAATCCACAGACCTATCTATAACCCCTTATCCTATTCTTTTCCATATACCCATCCAGAAGTCTCTTAAAAGACCCCAGTGAGTTTGCCTCAACAATCTCCGATGGCAGTCAGTTCCATTCACTCACCACCCTCTGAGTGAAAAACCTACCCCTGACATCTCCTTTGTATTTGCTTCCCTGCACCTTAAATCTGTCCTCTCGTAGGGACCATTTCCGCTCGGGGAAATAGTCTCTGAGAGTCCACCCTATCTATTCCTCTCAACATTTTATAAACCTGTATCAGGTCGCCTCTCAACCTACGTCTCTCCAGTGAGAAAAGTCCCAGCTCCCTCAACCTATCTTCATAAGGCCTGCCTCCCAATCCAGGCAGCATCCTTGTAAATCTCCTCTGAACCCTCTCAATAGCCTCTGCATCCTTCCTATAATGAGGCGACCAGAACTGTGCACAATACTCAACTGGGGTCTGACAAGAGTCTTATAGAGCTGCATCATTACCTCCTGACTCCTAAACTCTATTCCTCGATTAATGAAGGCTAGTACACCGTAAGCCTTCTTGACCACTTCCTCCACCTGCAAGGCCAATTTAAGAGTCCTATGAACCCGGACCCCGAGATCCTTCTGCTCTACAACACAGCTAAAACTCCTACCCCTTATATTGTACTCCTTCATCCCATTATTCCTGCCAAAATGGACCACTACACATTTATCTGCGTTGAAGTCCATCTGCCACTTCTCTGCCCAGTCTTGCATCCTGTCTATGTCCCTGCATCCTGTCTATGTCCCTGCATCCTGTCTATGTTGAGAAAGGTCTTTGCCTATAATCATACTGAATGGACAACAGGCTCCAGGAGCCAAATGGTCTACTCCTGCTCCTGTTTCTTGTTTTCTAAATCAAATAATCATCTCAAGAGGTCTGATTTTCAGGGTTGTGGTGAAAGATGGCAATAAGTGACTTTGGGGTTTTACATTTGGGAGCAGTAATTCTGGACTGATCAGATAATAATAAAGCCAATGAAAGGTCATGGCTGCAAGGTGAACATGTATTACAACAGATCAGGTTCAGCTATAATGCTTCCATGTTGACCAATGCATTTTCAGTTTCATGACAAGTTCGGACAGCACGGTGGCATAGTGGTTAACACTGCTGCCTCACAGAGCCAAGACATGGCTCCTTGATCCCACCAAGCTTGCAAAGTATCATCTCATCTCCAATCTCATTTCCCCTGCTAAAGGTTCTTGAGGCATTGCCGCTTCAGAAATCTGGTCCCATTTTTCCTGAAACTCCATGCTCGACTTTCCAGCTTTCTGCCCTACCACAGTAATGAAACTTTTATTAAAGTCACTAATTAAATCCTACGTGACTGCGACAATGAAAAACAGTCCCTCCTCATCCTCCTTGATTTTTCTGGAATTTTTAACATAGTTGGCCACACCATCTTCTTCCGACACCTCTTCACTATCATCCAGCTGGATGTGATTGTTCTCTTGTGATTCTGTTCTTACCTACCTAATCATGGCCAAAGAATCATTTGCAATGACCTCTCTTCCTGATCCCTACTGTAGTCCAAAGATCTATCCATTATCATAAAACCATAAGACTTGGGAGCAGAAATAGGCTGTTCTGCCCATCGAGTCTACTCTGCTTTTCTATTATACATTCTGACTGATCTGATATAATTCCCATTCCATGTTCCCACCTTATTCCCATAATCCTTGATTCCTTCACTGATTAAACTGTTTGTCTCAATCTTGAACATACTCAATGACCCAGCCTCTACAGCCCTCTGCAGTGAAGAATTCCACAGATTCATTACAAGAACAAAGAACAACACAGCACGGGAAACAGGCCCTTCGGCCCAACGAGCCCGCGCCGCCGTCCTAACGTCTTAATGACATATCGGACCAATATAGGGACAATTTGTTACCCAATCAGCCTAAGAGCACATTTTTGGGATGTGGGAGGAAACCGGAGCACCTGGAGAAAACCCACGCAACCACGGGGAGAACGCGCAAACTCCCGCAGACACAGACCTAAATCCATGTGTCTGCACAGCAACAGCGATAGTCCCTGAGCTGTCATGGTGCCCATCAGATGGTCCAGTTTAAGCATACACTAACGACATGAAGCACTAGGCCACTCCTGAAGCAACATCCAAGAGCAGCCCTCGCATGACCTGCCGCATGCATGCACCTTGTTGGTCAACCCTCTTAAAAGAAGAAGTTCCTCCTCGTCTCTGTCTTAAATGCGGTGATCACCTTACTTTGAGAATATGTCCTCTGGTCTAAATTCTCCCATGGGGGAAATAATCTCTCAGCATTTATACTGTCAAGCAGCCCGAGAATCCTATGTGTCTCAATAAAGTCCCGAGTAAAAGGATCAAAGCTGATCACAGTAATCCAGATGTGGTCAAAAATAGTGCCTTGTATTGCTTTAGCAAGAACTCTTTCTTTTAATCCATTCTCTTTGAAATAAAGGCCAACATTCCATTTGCCTCTCCAATTACCTGCTGAACCTGATGCTGGTTTTTGGTAGTTCATCCTCTTATTTCTCATCTACATCTGTGTTGATGAACAGAGGGATCTTGGTGTACATGTGCATAGATCCCTGAAAGTTGGCAATCAAGAAAGATGTGGAGGCATTGGAGAGGGTACAGAGGAGGTTTACCAGGATGTTGCCTGGTATGGAGGGCAGGTCTTATGAGGAGAACATAGAACATTACAGCACAGAACAGGCCCTTCGGCCTTCGATGTTACGCCGACCAATATAAAAAGCAATGCCCCTCCAAACTAAACCATTCCCTTCTCTTCCATACATTTATCAACTTTCCTCTTAAACGCCACCAAACTTGGCGCATCTACAACTGCTGCAGGCAGGGCATTCCACTCTCGAACCACTCTTTGGGTAAAGAACCTACCTCTAATATCCGTCCTATAACTATCACCCCTTAATTTAAAGCTGTGTCCCCTCGTGCTAGCTTTCTCCATCCTAGGAAAAAGGCTATCACTGTCCACCCTATCTAAACCTCTAATCATCTTATATGTTTCGATTAGGTCCCCTCTTAGCCGCCTCCTTTCTAACGAAAACGAGAGGCTGAGGGATTTGAGGTTGTTTTCGTTAGAAAGAAGGCAGCTAAGAGGAGACCTTATTGAAACATATAAGATGATTAGAGGTTTAGATAGGGTGGACAGTGATAGCCTTTTTCCTAGGATGGAGAAAGCTAGCATGAGGGGACACAGCTTTAAATTAAGGGGGGTAGTTATAGGATGGATGTCAGAGGTAGGTTCTTTACCCAGAGGGTGGTAAGGGTATGAAATGCCCTGCCTGCGTCAGTTGTAGATGCGCCAAGTTTGGTGGCGTTTAAGAGGTTAGTAGATAAGTTTATAGATGAAAAAGGAATAGTTTAGGTTAGAGGGTCATTGCTTTTTCTTAATTGGTCGGCGCAACACCGAAGGCCGAAGGGCCTGTTCTGCGCTGTAATATTCTATGTTCTACTGCCTCTCAGTGATATTATCCAAAGGCACAATATCAGTTTTCACACATGTGCTGCTGACACCCAGCTTTACCTCACCACCCTTCTCTCAACTCCTCCACTGTTTACCCAACATCCCACACCGGATAAGTAGAAATTTCCTTTAATTCAATATTGAGAAGGCTAAAGCCATTGTGTTTGGTCCCCACTTCAAATCCTGCTCCCTAGCTAGTACTGATTCCAATCCCCTCCCTGATAACAGTCTGAAGTTGCGCCAATCTGTTCCCAATCTTTGTGTCACATTTGAACATGAGTTTCTGAACTCTAATTTGTGCCATCACTAACAGACTGACTATTTCCACTGCCGTAACATTGCCTGATATTTCCATAGTCTCAGCTATTGAAACCTTCATTCATGCCTTCATTACCCCTAGGCTCGATTATTCCACACATCTTTAATCTCCCACAATATGCCCTGAATAAAATTGTGGTCACCCAAAATTGTACTGCCTTATCCCACAGCAAGTCCTGTTCCCGCTCATTGACTCCCAGTCAGGAAGGAGCTTGACTTTGAAATTCTCATCTTTACTTTCAAATCCTTCCTTAGCCTTGTATTTTCTATAATCTCCCCCAGCTCCACCCTCTGAAATACCTAAAGTTCTCTAATCTTAGCCTCCTGTGTATCCCCAATTATAATCATTCCAATATTAGTGGCCTAGCCTTCATTTTCCTTAGCCCCAAATTCTGGAATTTCCTTCCTTCCCCCTTTACCTCACTCCCCTCCTTTAAGGCACTCTTTAAAACTTTCTTTCTTGACCAAGTTTTTGGTCATCTGTCCAAATACCTCCTGATGTGACTTTGTTTCATGCTATTGATGAAATCCCACAGGACCATTTTATGTTAAAGCTGCTCGGCAAAGATGCACCTTAGGGAAGCATCCTATCTGAAATGGATTTGTCTGTTGTATATCTGTTATCTTTCATATGGAAGTATTTCAGAACAAGCTATATAAATATAATATATTTGTATTTATAAGGAGTGCCTTAAAGAAGTAGAGTGAGGTGAAGGGGGAAGGGAGGAAATTCCAGAATTTGGGGCTAAGAAAAATGAAGGCACAGCCACTAATATTGGCATAATTATAATTGGGGATACACAGGAGGCTAAGATTCGAGAATTTTAGGTATCTCAGAGGGTGGAGCTGGGGGAGATTATAGAAAATGCAAGGCTAAGTAAGGATTTGAAAGTAAAGATGAGAATTTCAAAGTCAAGCTGCTCCTGACTGGGAGCCAATGTAGGTCAATGAGCGGGGAACAGGACTTGATGTGGGATAAGGGCAGCACAATTTTGGGTGACCACTATTTTATACAGGTCATATTGTTGCTGAAAATTGCTATTCTTATTCAAGTCATAAGCATTAATAAATGGCAAAAAAGTTATTTTTTAATTTGCAATAGGGAGGTTTGTTGAAGCAGTGAAAAGTTAAGACATGGTGTTGGAGCAGAGTAGAGAGATGGATTTACTTCTGAATCAAGTGATAGCTAACTTGGATGAGCCTCATGCCTACACTAATCCTTAGTGTGTTCATTCCCAGCACAGACAAATCTCATTTTAACGGGTGGAATAAAATAAAAACCACTAAATGTTAATATCACCAAAACTAAAAAATTAAAAAAAAACAGATCTTGATGCCCTGAAGTCATTCCTTGAGTGTCAACAGGATTGGATATTTATCATTGCACATTCTCACCAGACTGACCTCATTTCTAAAATAGGTTATAGTATAGTGACAGATATTCAGTTTATAACACACATTGGAACAGTGTTGCCTCTCAGCTAGAAAGAGAGCCACAAAAGTTTTGAGTTCATTATCTAGGCTGATATCAGAGTAAAATGTTAACAATTTGACATTAAACCATGATCACATTTGCCTATTTTGCAGATGTGGGACTTTACCAGGCAGTTGTGTTTATATTGTCTCCTTTAACAGAAGGTAAAACAAAATGTCTTGCATAAGGCGCATTGACCATTCTAACTGTCTTGGAGACAGATCAATGTAATCCAAATTGAACCCTTTTGAGAATCAAATGTTAGGTCTCACACTTTCACAGGTGGGATGACTATTTCCTGGACAGAAGGAGAGATACATAAGGGGTAAGTTTTTCACTCAGAGGGTGGAGAGTGAATGGAATCGGCTGCCATTGATAGTGGTAGAGGCAAACTCACTGGAGTCTTTTAAAAGACTTCTGGGTGAGTACATGCGAATAAATGATATTGGCAGTTACAGGTAGTTCTATGGACTAGTAGGTATGGGTATGATCGGCACAACTTGTGGGCTGAAGGGCCTGTTTGTGCTGCAGTGTTCTATGTTCTATAAACTTTGTTGCTATGTGTGGGGGAGAAGGGAGCAGCAACCTCTGCTGTGAAGAGCAGGGTGAAATATTTTTGCATTACAACTAAGCAGAATGCTTGTAAAAGCTGGATTTCTGTTTGAATGGATGGGACAAGATCTGATAGGTAAGTTAGTTTCAAATTGCCAAAATATTCAGTTGGATTCAAACTGGATTTGGAATAGTTTTGCTTTATAACATCACATACTTCAACTGGTAAAAGTCATAAAACATTAAGGGGGCAATCTTACCTTCCTGTCCTGCTGGTCGATGGATGGAGCAAACTCATAAGATTGAGAGAGGCAGGAAATAAGACTCCCACTGGATAGCTTACCTATCGCAATTGTATTGGGCCTGCATATCCAGCAAGATTGGTCTCACGCCCAAAATAGGAGTGAGGCAGATTTCAATATTTAAATTTATTTTAAATAGAATTTAAATATTATTAATCAGCTGAGGTCACAACGATCGCATGTGGTTCCCATCAACAGGGATCCTGTGGTGATGGATCCTCTGGTAGGACTGGAGGCCACTGAGGCCCTCTGGGAAGTCGGGCTCCTTGGCACTGCCCTCTGGGCTCCCTGACACTGCCAACCTGGCACACTGGCACTGCCTGGCTGGCATGGACAGTGCCCAATGGGCAGAGCCAAAGGGGCAGGCCTAAAGAAAGTGGGTGAGGTTTGGATGGGGGATAAGAAAAGTCATAGAGATTAATAGCATGGAAACAGGCCATTTGACCCAAATTGTCTTTGCCACCCCATTTTTTAAACTACTAAGCTAGTCCCAATTGCCTGCGTTTGGCCTATATCTTTTATACCCATCTTACCCACGTAACTGTCTAAATACTCGCCTCTACTACTGCCTCTGGTAGCTTGGTCCAGACAGTCACCAGTCTTTATGTGAAAAAATTTTCCCTCTGGATCCTTTTGTATTTCTCCCCTCTAATCCAGTTGGAGAAGGTGGAGGGGCATTGCGCATTCTGCAACTGGGATTAGGAAATGCAGGGGTGGGAGGGCAAAGGAATGATTGGCTGAATCACTCTGGGGTAGGGGGGTAGATGTGGGGCCAATTGGCCAAATTGCGGGGGAGGGTGCCTATCAGCCTTGGAGGATGGTGATTGTGGGGTGGGTGGGTACGACCAATCGTGGAGGCCAGTGATTGAAGGGAGAGGCATATGTTATATAAGCAGGTGGAGGTAACTGACATCTCTTTCTTCTGCTGCACAGAAGGATCTGTGAATAAACAATTATGGCCTCTACTGTGAGCTGCCTGCTTTCCAGCGAGCTTAGGCCATGCCCCATTCCCCTACTGGCAGGGAATAGATTTAGCATTAATTTTTGAATTGAGTCGGATAGTCGAATTTGTGGCCTCACTGACAAAACTCATCAGAAACTCTCCTGTTTTTCAAACTGTTTTGGAACTTTGAACTTTTTCGGTAAGATCGCATGCCCCCTTAGACTCAACAACAAGTCCAGCTTATGGAGGAAACACAGTTAAGAAAATTTTAAAAATAAACTACAGTATAAAACACTTCCTGAGTTTGCTGGCTTCATTAATTTGAGTTCAATCAGCATATACAAACCATATGCTGATATGGCATATACCATATGCTCTTTTTTAGAGAGAAATGAATTGATTGGGGATAGTCAGCATAGTTTTGTGAAAGGTAGGTCGTGCCTTACTAACCTCATTGAGTTTTTTGAAAAAGTGACCAAAGAGGTGGATGGGGGTAAGGCATTTGATGTGGTATATATGGACTTTAGTAAGGCGTTCGATAAGGTGGCCCATGGAAGGCTTCTGCAGAAAATGCAGATGTATGGAATTGAGGGTGATTTAGCTAATTGGATTAGGAATTGGCTAGCTGATAGAAGACAGATGGTGGTGGTTGATGGAAGTTATTCATCATGGAGTTCGGTTACAAGTGGTGTACCTCAGGGATCTGTTTTGGGGCCCCTGCTGTTTGTAATTTGTATAAATGATCTGGATGAGGGTATTGAAGGATGGATTAGTAAATTTGCGGATGACACCAAAGTCGGAGGAGTGGTAGATCGTGAAGAGGGGTGTTATAGTTTGCAGAGAGACTTGGACAAGTTGCAGAGCTGGGCCGAGAGGTGGCAAATGGAGTTTAATGTGGAACAGTGTGAGGTAATGCACGTTGGCAGGAATAATAAATGTGTAGAGTATAGGGCTAATGGTAGGATTCTTAATAGTGTTGATGAACAGAGGGATCTTGGTGTATTTGTGCATATATCCCTGAAAGTAGGCAGTCAAGTCGATAAGGTTGTTAAGAAGGCATATGGAGTCTTAGCTTTTATTGGTAGGGGATTGAATTTCGGAGCCGCAACGTCATGTTGCAACTGTACAAAACTCTAGTGCGGCCGCACTTGGAGTATTGTGTGCAGTTCTGGTCCCCCACATTATAAGAAAGATGTGGAGGCATTGGAGAGGGTACAGAGGAGGTTTACCAGGATGTTGCCTGGTATGGAAGGCAGGTCTTATGAAGAGAGGCTGAGAGATTTGAGGTTGTTTTCGTTAGAAATAAGGCGGCTAAGAGGAGACCTTATTGAAACATATAAGATGATTAGAGGTTTAGATAGGGTGGACTGTGATAGCCTTTTTCCTAGGATGGAGAAAGCTAGCACGAGGGGACATAGCTTTAAATTAAGGGGTGGTAGTTATAGGACAGATGTCAGAGTTAGGTTCTTTACCCAGAGGGTGGTAAGGGTATGGAATGCCCTGCCTGCTGCAGTTGTAGATGCGCCAAGTTTGGTGGCGTTTAAGAGGTGAGTAGATAAGTTTATGGATGAAAAGGGAATGGTTTAGGTTAGAGGGACACTGCTTGTTCCTAATTGGTCGGCGCAACATCGAGGGCCGAAGGGCCTGTTCTGCGCTGTAATGTTCTATGTTCTATTGGATAGCCCCACATTGGACCAGCTCACCAGAAATCATCTTTAACAACAGACTACCTAAGAATTGTCAAACAGGTGGAATTGTTTTGTTTGATAGGTCATGCCAATGGATAGTAATAACTTTCATTCAAGAATTTTACATATTTGTGACATTTCATATTGAATAGGCATTTGCAGCGTCACTCTCTTTCAAATGTCGTGGCAACAAGAGAAAGCAGATGGAAAGGAACAGTAAGCCATTGTGAGAAATTAAGTGGATCAGAGAATGCTATCATAACATAAAGAGAATATAAAAAAAGACTTCTACAAAATAGTTACTTAACTGCCAAAGTGACAACTGCGGCGTTCAGTACTTGTTAACAGTTTATAATGTTTTGGTTAGCCAAGAAACAGGAGCGAATACATTTACATAAATCATGACCTCACTGTAGCTGTCACTGTCAGTTCATATCAAACTTGTTTGTCCATTATCTTTGCTTGCATTACTAACCATGACAATTAATACCAGCTGCTAACCAGTTGCTCTTCATTTGCAATACAAATGACATCGGCTCAATCAGTACATTTGCTCAACATCGAAAGTGATTTTCAGTGTGACAAAAATTAGGTCCTTCTAATATGGGCACTTTCTTAGTGACAAAGCATCTATGCTCCACAGAAACAAAGAATGTCTGTTACAAAGGCCACCTTCCCATTTGTTTCAAATGAATTATAAAGAACCTGGGATGACTGCTTCTTTGACAAAAGTCTACTCTGATGTATAACGTCATAAGATTGGAGTTTCAGTGTTGCAAAATAGTTTAGAACAACTTAAAAATGTAAAGTAGTGATAGGGCAGTGTTGTCATCTCAATTTCCTTATATCCTTAATAAAACAAATGAAGATATCAACACTTACTGGTATTTCTAAACAAACTATTCATTTATCTGCTTTAAAGGTTGTGAAACTGGTTGCTCAGAGACATCCTAGAAAGAGATATTTGGTTTAGAATGCTCCACTCCCTTTACTGACATCGTGAAGTTCTACTTTAGTGACATCATGAATAGGCAGTGCAGTCCACAATCCAGTTCTTTCTCAAATTCTTGCACGAAGGAGTGAAAAATCACAAAAGCTGCCACAAAGAAGCATTGTCAGGATGACTGACAAAATACATCACAGCAGCTTTATACAACTTTGTGGATTACAATTTCCAAACTGCTGATTAACACTGTTTGTCTTTGGAGAAGAAGTACATGTTATAAGTAGCAAACACATGCCACAGTCATCAGATAAGTGTAATTAATTTCACTGGGGTGACAATCATATGTCTTGTGAAGTTACTTTCTGTCAGCATATCCCCTAATGATGGCAACTGTCTGAATGTCTTTCCCCAGAATATATTCGACATAGAAACAGACTAGAGTTTAATACTAAAAGTAGCAAAATATTACAGATGTTGGAATTTAAAACAAGATTCAGCAGGTCTAGCAGCATTGGTAGTTTGTTGAAAAGTCAAATGGACTCCAAACATTGACTCTGCTTTCTCTCCTCGAGATGTTGTCAGACCTGCTGAGTTTTTCTAGCATTCTCTGTCGTTGTATGAGGTTAAAAAGTTCATTTTCGGTATTCTATCATTGTGAAGATGAAATCAGCCTGGGGTTCTTGATTAATATCCTCATGATTTTATGAATGGTCATCCCTCATCCTCATACATCCTGGGGGAAAAATATCCAGCCTATTCAGCCTCTCATAACTCAAACCTTCAAGTCCTGGTAATATCCTTGTAAATCTTTTTTGCACCCCTTCCAGCTTAATAACATTCTTCCTATAGCAGGGCAACCAGAACTGTATGCAGTAGTCCAAATGTGGCTGTATCAATGTCTTGTGCAGTTCTAACATAACATCACAACTCCTGTACTAAATGCTCCGACTGCGAAGTGTGCCAAGTGCTTTCTTCATCACCCTGTCTACTTGTAATTGTGCATGGGTTGGTGTCTGATAAATTGAACGGTCACACTTTTTCACTGGATACCTACAACTGAATAGCATTTTAGCATTCACTGTAGTTCCTTGACAATGGCATCACAGGTAAACAGTGATGAAGGAAACATTCACCACATTTGCGTTGGCCGTTTAGTACAGGAGTTAGGATATTATGTTACAACTGCACAAGGCATTGTAAAGCCACATTTGGAATACTGCATACAATTCTGTTTGCCTTGATATAGGAAAGATGTTATTAAGCTGGAAAGAATGAAAAAAGATATACAAGGATGTTACCAGGACTTGAAGGTTTGAATTATAAGGAGAGCTGAATAGGCTGGGGCTTTTTTTCCATGGAGTGCAGGAGGATGAAGAGTGACCTTAGTAAAAGTTTATAAAATCATGAGGGGCATATGTAAGGTGAATAATCTTTTCCCAAGCGTAAGGGAGTCCAAAACTAGAGGGCATAGGTTTAAGGTAAGAGGGGAAAGACTTGAAAAGGACTTGAGTGGCAACTTTTTAAACACAGTTGGTGGTGAATATATAGAATGAGCTGCCAGAGGAGGTGGTAGAGGTGGATACAATTACAACAATTAAAATACATTTGGACAGGTATATGGTATATTGGGAAACATTTAGAGGGATATGGGCCAAACGCAGGCAAATGGGAGTAGTTCAGTTCAGGAAACTTGGTCATCATGGACAAGTTGGACTGAACAGCCTGTTTCCATATATCTCTATGACTCTCTAATATATTTCTTGGTCAACTGACTGAGAATAGTAGGTGGAGCCTCAGGCCTATGGAACAATATCTCAAGTAAAGAATGAATGCCTTCAGAATGGGAGAAAAGAAAACTGATGGACTAAATGTAAAAACTGTGTTGAACATTTTTTGAAATCCTTGAAAGTAATCTATAATTATGTAATCATTCTAATCACTGACTCCTTTTTTGTGGTGAACAGTACTCTTACTTAAATGTCAGCCATGTGTGGTTTGTTGCTGCGAGGGTTTTATATTATGACTAAAAATCATTTTGTCCTTCATTTTTCCTTAAATAATCCAAATAGGTCTGCTTCACGCTACAAGCAGCAGCAGCTGAAACCAAGCAAAAGGCACGGAAAATGCTAGTCCTTGAAAATTTCTTCTGTTAATGGCAAAGGAACAAAGAGTGAAATTCTTAAATTTTGAAACATTTCAGATGGCAAACAGTTGAAACTATAGCATATGCTGACTCTAGACACATTTCTGACCAATACTACACTTTAAATAAATGTTAAACATAGAGAAAGTTGTCCTATTTTTAATTATACATTGTGATATCTTTTGGGAGAGGCAGTGAGGTAGTGGTATTGCCGCTAGACTCATAATCCAGAGACCTAAAGTAATATTCTGGGGACCTGGGTTCAAATCCTACCACTACAGGGAGTGAAATTTAAATTAAATTTTGCAGGAATCATAGCAGGTGAGACAGAAAATTTGGTGGACCACTCAAAGATCTGTTGAAGTCAGGTGGGAATTTCTGGTCTTGGAGCACTCTGGGCCGGAGGATCCCATCTCACGTCTCCCAATCATTCATCCCAACCTTTCAACTGCTAGACCAGTTACAAAACCGTAATGCGACCATACCTAATGGCCAACAATGATACCTTTCGAAGGGTGGATCTACTAACGAGGAAACCAAGACTGAAATAGACAGGGATGCATTCCCAAGTGAATTTTAAAAGAATTTTTTAAAAAAATTCTGTTGACCATGTTTTACTGGCCTTTTAGTGGTTTCTATATGGGGACAGAGTTTATCACATTCAATCTCAGTTATAACAGACATTCAAATGCAGTTGACATGTTGCACTTAAACCGGATATCTAACAGCAACTTGCTTCCACCCTTAAGCTTAAAATAAGACTTAGCAGCATAAAAGGGAAATCATGTGATATCCACACTAACTAGTTGACCCAATTACCTGGAAAATAAAAAAAATACACAATGCATTAGCAGAATTGTCCAAACTAATATATTCACCATCAAAAATTCACTGCTTTGTTTTATAATGACTCTGCTAACCTTATTTATTTTTCCAGACCAGAATATATATTGCTTGTATTACAGTGAAACAATTAAACCATACTCATTACAACAAGAGGTTGACAAGGTGCCAAGTAAAGTAAATTATACAAAATCTAAGTAACATTTAAAAAACAAACATAAGTTATAATACCAAAAGAAAAATCAAGTAAAGGGAGTTTGGATATTTTGGAAGAAATAGAATGAGTGAATTATTTTGGATATTCAAGATCATGACAGGTGTCTGAATTTCTGTAGCAATTCTATCATTAGTAATGTTGCAACCACAGGTCAGTTCATTCTGGGAGATTGAAACTGTAGCTGAAATACAAATGAAAAGGGAAGTGTGATTTCAAATTTATAAACAGATATAGAAACCAAGGAAGTAATTGGAAGGGAATACCTTGTAAATCCTGTCATAAAATGGGCATTAATTTATGTGGTAAGATATCTAATTGTGTCTTCCTTTAATTAATCCTGTTTGCCCATTTAGGTTTTATATTTTTGTGAGGCTCGCTGCTGAAAATGTGAACTAATAGTGGGAGAAACAAGGCAAGCAGGCTTAGGTGAACAGCACAAACAGCTATGTATCACTTTACCCAGTTAGATGGAAGGATTGTTAATTTAAAAGCCCAGGGATTGGGAAAGTGTAAATTAGAGGGACTGGACTGGAATGGCAAAATGGTTAACCCTGCTGCCTCACAGCACGAGGGACCCAGGTTCAATTTTGGCCTCAGGCCACTCTCTGTGTGGAGTTTGCACGTTCTGTTTGTGTCTGTATGGGTTTCCTCCAGGTGCTCTGGTTTCCTTCCATAGTCCAAAGATATGCGGATTAGGTTAATTGGCCATGCTAAATTGAGCCTAGTGTTAGGGAGATTGGCAGGGTAAATAAGTGGGGTTATTGGAATACAGCCTGGGTGGGATTGTGGTTGGTGCAGACTTTATGGGCCGAATGGCATCTTTCTGCCCTGTAATGATTCTATGAATTTCAGATGAGCTGCAGAAAGAAAAATAAAGAAATTGAAAGAGAAGGGAAAAATTCGGGGAAAAAGAATTTTTAAAAATATAGATTTTTGGTATCTCCAGTAACAATTAAAACGTGAAAGAAGGAGACTCCACATGCGTGATAAATAGTTTTCAGTGCTAGAAATGTTGACTGATAGGAATTAAAACTTATCATGTTACCAAAAAGATACTTAGACTGGTATGGACATGACTTAACTCTCTACAGTGGGTTTAATTCAGATCTACTGTACAAATAGAGCAACTTTGTGTGTTTGAGGAGGATAACAAGATGCCATTTCTCATGCAACAATATTATTCAGCCAGCAACTTTTGGTTTTCCATCTTTAATCACACATTTGCCTACAGTTGAAGTTGTAGTAGCATTTGCACATAAATAACAGTTGGTGTTCTTAGCCTTGCCATTATTTTGGGTCAATGCGTTCCCTATTGTCCAGAGTCATTCTCATATTCTAGTACCATGGAAATTAACAATCAGACTTACAGCACAAAAGCCTTCAACTCTCAATATGACAAGTATGTCATTCAAGCTCCGATAGCTATAATGTGTGCTGCACAATGATGTCAAACTATCCAGAGAACAGTAATTCATTGCTGAAACCATGAAGTGCAGCTCAAATACTGTGACTACATGACAGGTCAGACATTGGGAATTAAGAGTTAAATACCTATCTCCTGTCTCATAAAACCTGTTCCCAACTATAAGGAACAACGTCCAGGGACTGATGGATTACTTAACTGAATGAATATGGCTCCAACAACACTCAGGAAACTTGACATAATCAAGGACAAAGCAGCCTGCTTCATCAGAACCCAATTACTCAATTTAAATGTCCTCCCTCCAACACTGATGCACAGTGGCAGCGATGTACCACAGGTTTATACCACAATGGCAGCACTGATTAAAAGTTTAAAGAAAATAGGCTTACATTAACACTGCAATGAAATTACTATGAAAATCCCCTAGTTGCCTCACTCTTGCGCCTATTCGGATACATTGAGGGAAAATTTAGCATGGTGAATGCACGTAACCAACACGTCTTTTGGATAGTGGAAGGAAATCGTAGCACCTGGAGGAAACCCATGCAGACATGGGGAGAATGTGCAGACTGTGACCCAAGTTGGGAATCAAACCCAGATCCCTGGCACCTACACCATGGATGTAGGTGTACGTAACAACTTCTAAATCTTTATGACTCAGAGTTTGTACTGTCATTCCCTTCTATGCACAGGTTAACAAAGCCCAACATCAGCAAATCTAAACTGGACAAAACCACTTGCTAATAAATATGAATCATAGAACCATACAGCATATAAGAGGCCCTTGGCCCATCAAGTCCACGCCGACACATTGGAAACACTTGAACTCCCACCTAATCCCATCTGCCAGCATTTAGCCAATAGTCTTGAATGTTATGATGTGCCAAGTGCTCATCTAGGTATTTTTTAAAATTTCAACTGCTCTGTCATGGGTAACACCTTCCAAAGTGATTCCATTTACAGGCGATCATCTGGATTCAATGATCGGTCAACTCTGCTGGGCCTCCTGGTATAATTATAGTGACAACTGGGCAGACAAATGGAACTAACACAAAGTTTTTTAGCTTAGACAAAAGGTCATCTGGACTCGAAACGTTAGCTCTTTTTTTTTCCTTACAGATGCCATCAGACCTGCCGAGATGTTCCAGCATTGTCTCTTTTGGTTTCATTTTATTAATCTTTCTACTTCAGAGTATGTGTTACTTATAAATAATTATGAATGATAAATTTAGCCTGTCTGCAGTAGTCTAGTGAAGTGACAAAAATTCCCAAGTCCAGTTTGCCAGATTTTTCTCCCCAACAATCTGAAAACCTAAACCTGCCTCTACCACCCTCCCAGGCAGCGCACTCCAGATCATCCCCTGGGTAAAATGTTTTTCCTCACATTCCCCAAATCTCCTGCCCCTCACTTTGAACTCACATCCCCTCATGACTGATCCTCCAACTAAGACTGACAGTTGCTTATAATCTACTCTGCGCATGTCTCTCATAGTCTTGGACACCTTATCAGGTCTCCTCCTGTCTCCTCTGCTTCAATGAAAACAACCCAAGCCTACGAACCTATCTTCATAACTTAAAATGTTCCATCCCAGGCAGCTTTCTGGTAAATCTCCTCTGCCAAACCTCCTGTGCAATCACATCCTTTTGATAATGTGGTGACCAGAACTGCACACAGTATTCTAGCTACAGCCTCCCTATGTTCTATACAACTCCAACATGACTTCCTTGTTTTTGTAATCTATACTTTGATTGATAATAGCAAGTGTCCCATATGCCTTTTACACCACCCTACCAATATGCCCTTCAGCTTTCAGAGATCTGCAGACAAACACATCAAGTTCCCTTTCTTCCACAGAACTTCCCAGTGTCCTACCATTCATTGAATACTTTTTTGTCAGATTACTCCTTCCAAAGTGTATCATCTCACACTTTTCAGGGTTAGTTTCCATCTGCCACTTATCTGTCCATTTGACCATTCCATCTATATCTTCTTGAAACCCAAGACACTCTGCTTCACTGCTAACCACCCGTCCAATCTTTGTGTCATCTGCAAACTTACTAATTCTACCGTCTCATAGTCATCAATGTCATTTATATAAATGACAAATAATAGGGGACCCAACATTGGTCATGCCTTTCACTTTCTTATAAAGTTATAGCTTTAAATTAAGGGGTGGTAGTTATAGGATGGATGTCAGAGGTAGGTTCTTTACCCAGAGGGTGGTAAGGGTATGGAATACCCTGCCTGCTGCAGTTGTAGATGCGCCAAGTTTGGGGGCGTTTAAGTGGTCTGTGGATAGATTTATGGATAAAAAGGGAGTGGTTTAGGTTAGAGGGTCATTGCTTTTTCCCCATTGGTCGGCGCAACATCAAGGGCCGAAGGGCCTGTTCTGCGCTGTAATGTTCTATGTTCTTCTGTCATCACATTAGGCAGAAGTGATGACACTTCTGCCTAATGAGTGTCATTTAGGCAGTCATGACACTCTGCCTAAAGTGTCATTTACTAGACTACTACATACAGGCTACATCTATTATTCATATTTACAGATAATATAGTATCCTGAAGTAGAAAGATTAATAACTTGAAACCAAAAAAGAAAATGTTGGAAAATCTCAACAAGTCTGGTGGCATCTGTAAGAAAAGAGTTAACATTGAGTCCAGATGACCCTTTGCCAAAGCTAAAAAACAAAGAAAGTGTGAGCTATTTATACTACAGGGTGAGGGAATGAAAGATGAGTCAAAGCCACAAGAAGGGGAAAAGACTACGAATGTTAGTCCACAGAAAGAATAAAGAGTGTGAATGGCTAAATGCAGAGAAGCTAAAAATCAGAGGGTAAGCTGTGACAGATGAAGATGTTTGGGGGATGGGGGTGGGGAAATAGGTGGGAGAGAGATAACATTTAGAAAAAAGGGGAAAAGGTGAAACAAAAGGGGAGAAAAGGTAAGGAAATGCAAATAAAATAGGGGGAAGGAGTGGGGGGGGGAAGGTAAATGAAGACAATAAAGAAATAAAAAGTAGAGAATAGTTAAAAAAATGAAAACAAAGGAATCAAGATGGGATAGAGTTAATCACCTGAAATTGTTGAATTTGGTGGTGAGACAGAAAGGTTGTAAAGTACTTAACCATAAGATGAGTTGCTGTTCCTCCAGTTTGCTTCACTGGAACATTGCAGCTGGCCAAGGACAGGTATGTGGGTATGGGAGCAGGATCATGGGTTAAAATGGCAAACAACCAGAAGGTCAGAGTCCTTTGCTGAGCACCTTCGCTCTGTGTGCAATTACCCATTCTATGCTTGGCATCTCCGATATAGAGAAGACCACATTGGGAGCAGCGAATATAATACACTAAACGAAAGAGGTGCAAGTGAAACGCTGCTTAATCTGGAATAAGTATTTTGGACCTTGGATGGTAAGCATGGAAGAGGTAAAAGGACAGATGTTGCACCTTCTGTGGTTGTATGGGAATGTGCCATGAGTGATGGGAGAGATGTTAGATACAGTGGAGGAGTGGATTAGGTTATTCCAATGGGGACAGTCTCTGTGAAATGCTGACAGAGAGAGTGAAGGGAAAATGTGTTTGATGGTGGCATCATACTGGAGTTGGCGAAAATGGAGGAGGATTATGCTTTGCATGCGGAGGCTGTTGGGGTGAAATGTCAGAACAAGGGGGATTCTATCTTTGTTATGGGAGGGGAAGGGGTGAGGGTCATGGCGCAGGAAATGGAACGCATGCTGTTGAAGACCCTGTCATAACTGGAGATGGGAATCCACAACTGAGGAAAAAGGAGCACATATTAGAAACACACTTTGGAAAGTGGCATCATCAGAATAAATGTGATGGAAGTGAAGGACTGAGAGAAAGTGATGGAGTCCCTATAGGATGTAGTGTGTGAAGAGCTGTAATCCAGATAACTGTGGGAGTCATTTGTAATGGATATTGGTAGATTGTCTATAGTCTGGCAATGGATTATAAGATGGACTAGGTGGTGGAAGCGATGGACGGGTGGAAACTGGAAGCGAAGTTGATGCATTTTGAGAAGTCTGGACAAGAGCACGAAGCAGCATCAAAACAGTCAATGATGTACCAGTAAAAGAGTTATGGGAGGGATCTGAGTAGGGCTGGAACAAGGAATGTTCCACGAGCCCCATAAAAAGACAAGTATAGCTTGGACTCATGCAGGGTACCCATTGCTATTCCATTGATTTGGAGAAAATGGGATGAGTTAAAGGGGAAGTTGTTGCGAGATAGAATGAGTTCAGCCTGGCAGAGGAGAAGTGGAGGATGGGAATTGTTCAGGCTTCTTTTCAAGAAAGAAGGGATCTTAATAACATGATCCTTAATATAACTATTAAAAACAGACTCCGAGATGCTTCAGGTTTTCACTGAGTTATCTAATTGAGAGGTAACACTGTCACAAGTAAAGGTAATAATATACTTTGTTGAATTTAGGAATTCAGTTTAGTGAATAATGGACAGTATAACTTGTAACAAGCCACTTCATTGTATTACTTCACATGAAATCATAATAATCTTTAGAAACATTTTTAAAGAAACCTACCCATGTTGCCACTTGACACCTTGGCCTGGACTTTACAGTAGTAATGATTAAAACATTGGTAGCATTGGTTGTCACTACTCTTCTGTAACTTATAGCAACTTTTGGAGTTTGCATATGCAGTTAAGTGTAGAAATCTATAAATTGCTGTCAGTAGTTCCATGTTAATCCATAATAGTATCCTATTGAAGTCCCTACAAATTGCAGTCAATTATAAATCACTAATTTGATAAGAAGTTGCCCTTTTGTGCTACTAATCTCACCTAATAAAATTGTTGAAGGCACCTTGTTGAGTAAGGCGTAACTGCATTTTGAACAGCATATCAAGCTCATAATTACTATTAAACAGCTTCTTTGGCCTAAAAACTTTTTCAAATCTGTAGAATGTTTACATTTACAAAGTGATTAATTTTTAAAATAATGAATGCTTCTTTAAAGTTTGTTCATTACAATTTAGCCTCTACCTTAATCCCACTTGTATGCTCCTTTTTTTTCCGTTTTGCTCTCAATAAAATGACTTACTTAGGGGTTTGCTGTCTATGAGAATATGTCAATGTCATTGGCTCTTTCCCTTGCTTGATGATATCACTGTCGCTGCATGCCTGGAGATCCCCTTTCCTCAGTAGTACATTCAAACAAAAGTCAGGAAAGGAAAAATCCATGCTACAGAGACTGCTGGAATTTTGTGGGAAGCTGTCATCAGGGCCAGCTTTTTGCTGATTGCAATATCTGGTCCAACAACTCCTAAATTAATTTTTCTGGTTACTACCAATGTCTTGCCACTTTCAGTCTTAACACAGACAGCAAAAGACTGCAAAAGGCACCATGGATTCAAAAACTCACAATCTCTTAATATATTCAACTTGTAAGCACAAATACATGACATGCTTTTGACACATTACTGCAAGCCTGGAATTATTTCTTCTCCAGATCAATTTGAGCTTTTTTTTTGAAATTTTTGGGTGCATACACACAATATTGATCATTGCACAATTCATTAGAACGGCTCCAAAACATTTCACAGGAGATCAAGTGACAATAGGCATCACAAATAACCTGTGTATATGTGAATGAACCATCGTGCGACTTAAACTGAGTTAACAGGCTCTGCAATTCGACCAGCTGCTTTTAT
The DNA here is from genome assembly GCA_024679065.1 of Sphyrna mokarran. Lineage (NCBI taxonomy): Eukaryota > Metazoa > Chordata > Chondrichthyes > Carcharhiniformes > Carcharhinidae > Sphyrna > Sphyrna mokarran. The sequence goes on from JAGIQG010000011.1 coordinate 31,212,223, forward strand.
AATTCATTTACTGCATTGTGAACACATCATGCTAAATGACTGTGACATGGGTGCAGCATTGCAGTTGTTAAGAATGACAAAAAACATTAGCACTGGATCAAACAAAGTGATATAAATTTGGCATCTTTAAAACCCTGGAAGAATAAACAGAAATACTGAGCCAAATCAAAACCAAACAATACACATGAAACATAAAGATTTTTTAAACTGCCATTCAAACATGAAGCATTATTTTGTGTTGTCATTTAAAATTTAGGAAACATTCTTCTTCATACTTTCACGTCATTGGCAGGAGACATATGTTTAAGTGTCAAATACAGATAGAATAGAATGTGCACACAATACTGGCAACCAGGCATTACTTTGGCACAGAAAATACCAAAAAACGAAAATCCTCAGATTAGCATAAAAGTTACTTACGGAGATAAATAAGAAATAGCAGAAGTAGGCCATTCGGCCCCTTGAGCCCTACTTCACCATTTGATAAGATCACGGCTGATCAATTTGTTTCATTTTCCACATTCCCATCTATCCTCAGTGACCTTTGATTCCCTTGCTTAACAATAATCTATCTACATCCACCATAAAAATGTTCACTCATCCTGTCTCCACTGCCTTCTGAGGCAAAGGGTAGAATTTTGATGTTGGACCATGAAAAGGTCCATTGACCTCAGATTTTCCAGATTTGGGGGTGAGTGCTGCCAGAAAATCGCAAGAATTCCAAAGTTGCACAACCCTCTAAAGAAAAAAATTCCCCTCATCCATGTCCTAAAAATGTGACTTCTAACAATGCCCTAGTTCTGGACTCCCAAGATAGGGCAGCATGGTAGCAGAGTAGTGAGCACAGCTCCAGGGATCTGGGTTCAATTTGCAGCTTGGGTCACTGTTTGTGTGGAGTTTGCACATTCTCCTCAGGTCTGCATGGGTTTCTGCTGGTGCTCTGGTTTCCTCCCACAGTCCAAAGATGTGTGGGTTAGGTTGATTGGCCATGCTAAATTGTCCCTTAGTGTCCTGAGATGCATAGGTTAGACAGATTTGTGGGTAAAATATGTAGGGATATAGGGAAAGGGCCTGGGTAGGATTGTAGTTAGTGCAGACTCGATGGGCCGAATGGCCTGTTTCTGTAGAGTTTCTATGAAACATTCTTTCCAAGTCCACTTTGTCAAGAACATTCAGGATCAAGTGCACAAAAAATTCAAGACGTGGTCTCACCAATACCCTATACAACTGAAACACAACATTCTTACTTTTATGTTTAATTCCTCTTGTGATAAAGGTTAGCATTCCATTAGCCTTCTTAATTATTTGCTGTACCTGTATAATAACTTTTTGTGACTCATGAACTAGAACACGTAGATCCCTCTGCACCTTGGAATTCTGCAGCCGTTCTCCACTTAAGTAATATTCTGCCTTTTTTCCTGCCAAAGTGAACTGCTTCACGTTTTTCCACATTATATTCCATCTGCAACCATCTACAACAACCTTATGTCTTTTTTACAACATGCTTTCTTATTCATTCTTCTATTGTCATCTGCAAATTTAGCTACCATGCATTCACTCCTCTCATATAAGTCATCAATGTAAATTTTAAAAAGGTGAGGCCCCACCCTAGGGCCCTATGAGACTCCACTCATCACACCTTGTCAATCAGACAAAGACCCATTTATGAATACTGTTTTCTGCCAACCTGCCAATCCTTTATCCATACAAAATCTATTATCTCAACTCAATTAATTCTTATTTTCTACAATAACCTTTAATGTGACATCTTCTCAAATGCATTGTGGAAATCCAAGGACAACAATCTACAGATTCTTCTTTATCCACGACGCATGTTATTCCTTCAAGAATTTGGATCTTCAGCAGTACTCTTTTAAACATTTTCATGTTTGTTTGAATATAAATGCGGCAAATCACAGTGGACGCCATGTTAATCAGTAATTCTTTACCCTAGGAAGCTGCAGAAGTTGATTCCTTTAACATTTTCGAGGCTGAGGTCAATAGATTTTTAATCACTGGGGAATTAAGGATTACGGCGATAAGGTAGAAAGTGAACTTAGTGAGTGTTAAATCAGCCATGATCTTATTAAATGGTGGAACAGGCTCAAAGCATTATTCCTGTTCCTATTTGTTATGGTCTTGTGATCTTGCAAAACCACGTTTATGTGGAATCTTCTTTACCTCTTCCCCACCACAATAGATGACAAATAAGTCTCAGATTACAACAACATGAAACATATACTTTCTAATCACCAGCTGTCAAATGGCAACAGCATCTTACTCCCTCACCTTCCATAGATGTTTGAGACATTATTACTGTGTTTGAAACTTAAAATGTCCAAGTGCTTGATTATTTTAGAGGCATAGAACAAAGAACGAATGTTCATACAAGTCCCATGATAGCTAGTACTTATCTCTGTTCAGTCATCAGATGTATACAAAGTCTTGAAATTTAAAGTGCTTTGCATGATCATAAAATGCCCTAAAGTGCCTCACAGACAATTAAATGTTTTTAAGCTATAGTCATATAAACAAATGATGTACCAATCTATCACAAAAAGCAATGAGATAATAACCAAATAACCTGCTTTAGTGATGATCAGTTGAGTAATAAATATTGTCTGGGGAATCAAGGAGGTCTGTCCTGTTCTTCCTCAAATAATGTCATGGCATCATGTATGTCTGCTTGAGAGGGAATGTAAGAGCTTTGTATGACATTTCATCCAACAGCCATAATAGTGACTACAGTTCAAAAGTATTTATTTTGTTGTAAAGCACTGTGCAATGTCCCTAACTTATGAAAGGTGCTGTATAAGTTCATCTTTCTTTTCCTTACTTGCTGGTTTCTTGAATATAAATAGTTGTCTATTTGTGTAGAATTTGGTCAGGTAAGGAGTACTTTTACAATTCAATTTCCGCAACTTGTAAAACTATATGCACCAGGGTTACAGTTTGGGGAATGCAGGGGTGACTTGCGTTTATGCGTTTATATTAATAGATTCATTGAGCAGTGCATAATTAGCACCCACTATAAAATGCTGATAGATTTTGTAATGCCTTTGCTCTTCTTGCACATTTCCACAATTGCAAAATTTGTGTTTTGTTGACAAAAATGGGGGAGGAGTCAATATCTTGTGACAGATACCAAGAAATAAGACAGGAAACTGAGCCTATGGACACTGTGCGATGGTTGTTGAAGTCGATGCTCATGAAATGATAGAGAACAGTAGTCTGGTTTACCATACAGAATACTTCCTATTCTCAGAAAGAGCAGAAGCTGAGATGGAAGCCACAAGAACACAATAAATTGTTGCAAATCTCTGTAATTGTGCATGTGAGCCACAGGTATCCTTGCAGTATAAGTGTTTTTCTTTAACTGGACCTCTAGTGATTCACTTGTTCTGAAAGGCAGAAGTCTTCTGACAAATAAAGATAGGTGTGCTTATAAATGTGGGTGTTAGAGTAATGCTGAGTGAACAGAGCCCACCTTCTGGTGCAATCTGAGCTGCCTGGTATCTATCTACCAGTACTCTGCTTTTTTTTCCCCAAAACACAAGAGGGGAAATTTCCATGAGACAGCCCATTGAGTCAACAATAATTGAACAATCATCCAAAATAAGGAGGGCTAAATACATAAAACAAACCCTTCTAAGCACCTAGGTACTCACATGAGAAAAAAAGGGGAAACAACACAAAAGTGGGAAAATATAGTCAAGAGTCATTTTGTACACATTTTAATATAGCTCTTAGCCACCCTGGATGTCCATTTTATATGAGTCAGTTTATGACTCAGCATTATCTAGTCACTAACTCTACAAAATCATGTGGAGGTCCAAATCTGGGCTGCATTTAAATGTTGAAAACCAGCAAAGTGATGTGCAATTCCAGCCCTCTTTGAAAATCTGTTTGGAAATTATAAGTGCAAGTGCTCTCCACTCATATCCCTGATCACTGAACTTATACCCTCCCCCCTTATCATGTATCATCAATTAGAGAATTCAATCAAAAAAGTTGGAAAACCAGAGGATTCAGTCCAAATTTGCTGATTTAAATTGTTTTTACCTTTTGAATAGCTCTAAACTACAGTTCCTCAGCCTAAATTTACTACATTTAACAAAAAGGTTGACGGACTATTGTAAACTGTTGTACATTTTCTCAACATGTCCAGGAAAGATGTGCGAGTTAGGTTGATTGGCTATGCTAAGAAATTGCCCCTTAGTGTCCAAGGATTAGTGGGTATAATAATGTTGGGATATGGGGATAGAGCCTGGGGGGGAGGAATTGTGTTCGGTACAGACTCGATAGGCCTAAGGGCCTCTTTCTGCATTGTAGGGTTCTATGAAAGTCAAACAAGCACGTGAAGGAGAATGACTAAAAAATGTTAATTTATGCATAGAGCATAAATACAGCACTGACAAGATGGACTTGTTTCTATGCTGTTAATTCCATGCAATTCTACATCATTTATAGGATCACATACCTGCCTGTGAGTATCAATACCTGCTTGTGAGTCAGGCTGGCCTTGAGCAAGAGACCAGTTAGGACACAAGGTTCCTTGCAAACCTGTGGCCACCACCTCCTAGAAGAGGAAGGTCAGTGGGTGCTATGGGAATACCATTATCATCACCCACAAAAGTGCCCCTCCAAACTGCACATCATCCTAACCGCATTTATTGCCACTCCTTCACTGTTGCTGGCTCAAATTCCTGGCAGTCCTTTACTTAACATGTTCGGGATCATACCGACCACTGCCCGGCTGCTCAGCGAGTGTCTCAACAAGAAAGCTCACCATCAACTTCTCAAGGACAACCTGGGAGGGTAATAGGTGGCAGCAACGCCCACATCCTGAGAATGAATACAAAAAAAACCCTTTCCCCTGCCTTTGTTCTATAAACTTGCCAGGAAATCATTAACCAACTTATATATATAAAAACTACCCACGAGTAGATTATATAATTCGATGTTACAGAATTTGGGCGCCAATGTATTTCACTTGGAGCCTTACAGTCTGCAAAGAGCAAATGAATTATTGGCTCTTTCTAATTGCTTCCCTTCCTTAAACATTGCAAAGACCGCTGACTGTTTATTTTTCTCTCATCTTGCTGCTCTTACGTTTGCGGAAGTCCGGATTGAGGTTTACATTCTAGGCGTGTTACTTAATCACAAACTACCCACCCAGCAATAAAAAGGAAATTTGCCTTTTAGTTTAAACCCATCCCGTATCTCTCCCTTGAGAGTTGTGGCAGGTGCATTAAGAGTCTCCATTTCAAGCCAAACTACAGCATTACAAAGAAAAAGAGTTTCAAAGGTTACATTCCTAGTCGGGAAAAACACCCATTTCAACCTGCCGACCTGCCTGGAGCCGTTGGGAATTTGGGAACCCGCTCCCACTTCTGGGACCATCAGAACTGTACAAAGGTTTCATGATTCAGTTTATTCCTCTTAACATTATACTTAAGCAAAGCGGATCTTACCAGGAAATAAAAGCAATAGTAAAACAAACATTTGATGCTTTACTCCAGAAGCCACACTTATAAAGTTATGTCACTCAAATATTAAAACTCTTATTTTAAAAAATAGTGCCATTACAAAAAGCGATGGCTTGTAATTTCCACGCAGGTTTATTCACAGATCATATTTCACAAAGCCTGCAGCATTCTGGATTAATTTTAATCGCAATCAACATCCCCACCCCCCCAGTCATTTTCTAATATTTAGCCAATCTCTCCAAGCCCCAGCACAAACCCAGATCTCACCTTATAGGAAAGGTAAAGAGAGCCGAGCCCTCTCTCGGTAATATCCCGATAATGTGCTTACTAGTCACTTTCAGGCTGCCCGTTTGCCATCTGACAGAAAGGCGCAGTACTCAGCGTATCCATACCGGCGGACCAGGCAATTTTGACAGGGAGTAGGGCTTTTTTTTTTCGCGTTGCTGATATCAATGCTCGCTGGTGGATTGCCTTGGGCGCGACCTGAGCACCGAGACGTCAGCGCCGGCGTCGGGGCCCACCTGTAACACGGGGAAGGTTTGAGCGGAGCTGTGGAGGCAGGAACTGAGCACTGCATTGTGTGCCAGCGAAACTGCACACTGCACTGCAAAGTGCATCGCCAGCCGCAGCAGCACGGTGCACCAGAACACAAGCGCAATCCATGCCCTACAGCACAGCATCAACAATTACAATAAAGTGATCACTAATAGTCATCAAAGTCCCAGCAGTTTTAGAAAATGCATTTCTTTCTCAGTCACAGAGCGAATGCTCAGATTGAACAGGGCGATCCGTCTCCTTTTCTCCAAAAAAAAATTAAATTCAAAATGCATTTAATTCAGAGTCCCCACATACAAAATCCAAGCTGACAAGGTAAGGCAATGCACCAAAGATGTGCGACTGAAGTAAATTGGTCATGCTAAATTGGCCCTTAGTGTCAATGAGAAATGAGGGCAGTAGGGCAATACAGGGTGACATTGCTACCTCACAGCACCAGGGACCCAGGTTCAATTCCGGCCTCAGTCACTGGCTATAGAAAGTTTGCACTTTTTATGAATTGCATAGGGTTATCGAGATAGAGTCTGTGTGGGATTGCAGACTCAATGGGCCGAATGGCTTCCTTCTGCACTGTAGGATTCTATAAGCTTGATCCAACACTTGATCTTAGCCAAAAAGGCTCAGCCATCAAAGTACTAAAATACAGTGAGGGCAGGAAGCCTAGATGCAGTGCACAGGACCCAACATAAAGCATTGCACTCCATGCCCACCCATCTCACAGCATCTACTGCCCTCCATAACACACTGCAAAACATGTTCTGCCCTATAAAACACATGAACCCTGTGCATCAATCTAACATAAAAGTCCTTTTACAGAAATGGATTGCAATGTTCCAGATCACACTTGTGCAAAAATTGCAACAAAACTTGTGTAATTTTTTGCACCAATTTTCCAAAATAAACTTAATGCCCAAATGAATTGCTGAACTTGTTTGTCTGTGCTATAATGTAAAATATTGTATTAAATAATCTCAGATCGGTATCAATGTAGTGTATATACTTGCCGCTGGTACCTCACTCTCAGAACAGCTTGCAAAATATGTTCCTCGTCCTATTCCTTTGTAGTTCAAAGCAGCATTGTTCTGCTTGAACAGCATTGTTCTGAAGGACATTACAGCTGCTTAGTGAAAGAAGTCTTACATTTATATTGTAATATTGAGTTCACTGCAACCTAAGAATGTCCAAAAGAGGTTTACAGCTGATGCAATTTTTTTTATTTACTGTTGTAATGTAGCATTTTTGAGTGCTGCGCAGACCGGGAGTGAGGCTGAAAAATCATAATTGCACCAAGAGTGACAGCTCTAAGCCGAAGTAAGAGGAAAACTGAAATGACAAGAAAATCATGCAAATTCTCAGCTGTTCTGTGCTTACATTTTTGGGTAGAAAACTACACCCATCCCTTATTTGTATAAATCCAGGAAAATTACATGGGGGCAGAAATATGTAAATGAGTGTGGGAATATTTCAAAAGCAACGCACACAACATTCATGATTAGCCAGGTAACTAAGTTCCATGTGAATTTCCTCAGAAAAACAACAAATGACTTAATTATGGTCTTATACCTTAGGTACACTGAAACTTTACAGGAAATGTTAGGTTATCTATGGGTACAATGGGAGGAAGGTGTTCAGCTTCTCTAAACTGTATTTCAATGTATGAAATGAAACAGACTTATTCGACTATTACCACAGACCATTGAAAATATATAATCCACACTTCTGCATTTCATAGAATAGAATCCCTACGGTACAGAAGGAGGCCATTCCACCCATTGTTTGTATTGACCACAATCCCACCCAGGCCCCGTTCTTGTAACCCCATATATACACCCTGCTAATCACCCTGACACTAGGGGTGGGATTGTGGTCAATACATGGCCAATCAACCTAATCTGCACACCTTTGAAGTGGCGGAGGAAACTGCAGTACCCGGTGGAAACCCACACAAACAAGAGGAAAAAGTGCAAACTTCGCACAGACGGTGACCCAAAGTTGGAATTGAACCTGGATCCCTGAGGCAGCAGTGCTAACCAGTGTGCCACAGTGGGAGCTGATCTTGAGGAAGTACAGGAGCCAAAGTTCAATTTCCATGGGACTGCATATAAAAACAAAACACAGGCCTCCTATAGATTGGGATTGGGTTGCCTGCCAGCACCACCTCCACCACCATCACGCCCTCCTTCCTCCAAATTGAGCTGTTTTGAGTGGTCAGTTATAATACATGGGGCCCAATTCTCCCATTGCAGCCCACAAATTTTTGATGGGTCGGATAGAGAAATGCGCCTGTTGGCCATTTTGCTGGTTCCCTGCCACCTTTTACAATTTGCGTGCATCTCCCAACTGGAAGAAAATGATGCCACCAGGAATGTGCAGAAGTCCGATGGGAAGAGAGACAAGTTATTTGAATATGTTTTACATATATTTTAAATATATTTTAAATGCGTTTATCAGGTCAGGCACGGAACTTATCAGTCCCGACTGAATTTCCCACCCCACCAGGAGTAACTTCATTCTGGCGGGATTTACACTATTCCCTATATTCGGGGAAGTAGCGGGAGACCCCATTGGAGAGAGGGAGGACAATTGGGACCTCCTGTGGGATTGGTGGGGGCTGGTGCTCCCTGGGCATGGAAATCCTGGCAATGCCAGCCTTTGACCTCTGGTACTGGCCAAGGAGCAAAGTGCCCATGTCTAGGGGAACATGGCATCAGCACTTTGCCCACCAGGCATCAAGCAGTGCCAAGGGGCATCCTATTGTGGGTGGGCATAGGAGACAATTGGTGCAGTTGGGAGTCCCACTGCCACTTTGCATGAGGATCGGTCTGGGATGGAGGAGGGGCAATGATCAAGGTGGGCTGGGGGAGGGGACGTGCACTGCCGGGGGTGTGCTCTGAAGGGGAGGGTCAGTGGGAGGTGGGGAGGTGTCTGCTGGGGTGAGGGGGTGGATGGATCACCACAGCTGGGTGGAGGGGTGCTGGGCTGGATATCGGGGCACTCCGAAGTGGGGAGGTCAGGACTGGCCCAGGAATTGTTGTGGGGGCTGCAACTGGGCCATGGGGAAGGCCTGGAGGGACAGCACTGAGGGGGTTCATGCCTGGCCAGCGATTGAGCCACTGCGCATGTGCAGAGTTCCATCATGAATAAGCCTCACCCCGCCCTGTTTTAAATGAGATTCACAATTGGGACTTCTTCAGCGCACAGAGTGGGAAGATTCAGGTCTGAATCTGCACAGAAAAAACAGTCATGATCTAGACCAGTTTTCTCACCAATTCAACACCTTTGGGAGAATCAATCCCTATGTATGTTATACTAATATAAATAAAAAAGTAATTTACAAGCGTGATGCAAAATAAAGGAGTCAGGACAGATATGCAAAAAAAAACAACAGTTAGGTTAACTCTGTTGAAAAAACTGGAGGAGGAATCAGAGATGTATACCTTAAACCAGGTCCAATCAATAAGTTGTTTCCTGTAGAAATATTCTTGATGGTAACTCATAGACCACGCCTCAGTCACAGTCATTGGGGAGCAGGCAAGATGCAACCTTGAGACTGAGTAAATCAGGAGCCGTTTTTGTCTACTTATACAGGAGAGGAACTGAAAACATTGGGATCAGCAATAAATACAGTATCTTATAAAAACAAACAAAGCAACTACCTGTTCTAGTAATTGAGGGTCACAGACTGTATCTGCCATCTGTCTGCTAAACAAGCTCTGCAGTTTATTTGCTGACATTCCAGTCCAGACACCCATCCCAGACCTCAGAACACAGTGGAGATGGATACCCAGGCTTTATAGGACTTGCATGAGGGATGCCATGTGCCACCGCAGATTGCATCTCAGCAAGGGGGATAGTGTGCCATCTCATGGGGCAGGAGAACACCCGCTCCCTTTGACAGTGAATGTGATGGTGGCCCTCAACTTCAATGCAACTGGGTCCTTCTTGGCTTCCAGTGGAAACTTCTGCAGCATCTCCCAATCCCCTGTGCACAAATGCATTTGTGAGATGATGAATGCTCCTATGTGCCCAGGCAGGCCACTACATCCACTTTAACCAGGGTCGGGCTGGATTGCAGGCTTCACTGTCATTGGTAAGATGCCCCATCTGCAGGGGGCTATCAATGGCATGTTCTGCAGGCCTCTTGGGATCAAGTGGTGATCCATGGTATCCCAGAGGCTTTAATATCAGACAGTAGCACAGCACTTACAATGGAGGAATTACAGAAATTTAAGTTAAATGGTATTCACCATGTTGGATTAGCCCTTTACCACCAGCTTCCAAGGAATTGAACCTGTCTGCCCAGATTCATCACTCACCAAAGATCATAAGACTGAATTGAGACATTCCTCCAGGATTCTGACCAACTGAAACTGTGATGAGCTTTTCCTGAGGTGTTCCGGATGTCTTGTTGAGTTTTGCATGCCTCTGTTTAATGATATTCCCTATGTTTCAATCATAGGTGAACTCAGCAATTAAGAGGGGAAGAAGTGTGGTAGCATTGCCCCTTTAAGGGGACAATCCCTGAGGACCATGTGACCCTATAGAGAGGCAATACTGGAAGCTGAGCCAATCGGATTCAAGGGTGAGCATCCTAGGTTGGGGAGGAATCTTGGCTGGGGACAGGGAGGAGAAGCCGGTCGGAGTGTGTTGAGCTGTGTCAGACCTTTGTACGTACATGAATATTGTTGGTAATAAATCTGTTAAAACTTGGGAGCCATAATGAGTTACTTTTAAAGATCTTACGATCTTGATATTAATCCACATTACAAAATTAATTCTGCACTTGGATGGAAAAAATTGAAGGGAACATTGATCCCAGTATTCCCGGCAGCATCGAGCACTGCTACTAGTGTATGGTCCTTATCACATCCCCTCCTCCTCCTTGGAGCCGCCTGAAGAGCTTTGTGCTCTTACACTCCTGTGGGTCCAAACTGGGTAAACACTACAACTATTCTGAAGAACCCAGCCGATATGTACTGAAAGGCATCTCCAGATTTATTCAGGCACTGAGTCTGTACCATGAGAATGAATATAGCTTACTCCATGACACATCTGTATGTCTTAAAGTTTTAACTGTATCACTCCTGGGCCTCATGATCAGGTTTCTCATTGATATTATCAGCCACTTCTTAAATAGCTATCATACATTTATTAAGGGCTTATTAAAGAGATCAGGAAGGTGCTTTGTCATGAAAACAGCATAATATCAGCTCACATGGTTTTTATTTGTTCTTGCACTCTAAGTATACATTGTTAGAATGGAAGCCCTGGAGGTTGATAAATGCTCCCGGATGATTTATATTGCTGCGTCTGTGCAGTTGATGATGCCCTATATTGATGGGAAGCCAACCAGACCTACAAATATGAGATTCCGACAGGAAACCTTGTTACTGAATGCATATAATTTCCTGCACCTGGCAAACAAGTCATCAGTCAGTTATTATCTATTTGTGGGCTGCTGACTGCAAGTTCATGCAAATATCTCTGGCAGTGCTCTGGAAGTATCCAGAGCCAAAGAAACTGAGGGTGATGGTATTGCTGATAGTTGCAGGCTAAATGTGGTTTTTCAGGCCTGCTTGTCTACAGAAATCCTTCCAGAAAGCTGCAAATGTCTGCCACCACCTAAGTTTCCTCAGATATCGGTGTTTAGACATGGTGAGAAGTTTATCCTTTGTAGCGCCCTGCATATTGGGTATGACCTTTTGTGAGCTGCACCAGTAACCCTTTGTCTTTTGTGGAGCTGTAAGCTATGAGTAGAAAGTGGAGCTGTCTATGTAGAAGGCTGTTACTGATGTTGTTGCTAGGGGTGCCATTGTTGCTGAAGTTGATTATGTTGGTCCTCATCTGAAGTCCAAAGCAGCATAGCATTAAAGGCCCCCATGCTAATCTGATAAATCAGGGCTCCAAAGTGTAGATGAAACATGCAAAACTCCAAAGTGTAAGTGACCACCTGCAAAATTATATGAGTAACTTCTAAAATTGTGGAACTTCTCTGCACTGTTACTATGGGCAAAGCTTTTCCTACAAATATGGAGAACAGCAGCTTGAGTTTCAATAGTTCTTTGCATATTTCCCTGTTAGGCCTTCAGCTCCGCAATTGTTGCTCTGTTCTCACTTTGTTCATAAGTGGCTAGTTCCAGAAAACTTGGAAAGCTAGGTACTTAGAACGTAGAACAGTACAGCACAAACAGGCCCTTCGGCCCACAAGTTGCACTGATCATACCCGTTACCTACTAGGCCATAGAACTACCTGTAATCCCCAATCCCATTTAATCCCATGTACTCATCCAGGAGTCTTTTAAAAAACCCCAGCAAGTTCGCCTCCACCACCATTGATGGCAGCTGATTCCATTCACTCACCACCTTCTGAGTGAAAAACTTACCCCAACATCTCCTCTGTACTTGCTGCCCAGCACCTTAAAACTGTGTCGCCTCGTAGCGACCAGGTAAATTGCAAAAGATATATTGTCATTTACTATAACTGAATGATAAACATACAGAAGGAGTTGAAACATCCGAGTCCCCAGCATTGGATTGAGGAGATATCACAAAAAGAGCTGGAGAATTTCTCTTGAAACTTCACAGGTAAACATTTGCACAGCAATTGCCCAGAAGTGCAAACTAAGTGGCATGGTTGCGTAGTGGTTGGCTTTGCTGCTTCATAGGCCAAGAACTTGGGTTCGATTCCTGGCTTGGGTCACTGTCTAAGCAGAGTCTGCATATTCTCCCTGTGTCTATGTGGGTTTCCTCCAGGTGCTTGAGTTTCCTCCTAATCTGAAGGATGTGCTGTTTAGGTACATGCTAAATTCTCCCTCAGTATAAAAGAATAAGCACTGAAACATGGTGATTAGGGGATTTTAACAGTATATTTATTGCAGTGTTAATGTAAGCCTACTTGTGACTAATGAATAAACTTCAACTTTAACAAATGTGCTATGCTATAAACTATCCTAAAATATGACTTAGATCACAAATTCCTTTGCCACCACCACTACCCCTCTTCCCCCAAGGTCCAATTAAATTGGACTTCTCACCCAGCAGGCCCAACCTGAACCCACCCAATCACTACCCCACCCCACCCCATCCCTCCCCGAGGTCTGACCCTTTCTCCCAAGCTTCCCCAAATCCTATCCCATGACCGTATGCACTTACCTTCTCCTAGGCTGTCAATTTCAGTGGGTATTTGAATTTACGTGCTTTACAGCAGCTGGTGCTGTTTAAAAAAAATATGGCACGTCCTTTTTCAATTAGCCTCTCCTGTACTTTGCGATGGACTTGGAGTTGCCTGGATCTCGCCCAGTCTGAGTCAGAAGTCGGTGAGACAGGCACAGGAGTAATTCAATGTAGTTAAGTGGGTATACATTGGCAATCCAATACTGATTCCCATTTTGAGGAAGTTGCAGGCCAATATTTAAATTGACAGCTTGCCTCTTCTGAGCGGACTGCTCACATGCAGCCTAACATGGTAAAGTTAAATGCAGAAGTCAGTGGATTCGAGTCAGCTTCCCAACAAACTTATGTTTCTCCAAGAGTTAATACCACCCTCCCCAATGCCCCTATGAGGAAATCTGCCTCCATGAGTTAACAGCAGCCTTCGCTTAGACTGTAAGCTAGATGTCCAATCTCGGACTTCATTTGACAAAAACAAACTGGTTTATTGATTGATTCAGTACCAAAATATGTAAAATGCATTCAAAGCATAATCATAAAAAAGCCTTAAGTTCAGTCCGTGGTCTGAGTGATTTTAATGGCTCTTTTCCATGGTAGTATGTGATCCTGGTACACTATGCACTATGAGTCATATATTGGTGCATCTTTTATTTCCTGCTACAGTGTGGGGAATGGTCAGAAGGAGTGCATATATGTATGTCAGGTGTAGCAGCAGTAAGATCAGATCTCAAACTGCATAAAGGAAATGTCTGTCTGTGAGGAAACAAACCAGCATAAGTAACTTCCTCAAGTCAGGAAAGCAGGAGTCAGAGGAATAAATAATTGGAGGAAACTTGATCTAATTAAGAGACAATGAACAGAATAAGGACAGAGTAGAATGCATGAACATTCAGTCATGAGAGTCTCCATACAATCACGTGTCTGTAACATTCAGGAGTAAGTACACGTGAGACAATCCACAGAATTTACTGTGTCCTGCATCCTAAATTTATAATGTATTAAATTACATTAACCCATATTAATGTAATATACATGACACATAAAATATATTTCATAATTCATGAACATTTTTCAGGAACATTCAGTACAAAATTATTTATATGGTATTGTACAGATAGATTGCACATCAATACTGTTAACATCACCATTTAATTATAATATATCATACATGTATATAGCAAAAAGCTCATGTAAGCAGTCACAGACAATTGAAAAGCTTTCCTTTACCCATTTGGCCCACAAAGTTCAATAAAATGACAGCACTCACTCTCAATAAGAGTTGGAGTTTAGTTATGCACCATAAATATGAGCTTACTGTAAAACATAAATGCACAAGAATTGAAGAATATAACAGAGGTAACAGATCTTTTTCTATTGCTTTATGCATATTAAAATCCATCTTTGAGAGTTAGTGGATAGTTTAGATAGTTGTTGAAAATTTGGTCCCTTAGGCATTTTGCACCACACTATTAGCACCAATTAATATTTTTGATTTGATTTAACTGAATTGATTCATCCTTATTTGTTTGCACTGCATCATTTGTGAGCAAGCCTTTGGCTTCGTGCTAGTTCAGTGCACTTTCCCACTGAACCAAAAGGGAATTATTTTAACCCATGCCATCACAGAGAGAATTCAACTGCACACAGATGTTATCCAAGGCCAGAATTGAACCCCAATCCCCGGTGCTCTGAGACAGCAGTGCTGACCACTATGCCATCATGCTGCCCCAGGCTCCCACAACTTGTATGATGAACAGAACCATAGTCTTGGAAACCCTACAGCACAGAAAGCCATTTGGAAGCCATTTGGCCCATCAAGCCTGTGCCGACAACAATTCCACGCAACCTATCTCTGTAATCCCGTGTATTTGATCCTCCTGACATTGAGGGGCAATTTAGCAAGACCAAATCCATGAAACTCACGTATCTTTGGCGTGTGAGAGGAAACTGGAGCACCATCTGAAGGAAACTCACGCAGGCACAGGGAGAAAGTGCAAACTCCACACAGTCATCCGAGGCCAGAATTAAATCCAGGTCCCTGGTGCTATGAGGCAGTAGCACTAACCACCGACATCCGTCAAGAACAACATTCCCACTGGTAGTCAAAACAGGGTGGCACAATGTTTAGCACTGCTGCCTTACAGTGACAGCAACCCGGGTTCAATTCTGGCCTTGGGTCACTGTGTGAAACCTGCATGTTCCCTCCTTGTCTGAATGGATGAGGCTGTAAAATGCAGCGAGTCATAAAAAGTCATTAATTTTGGCAGGACTGGAAAATCTCACCAATATAAAATTCCATTCCCTAGTCTCTGTCAGAATAGTTACATAGGGGAGCTGCAAGTGTCTCATGGCTAAAGAGGAACAAAACAAAAATGAGCCAGGTCTTTGATCCCAATTGCTGTAACAAGCATGCTTCCATTTGCACAGCATGAGTGTTGTCCCCAATGTGGATCTCATTCACCTCAAGCAGAGATTGCATTTTAAAAGACAATTCCTCATGTCAACTGCTTTGAACGATGTTAACATTGTAAGATTCTATAAATCCAGGTGTTATTATTTTATGTTTACACTAAAATAAATTTAAAATGCATAAATTAATCAAAACATTTTGAAGTACAATATATTCATAGGACCAGATATGTATTAAAATGGAACATTCTAAACCAAATATCAAGATGTTCCAGGCTGGAAAGTGAGAAAAGATGTGATTCAGACAGCTTTTAATTTTGAAGGATGTTGGCACATTTTAATTTGATCTAATTAATTGGCACTTTTTAATTTGGAAGTAATATGCGTTGTCAGGTATAGTTTATATATAGTCCATAATGAGCTTATTGACCTGAGCCTGAATTTGGAAATAAAGTATCCTTAGTTTAGTGCAAAGTACAACACTGGACACTAGCAAGAAAATTCATTAACGATGGATGTAAAAACACAACATAACTTCTTCCACAATAAAGAAATGTCCTTAACTGCACATCAGTGTATTCTTACTGTAAAGTGTGTCAGCATATTGAGTTCTCTGACTAAGCTAATCTCAACAATTATGCCAACGTGAATAAAGTGAAACCAATGAAATATTTACAAGTGAAATTTAGATTTGAAAAAACACGCATGCCACCCACCTTTACGCTCTCAAATACTCATAAGATAATGGAATGGAGTTGGGCAGGAAGGTTTTGGCTGTGATGCAGAGCTTTCCTGTTTGACCAAGAGGTTCTTTCCTACTCCACCCTTGGCTGCAGTGGATGGCAGGTTTCATCACTGTGTGATTGCACATGTCTCCTGTGCACACTGTCAGCACTTCACATTTTAATAATAATTGCATGGGAACCAAAAGAAGCAAGAGTTGAAGAAGCGCCTACTTCCCCTTCCACTGTTGGAAACAGCATGCTGTGATTAAAATTCCATTCAGTGTCATTGGGATATATATTTGCGGCATTTATAGTGTTAGAGTTTGCACAGTAGTTAAATATATCATCTTATAATCTTCAGGTTTAGCCACCATGGTTTTTGCTTAAACACTATCTCTTTTGAAATTTCATACTGTGAACCCGACTCTATAATGCGAGATTGCCTTTGGTTTTGTTATATTGCTGACTGAAGCATGAAGCCCAAACCTGATGTATATTATGTTTTGTATTTTAAATACATTTTAATTATCATTTTAAATGGAACAGCAATTTAAAAATGTAACTGTTATTAGAGATTTACTTTAGAAATGATGTTCATAATGGTATCCAAATGCTTGGGACACCTATAAGCTACTAAACCCCCTTTATTGGCCCATCTGTCTACTCCGGTAGCTCCGTTCACTGGTGTATTATAGATCAGCTCAGGAAGTTCATCCAAGTTACCATCTTTTCTTCTTTTCAAACATTCTCTAAAGTCTACCATCCCGCCTCCCAAAGACCTCAATATAGCATGAGGTGCACAACAGTCCCATTTGAAAGTGGTGTCCTCAGACAAAAGATAGACACTGACGAAGCCTTGTACCGCACAGAGGCTCTTATAGCCAGCACCAGCTGCATAGTACAGTCTCAGCGTCGACAATGCTGACTTGATACTCTCATTTTCACTTGTACTGATCACAGCTGACAATTTATCATCTCCACGTTGTGGGTCTTCATCCTGCCTTGAATCTTCACACAGATCATCAGTTGTTTGGGAAGTAGCAGTTATGTCCTGACTTTGCAATGAACATATGTTGATATTCTCATAAGACAGCCCCCAGAAATACTGCCCTTGCCATCTGAGGAGAAAAGCAATGATATTAAATAAGTATTTATTATTTTGGTCCATTTATATAGGGAAAATATGCAAGAGCAGGAGGAGATTGCCATTCAGTTCCTTGAATCTGTTCTTCCATTTCGTTAGATCATGGCTGATCTATATCTTAACTTCATTTATCCTCATAGCACTGTATCGCTTATCTAACAAAAATGGTTGAATAAGCATCCAAAATACCTAGATGAAGCAGTTTTGAAATGGAGATATTTCAGTCTGTATGATGATTTTTCTCTGCAGAAAGAGACTAAACACCCATTAGTTCCACTGTCATAACAGACACTAACAGTTCCACAACACCAATTGATGTAATTTCACACAAATTGTATCTTTTTTTTATCTTTTGCTAAATATTGTAAGATAACTTAGCATCTTGCTCTCATGCCCACATGTCTGTCCTTGGTCAGGTGTAATGCTTCTGTGAAGTCCAAATTAAACTGGAGGAGCAGCACTTCATCTACCGATTAGGTTCATTACAGCCTCCGGGAACTTTGCATTGAGCTTAACAACTTTACACTGTCATCTTTCTCTTTCATCTTGACCGCTATTTTTATCCAAAACATTTTTTTGTCCAAACAGAATTACCCACATTCAATCTGGGCCATCTGTCATTGTTCTTTAGTTTTGTTTCCACTGAGTGCTGACCTTTGTTCTTCTATTAACATGTTTTGCTATCTATTTTAATGCCACTAACAACATCTTCTGTAAACATTCACACTGCCATTAACGCTTCCTCTGTCTTAGGCCTTACTTATCTTCATAGCAATCTCTCCGAGCTCCTGTCTGTCACGAACCTTCTAATCTGTACCAGCTGTTCCACCCCCTCTTATACAGTATACAGTCCATCATATTTCTATCTCTCTTAAGCTCTGAAAAAGTCATTCATACAGATAACATTAACTCTTTCTCTCCCTTAAGATGCTATCAGATCAGCTGAGCTTTTCCACCAGTTTCTGTATTTATTATAAAAGATAATTAGTACTTTCAGGCAGGAGGGTGTCCTTAGCTTACTACAGTAAAACTTGCATTTATGTTAAACTTCTAAAGCTGGGCTAACCTCCCAAGTTGCTTCACAGAAGCACAATCGAAATGAGTATACACACTGAGTCAAAAGAAAATATTTCAGTAGAGGCGCCCAAAAATATGTCAAAGAAGATAGGTAGAGTGTTCCAAAGGAGAGAAGTGATAGGGTTTTGAAAGGAAATGTCAGAGTGTAACATTGATCAAAAGCACAGAGGTGGGTAGGTAAGGTGATAAGAAAGTGAAAGGTGGTTGGTTACTTATAGAGCAAAAGGAGGTTACAGAATTGAAAAGAGGCAAGACAGCCACAAGATTTATTCACAAGAATGAGAATTTTAAGCTTCAGCCGTTGGAAAACCCATGAGAGGATGTAAAACATTGCAAAGTCAAACTTGCATATGATTAGGCTTGCTTGAGGCATTCAGCTGCAGATGAGTTGAGATAGGGCAAATGGGTGATAATACAGAAATGGAAGTAGGCAGTCTTTGCAATAAATAATTTATGGGGCATAAGCATCACTCAGGCTCAAATAAAAATGCTAAGATTACAATCTGGTTCAGCCTGAGGCAATAACTGGAGATGGTAATGAGAGTAGGAGTTTAAGAGATGGACTTAGTCTTCCCAGTGTTTAACTATAGAAGAGGAAGGGAAATGTGGATCCTTGTTTGACTCCAGAGGTAACAAGACAGAACAATGAAGATAACTTGCTTTTGGCGTTGAAGTGGCTATGGTGTGATAGATAAATTGGAGCCAATTAAAGGCAGGCTTCAGAACTGTAAGCTGAACAATAGAGGAAGATGAAGTCAAAAGTTGCAGTGCCATTAGTCGGTCAAGGTGAGATAATTCACTGTGATGACAGAAGATTTACTCTGTATCATTCTGCACCATTTAGTGCTGTGGCAAGAGTGGAAACTTGATTAGAGAAATTCAGAGAGGTGAAGGAAAGATAGTCATTGAATTGCAAGACTACAACAGGGTCAAAGGCCTAGAAGAAAAAATAAATCGGAGATGTTGGGGTAATTAGTAAGGATAGGGTTTGTTTTTGAAGGTGGAGTGGTAATACTGATTTTGATAAAGACTGCATCGAAGAAAAGGGAATTACTTAAAAAGCCAGCTAGAAAAGAGGCCAGGGTGTGAAGTTGTGTGTCAGCAACTTAGTGAGCATTGGGTCAAGGGAGTTGGATTTTATGGATCCACTCTCTCATCACCTACCATCACCCCCCCACCCCCCACTGCCCCTACCACTGAACTACTACATTTAATATCTTTGTCCTTTTGTCTACAAATTCTGAGCTCAGTGTAATTTGATGGGAGGCAGGAAAGTAGAGACAGATGTGAATTTAGGGCTGAAATAGCATGAGAAATAGGGGAATGCAGCAAAATTATAGAAATGGAGCATCCAGCAGTTGTTTGCACCTGCTATGGAAGACAAAGTAAAGGAGACAGTTGGTAGGGGTCACAAGATATGAGAATTGACTTTGCATTCCAGAATGATTTTGGGGAATTGGATGATCCTGTCAAAGCAGAATGAGTTTGATAGTCCAGATAGAGCACCTTTGCATGGTTAAACTAGTTAGAACATCAAGAATATAGTTAGGAACAGAGGCAGGTCATAGACCCTTCAGGTCTGCTCCATCTTTCAACCAAAATCATAGCTGATTTTCTCTCTCAACTGAACCTTTCTGCATCATCCCCATATCCATTCATTCTCTTAATGCCCCAAGATGTATCAAATATAAAAACAAAAAATGCTGGAAATTCTCAGTAGGTCTGACGGCTTTACTATCCCTACCGTCACTCCTGCTAAATATTTCCAATACTCTGTTTTTATTCCAGATTTCCAAATCTTTTGTTTTGCTTTTAAGTCTGTTGACCGCTGACTTGTTCATACTCAGCAAGTATACATGAGTCTCTGGAGTAGAGAATTCCAAAGGTTCATAATGTTTTGAGTGAAGAAGTTTCACCTCACCTCAGGTCTGTAAGGACAACTCCTTATTCCTGGATTGTAACATAATGTTCTGGATTCTCAGGTCATGAGGAAATGTTTTCTTAGTATTCACCTTATGGAACCTTTAAGCTAAATGCCAGTTCCGTGAAAGTCATAGACCTCAAATATTAATCTGTTTCTCTCCTGACAGATGCTGCCAGACCTGCTGAGTATTTTCAGCATTTTCTGCTTTTAAATCAGAGTTCGTACATTTTGGGGTACTAATAAGAATTAAGAGATGTGAAGACAGTGCAGCAAGGTGGAGTTGAGCTAGAAGATCAGCCACGAGCTTCTTGAATGGCACTGTACGCTTGAAGGGCTAAATGGCCGACTACCACTCCTACTGAGTTCAACAAGGTCTCACTGAATCACATTGTGCCCTCGCCATCCTAAACTCCAGCATCATTCTGAAATGCAAGATTGAGTTTTAGTTATTTTGTCCACTGTCATTTACTTAATAATTAAGTTAAAAGAAGAAATGAAGGAAAGGAGAGTCAGAATTTACTCACCCTATGAACCTCTCATAGAACATTACAGCGCAGAACAGGCCCTTCAGCCTTCAATGTTGCGCCGACCAATTAGGAACAAGCAGTGTCCCTCTAACCTAAACCCTTTCATCCATAAACTTATCTACTAACCTCTTAAACGCCACCAAACTTGGCGCATCTACAACTGACACAGGCAAGGCATTCCATGCCCTTACCATCCTCTGGGTAAAGAACCTACCTCTGACATCCATCCTATAACTACCACCCCTTAATTTAAAGCTATGTCCCCTCGTGCTAGCTTTCTCCATCCTAGAAAAAAGGCTATCACTGTCCACCCTATCTAAACCTCTAATCATCTTATATGTTTCAATAAGGTCTCCTCTTAGCTGCCTTCTTTCTAACGAAACAACCTCAAATCCCTCAGCCTCTCTTCATAAGACCTGCCTTCCATACCAGGCAACATCCTGGTAAACCTCCTCTGTACCCTCTCCAATGCCTCCACATCTTTCTATAATGCGGGGACCAGAACTGCACACAATACTCCAAGTGCGGCCGCACTAGAGTTTTGTACAGTTGCAACATGACGTTGCGCTCCGAAATTCAATCCCCCTACCAATAAAAGCTAAGACTCCGTATGCCTTCTTAACAACCTTATCAACTTGATTGCCAACTTTCAGGGATCTATGCACACATACACCAAGATCCCTCTGTTCATCAACACTATTAAGAGTCCTACCATTAGCCCTATACTCTACACATTTGTTATTCCTGCCAAAGTGAATTACCTCACACTTTTCCACATTAAACTCCATTTGCCACCTCTCGGCCCAGCTCTGCAACTTGTCCAAGTCTCTCTGCAAACTATAACACCCCTCTTCACTATCTACCACTCCTCCGACTTTGGTGTCATCCGCAAATTTACTAATCCATCCTTCAATACCCTCATCCAGATCATTTATAAAAATTACAAACAGCAGGGGCCCCAAAACAGATCCCTGAGGTACACCACTAGTAACCGAACTCCACGATGAATATTTCCCATCAACCACCACCCTCTGTCTTCTATCTGCTAGCCAATTCCTAATCCAAATAGCTAAATCACCCCCAATCCCATACATCTGCATTTTCTGCAGAAGCCTTCCATGTGCTATAACTGGTATGTCATTATATAGTGGCATTGACAGAGAGCAGACAGCAGTATTTCACCAATAGTCTTGGATGAATCGATAATATGTTGGGGGAAGAGAGAGCGTATACATGCTTGTGTGCACGTATATGAAGACCTACCTTGAGGATTATACACTACTTCCTGCACAGTTTAACATTTAGGAATAGCAATAGAATCAGATGTGGATCTTGCTAAAACTAATATGAAGGAAATACATTCTGCTCTCTTTAGTAATGACCTCCTCATCATGCAGGTGATAACTGCTGTTGCCAAGTCAGTTATCATTTGTCAGCTCTGATGAACAGCGATCTAGACCTGCAATGTTGGCTCTATTCATGCATGCTGTCAGACCTGCTGAGATTTTCCAGCTTTTTTTTTCAGATTCCAGTATCTACAGTATTTTGCTTTTATCTCAGTTACTACGATTGTTCAGTTAACCTATAAAAATGAATTGTGCACTAGAGCATGCCTAATTATTTTACAAGAGCACCATCTACAGTCCTTAGCTCCACAGAACAGGCAGTCAGGAGGCTTTGGATTTTGGATTTATTCTGTGGCAGACATCTCTAAGCAGTAAACATTCCATACAAATACTTAACACTCCTCATCAGATTTTCTCTTTATTCTCTCTATTATAACCTAGCCTCTGAACTTTACACACTGCCTCCATTTGCCAATATTTTATTTATTTTCTACTTCCTGTGGAACTAACCGGTAAGGAACTGTGTAAGGCAGGATGGGAAATGGAGTGAAGAAAGGATTGGTAGAGGGCATTCAGCTGAGGCACTGCAAGGTGAACGGTGGAGAGACGGGAGGAAAAGATGTACAGAAACATCTGTACAGAAACAACTGGGATATGCAAAAGAGGACTTAAGACTGAAGTATTTGTAGTAAAATTAAACTAGTCTTGAAAGAATTTGTAGATAAAAGGACAAAGATCTTAAATGTAACAGTTCAGTGGTGGAGGAGGGGAGGGGGTGATGGTAGGTGATGAGAGAGCGGCAGTTGATGCAAATTGGTGTGGAGTTATGGACAGGTCGGAGTTTATGGATCATGGAGATCGGAATGTGAGACCAGGTGTTAGGCTTGGAAGTTAGTGAACATTTTGGTGATAGTGACCATAATTCAGTTACGTTCACCTTAGAGATGGATAGGGATGGGCATGAAGCTGGGGGCAGTAGTTATAGCTGGGGGAAGGGTAATTATGAGGCCATCAGGAGAGAATTAGGGTGCATAGATTGGACTAGGAAACTACAGGGACTGGGAACATCTGGAATGTGGAGCTTATTCAAGGAGCAGCTGCTGCGAGTCCTTGATAAGTATGTCCCTGTCAGGCAAGGAGGAAATGGTCGAGTAAGAGAACCTTGGTGTACGAAAAAAGTTGATTTGCTGGTTAAAAGGAAAAAGGAGGCTTATGTCAGGATGAGGCTTGAAGGCTCAGTTAGTGCAATGGATAGCTTTAGATTAGCCAGGAGGGAGCTAAAGAGTGAATTGAGGAGAGCTAAGAGGGGACACGAGAAGACTTTGGCTGATAGGATTAAGGAGAATCCTAAAGCTTTCTTTAGATATGTTAAGAATAGAAGATTGGTTAGGACAAGACTAGGGCCAGTCATAGACAGCAGTGGGAAGTTGTGCGTGGAGCCTGAAGAGATTGGAGAGGTACTGAATAAATATTTCTCTTCGGTATTCACGCAGGGTGATGTAAATGTAGTTATGGAGAACACTGAGGTACAGGGTAGCAAACTGGAAGGTATCGAAGTAGATAGGGAGGATGTGCTAGATATTCTCGAGGGTTTGAAGTTGGATAAGTCCCCTGGGCCGGACGGGATTTACCCTAGGATTCTCTGGGAGGCAAGAGAGGAGATTGCAGAGCCTCTGGCTCTGATCTTCAGGTCGTCGTTGGTTACGGGTGTGGCTCCGGAGGACTGGAGGATAGCGAATGTGGTCCTGTTGTTCAAGAAGGGGAAGAGAGACCTTCCAGGGAATTATAGGCCAGTGAGTCTTACTTCTGTTGTGGGCAAAGTATTGGAGAGAATAATTAGGGATAGGATTTATAGTTATTTAGAGAGAAATGAATTGATTGGGGATAGTCAGCATGGTTTTGTGAAGGGTAGGTCGTGCCTTACTAACCTCATTGAGTTTTTTGAAAAAGTGACTAAGGAGGTGGATGGGGGGAAGGCGGTTGATGTGGTATATATGGACTTTAGTAAGGCGTTTGATAAGGTGGCCCATGGAAGACTTCTGCAGAAAATGCAGATGTATGGGATAGAGGGTGATTTAGCTAATTGGGTAGGAATTGGCTAGCAGATAGAAGACAGAGGGTGGTGGTTGATGGGAGATATTCATCGTGGAGTTCGGTGACAAGTGGTGTACCTCAGGGGTCTGTTTTGGGGCCCCTGCTGTTTGTAATTTTTATAAATGATCTGGATGAGGGTATTGAAGGATGGATTAGTAAATTTGCAGATGACACTAAAGTCGGTGGAGTGGTAGATAGTGAAGAGGGTGTTATAGTTTGCAGAGGGACTTGGACAAGTTGCAGAGCTGGGCCGAGAGGTGGCAAATGGAGTTTAATGTGGAAAAGTGTGAGGTAATGCACTATGGCAGAAATAATAAATGTGTAGAGTATAGGGCTAATGGTAGGATTCTTAGTAGTCTTGATGAACAGAGGGATCTTGGTGTGTATGTGCATAGATCCTGAAAGTAGGCAGTCAAGTCGAGAAGGTTGTTAAGAAGGCATATGGAGTCTTAGCTTTTATTGGTAGAGGGATTGAATTTCGGAGCCGCAACGTCATGTTGCAACTGTACAAAAATCTAGTGCGGCCGCACTTGGAGTATTGTGTGCAGTTCTGGTCCCCACATTATAAGAAAGATGTGGAGGCATTGGAGAGGGTACAGAGGAGGTTTACCAGGATGTTGCCTGGTATGGAGGGCAGGTCTTATGAAGAGAGGCTGAGGGATTTGAGGTTGTTTTCGTTAGAAAGGAGGCGGCTAAGAGGGGACCTAATCGAAACATATAAGATGATTAGAGGTTTAGATAGGGTGGACAGTGATAGCCTTTTCCTAGGATGGAGAAAGCTAGCACGAGGGGACACAGCTTTAAATTAAGGGGTGATAGTTATAGGACGGATATCAGAGGTAGGTTCTTTACCCAAAGGGTGGTTCGGGAGTGGAATGCCCTGCCTGCAGCAGTTGTAGATGCGCCAAGTTTGGTGGCGTTTAAGAGGTTAGTTGATAAGTATATGGAAGAGAAGGGAATGGTTTAGTTTGGAGGGGCATTGCTTTTTATATTGGTCGGCGCAACATCGAAGGCCGAAGGGCCTGTTCTGTGCTGTAATGTTCTATGTTCTATGAATGCCAGTGAGGGAAGCATTTGAGAAATTGATCGGTTTTCTATATCTTCATGTTCGGGACATTCTTTGGTATTGTGTCTGGCAGGCAGTCCAGATTTGTCCTGAGGATGAGATAATTGGAACAGTGGTAAAGCTGGGTTCTGTCAGCACCCAGGAAATCTGGGCATGCAGAAAGTTCAGCATGCAAATAAGGTAGAGACGGGGCAGATCGGATCATTGTGGAACATTGGACGTGAGAATGCATGGTTAGCAAGAGAAGTCATTTTTAATGATATGCTGGATTAGAGCATGAGTGTTAGCAAATATGATGATGGTGTTGGTTTTTGAAAGAGTGCTAAAAGGTGTTGTATATTAAGCTAATTGAAAGGTCAAAAGTTCAACAGTCAATGTAGGGAGGCCAGTGTGAGTGAGGGGCTAGAGGGTTGTCTGGGCAAGGCAGAAGCTGGTTGTCATTCAGTGCACTTGGCCTTGATCTTTGAGAAGTGATTCATCTCCTCATACTTGATTTTGGAAGTGGGAACGGAGGGTATTTGGAGTTGGACAGAGAGAAAACATTTTTTTTTCTTCGTACTGTGCCACTTTTCTTTTGGCTCACGTCCAACTCTTGTTACCCACTGTGATACCTTGCCGTATTTTGAGGCTCTTGTCTTGTCTCCTGGGCCTTTTTCTTCTTGGATATTATATATTGTTATTCATGGTAGTTTTTTCTTGTGTGGAGTGGTGAATGGGGGGGTATCCCCGTGTGGCAGAAGAGAAAGAGTGTGTGGGGGGAGGGGAGAACAAAGGAAAATAGGGTGATGGTCTGTTTCTGTCGTATTTTAGGTGATTGTTGAGATGGTGTGTATTAGGAGGAGGGGGCTGCTAGGTTGGGGTTTTACATGTTTCTGGAGGGTGTGATGGACGTTGAAATGGTATGTGTGTTGGAGAATTGTTTATGGAGGTTTTCTGCTGGGGAGGTTTTGCGTCTGTCGCTGAATCAGAGTCAGATCAGGGTGGGTAAGGTTTCGTTAGTGCATGAGTTACTGAGAGGACAGTAAGTGGGCTACTGGAGTTCAGGTAGTGGGCAGAAAAAAAAGTCCCGGGGGTTTCCTGATAGGGATGTCAGTGGGTAGGTTTTTGGCTGAAGGGTGGTTTGTTGTCCTTCCCCGTCTTGATGCTTTCGTCTTTGGTGTGTGCCTGTTAGGTGGTGAGGTGAGGGGGTTCCCAGAGCAGACTGGATGGGGTGACATTTTATTCTTTCTGGGTGTTTTATGTTGTGGTGGGCAAGACATCACGGTTTGTATTTGGGTAATATGAATTGGATTGGTGTGGCGGGGTGGGGGGAACTAGTTGATGGAGCAAGTTGGTGTAGGGGCATTCTCATTTATTCAGATGGTTTTGAAAGTGAGAGCTGAGGGTGTGAAATGAGAGGACTGGAGGAGGCATAAGTTAATAGATTTTCCTTTACCCCTATGAATTTAACTGTAGAGTGCAGAACGGGGAAACAATTAATGTGGTCAAGGCAAACCTAGCAGTGAAGGGCAGGTATGGCTAAGTGTCTGGTGCTACAATCATTTGATTTGAAAAAAAACCTCAGTAGGCAACTGTTACGATCAGATCACCTCACATAATGGAAAATAACTTAGGTGACTAATCTGATCCTGTCTGTGCCTCTAGTTAACTTTCTTAAAATACAAAAAAAGCACCTGTGTTCATTCTTTCTGTCGTCATTTGAAAAGCAGATTTTTGGAAGCTTTCTCCTGGATGTAAACTTTAGTAATAACTTGTGTCTCATTGGATAGATTCAATGGTCAATACCAGGCTTTGAGATTGGAATACCTGCACCATGCTACTACACAGTGATTAATAAAATGGAAGACTCTATCCGTTGTCTTTTTACCTGAGACTATCTGGGTCACGAGTCACAAATGGCTGGTTGATAACACCCATTATCGGGAGCCCAGAACTTCTGTCATACACTCCGATCAGAATGGTTACACATTGGAGTCCTTTGGAGTAAATTCCATCTTTAGGCTTTTCATCTGCATATCCTTTGATGTACTGAAATGTTGAGTCTGAAGAGATAAGAACATTTGTGTAAAAGAAACAAGAAACTTTATCATCACACACACGCTGGAAAATAAAACTGAATGGAAGTTAGTCTATCATATAAAAAAAAGCTTAGAGTATTTAATACTCACACAGAATTTTCTTTTTGGCAGAATGACTGGAGTTGATTTTAATACTTCAGAAAGGCCATCTCTCATTTCATGCTTTCTTGGACTTTTAAAAAATGAATTTGTAGCACATGGGCATTGTTGGCATTTGTTCCCCTTCCCTAGTTAAGACTCAACCACATTGCTGTGGTTCTGGAGTCACATGTAGATCAGACCAGGTAAAGATGGCACATTTCCTTTCATAAAGGACATTATTGTACCAGAGGGGGTTTTTTAACAATCGACGATGATTTCAACAGATTCTTAATTCCAGATTCTTTTATTGAATTCAAATTCTATCATCTGTCATGGTGGGATTCAAACCCAGGTCCCCAGATCATTAGCTGAATTTCTGGATTAATTGTCCTGGATAATACTACTAGGCCATTGCATCCCCTGCACTTTTATTCTTGGTTATGGAGTGGCAATAATCGTGATTCTCTATCTGGAAAATTCCTTTCTCTTGTCCTACATTGCAAGGGAAGTTAAGTTGAAGGTTGGTTAATTCTAGACACTTAACTGCGATCTTATCACCACTGTTATCACAAGAGAATAAAATACTTCACAATAAGATTGGAGAGGGATGCAGAGAAACACATAGCAATTTATTTTCAACTGTTTTACTAAAACTATGCTCATTTTATTTGATTTTTGTAATCTAGCTTTCTGTTGTGTGGGCTGAATTTTTGACACTCTTCAGAGATGAGGGTGGAAGCTGAAAATATTGCTGCCAGGCAGGGTTCAATGTCAAGACATTGATGCCATCTTTGCCAGAACTGGACAATACATTTATCTATTGATGGATACGCTTCTCAGAAGCAGTGGGCATTGGGTTTCGCCTCCTGCATTGGATTCCTCCAGGTACAGGACATCATCAACTAAATCCATGGGGACATCAAGGCACGCACTGATTGTTAATTCAGATTCATCAACAGAAGGGCTTCCATTTCCTCAACATCCAAATTACCTCATACCATAAGAGCTTATTCTTTGTGTGCGCGTTCACTTTCCTGACAACTGCTATGAGGTGTTCAACCTCCCAAGCTGCCTCAGATTTTCATTTCAACCCTCCAAAGTGCATGGACGCACCCTCAGGAACAAGGGATATTCCTTGAAAAGATGGTTACTCATCCCTCAGATATAGAGACACAAAGGTGATACAATCATTATCATTTGCTCAGTAAGACAAGCATTGAGCAGGACCATGAGGCTTCTGAAGATGCAGTTCTAGGTATCAGACCAATCGGGTGGTACATTTTTGATATTCTACTGAAAGGGGCTTGTTCAACTGTGTTCTCCACAACAAGGTCCTCTGGAAACCTGTGGATCTTGCGCTCAGTAAGATTCTGGTAGGGACCAACTCGTCAGTTGAACAAACAAGAAATAAGAGAGAAGCAGGAAGAGCAAACAGAAGGAAATGGCAGCTGCTGCATAACAAGGTCAATTCCTACTGCCATCCTCTTTGAAGAGGATATTCCTCATCTTCCCCATAGCTTTTATTAGGTTGGCATTCATGAAATGAAGGGTTTTCAGGTCCCTGGCTCCCCATGGCATGGCACCTTTGGTTGCTGTGGCACAAACTCCAAATCCCTCCCTTGGGACCACTAGAAGCTTTGCCAGGGCAGGGGTAAAATGAGTCCCACACTCACCTTGAAATCTGCCCCACTGGTTTTAAGTGGACAGGAAACTTGCCTCATGCCAATTAAGGCCTCACCTCTTGAAAATCTGAACATTAATCTTTTTCCACCGGAAACTGGCTTCTGACCCAAAAACAGACGTGCTTGTTGTTTCCTGCTTCTGTGACAAAAATTCAGCCTTCTATTCCTCTGCCTTCAGTATTCAGTATTTGGGTACTGTCAGTGCTATTATTAAGCCAAGGACCTTTCCATGATCAATGTCATCTACACATCACGTAATCTAAATAGAAGCGTTCACAGCAAATTTCCTGTATGAATTTTCCTCAGCGCAGACTGGAATTCTCTCATGCTATCATCCACTTGATCTGACAGCTCAGCTGAGCAAATACAAGAAAAGTTGCTCTTTAGGGATTCCAGCCACATTCAAATGTCAGCTGAGGCTAGAATTCAAACAATCTTTCAGAGACAGGATTTAGCTATTTACAACTTAGACTCTGTAGCTAACAATTTCACATATTCAAATTTTATTGTAAATTTAGCTTCACAAAGACATAACTCAATGCGTAGAATCATAAGGCCAGTGATGATCAATATAATCAGTATCTTAATGCAAGTGTTCATTAGTGGAAATCTACATTTCAGTTTGACCGACGTTCACCAGAAGACATGTAAAGCTGAATTCGCTAATGTTAGCTTTCATGTGAACTTTCAGTTTGAACATTTGGCCACTGTGAGGCAAACCATAAACAAAATACAAAGCCGATGTGCTGCTATTGTGGGAGAAAAAAAAATCATACTGTTATCAATATTTAAAAAAATAATTACAGTAAAGTTATGAATTAACAAGAAGGTCGAAAGGTTCACTAAGACAATTTACTTAAATGCTATCAACTCTGGGAAAGGTTGTGGCAGAAACTAGTTTCTGGCTCTCTACATTTGCAAACTTAGTGCCATTTAACAACATTCTCTTAGTTAGCTTCCTTAGTGGTTCTATATGAACTCTGACCCATATTCACAACAATCCCTTTGATAATGTATGTATCCCCATTGTTTTGATCACAACAAGACCATCTCTGAACAATTCCCTTTCAAATTCAGCAGTCACATTGTCATAGCTTCTTTAAACCCACTTCCCACTTAATTTGCTTCCGAAACAACTCTTAACAAATCACTTGTAATGGGATTTTCAACGATCCAGCTGCTGAACCTCTGGATCTCTCTTTCCTTCTGCAGCTATCAATCTACTCAATTCCCTTACCTTCACTTGTCATGCATCCAGCAAAACTCCCTCACATCCTGGTACAATTCCCATTTTCACATCCTCATTTAAAACTTGAGAGCATACCTGGTACATAACTGGCTCAGGCATCCATCAATGGATTTGACTGGGCCATTCTCTCCATTTGCTACGAGAGGACACAGATTTAAGGTGCAGGGAAGCAAATACAGAGGGAATGTTAGGGGTAAGTTTTTCACTCAAAGGGTGGTGAATGAATGGAATCGGCTGCCGTTGGTGGTGGTAGAGGCGAACTCGCTGGGGTCTTTTAAAAGACTTCTGGATGAGTATATGGGAACTAATGGGATAGGGGGTTATAGATAGGTCTGTAGCTTGGAAGATATAGATGTGATCAGCGCAACTCATGGGCAGGAGGGTCTGTTTGTGCTGTAGTGTTCTATGTTCTATGTGTTCTATATAACACTCAACTAACACTTCTCTCTTGTCCAGTTTAGTGAGATTGCTCTCACTTGGTTCCATTCTAGTAGCTGGAATCCCCAGAGGTTTATTCTTGTCCCCTTCTTCTACCTTATCTACCTGCTTGGTAACATCATTTAAAGATGGCATCGGCACAATGGCACATTGTTTAGCATAGCTGCCTCGCAGTGTCAGGGACCCAGGTTCAATTCCAGCCCTCTGTGCCTGTCTGTGTGAAGTTTGCACATTCTTTCCTTGTCGCGTGGGTTTCCTCCAAGTGCTTGTCCCTTCGCTATAACTGGGTCAAAAACCTGAAGCTTCCTTATTAACTGCAATGTGGCTGTATCTAAACCAGACAGATTCAGCGGTTCAAGAAGTTAGCTCACAACTACTTTCTCAAGGGCAATTAGCCCACAAGTGCTGGCCTTGCCAGTGAGGTCACATCTCATGAAAGAATTAAAAAACAAATCTACCAACAGCAAATGCTGCCTAACTCTATCTCTAGAACATCACTCAGTACTGTCCATGCCTCCACTCATTAGCTGCTGAAACCCTCAGTCAATCATCTATAAAGCCGTTTGGGCTGATGGGTCAATGCCAATCAGATCTGCAGGCCAGGATCTTGGCTAGTATAGAATAATCAGCAAGGTGGACAGGCAGTCTTGCTTCACAACGCCTAGGTCAAAAAACTCACTTTTTAAAATTAATGTGATTATGGTGACTTTAAAGATATCCTGGAATACCTTCATCTCCATTAGATATTGTAGAAACAGAACAAAGCTCTGAGGGTAGGAAGAGCCCAACCCATTCTGTGGGCTGTCTCCCAGCCAGCTAATACTCAGAGAGGCATTCATTGACTTAGGGTGAGACTTCCATCTCCATTCAGGAAGGAAACATTACTTTTGAGAGGCTGCGGACCGGTCAAATGGCCGACAGCACTTTGTTTCAGCAGCATCACTCAGATCAGTCACCATCAGAGATTATCACTGGAACTGGATGGGGAAGTAATTTGTGGGGATGATTCTTGGTGGGGCCAGGCCAGGAGGCTACAGAGAGCAGGGTGGATTGAGGTGCATAGGTTGTGGGGTGGGGAGGGGTCTACTCATTAGTGTGGTCTTCAGTGAGAACCTGTAAAGGAAGGACCATCCCTTTTCCATCAATAGCCCAAGAAGTGACTGGTGGGCTTCAAACTTGGTGTCATCTCATAAAGCATCACTTGGCCCAAGAGTAGGTGGGTTGCCTAATGCCTGCCCTGCTGCACATAAAATTGTGCTGAGATTTGGATAGTCAGGTAGCGACCAGGAAAGCACCGAAATGCATTACGCCCAATTTTATGCAACCCACCCCCCCGTCCCCCAACCACTATCCACCTGCCTAACTTCAGGCCAGTGTTTCTATGAAGCAATTTTGTAAACTTTTACATAAAGCATTATAATACAGATAATAGACATCCTGGAGTTAAGTTACCGAATTAATTTCCCAATTGTGCTAATGGTTTTAAATGTTTTGAATTCTGATGGCTTGAATTACAATGCTTATCCACAGGTTAAACAGTAAAAAAAATGCTCTGATGGTATTCGTTATTTCCTAAATGTAGGAGAACGTTGTGTTCTAAATTTGTAACTGTTTATTTCAGGCACCCAATGGGTCTATTTTCAATTCAACATTTAAGACAATGCAACGTCGCACAACATGACAATCATTGCCGAGTCAATCACATTATCTGCACCAAAGCTATCTTAGTTTAAATCTAATGAGCAGGAAGAGAGAATTGCTTTGAACTGCTGCCAAAACCTGTCATAATATTTATCACTCAAGACATTCCAAGGCTGAATATGTCAAGAAGTATGGATTAAACTATAGTTAGAAGGGCCAGGTATGGGCTGCTGCTTCACAATGAGGATGAATGTGCTTTTAAAAAATAAGGATAGAATTAACATTTTTTTCTGGCTTGGAAAACATGCAGAAAAGAAATTAAATTGTTGCCCTTGATTGAATATGTCCAAGCAGAATTACAGTTAAATTTAAAGAAACTTCAGTCAATTTCTCATATTATAAATCATCATTCATGATTGTTCTTGTATGTAAATAACAAAAGAAAAAAGTACAAATTAGTTACTTATTTGTACAATCAGAATTTCAAGGCATTCAGTTTTATTGAAAGCCTTGAGACACTGGAGGTGAACCAGTAGTCTGGGGTGCCAGGAACCCAGGTTCAGCTCTGGGTAACTATCTGTGTGGAGTGTGCCTGGTTCTCCCCATGTTTGCATGGGTTTCCTCACACTCTCCAACAGATGTGTAAGTTAGCTTGATTGGCCATGCTCAATTGCCCCTTAGTGTCACGGAGATTAGCAAGGTAGATACATGAGTTTTTGGGGATAGGGCCTGGATGGGCTGATTGTAGGTGCAGGCTCAATGGGCCAAATGACCTGTTTCTGCACTGTAGGGATTCTGTGATTCATGAACTGCTACAGTCTTTTGATCTAATTGAGTGGCTTGCCATTCCATTTCGGAGGGCAAGTAAGGGTCTGGAGCCACATTTAGTAAGAATTTAGCAACACCAATTTTTAATCCAACCGATTTATTTGATAGTAAAAAAGCGAGCTTTCGACACTGTGTCTTCCTCAGGCAAATGCAATTGCATTTGACACAGTGTCGAAAGCTCGCTTTTTTACAATCAAATAAATCGGTTGGATTAAAAATTGGTGTTGCTAAATTCTTACTGAGTTCTTACCACCCCAATCCAACGCCTGCATCTTTACATCATGGCCACATTTAGGTCAGACAGGCTAATTTTCTTCCTTAATTGGCATTAATGAATCAAATGGATTGTTAAACAATTCATTAGTTTTATAGTCACTGTCATGGCTAGTGGTTTCTTTCTGATTTACTTAGTTAACCAAATTTAAATTTCCCAACTGCCATCCTGGGATTTGAACTCATTGCCAGATTATTATAGTCCAGGCTCTCCAAGAATGCCACCTGTGACAAAGATATTGGTGCAGGAAAGATTCTAATATCTTATTCAGGCTGATTTTCTGGCCTATATCTTTACAGCAGGTGACACACTACTGACTCATAATGAGCTTGCATTTTTTTAAGCACCAAATCTGTTGGGTCTTGCAATGTATGATGACACGTCTGGCTTTTTGTAGTCATATGACTATGCCATGAGTCTGCCTCTGGAGGCAGACACTTAAAGATCTGTTCAGTATAATCTCCCACAGGAAAAGACACTGAAGAAGACTGCTGTTCTTATATTAAAAAAAACAGAGCTTTATGAGGTTGTTTGGTGCTTAAAAGCAGGCACCATGCAATCACATTTCTAGGTCTATAATTCAAAGCTTTGTGATTCTGTGATATAATTACAAGATTGTAACCTAGGGCTGAATTTTGTGGAGCACAGGCAGGATTGCTACCCCTCAGAGGTAGGAAGTCTCACCTCAGAGACTGGCCAATCACAAGGCTGACAGATCTGTGGTCCCAGAAACATCAGGCAGGAGCAGTGGAAACTTCTGGCTCACTGTAGCCAGACCCCAAGGTCAGTATTGAAACAGCTATGAGATATATTCTACTTTCTCTTCTGTGTTATTTCTTAGATTCCTGGATGAAATTCCTTGTGTGTTATAAAGTTCAGATTAAACTCAAGTGTGAAAAATGAGAATGCAGGTTTTTATATTGATTCAATAAAGTCATTAATTTAAATGATTTGTTGTTTTTAAATAATAAAAGAGAAACAGGGGAGATACATAACTTTCCATATAAGGCTGAACTTCGTGCTCCACCACCAGTAGTTTTGAAGTTGGGGTGGGGTTGTAAAATTCAGTGGGTGCTCTTTTTGCCTCCGAACAATGCCAGCAGCCTGAAGGAAATTTTACGTGTGGGTGGAGGCATTGGACAGCTCAAACACTATTGGGCCATTTATGGGCTCTTCAGGGCCTCATTAACCTGTATCAATGCTATTTGACTTGTGATAGACAGAGGTGCATGTCATGTAACGCCCAGCAGACTTAGCTGTTGTTGGGTAAAGTACGAGGAGCTCCTTTGTGGACCCCATGTGTATTGGAGGCATGCCCCAGCTCCACCTTTGAGTTCAGACTTCGCACTTTACTTTCTCCCATGGTTAGCCTCTCAAACCCAGCCCGTTCACTCCTGTCAACTGCCTTGCTTTGAAAAGTTGTCGAAATTCCCTACCTCCATTACTGGAATGGCATGATAGCACAGTGGTTAGTACTGCTGCCCCACATTGCCAGGAACCCGGGTTCAATTCCTGGCTTTGGGTCACTGTCTGTGTGGAGTTTGCATATTCTCCCCATGTCTACATGGGTTTCCTCTGGGTACTCCAGTTTCCTCCCATAGTCCAAAGATGTGCAGGTTTGGTGCATTGGCCATGCTAAATTCTCCCTTGATGTACCCAAACAGGTGCCAGAATGCGGCTACTAGGGATTTTTACAGTAATTTCATTACCAGTGCTAATGTAAGCCTACCTGTGACACTAATAAATAAACTTTAAACTTTATGCTCTTTAGCCATCCAACTAGCTTGTAGTTCTCTGTTCTTGCCTGAGGGGAAGGAAATCTTGCCTCCAGGCTATTAATGGCCATTGACCCTTAAACAACAGCAGGGAGGACACCCCACTGATTCTTTGGTCAGAATAGAGCAGAGACCACTGCATCCAGCCCTGAGCTAAATTTCTGATGATATCACAGAGCCACATAGCTTTGAAATATGAGTCTGGAAATTTGATTGCACAGTGCTCATTTTGTTTTTTCAGGCATTAAACAGCTTCCTAATATGATAGTAGAAATTACAAGCTCAGTATTGCATTAGCTGTCATATTGGTAAAGGCCAAAACATTGACCTATATCAGACATTTAGCATCTTTCATATGAAAATAGAGGATCTAACACCTGTTTCAGGCCCCAATTACAAAATTGGTTTGTCACGAGGCAAATATGCTGCCTGCACTCAGAAAAACCAGGCCTACAGGCAGTCTAATAGAGACCTGCTTGACTATGCATTAAAAGAATGGGAACTCCCAAAACCCCCTGACTGTCACATCAACCTGTCAACCCCTCACTTTCCTAAGGGTTGCCACTGCGATGCAAGCAGCCAATCTTCAAGCATGTTTCACCAGATGAGCTGTGAAGAAGCCTCAATGGAATGAAACTCAGAAGAAACTCTGAAAAGCTATTAGCTGTTTTACACAATTGCCCAAAGTCAAAATTATCTCCATGATGTCTATTAGAAGTGAACCTGCTTTGAGGCTATATTAAATAGACATATCACAATCCAGATTAGATTGGCATCTATGATGAAAAGGCCCAATATACTACAGCACCAACACACTGTGGTGGGGGAAATAGGGTTTGGGAAGGAGATAATGTTGACAGAACAACTTGCATTAATAAAGCACCTTTAATGTTGATAGTGCTTTAAAGTCACAGAAAAATAGACACTGAGTCACAGAAGGGATTAAATGGGATACGTGAAATTCATGTGGAAGTACATTTTTGTTTTAAATTTAGCTGATTTCTAAGTTGCAAAAGTTTACGTTGCAGAATAAAAAACATCAACCACAATGGTAAAAGTATGAGCAGTACCAACTGGTTATATTTGACATTTACTTGCGCATATAGGTTCCTGTGGTGGTTAGAGAGGCGTAGAGGCTGTTATCAAAGATCCTTTTGAAAACTGTTGAAAATTAAAACCAAACCTACCAGTGAAAAGGGCGGAGCTGAATCAACCACTATGCACTGCAAATTTATCAAGAAATAATTTGCAGTTAATTCTTTTATGGTCAAATATACAATATACTTTAATTTTGCATTCTTCATGTCATTTTAATACTTAAGATTAATAGAACTAATACTTTTCCTTTGCAGTTTTGTATTTCAGGACTTTAATTTTTTCAACTTGTAAATCAGATACGTTTACAAGAGCAAACATGTGTTACACTTTTTTGGCATAATGTTACAAATGTGACTACAATTCAAAGGCACTCGTTGGCTTTAAGCATTTTTGGGATGTCTTGAAGTCATGAAAGACACCATATAAATGCAAGCTCTTCAGACGAATGTCAACAAGTTTCACAGTTCTAACTTAAAAGACTTCACCCAAGGAGTTATCTTTATTAATGAGACTACGTGGCTGCCCCGTCTCCAATCAGCACAGTAAGAAGTCTGACAACACCAGGTTTAAGTCCAACCGATTTATTTGATATCAAATAAATCGGTTGGACTTAAACCTGATGTTGTCAGACTTTTTACTGTGTTTATCCCAGTCCAACGCTGGCATCTCTACATTGTTCCCAATCAGCAAACAGCACTATGCAAGAACTTTCACTTCTAAGTCAGAAGAATTCCCAGTTCTGAAAATCTAAGTTGGGATAAACTGCCCCAAATGTTCTGATGTTTGTTTTGTGGGAAAAGTGTCATGGGAGACAGCACATTGACTCTAGAAACTATTGAGGCCACACAGGGGCTGCTGGTTGCAGAAGCTGACAAGGTGAAAAACTGGCCTTAGTAAACTGGCACTTTGACCCATCTGTGATGACAAGAGTAAAATAAAGAAAATCCTCTATCCGTCACCTCCCACCCCCATTCATTCCCATGCCTCACTCATGCCACCTAATGCAGCCACACATGTCCCATGACCTCTCACAAGCTCCAAGCCAACTTATGAATACACCAAACACCGGGTCCTTTATAGCCCCTATATCAACTTTGCAATAATTCATTCCAGCCCATTCTTCCATTCACCATTCTTACCTCCTCCCATGCTAAACTACAAACCTCCATCCACTGCCATAACCCTTTATAGCCACTATGCCACATAGTGCCAACTTATGACCCTCACCTACCACCTTTGCTCTTACATCTTCCATGCTAACACATGCAGTATCCACTGTGGGCTGATCTCAAGAATCATGCTGAGACTAAATAACATTCCTAAGTGTATATTGGCACTTGAGTCTTATTTGGCACAAGGGAAGATGGTTGTCATGATTGGAGGTCAACAATTTCAGTTGCACAGAGTAGTGTCCTTGGCCCAATTATCTTCAGCTGCTTCATTAATGATCTTCCCTCCATTATAAAATCAGAACTAGGGATATTCACTGATGACTGTGCAATGTTCAGCACCACTTGTGATTTCTCAAGTACTGAAGAAGTCCACACCCAGATGCAGCTGTACCTGCACAATATTCTTACTAGGACTGGTTAGTGTCAAGTAATGTGCACCACACAAGAGGCAATGACCATCTCCAACAACAGACAATCTAACCATCGTCCCTTGACGTTCAATAACATTATTATCTCTGAATTCCCCATTATCAACACCCTGGGGGTTACCATTGGCCAGACACTAAACTGGACTAGCCACATAAATACAGTGGCTTTTACTGCAGTTCAGAGGCTGGGAATTCTGAATCAAGTAACCATCTCCTGACTTCCCAAAACCTGTCCACCACCAACAAAGCATAAGTCAAGAATATGATGGAATATTCTCCACTGCTATCATTACAGCAGCTCCAAAACAGTCAAGTTTGATACCATCCAGGACAAATCAGCCTGCTTGATTGCAACTCGTTCCACAATATTTACTCCCTCTACCACTGACAAACAGTAGCAGCAGTATATACCATCTACAAGATGCACTACAGGAACTCTCCAAGGACCCTTGGGCAGCACCTTCCAAACCCAGGACCACTTCCATCTAGAAAGACAAGAGCAACAGATATCTGGGAATACCACAACCTGGAAGTTCCCCTCCAAGTCACCCACCACCCTGACTTGGAAACATATTGCTGTTCTTTCACTGTCACTGGTTCAAAATCCTGGAACTCTTTTTCTAAAAGCACTGCGAGTATCTACACCTCAGAGACTTGCAGTAGTTTGAGAACTAGTGATGGGCAATATATACTGGCTGAGCCAGCAACACCCACATCTCATTAATGAATCGAAGAAAAAATTTCTCTTTTCTCAGACTGGCAAGTTATCAGTCTCAGAAAAGAAAAAAAATGGGGTAAATCCTCGGGAACTAAGAATCACTTTGATTTGATTGTGGGAACATTGGGATTGAATTTTGGAGCCAAGATGTCATGTTGCAACTGTACAAAACTCTGGTGCGGCCACACTTGGAGTATTGTGTATAGTTTTGGTCGCCACATTCTAAGAAAGATGTGGAGGCATTGGAAAGGGTGCAGAGGAGGTTTAACCAGGATGTTGCCTGGTATGATGGGTAGGTCTTATGAGGAAAGGCTAAGGGACTTGAAGTTATTTTCATTAGAGAGAAGAAGGCTAAGGGGTGACTTAATTGAGACATATAAGATGATCAGAGGGTTAGATAGGGTGGATAGTGAGAGACTTTTTCCTCGGATGGATAACATGAGGGGACATAGCTTTAAATTAAGGAGTGGTAGTTATACGACAGATGCTAGAGGTGGGTTCTTTACTCAGAGGGTAGTAAGGGCGTGGAATGCCCTGCCTGCAGCAGTTGTGGACTCGTCAAGTTTAAGGGCGTTCAAGTGGTCAGTGGATAGGCATATGGATAGCATTGGAATAGTTTAGGATAGAGGATCATAAAATTGGTTCCGTTGGTCGGCGCAACATCGAGGCCGAAGGGCCTGTACTGCGCTGTAATGTTCTATGTTCTAACATTGGGTGTCTACATAAAGGATGGTGTAAAGTATACCAATAAAGTGTACTTCTTTTTAGGTTGGGCTAAAGATGAGAAGTGGAGTATTCTATGGTTCAAAGTATAAGTTGCCTCCAAACTGGTATTTAGCCAATAATGCTTTTAGTCTTTCGTGCAGCAAATGTCTTAAAATGCAAAATCTTGATGTGTAATTTCTTTCAGCTATTAACTGGAAAATCAAATTTTGTTTTTAAAGTTATTGATCTTCAAGGGGGATTATGACAATTTCAATATCATATACTCATATCATATACCTATCTCTTATGCGTAGGCCATCATTTCCAATCCCTGGACAGAAATAAAACTAAGACGGGTGGCTGGGTTGCCTTAATATTGTCTCTGCTACGGCTTGTATATAGTTCTGAATATTTCTAAGGTACTGTGGCTCTACCACAACCCTTAGCAAATTACAATTCTGATTTATTATCAGATCTATTCCAATAAAAATGCAACATCATACTGTTCCTCAATACTAAATGAAAATAAATTTAAATCCAAAGCTGAGTTTAAATACAAATCAATCCTTTTACTCAAGACTCTTACATTTTCTTTTCTTGGCAGTTTATCTTCACTTTATTTAAATTAGCGACGTACCTATAGGATCTACCCAAACTGCAAAAGTATCCTGTGGAATATCTGCTTTCACCTTCTCCAATGCCGGATCCTCAATGGAGACGTCGTGATGAACAATCCTGGCCAATTGTTTGGCTGCTGTCAAATTGCCATCCAGAACTTTGCTCAGCAGCTCTGCGGTTTCTCTCTCTGTCACGCAGACTTTGACTTTGATCCTCTCTCCTTTAATAGAAATAAAACTAGATAGTATTCAGCACAGCAAGAATCTTCAGGCAATTTCTTTTTCTACTTTGAGTACTATTTAGATTGAAATGTGCTAAACATAGAAGTCAGGTGATGTAGTAAAAGAAACAGCACTAGAACATGGGTTCTTTCATTAAACTTCATCATGATAAAATGAATGACAAGTTATAAACACCTTTGAAAGATCCTTAACTGGGGAAAAAAGTGCTAATTGACTTAAGGTTATTAAAGAAACAGGACATCAGAGCATTCCAACTCAATGATAGTAGATCTACTCAGCAGTAGGTCAAATACAATTATAATCCCTGAATACAAACGAGAAATTAACTTTTACTGGTTGGGGGTGAGTGAACCATTCTCTAAGGCATCGGAAAGGACGAGTAGACTCTATTCTTTTCCAAACTGATAACAAACCTTACTGTCAAATTTTGGTTTCCTGAATAATTCTAAGTTTTTATCTGTAGAACATTCAGTCCCTGTAGATGTTCTTATAATTCACACTGAACCAAACTGACTTCCATTATTTCAATGTGAATGTGACAACAATATTTTAATCAGTCGAAAGATTGCTGTTCTTGGTAGAATAGTAGGAGAGCAATGTTTTTTAAGTCAACTGATATAAAGACAAGATGATCTTCACTTTTGTAGTACATTATATATTTATTTGATTCAATGAGATCATTCTACACTCTAAATCAGAAAATTATGCCCTGAAGCATTTCATGACTTGGGCAAACAATCAAAACCAACACTTCAGTGAGATGAAAAGGGAGCACTGCGTTTACTTGTATTCTAATAAAAGATACAATCCTTTGAGTGAGCTGGTCCCATCTACCTATCCAAATAGTTGTAAAAGATCCCACAGAATTGTTACAGCACTTCAGGGTGTCTCCCTGCTGTCCAGACCAACATGAATCTCTCAACACTGGACACAACGGACTGAAAGGTCATTTATCTCAATTGGCATTTGTGGGCACTTGCTATGCAAAACTGGCCAAATGTTTGCCTACAAACTGATTTTCAAAATTAATTCATAATGAAGTGCTTTGGGATGTTGCCAGGTAACGAAAAGTGTTGCAGAAATCAAGTTTTATCTTTATTTTGTTAACTATGAAGTACAAAGATTCCATAATTTAAAAAGCATTAATACAGAAGGGGACTTGCACCCACAGCTTTCTGACACAGAGACAAGAGGGTTATCAACTACCTCCCAATTGATACTGTCCATCCAGGTTTCTATAATAGCAGTGGTGCTAATACTATTCATTGCCTGTCATTTTAATTTTCCAACTTGCTTTTAGACTGACCACCACGTCCTTTGTGTCTGGCACTATTCCACTGAAGCTCAATACAAGCTCCAGGAACAGTGCCTCATCTTTTGATTGGATACTCCAGAGCCTTCTGGACTCAACATTATATTCAGCAATGTCAAACTGTACCTTTTGCCCTCGTTTTATCCCTTTTTTTGCAGGTTTGGTTTTACTGTCTTTTTTTCTCTTTGTTTTTGGGTAGCAGCTGTTCATCTTTGTTATTCACACTTCATTTCGACACATCTTTTGTTTCGCTATTTGTTCCATTACCACACCCTTGCCCTTGTCATTTAATCACTCCTGATTCCCACCCCATTACAGATTTTCCCTTTTGCTCTTTTCAACCCACACTCCATCTCTTTCCTTTGCTTAAAACCAATTACATTTCTAACATTTCGCAGATTTGATGAAAGATTACCAACTGGGAACATCAACTGTTTCTCTCTCCTCAGATACCAATTCACTTTTGAGCATTTCCAGTATTTTCTGGTTTTATTGCAGCTTTTATTGTATTTGAAAGGTTAAGGATGGGATTTTATAACCTCACTTGGGCAAGATCGTAAAATCCTGTCTGAGGCCAAGAGAGATTTCTGTTCTGCGAGTTTCATTCGCCCTGGAATCGGGGTGGGCAAAGTGATAAAATTCCGGCCTGAGTGTTGTAGTAAGGGCAATTTGCTAGAATTCTACTTCATCAAAGGATGGAAAGCAGAAGGGTATGAAGGGTGAAGTTTAGAGCAAAATGATCACAGAGGCTGGGAGTGGAGTGCTAAAGGAACTATTTGTACATATAGCTCTGCGGATGCCTTATACAGTCAG
The DNA here is from genome assembly GCA_024679065.1 of Sphyrna mokarran. NCBI lineage: Eukaryota > Metazoa > Chordata > Chondrichthyes > Carcharhiniformes > Carcharhinidae > Sphyrna > Sphyrna mokarran. The sequence continues at coordinate 31,254,901 of JAGIQG010000011.1, forward strand.
AATGTACCGCAAATCATGTCCCACCAGCGCTAACTCATATTCTCAGGAATACTTCTTTTTGGAATTTAGGCTGCAGCAAATTGTGGAAAACAGGAGGTTTGGACACGATCCCTAACCTGTATCAGCTGAACTCAAGTTTTGATTTCCTGGGAGTGAGGAACGAAACTTGTCTTTGAAGATTATAATAGGGCAGGAGCAGTAGGCACAGTTTCAACAACAGTGTCGGGGATGTTGCAATTGTCACAAGCTAACCGAGTTAATAGAAAAGAACAAAAAGGGAAAATAAAATACTGCAGATGCTAGAATCTGAAATGTAAACAGAAAACGATGGAAAAATTCAGCAGGTCTAGTATCACCTGTTGAGAAAGAACATAGTTATCATTTTGAGTCCAAGTGACTCTACTTCAGAGCAATATGAAACGTGAAGCTGACTTGAGTCAGTGAATGCACTGAAGAGAAAAAAAACTCCAGGAATGCATTCAGGAGCTGGATTCCTGGTTGCCACTATCCAGGAGTGTTAAGGTTAATTCTGGTGCCCCTATGCTCTTCTGGCAATGAATTAGATAACTCAGCACAGTTAGTATGGTGCATATACTTGGTTGATATACTTTATGTGGATTATTATGTTATCATAACTATCAGAAAGAAAGTACTATAAGCTGACACCAGTATTGTCCAGACCCATACCTAAGTTCTGACAAAGCACAACACCTCAGCTATTGTCAACAGGGGTCCTCATTGGAGAATTTGTTGAAATTCAGAAAGAAGTAGATAATTTTCAAAACAGTGACCCAGGTAAATAAATAAAATTTTACCATAGAATCATAGAATTCCTATAATGCAGAAGAGGTCATGTGGCCCATCAAGTCTGCACCAACTCTCCAAAGCAGCATCCCATTCGGGCCCTTCTCCCTTCCCCATCCCTGTAATCTAACCCATTTATCATGGCTAATCCATCTAACCTGTTCATTCTTATCTACGGGAGCACTTGGAGGAAACTCATGTAGGCCTGGGGAGAACATAAGAATTCCATATAGTCACCCAAGGCCAGAATTGAACCCAGGTCTCTTGCCCTGAAGCAACAATGCTAACCACCCTTAGGGTTTAAACATCATTAATTAAGCAATCTTACAGAACCCTCCCAGATATCCCTTATTCTACATTTTATACATAGTGTATAACTTTACCAATATAATATGGAAATTCTTTTTCCAATTTTATACTCATTGATGGCCAAGCACCCGAGCGTTTCACATATACAGTGGTGAACAAATCCATCATCACTAAAGAATTTGTATCTTCATAGGTAAACTGCATCCTTTGTATTACTGTAATGCTATGATCATGATGGTAATTTTGCAAAGACAAACTATACAGCGGAATCAGGTCACAATGCTTACAAGGTTCCTTAGTCTGCACAGTGGTATCTTGGGGTCAAGTAACAATTTGATTGATGGCAATTTCTAAATTATTAAGTACTGTTGAAAGAGAAAAACTTGGCACTCAAGCAGACTACTGAAAGAAAATGGTTGTGGATGAATACATCGGTGAAGAAATTTTAGTTCAGGATTTATTGGTTATGTTACTTGCAATAAGTTACAGAAAAACAATCCACTTTAACTGGATTTGTGAAAAGAAAAATAATGCATGCATTCCTTGTATATTATTTAATTAAATAGAAAATAAAGATCTTTAAATATGTTCTTTTTCACATTATATAGACTTGTGAAAAGCTCTGGCCTGGATCTTGCAAAATGTAGCATTTTCAAAGAAATCCTAGAGTACAGAAGGAGGCACTTTGGCCCATCGAGTCTGCACTGACTACAATCCCACCCAGGGCCTATCCCTATATTCACCTGCTAATCCCTCTAACCTAAACACCTCACAACTCTAAGGGGCAATTTTTAGCATGGCCAATCAACCTAACCGTACACCTTTGGACTGTGGAAAGAAACCAGAGCACCAGGACAAAACCCTCGCAGACACAAGGAGAATGTGCAAACTCCACACAGACTGTGACTCAAGCCGGGAATTGAACCCAGGTCCCTGGAGCTGTGAAGCAGCAGTGCTAACCACTGTGCTACCATGCCACCCCAATTGGGATACCCAATTGATTCGATTTATTCCTTCATCCACACAAAAAGTCTTCCCCCCAGTGTTAATGGACCAGGAGTGCAATGGGGCATCTGAGACCTTGATGGACAATGGCACAAGCAGCATACTTCCTTAAACTACAAGATTTAACAATGGAGAAATAATAGAGGGAAGATTGAGAAGGAGAAGAAATTCAATGTCATTTCAGATTCAGAAAGGAAAATAAAGAGAAGAAAAGAGAAACTGGATTAAGGGAGGGAAAAGAAAAATTAATGTGAAAATTTGCCATTTAAAAAAATCTTCAGCAATAACTCATAATCTGAATGAACACTTTGAATTGTTGTTTTGGGGCAAAAGGAACTGATCAGAAGTAGTTAACAACTCACATCTTGTGTTAATGAATGGATTTAACTTCTACACTGAATTTAGTGGACAGTTAAGGAGTAAATGTAACAATGTTTAGGGCGAAATGCTGTATATGTGAAATTAACAGCAGACAAGTACAAAAGCAAAAGCTGTCAACAGGCTTGACAGCTTGTTTGGAGAGAGAACAGAGATAATGGCCAAAACCCTACCACCCTCCAGGATGGGTGAGGTTCCCAGAATGGAAATCTCTGTTGGTCTCGGGCAGGATTTTATGATCTCGGCTGAACGAGGCTGTAAAATCCTGCCAATATCTTAGAATGTCAACAACTATTGTCACCCCACAGATGCTGTCAAACCTGCTGAGATTTTTGAGCATTTTCTGTTTTTTGTTTCAGATTCCAGCATCTGCAGTAATTTGCTTTTATTTTAGCAGAAAGGTCCAAATTGGCTGGCAATTTGAGGCAATTTGCAATGAATGGGATCTCTCTTCTGCAGTTTTTCATATCAATAAAACATTCTGACATTCGCATACTTGGATTTTAATGGTAATATATTCTATTCAATTTTGCAATTTTAACTGACAGGATATGTAACACTGTTGACAAACATGCATAAGCATGTCTATTAGTCATAATGCACACAGTAAAATTCAGCAAGTTGATGAAGTAATCCACCTGATTTGATACTGAAGATTTAGATTTAATTTTACTTACCAAGACTATTAGTGAATTGATTTGATTCTTCACCGAAAATATAATCTTCTAGACCTGGAAACTGAAAAAATGATTGTTAAAAGTGATTGCTTTGGCAACATATAAAGGGTCTGATGATACTGTGCCTTTAAGAAATGTATTTCAGTCATGCTTCTGTGCATTTTTTTAGCAGGCATTTCTGAGTGTCAGTGCCATTTTCTCTGTACATCGCAGCCTCTGTTGTTATTGATCTTAATGGCTGGAATATTTGTTTTAATCTGAACTAATACAGCGTTATTATTTTAGTGTTTTCTCTTTGGGTTTTTCAGACTGGGGCTTGATTAGGTTGATTGACAAGTAAGGTCATGTGACTGGGTGGAGCTGGAATTACACAGAGAAATCAAGCTCAATTTGCTTGGGATCTTTGGAGAGCAGTTTCTTTATCTCTCTGGAATTTGTGACTTGAATCTGCCAGGAAATGAGTCTCCTTCTTTGAGATTCTTCTGGTTAGGGATAGATCTTTCTCTGGAGGTTGCTGTGTGAGAGTCACAAGCCAGGTATCTTTCCGTGTCTGTCCAGACGAGTTTAAAGGTTGGAAACATAGCATCCATGTGAACATTTTTATTTTATGCTGATTCTTATAGGGATTTATGTCAATGAGGATACTGCTTACATTTGAACTATTGAGATAGCTAGTTGTTAAGAATTATACTTCATCACGTTTAAGTATTTTAATTAGTAAAAGTTATACTAATACCTAACTATTCCAAATATAATATTCTAATTGTGTACTTAAATTTAAGAATGGCGTGGTGGACAATGATTAGCACTGCCATAAACCTGGGTTCAATTCTGACCTTGGGTGACTGTCTGTGTAGAATTTACATGAATGGGTTTCTTCCAGGTGCTGCAGTTTCCTCCCACAGAAGAAAGATATGCAAATTAGGTGGATTGGCCATACTAAATTGCCCCTTAATGTCCAAATATGTATAGGTTAGAGGGGGTATGAGGAGTTATGAGGATAGGACCTACATAAGATAGTTTTTCAGAGAGTTGGTGCAGACTCGTTGAGCCAAATTGTCTCTTGCTGCACTGTAGGAATCCTGTGAAATAAAGTTTGTTTTAATAAAAGCTTCCTGGTGGGTCAATTTGAATCATACTTGGAGCAAAACACCTTACGTTGACCCTAAATCCAAAGTCAAAAAAGATTAAGGTCTAAGCTAACTTTATGATGCATCTTGGAGTTTCTAACAAGGGATATTACTGACATATAACCTTTGGTGAGGAAAAAAAAAGTGACAGCTCTACATATCTTAAATAGTCTTGAATGCTGATGCATGTTCATCACACATCTGATTCTACAGTTGAACGTGTCAAATGAATATAAAAAGGAAAAGCTGCATGACTCATCTTAGGAGAAATTCAAATATTTATGACTAACTAAAAATCATAGAAACCCTACAACGTAGCATCATTGGCTCATCGAGTCTGCATCGACATTAATCCCACCCAGGCCCTATCCCTGTAACCCCACATATTTACTCCACTAATACCTCTAACTTACACATTCCAGGACACTAAGGGACAATTGAGCATAGCCAGTCAACCTAACCCGCACATCTTTGGACTGTGGGAGGAAACCCACGCAGATGTGGGAGGACATGCAAACTCCACACAAACAGTGACCCAAGTAGGAATCAAATCAGATCTCTGGATCTATGAGTCAGCTCTGCTAACCACTGTGCCACCCAAACTAAAGATATATGCTATTTACAGCAATTGAAGCCTATAACCTTAAAGGGATAATTTAAAGTTCATACAGACTTATTCTGGCAGTCTTATGCATTTCAGTTCTGCATAGAGTAAGTCTCCTCCTGACTTAGCAAACCCTGTCCACCATCTAGAAGTCAGGAGTGTGATGGAATATATCCACTTGCCTGGATGAATACAGCTCCAACAACGTTCAAGATGCTTGACACCATCCAGGACAAAGCAACCTGCTTGATTAGTACCCCATCTACCATCTTAAATATTCAGTCCCTCCACCACCATTGCACAGTGACAGCAGTGTGTACCATCTATAATATTCACTGCAGAAACTCACCGAGGAGTGAATGTGCAGACAACACGTTCCAAACCCATGATTGCTACCACCTAGAAGGGCAACTAATGCATGCAAACATCATTACCTGCAAGCTCCTTTCCAAGCCACATACCATCCTGACTTAGAACCATACCATCATTTCTTCACTGTCACTATGTCAAAATCCTGGAACTTCCTAATAGCACCGTAGACATACCTACACCACAATGACTACAATTATTCAAGAACATGGCTCATCACCATCATTTCAAGTAAGGATGAGTAATAAATATTGGCCTACCCAATGACTCTCACATCCCAAGAAAAGAATAATACATGATGTAATGCTCATGTCTCCTTAAACTAGTATGGGATAAAAATTTATTTTGTCATGTTTCTATGCATGTATCAGCTGGCAGAATTCCAGTGTGTACCAAACAGAAGGCATGAGGTTTGGCTGGTACTAAGCTTTGAATCTCATTTTTTTTTAATTGAGGGGAGCTGACACATGATATTTGATCTGATCTAATTTGACCCACTTGCCTCACTAACAGCAGGCCCAAGTTGAGTCTGCTGGGGAAGACTAAGAAGGGGAAGAGTCTCACAAAGATCCTGTGAAGCTGAGAAGCAGAATGCTCCTTGCAGTTTCATGTGAAGGTAATAAACAGTACAGTTGTCACCATTAGTCACACTGCAACAATCCAACCAAAACTCAGGGCTCATGGATTTTGCTAAGGGGTTCTTAAGCACGTTAGGCCCCTCATTAATGCATTCCAGAGCCTAATACCTCTTGAGAGTAGCTGCCTTGGAGCCAGAAAATCGTCCAAGCCAATTTCACAATGCGTGTTTTCTGGGGCAGTAATTTTATTTCTAGATAAGGACATTGACATGGCAGGAATTTCCTGTTGGCGTAGGATTTTTGTAATGATGGTCAATTAGTGGCCAGGTCTGAGCTCCCTGTCCAATTAGGATCAACGAGGGGCCTCCCGGAAGCCACTTGGTGAAGGGTTGGGCTGTTATTGTAGCCAATCTTTACTGGATCGGTCATTTAGATGCAGAATGAAACAATACCAACATATATTTCTGAATTCAAGTACAGCAGTTTCAGCAAGTATCTTTTTATATATGCTCAAGTGAAACCCTAATTAATATCCTCTACTTGCATCTACTTGATAGTTAATATCCTCTACCTGCATGAGAGCCTTTTTCCTCGGATGGAGATGGCTAACATGAGGGATCATAGCTTTAAATTAAGGGGTGGTAGTTATAGGACGGATGTTAGAGGTGGGTTCTTTACTCAGAGGGTAGTAAGGGCGTGGAATGTCCTGCCTGCAGCAATTGTGGACTCGCCAAGTTTAAGGGTGTTGAAATGGTCAGTGGATAGGCATATGGATAGCATTGGAATAGTTTGGGTTAGAGGGTCATAAAAGTGGTTCCATTGGTCGGTGCAATATCGAGGGCCAAAGGGTTTGTACTGTGCTGTAATGTTCTGTGTTCTAATTAAACACAGTGGATGTACAATTCAAAGCCAATTACAGAGCCTCCAGTAATGACAATGACAGTCCAACCATGCAGAATGGAAGCTGCCGATGCAGTTCAGAGAGGGCTGTTCACAATGGGGGTGTTGTCTGAAGAGTAGTTCAAACATGTTTCCATTAAAAAAACCCATTCTGTCAGCCCCCTCTGCTTGATGCCAGTGGCCACAGTTGTGGCCCAACAACTCTGCTCGGCACAAGGGATTCCCTAGCAGGAAGGTACATTTATTCCCTCACCCTGCTCCAACCCTAGTGTGTTGTCGGGGGTCACTTCTGTCCCATGGGCATATTCCACATTCTTGTCCTGCCTTCAACAGGAATAAAACATTTTGTCCCAAGTTGCTTTTGCTGGAAGAAATGCAAGCTTTCCAAAGTCGGACTGCAATGGGATAACAGGAGTCTGATTTGTTAGCTGCTGTTGCCTTTGACTTGGTTGTGATTGATATAAATACAAACTACCTACGCTGAGTCCATTCCTTGAAACTGACAGGCTTGCTTGCGTAAACTCAAGAATTAATCAAATAAATGGGTCTAATTTTAAAGTGATCAATAACACATATTTGCATCATTACCACCTTGTGAACACCTTGCAAACATCTTTTGAATCATTGACGAAACACACAAGTACAAATTAATCTGTCCTATACTCTTTACCACTGTACTAATTATTCTTTGTTAATAGTTTATCCAGCAATTTGGAAATCAGTCATATTTAAGTTTCTAGCCTGACAGGCCAGCCAAAAATGGAAATTCATTGAGGCTCAGAAGCCTGTTGGCTTGTTAGGGAAAATGAATCTACTGACATCAGAGATTGTCAGTGACTTAAAGAAAGGTTTAGAGTGAGAGGCAAAGGTTTCTAAAGCTAGAGTCCTCATGACCTTGAACAGCAGAGAAACCTAGTGTACGGTGAACACAAATACACTTGGTGAAACTGGATGGCCCAAAGATTGTAGTTGGGTCAACTGGAAGAGTCCAGAGCAGGACTGAGGCCTGGATGACTGAACAGAATGCAAATTTAATTTTCCCTCTCAAAGGGAATGGGTAATTTTATTGGGAACTGAGGAGTTTACATACCCTTCCCTACCAACCCAAGCAACATGCAACCTTGAGTAATGGTGTATGTCCTAGGTAGCCCTCAGGATTAGATCTCCACTTGATCTGAAATCACGTGACTACCTTCCCCCAACCTCAATACTGCTGCAGACTTCACAGTGAAGTTCAGCTGTGACACAAGTACCAGGGCTATTGGGCTTATAGATATATAACTTTATCTCTCCATCCTGCTGCACTCTGAAAAGGTACAGGAACATGGAGCAATTGACATATTGGGTCTAACAATATTATAATACTTGCCGCTTTCAGCATGTGAAAACAAATGTTGAAATGGCAAGAGTTTATCCAGTAGAATCATAGAATCTCTACAGTGGAGAAAGCGATAATCTGACCCAGTGCATCTGCGCCAGCCCCATCCCTGTAAACACTGCTCATTTAGCATGGCTAATCCACCTTACCTATATATCTTTGGACACTAAGGCACAACTTAGCAAGGCCAATCCACCTAACCTACCCATCTTTGGAGTGTGGGAAGAAACTGGAACTCTTGGAGGAAACTCATGCAGACATGGAAGAATGTGTAAACCCCACAAGGCTGGAATTGAACTCATGTCCCTGGCACTGTCAAACAATAGTATTAACTACTGTGTCACTGTGCTGGCTTTTAAGACTCTTTTCTAGAATATAATGATTAACATCATATGGCCACTTTTCAGTTATTAGTGCAGAATATAGCTTTTGGCACTAATTAACATGCACTGAGCTCCTTGAGCTTTGTGCTGTGTATGATGGAGTTCACATCACAAATTTCCACATGCTGAATTTCAGTCATGCAGTGGATCCCCGATATTATGCATCCCAATTTAGTGTGAAATCAAATATGACGGATGGACCCTTTTTGCTTTTTCCGATTTAGTGATATAGCGCGACCCCGATTTAGTGTGACCTCGATAACATTTTATGGACTCCAACCATTGCGTTCCAATAGGGCTGCACTGTACCACAGTGGAGTAATGATTTCCATAATAAAAGGAGGGAAAATAATTAACATCACGCCACATTGTTCTCATATTCCTTCTGCTTGCACAGCCCCCAATTAGTATCACTGCTAATGACACCAGAGTTAATGGGAACGAAAAGACTTCATATTCAGCACCACCCTTAAAAATAGCCTGATCGAGAAGGCCCATTATCCTAGCATTAGAAGGTATAAAGAAAACTAAATCCAGTTAATCCCAAAATTCTAATGCTAATTACCATGGCTACGAGAGAGCTGATGCACCATTTCAAAGCTATGATGCCCTGAATCTTCTGTAGCAATTAATCAGCATAAAAAGCTTACTAGTTAAACTTTTACTTCTGTTTTCATAAGATAAAGTACAAATAGCGAATGTTCTAAGTACCAGAATAAGGGGGAACATAGTGGCACAGTGGTTAGCATAGGTGCCTCATGGCGCCAGAGGTTCAGGTTTGATTCCCAGCTTAAGTCACTTTCAGTGTGGAGTTTGCACATTCTCCCTTGTCTATGTGGGTTTTGTCTGGGTGCTCCAGTTTCTTCCCACAGTCCAAAGATGTACAGATTAGTTGATTGGCCATGTTAAATTACCCCTTAGTATGAGGGAACCAGCAGATTAAGTCTGTGGGATTGTTGTCAGTGGAGGCTTAATGGGCCGAATGGCCTCTTTTTGCATTATAGCAATTCTATGATCACAACTGTCCAAGTCCAAGCTATTTCCAAAAAGAATAGACAACACTGTGAACAAATAGGCTAGATTAACTTTTGTTTTAGTTCATACTACTTACTTTCTTTCCAATGTCGTGTTTGATTACTTCTTGAACCAATACATCTGCTAGTGTCTTGAAATCACTGATAAATTTCTTGTTTTTCTCATTCCCCTTCTTTTCCTGCACCAACAGCTGAAAAAGGGCCTCCTCTTGCTTGCAGGCACGGGCAATGTTTGCAGACTTTTCCGAGGCATAGACAAGGGTGGTCAAAAACTCAGACATTCTGAAACCCGGATGTTGATATGTAATCACCTAGAATGAAAGGAAAAGCAACCTGTTACAGCATGCAAAAACTATCATTATTTACATACAAAACATAACTTTTCTACTTCTATAAGGGCATGTTCATCTGTGCACGTTATTCAAAATATGTAATTCAACCATTTTGAAGAATTTGGCTTAATTGTTTGCAGGAGACGTTTGCAGTATAAAACTGATCCTTGGAAAGACAGCTGAATTCCTTGGTGTAATATGCAAAAGTTTGTACGTCTTTGGATCTAGTGGCAACATTGACATAATGTATATTTCCATTAGCATGGTGCATTATAGATGATTATGGGAATAATCAATCCAAAAATGCTCTATGCAATTATTCATAGAGTCTTGGATACTGTATGTTTTAATAATTGCTCTCAACCTGTTATGCTATCTTCAATGACTTATGCGCATTTACATTCAGATCCTTCTGCTCTTGCCCTCCTTTTAGAATTTTACCCTTTTTGTTGTATCTCTGTGTTCTATCACATTTGTCACTTCACATTCCTCTGCATCAAATTTCATCTGCCACTCGTTCATCCATTTCAACAACTTATCCATGTCCTTTGGAAATTCTATCCTATCCTCCTCACAATTCACAATGCTTCCATGTTTTGTATCATCTGCAAATTTTGAAATTAAGGCATATAGATCATGTCTAGATCAGTAGTATACGTAAAGAAGAACAAAGATCCCAAAACTTTTATGGAAACTTAACCACAAAACAACCTTCAATCTAAAAAATATCCATTAACCATTACTTTGTTCTGGTCATTCAGCCTATTTTGTATTCTTGTTGCAACTGTCCCCTTAATCTATACTTTGCATATAAATATGTAGTGCAACATTGTATCAAATGCTTATTGTAAGTCCATGTATTATAGCAACAGCATTACCCTTATCAAGCTCTTCAAAAATCTCTAGCAACTTAGTTAAACATGATTTTCCCTTAACAGTTCCATGCTAACTTTCCTCAATTAATCTGTATTTATCCATCAAAGTATACATTATAAATTATATCAATGTATTGTCATTTGTCTATTGTGCAACAGTTAGCAGCTTCATTAATATCTTCCAACTTTAGTTATTTTGTTATTCGAATCTCTGATACAGATATAAAATAAATTAGAAAATTGTCAAATGCCCTCAGATAGAAGCTGCTAAACACACATTGACTGCTCTGTATAAAGAGATAGTGATGATTATTTACATAAAAACTGGTTATATTTTTCCTTTGAAACTATTTAAGTTACTTATACTCTGAGTTTTGATCATGTAAAACTCTATCCCTTCCCAAACTCTTATTAGTCAGTGCAGAGGAAGAATTTCTAAATATATCAGTGAAAAAGTCCTTATGGATTTGACCTGATATTTTACAACAAAGAAACTAGGATCTATTTTATTTGCAGTGCAAATCATCAGAAATAGTCCTGTTTGTTAATTCAAATATTAATATTGAAAACGCTTTTACTGCATTATTTTATAAAGATGCGTTCTTCATGAACAACTGCTGCTTACATACATAAAGTGTAAAGAATGCTATGCATTTATTCATTTTTTAACAAAGAATCATTTTGCAAAGTGCTCTCCTCAATTTAAAAACAAATTACTGACATTACTTTCTGCCAGGATAAAGCAGCTCACTTGATTCATATCCCTTCCTGAATCATTTACTCCCATCATTACTGATGAACAGAGGCCGCAATGTGCACCATTTACAGGTTGTGCTGCAGAAACTCACCAAGGTTCCTTAGGCAATAGCTTCCAAATTCACGACTACTACTATCTAGAAGGACAAATACAGCAGAGGATTCACAATTGTGATTTAGAAATATATTGCCATTCCTCCATTGTCACTGGGTCAAAATCCTGGAACTCTCTCTCTCTAACAGCATTGTGGATATACCTACACCAAAGGAAGTCCAATGGTTCACACTGGCAGCTTACTACTACCTTCTCAAGGACAATAAATGGTCTAGCCAGTGATGCTCACATCCCACAAATTATTATTTTTTAAAACTTCTGCAAGTTTATACATATACGCGAACAACATTTGGAAGCTTACTAGAAACCTTTTGGGAATGCTCAATTGCTACTTCTGATCCTTGAATTGGATAACTACTAAATTTCCTCATGAAAGTTTGAAAAACTGTTAGTATTCCCCATGTCAAAACATAGAGCTGCAAGTGAATATACTACAAAAATACTTAGATGGCTGTGTTGTGTTTTGGCACACTTCAGGGTTGTGAAAGACATTATATAAATGCAAGTTCTTTCTTTAAAAGCATAAGGAAATATTGAATAGTGAATTGCAAAATAGGCTGTCCATGAGTTATACAAAGCCATTGTAACCTACTTATTTCTAAGGCAAACCCCTAAATTTTCAATGGAAATTCCCCCTTTCATTAAAAATCAGGTCAATGTAATTTTACCCTATTTCTTCGGAACAGTACGCTTTTATCCTTTTGAAACAGTCAAGGTTGACTCCTCTTTCTTTGTAATAAAATACAAAACACAGTTTCTAATGTTCCAAGTATGAAAGTGTCAATATTCTTGCGATGTTTAAATACCATGGAATTTTTCCAATATATCTTTCTAGCCATCCACAAAGCATTTATTTCTATATCCCAGTGGTGCTGTTTACCCCAGGGGAGCAAGTCGGAATCAGACAAGACTGTTGCAGCTGAAATTCTGGATACGTTTTTACTGGACTGGTTGATACAACATCTTCACAGCTATGCTTTATGTTCTTGAAGTCCTAATGATGAAATGCTGAGGGATGCTAAAGGAGGAATAGCAAAGGCTCTGGTAAGAGAATGTGCCAGAGGATTGGAAATTTGCCAATGTCACACAGCTCTGCTTCATAAGGGAAAAATGAGAAAATCACAGAACTATAGACCAGTCAGCAAAACATTGGTAAGCTTCTAGAGACCATGATTTAATGTAAGTCTACATGTGACTCATAAAAAACCTTTAAAAAACCTGTTAAAATACATACTCTACACACTCTGTAAAATATGGATCATTTAAAGATTAACCAGCATGGATTTGTAAAAGCTTCATTATATCTCACAAATAGGAATTGAAACAGAAATTGCACATAAGCAATTAATTACTTACTTAATTTCTACGATAACGGATGAATGAACACAGCTTGACAATTACCAGGCAAATGTGTTCTCTTCCTGTTGGGGAACACTTCAATGGTCATGGGCATTCAGCCTCTGATCTTCGAGTAAGCATTCTAGAAGACAGCCTTCATGATACATGACATAGACCCTGTGGCAGGGTTGTGTGATGACACAGAGTCACTGAACAAAGACAGACAGCCAAGTTCTGCACACATGAGAACAGCCTCAACCGGGATCTTGGGTTTATGTCACACTATCTGTAACCCCCACTACTTGTCTGGGTTTGAAAAATCTCACTAACTGTCCTGTCTGGGGACAATACATATCTCTTTAACCTGTGCTTAACGCTCCCTCCACTCACATTGTCTGTAACTTTAAGACTTGATTACCTGTTAAGACTCATATTCCAATCATTATTTTGTAAATTGAATTTGTGTCTTTAAATGTCTTGTTTGTGAACAAAACTCCCACTTACGTGACGAAGGAGTAGTAGTCCAAAAGCTAGTGGCTTTTGCTACCAAATAAACCTGTTGGACTTTAATCTGGTATTGTGAAACTTCTTACTGTGTTTACCCCAATCCAACAATGGCATCTCCATATCATGACTACTGAGTGTTGCCAGCCAATCAGAGGGTGGCAGCTCTTGTGCTCAGCAGCGCCAATGGAGAGGCTGTGGATCATGGCAAGATGGGGTGCACGGGGGTCGACACAAGTGCAGAGGGGTGAATCTAAGCACTTCCCACCCTCCCCAAACCTCCCAACTCTCCCCCCCCCACCACACGATCAATGTCCAGTCTCTCCTTTTGTCAAGGGCCCGTCCCCTCCTGACAAGCTGGCTGCACAATTTTATCTGCCATACACGGCACATGGTGACAAGCTGACCTGCCAATGGGTTCCAGCGGTGGTGAGATAAGGCACTTAAGTGGTCATTAAAAGGCCACTTAAGTGCCTCTGTTTGTGCCGTGGTGGGAAGTTCAACCACAGGTCTTCCAAACTTGAAGTTAATACTGGTGGATGCAGGAAGGCAGTGGGGTTAATTACACATCCTATCTGCCTCCAAGTTCACCACCAGAGACAGCGAAGGATTCTGCCCCCAGTTATTTATTTGCAGATGCAAAAGGCATCCTGTTTGTTTCAGGTGCTAGCCCTGGACACCAAATCAGGGAGGATTCACCAAATGAGTGGGTACAGTACTTGCTATGCTGTAATGCCAAATCTCCATTTTACATTAGTAAATGATACATCAGCGCCAATTAAATACCAGGACTACACTTTTAATTCTCATTTTTTGCTTCCTTTTAAGATAAATATTTGTCAGAATTAGAATTACTTTGAATAAATAACCTAGTGAAATCAGGAGAGATGACTTGACTGCAGAGTTCAGCCTCACAAAATGATATGAACGTTCCATGAATTAGTCTGCAAACCTTATACCATGGACAATTAAAGGGAAAGAATTTTTAGCTTGTAATTATGGTTATTCAGGACAAAGTTTTACAATGGCCACTATGTTCATAAAACTTGCTTCTTTTCTCTTTGCACTCCTTCTGAATCAAACTTTGATGTTGTACATTGAACCCAGGTTGAATCACTTGCAATACAAATATCTTGGCACACCCATGCCAAGGACATAATTCCCCAGAATTTATACTTCTTAAACTCCTGAAGGAAAAGTGGCACTCACTGACTATTTAGATTAACATTTCAGATACAGCAAAATACTGTTATCTGGTTCTATCCGCTGCTATAGAACACAATGAATAAAAGAAAACCCAGCATCCAGATTATAAGATGAATGCCTCTCAATGGTCACTTCAAATAAATTGCAACATCATACATTCATTTTGTATAAGGTGCAACAACTGAATAACCTTGTTCTCACTTGACAATTCATTCAGCGTACGTAACATCATAACTTTCAAAGTATCCAAAAGGTCTTTTCAATAATCAGTGGTCTGATGATCAGTGGTTATTGATCTTGATGTAGTTAAAGAGGCACTGCTGTCAAGGTAATGTTTTTAGCCACTTCTGTGATTTCAGAAAAAACGTAAGAACTGCGTCATTTATTTCATGTTGTCATTTGACATTGCGACATTTTGGTGTGAAATAAATTATGTATTGGTAGAAAAGAGAGTAATGCTTCATAACTTTTTAAAGGACAACCTCCCTCTAACACAGTGAGAGCTATGCAGAACAATGATGGCATTATTCAATGCTACAAGTTAATCTTTAACTAACCTCAGTAGTAAAATGTGGATGGTACAGTGAATTTCACAGTGCTTTGCACGAATATCTATCAATCTATCCAACAGCTATCTGATTTGCACTGCAGTAGGTGACTGCTAATCAGGCAAATGCTTTTAATCTTAGCAACAGTATTTAATAAGAGTGTTTTCTAAATATGTGATGTATGATATGTTCTCAACCAATTACAAATACTTAAATCTGTCAGTAAATATACTTGCAACCACTCTCATGTACACCAAGTAAAAATGGATCCAAGGACATTCTTAAAGGGCACAATTCTTAGACTCACTTTCCAATTATTCCAGTTTCAGTGATTTGTATTGGATCTTAGTTGTTTCCTTTAAATTACTTGACTCCTTTTAAAAATGCTGCCAGTCTGTAAATGTCAACATAGAAATGTTCCAAATGGAAACAGATATTTTTTCTGATTCTTCATTATGTTGAAAATGTCAGTGTCAAACATAATTCCTAAGACCACCCACACAATCTGTGCCTCATATTTTTCATTGTTCTCATTTTTTAAACTGCTTTTACCATTTTTGGTTTTTAATATTTTCCCTCTATTCCTCTCACAGCTCTCATGATGAGAAAGATGGAGAACACATTCCTTTGGACCTTTGGACTAAAATGTCACCCTTCAGTTCAGTCAACAGGAGGTATGTTTACAATCTGCAGGCAGACATAGTTACAATATTTCCTTAAAAGGTAGCCCACAGAGATTTGTTGTGGAATTATTCAAGCTCATAAATCAGCAAGTGGCCACCACTTCCATTTGACACTGTTTTTGGCTGCTTGAGACAAGCATCTTCAGCTTTACATCAGCACCTTTGAAAGGATGTCAGCAAATTAGGTTTTTTTTTATAAATGTCCTCAGTCGTAGATCAGCCAGAACAACATATTTTGTACAAATCAGAAACCACTTTCCTCAGTGGGTTTCACATGAAATGTTTGATTTCTTTGATATTTGAAGTGCCTTAATTCATGTTGTGTATTAAACAATGCAATGAAATAATTGTGTGGTGTATACTTTCATCTCATCTCTGTGTTTTACCTCAAAGGTTTCTTTCACCTCTACAGCACAAAAAATATATGGAAAAAGTAAAATACAAACTAATGTACGACAACACAATGAAAGCAATAACACGAAATAGCAATGTTTAAAAAAGGCTAACTGTGAAAACTTCAGGATACCTAACTTGTAAAGCAAGGCAGTTATAACATAGAGAATATTCTCAATCGTTAGCTTGCTCTATGAAAGACAGAGGGAAAAAAAAGACAGAAAATACTGAAGAATTGTCACTTTTTAGCCTGAGTCAGCTGATGGCAGGAGAAGGAAGCCAAATTCTATTAAAAGGTTTTGCAAGCTTGAATGGAATTCTTGGCAATGATGAAAGTTTCTAAGTCTGTGGAAAGTTCTGATTTTACCTTGACAGACTGGTTCAGCATTCTTTTCGCAGGTGCCAAGTTTTCTTTTGTTCCCAGGATGTGGGTGTCGCTAGCAAGACAAGCATTTACTGTTCATCCCTAGTTGCCCTTGCCCTTTTTAGAAGGTGGTGGGAGAGTCTTTTTCTTGAAGCTCTGCAGTCAAATGTTTGTCCAACTGAAAATTGGACTGATAGTTCCAGGATAATATATTCATTTTCTTACCTTTGTTGTCAACTTCAAAACAATCCTGTACTGCAATCTAATAAATATCTATGATTTCCATAGATGATCTAGACAGATACAATTTAATATGAACAGGGTAATTTTGTTACCCAGGTGTGTCTGGTTGTATGCTGAACTGCACAATGTGTCCTAAATTGGACATTCTGAAGCTATCTGGCAGATCTGTACTATCTAACTGCAGTAGATCACCAATGCAAACGGCACAGCAGCTGCATTATATTTAACATTAAAATATTCCAAACTGGTATCATCCGAGGGATTTTGCTTTGAGGAACAGCTCATCCACTTTGTATCTGTCCATGCAGGTTTTTAAATACTTCGGAGCTTTCCTTAGGTTCTGCTGGGTTTTTTTCGGCCCAATCTTTTTCAAAATCTGCTAAGCTAATGCAGAAGGTCAACCAAACTATGGGCACATGTTACATCCAGTGCAAATCGAATTGCCTCAATCTCTTGTGCTAATTTGAAAAGTACAGGGGAGGCGATGGCCTAGTGGCATTATTGCTGCGTTATTAGTCCAGAAACTCAGCTATGTTCAAATTCCACCACAGCAGACAGTAGAGTTTCAATTCAATTTGAAAAAACTGAAATTAAGAATCTCCAGATGACCGTGAAACCATTGTTGATTGTTAGTAAAACCTATTTGATTCACTAATGTCTCTTTAGGGAAGGAAATCTGCCGTCCTTATCTGGTCTGGCCTACATGTAACTCCAGAGCTACAGCAATGTGGTTGACTCTCAACTGCCCTCCAAAGGCAATTATGGGATGGGCAATACTTGTTGGCCAGCTTGCATATTCCCAAATCCCACAAATGATTAAAAAAGGTTACGATGGAAGCCCACCTCATAAACCTGCTCACAACCCCAAATCCAAATGAGTTTCTGTTAATTGCAGCCAATTACAGGCCTTCAAATTGGTTCTTAAAATTAAACCTTTCATTTTACCACAGGGATATTATCTGGTATGCAGTGCCGGATTTAGACTTAGTGAAGCCTTAAACTATATAAAGCTTGGAGGCCAGTTGTTAAAAAATTACATCAAAAGGTCTCACAAAGGTGTGTACCAAACAGGACCTTGGTTGCCACAAAAATATTGAAAACATAATTATGCCTTTCAATTATTTAATAACAAGGTATTTAAAGTGAAAAATATAAATTATTTCTAAATGAATGCATTTACTGATTACATATTTATCATTTGGCTAACTTGATCTCTCTCAGATTGTAATATTGTATACCTGGAAACAATACTTAAATGTAATTTTTAAAACAATTTTAAATATATTAATATATATACAAAATGCTGACAAAATAAGTAATCACTTTTATTAATTTTAACTTCTGATAATTTTTTCAGTTGCTGTTAAAGACTGGTGCTTTCTTTTTCTTTTCTGGTATCTATTCTTAAATGTTCTCTTCATTGTAACCTTCTGAAATTTTGTTAGGCCCTTGCATATTGTGACGTTCTAAGCTGTAGCGTGTTTAGCTTATCCATGCTGGTATGCTCAACAGTCTTTTGGTTTTTTTAAAAAATTACTATGATACTAACTACTGAACATCAATACGTTTCTAATTAAATGATTCTGTACAGTCCTTTAAAAATCATTTTCAGTTAATAATAAATTAGGTAGTTCTGATTAAAAATGACAGTATTTTGTGATAAAGCTGTTTCCACACGTATGGGTCAAACTGCACTGAGTAATATCACTCTTTAAATATATCAAGGATTATATTTTAAAGCAAATCAAATTTAAAATTGGATTCTGAAACATTGCCAAATTGTGTTAGTTCACTGTAGCCTTTACATTTGATGATACTGAAATGAATTTGAGCAAAACTTTGTGAAAGAAAAAAGCATATCTCAAACTAGCATGATTTTGAAAACAATGTGCACTTAGATTTCCAAATGCCTCAAAGCGGTGAAGTCAAGCTTTTTTCTTCACACAAATTTGCATGTCTTCTTCAGAGGCACGATGGTGAAATCATTGTATTCCAAAGGAACTGAAGACTAGGGATAGTCTTCTTGGTAGCAGCAGCAGCATTTAATGCCCTCGGTTATGCTGTTGGAAAATCAAAGTCAGGTTTCACATCTATCATCTCCAATTTTCAGAAACACCAAAAAAGATCAATGTCCCTTTTTAAGTTTTATTGCCTGTTAATTTACATTGGGAAAGAGACTGAATTTTATTTTACAATCAGCTCAAATTTATTACAGTTCCTTGAATATAATTCTCACTACAGACACAATTTAAAACAAAACTCACTATTGCAAGCCCATTACTTTTAAAAATGGGAACAAGTTTGAATGAGAAATCATTGAGAAAGTATGCAGGAAAAAAAACACCAATTGTAATTTAATTTGTTGTAAGCTTGGATTTTCTCTAAGTTTCAGTAAGGACTCTGGTCTAGAACAGTTTACGTGTCCTGTTTATATTAAATAATTAAAAATAGCAACATACTATCATTAATGTGTCAACCTTGCATCATTTTACTTTATGCAAACTTGTCAGGCAAATCATTTTCATATACTGGCCAATTACACAGCAAGATTATGTCAATGTTTACTTTTAATTCACTCTCGGGATGTGGATGAGAATTACTGGAATGGCCAGCAGTATTGCTCATCCCTTGTTGCCCTTCAAAAGGATTGATCTTCTTTATAAGCTGCTGCTGACGATAAGATGAAAGTGCTTTCAAAATGTTGTTAGGTAGGAAAGTTCCATGATATTGACCCACCAATGATGAAGGTATTTGTGGGTTGACAGTTTGTGTTGAGCATGGAAAATGCAATTTGGGTTATTTCCCTAAGTTTGGAAACCCAAGCCTATCACCGCTGTCCATACCCGCCATATTTTCATCTCCTGGAGATGTGGGCAGGCAGTATTCAAGTTTTCCAAATCCTGAAGCAGTTTTGGAGGAATGTGGCTGCCAAGGTAAGCTGGTTAGAAAACCGCTTTCATTCATTGAGACATCAACCCAGCTCTCGAACATCATTCCTACACCCGACTTATTCATCCCCATCTCTCTTCATATTCCCATCCTCCCTCCTTGACATCTTATATTTCCCTTACTCCCCTTGACTCTTCCAACCACCCCCAAACACCACATGCTGGCTAATACTCTCCATGGCCTTTCCATGCCCATTCATTTTCAATGCCTTCTCATACCTCGCATACATCTTCCATAGCTACCACGAGTATCTACAGTAGGTAGATCACATGATATTTTTGAAATTCTAACAATCTAATGGAGCTCTCATGTTCAAAGACAATCCATACTGAAAATAAATCCTCATTCATAAACCCTTTAAAAATATAAGTTTCCTTAAGTGGTCAATCTGTTGTCAATAAAACTTTATTACACTGAAAATGGTTAATCCTTTAATAACCTCTTAAAACTGTAATCAAAACGTGAACACAGCCCTCATATTGAGATAATGTTCATGGATCTTTTGAAACTTGGCCAAGCATTTATAATAACCCATGTCAACAATGGCGTTCATTGAACCATCACAATAACTGAAATATCAGATGGCCTTTATGTTTAAGTTCCAGGTGGTATTTCATTTACATTTCAAAGCAGATTGCTTCTTAATTAATGGAGTGTAGCAGGTACTTAGATATTGTTTTGAATGTTCAGCATCAGGACCATTTCTATCAAAGCTAAAGATCGTTGGACCCTCTTTTCAAAAATTACGTGATCTGTTCATGTCGCAAAATATGACAGATCTCCTATGGTGTGTGCTTGCGGTTTCTATTTCTATTTTTTGTATTGGGGCACCCTTTAAAAAAAGACTCCCCAGTCTTTTAAAACCTAAATTGATGATGGGGTAGGCTCAATAGGCTGATAAGGTGGGACCTCCTTTTCTCTATTTTTCAACCCTCAGCCGCATAATGTGGAGGAGAAAGCTGGGGCCCAGACTTCATCGCTTTGAGGCATTTGGAAATCTAAGTGCACATTGTTTTCAAAATCACGCTAGTTTGAGATATGCATTTTTCTTTCACAAAGTTTTGCTCAAGTTCATTTCAGTATCATCAAATATAAAGGCTACAGTGAACAAACACAATCTGGCAATGTTTCAGAATCCAATTTTAAATTTGATTTGCTTTAAAATATAATCCTTGATTTATTTTCCTTACTCGCCCGCTGCACAACTTTGCTGAAAAATGGGTTAATTTCACCCTGACTGAACTGTAACATATCATCACTTCTGATCTCCTTCTCAAATGGAAGCATGTCCTCCATGTATTTCAACTCCTCCACTGTTGCCAAATTATCGTACTGCTTAACTGACACCCAATTCTAGGTGAGCAGAAATTTCCTCCAATTAAATATGAAGACAACTGAAACCATTGTTTTTGGTTCCTGCTTTAAATTCCATTCACTTGCTACTGACTCCACAACTCACTGGCAAACAATCTGAGATTAAGCTGGACTGTTTCACAACCTTGATGTTACACTAAATCCAAAGATAAGCTTCTGACTTTACACTCATGCTATCATTAAAAGCACTTTTTTCCATCTCCATAACTTGCCCGTCTTCACCTCTGCCTCAGCTAATGAATTCCCATTCATACCTTCATCATCACTAGACTCAACTACTGCAGTGCATTCTCAAACTCTATCCTCAATTCAAGCCTTAACTTGCAGCAAGCCCGCTATTATCCCAATGTTCAGTGACTTACACTGGATGCCTTTCAAGCAGCGTCATGATGTTAAAATTCTTACATTTGTTTTCAAATTCCTCCATAGACTGGTCGCTTTTCATTTACGTAACCGTCTCCAGCCCACAGCCCCTTACAAATATCTGCATTCCACTAATTCTGGCCTCCTGCATATCCTGTTTTAATCAATTCACCGTTGGTGGTAGAACCTTCAGTTGCCTAGTCCTCAAGCTCTGGAATATCCTCTCTAGGTGCCACCAGCTGTCTACCTTGCTTTCCTCCTTTAAAGACAATCATTCAAACCACCTCTGTGACTAAATTCTTGGTCATCGGACAAAATATCTCCTTATGTGGCCCAATGCCATACTTTGTTTTATAGTGATCCAGTAAACCACCCTGGGACATTTCATTACATTAAAGGTTCCATGAAAACATAATTGTTGTTGTGTACCTTGTCAACCCTGTTCATAATTCTAAAGAACACAATCAGGTTATCCTAGTCTTCTTTTTTCTATAGAAAAGAGTCCCAGCCTGTTCAGATTTTTTCCCGAATGCTAAAACCCCCTCAGTTCTGATATTGTCTTTGACAATCCTTTCTTTGGATCTTCTCCATTACCTCTATGTCCTTTTTGTAACAGGAAGATCAGAACACTGCACTGTACTCATTGCGTTGACCTCCACTTGACTTCATAGAATTAGCCTGGCAGCATAGGCAGCTAATTGACTGCCCTGAGGCATTGGACACAATACAGTTCAATGAAGGAATGAAGTAAATTATGAAATGGTTTTGTTTATTGTTGCTTTCCTGCTCTGTGATGATTTTGGATGCAGTACCCCCATTACAATTGGCTTCAGTGAACCTGAGCTAAGGAGAAAAATTCAGGCAGAATTTCATGTTTCTGATCATTGTTATGTCAACCATAGTCCCAAATTACTTATAGACATATTGAACTTTTAAGAAAGACGTTTTTTTTACAAAAGGGACATGCAAACAAAAACTGGCTGAGGCAGTAAAGTAACCGTCAGCCTAAATTCCTGTGCTGATTACACTTGAGCAACTTGGCCACAGAGAATGCAATTTTTCAGACAGAAACACTTCAAAACAAAAAGAAGCAATGCAAAAGCTGAACCATAATCTCCTGTAGAGATAATGGAAGCTGATTATCATCTCAGCAGAAGCCATCTCCTGTCAGTTACATCCCAGAGCATGGACAAGGCATGAGTTGAAAGAAAGCAGTTCTGGACAAAAGATTTGTGGTTTTTCCCTTCAAAGGAAAGGGGTTAAAAACAATTGCAATTCTGATCTCTGTGTGCTAGTCTGGTGTTCTAGATTTACCGTGCTAGTGTGTGCTTTGAAGGTCACAGCTGAAGAACATCCACTAGACACCCCTGTGTTTGCAGTAAAAAAAGTCTCTCTCTCTCTTTGATTGCTGGAGGCAAGTTACATATCAAAAAGCCACAGTCAAAAAGAAAACAGCCTGGTTAAATTGACTTCTTTCAAAACATAAATTTACTTGAACTGGGAAAAATATACTTGAGGGAAATGATCTCTTTTAAATTAATCTTGTTACAACAAACTGAGGGAGTTTAATAAAGAAGGGGAAACATTTCACCCCTCCTCATCTAGGAGCAGAACAATTTGGGGTTATCTTATCCAGAATCATAATAAATTTGGGGACCGATGATGGCATAAGTCCAGTAATCTTTACGGGAGATAGACCTGGCAAGTAGCAGGAGTGGGTCCAATTGTGATGGCCCTTTAAGTAGGATATCTCCATAGCACTGTCAAAGGCTAATAAATAAATGATTCCCCTGAGCAGAGAACATCAGTGTGCTCCAAGGAATCACCACCTACAGAAGAGAAGGGCAGCTGAAAAAATTAAACCCATGAGATAAGGAGAAAAGCAAATTACTGCGGATGCAATAATTTGAAATCTGAAACCAGAAAATGCTGGAAAATCTCAGCAGGTCTGGAATAAGGATGTTGCGAAACTAAGACTTTTTTCTGGCTATTCCCGCACACCCAAGGAGACCAGCGCGTTTAACATGTGGGTCCAATAAAATTATAATGTGAGGATACATCCTAACCACACCGAGTGAAATGATTAGGACACAGCGGCTTTCCATCTGTTGTGGAGGCGGTTATGAAGCTCTCTGCTTCCCCTGCACTGCAGCAAGGGGAGGATATGCGAACTGCCGGGTTAGCCTCACCAAGAGGTCTGAACTGAGAATGTATTCTCCAGTCCATTGTGAGGTGCCAGAAACTCCGAGAGTCCGGCTGAACCTCCCAGGTTATATCCTTCCTGATGCTACTTTAAAGTCTACTGCCTTCCCTGTTTGGAATCTCATCTTCCCCAAAGCCAATCCCCATAAAACGTACCATGAAGACCTGGTCACCGGCGAAGCTCGCCTCTGGCTAAGGTCGTTCTCTGCAATGCTATCAGGTCTGAATCTCCAAACACATTCTGGTATATTAGGCCAAGCAAAATCAATCAGTCAGCCCTCCTTTCCTTCTATAATCTCGGTTCTCGGCGAGTGAAACGCACCAGTTGTCCCCCCCCGCCCCTACCCTCAACACATGCAGGATCGCATTACCTGGAGTGCTCGGTGCCGGTCCGCCCAGTACGACGGCTACTCAGACGGCCGGTGGGACAGCAGCTCAGGAGGCCATTCTCTGATTCCGGGGTGGCTGTCTGCACGGTCAGCCACGGCATGCAAAAGAGCAGCGGCGAAAATGATCCGATCTGCGGAAAGGGGAGGGAGGGAAGGAGGAAGGGGACAGAAGAAGCGATAGATCTCGCTGACAAGCCACAGTCACACTCACGTCTCTGGTTTGTGATGGATGGGCAGGGTCGCTTTGCAAAAAAAACCCCACAGGCTGCTGGAGACTAAGTATCGAGAATCCAACGCAGCAAAACTGCCATCCAGAGGGTAAAGTGTGAACATCACTCTCATTCCACCACTCAATCCCCCATCTGTCAAAGTAGCAGTTTTTAAAATTTTAGTCACCAAAACAGAAAATGCTGGAAAATGTCAGCAAGTCTGACAACATCTGTGGAGAGAGAATAGAGCCAACGTTTCGAGCATGCATGACCCTTTGTCAGAACAAAAACTAGGATGGGATTTTCTGGATAAAAGCAACGGCATTTGCATGACGAAGGCACAACATAGTGTCGAAAGCTCGTGGATTTACTATCAAATAAATTGGTTGGATTTTAAATTGGTGTTGCAAAACTTTACTAAAAGCAAAGGAAGCAGACCATGTTCAAATGCAACAAGATTGGAAAATATCCAGGCTTGGGCTGACAAGTGATAGGTAACATTTGCACCTCACAAATGCCAGGCAAGGATCTTTACCAATAAGAGACATTCTAACCATCTAACCTTGACAATTAATGGTGTTACCATCAATGAATCCCTCACTGTCAACATCATTGGTCATTGATCAGAAATTCAACTGGACTCACCACATAAACACAGTGACTACAAGAGCAGGTCAGAGGCTAGGAATACTGCAATGAGTAACTCACTTCTTGACTCCCCAAATCCACCATCTGCAAGACACAGGTAAGGAATGTGATGGAATACCCCCACTTGCCCGGATGGGTGCAGCTCCAACAACACTCAAGAACCCTGACACCATCCAGGCAAAGCAGCCTGCTTAATTGCCAACACATCTACAAACATTCAATCCCTCCACCACCGATGCTGAGTAGCAGCAGTGTATATATCTACAAAATGCACTGCAGCAATGCACCAAAGATTCTTGACAGCACCTTCCAAACCCAAGACCACTTCCATCTAGAAGGACAAAAGCAGCAGATACACGGGAACATCACTACCTGCAAGTTCCCCTCCAAGCCACTCACCTTGGCTTGGAAATATATTGTCGTTCCTTCACAGTCGCTGGGTCAAAGTCCTGGCATTTGCTCCCTAATGGCATTGTGGGTCAGTCCCCAGCAAATGGACTGTAGCAATTCAAGAAGGCAGCTCACCACCACCTTCTCAAGGGCAACTTGAGAAGGGCAATAATGCTACACAGACAGTGACACCCATATCTCACAAACAATTAAAAAAAAGCACTGCAGATGCTGGAATCTTTACCAAGGGATCATCTGGACTCGAAATGCCAGCTATTTCCTCTCCTTGCTGATGCTGCCAGACCTACTGAGATTTTCCAGCATTATCTCATTTGGGGGGATTTTTCAGCCGCACTCACCCCAAGATTGGGGAAACATGCTTGAAGTCAACGGACTTTTGCATGGTCCATGTCCCGTGAGATACGATTCCCATGGCAGGCAGGATTGGAAAATTCTGCTGTTCCTCAGCTCTACAAGCAGTTTTATTAATGACTGTAAAAGTATACTCAGTAAACATAATTACAGCCACAACAATGAAGTAAAATCCTTGCAGAAAAGAAAAACACTGAAGATTCTGCAATTCTGAAATAAAAACAAAAACAAAAGGTACTGTAAATACTCAGTAAGTCAGGCAGCATCTGTGGAGAGAAACAGTATTGGAGTTTCAGATTGGTGATGTTGCAGCAGGATAGAAGGGGTAGAAATGTAGGCATTTTCAGGCCATTTGAAGGAGGGAGCTCAGGGAAGAACAAATTGGTTTGTGACAGAGTGGAATGCAGGAGCGATTAACTAACAAATGATTTTATGATGTAACAACTTTGGATGACTGTGTGAAGTTTGCACATTTTCCTCGTCTCTGTGTGGGTTTTCTCTGGGAGCTTTGGTTTCTTCCCACACTCTAAAGATGTGTGGGTTACGTTGATTTGTGCCATGTTAAATTACCTCTTATGTCTCAAGATGTGTAGGTTAAAGGGATTAGCAGGGGTTATGGGGACAGGGCCTGAATGATATTCACTGTTGAAGAGTTGACACTGACTTAATAGCTGAATGGCCTTCTGGGCTGTAGAGATTCAATGATTCGATGAACAGCCAAAGAGAATGGTAATAGATATAGTAAACAAACAAAGGTTGTGTCCAGCTGAGGCATGAATAGCTACATAGCAGCTGTCTGAATACAATATGATTTGATAACGAAATGAGGCAGCAAAATATAAACAAATGAAGGCACAGGTCATGATCTCAAGCTGTTGAACTTGATGGGTGGAATTTTGTGCTCTCACTCATCCTAAAACCATAAAATCCTGCTCGAGGGCAATGGACCTTTCCCTGGTCTGCCCCTTCCCCATTCTGATTTCCATGGCGGACAGCCCAGTGTAATTCTGGCCAATGTTGAGCCCAGAAGGCTGAAGAGAACTGAGACGAAAGATGAAGTGGCGTTTCTTGAACTTGTCCAGAGTTTCAGTGTAGCAGACCAAGGACAAAAAAGTCAGAGTGGGAGGAATATGGAGAATTGAAATATCAAAGAAGCCCACAGCCATGCTTGCAGACTGAACAGATGTGTTCTGCAAAGTAGTCATCAAGTCTATGTTTGGCTTCACCAATGTAGAGGGGAGCAAATAGTGAACAATGAATATAGTATACTAAACTGAAAGAACAAGTAAATAACTGTTTCACTTGGAAGGAGCAACTGGAGCTTTGAATAATAAGAGAGGAAGTGAAAGGACAGGTGTTCCATTTCCTACACTTGCATGGAAAAGTGCCATTGGGAAGGGAGGGGTTTTAGGGATAAGTGAAGTGTCCATCAAAATGTCACTGAAGCAATAATTCTTTTGGATTGCCAAAAGGGGAGGAGAGAAGACAATGTATTTGGTGGTAGCATCACACTGGATATGGTGAAAAGGTATAAGATAGCCTGCTGAACAGAAAGGCTAATGAGATGGAAGGTGAGAATGACTTGGGAATCTATCATGATTCTGGGTCAGAAAGTAAGGGGTGAGAGCACAAGTGTGTAAAGTGGGGTCAGATACAGTTTAGGGCCTCCTCAAACAGGCTGGATGGGAATCCTTGATTGGGGAAACAGGAAGATATATCAGGAATACTGGTGAGGAAAACTGCATCATCAGAACTGATGCAACTGGGACGGGGAAACTTTGAGAATGGAATGGAACCCTTACAAGAAGCAGGACGCAAGGAAGCATAGTCAAGGTAGCTGTGGGAGTTAGTGGGCTTGTACTGAATCAGATCAACCATGATCTTATTGAATGGCAAGGCCAGCTCAAGAGGCTGAGTAATCTACTCCTGCATCTAATTGATATGTTTGTATGTGTGTAATATTAGTGGAAAACTATGACCAGAAATGAAGAGAAGTTAAAAGATGAAAGGATCAGAGATGGAGCAAGTGAAGATGAGAGGAAGTGTAAGCTGAAAACAAAGTCAATTAAATTTTACAGTTCTCGGTGACAATAGCAGATGGCATCAATTCAGTTGCCAAAAGTATTGGAAAAAGAGATGGGGAAGGATGCCTGAGTAGGGTTGGAATAGTTAATATTCCACATATCCCACAAAAGGGTCGGCAGAGCTAAGTACACATGCAGACACACATAGCAACATCTTCTACTTGGATGAAGTGAGTGGAATTGAAGGAGAATTTGTTCATAGTGAGAGAGAAAAAAAACACCCCAGTGGAGAAGGTGGTGCCGAAAGAGGACTGAAAAGGCCTCCATCCAAGAAAGAAGTGAAGATTTCTAAGGCTGTCTTGGTGGAGCTGTAGGTGTAATTAGATTAGACATCCATAATGAAGAAGAGTCAGTTCCAGAAAAGCGGAAATTGTTGAACTTACATAGGGCATTGTAAGATTCATAGATATAGATAGGAAGAGACAACATAAGGGGAGAAAAGTATGTGTAGATGGGAATAAATAAATTCATTGGGGCTGAAAAAATGATTTGACTTGGGCAGTTTATTTATGTATTCTGGGAAAAGGTAGAAATGGGCTGCTTGGTGTTGACAGATTGTGAGTTTGGAGACTGTGGAGGGAAGCTCTCCAGAGGAGATAAGATCAGTGGCTTTCCTGGATACTATGGCTTAATATTTGGTCATCAGGGTTGTTGTGGGGTATTTTAAAATCACTAGTACTGTCTTCAACTACAGACAATACAAAATTCAAGAGGCAAGTATCTCTGCATAAAGGTGTAATATTGATTTAAAGCAAAAAAATACAACAAGCAGCTGCTCAGAATTCACCAAGAAGGTTAGATAACTCTGAAGTACAGCGACAGAACCTCTTCAATGAATCTAAAATATACAATCAAAAACAGATCAATTACAGATTTTCTTATCAATCATTCCCAACTCAGTTTAAAATCAATTACATTCAGTAGACATACATCAATAATAATTCCTGCCGTATCCCTCAGCCAACTGCATTTTACTATTTAGTATAACGATATTTCATTTGTTCATTAAACCCAGACACTAACTCCCATCTTGGCTGAACTTACTTCCCTGTTGCTAACTAACTATAGACGTTCATCAAATAAAGATTCCCATCGGCTCACTGCCAAGTTGAGTAGACATATGATTTTGCACCTACGTATGTATTTATTGTATGGACAATGAACATTCCTATTTATAAAGTTGCAAAATATGTTCCCTCACCAGGAACTTTCTAATATGAATTCTGCTAACTACTAGGGTTGCCAAATCTTTGGCTTTGAATTCTTCACATTTACCATCATCTCTTATGGTAACCTGCTCTTGGCTGAAGTGAACAATGATTCATACAATACTTAAGATAATTTTAAAATACTGGTAATAATTTAAAATCATAATTACTTGTTTGATTCTCTTTCTGCACTTATACACGTGTAAACCATTAGTCTCATTAACATATTAACTTTATTTCAAGAATCATTTTACTCTTTACTGGTAATACTGTCAATGCCTTGTGTATTCTGCCTAAAATCTAAGTAGTTGATTAATAACTTCCACCTTTTGGAGTCATGATCCAGGTGGGGATAGGAGGAAGTGTCATAGGGAAATGATGATTGACCTCTGCTCGTAAAGATCAATCAGCCAGCAACAACTATGTCACTTTTGTCACGGAGTTTTTTGATGATGTTAGGGTTGGATCTGAGGGAAAGGAGTGCAGCATGTTCAGAGGGAGTAAGTTAAAGTGTTTGAGAGGAATGTGGAAATTGAGATGGTTGATGTGAATTTGGTCATTTTCAATGAAAAGATGTAGAGAGGATATAGATCAGAGTGCAAGATTATAACAATAATATTAAATTCTTTAGGATTTCTGTTGGTTTGAACTCATATTTGTGGATTTTAGCTGAACCACTTTGGCAAAAATACAGGGTAAAATATTTTTAAAATGTGAACCAACAGCTAAAGAACAAGAAGGCAGCTGTTTACAAGAAACTGTTCTTGATGAGCTAAATGACCTTAAAGAGCTAAAAAATTTGGGTTAAAGCCATGTATCTATTTTAGTTATATCAGAAATCAGCAAGAGTTTGAACTCAGCAGTTTAAATGTATTATGACACTTTATCTTTAACTATGGCCTAGATTTTTATCAAGTTGAGATGACTCAGGAGCTCTTCAAAAATGATTCACAACCCCTTAGAAGAGTCATGAACTCAAGTCCATATGTGGAGACCTTTTAACAATTAAGTTCAAAAGGTCCTCTTCCTACCTCCCTTGTCCTCTATCCACTCCCTTTGGCCCCTCATGCCCCTTGACAGGCCCTGCCCTTGGACGCATCCCATGGCCTTTTCATGCCCTTTTTGTCATGCTATTGACATTTCAATGCCCATTGAACCATGAAAACACTGTGTAGAATCAGTGAACCTTCTGGAACACGCTGCCTGAGTTGTGGAGGTAGGTACTCTTGCAACATTTATGAAACATCTAGACGAACACTTAAATTATCAAGGTATCAGAGGCTATGGACCAAGTTGTATGAAATGGGATTAGTATAGATTGATAGTTGATGATCAGCATAGACATGGTGAGCCGAAGCATGAAACATTCAATGCTTTTTTAAGCACTACTCTCTTTAAATCATCCCAATGTATGCAATATTGGAACATTTTGCTGATGGTTCATGATGTGGTACATTTAGAACTTCTGTCTATATCCATTCATGTTATCTATCTTTTACCATTTTATTAATACTTTTTCTGATAACCAATCTCCCACAAAGTGATGTTCTAAAGCTGCTCATGCTTGTATCTACCCGCTTTCTTGGGGAAATTTGTACAATATTCCACTGCTGTACTTTTCCAGAAAGGGTGGGCTGTAGCCTACACAGGATCAACCAAGGCTATGTCTCAAAATCTGGTAAATTATATCAAATTGAATAGTGAGAATAGGAGAAATGCAACCAGTGAAACAATTACTCCTCTGTAATTTAAATGGGAATAAAATATGAACTGTGGTGGGGTAAAAGGATTCATTAAAAGTTAGTGCACAAATACAAAAGTAATGATAAAAGTTAATTGAATGTTGGCCTTTATCTCATGGAGGCTGGAATATAAAGGGGAAATAGTGATGCTTCGATAATACAAAACCATGGTCAAACCTTACGTTTGGTTCAGTTTTGGGCAACAGGCCTCAGAAATGATATAAACATAGAAAGAAATTTAAAGTAACATAGTGGAGGTAGAGAGAGATACAGTGCTAATTCATCAGAATTATAGCATTGCTTAAAGCAAGTTTGTCCAAGGTACCATGCTACTACCTGACCCATCAGGCCTCTCAATACAGTCCACAATCCCTTATCCAAAGTATGTCAGTAAGTGAATTTGAAGAAATATGTGTGCCTGGGAGAGATAGCTGTGTGTAAATGGGTGTGGGACTGAGGGACAGTGTGTATGTGCGTGTGCATGTAGTGGTAGCGCAGGAGTGGGAGTGAGTAACTGTGTGTGTGGGGGAGTGTAGTTGAATGACTCTGTATGTGTGCACGGGACTGAGAGTGAATGACCGAGTGAACGTATGGGGATGAGTGTAAGTCTGCCTTACTTCCAATCTCAGATTTCTCATTCACTTTCACTGGCACACAACAATCAGACACACCCACTCAGCCTCTGTCCCACTCAGTATGGCTGACTTTATCTGTCTGGCAATGAATGAATGTGAGGAACCATCATGAAGAAAGTGCCAGTTACCAGCTTGATGCAGCTAACTGTGTAGCTCCCACCGAACGAATAAAATTGACTTGGAGGTGATGTTTGACCCAATCATCTGGCATAATGATGTCACAACATCCTTAGAAAGATGGAACCTCATGCAATACTGGACTTTGGATTTCTTGAGTTAACTGGATCACTGCCTGTACATGCAGGTAGCAGCATCTTCTGCAGTTCCATTCACCTTGCTATCCTTGCTGAGCCTGCATCCCTATACCTTCATCTCTCATCCCACTGGTGTCTCTCTGTGACATGTCTGCGGACACTCGGCCTCCTCCTCCTTCTGTCCCTCTCTTCCTTGTCAGAGGTCCCTCTAGCAGAGTACACAATCCTCATCTGTAGAAACATAGATGGCACTGCCCCATGCCCTGAATGTTCCACAGAGTTGATAAAACAAATGTGCTCAGAACAAGGCTGACAAAGCAAAGATTTCGGAGGAAACCAGAGAATAAGGCCTGAAATCTCAACAATAAAGCAATGGCAAACTCTCAAATGGACTCCTAATAACAATATGATACAGTCAATGCTGTAGCCTCCTTTCATGCTACACTTGGATGAAAAAAATAGGGGATGGCCGAGTAGTAGGGCAACCCAGGGAGCGTGAGCTGCAGCAGGAGAGGCAAAAATGGAAAGATAGCCTGACTATAGTATCCACACTCACTGTAGGCAGACACGTACAAATTACAAATAACTACATCCAGACAGCACTAAACAGTCACACACCAGATGAGATCTTTCTGAGATTAAGCAACAGTGGAGAATCTATACCACTTATTTAGGCCTCCTTGAACTGCTGCAATCTACCAAACTTCATTTGAGAATTAAATTTATATTTAATCACGAAAACAATTACAAATATTTAATATGCAGCAGATTACAGGGAAATTAACAATGGTATTAAATCCCTTTCCAATATCACTTCTAGACTCGCTGACCTACATTGGCTTGTAGTCAAGCAAAGTTTTAATCTTAAAATGTTTATTCTTGTTTTCAAATTCCTTTATGGCCTCATCCGTCCCTATTGTTCTAATCATTTGCAGATCCACAACCCTCTGAGATACCTGCACTCCTCTAATTCTGATCCTGCGTGCGTCCACAATTTTACTTGCTCCACTACTGGTAGTTGATCCTTAGTTCCTGAGCCTCCAAACTGTGGAATAATCTCCCTACACCTCTTTATCTCTTCACTTTTTTTCTTGAAAACAACCAGCTCCTTGCCCAAGCTTTTGATAATCTGACCTGATGGCCAGAGTTTTACAGTCTTGTCCACCACGGCAATTGGAGTGGGTGAGGGGCGATGGGAATGTCTGTAGACCTTGGGCAGGATTTTACTGTTTCGGGATGAGTAAGATCTTAAAATCCCACCCAATATTTCCTTATCTAGCTTGGCATCACATTTTGTTTTATAATGCTCCTGTGAAGCACTTTGGGATGTTTCATACTGTTAAAGACCCTATTTAAATCTCAGTTGTTGTTTTTGTTAAGTTAATGCACCAACAGTGCTTTTCTGAGGTAATCACATGCAGATCACCGCTCAATAACTGAGTTATAACTCACTTTAATCTATCAAAGTGAACTTGATGAACCTTTACATACATTTGATGCACAGCATGTTGACATTTTTCCCAACTTAAGAAAGAACAAGCACCGTGATTTGCATAGCAAATATAAGTGAGAGTTATGATGCACTTAAGCAGTGACATTTCATTTGTAGCTTTATAATGAAACTTTATCAAAGAATCCTTACAGTACATAAGGGTGCATTGGCCATGCTAAATTCTCCCTCAATGTATCTGAACAGGAGCCAGAGTGTGATGACGAGGGATTTTCACTCCTAACAACTTCATTGCAATTTTAGTGTAAGCCTATTTGTGACACAAATAAATAAACTTTAAAATAAACTTTAAACTGGAGGCATTTGGCCCATCGAGCCTGCACTGACGACAATTCCACCTAGGCCCAATCCCCTTCTTAGATTATATATTATTATCTGTATATATTCTAATAACTTTATTTCAATATATCCGTTTTCCAGGCAAAGAACAAAACATGGCAGGTAGTGCATCTTGTTTGACACCTTTCAAGCCAGTAGAAAGTATGGGAAGAATATAGATGGCATCTACTGCTCCCTCACCAAAAGTACTGCCTCAGGCTGTTGTATGTGTGTGCTGAGATTGATAGTGAAAATCGTTGCCCTATTCATTGAAGTTTGAATTTACAAAAGTATCTTTGGTTACTGAAGCATGCAATAAGCCTGCAAAGTTTCATGCTGTAAGACACATTCTGCACTTTCACCTTTCCTTCTCTTGTACGGTATGCTTTGCATGTAACGTGTGCGAGAAATACTTTTCACTGTATACCAATGCATAATAATAAATCAAATCAAATCACAATGTGTCAACTGAGTGTGGGAAAATCATCTATTTCATTGTGTCCCGGGGTGTTTAAAAATACTTTATTAATTTTGAGTAGATTTGAAGACGACACCACTGCTTCGACTCAGTCCAGTTATTTGACCTGGAACATCAGCTGTACAATTTTGAAAGCAGAGGTGTGATTGCAGTTCCTCCGTGCTCTGGGAGGCGCTGTAGGAGGAAAGGGCGATGTTAAAAGTAGAGGGAAGCTCCTGGCAGTGTTGATATTGTTGCTGCTGCTGTTGTGTGGGACGAACAGCTGTTAGTGGAACCTTTGCTGGAAGAAGCTGCAACTTTAGTCGAACAGTTTGGGGATGAGTCTCCGGGTTTTCACTGCCCAGTTCAGGTGGGTGACTTGTCTGTAGAATTATGTGTGCATCGGTGCTATAGACTCAGGACAGCCCATCGTCCCCAATGCACTGAGTTTGCAGTTCAGGCTGCCTGAATATTTAAATAACACCCCACATGCAGTGACAACTTCTCGTTATGACATTGAGTAATATTAATATTATCAGTGATCTTTTGTTTTGCAGACGCCCTTTTAGTCGGTCATGCTTGATCAAAAACGTATTTTTTACTATATGTAATTAGTCAACATTTTTTAAATTCAAAACCTTCTCCTCCAGTGGTCCAAGGTTGCCCACCATTGACACACTGTCACACTAAATCCCCTTATCCCCAAAATCTTCCCTCAGTGCCTTGCTTTTCAAATGCTCCCATACCAATGCTCCCAGATCCCAATACCTTGCAGTAAGCTACTGCTTCTAGGACTACTCTACCTAGTTCCCAACTGCTGGCATTAAAAAAAATTCCCTCTACAGATATATAGTAATTTTTTAAAATGGAGTTAATTGATAAATAGTAAGATATTGCTGCTACTCCCATAATATTATGAATAAATGAAATTACAGCCTGAAATAATGATCTTCAAAATGTATAGTATGTGCATAGCACAAAACAGTATTACTGTAGGAAAAACATTGAAGGAAAATGATTTTACAACTAGTTTTGTTTTGAAACTGATTTGGGATAAAGACTGTTGTGATTAGTAATGAAAATTACAGCTGCGTAGCTTTGTTAAGATTTAATGGAGTGATGCTGGAGTTGGACTGGGATGGGCACAGTAAAAAGTCTCACAACACAGATTAAAGTCCAACAGGTTTATTTGGTATCACAAGCTTTTGGGGTGCTGTTCCTTCATTGCCCACCTGATGAAGGAGCAGTGCTGTAAAAGCTTGTGATAGCAAATAGACTTTAACCTGGTGTTGTGAGACTTCTTACTGTGCCTTTAAGATAGGAAAAACCCTAAAGTATTTAACAGAAGGAGAGCAAAGGAGAAAGATATGGTGATGAGGTGACTGAAAGCTTTATTGGAAAAAAGGGATTCTCAGAATATTTAAGTTGGGAGGGAGAAGTGGAGGATTTTAGAGAAGTACCATTAGAGAATAGAAACTTGACAGTTGAAGGTTCATTGTGTTGCTGATAGTAACCCAGTAATTTTAAAAAGATGTTTCTAGTAGATAGAGGATGGGAAGCTAGCAAGAGAACTTAGGGGCAAAAAAAACAGTCAGAAAGTTCCAGAAATACTGATAAACATTTCAATGGCAGTTGGGTGACGTGGGAAAGACTTAAGTAATGTTATGAAGGTCAAAGTTTTGAATCTTACGTAAGACTAAAGATTCTGCTTCAGCCAATGCAAGTAGCTTGCCTGGTGCATGAAGTTGGTTTGGGGAAACAGGAGGCATTTGGTTTTGTTTTCCTACTATTCTTTTGAAAAATTTTTTTTGGAAGCTGGACAGGCGCAACTGTTTGCAGTTTCCTTCCAATATGAACAATATCTAGTACAAGAATGTGGATCAAACTTATTGTTAATTAGAAAAAAAATCAGATTTCATTTTATCTTCATCTGCAAGCTCCTTCATGATAAA
The DNA here is from genome assembly GCA_024679065.1 of Sphyrna mokarran. NCBI lineage: Eukaryota > Metazoa > Chordata > Chondrichthyes > Carcharhiniformes > Carcharhinidae > Sphyrna > Sphyrna mokarran. The sequence goes on from JAGIQG010000011.1 coordinate 31,290,863, forward strand.
ATATCACCTACGTTGGTCTTTTATTAGAAATGTGGTGTCACTGTAATGAGTAATGTAGTTGACTCAAGATTTTGGAGCTCTGAATCCTAATTTAGAATCGTAGAATCTTGTAAACAGAAGGAGGCCATTTGGCCTGTTGAGTCTGCACTGACCACCATACCATCCAGGCCCTGTCCCCTTAACCCCATTCATTTACCCTAGCTAGTGCCCCAACACTAAGGTTCAATATAACATGGCCAATCCACCTAACCTGCAAATTTTTGGACTGTGGGAGGAAACCAGAACACCTAGAGAAAACCCATGCAGACACAGGGAGAATGTGCAAACTCCACACAGACAGTGATGCAAGCCAGGAATTGTACCAGGTCCCTGGCACTGAGGTAGCAGTGCTAACCACTGTGCAACCAGCTAATTTTTGGGAACTGGAGATGCGTGGGGTATTTGAGATTTAATTTGAAAGTTTTATAATGGCACTTTGCTGTACTGTTCTATGTTCTATTCATGTATAGTACAGTACAGGCCCTTTGGCCCTCAATGTTGTGCCGAGCTATGTCCAATCCCAAGATCAAGCTATTCCCCTCCCTATAATTCTGGAGTGCTCCATGTGCCTATCCAGTATCGACTTCAATGAACTTCATGTTTTGATACAGTAAGTATAAGTAGATGTAGAGATCTAAAAAAAAAGCAGTAGCTGGGCTTGATAGAGACAGAACACCAAATCATATCAGTATAGATAAAAACCATGAAAGGTAAATTAAATAAGAGAACACTAATGCAGGCTGATATCTTGTGTTGTGCTGAAGGAGGACTGAGGTTAGAGTGCTTTTTGTTTTGGACGAAATGTTAAATCAAGACTACACGTGTCTGACAGGTAAACATAAAATATCTATGATCATGTATGAAGAAAAGAAAGATCTCCTGGTATCTTGATCAATATTTATCTCTCAACTAACATAATTAAAACAGATTGTTCTTTATTGCTCTTTGTGAGATCTTGCACTGTGCATGTTGGCTTTGCAGTTCTCTACATTTGCACAATACCTACACTTCAGACTGCTTAATTGGCTGTAAAGTGCTTTAAGATTTCTTGGGGTCATGAAAATGTTTATAATTTTTTTTCCCTTTTGTTTTCATTCTTGTAAAACTGTAGTTGCTGTGAGTGGAGAAAACATAGGGTGAACAATCTAGTTTATGGTTGCTTAAGCAGTGTAAATTAAGAAAATAATCACAGCATTAGGTCCAGCTAGTTTATGTTGTATTTTAAAGTTTCATCTGTGCAAACATCCTATCTGCAACAGTTCATAAAATCCGACAGCGCTGAAAGAGGCCGTTTGGCCCATCGAGTCTGCACTAAGTCTGACAGAGTACCTTACCCAGGCCTTTCCCCCGTCCTATCCCTATACACTTACACATTTGCCACAGTTAATCCATTTAACCTGCATACCTTTGGACTATCAGAGGAAATTTGCGCAGAAGTGGGGAGAATATGCAACCTCCACATAGTCACCCACGGCTGGAATTGACCCAGGTTCCTAGTGCTCTGTAGCAGCAGTGCTAAACACTGTGCAATCGTACTGCCATAGTTAATAGTAAGTTAACTTACTATGACAATATTTTTGTCTATTCGTTTGTCAGCTTTGTCCCAATACAATTCATTCTAAGTAAGCTTGTTTTTAAATTTGTTTTTGGATTGTGACCAACACAAGCAATACTGTATTGCCCATCTCCAGCTATGTTGAAGTGGTGGTAGGTTTCTTGAACTGCTGCAGTTCCTGTTGGTATAAATGAAGAAATTCCAGAATTTGATTAGGATTGAAGAGGATATATCTCCAAGTCAGATGGTGTGTGAAATTGACCATGTTTCCATAACTGCTTCTCTCAGACTACTATAATTACATAACCTGGCCACTGGTGGCTTTCTATCCAGTTGGTGAGCAGCTTCAAGGACTTTTTTTGGATAAATTTAGACAGCCCTCTCATCAATTTGTATTGCAATCTGCACTGTTTAGATTGGGGGTAATTGTTCCAATATAGTAGGTTTGCTCAGTATATGAAATGGCCAATATAAGATTTGGCAGGCTTTCAGATGAACTGTCAAGTGCCACCACTTTTAATGACTCTTAAGGACTATTGCCAATTTTCTGGGCTGGCAGAGAGTATACGGGCAACTTTGACTAGAAAGCTGATTGCAAGAGGCATTGAGTATTTGTGAATGGGACAGGCGCTGCTGGTTCTGGGGAAATTGGCCAAGTGGATCACAGGGAAGGGAATTGAAAGCTAGAGGGCATAGGTTTAAGGTGAGAGAGGAAAGATTTAAAAGGGACCCGAGGGCCAAATTCTTCATGCAAAAGGTGGTATGAATGTGGAATGAGCTGCCGGAGAAAGTGGTTGAGTCAGATACAATAGCAACATTTAAAGAGCGTTTGGATAAGGACATGGATGAGAAAAGATTAGAGGGCTATGGGCCAAACATAGGCAACTGTGACTAACTGGGAGGGTACCAGGGTTGATGTGGACTGATTCGTCTGAAGGGCCTGTTTCCGTGTTGTATTTCTTTATGATTGTAAATATTACTGGGAGAGCGTTGAAGGATAGTGACCAAAGTATCATAAGGTTTAGGTTTGCAATGGAAAAAGACATGAAACAAGCCAGAGCAGAGATAGAAAGGTAATTGGATGAGATGCATTCCAGTATACTGAGAAGAATGAATTGGAAATTGCAGAAGTTATAGTGATAATCTTCCTGTTCTCCTTCAACACGGGAATAGTTCATTTGGAATACTGTGTCCAGTTCTGGTCATCTTACTACCGGAAAGACGTGGAGACCCTGGAGAGAGTGCAGAGGAGGTTTACCAGGATGCTGCCTGGTATGGAAGGTCTGAGTTACGAGGAGAGGTTAGGCAAATTGGGGCTGTTTTCCTTGAAAAGACGTAGACTGAGGAGATCTAATAGAGGTGTACGAGATTATGAGGGGTATAGATGCATTGAACAGGGTTAAGCTTTTCCTAGGATGGACTCAAATATCACGAGGGGTCACGGGCTTAGGGTGACGGGAGTAAGGTATAATTTAGATTCTAGAGTGAGTTTTTTCACACAGAGGGTGGTGGAGGTATGGGACGCACTGCCAAGTAAAGTGGTGAAGGCAGGCACTCTGGAGTTATTTAAGAGATACTTAGATGGGCATGTGAACAGAATGGGAATGGAGGGATATAGAAAACTGATTTAAAATAGGAATCATGAGCCTTGGGAGTTCCCTAGGAAGTGTGTAAATTGTCGATGTTATTGATGTGTTTGTTTTATCCTACAGGTACTTTGGTCCGCTTTGTTGTCTAATAAGGGGCATACATGCAATGGGTCGTGAGAGGGCTGCTGTTGGATTTTTTGAGAGTATCCTAGTGCTTCACATCGTTAGTGTACGCTTGACCTGGACCATTTGATGGACAACATGACAGCTCAGTGACTATCGCTGTGCTGTGCAGATACATGGATTTGGGCCTGTGTCTGTGGGAGTTTGCGCATTCTCCCCATGCTTGCGTGGGTTTTCTCTGGGTGTTCTGGTTTCCTCCCACATCCCAAAGATGTGTTCTTAGGCTGATTGGCAGAACAAATTCTCCCTAAATTGTCTCAAATTTGGTTTCAATGCATAGACCTATAAACACAGACAGGGATCACGGGCAGAAGTGGGAATCTCGAGATGGCAGCGCGGGCTCATTGGGCCGCAGATAGAGTGAACCAGGGCCTGTTTCCCGTGCTGTTTTGTTCTTTGTTCTTTAATGCTAGAGGATTGGAGAACTGTAAATTTTCAAATTCAACCGTGAATGTTTTGAACCCTTGTTCAGAAAAGATTGTAAGAATTAAGCCAACTATAGACCAGTCAGTTTGACTTCAGTGGTAGTGAAACCTCTGGAAACTATAGTACAAAAGCAATAGTCACTTAGACAAGTGCAAGATAATTAAGGAAAGTCAACCTGCATTCATTCATTCAGAGAAAATCATGTTTAATTAACTTGTTGGAGTTTTTGAGGAGGTAACAGAGGAGATTGATGGAGGCAATGCTTTGATGTGTTGTGTATGGATTTTTAAAAAGTCGACTCTCCCCAGAACCAGACCTAATAGTGGGTGGCACAGTAGTTATCATTGCTACTTCACAGTGCCAGGGACCTGGGTTTGATTCCCGGCTTGGGCCACTGCTTGTCTGGAGTTTGCACATTCTTCCAGTGTCTACATGAGTTTCCTTGGGATGCTCCAGTTTCCTCCCACATTTTGAAAGATGTGATAGTTAGGTGCATTGACTTAAACAACCAGTGAACTGTGGCAACTAGGGAAATTTCACAGTCACTTCATTGCAGTGTTAACATAAGCCTTACTTATGACTAATAAATAAACTTCTAAAATTTTAATGCCATGTAACAGACTGGTGAGCATATTGATACTTGGTTGTTTTTCAGATTGAAGGGAAGTTTGTAGTGCTAAAAATAGTGCTGGAACTCTTGCTCTTTTTAATATATATTAGTTACCTAAGCTGTGGAATTCAAGGCATGATTTCAAAATTTGCAGATGATACAAAGATTGCAAATGTGTCAACTGAGGTGAGTATTCAGAAAGATATAGACATATTGGTGGATTGGGCAGACAAGTCGTAGATGAATTTCAATGCAGAGAAGTGTGAGGTGATTCACTTTGGTGCGAAGAATATGGAGAGATGGTATAAATTAAATGGAGAAACTCTAAAGGTGGTACAGGAATAAAGTGATTTTGGTGTTTATGTGCATACATCATTGAAGAGAGCATGTTGAGAGCAGTTTATAAAGCATACAGAATCTTGGGCTTTATTAATAGGGGCATTGATGCAAGAATCATGTTGAGCGTGTGTAAAACACTAGTTATGCCTTATCAGGAGTGCTGCATCTGTTCTGGGCACTGTAGTTGAAGAAGGATGTAGGGCATTGGAGAGAACAGAGAAAATTTGCAAAAATTATTCAAAAGATAAAGAACTGAGAATAAATTGGAGAAGTTGAAACTATTTTCCTTGGAGGAAAGATGGTTGAGAAGAGACATATTGGAGGTATTCAAGATCCTGAGGTTATGGACAGTGTAAATAATGTGAAACTTCCACTTTAGAGCATAAAGAACTAGAGGACACATTCAAAATAATGGGCAAAAGGAGTAAAAGTAACGTGAAGAAAAACTTTTCACACAGAGAGTAACTGGAGGCAGATTCCTGAGAGGGTGGTGGAGGCAGATTCCATCGAAGTATTCAAAAGGGAATTAGATAGTGATCTGAAAGGAAAGAATGTTCAGGGTTACCGGAAAGTAGGACTATGTAGAATACTTTTTGAGAGAATCATTGCAGACTTGGATGGGATGATTGGCCTGCTTTTATAAAGAATCTGTCATTCTGTGCCTCAGAAAATTTATTTGCCACAATAAAGCAAATGAAAACTGATAGCTCACTTGATAGCTACTGCCCATTGTGACTAAAATGAAAAGGAGGACATCAGGCAAAATAACATTTGCCATTATCGGTGCTGATTTATGAGGAAAGTTGCAGTTGCAAGCATTACTTCATGACTTTCCAATCAGATTATGAGAGGATAACATGCATTGGGTCATGGTGTCAGTTATGTCTCAGATTGTCTAAATCACCATGTTGCCATTTGTAGAACCTTGCTGTGCACAAGTCAGCTGTGGTTTTTCTAAATTACAACAGTGGCTGCACTTCAGAAGTATTTTATTGACTGTTCTTTGCAATGTGCTGAGGTTGTGAAAGATGCTGTATAAAGTGCAAATATTATTTTGATATCAGAGAACATCTGCATGTTTTTTTTTCAGCTTGGGTATGAATGAGAGCCAGAAACCGCAATGTGCAAATGTGTCCTACTTTCTGTATTTTATTCAAATAGATGGAGAGAGAATTAAGGAGTCAGGATTTGCAATACAGGAAGAAAAGGATGTTAACATTTTTATTTTAGTCCATGAACGCTGTGGGGTCATAGAGAGGGAAGCAGAAGGTCTTTCAACCTCTTGGGTTAGACCATGGCTGATTTGTAACTCAAGTCTGTTTAGCTACCGCTTTGTTCTATATCCCTTGATATGCTTGGCTAACAAAAATCCAGCTATCTCAGTCTTGAAAGCTTCAATTATTAACCAGTAATAATGCATAATCTGGTTCAGGTTCAGTAGTTAGTTGTAATTATTTCTGTACTTTTATTTCAGGTTGAGGGCACTTTCTAGGTTACAGATTGTACAGAAGCATTTGGTAAGTGTGCACTGATGTTTGTTATTTGATACTCTTGGTTTTGTAAAAGTGTTTGAGAAATTAAAATGATTAATTGAAATAGTAGATTTGAAGTTCACCTGATAAAGGAACAGCACTCCGAAAGCTTGTGATTTTAAATAAACCTGTCAGACTATAACCTGGGAGCATGTGATCTCTCATTCGGATTTGAGCAGGGGCATCAAGCTCATTTAGACGAACTGGGGATACTGGACGGGAATGTGGGGTGCTGACAGTTACTGCCATTCCCTATCCTTGATGAGCATATGAGCACAAAATATAATGATGAAAATTACACTGAACAAATGAGTCTAATGAATCAGTTAGCTACAGTGACATAGGTAGGTTGGTGCAGGAAGTGATCATCCAATGCTTCTTGCTCACACTGCAATTATTATGTAGCTGTTTTAAGTCATTCTGTAGAATAGGAAACATTTTTAATGTTTCAGGAGATGTTTTCTTTAAACAAAAATCAAGGTTCTGTGAAGATACAAGTTGTATTAGAGAATTGATTGTATTTGCATAATGTTACACCAGGGGGAGTTCTGCATAAATGATATCTTCCTCACCCAACTAGCTTATTTTAGTTCAGATTTTGGTGTTGAAAGTTAAGAGCAATATTCTGTTTTACATATATTGATGTTGGAACATTAATTTGGCTTCGGTTGCCTAAGGTCACCTATCACTCTTTGCTTTGTGTTCATGCAATCCACCTGCACCATTGCAATGTATTGCTTTATAGAATTACCTTCACATCTCTTGTAAGTGCCGTGTTTAATGTGTAAACTGTACGTTCCCATTTTAAGTCCTGCTGATACTGGTATCACATTACACCACTTCTTTAGCCCATGAGTATTTTTCCAATGCTGGAGCGTTGTTTCTGTCAGCAGTTGGAACAACAATAATCTCTCATTCTCCTTTTTTAGCTGGCATACTACAGATCAAATTCCAGTGACCCTCCGAGAGGAAATTTGTGGTTATTCTGACATGATTGTCTAAAATACTTTCTGCCCATAATTATTTGAGGACTAAGAAACCATTGCATAAGTAAAATTTTAAGTTAAATTAATTGGAGTGCTTTGCACTTTCTTGCTCAGCAGGTTATAATGCATGTGGTTAGTGTTACAATTTAATTTTGCACTTTACTTTGTGATAATGCTACTGTTAAGCCTTGTATCACATTTTCAGTTGACAGACTAATCTGGGAATGCTGCAGTGATCATCTAACTTGTGTTATGTGATCATTCTCATCAATTTATTACTCATATTGTCTTTATATTCGATGTTCTGAATTTGGCAGGATTAAGGTTATCTTTAATAGGCTGTTCACACTTTCAACCACCTTGCCGACTTCTGACACTTGAACTTAGTCATGAATGTGCCAACACATTATTCTTGAGTTCAATACTCAAGTTGGATTAGCAACAACAATTATAATCAACAAAAGCATATTTCAATTTCTCATAGTTCACTTTCTCCATCTGATTTAATGAACACATCAAACTGTTCTGAGGATTAGGAACAAAAGTCATTGATAACCTGGGATCTCTCGACCGTCTTGCAATCTCAAGGCAAAAGATGAAGCTTGCATTAACATTTATTTACATAATGAAAATACAGTACAAATGCAAATACAGTTTACACTATCTAAATTTGCACAGCAAGTGAACCACTGAGCAATTAATTTGCTGTTTCATTTGAGATGATATTGCTGTTATTGTCACCACATGGTGGAAATAGTTGCCCTGTGACTTTATCTGTGGGCCATGTTGTTACGGTCTTATGTTCTTGCTATGTTTTTGAGACATGACCTTGGATAGATCTTGCCAGTGGATGTCATATGGTGTTTGTGTTGTTGACAACATTTGCAAATATAAAATATGTGGTCTCCCCACAGCCAAGCAGTGTTAATCCATTACTTTGTGAATTCCTGTGATCTGCCCTCCTTGAAATGCCAGCACCAAACCTTCAGTGGAGAACTGAGGTAATGCTACATCATGTATACATAAAAGATCCCATGCCACTCTGTAAAGAAGACCAGGCAGTTTTCCCAATATCATTGCCAATATTATTCCTTCAACTTGCACACCCGAGAAACAGATTGTCGTTCATTTTCTTTTTACAAGGCTCTGATGTGTAAAAAAAAAATGGCTGCTGTTTCACCACAATAGTGTTTGCACATGCAGATTATTTCTATTCAAATAACCTTCTGATGCTGTCTTGAATGTCTCCAATAGAACCTGCCTCCACTACATTTTCAGGCAGTGCATTCCAGAGCCAAACCACTTATTGTGTGAAAATGTTTTCTTCCCCATTTGCAAATCACATTTTCTTCTTTTGCAAACCACTTCAAATCTGCCCTCTCAATTTTCATTCTTTTACATGTGGGAACACTTCTCCCTATCTGCTCTATCCAGCTACCTCATGATTTTGAATGTCTCTGTCAAGGAGAACAGACCCCACCTTTCCAATCTATCCTCATACCTGAAGTTTCTTATCCCTGGCACCGTTCTTGTAAACCTCTTCTGTACACTCTCAATGCATTCATGTCCTTCCAATGGAAACAAAGCACCCAGAACTGTACATGATATTCCAACTGATATCTAAATAGTTTCTTGTATAAGTTTGGCATAACCTCCATGTTTTTGTACCCTATGCCCCTATTAATAAAACCCAGAATGCTACGTGCTTCATTTGTCCTGTCACTTTCAATGATCTATGCATATATACACCCAAGTCCTACGGCTTCTGCATCCCTCAAGAATGTTACTTTGCATTTTACACATTAAAATGCATTTCTCCTCATTGAACTTAATCTGCAACTACCTGATCACCCTACCAACTTGTCTTTTTAAAGTTCCACAGTGTCATCTTCAAGATTTACAATATTTCCAAATTTGGTATCATTCTCAACCTTGAAATTATCCCCTGCATACCAAAATCTAGATCATTAATTTTCATCAGGAACATCAAGAGTCTCAGTACCAAACCTTGGAGAACAACACTGCATATCTTCTTCCAGCCTGAAAAATACCCAATGATATTTAATCTCTACTTTAATTATTCAGCCAATTTTGTATCCATGTTGTTGCTGTCCCTTTTATTCTACAAGCGTGGCTTTTCTCAAGTCTGTTGTATGGCACTGTATTGAATGTCTTTTGAAAGACCACATACACATTATCAGTATTGCCCATTGCCTTAAAAATCTCCAGCAAGTTAGTTAAACACAATTTCTACTTTAGAAATTCATGTGTGCTCTTCCTAATCGAATTACGTTTTTTTTATCCATGTAACTAATAATTCTATCCCAAATAATTGTTTCATTAGCGGTGGGCATGCTGCTTATGTTAAACCGACTGATTTGTAGTTGGTGGGACTATCCTTACAACCTTTTTTGAACAAGGGTATAACATTTGCTAATACTAATAAATTGAAGTTTGCAATTCTTTAGTTCCTTGGCATGTCTCCTGAAACTAGAGAAGACTGGAATATTATCACCAGACCCCTGCAATTTCTATTCTCTGACCCTTCAATATTCTTAGATGTGTCTCATGTGGTCCTGGAGCTTGTTAGCTTTTAAATACAAACAATCTGTTCAACACTTCTGGTATAGTTCCTCATCAACTTTATGGCCTGGGTAGTATCTACCTCCTTGGTAAAGATGGATCCAAAGCATTCATTTAATACCTCAGTCATGCCCCGTAGCTTCCATGTGTAAATATACTCTCCCCGTTTGCCTATTATCCTTTTTTATCATCATCCTAAATCTTATGATACAATGGTTACTGCTTTCTAAATGTTCCTCCCATTGACACTTGATCTACTTGGCCCATCTTCCAAGAACCACATCCAACAGTTCATTCTTTCTTGTTGGACTGGATACATGTCACTGCAGAAAAATCTCCAAAACTTGGAGCTCAAGTTTCTGCAGCAGGCAGCACTTCCTGCCCATATGTTTAAGTGTATTTGTTTATTTATTGTCACAAGTAGGCTTACGTTAACACTGCAATGAAGTTACTGTGAAAATTCCCTAGTTGCCACACTCTGGCGCCTGTTTGGGTCCACTGAGGGAGAATTTAGCGTGGCCATTGCACCTAACCAGCATGTCTGTCAGACTGTGGGAGGAAAGTGAGGCACCCAGAGGAAACCCATGCAAACACGGAGAATGTGCAGCCTCTGCACAGATAGTGACCCAAGCTAGGGATCAAACCTAGATCCCTGGCACTTTGAGGCAGCAATGCTAACCACTGACATCGTGCTCCTCCTAGGACAATGGTGTAGTGTCCAAGACTTCACTCATATTATAGAACGTGTATTCAATTGGTCAGAATGTTAAAAGCAAGTCCTTTTACTCTCCCCTGCACAGATGGAGGAGTTTCTGTACGTCTAGTCAGTTTCTAGAACAGTTAGAGGTGACTTCGTATGAAAATTGGAGTGTGGCTGAGGAAGATATTTGATATCCTTTTGCAAAGGTGTGAATAACAATGAGCTATTATGTAAAAATAATTTTACTGAAGATTGTTTTCAAAGACTGCCATTGATGTTTTGAACTTTGTATCTTAGATGTCTACAAATGCCAGTCTGGAAAAAGAAGTGCACTTGACGAAATCTGGATGTGCTGGAATAATCATGCTAAATCGGCCAAAGGCCCTTAATGCCCTGAACCTTTCCATGATTAGACAGATATACCCCCAGCTCAAGGTTTGTGTCAATGTTTTGTCAACTGGTTTTAAAATGGCGGGTGTGCAGTATTTTGTTACTGTGTCTGGAAATGGGTGGTTTACCAATATCTTTATTCCATTAGTAGCCTGTTTTTCTTATACATGTGTTAAGTACATCACTCTCTGCTCCAAACCCAGATAGACTGTAAAAACATTGAGAAAGATTGTTGATTTTGTACTATCAATACTGCCTTCAAACAACTATCTCATGCTATTATATAAACCACTTTGCCAATACTGTTTAAATGAAGTTTGCTGTTTCTAGTTTTTTAAGAAAATGGGTTGTGTTACTTTACTTAATTTATAGCCTTCTTAAAGGGGAAAGCATGAATGGAAAAACGCTATATTAATACAAGTTCTATCTTCTTTCCATGCGTAACAGAAGGTACTCCCTTTAGGCCTATCATCTCCTCTAGATGTCCTATGGCAGCCATTGCAGTCAATTTCCCCTGAGATATTGTCTCAAGGAAATATCCTAGCTGGGACCAAAAGGATATGGCATCACTGCAAACTGATTCTGTAGCCTCTTTGCAATTTTGTTTGCTGTTAGCAGACAAGTTTTGCCTCCTGTCACTGCGAGTTTTCCTGGTGTTGGGAACTGGCTGTTGATAACACTTTAGTTTAAAAAAAAGTCAAATACACTTTTTTAATGTGGGGACTTGGAAATGATCTGTATTTACAGGATAACCTGCACGACCAGTACCAAGAAGGCTAAGGACAGTGGGTTCATGGGAATGCCACTACCTGGAAGCTCCCCTCCAAGCCACACACCATTCTGTCTTGGAACTAAACCTCTGTTCCTGCACTACTGGAACTCCCTCCCTTACAGCAATGTGGGTGTTCCTACAGCACAGACTGCAGCAGTTCAATAAGGTGGCTCATAGCTGCCTTCTCAAGGGCAGTTACAGATGGGCAATAAATACTCGCTTAGCCAGCGATGTCCACATTCTGTGAAAGAATATTTTAAAAAACGGATGTCCCATTTGGTTATCTGTAGTGTGTGCATGCATGCTTACCAGTGTAAATCACTGAACAGTGATCTGGAATAATATCCCTAGCTGTATTTTTTTTTAACCGTACTAATTCAGGGGCATAGTTAAAAATTGCAGTGTCCTAATATATGTACTTTTATTTGTGAAGCAAGCGTTCAATCATGCACTTATATTCCACAACACAATAGGGGACGCAGTGGCATAGTGAGAATATTACTGGAAAAGCAAACCACTTGCTGAAGTGGGACACAGGTTCAAATCCCACTATGACAGCTGGTCGAATTGAAAGTTAATAAAAATCTGGAATTAAAAGCTACTTTGGAGAGTTGAGTTACTTGCCACAGAATTTCTAGCCTTGTAGCTACCATATTAACATGCTGATTCTGTTATTTTATGGTCAGTGGTAATCCCAAGGATGTTGATAATAGGGCAATTTTCCTCACTGCTGGGTAAGTACCAATATTGTAGCTGAATTGGAACAGTTTGGCTGTTGGTGCAGTTATAGAACATTTCTGCAGTACTGTTGCCGGAATGTTGTTGGGGCATAAATCCTTTGCCATATCCAATCTCTTCAGCAATTTCTTCCTGTCATGTGGAGTGAACTGAATTGGCTGGAAGCTGGCATTTGTAGTGCTGGGGAGTACAGGCCAAGATGGATCAAACACTTGACACTTTTGGCTGATGTTGGATGAAAATGCTTTGGCTTTTCCTTTGCACTAATGTGCTGGGTTCTGCAATTATAGAATGTAAAACATAGAACAATACAGCACAGTACAGTCCCTTCAGCCCTCCATGTTGTGCCGAGCTGTGTCCAAATGCAAAATCAAGCTAACCCATTTCCTATCATTTTTGGGTGCTCCACATGCCTAAACAGCAACCTCTTGAAAGTTCCTAAAGTGTCCGAGTTCACTATTACAGCTTGCAGTACATTCCACATCCCAACCACTCTGAGTAAAGAATCTACCTTTGATATCCCTCCTATATCTCCCACTATGAACCTTATAATTATGCCCCCTAGTAACAGCTACATTCATCCGAGGAAATAGTCTCTGCACATCCACTCTATCTATCGGCCTCATCACCTTATAAACCTCTAAGTCGCCTCTCATCCTCCTCCGCTCTAAAGAGAAAAGCCCCAGCTCCCTCAAGCTTTCCTCGTAAAACCTACCCTCCAAATCTGGTAAATCTCCTCTGCACTCTCAATGCTTCCACATCTTTCTTATACTGAGGTGACCAGAACTGCATGCAGTATTCCATGTGTGGTCTCACCAAGGTCTGGTATAGTTGCAGCATAACCCCATGGCTCTTAAACTCAAACCTCCTGTTAATAAACACTAACACATTATATGCCTTCTTCACAGCTTTATCCACTTGAGTGGCAACCTTCAGAGATCTGTGCTTCTAAACCCAGATCTCTCTGTTCCTCCACATTCCTCAGAACCCTTCTGTTGACCCTGTGATCTGCATTTAGGTTTGTCCTATCAAAATGAATAACCTCGCATTTGTCAGGATTAAACTCCATCTGCCACATTTCTGTCCAGCTGTACATCATTGAGTATGGGAATGTTTGTGGAGCTGCTTCCTCCAGCTCATTGTTAAATTCTCCATAGCTATTCGCAACTGGATGTGGCTGATTTGTAGATCTGATCCAAGGGTTACTTGGCTCTGTCTGTTACGTGCTTTGTCTGCTGTTTGGCATGCAATAACAATGGGCCAAACATAACTAAAAGAATTAAACTCCAGAGGTGAGAATGGCTGCCTTCTGCATCAAGGTAGTATTTAACTGAATATCATATCAAGAAAATTTGAAGTCAATGGGAATCATGAGGGAAGCTCTGCACTGGCCACAGTCGTATCTAACACAAAGAAAGATGGCTATGATTGTTGGAGGTCAAAGATCTCAATCCCTGCTGGGTTTCCTCAGGGTAGTGTCCTAGACCCAACTATCTTCAGTTGCTTCATGATCTTCCTTCCATCAGAATGTCAGAAATCGGAATGTTCGTTGATCGTCTCACAATATTTTGGGGTTGGGGGGAGTTGGTTTAATATGATCAGAAACTGAATTGGCCTAACTATATAAATAATGTGGCTACAAAAGTGGGTCACAGGCTGGGAATTCTGTGGCAAGTAGCTGACTGCCTGATTCCTCAAAGTCTTCCTACCATGTGCAAGGCACAAGTCAGGACAGATCGTGGCAGACTCACGATCTCCAATACATTCTCTAACTCGGTATGGGCATACACTTGGTCATGTTGATGCACTTCTTCAGGCCATTGTTGCAAATTGAGTTCTGATTGTTGTCCAGGTGGAGAAGCAGGAGCTGATCCTTATTGATCTGCAGCACTCTCTGGTCACCCAGTATCCTACTATTTTTGTGTTTGCTGTTACTCAGTCTCTCCCAATATGTCACGAGCTCAGTACCTTAGAGTGAAAGAAAAGAAAAGCTGAACCCAAGCATAGCAGGAAGGAATCAAAGAAAAAATTAATGGGAGAGGAGGGTAGGATATAAGGAGAGGGTTGGGAATAGTGGGGAGGAAGAGGAGAAGCTGGAGTGGGATCAGAGCAGAAAAGGAGAACCTCATTTCCTGTGCAATTCCTGCTGATGGTCCAAAATCTTCTCCCTAACGCCTCCAATTTTCCACCTCTCTTATTTGCTTTAATGGCTTCATCTCAGACTGTTGCTAATGAGAAAGATGGAGTCATTTGTCAGGGAATGGATTTTGCAGCAGAGACCAAACACAAAGCCTTCAATCTTCCCAAAATTTAATTGTATGCACCTTTTTTTACGATTGCGTTAAGCAAGTGATCTGCGTATAGGCCTTCAGTGATCTAAAAATCACAGAATCCTTCCAGTTCAGAAGGATGCCATTTGGCCCATCGAGGCTGCACTAAATCTTATTCGGGTTTACCCCAGAGCCTCTCACGTTTGCCCATTAATCGCCCTAACCTATATACTTTGGGACACTAAGAGGCAGTTTATCATGGTCAATCAACTTAACCTGCACATCTTTGGACTGTGGGAGAAAACCAGAGCACCTAAAGGAAACCCACACAGACATGGGCAGAACATGCAAATTCCACATGAACAGTAACTCGAGGCCTGAATTGTACCAGGTCTCTGGTGCTGTGAAGCAGCAATGCTAACTATTGTGCCACTATACCTTCTAAATCCTGAGTCAGATGCTACAAGTGCTATGAGTAATTTACAACTCATTCCTAATCTGAAAGCATGTGGATTCCACGTGGTGCCTTCCTGTAAGGGCACAGCAAAAATTGTAAAGGTGAGGTGCAGGGATCTATGGGCATAGTGCATATTTCAGTTTCACAGTGCAACAGCACTAAAGCTGTTGTTTCAGCTTTTGTATGTAGATTGCTCACGAATGTTGATGAGGTCAATAGCTACTGAACAGAGTAACAGATTATTAGTGAATGTGTGTCTGCACTCAATTGATTTTATGTCATTTATTGCTAGCTCACATTTTCAGATTGCATGCAAAGTCTGCGATCAATGATTTGTGAGTAAAAGGCAGGATGTAATAACGACTGTGACCTACATTGAACTCACTGCGGACGGCTCCTCAAGCGGTTTGTTCAATTGGCCAAATTAATTTTCCACCTTTCCTAATTCAGATTGAATTTTATTTTATGGCAGAAATGGGAGCAGGATGATGAAATCTCATTAGTGATCATTAAAGGAGCTGGAGGAAAAGCTTTCTGTGCTGGTGGTGATATTCGAGGTAGGTGCATGTCTAAATTAATTTTGTGTTTTATCACTTGGCATTTTTAGAATTTTTGTACATTGGTCACGACTATAAGTATATTGCACATTAAATATGGCAATGTTAATGATCATCAGTCAATAACTGCAAAATCACAAAAGTGACTATTGTCCACCAGTTAAATTGTATCAAACCCTATGAATAATTCCCTGTGCAATTCATCTGTGGCCACACACTTATAGTGCCATAGCTGATTCTCCTTAAAAAAGGATTGCAGTCTGTGCTAATGTATTTAGTTTCAATATTGTGTAACTGCTGATGAAAGCTTTTTTTGTTCCCATCATTCAGAAAATACTTATCCCAAGCACTGATCTCCAGTTATATCATTGAAGTGGCAGAATTTTTAATGTGTTTATTCCCGTTCAATAAAACATGGCTTATGTACAATTTCTACCATTAGTGGTATTGCAGAGATGACTAAGAATGAAATTTCATCCAACAGTTAAGTGGCTTTGTAGTTCAGCTACAACTGTTGAAAACTAGAAACTCTCTGCAATCTGTATTTTATTCTAGAAAACAGGATCAGAACACTTAGACTTGGTGGAGGCAAGTGTGTATTTTGTGTTTCTTTTTGATAAGCCCTGGATTGATTGATCTTGCTGTTTCTTGTTTAGCTGTTACGGAGGCGGGAAAAGTTGGAGACAGATTGGCAGAGGATTTCTTCAAGGAAGAATATATTCTGAACAATGCAATTGGTAAGTAAACCAGAATGCAATAATTAGTCTCCTGCTAAAATTCTCTCGTAGTTTTTCTTGAGGCTGTCTGTGTCTTCATGTTTTCGAGTGGATTTATTATAGCTTCAACCCAACAGTTATATGTAGCATCAACAGAAAAAACAAAGATTACGTCTGTTCCTTCCCTCTATTTAATCTCATTTAAAAATGTTGTGGCTATTTGGTCTGTGCAGTATCCATCCTCATGCCCTACTCTCTAGCTCTGAGTGCAATGGGTGATCAGCTGGTGCCTATCTATTTATATTTAAAATCTAAATGAAGTGCTGTGGCTTACTGTTAATGGCCAAAAAAAAAATTTTTAAAAAATAAAGAATTCAATATTTTCTTTAGGAAACTGCCAGATTCCGTACATAGCCCTTATTGATGGAATAACAATGGGTGGGGTAAGTATGTTCTCTCTTCTCAAGTTAATAATTTTCTTTATGTGAACAGATAACTAAATACATTGAAGTTTAAAAAATGAATATGGCGATGCTGGTGTTGGATTGGGGTGGGCACAGTAAGAAGTATCAACACCAGGTTAAAGACCAACCGGCTTATTTAGAATCATGAGCTTTCGGAGCACTGCTCCTTTCTCACCTGAGGAAGGGGCAGTGTGCCAAAAGCTTGTGATTCCAAATAAACTTGTTGACTTTAACCTGGTGTTATGAGACTTCCTACTGTTAAAAAATGAAAATAAGTTACTTGTCCTAAACAGATTCTGTTGCCTTTTACCATTCATATAGGTAAATAGTCCAAATCATGTTTATCCACCTATTTCAATATACAAATGCAATATATAACATCCTTGAATTGCTTATCTTTTCCCTCCGCATCTAAGTATCTTCGTTTTTCTGGCATAATGTTTAGTTACTTGTACATTTATAGAAAGGAAATGTGTTGAGTTTTTCACAAGTTCGCTCCCACAGTATTACCACTGATGTCTCCTGAGGATCTATCCTTCGACTCCTCCTATTGGTAAATTCTGTCCCTTGGAGTCATCATCCAAAAGAACAGTGCAGTTTTTATGTCAACGCTGACAACACTCAGCCTTAACTTGCTATCTCCACCTCTTTCAACTCCACTGTTGCTCAATTATGAGGTTGTTTATCCAACACCCAGTACTGGAAGAGCAGAAATTCACATTCAGTTTAAATGTTGGAAAATCTATTTTCAGTCCCTTTTCATTTGCTTCTCTAGCAACTGGCTCCATTCCTCCTTGACAACTGCTTGGGGCTGAACATATTTTACAGTTCTCTACTTTGATTTATACTTGACTCTAAGATGAGCTTCTGACTACATATCTACACCGTCGCTAAGATAGTCTATTTCCACATTGGTAATAACACTCAACTCCTTCTGTTCTGCTGAAAGCTTCATTCATTACTTGTTACCTCTAGACTTGACTATTCCAATGCACTCCTAGCCGGTCGTCTTCATTCCGCCCTCCCTAAACGTAAATGTTGGCCTCCTATATCCCAAGCCAATCCAGGTCCCTCTCACCTCTTTGCTTGGATCACAGTTATGCAACACCTTAATTTTGAAAAATTCACATCCTTAATTTCAAAACTGACCCACAGTCTGACTCCTCCCATTCTCTGTAATCTCATCTCATTTTTGGCCCCCTTTTATGCGATCATAGAAAATAGGAGCAGGCATAGGTTATTTCACTCATTGAGCTTCCTCTGCTATTCAGTAAAATTGCTGCCTTCAGCTGCTGTCCTAATCTCTGAAGTTCATTCCATAAACCTCTTCACCTCTTTCACTCTTCAAAATACTTTTATCAAGCCTTTGGTCATTAGCCCTACATTTCTTTACATAGTTTAATGTCAGATATTGTTTGGTGGTGCTGCTGCTGTGGAACAACTTGGGATGTGGTTCTATGTTAAAAATGCTGCTATAACTGCAAATAGTGCTGTAATTGTAAATCTGCTACTGTGGCATGCCTTACATAGCCAACAGATGGCGACATTGAGCAATTTTGGTGGCTATGCATCAGTTAGTTTCTCCACAGACAACGGGCATTATTATCTTAAAAGGGAAATCAAGATTGCATCCAATAATACACACCAATACCACTCCATGTATCCTACACTCTGAGTTTGGAGCAATAAGGGTGAAGAACTGCTTTAAGTTACCCTGTTTTAAGTCATTTCAATTAGTAGAATTGTAGAATTCCTACTGTATAGAAGAAGGCTATTCAGCCCATTGAGTCTGTACCAACCACAATCCCATCCAGCTCTATTCCTGTAATCCCCCTGACACTATGATCAATTTAATGTAGCCAGTCAACCTAACCCGCACATCTTTGGATTTGGGGTGGAAATCAGAGCACCAGGAGAAAGTGCAAACTGCACACAGACAGTGGGTTTACCAGTCTGACCCCTGGGATGGCAGGACAAATATAAGTGGAGAGATTGAGTTGGTTAGGATTGTGTTTGCTGGAGTTCAGAAGAATGAGACGCCATCTCATTGAAACTTATAAAGTTCTAACAGAACTAGATAGGGTAGATGCAAGAAGGATGTTCCCCATGGTGGGTCATAGTCTGAAGATGCAAAATAAACTATTTTGGACAGGAGTGAGGAAAAATTTCTTCATTCAAGTGTCAGTCTGTGGAATTTGCTGTGACAGAAAGTAGTTAAAACCAAGATATTGTGTGTTTTCAAGAAACATTTAGATATAATACTTGAGGCAAAGGAGATCAAACGATTATGAGGGTAAGGCGGGATCAGTTATTGAGTTAGATGATCAGCCATGATAATGTATGGTGGAGGGGCAAGTGGCCTCCTCCTCCTGTATTTTTTGCTTTTGAATCAAAATTGGAAGATATTTAACTCTAAAATGAAAATTTACACATTCCATTGCATTGTGATCTTTCAATCTCAATGTTGCTATTGGATTTGAAGAATTGAGGCAAAGTGAGAAAGAAATTGGTGAATGATTCCGCCTGATCTCTGAGATAGACATTGAGGTATAGACTGCACATTTCCTTGGGTTAAATGGAGATCTAAAAAGTTTTTTCTCTTGAGTGCAAGCTTTAGAAAAGGACAGCGCAATAAGATGCGTTTGACAGAACAAGGAGCTTCAGAACATTTATAATAAAACATTGGTACTTCTGTACATAACTGTATTTACTATTAATTAAAATTATAATGGGTGCTACATGCTTGTAGGTAACAAACATTAGATTCCATTGTTGGTTCCAAAGTAATCTGAAATACTAAAACACCACCATTTTCCTGAACATCAGGTTTATAATACGTGACCCAAAATAAAGTATTCCTGATATAGATTAGAGATTTTCTTTTGTAGCCATTTTCTTAAATTCCAGATAATATTTTGTTTTCTTGGAGAACAGATGCCAGGAAACAGCATCTTTCACTTTTTAATATCTCGTTTTATCATAATATCAAACTTTGCAGTTTGTGAACATATTCCAGTTAAATCATATTTTTCTAATTGTGCTCCTAGTTCTTAAGAACTGTACTAAGAGGTTCCATTAGGTCATTGGATTTATGTCATTTTCTGTATTTGTTATTTAACTAACAAGCTGTTTTTGTTGCCATAACGTTTTCTGCACTGAAAACATTCTTTGCTTTTCAGTAGTTGACACTCAAGTCATGGTAAAAAGATTTAAAATATGGCTCAAATAAAGGAAACCTGTAATTAGCAATCACAACTTGGATTTACAACTCACAACTTCTAACTTAAGACACCTCAAGGCATTTCGTAGGAACATTATCAACAAAATATAACAGTGAGGTGTTCAGTCAGATGATCAAAAGCTTGGCCAAAAATATAGTTTAGAGTGTTGTAACAGAGGAAAGTGAGGTGGAGAGGTATAGGATGGGACTTAAGAGCTTAGACACTTGGTAACTGAAGGTGGGACCACCAATGGTGGAGTAATTAAAAATGGGGATGCTCAAGAGGCAAGAATTAAAGAAGTGCAAATATTTGGGAGCAACATGGGGCTGAAGGAAATTAAAGGTAAGGAGGGTTGAGGCCAAGAAGACTTTAAAAACAAGGGTTAGAATTGTAAAATCATGATGTTACTTGACTGGGAGAGAGTGTGGATCAGTGTACACAGGGATGATAGGATTTGGGTGCAACTTAAGAGATAGGCAATAGAGTTTTTAACCCTTGAGGGAGTAACTTATTTTATTTAGATAATACCAACAGGGCTTTCTGAGTGATTCAGTAGTCTTTTGCAGAATAACTAAGCTACAAATAAGCAAGGTCACAGGCTTGATCTCTGGCTGGATGGCATAGCTGGAAACAAAATTTGTAACAGTTGTGATATTTACCTTTATTTATAGTTTGTTCTCTTTGTTTTATTAATCACCCTGCCTCAGTTGAAGTGTCGACTGACACTATTAAAACTCGCAGATAAAGAATGACAACTAGGTAGGGTACTGGAGAGTGCCTGCTAACAAAAGTAAATGCCTTTTGATGAAAGGAGAAGGAACAAAAACTAAACTTAACAGGCCAACTTAACATAAATTGATTAATGCAGGTGCAAGTTTCAGTAAATGAAGCTGCAATGCTTGCACAAAAGTATAGAAGACAAGTATCTATTAATCAAGTTGACCAGAAGGATTGAGCAGGGGTGGGGGACAGGTCACATTATTTATAGCAACATCTGTTTAGGTAGTTAATATAGCTGACCTGTCAGAATGATGGATTATGAGTGAAACAAAATGTTGTGTATGAATGTAACCTTTGATATCACTTGCTGTTTGTAGTTTTCAACAGTTCAGCATTTTTTTTGTTTCTCTGCACCGGTGTTACTATACTTTATATTTCACTTCAGCTGCTATATAAATTTTTGTTACAATAGGACTACTGCTACTGCTGGGTTCATAACTGCATTGTTAACCCCATGGCAGAATTCCATTTCGAGTGCATGTTTGAAATCCTTTGTGGCTAGTGATGTTAGACTGACCTGAGATATTTGAATTGGCCATGTGAACTTGACATAGAGATTTGCAGAGAGCAGGAGATGATATGGGGGAAGTCCACCTGTCAATAGCTTTACCTCGCAACGAATGCAGCAGCCTAGAGAAAATTCATATGAAAGCAAAACAAAACGTATTTTTACATTTCTGTGAAATTAAATAATGCTGTTAAAAAGAATATTCATTTTAAACAATAGCAAGTGCCCATTTTTCCATGATTATAACCGTATATGCTATGGATTAATAGGCAGCCAAGTGCTCGACTCCAGCAGCCAGCATCAAGGAGAAGCAACAGCGAATATCCTGAGCACAGTGTGCACTTTTCTTGAGATATTGGAGTGCAAGTAGAAGGCTACTGGTTTTTGCTTCTATTGCCAGCTTCCCCTTTGGACTGCACCTATCTGGATATCTGCTTTCGGCCTTCCTGGCTTTGCAGTAGATAAAGAACGTGGATCAGTAAGACTAGAAGTTACCAGGGGATTACTCGCTATCTGGAAAGTAGCGAGGGGCTACAGAATTGAAGTCTCAGTGTGGGGTTCAAAATCTCCGCAGGGTTGCTATGCACATTGGCAGAACAGTGCTATGACCTGCTGCAAGTCAAGATGTCAGAGAGCAGCCGCTTGCAGGAGCAAACAGTAAAAGTCCAGGCTGGCAGATCCCTCGGGATTGGCTCTTCACAGGCATCAGATCATGACAGCATTCAATTGTGTAATAGGTTGGGAGCTCACAAAGGGTCTCTTCATTGTGGGCTAGCCTTCATGGGATAATCTATTAGTGAGAAATGCCTTCAGCAAAGATAGTAAGCATTCACAGGTCAAAGTTCAGTCGAATGTTACAATGTTTTTGATAAGCAAAGAGGTGAAAGGTTTTTGGGGTAGGTGGGAATGTGGAGTTGTGGTTACAATCTGATCAGCCGTGATCTTATTGAATGGTGAGGCAGGCTTACACCTGCTTTGAATTCGTATGTGCATATGATTGACTCCAATTACTTCTTGTGACACCAAGATGGCATCAAAGGCAGGCTTTTTATTGGTCTCCAGACATGATGGACATATTTCCATGCCTAACACCATTTCTGCCCCATGCTGGCTCAGGAAGCTGTGGCCCAAAATCCAGCCAGTCCCTGAATCATGGCATGAAAAATATGGTGGGTGGTCAAGGCCAATCAGGATGCAAAGTCAAGAAAGGACCAGACCTCCAATCTGAATCTCACCTCAATCTGAAAAATTCAGCTTGATGTTTCATCAAAAAGACATGGTCTCTGGTAATTAGTGGTTCTTAGCATTATATTACCCTTGAATGCCATCCTTCGTTAGGCACTTGAACCCAAATGTGCGACTTGAATCTGCAAGTGAGCGTGCTCCAATAGAACCACACTAACTCACCCGCATGTATGTGGATAGTCATGTCACCTGCTTCGGGATAAGGAACTTAACTGGCCACTTTTTACTAAATACTTGAGTTACTTGCAAGTGTCTTGATAACTTGTGGTTCATAGTGTGGGAGACATGATAAAAACATTTGGCAGTTAAAATATTCAACAAGACTCTGATACATTTATATGTTAACATCTTCATAACATAGCTTTTGAGATGCTTTTGCTTCAGCCAATGCAAGGTCATTGACAAAAATCAGAAAAGGTTGAGCTGTGATTCAAGCGTTATATTTTAGATTGCAGGATTCAGGAATTGGTTTAAAACTTAATTTTCAGTGATAGGAAGGAATCCTAACCCAAATCAATGGCTAGATAATGCAACTTTGGCAATAGTAAAAATGGAGTTTGTCAGAGATCCACTAAAAAAGTACAATAAATATTTGTGCCTTTGGGAGATTTTTGCCTGGTTTATTACTAAAAACTTTGGTTCAAACAATTGTGGCTTAAAGTGTGGAGAAAGATCATGTACGTGTACAAAAGACCTTTCCTCCTTTACAGTTTGACCAAACTGAATGTAAAGAGTTATTTGGTTTTTGTTCACTTGTTGGATTCAGTAACTTCAGATGCAGTATCCTTTTTTTATAACCGTGATGGTTAATTATGTGATGATTACTTATCTAAACTGGCGGAAAAATCCCCACACCAGTAAAAATATCCCTTCTGCAAATATAGTTTAAGAAATAAATATTCTTGCCAGGGTGAGTTGCTGACTGTTGAGTTGCTGTCTGTTCTGAGCTGCTATCATTCTGCTCCCACGTGAGCTTGCATTTCAATAGCACATTTATTGTTTTTTTTAAAAAGTGCCTTGGGAGCTTTACATGAAGGGGAAAATGACATGCAAGTGAGCTGGACTGTCAGCTATCCCAAGGTTTTACCACCTACTGTGAGGAAGTGATTCTTGATGTCATACTGACAATTCAGAAGTAATCACTGTGTTTAAAGTTCTATGAACGGTTAAATTAAAACTGAGTGAAAATAGAGACTGAGTACATGGAAACAACAGAGAGAAATGATGATGGAACTGCTTACATTTCTAGCTTAAATTGATCATGACTATACTTCTGATTAATGATGCATGTTCTGAAAGTATTTTATCATTAGCTGCAATCAAGCGACTGTTTTGAATGTTTGCAGAACTGGTAACACCAGATGCTGCTTGGATATGTTTTCCCAGTTTCAGACCTTAACCCATTTGTTATGAACCATGTTGATATTAAATGCAAGGGTGTTGCAAAATCCAGAAGGGTAGTTTGGAATCCAGTTTGTAGTGGTGTGGGTATTTATTATGTAAGGAACTATGTATTGCCCAGTGAAGAATTAATACACTTGTGTGAATAATTAATAAAGAATGTTACTTAACTTAAAAATAAAAACATGACAAGAAGGACTGTAATATTCTATGACACTTAAGGATACTGACGGCTACACAGTTTTACATGAAACTATCCTTTGGTCTACAAAACTACCTATGCTTACCTGAACTCTGAGACACTTTTCTCCCACAACATCCAATGTTAAGTAACTCTATGAGCAAAATCCTGCAAATAATTACCATAACCAGATTAGATTGCCAAATCTGAGAAATAGTCTTCTGGTTCAGTGGAAAATAGCTAATTCCTTTCAGAAACTATAGCTGTAATTTACTGCAGTTCTGATGTTAGCTGTCTCTCTCCCCTTTTTTCCTGTTAGTGTTCTACAGTTATAGTATTTCTTTCCCTTAGATTTTTATCTCCCTGTGGAGTTAGCTTTTGGCAGGCAGATGTCAATTTCTTTATCTCTCATGTGACATTAGTGTACCTTAAAGAGAATTTTTTAAACAATCATTGTTTCTGAAGCTCACACAGCCTTAGCTGATGCCAGCTTGTCTGGAGATGTCCTTTTATTTGCTCTTAAATGGAGGTTTGTTTATTTTTACTGGCATGTTTATGACTCTGCGTTGTTAGGAGAAAATCTGGTTGGCAGGTCAGGTAGCAGGAGCTTTTTCATTTTTCAGTTTCAAGCTGCAGGTTTTGCATTTTAAAAGAGACAGCATGCTGAAAAAACTCTTCCTCTTTTTCCCTGGTTTTGGAAATTCTATGGGTTAGCTGAAAACCTTCCTAGAGTAGAAAATCTGTTGGTGGCTTGACTAGCAGTTCTGGGAAATTGTTCTGACTTCAAAGTGTTCTAGGTGATCAAGAGGACTATTAGAACTTGCAAGATTGAAAGTTTTCAATTCTTCAACCAAAAGACTCAATTCTAGTATCATGTCAGCATAAAACTTTGCTGTGTTGAACTTGTTTAAAGGGTTTTGTCTATGGAAAATTTTAGTTTGATTGGAGCATCTTAGATATAGTTGGTAAGAGTTATACATTATCATGGTTGTTTTGTTTGTAATTGATAAAAGTTACTGGTAATTTTCTTTCCATATATGTTAACTATATTCTCAAATAAACTTTGCTTGATAAAAGCTCCCTAGTGGGTCATTTGAATCATATCTGAAGTGAAACATCATGCTTATCCTAGCCAAATTCAAGGTCCAAAACTTGTGATCCAAGCAAGTTCCATAAAATCTTTGGAGTTTCTGACCTGAACCATAAGACTCTTCTTTGAAGTTACTGAATCTGTAATCCCATTGTTTTATCTAGTCACGTATGCAAAATACTTGTTTTCCAGTGAGAGACTAATTCACATTTCATGAGTCCTGTAGCCATCTACCTCAAATCAGTTCTTTGTTTTCTTTTATATATCTTAATTTTCCTTAGTTCTTAACACATCCCCATTTTTAAAGATGAAATGTCTTAATTTGAAAGACTGTTTCATTTCCCAACTGATTCTTATTAATTCTATCTTATCAATCATTCACAAAGATTTAAAAGCACATGTTAATATAATGCATACCATTAGGTATTTATACCCAATGCTCCCAGTAGTTTCTTTTACACTGATGAAACATTTGCAATGACACTTTCTCTTCGGCCACAAGAATAATTTTTAAATTAAGCAGTTGTAGTAATTCGTTCCATCGAAATAACCTCAGATCTCAATTTCTCCAGAAAATTTAGGGGATTATGGTCCATATGCCATGATTTTCTGATTGATAACTGGCAACATAAATCTCAATTTTGCAATGCTAATACCAAACAGTGTCTTTATCAATTGCAGAATACTTCGGTTGGTGACAATTTAATTTCTTTGAGAAATTTTAAGTCTGAGTTCATCTTCCTACAGCAGCACATCTCCCACATGCATGTCACCAGCATTCACAGCCAGTTTAAACTGTTTGATATGAGTCAATGCAGCTAACAGTATCTTTGTTGAAAACAAATGGCAGCTTCTGTCAAGCTAAATGTCGTCATCTTCAGGAGTTTTGTTAGTGCTCCTCCCACACTGCTAAAGATTGGCATGAACTTGTGATAAAATCCAGTCGTTCCCAGAAATCTTAAAATCTCTTTGCCTGTTGTAGTTTCTGGGAAATCCCAAATGGCCTATGTTTTTGCATCTCATCCAACCATTTGACCAAGTCCTATGATTTGTCCTTAATATGAAATTTGAGCTTTAGCAAATTCACTTTTTGCCAAATTCATCATGAGATTAACCTCTTTTAGCATTCAAATAGGTCTTTTAAGCATTGCAGATGTTCTTCCCAGCTTCGACTAAACACTAAATTATCAATGTGCACTGCATAGTGATGTTGTCATTGAATAACTTTGGTCATTAGCCTCTGAAATGTTGTGGGTGCGTTCTTCATCCTGAATGACATAACTATAAATTGCTAAAGCCCATTTGGTGTCACGAATGCAGAGATTTCCTTTGCCCTCTCAGACAGAGACACATACCAATAGCCCTTTAGAAAGTCTATTTTTGTGATGAATTTGAGCTGTCCAACTTCACCTGTGGTGTAGGAAACAAATCCCTCTTGGTGATGGCATTCACTGTCCTATAGTCCACACAAAGTCTTTATGTTCCATCTGGCTTTGGCATCATTACAATAGGAGAGTCTCAATCACTAGAACTTAATTCTATAATTTCATTTTGGATGTATTCAATTTCCCCCTGTATTTGTGGTAACTTTGCTGGATTTAACTTGCATAGATGTTGCTTTATTGGAACTGTTTCTTCCATATCCACATCATGCATTCTATCTCCGTTTTACTTAATTTATTCCTACAAATACATTTAGAAGACTGTAGTAACTTTTCCAATATGCCTTTGCACTTAACTGAAAGATAACTTGACCAGTTGTTTAAAATTTTCAGTTCTTCTTCATTACCCAAGTGAATTAGAGGGACGTTACTATCAGAATTTAACCCTTCTTCTTCTTCCTGCTTCATTATCAAGACAGCTTCTCTATTCCAGTATGTCGTAAGCATGTTAATGTGACACCGTCTGGGATTTACGTTTATCTGGTGTGTGTACAAGTTCATTTGCTTAACTGTTTTCTTTCAATTTGATACTGTCCATTGTTTCTCCAGTCATAAATGTAAAATACTCATTTTCCACTGATAGGCTAATTCGCATTCTCATCACTTCTCCAGATGTCTGCCTCTAATCAACTCCCTGCTTTCACTTTTGTTTTAATCTTAAATTATCCCAATTCTTAACACATTATTTCCTTGTATTCTTTTAGCTTGAGGGTGGTATAATGGCAGACTGGTTAGCATTGCTGACTCACGGGGGCCCGGGGTTGATTTTGCCTTGGGTGTCTGTGTGAGTTTACATATTCCCCCACATGTCTGCGTGGGTTTCCTCTGGGTGTTTTGGCGCACTCATGGTTTTCTCCGGTGCTCTGGTTTCCTCCCAAACTTTAAAGACATGCAAGTTAGGTGGATTGTTGTCAGGCGAGTTAGGGTAAATATGTGGGTTTGAGGACAGGGCCTGCATGGGATTGTTGTTGATGCAGGTTCAATAGGTTGAATGGCCTCCTTCTACATTATATAGGGATTTTGTTTTAGTCAGTGTTCCTATTCTCATTATTTGGCAAAATAGTAAAGCTTACTTGAATCAATATCATCAATGCAAACGTTCTATCAGAAATCAGCTATAATAAAATGCTTGAGCACTAAGTTGGCTGAACAGTTTGTGTGAAAATGTACTCTAGCAAAGCAGTTAACAAGGAAGATATTAGCACAGCATCCAAAGAAACAACAATCACTGTTGTTGGTGAGCCATTTTACCACTAATTCTGATCAAAAGAAGCCAAAGTGGTCGGGCAGCTAAAGCTGCACCAGCGATAACATTGTGACTTTAAGAGCTCAATGGTCATAGAATCCTACAGTGCAGAAGGAGGCCATTCAGCCCATCAAGACTGCACCAATCACAATCCCACCCAGGAACATTTTTGATTCTAGATTGATTATCAATGATTTTTAAAGACAGATGTTACATGTATATAATTTGATATTGTGCCGTAACACTCAATTGTTAAGATGCAAGAATATCTTGTAGAAAAGATTAGAAAATTCAGCTCACTTATGTCTGTGGTTTCATGAAGAATTCATTCCTCATGCCATGGAACTGTGGATTCTTGGAAAACCTGAAAATGAAAAACTAAAATCCATTATTTCAATAAAGCTCTGATGCCTTTCTGATCTAACCTAAAATTGTAGAGGCTGGAGATTATGTTCCCAACTTTATTGATGAGACATTCTACACTAGTAACACAAAAATACCTCCTATGAGCTAAATAAGGAAAAACAAACTGGTGAAATTACACATTTAGAGCTTTAAGTGATGCTGATACAGGAACTGTTTGTGGCACCTCCTAGCAGCAATGTCATAGCAATTTTGTTTCCATTTTGATTTGATCATCTGCTTTCCCCAGAACCGAGGGCAAGTTCCTGTGCTGCAGCGGGGAGAGCATAAAATGATTATTAAAATTATACAATCTTGCTCATATTGAATGTCTCCTTTTTGCATCTCCCATCATATTTTTATGTTGTAAGTCGGATGTAGTAATCTAATCTTTATGCAAAAACCCAGAAATCCATTGTTTTGTTTTGAAAATGAGACAGCTGGATAGTGGATGAAAGATATGCTCATTTGTATGAATACAGGAGAATTAGTGATGATAATGAAAAATACTTTGTGCATTAATCCATGTCTAATACTGATTGTCTACTGGTAATCCAGATGATAAAGAAAATGTTGTTAAGCCTTTTGACTCTGATAAAATAGTTAAGATCCTCACTCGCATAGCAATGCTTTAATATTCCACTTGAACAACAGATGGATCCATTTTTTTTTGTAGACAGAATACTAAATGTCCAAAACACATGATGGTGTTGTAATAAATTAATGGATCAGCTGATTCTGTGTGCTGTGTATTGGTGCTTAATTATCACAAAGAATCCATTAGGGGCTGACTTAATCTACTTACTTTGATTTTTGATGTAACCATTTCAAAGAATTATTGTCCAAGCTTCATTATGAGTGCATTTTATTCCCAATTTATGTTTAATCCTGGCAAGATAGTAATGATATGAAGCAAAAGGCACCCAGACATTTTATTGGTTTGTTTAAATAACTTTTCCCATTGTTTCTCATTGACATTTTCAAGATCTTTGTGCTTTATAATTACACAAATAATATGAATGGATTTGATGAAGCAAGCAAAGATAAATGTGAACGAATCAAGTTCATTTACAATTAAATAAATGAACAGTGTTAATCCATACAGTACATTTGGGTTTGTTGTTTAGTTTGTTTTCTCTTTCATATATGCAAAAATACTTTAATTTATTATTTCATGGAACATGTGCATCGGAACTAGGCCAGCATTTATTGCCCATCTCTAATCGCTATTGAGGTGGTGGTGGTGAGGAGCCACTTGAACTACTACAGCCCATCCACAGTAGTTAAGGAGGGAATTCCAGAATTTTAACCCAGCAACCTGGAAGGAACAGCAACAGAGTTCCAAATTGGGATGGTTTGGAGAGGAACTTGCAGATGATGGCTGTATGTGCCTGCTGTCTTCATGTTTCTAGAGGTCGTATGTTTGGAAGGTTCTATCAAAAGAACTTTGAGTTTCTGCAATATCTATTGTAAATAGTACTTGCTACTTAAATAGTTAATATTTAAGGTCACTGATTTGTTAGTTTTCATTGTAGTCATGACATTCAAAACCTCTTGCTCACCTGCAAAAAAGGACATTAATGGTCTTATTGGAATAGTAATACCACAAGTTAATAAAATATATCTTTATGTTCCAATGGAATATTAACTTAGTCATCAAATTTCAATCCACCAGTTGAAAAAAGGCCTGATCAAACAGATCAAACCGTGAGTCAGTGTTTGAGGGAGTGAATATTGGAAGTGGTGGATAGAGTATCAATGAAGTGAGTTGCTTTATCCAGGATGGTGTTAAACTTCTTTTGTTGTTGGAGCTGCACTCATCCAAGCAAATGGAGAATATTCCATCACAGTTCTGATTTGTGCCTTGTGGATAGTGGACATGCTTTGGGGAGTCAAGTGGGTTTCTCACCACAGAATTTTGACCTTTTGATCTGCCACATACTAAGCATCATTAATATCTTTTTATATGGCTGTTCCAGTTCAGTTTCTGGACAGTGATAATCCCCTAGAATATTGATAGTGGAGGACTCAGCAACATCATTGAAGTTCAAGGGGTAATGATTAGATTTTCAATTGTTGCCTAACATTTGTGTGATGCAAATGTTATTGGCCACTTATTAGCACAAACCTGAATGTTGTCAGTCGCAAATGGCGTTTAACGTTGTGCAATTATCAGTGAATATCCCCACCTTTGACCTTACGATGAAAGCTCATTCTTGGAGCAGCTAAAGATGATAGTTGGGCCTATGACAGTACCCTGAGGAACTCATGCAGTGATGTCCCAGGGCTGAAAATGTTTAATCTCCAACAACTGCAATTATCTTTCTGCTAGGTATGATCCCAACAATGGAGAGGTCCCCGTCCCCGTCCCCGTCCCCGTCCCCGTCCCAATTCCCATTGACTTAAATTTTGCCTGGCTTCCTTAATGCCACAGTCAAACAAATGGTGTCTTAATATTAAGTAGTCACTCTCACCTCTTTGAGGTTTGCTGTTCTGCCAGTGTTTAGATAAAAGATACAATGAGGTCAGGAGCTGAGTGGCCTGGTGGAGCCCAAACAGAAAACCAATGAGCAGGGCATTGCTGAGTAGGTTCCTCTTGAGAACATTGATGACACTTTCCATCATTTTACTCGTTGAAAGCCAACTGATGGATAGTAAAATAGGTAGCTGTTCTGGAACAGTTTGGTTAAGGGTGTAGCTTGTTGCAGAGCACAGATCTTCAGTATTATTGCCATAAGACACAGGAGCAGAATTAGACCACTCAGCCCATTGAGTGGGCTCTGCCATTCAATCATGGCTGATTTTTTTTCATCA
Organism: Sphyrna mokarran; assembly: GCA_024679065.1. Lineage (NCBI taxonomy): Eukaryota > Metazoa > Chordata > Chondrichthyes > Carcharhiniformes > Carcharhinidae > Sphyrna > Sphyrna mokarran. Next base: position 31,322,099 of record JAGIQG010000011.1, read on the forward strand.
CTATTTTCCTGTCTTCTCCCCATAAAACCTGATCCCCTTATTAATCAAGAACCTATCTATCTCTGTCTTAAAGGCACTCAAAGACCTGGCCTCCACGGCCACTCTCTGGCTGAAGAAATTCCTCCTCATTTGTTTTAAAGGACCATTCCTTTAGCCTGAGGTTGTACCCTCTAGTTCTAGTTGTTTCTACTATTGGAAACAATCCTCTCCATGTCCACTCTATGCAGACATTGCAGTATTCTGTAAGTTTCAATAAGATTCCACCCCCCTTCCTTCTAAAATCTAATGTGTATAGGCCCAGAATCCTCAACCGGTCCTCATACGACAAACTCTTCATTCCAGGGACCATTCTTGTGAACCTCCTCTGGACCCTTTCCAAGTTCACATCTTTCCTTAAATATGGGGCCCAAAACTGCTCTCAATACGCCAAATGGGGTCTGACCAACAAAGAACAAAACAGCACGGGAGACAGGCCCTTTGGCCCAACGAGCCTGCGCCGCCACTCTGATGTTCCCACCTCTACCCGTGATCCCTGTCTATGTTTATAGAATGTTATCTGGGGAACTCTGGAGGAGGCCAAAATGGATCACCCAGTCAGAAGTTCTGGCTGAAGATGGTTGCAAATGTTTGCGCCTTTTCTGAGTATGTTGGGCTCCCCTGCAATTAACGATGGGGATATTTGTGAAACCTTTTCCCGCAGTTAGTTGTTTAATTGTCCACCACAGTTCATGACTTGATGTGGCAGAACTACACAGTTTAGATTTGATCTGTAGCTTATGAGATTGCTTACAAGTTGTTTCTGCTATTTGGAATGCAAGTAGTCCATGTTGTCACTTCCTCAGGTTGATACCACATTTTCAGTTACGCTGTTCCTGGCATGCAATTCTGCATTATTCCTTGAACTGTGATTATTCTGCAGACTTGATGGTAATGTGTGTGATATGTTTAGCCATGAGTTATAAGTTGTGATTCAATACAGTTTTGCTGCTGCTGAAAGCTTTATGAATGCTCAGTTTTGAAGTGCTAGATCTGTTCAAAATTTATTCTAAAATAGAGATATATTCAATGTGAAGATGGGACTTGGTCTGAGGTAGGATTGTGCAATGGTCTCTCCTACTGGTGTGTCTCTGTCAGGTAAATTGCTAAGGACGAGGTCAAGTACTTCACTCAATAGCCCCATCCAAAACCCGCAACTTCTACCAGCTAGAAGGACCAAGGCACCAGACACATGGGAACACCCATCACTTGCAAGTTCCCCTCATCCGTACACCAGCCTGACTTGGAAGCGTATACTGTTGGGTTGAAAATTTGGAGCTCCCTTCCTAACAGCATATAGGTGTACCTACAGCAGATGCAATTCAGTGGTTCAAGAATGCAGCTAGCCACCACCTTACTAGGGCAATTGCAAATAGGCAATCAAATGCTAGCCCAGCCAGCGACAATTACATTTAACAAAATAATAAAATACATTTCTCTACAGCAATGTAGCACAGTTGTAACTTATAACAGACATGCTCAGCAGTAGCCTCTGATGATGATTACATCCTAAACCATGCAAATTCTGTTGATTGCAGCAAGTTTGAAACAGCAGTTAGGGATAGGGTTGGCCCTGCCAGAGATGCCCATGCCCCAAAGGATTTGGTGTTATTGGCAAGGCCAGCATTTTTCAGTGAAGTAATGTATACAAATATATATTTCCCAATCTGTTGCAAGAAACAGTGTAACTAATTTGATAACAGGACTAGTTATTATGTAGTCAGATCTGAAACGTTTGTGATAATTATGAATAAAGGACGAGAAGGCTGTGGTATTGTCAATGTTATTTTCTTGGAACATTTTCCAATTAACAAAGTCCTGGTCCAGCTAAAACTATCACCAGACATATTATTGGAACAAGATCCTTTACTAAAAAGAAAAATGTTGTTTCTCGATTATTAAATTGTTGTGAACAAAGGATAAAGAAAAAAATATCAATTTGTGAGTTTCAGTGGTGCAAAAGTAGTGGCAGAGCTGTCGATCTTTTGTTCCAAACTCTGAATCTAAATTTGAACCAAAACAGTAACCTCAAAGCAATTCCTTGACAATTTTTACTGGTTGTGAATGATTGTTTGTGACATGAGATCTATCAGAATATCTATGATGTTTAATTTTATTACTTTTCCTTGTTGATTTAAATTTGTTTCCTTTTAAAGAGAGTTTATTACTGGTTTTCCTAAATTATCTAAATTTGCCATCAACACTCACCATTATTATGGGGCAAATCAGACAATAACTTCCTATGAGCATATAAGTATGATCAAAGGTAGAAATCAAGATGTTTCTGCCTTTTTAGCTGTGCTGCTACAAGCTTGATCATACCTGTGCTTTGTAGAGAGACTTTCCAGCAAAATGTGTGAACAGTATGACACTGCAATCATTGTCAACATCCTGTGGTTACCATTGACCAAAAATAGAACTGGACCTGGACCAGGTCACATGTGGCAGACTGGTACAAAAACTAAAATCACATCAGATTCAAGGATGTTCTGCTAGATGGGTACAGAACTGGCTTATTATACAAGACAGAGTGTGGCAGTGAAAAAGTGTTTTTTAGAATGGTGACCCGTAGCTAGTAGTGTCCTGCAAGGATCAGTGCCGGTTTCTTTATTTGTTGTAGTATGTTTAAATGACCTGGAGGAAAATGTGGGTGGTCTAACTAATAAGTTTGTGAATTACACAAAGATTGGCAGAGTTGTTGATAGTACTGAGGATTGTCAGAAGATACAATGGGATATAGATAGATTAGAGATTTAGGCACAAAAATGGCAGATGGAGTTTAATCTGGACAAACGTGAAGTGATGCATTTTGGAAGATCAAATTTAGGTATGAATTATACTGTATTTGGCAGACTTTCCCTTAAGAGAATTAACATGCAGAGGGATCTGGGCATGCAGGTCCATAGTTCCCTAAAGTGACAACACAGGTGGCCAAAGTGATTAAGAAGGTATATGGCATGCTTACCTTCATCAGCCAAGGCATTGAGCACAGGAGTTGGGAAATCATGCTTCAGCTATATAAAATCTTGGTTGCGCCACATTTGGAGTATTGCGTGCAATTCTGGTTAGCACACTATCGGAAGGATGTAAAAGCTTTGGAGAGAGTGCAAAAAAAGATTCACTAGGATGCTGCCTGTCTCAAGGGTGTTGGCTATGAGGAGAGGTTGAATAAATCAGGATTGTTTTCACAGGAAAGACAGAAGCTGAGGGGAGACCTGATAGAGGTCCACAGAATTATGAGAGCTTCAGACAGGGTGGGTAGTCAGAGGCTTTTTCCTAGATTGGAAGTTGCAATTATAAGGGACTCAGGTCAAAGTGAGAGAGGGAAAGTTGAAGGGAGATCTGCAGGTAAGTTTTTCATGCAGAGAGTGGTGGGTGTCTGGAATGTGCTGCCAGAGGATGTGGTAGAAGCAGCCACACTAGGAACGTTTTAAGAGGCATCTGGATGATTACATGAATAGGGAGGGAATACAAGGATAGAGATCCAGTAAGAGTAAAAAGTTTGTTTTTTAGTTGGGGCACCATGATTGGCAGAGGCTTGGAGAGCCAAAAGACCTGTTCCTGTGCTGTGCTTTTATTTGTTATATAAATACTGTGGCTACAAGAGCTGGTCAGAGCTACAGAGTCTGGGATTTCTGTAGTGTGTAACTCCCCAAAGCCATTTACAAAGGACAATTCAGGAATGTGATGGAATATTCCCAACTTGTCTGCTGCACTAATAACATTCAAGAAGATCGACCCCATCCAGGTCAAAGTGGCCCGCTTAATTAGCACCCCATCCACCAAATTAAACATTCACTCGCTCTACTATTGGAGCACAGAGATAGCAGTATGTACCTCTATGAGATGTACTACAAGCAGTAATTCATCAGGCTCCTTTGTCAGCATCTTCCGAAACCACGTCCTCTACCTGAAAGGACAAGGGCAGCAAAAGCATTGGAGTGGCATCATTTACAAGTTTCCTCCAGGCAACACTAACCTGACTTGGGAACTATTTTACTGCACCATTGTTGGGTCAAAATCCTGGAACTCCTTTCCTTAACAGCACTGTGGAAATACCTACACCACATGGACTGCAATGGTTCAAGGAAGTGCTCATCACCACCTATTTGAGGGCAATTAGAGATGAGCAATAAATGCTGGCTGGCCTAGCCCATGTCCAACAAAATAATAAATTTAAAAATGTATTTATCCCCCAAACAGCAGAAAAAGTTAAGGCTGGTGATGTGGTTTTTCTTTATTTTCTTTATTTTCTTTATTTTCTTTATTTTCTTTAGCGCTGAAAACTTAATTTTAGAAATATGGAATCTCGATACTTAGGATTTCAATTATTGTTGGGAATTTTTGTAAAAGAAATTGTATTTTTTACTTTCTGCATCTTTTATCTCTCACGTAGTCTCATGTTTCTTTTCTTTTAGCATTCTGTACATGATTTTATATTGAATTAACTATTTAAATTTATATTCCTGCTTTGAACCCTGCATAGTTTAGTGAGGCAGATGCTTGGAGCCTCATAGCTAAGCAAAAAAGTTGCTGGCATGGATGTATCCAGATTGACAGGCTATGCTTTCTACATCTATTTTGTATAATTAATCATGTCTTAGCATGTATTTCTTTTTGCTATCATTTTTGCAGGTGAAGGATATATGAGAGAGTAAACTCGAAATGAAGCTTGCATTAACCATGACAATCCAGCTGATAAACAATCAAGTGCCTCGAGTCTAGAGTGTTACTATTCTAGTAACTAAATTATAGCCATGGGCTCCTAACTCAGATCTAAGCTTAACAATTCACCCTTACTGATAGTTCACCTTCAAAAGGGTGAGAATCCTTAGTCTTGATGTGAATACATGCTGACAGCCACTTAAAGATTGGTTTTGAAAGACCATTTTCATTGCTGTAACTTTTTTTGTGCCCTTTTGTAGTGCAGATAGTGATTTAACAGTAGGACTATTTTTGACCAACAAAGCAGAACATTGATCTATTGTGCCAAATCTGCACTGTTGTCCCCACCTTGGGCAAAATGATGCATGCTTTGTAAATGTATCTTTGCATATATGCATTTAGTTGTATTCAGGATTGTTTAGGATATGGTTAAAGAGAGCTTTTCATTAATGTTAAGGATGTGAAAATGATCCTGAAGCTTAGAAACGGCTTGACGTGATTTACAGTAAGCCTTTGTAATTTCACAATGGGAAGCAATGTTATACAATCACTTCTCTGTTGAATCCTGTAGTGTACTCTATAAATACTTCCTATAAAAATAATTATGCCTTTTAAGTGACCAGTGATTTCTAATTTGTCTATGTCCTTGCTCTTTATTCTGCAGCTTCTCTCTTTATACCAACTTGGAAAGTGGATATATTAAACTTGACAGCAGAAACAATTAGAATCCAGACTACATTTCCATTGATATTAAAAACAGCTTCAGGAAAATTGAAGAGTGTTCTTCATGTTTGTGTTGGATTTTGCATTCAAATTGAAATGTCAGCTGCTGTTGGCTTTAATCTCCCTGATTCGAACCACTGTGGTATTTGATGGTAACACACTGGTCTTCTTTCCCTTCCTATAGTTAAGGTCACAGTGATCAATCATTGTACTGGAATGGGTAGTTTATTTTCCTTCTGGTACCAGTACAATTTCTATTTCAAATCCCCAGGAATATTTCTGTAATTTCCAGTTTGCAGTGTCCAGTGTAATACTCTACTTTTTTTCAGTTGCTGCAAGAATAGCAAATGTAGTCCATTTCCCAGTGGACTTTTACTGCTTAGGTCAGGAGTCTGGTGGCTGGGGATCAATCACTTTCTTGATCACGTGTTAACAGCAGGACAATGTACAGATTGTTGTCCTGTAGCCCCTACTGGAATGCATGCTGAACTGTGCAAACTGATGATAGCCCCACCTCTCTGGTTCATCTCCTGGTTTATTGCAAACGTCACTGACTGCAACATGATGACTGATCTAAGGGGTGATGTTCCAGGTTTCAATCTTCCATAGAAAATCTGGACAATTCTCAACAACTTGAGAGCAAGCCAGGAAAGATATAGCCAGTTGCTCCACCCTTGGAACAGCTCAAATTGAGACTGTGGCCAGTCAAGTCAAACGACATATTGAAATCCTTGCCCTGAGAAATTGGATGGCATTTTACCCATTCACACAGTTGCATTGTTGAATTTGAAATTGTTAAATGGATTATTAATGTTGGCAATATTTCCCCAGCCATTACATCAAATATAATCTGCTATCATCACAGAAACCTAGTAAAACTACAATTTGTGATCAAACAATGCAATGGTTTTTGCCCGTAATATTTATCTTCTAGCAGTATAAATACTTGGTAATTCATCTTGATATACAAGCCTGATTATGCTATGATTACATAGAACATAGAACACTACAACACAAACAGGCCCTTTGGCCCACAAGTTGTGCCGAACACATCAAAACCTACCCAGCCATAGACCTATCTATAACCCCCAATCCCATTGGATCCCATATACTCATCCAGAAGTCTTTTAAAAGACCCCAGCGAGTTCGCCTCGACCACCACCGACGGCAGCCGATTCCATTCACTCACCACTCTGAGTGAAAAACTTTCCCCTAGCATCCCCTCTGTACTTGCTTCCCTGCACCTTAAATCTGTGCCCTCTCGTCGCGACCATTTCAGCCCTGGGAAATAGTCTCTGAGAGTCCACCCTATCTAATCCTCTCAACATCTTGTAAACCTCTATCAGGTAGCCTCTCAACCTTCGTCTCTCCAGGGAGAACAGTCCCAGCTCCCTCAACCTGTCTTCATAAGGCATGCCTCCCAATCCAGGCAACATCCCTTGTAAATCTCCTCTGCACCCTTTCAACAGCTTCCACGTCCTTCCTATAGTGAGGCGACCAGAACTGCGCACAGTACTCCAAGTGTGGTCTGACAAGGGTCCTATAAAGCTGCAGCATTACCTCCTGACTCCTGAACTCAATCGCTCGATGAATGAAGGCCAGTACACCGTAAGCTTTCTTAACCACGTCCTCCACCTGGGAGGCCGATTTGAGAGTCTTATGGACCCGGACCCCAAGATCCCTCTGCTCTTCCACACAGCTAAGACTCCTACCTTTGATAGTGTACTCATTCATCCCGTTGGATCTGCCAAAATGGACCACAACACTTTTATCCGCGTTGAAGTCCATCTGCCACTTCTCCGCCCAGTCTTGCATCCTGTCGATGTCCTGCTGCAACTTCTGACATCCCTCCAGACCATCCACAACACCACCGACCTTCGTGTCATCGGCGAACTTACCCATCCCTCCACTTCCTCATCCAGGTCATTTATGAAAATGACAAACAGCAAGGGTCCTAGAACAGATCCCTGGGGCACTCCACTTGTGACCGACCTCCATGCAGAAAAAGAGCCATCCACAACCACCCTCTGCCTTCTGCAGGCAAGCCAGTTCTGGATCCACAAGGCCAAAGCCCCTTGGATCCCATGGCCTCTCGCCTTCTCAAGAAGTCTTGCATGTGGGACCTTATCAAATGCCTTGCTGAAGTCCATGTACACCACATCCACTGCTCTTCCTTCGTCAATGTGTTCAATCACATTTTCGAAGAACTCAATTAAGCTCGTAAGGCATGACCTGCCTTTTACAAAACCATGCTGACTATTTCTAATCAACCTAAACTTCTCCAAATGCTCGTAAATCTTGTCCCTCAGAAGCCTCTTCATCAGCTTACCAACCACTGAGGTCAGACTCACCGGTCGGTAATTTCCAGGACTATCCCTGTTCCCTTTCTTGAAAATAGGGACCACATCCGCAATCCTCCAATCTTCCGGAACCTCTCCCGTCTCCATTGACGACGCAAAGATCATCGCCAGGGGCTCTGCAATGACATCCCTCACCTCCCACAATAACTTGGGGTACATCCCATCTGGTCCCGGAGACTTGTCTATCTTGATAGCATTTGAAAGTTCTAACACATCCGCTTCCTTAATATCTACATACTCAATCTTTTCAGTCTGCCGCAAACTTGTAGTGCATCCTCCCAGATCACTTTCCACCGTGAATACTGAGGCAAAGTACTCATTAAGCACCTCTGCCATTTCTTCCGGTTCCATACAGACGTTTCCCCCTTCACCTTTTATAGGTCCTATCCCTTCTCTTCTCATCCTTTTACTTTTCATATATTTGTAGAAGGCCTTGGGATTCTCCTTAATCCTACCAGCCAAGGCCTTCTCATGACCCCTCCTGGCTCTCCTAATTTCCTTTTTAAGCTCTCTTCTATAAGCCTTATACTTCTCTAGATCCCCAACATCTCCTAGCTCTTTGAACCATTTATACACCTTTCTTTTCTTCCTGACTAGGTTCACCACAGCCTTCGTGCACCATGGTTCCCTTGACCTACCAAAACCTCCTTGTCTCACCGGAACGTTGTCGTGCAGAGCTCCAGACAAGCATTCCTTGAATATCTGCCACCTTCCTTCCGTGCTTTTCCCCAAGAACACCTCCTTCCAGTTTATTTGCCTTCATATTTCCCCTTATTCCAGACAAACACCTTCCTAGCCTGCCTGATCCTATCCTTTTCCAATGCAAGGGTGAAGGAGATAGAATTATAATCTCCATCCCCAAGATGCTCTCCTACCAAGAGATCCATCACCTGTCCTGGTTCATTAGCTAGTGCCAGGTTCAGTACAGCCTCTCCTCTTGTAGGCTTGTCCACTTGCTGTGTCAGGAAACCCTCCTGAACACACCTAACAAATTCCTCCCCATCCAAATCCCTTACCCTTGGGATATTCCAGTTGATGTTTGGGAAATTGAAGTCTCCCATCACAATAACTCTGTTATTTCTACATCTCTCCAGTATCTGTTTCCCTATCTGCACCTCAACTTCCCTGTCTCTATTGGGCAGCCTATAGAATACACCCAGCAACGTCACCAACCCTTTGCTATTCCTAACTTTTACCCACAGAGACTCCGTAGACATTTCCTCCTTGGTATCCACCTTCTCTGCAGCCATGACACTGTCCCTGATCAACAGTGCCACTCCACCACCTCTTTTGCCTCCCTCCCTGTCCTTCCTGAAGGATCTGAATCCCGGGACCTGTGGTACCCAGTCCTATCCCTGAGACATCCAAGTCTCTGTAATGGCCACCACATCACAATCCCATCTGAGAAGTTTTCAGAGTAGTGACTAGTTGCCTAACTTGAAATTCATGTGAGCTCATTAACTAAATATCTTTAGTTAGAAAGGAAGAAGACATTTAAGAATGAGTATTAGAATAATATTAGTGTCATTTTCTTGGAAAATCTATCTGTGGTGCACCTGATTATTGTTGTTAGATTAAACACAATTATAGACTGACTGTATTATGAATGCAATATTTCAGTTGATTTGCAGATAATAGATTGAGTTCTACAAAATTGCTCAATTTCCTAACTTGTTTTACGTTCCCCCCACCCCAAAACATCAAGCTTCTGTTTCTGAATTATTACAATGATTGTGAAATCTATGATCAGTTGATATTTTGTTCTAGTCCCATTCTTAAATTCCTGAATGATTATATTGAATATTTATTTTGAAAATAATAGAAGGTAATTTCAGTATTTTTGCTACAGTTACACTTGGACAATACATTGCCTGGTGCAGTAGTGACCAGGCGTAACCCCAAATTTGCAATATGGTAGTGGAGGTACTTGAGTGAGTTGTAAAAAATTATAAAGGGACAGTGAAAGAATTAGAGGTTATTATCCTGTGACTCATAGCTGCAATGCGTGCTCTCAAATGTATGTTTCTATGCACATTTAACGATTGAGTCAGGATCAGGCTGGGTTTTCATGTTGTTTCTCTTCCTTCATTCTACTTCCCTCATTCTTCCCTACTTTTCACTTTCTTCCATCATAATCCAGTGGATGAATTCTGCAGTTATGCCCTAGACTTACAAATGAGCCTGGATGAGGTAGTGGGCACCCTCTGATATTTATGGAAATGCCACCCACCATATATTCACAGGAGCAAACTTGGGGGGGGGTGGTGCAAGAAGGTGGGATACTTACAGATTTACTATGTTGCCTTTGTTTCTAAGTTCCAAGACACTTTACAACCAATGAAGTGCTTTTAAACTATTGGTAGTATTCTACAAAATACGATAAACAATTTGCACACAGGAGACCACAAACAGCAATGTAACGATGACCAGATAATCTATTTATCAAATATAGATTGTGATAAATATTGGCCAAAAAACCAGGGATAACCACCCTGCTTTTCTTCACATTGATACCATGGGATTTTGTTTGCTTTTACCTAGAAGACTTAATGGCATCTCTGATAGTGCAGCAGTGCTTAGTAAGTTCTGATTTTAGTGTTCAGGTTTCCATCAGGCAGATCAAGGTAACAAAGCTCTACAAATTCCAAATAAGCCAGCCCTAATTTCAAAAAATAGCTGATAATCTAATTTTTTTCAGCAATAGAAACAGTGGCCCAGAATTTCAGGTATTTTGACAATGAATTGCCAACTTTCACTATTATTAGCCCTCTCAATCTCAATGTAATGTCAGAATGTAGCCAAGGGCAGATTAATGTAATATCGAGCTACTTTCTCCATTAACTGCTCTGCATGGGCTGAGCTGTGGACCCCTCCCCCCTTCTCCTTAGAGCTGATAACAGTGAAGTTAATTGATCTGATGAGAACTTTGACATTTCCCTTTTCATATCGCTCTTAGAAACTACAATAAAAACTAAGACTTGTTCAATGAACTGTAATTCTTTTTTAATACCATCTAAGCAATAGTTATTGCCAAATAATTATTCTGCCTTGAAAATTAGTGGAATATTGTCACTTCTTTATGATTAATTACTAGTTTAAGCAAAATCATTGGAAATAATTTAAAGATTTTTTTAAAAGTTTGTGATATTGCATCTTAGTGTCCCTTTATTTAGCTCTCTGAAAATAGAACTTCTCATTTCCTGGTTGGCTGTGTGAGGGAATTCTTTTATTGGTTGCTTGAGTGGCTTTAAGACATCATGGCAGCTGGATGCTGAGAATCACCATTAAATATATAAAATTGATTGCAGCTTATTTAATGGTGATTCTCAGCATCCAGCTGCCATGATGTCTTAAAGCCACTCAAGCAACCAATAAAAGAATTCCCTCACACAGCCAACCAGGAAATGAGAAGTTCTATTTTCTAAAAGGTTTTCAGAGAGCTAAATAAAGGGACACTAAGATGCAATATCACAAACTTTTAAAAAATCTTTAAATTATTTCCAATGATTTTGCTTAAACTAGTAATTAATCATAAAGAAGTGACAATATTCCACTAATTTTCAAGGCAGAATAATTATCAATTTTGTGTCGAACAGTAAAGTTCTCAGTGCAGAGATCACTAGCCTTATCAATGCAGCTTTCTTCAAGGTTACTGACAAGAGACACCGTTTTGTCATTGATCACAAACTACCATCCTTTGTAAACTGTTTCTGTGCACTGATGTCACCTATTTTTATTTTTGTTTTTATTCCAATTCAATCCAATCAAGTCTAATTCAGAGTCTCAACAAGCTATTGAGATATTCCCGATCCCAGCTTACAAGACAGGGCACCTGCTTTCTTGGGCTTGATCAACATGATCCAAGCTGATTGGAGTAGGCATAGCTCCTCTTCCAAGAGTTGATCTCATTTGCATCTTAGCCAAAAAGCTGAGATGCCACTTTTAAAAATTGTTTCCCGTGAAGCTGAAATGTAACCTAATGACTTCAACCAAGCACAGCATATCGATACTACACTCGATCTTAGCGAAAAGACCGAGAAGCAAGTCACATCAGTTTTTCCAAGATCAAATGTGTTTGCCAACAGTTTGCAGTAGAAAACACTTGGATAGGGCAAAAGCAAGTGAGATCATCCACTGAAATCTAGCTTTGTCCACCTATTCTCACAGTTTCTGATTGCTGGTTTAGTCGGGTAATGGAATCCTTTCCACGTAATGAACTAATACATTTCAGTCGAATGGATGATTTTTGCCCTTTGATAGGGTACTGAGTCTTGCAACTGAATATTATGTTTCATGCTCCTGCCTCAGTGGACTAGGAGTTCACATAGTTGAAACTCAGCTGCTTGATGTCTTGTTACTGACAATGGTGTTGGGCTGGAAAGATTGAGGATAGAATAATCTGATATCACGTCAGTAGGTCAGGGGTATTGGTTAAACAAGGTTTTGTGATTTCGTTACCACTGAATTTGAAAGTGATGTTAAAAATAATCCTAAATCTCCCCAAATTGAAGAAATCATCATCTGGTAAAACCTGGTGAGACCACACACATTGGTTTAAAAACAAACCTTCAGGATTTAAAACGTGAGAAGACATCAGAGCCCAGTCAAATTGTGATGCAAAGATGCATTATTAAGAGTTGTATTGTTTGAAATTTGCAATGTTACTTAAGTGAAAAGTGCCATGGCATTGCTTAAAGAAGAAGTGTGTTCTGGCTGTGTTTTGATCAGTATTCATCTCTTAATTTACACCACTGAACCAGATTAACTGGTTATTTATTCACTTAGTTGTTTTGTGGAAACTTGATTTATGCAAATTTGTTGTCTGGATTAAAAACAACCATCAATGATTCCACTTCAAAAATATGACCATTTGCAAAGTTCTTCAGCAATTTCTGATACATAAGGTGCTTCTCTCATCAGTAGTTTTCAACTGTTGTGGATATGGGACAATGGTTTTGGACTTCATGTCCCTGCAGATAGAAGTAGAAGGTTAAAACAGGCTTTACAGGATACTTGTGGGTGAGGAGAACACTTGGCTCTTCATGGTTTGTAGTTTCAGAAACCCTCTCTTTCTGCCCATCGCACAACACATTTAATTGTTTCAGCATCTAACTGGCTAAGGAATTGACCTCAATATGACATTCTGTTAAGTAGGTTGATCATTCCTTGCAAGAATTTCCTGATGTCAGTTTTCACTTTTGCTTTCACTCATTTGAGTCTTTGGAACTGAGGATGGTGATTGATACTGCAATTATGCTTGGCTGGAATTAATCTAATAGTCCTAATTCTCAAGTGATCAAAAAATGATCTATTTACCAGAGAACTCTTAAATTGCCTTTGTTGAAGTGTACTAAATGCTGCTTTTAGGAGGGGAGGGCTAAAGTTGCAAAAACTGTTCATATGTTGACTGCAGACTAAAATGTTTGTAGCACAGTAACATTCCTGATCCAAGGCCACACAGTTTGGTTTTGTACTGTACTTATAGTTGCCATTAATTATTTTTTACCTTCTTTCCAGGGTGTCGGTTTGTCAGTGCATGGCCATTTCCGAGTTGCAACAGAGAAAACGCTATTTGCTATGCCAGAAACAGGAATAGGTAAAACTGTGAATCTGTTCAATGTCTAATGTATCAAAGTTCTCTTGAGTGCACATCCATGTATTTTGATCTTTTTATCAGTTTTTATCTGTTTAACCAAAATGAATGAAATTTGAAAATTTCAGAAATATTTATTTGTCACTTCTTATTCTTGTAGGTGTATTCTTTTGCAAATATGTTGTATGTATTCACCCAAGATGTACCTGTTCTGTAAAATACTCATCAGTCTTTTGTATTTGTTCACGGGTACTATGAGGGGGGCTAAGAGAAATTAGTTGATGTGACACTGCTACATAAACCTTGAAATGTAGGTATCCTCATCCCAGAGTGCAACACGTGCTCTGGATGGCAGATGGTCAGTGTTATGATTTTTCTGTGATTCCTCAAAAGTGCTTTCCTATAAAGCGTTAGTCATAAAGTTTTGGACCAAGTTATCAAATAGCCTCTGCATACATGGTCTATCCCAGTAAGAAGTCTCACAACAGTAGGTTAAAGTCCAACAGGTTTATTTGGTAGCACATGTCACTAGCTTTCAGAGTGCTACCCTTCATCAGGTGAGTGGGAGTTCTGTTCTCAAACAGGGCATATAAAGACACAAGCTCAATTTACAAAGTAATTGTTGGAATGTGAGTCTGTACAGATAATCAAATTTAAAGGTACCAACAATGTGAGTGGAGAAAGCATTAAGCACAGGCTAAAGAGATGTATATTGTCCCCAGCCAGGACAGTTAGAGATTTTGCAAGCCCAGGCAAGTCATGGGGGTTACAGATTGTGTGACATGAACCCAAGATCCCTGTTGAGGCTGTCCTAATATGTGCAGAACTTGGCTATCAGCCTCTGCTCAGCGACTCTGCGTTGTTGTATGTCGTGAAGGCTGCCTTGGAGAATGCTTACCCAAAGATCAGAGACTGAATGCCCATGACCACTGAAGTGTTCCCCAACAGGAAGAGAACACTTTTGCTTGGTGATTGACATGGTCTATCAACACTGAATAGATCCCTTATATAATACTCTAGCTGTAGACTTGTTTGTACCTATGCACATGATGGGATGAATCATGAAGGCTGTTAAGAGTATATGGAATCTTTGACTTATAAAGACAAAGGTCTGAGAGACTTTGGGTAAGTGTACAAGGAAGAGTGTCAGTGTGGGGAGGGCAATCTGGTGAAGTGTGGTCTCTGCCAATTTTACCTATGAACTTTTACCTAGGATCATTTTCCTCTTCCATTTTTTTGCTTGGCAGTTGGCCAGATAGACAGATGAAAGGCTGCCAAGTGGAAGAAGCAGCAGTTGGAGACAGAGAACTGTCAACGGCAAGGAAGGGAAGGAAGAAGGGATTGGGTGTGTGATGGTGAGAGTCTTTTAATGGTGAGGATGGAAGAACCCTGGCAATGATGGAAGGAAAATTAATGTGCAAAGGAGATTGCTACAGCAAATATAGACGGTGATCGGGAGTGGAAGGCCTATGGCATTTCTGCTTCTCCTGACCTACAAGGAGTGATTTTTCGAAAGTGCTGTCCTTCTAGAGCTGGTTACTCTTGTCTCTGATTTGCAGCCTGGTTTCCCTGACCCTAGGAATTCAGATTGTCAGCTGTTAAACTTAAATCTAGCTCCCAGCTGCACAGTGGGAGCCTAATTTAAACACATTAAGTGTTCCACCTCTTCTGAAACAGGCATGCCACACAACGAACAGAACTTGCTGTTATAACACATACTCCAAAAGCTGTGCAGTTGTGGACCATTGATTGATCCATAAAGTCCAATTAGAGCATTTTGCTTGTTTTGGGACACCATTCCTATTTTGTCAAGTGAAAAAGATCGTATCTGTGTTGCCTCTGCATGGGAGGAAATCACATTGAGTCACTGGAAATGTGTCTTTGCTGACAGACAGGAGTCAGTTCAGGAAGATTCAGATGAGAATCTTCCTCATCATAGATAGAAGGGACACTTCTCCATCGTTCCCACAAATTAATCTATCACCCTTCTTGGAAAGTGAAACAGTGACAACTTTGCAGGGCAACTCTCCTTATCACTGCCCAACGACTTCTTTCTCCAGGATGGCCTACTGACTCACTTAAGGACACACAAATCATGATATGCATTTCAAGCTATTTGTCGTCCTTGCCCACATTCAACCATCCCATCCATCATTGGGTTGCTTGTCTTTATCAGTCCTTTGAAATGTGGATGACATCTTCCAAGCTTCATAGTTTGTGTGTCCTTAGGTGACTCAGCAGGCCACTCCTGGAGTCACAAGTCTTTGGACAGAGATGACGAGAGTTGCCTTGCAAAGTAGTCATTGTTTCACCCTCCAAGAAGGGTGATACGTTAATTTGTGGGAACTATGGAGGCATGTTCCTTCTATCCAAGTGTACCCTGCCTGTTGTCAAAGATACACTTCCAGTGACCCAATGTGATTTCCTATCATGCAGAGGCAACACAGGTATGATCTTGTTCACTTGACAAACCTAGGAATGGTGTCCCAAAACAAATAAAATGCTCTAAATGGACCTTGTGGATCAATCAAGAGTTTTTGATTCCATCAACTGCATAGCCTTTTAGAAAGCCCTCCAAAGACTTAGTAACAAGTTTTGCTGGATATCTATCTTGTGACTCCTGGATGTCGTATGGCAATAATTATCTTCACAATGAGTGCCAAGCATTATGATTATGATTCATTACCTATTTCTGCACAGTCAAGGAACTTGCTCATGATGAACTTCCACATAGGGTTATGATTGAGTTTTGACTCGACAGAAAACTTTTTAATTCCAGCAGGTTGAAACCAAGACAAAAGGGACCCTCTAGCCTATGCACCACTTACAATATGCAGGTGGCTCGCAGTTGTGACTCACACTGCAAGTGACATTCAAACTATCCTCAAAATTTTCCACGTCTTCGTGAATCACTATTTAGCCTTTGGCCAGAGTATTATGTCTGTTTCTAGGTGCCGCACTTTAGTAAAGATGCTAAGGCCTGAGAGGGTACAGAAACATTTTACTGTAAGAGTATAAAGGATGTGGTATCAGGGATGCAGGATATCAGTTTCGTGGAGAGTCTTAAGAAGCTGGAACTTGTTTCCAGAGCGTAGTGAGAGCTAGCGGCAGGTGCCTTGCATTAATGGACAGTCTAACCCCAGAAATTGAGAACTGTGCATCAGTGAGCCAGTTATTGTGAAATAGGTAATATTGCTGAATAGTAACATTAGTGACTGTTCCTGCATGACTTTATTGATGATATGGGGGGTGGGGGCAGTGTGGCTAATGGTATAGTAATTGACCAGATTGGATTTGTCCTGCTTTTTTGTGGGCATACTTGGAAAACGCCAGTGTTGCTTGTCTATGCACAGTTAGTTCTGGAGCACAGCTCTTCAGCCCTCTAGCCAAGATATTGTCAAGGTAGTATTCTCAGCTGTTGATATTGTGTAGAATTAATCAAATTGCCTTGCTTTCTGTAAATGTAATTCATTAATGAGTGAGCCTGTTCAGCTTTTATGGCAACCAGCAGCTTCACCATCAATTTAATTGAACCGACCTTTTATTTGTATTAGTCCAGTCACATGATCATTACACTAAAGTTCTCGTGTGCAATTGTGTACGTGGACTTCAGCGAAGCTTTTGACAGGAATGTCATTAGAAAAGATTAAGGGTTGGAATTAGATGGAGGATAACAGAATAGATTATAAATCAGTTGAGCTAAAATTTTAAATGGCTAACATCTTTTGGAGATAACTCGAGCAAAAAAGTTGTGGTCATTAGAGTATTTAAGAAATAGGTTATTTGTAAGAGAATAATGCCTTTGTCGAATTTATAAAGTTGGTTTTGAGAGAGTAAATACTGTTGTTAAGGTATTGTAAAGTTAATGCAATAAGTTGAAACTTAATGCAAAAACTTCAAAATTAACAGCATTTTGAAATCTAAGTACTAGTCTGAATTTTGGATTAAATTTCAATATGACCCTCTCCTCTGTAAAAGATTACACAGTACTCTGACAAATTCACGAATAACGATGTGATTTAAGGCTGGTTTTGTAGCTTCATATTTTTCTTTGAAGTTTAAAGCATTCAGTACTAGAATCTGAACACGTCCATCTTGGTTAACATTCCTTCTTAAGAATTATGCTCGCCAAGTGAAGCCAAAATTTCTGCAAGTTAAAGTGCAATACATAGAATTCTATCTCTGCATCATTATCAACAAAGAACAATTTTACAAGTCGCATAACTAAATGCTTACATTATACAATTTTTCCAATCTTGATGGAGATGGGGAATGAGCAACTAATGGTTCATTATATGTTCAATTTTTCTGCTTTTATAGATTTGAGCATTAACATAAGTTTTTTTTTTTGATTTTGCTGCATGACTCATTTTAATCAAGATTGTCAGCTTCTCCTTGGTTCTCGTCCTTCTCCATTAGTTTTCAATGAGGTTGTAGATTCTGTAACATTGGCTGCCTTAGTTTGAACTTACTGAACAACTGTCCTCAAAATATTATGATGAGAGATTTTTTTAAATATTTTTCTGACGCTTTCTTAGAGAAAACATGGTTTTTTTTGAGGCAGGGGATTGTTTTGTGAGACTTTTAATTGCGTAACTTGTATCTTGTGTACTTTTTAAAAAAATAATTCATTTTAATTTTTAACATTCTAAAGTTGTTACTGGAGCTCTGTTTTTGAGGTCACTAGCTCTTTCTCTTCATTTTCACAATTAAAAAAGGTTTATGATTAGCAAGACAGATTTTGCTCAGGGGTTTGGCTTGCTCAGCAGTAACATCAGCTGTGGAGTAGTAATATGAAATCAAAAGTTCAAATCATGTTTTGGCATACACAGCTTAATAGATTTATTTTACATTATTGTCTTAATACAAATTTGGCAGAACCTTCAGTGTTCAATTAGAAAGCTACTTGTAACTGGGAACTTTCCAGCTATTAGAAAATAACATTAATCTCATAGTCAGAGGTTCACAAACTTTATTTTTGTACACCCATTTCCAGCATACATGTTTAATATTTTAATCCCTTTGGTACTCAAACATTATACAAACTTCATAAATTCTAATAGTGTGTACAACTTAAACAATGCTCTAATAGAGTTGTTCAGCATTAATTTAGAACATAGAGCAGTAATGCACAGAACAGGCTGTTTGGCCAATGATGTTGTGCTGAACATGATGCCAAATTAAACTAATCCTTCTGCTTACTCTTGATCCATATCCCTCTATTCTTTGCATATTCATGTGCTTATCGAAAAGCCTCTTAAACGCCTGCACTATCATCCCTGGCAATGTATTCCAGACACCTACTACCCTGTGTTTAAAAAAAAATGCCCCACACATCTCCTTTGAATTTCCCCTTTTCACTTAAATGCATGTCCCTTAGTATTAGATATTTCAACTCTGGGGGTGGGGAGAGAGAACAATTCTGACTATCAATCCAATCTAAATCTTTCTTAATTTTGTCAGCTTCCATCAGATTTCCCCTCAGCCTCCAACTCTCTAGAATCTCCTTGTAGTTCATACTCTCTAATCCAGGCAGCATCCTGGTATATCTCTTCTCACCCTCTCCAAAGCCTCCACATCCTCCTGTAATATGGCAACTAGAATGTAACACAATACTGTGTGGCCTAACCTAAGTTTTATAAAGATGCAACATTACACCCTTACTCTTGTACTCAATCTGCAGATGAATAAAGGCAAGCATGCCATACATCTCCTCTACCACCCTATCTACTTGTGTGACCACTTCCAGGGAATTGTGGACTTAAATCCCAAGAAGAGATTCTACCGTTAACTGTATACATACTGTGAACATTTGATCTCCCAAAGCACTGCACTTTACACTTGCCTGGGTCAAACTGTCTGCCATTTTTCCACCCATATCTGCAATATCTATATCCTGCTGTATCTTTTGATTACCTTCTACACTATCCACAAGTCAACCTGTCTGGAAACTTACCCACCTATCTATGTTTTCATCCAAGTCATTTATTTATTTATATATACATAAACAAACAACAGAGGTCCCACTACAGATCCTTGTGGAGGTTCATGACTACTAGTCATGAAACTCCAGCTAGCAAAATACTCTTCCACCCCTGCTGACTGTTATAGGCAAGCCAATTCTGAATCCAAGTGGCCAAGTCATATGGATCCTATGCATCTTAATCTTCTGGATGAGCCTACCGTAAGAGATCTTTAAAAAGCCTTATTAAAATCCAGTGTACACAACATTCACTGCTCTACCCTCATTGATCATCTTTGTTATCCCTCAGAAAAATCAATCAAGTTGGTAAAACGTGAGTCGACCTGTACAAAGCCTAACTGTTCTGATTTTCCCTAATTAAGCCATGATTTTCCAAATGCACATAAATCCTATCCCTAACAATCCTCTCCACTGATATGATACTCACCTGTCTATAATTTCCTGGAATATCCCTCTTTCCTTTAATAGAGGAGCAACATTTGCTACTTGCCAGTTCTCCAGGACCTCTCCAGTAGCTGGTGAAGATATGAACATGTTCGTCATGGCTCCAGCAATCTCCTCTCACCTGGATAGATCCCATTGGGCTCTGGGGACTTATCTGCCTTAATGTTCTTCAAGAGACTCGATCCATTTCTTTCTTATCAAAATACCCTAGTATATTAGCATGCTCAACACTAATCTCACTATCCTTCATGTCCTTCTCTGGTGAATACCAATGCTCGGAACTCATTTAGGATCTCACTCGTCCTCTGCCTCCAGGCACAAGTTCCTTCCTTGAATGGTTCTATCCTTCCTCTAGTTCTTGTTTTGTTCTTAATTAATGTATAAAATGTCTTGGGATTCTCCTTACTTGTCAAGGTTATTTCATAGCTCCTTTTTGCTCTTCCCATTCCGTGCTTGAGTTCTTTCCTGTTTTCTTTATATTCCTCACATACCTTGTCCAATTTTAGCTTCTTAAGCCTTACATATGCTGTTTTTTCTGTTTTGACTAAATTCACAATCTCCCTTGTTATCCAGTGGTCCCTTACCTTACAATCTTCATCCTTCCTCCTTATTGGAACATGCTGGTCCTGAACTCTGATCAGTAGGTCTTTAAACAATTCCCACATGTCGAATGTGGACTTGCCCTATAGCAGTTGTTCCTTAGCGCCTGTCTAATTCTGTCATAATTTACCCTCCCCCTATTTAGGACCTTCCTACAAGGTTGTGAGTTATCCTCATTGGTTTCGTGAAGGGTAGGTCATGCCTTACTAACCTCATTGAGTTTTTTGAGAAAGTGACCAAAGAGGTGGATGGGGGTAAGGCGGTTGATGTAGTATATATGGACTTTAGTAAGGCGTTTGATAAGGTGGCCCATGGAAGACTTCTACAGAAAATGCAGATGTGTGGAATAGAGGGTGATTTAGCTAATTGGATTAGGAATTGGCTGGCAGATAGAAGACAGAGGGTGGTGGTTGATGGGAGATATTCATCGTGGAGTTCGGTGACAAGTGGTGTGCCTCAGGGGTCTGTTTTGGGGCCCCTGCTGTTTGTAATTTTTATAAATGATCTGGATGAGGGTATTGAAGGATGGATTAGTAAATTTGCAGATGACACTAAAGTCGGTGGAGTGGTAGATAGTGAAGAGGGGTGTTATAGTTTGCAGAGAGACTTGGACAAGTTGCAGAGCTGGGCCGAGAGGTGGCAAATGGAGTTTAATGTGGAAAAGTGTGAGGTAATGCACTTTGGCAGGAACAATAAATGTGTAGAGTATAGGGCTAATGGTAGGGCTCTTAATAGTGTTGAGGAACAGAAGGATCTTGGTGTATGTGTCAATAGATCCCTGAAAGTAGGCAGTCAAGTGGATAAAGTTGTTAAGAAGGCATATGGAGTCTTAGCTTTTATTGGCAGGGGGATTGAATTTAGGAGCCGCAGCATCATGTTGCAACTGTACAAAACTCTAGTGCGGCCGCACTTGGAGTATTGTGTGCAGTTCTGGTCGCCACATTATAAGAAAGATGTGGAGGCATTGGAGAGGGTACAGAGGAGGTTTACCAGGATGTTGCCTGGTATGGAGGGCAGGTCCTATGAAGAGAGGTTGAAGGATTTGAGGTTGTTTTCGTTAGAAAGGAGGCGGCTAAGAGGGGATCTTATTGAAGCATATAAGATGATTAGAGGTTTAGATAGGGTGGACAGTGATAGCCTTTTTCTAGGATGGAGAAAGCTAGCACGAGGGGACACAGCTTTAAATTAAGGGGTATGAGTTATAGGACGGATATCAGAGGTAGGTTCTTTACTCAAAGAGTGATTAGGGAGTGGAATGCCCTGCCTGCAGCTGTTGTAGATGCGCCAAGTTTGGTGGCGTTTAAGAGGTTAATTGATAAGTATATGGAAGAGAAGGGAATGGTTTAGTTTGGAGGGGCATTGCTTTTTATTTTGGTCGGCACAACATCGAAGGCCGAAGGGCCTGTTCTGTGCTGTAATGTTCTATGTTCTATAACTATCTTAAAACTTAAAGCTTTGTGATCACTTTCCAAAATGCTCTCCCACTGAATGGTCCATCAACTGGCCAACCTCACTTGCTGATACAATATCAAGTATGGCCTTCAAGATGGACTATCCACATACTGTTTCATGAAACCCTCTTCTTTGTCCCTAACAAATTCGGCTCTATCTAAGCCTTTTGCTCAAAGGAAGTCCCAGTCAGTATTGGGGAACATAGAACATAGAACAATACAGCACAAACAGGCCCTTTGGCCCACGAGTTGCGCCAATCACATCTACCAATCCACAGACCTATCTATAATCCCCTATCCTATTCTTTTCCATATACTCATCCAGAAGTCTTTTAAAAGATCCCAGTGAGTTTGCCTCAACAACCTCCGACGGCAGCCGATTCCATTCACTCACCACCCTCTAAGTGAAAAACTTACCCCTGACATCTCCTTTGTATTTGCTTCCCTTTCCATTTGTAAGTTTAAAGTCACTCACTATGACAACCCTGTTGTTATTGCATCTTTCCATAATCTGCCTACATATTTGTTCCTCAATATCATGATGGCTGTTGGGGGCGCTATAGTGTAATCCCATCAACGTGATTGCGTCCTTCTTATTTTTAAGCTCTACCCATATCGCCTCAGTGGATGAACCAGTATGTCCTGTCTGAATGCAGAAAATACATTCTCCCTGACTAGTAATGTAACTCCTTTACCTCTTTTACCTTCCTCTCAACCTCGTCTAAAACATCAAAACCCTGGAACGTTGAGCAGCCAATCCTACTTCTCTCTCAGCAAGTCTCAGTAATGGCCACAACAATATAGTTCCATGTATTGATCCAGACCATTTGATGGATGAGGTTGCTTGTTAGAGCATGGGCGCATAATGTTTGGAGTTTTGCTGATGCTTTCACTTTTCTACACAAAGACACTGACAATACTTGATTTCATTCCACTGAACGATAAAAATCCACTTTCACAAAGGTAATTGCAACAAAACCTTGAGGCCAGTGTGACAATACAGGGAAATTTGTTCACATTCCAACTGAAAGCTCTGTTGTTGGAACTTGTTCTTGAAACTGCCATCTGTTGAACTTCCAGCATATTCCTTTGTTCTTCTATTGAAGAGTCGTTCCATAAACATACTGCAGTGAAATTTATGGAAGAGTAGCAGATCCAGCTCTTTGCATTTCCCGTTGAAGGAACGTTTTCACATAATAGCCTTGCCTGTTCAGTGAGATGTTATTTGATATCACCTTTGATGCTGTCCTGCATTTATAATCAGGAAGCTGTGAGTGAGTTGGAAAATTTGTGTTGTTTTCCTTCACGAAGCATACCTAGAATTCCAGTTTATTTACCTTTGACTCAATTTTGTATTGGACATTAAAAAATGGTTGCTCAAAGCACTTGAAGGCCACTGAATATATCTGACAAGTAGTCCAGCCAAGCTATGCCATAGTAAGTGAGAGCATCTGGTCTGTAAAGGCTAGACCTCAAAGAAATTTAAAGATATGTGTCAAGTCCTTGTCAAATGACACGCATTGAACCTCCAATGTTGAGCAATAAATTTGTGCTTGCTTCCCATTTCCTTGGCAGAGTGGAAATATTTTTGAAACCATGGGTTCAACTTTTCTACAGTTTTCTATTGACATAATCTTGTCTGTCTTCTCCGAATTGATGGGCATGCATTTGGCAGTGAGTGAGTGTTTATGTATAGTGCTTTCATTGAATGAATGCTGTAATGTGCATTCCATCATGACTTTGAGTCATTCTCTTGCTCCAGCAGGGAAGATGCCAATACAGTGTGACCAGACAATGTTGTGTTGGTTCATTAAACTGTTGAGCAACTGGAAAATCTCCTTTGATATTGTGGTAGGCAATGACTGTTGAACTGTTGTCCTCTATTGCACGTATGTAAATATACCACATGTACATTAAGAAGCTCCCTAAGTATGATGTTTAACAGTCTCAATACTGTTGTCAGCAGCAACAGAGAGCAAATTGTGTTGCTCATTGTTAACTGCGCTTTATGCCAACTTGAAACAATTTGCCAGTTTGTCCTCATATTGTTCATGTTTTGTTTAAGTATCTGTGTAAAAAAGATGAGTTTAGGATGTTATATCGCAGTCTTTACCACATAACATGCATTGCAACTGCAGGTATTCACTGATTTCACTCTATGTAAATCCTAATATATTTTTTGCCATATTTCCATCTTTTTAGCATAAATCCTGTTTTGTGTCAGATATCGACATTTAGCTTTACAGGCTGAGATTCACGTTGAGTCATTAGTCATTGTCTCACGAATGATTTCAGCAAATACATTGACAGGACAAATTTTATTACTTTACTTATCACTGATATGTTGTATTTTTTTCTTAACTCTACTTATCTTTAGTCATCTTTCCATTTTCAGGGTTATATCCAGGTGGATATAATTTGATATATAAAACTTAAAAATAGGAGATGCGGGCTCTGTACTACATCATCTCTGGTATCTATGTTTCATTTCCACATAGTCTATATTACTCAGCCCTTTCTCAGTTGCTATCACTTTTGCCTCGAAGTCAGAAAGTTTTGGGTTTAAGTTCCACTCTGAGACTTAGTGCAGCATTCATTCAGGCAGACTTGATTGTCGGAGGTACCATCTTTCATTCAGAAGTTAAACTGAGGACTCATCAACTTGCTTGTGTAGAAATAAAAGGTTCCACGGTACCATTTTGCAGTAAATGTTGTGTTCAGACTTTGGCAGAGATGCATGGATTGCATACTTGGTGTGGGACAGATAGACATGTGGGGATGCATACTGTTCAAGGAGCTAGCAACGAGTAGTCCAGAGAAATAAATAGGCCCCACCAATAGTCGAACCATGCAAAGGGAGACAGTTGCACAAAGGTGTCATTGGGTCAGATCAGGTTGCAGGCAGAGTGGTGAACACTCAGGAAGCACATGGAGTCATTACCCTGCTGGCATTGAAGTGACAGAGGAGACAGTGGACATGGCTTCCAGGGACAATTGACAGGTCACCTGAGCGTAAGGAAGACTGCAACTGGGTATGGGAATGTGATTCTCAGATTTATGGCTGACTTCCATGGTCAATCTTCCGTAGGGACACAGCCCTGGCATTAGAAAGGCAAAGAAAGGATATGAAGGTTATATTCAGATACAGCTACCTTGAGATAACCGAGAACATTAGACGTGGCTCTCCAGCCAGGCGAGCACAAAAATTTGTGCTTTTGTTGTGGAAGATCTCACATCTTGCAGAATTGCTCATCGTGCTCTGGCTGTAGCCATTAATGATGTAGAGATGCCAGTGTTGGACTGGAATAAACATGGTAAGAAGTCTCACAACACTAGGTTTAAGTACAACCAGTTTATTTGACAGTAATCCCACAAGCTTTCAGAAACGGTATTCCTTCGTCAGGTGTGTGGAATGTTCTGATCAGAGAAAGGCATATAAAGACACACACAGTTCATAGAATACTGATTAGAGTGCAAGTCTTTGCAGCTAACCTGCTATTCAAGCCTTAAAGTTACAGACAATGTGAGTGGAGCGTGATTTGTAGTCCTTTCGGTATCTTGTTTGCTGCCTTCAAGATCTCCAGGAAGACTGCGCATATCGACACACGTCAAGTTTTTACAAAGATGCAAGAAAGCAGACAATATACTGAAAGGACTACAGATCACTCTCCACTCACATTGTATACACCTTTAAACTTGAATAGTAGGTTATCTGCAAAGATTTGCATTCTAATCAGTATTCTGCAAACTGTGGGTAACTTTGTGTCTTCCTCTGATCAGAACCTTCCACACATCTGACGAAGGAATACCGTTTCCGAAAGCTTGTGGAATTATTATCAAATAAACTGTTCGGACTCTCACCTGCTGTGAGACTTCTTACTGTGTAGTCATCAATGTCATTGTGACTGAATTTCTTGGCCTCTGGCTCCTTCTAAGGATCAGGTGAAAACCTTGGTGGTAACTCAAATGGATGTAAACTGCATCTGGCAGATTACTGATGTCCTATTTGCAAAAGCTTTAAAGTAGAGATAAATGGTTTCTCACAGCAAAAAGGTAGTGAGTTTCATCTCCATGGTTCAATTCCCCAGGTGTGTGGCATCATCAGGATACAAACATGTGCCCATCAAAGCACTGACCTGAGTGCCTGCTGAGATTCTTAAAGTAGAAGGTGTTCTACTCTCTGAACATTCAGCTGATCTGCAATAACAGCAAAAGCTCTATGCATGGATACTAATTATGCCTGTCTTTTTGTGAGAAATGTGAAACTTACCTTCTGTCAGTCCTACTCCGTCTCCCACCCTCCCAGTTATTTTTCTGAACGTTCATGATTTTATTTTTGCTGTTCCCTGCTGTCAGCATTCCGAAGGGGCATTTCCCTCTTCGTAACCACCCCTTCCCCAGCCCATTCCTCTCTCAACTCCAAGACCTTACTCCTTTCTCATGACAGCTTCCCATGCAATTGCAGGAAGTAAACACTCTGCCCTTTTACACTCTCCCTCTTCAATGTCCAAGGACCTAATCACACCTTCCAGATGAAGCAGCGATTTTTATGGACGTCTTTCAATTTGGTGTTAACGCATTCTCATTCACAGTGCAGTTTCCTCCACGCTGGGTTGACTGAATACAGTTTGGGCGGCTGCTTTGAGGACATATTGTGATAATACTATGCCTTGAAGAGATACATTTGTCATGTTTCTTTGCAGGATTTGATTCTAGTAGTCAATTCTATAACCAGTGCCGTCTGGTTTGTAATCGGCAGCCCCTGTTGATATTGTGGAAACCTAATTGCTCCTATTTGCTATTACTTTAATCTGGTGGCTCTGTTAACTTAGTATTTTTCCCTGGTGTTTTTCAGAATAGGGCTTGATTAGATTGACAGGCAAAGCCATGAGACTGGGTGAATTAGGCTTCTCACAACACTAAGTTAAAGTCCAATAAGTTTATTTGGTAGCAAAAGCCACTAGCTTTCAGAGCTTGCTGTCCCTTCCTCAGGTGTGTGACGAAGGAGCAGCAAACTCTGAAAGCTAGTGGCTTTTGCTACCAAATAAACCTGTTGGACTATAACTTGGTGTTATGAGATGAGTTACTGCATTTACCCCAGTCCAATGCCAGCATCTCCACATCATGAATTAAGCTTATACAGAGAAATCAACTTAGTTGGTCATTGGAATTGTTAGAGAAAAGTGCCATTCCCTCTGTAGATTTGGAGATTGGGATCTGCCATGAAATAAGTCTCTTTCTAAGGCTTTGCTATTTGGGATGGATCTTTCCCTGGATGGTACTGTATGGGAGTCAGAAGACAAGCATTTCTCTGTATCTGTTGTGGTTTAAAGGCTGGAAACTTAGCACCCATGTGAACATGTGTTTTTGTGCTGAGTCTGAAGAGCTATATATATCTGTGGAGATATTGCTTATATTGGAACTATACAGATAACTAACTGTTAAGAATTATATCTTGTCATGCTTAACTTTTACTAATTTAAATACTTATGCTAATTCTTTTTGTTGTATTTTAATTGTATTGTTAAATAAAGTTTGTTTTAATATAACCCTTCTGAGCGGGTCAGTCAAATCATACTTGGAGTGAAACATCTTGTGCTCACCCTAATGTCAACATCAAAACAAGTTGGTGTCTAAGCTAACTTCCATAATATACCTGGAATTTCTGACCTGGCTCCTAATAATATCCACTCAGTCTGCAAGCCTGGCCCTGAGTTTCCTGTTCCTTTCCATTTTAATTCACCACTCTCATGCTCACATTTCTGTCCTTGGCATACTGAAATATTCCAGTAAAGCTCAGTGTAAGCTTGATCTTCAGATTAGACACTTCATAGTCATTGAGTTCAAAATTTCAGACCATTAATTCTTGTCAGCATGGAATTTCAAAGGGGAAATCATGCTTGGCAAATCTATTGGAATTCTTTGAGGATATAATTAGTAGAGTTGTCCAAGGAGAACCAGCTGATGTAGTTTATTTAGACTTTCAGAAGGCTTTTGACAAGGTCTCGCATTAAAAGACTACTATGTAAAGTTAAAGTACATGGGATTGCAGGTAATGTCTTGAGATGGTTAGAAAGTTGGTTACCAGATAGGAAGCAAAGAGTGGGCATAAATGAGTCTTTTTTTGATTGGCACACAGTAACTAGCAGAATATTGCAGGAATCTGTGCTGGGACCCCAGCTGTTCTTATATATTGAAGATTTGGAAGAGGAACTAAATATATTATCACAAAATTTGCAAATGATACAAAGGGGTGGGAGAGTGAGCTATGAGGAGGATACAGAGATGTTTCAGTGTGATTTGGACAGGCAAGTGTGTGGGGATATGCATAGCAGATGCAGTATAATGTGGATGAGTGTGAGATTATTCACTTTGGTAGTAATAATAGGATTAGATTCAGAAAAAATGTTTCTGATGGCTGAGCAGTCCAGAACTAAGAGTCATAGTTTGAGGATAAGGGGCAAACCTTTAGAACTGAGGTGAGGAGAAATTTCTTTATCCGGTGAGTGGTGAATGTGTGGAATTCACTACCATAGACAGTAGTTGAGGCCAAAACATTGTCTAATTTCAAAAATAAATTAGATATAGCTCTTGGGGCTAATGGGATCAAGGGATATAGGAGGAAGAAGGGATCAGGATATTGAATTTGATGGTCAGCTATGATCATAATGAATGGCAGAGCAGGCTTAAAGGCTGAATGGCCAAATTCCACTTCTTGTTAATATGTTTCAAGATTACAAAATACTGTGTGGAATCATGCAGTTCTTAGGAATTTAGATCTCAAATAATAGAGGTGAGTGATTTCTGCCTTTTCATAGATGAAGCTGTTGTTCTAACTGGGAACTTTCTGAATTCATGAAGTTAAGCTTAATCTAAAATTTTACCTAGTTAAATAGTCTCACTGCTCCACAAGATTTTTGAATTAGACCATATTAATATATCTAGGTTTCTTTTCTATCGTTCACAGAGGAGTCTATAATGTCATGTGTTTAATGATACTGTTCCACCCCATCATAACGTATAGGCAGCCAATCTCTAGGGACTTCTGTTAAAAATCTATGTTCTATGTATAGATACAGTTTCAGTATTTCAAACCAGAAATTAACTCTTAAATTGTGCCGTTTAGAAGTTTGAGCACTAAAGAGTACACATGAAATCATTAGATCATCTGAATACTCTTTTATACTTCAGTAAGTATAACCACCCTTTACCCAAAGGGTGGTTCGGGAGTGGAATGCCCTGCCTGCAGCAGTTGTAGATGCGCCAAGTTTGGTGGCGTTTAAGAGGTTAGTTGATAAGTATATGGAAGAGAAGGGAATGGTTTAGTTTGGAGGGGCATTGCTTTTTATATTGGTCGGCGCAACATCGAAGGCCAAAGGGCCTGTTCTGTGCTGTAATGTTCTATGTTCTATATAACTATTTTAAAAAGTCGCTTTAACTCAAATTCAATTCTCCCCATTTCACTGTAAGTGATTGATCTTTTCAAAATGAAATGCTACAGACAGAGGGGGTTTTAATTTCAAGCAGCTCTGCTTTCTTCTCGTACCACCCATCCTTAAACAGAAAGGTGTTTTTTGATTTTTTTTTTTAATTGGACTTCACCTTTATAATTGCTGGTAAATTTTTCCTAACCCTTCTGTTTTGGAGTGATCCAATTTTCTGTTAATAACCTACAGCAAACCCTCCCAAGATGAAATCAGAGGGTTAGTTTATAATACACAGGCTCAAACACACAGGAAGTGGGTTTGCAGTGTTTGAACCCTCCCTCCCTCCGCCCCCTCCTCCCAATACTTATTTTGCATTTTGAAAATGGGATACAGGGAAGAAAGAGGCATAAGGTGAAAGCCACAAATAAAATAATATTTATTATTTCATGTGAGCCCAAAGTATAGAATCAGATGGCCATGGGGAATTTCTTCAGAGACGGGAGTAGGCTGAAGATGATACAGGGTAATCCAGTAAGACCGATTTCCACAATAGGCAAAGCGCATAGAGATGAATTAGTCTTGTAGTAGGCACCGGTACAAAAGTTCAGATGTTCTGGTAGAAACAGGTAAGGGACAGGCACCTAAACATGGACAGATCTTTTGTTCTGCTCCTGTACTATTGATGGAAGATGACAGACTTCCTCTTTTAGCTTCAGAAGGCAATATTCAAGGCAAGATTCAAACAGCTTATGGAGAGGGGTTTCAGGATTAGAAGTGGTCGGGGGGACTTCTGATTCTGTGCCATAATTCCCATTTTTTTTAGGAAATTTAGTTTTTTAAAGTAATTTATATTTATTTTGTGAATGTTAAGATTAAGATATAGCATTAAGTAAGCTTAATTTGTGCTTCTGTATTTGTGTTTAAGGATGAAAAGCTTGAATTTTGTTTCACCTTTGTCTGCATTTTAATTATGATTTACAGACCCAAAATCAAACAAGGTATAAAAAACTCTGCTGTTGCCTAGCAACCGGGGCTCACACAGAAAAGCAAGAGCAGTTTATGGTTATTTGAAAGAATGTGACTTAGGAGTAAGTGGCTTCTCAGAAACACCGATACTAAGGAAGACTGCGGCAAACAGATCCCAAACTAAAGACGAGAAAGTCCCAGAGCCAGGGAATGGAACAGAAAGAAGTTCCAGGGAAGTCGAGGCATAATAGAAAAACAAGACTTGAGAGGAAAAAAGGTTTTGTTCAGTAAAGTTGAGTATGGAGCAAAGAGAAACCCCAAGTTAACAACAGGACTGCAAGTTTGAGAGCTGGGGATATTAGCTTGCCAGAAGCTAGAAATCCGAAGTGACTCAAAGATTGATGACGCCTTTAAACAGCCTGTGAAACAGTGGTGTAATGTTGGCATGACTGAGTATCTGATTTGATTTAGTTTTGTTTCATGTATTGGGATATAGTGAAAAATGCTGTTTCTTGTACATTGTGAAAGGTTTTGTTTCTTGTGTGCTATACAGACAAAACATACTATTCATAGATTGCATAGGGGAGAAGGAAGGGATAGGGTGCATAATATAGCATTATAGTTACTGATAGGATAAAGAGAAAGATCAGCTTAATATATGTTATGAGGGAAGAAGCTGTTCTTGATTCAGTCAGTATGTATTTCAGACTTTTGTATCTTTTTCCAATGGAAGAAGGTGGAAGAGAGTTTGTCTGAGGTTGTGGGGCCCTTGATTATGCTGGTTGCTTTTCCTAAGGCAGTGGAGTCAATGGATGGGAGGTTGGTTTGCGTGATGGACTAGGCTGCTTTTGTAGTTCCTTGCAGTCTCGTCAGAGCAGAAACCCGTACATCCAGAAAGGATACTTTTGCAAAAAGTGGTGAGAGTTTAGTGTGTGGAAGGTGAAGCATGAATACGTGTGGCTTTCCAGGATAGAGAGCACCAGAAGGAAAGGTTGAAACCCTGGAGGTGGATCCTTAGTGAAGGCAAGCAAGAGAAAGTATTATTTGGGAGGTGAGAAAGCAGAACGTATGAATCCGTGGATGAAAGATGAAGTTCCAGTGAGACCAGTTGGCTCAGGGTATGATGAGCTTTGAGGGGAATTGATGAAAAATCCATAGAAGTTGTTTTGAGGGTACCTGCCATATGGTTTCAGGGTGGGATGTCTGACCTCAGTGTGCATTTTTAATTTGAATAGATTGTGTACTTACTGTAAACATTAGAGTACAAGATAGATTTTGTAACTTGCATTATCCTTATGAATCTGTAGATATCTGTAAAAGTATAGTGAGGTGAAAGATTAGTGTATTATAGTTTGTGTCTGAAGATGTCTGTTCCGGGTATCCTTTTCAGCTATTACAGTTAGTGTGTTTTGGTGGGTACCTGAGGTGACTGGTGCTGCCTAAACTTCAGACAATATAAGACTCAAAGCCAGTGTCTCTACATTCAAGATATAACTTTCAAAGGGTCAGGACAGCTCTGAGAAAGAGCTGCCAGACCTTGCTGATGAAATCTGACTTATAGAATTCAAAACAGATCGATTATAGGTTATCTTATCAAAGCTCCTGCCCTTCATTAGCTTAAAATCAATCATCTTGAATATACACAAATCAACAATAATACATGTCATCTATCTTAGCCAGCTGCATCCTACTCTCTGGCTTAATGGCACTTTATTAGTCCATCGAATTATGAAATTAACTCCTGTCTTAGCTGACGCCACTTCCTGTGTTGCCTAGTGACATCAAATGCCAGCCCAGAGTTCAAATGAATGTTCTCATGGCTTCTCTTAAAGGTCATTGCTACATCAGATTAACAGATGACTCCAAATCTAGGCATGCATCCATCTTGTTTGGGTAGTGAGTAAACTCTATTGATGACTTGTGATTAAGTGTCCTCACTGTTCTTTCGTCTGAATCTTTACTGATAAATCTTGCATATCCTAAGGTCTAAATATTCTCTTGGAATATGATTTCCCCTAATTTCTTTTTACCATGATGCTTTGCAGCAAATTGCTATTGGCTAAAATGAACAACATATCACTGTCAGATCTGCTGAGTTTTTCTAGTATTTTCTGTTCTTAGTACTTTCTCCGTAATGGATTGCTGTGTTTTCTAATCACCATTGTTGGACTAACTGCTCTATTGTTATGTGCTTTCTGCTTCCTCCTTTTTTGAATACAGATCTTTCCAGAATTGAAAGAGATTTGGAAGATTATAACAAATGTATGCTTCTTCTGTCTCTGCAGTTACTTCATATACAACTCCGGGACTTGTTAGACTTTAGTCCTATAAATGTGTCTGGTACTTAATATTTTAAGCTCCACCCTTCCTTAGCTCCTTGATTTTCTACTATTATTGGAATGCTTTTAGTGTCTTCTACCTTGAACAGATTCAGAATATTTGCGGAA
Organism: Sphyrna mokarran; assembly: GCA_024679065.1. Lineage (NCBI taxonomy): Eukaryota > Metazoa > Chordata > Chondrichthyes > Carcharhiniformes > Carcharhinidae > Sphyrna > Sphyrna mokarran. The sequence goes on from JAGIQG010000011.1 coordinate 31,354,794, forward strand.
AGTCTCTGCTATTTCCTTGTTCCTCATTAGTAATTCTCTAGGCTCACCCTGTGAGGACCAATGTACTTACTCTCTTCCGTGTAGAAGCTCATACTGATTGGTTTTTTATGTCCTCTCCCTTACGTCCTTAATTTGCTCTCAAATTTATTTTCTGCCTTTTTATTTTCTTTTATTATCTCATATTTTCATTATTATCTCAGTTAGTCGCAAATGATTGATTTCCCCCCTTGTGGTGTCTGTCTTTCTCGATAGAATAGATCTTTTGTTGAGAATTGTGAAATACCTTCTTAAATGTCCGCCATTATTTAGCTACTGTCTTATCTTTTAATGTAATTCATCAGTCCACTAACTGTCTTTATAGCTATGTAATTTTAGCATTGTTGAGTATCCCTTGATCTGTGTAATATATATTTAGCAGTAGGATTGAACACTTTGTTTATTTAATCTTCCTTGACTTCAGAAAGCAGTAGAATAGACACTTTACTCTGCTGTGACATGGGCTAAGAACCAACAGTTCCTTAAATTAAGCAATAAATATGTAAGTTATAATAACTAATTACACTGGATTACAGTAGGTATGGTCTGTGGAATAAAAAATCTGCAGCCACTGCAAATAGAACTGAACACTGAATATTAACTTTTGTGTGATCACCTCTGGAACTTTTCTAGCCCATTTATTGCTTCATTTTGAATCAAGCTGGGGATGAGTAACAAATATTTCCCTGGACACTCACATCCCATGAAAAATTCTTTAAGAAGCAGGTGGCAAAAGAGTGGACAGAATGAATATCATTTAAAGTTGTCCCTCTTAATGCCAAAGAAGCTGAAAATGAAACCTATTTGCACACAATATAACCCACAAGATTTAAATTGAATGGTTTGGATATATCTTTAGATACCTGATCAAACATAATTGGTATCTATATCCTGGTTTTGCAGATTTGATGTGCATCTGCAAGGTCGACCATTTTCTATGAGCATTTAACCCAACATATGCACAAAAATAAAATAGATACGAAAAGTTACTGCTGAAATCTGTCAACAGAACGTTGAGCCTATTCTTTTCAGATTTTTCTCCATTACTCTTGTCTGCATTACATTTTTAGATCATTTTTTTAAAATTGTGGAAGCAAAACGTTAGATATACTCATTTGCATCAACAAACTTTCTGACTTATACATTTCTGGGACCATTTCAATCACCTCTGCAACCATTTCCTGCTTTGGGTTCTGAGTTCTCATAACAATTTTAATGTTTACTTTCCTGATAGGTTTATCTTATGACAGGGAGGGGTGCGAGGAATGGGGGAATGGGGGTGAGTGATGGAGGAGATAGGGGATAGGGAGTGATTGTTGAGGGTGTTACAACCAGGCACATCCGAGAGAGAGGAGTTCTAGGCTGGAGGAGTGAATCAAGATGGGTAGAGTTGGTGTTGAGACTGTGAGGAATGTACACACAAGGATTATAATGTTGTATTTGAGGCATTGGAGATCTGGAAGCCTGTGAGGACAAGTGATGGGTGAGTGGGACTTGGTGCAGGATAGGATGCAAGTAGCTGAGCTTGGGATGAACTGAAGTTTTCAGAGAATGAAAATTGGGAGACCAATAAAAAAAAACATTGCAATAGTCAGGTTTCAAGGTGATGAATGCATGGATAAGAGATTTAGTAACAAATAGGCAGAGGGAAATTGTGTTGTTGGGTTTGAAACAGGCAATATTTGTCAATGAGTATCTGCTGTGAAGAGCCAAGAATCTGCTCAATAGGATTTCTAAGTATAGAATACTCTGGGCCATTCTGAGATATAATAATAGAATCATATCATAGAACTTCTACAGTGCAAAATGAAGCCATTCGTGCTAATCACTGTACCACCATATCACTGCATATGATTGTTGAAGAGGGATATAGTAACAATAGGATGGCAAAGGTAATGGTTTCAGTCTTTCTAGTCTTTATTTGGAAGCAATTGCAGCTGATGCAGGACTGGGCATCGGTGGGACACATAACAACATAGAGACATCAGAAGAAATCAAAAGATCTGGTGCAGAAGTGGAAGCAAGTGTAACCACATTATACTAGCCCTGTGTTTGTGGATGATATTGCCAAGCTTCTAAATAATTACAAGAAACAGACCAAGAATCCTTGTAGCCCCTGGAAGTAATGACACAGGAAGTGATATCATTTAGTAGGGATGTTCTGAGTGGAACGAAATGAGGGTAGTCTCACTAAATAGGATAATGCAGAGGAAATTTGAAAGAGGATAGTGTGGTCAGTTGAATCAACAATTCTAGTGGAGACCAGGAAGGATAATTCATTGTAATTACGGACACGGACGGGCAGACGCACGGACAAACACAGAATCATGTGCTACTTTGTTTAGGACCAATTTGATGCTAGGGCATCAGATTAAAACAAAGGGTAGGATAGGCATGGATTGAGAGCTGGTAATTGTGATAATACTGTGCCTTAAGAAATGTATTTGTCCTATTTTTTGTAAAGGGACTGCTTTATGTTACTCTGATTACAGTGTCATTTGTCTGTGGCTGACAGTCCACATACTGCACCTGCAGAAAAGTTATTGCTCCTATTATTGGGGTTTTTGTTTTACTGAATTAGTACTGTTTCTTTTTGGGCTGCCCCCTGGGGTTTCAGAGTAGGGTTTAACTATGTTGATTGATATGTGCGAGTCATGAGAGAATGCTCAGCTTGCAGAGAGACGAGCAGACAGTTGCTGTTTGAATTTGAAAGGAACAGCTCTTTTTCTCTCTCTGGAGAAGCCTGGGACCTGCTTGAAAAGAGATATTTCTCTACAGTTGTCTGCAAAAGGCAAGAGTTGCTTTCTCCATTGCATACATCCTCTTTCTGGGGTCCAACTGTACAAAGGCAGGTCTTTTTCTGAAAGCTGTTGTTTGAGAGTCAGAAGACAAGTGTCTCTCTATCTAGAGGTGTTAAAAGGCTGAAAGACTAGCAACCTACTTAAGCCTGTGCGTTTTTGCTAACTAATTCTGAGGAAGAGTTTATGTTAATGGTAATATTGCTTGAATTAGAACTAATAAAGATAGCTAGCAGTTAAGAATTATACCTTGTCATATTTAAGTATTTCAGCTGGTAAAAGTTATGCTAATTCTTTTTGCTATAGTTAAATTATATTGTTAAATGAAGTTTGTTTTAAGAATACTTACCAGTGCTCAATAGAATCACAGCTGGATCAGACATCTTTTGCTTATACTAACCCCAAAATCAAAAATAGTTGGGGTCTAGACAAACTTCATAACGTACCTTCTAATCTGGTCCCTAACTTTAGAGTAGGTAGGGATATTAAGATGCAGTGGTGATTTGCAAAAGTGAAGCAGTCAAGGACAGTTAGTAATGACAGCTTTGAAAGAAACTGAGATAGTAACTGAGGAGAAGGAATTGCTTTCAATGTTAATTGATGTGAAGACTAGGAATGTAAGCTGGTTCATCAGCAATTTAATGGAAATGGGGTTAAGGGAGCAAGAGTTAGATCTCATGAACATGACAAGCTTGGAGTTTTCATGGGGTAAATGGGCAATAGGTTAGTGAGGCTCTTGGCTTTTAGGATAAGGGGGACCATGAAGGGAAGTTTTAACATGGTGGGGAAGAGAGGTGGAGCAGGGGGAAGTCCGTTGAATGGATGGACCCAATCAAAAAGCACAAAAAAAAATCAAAACAATTTGAAAATTGAATTCAAATTAATGAACTGTAGAATTTTAGCTGTGTTGCACTTTTGTAAAACATCCAAGTTTCAAAGTAACTCTGGAATTTTCTTTAATCATATGAATACCAGATTAACTATAAATTCAACTAAAATGTATTTGTACACAGGTCTGTTTCCAGATGTAGGAGGAGGTTTTTTCTTGCCAAGATTGAAAGGGAAACTTGGCTTGTACCTTGCCTTAACAGGATTTCGAATTAAAGGACGAAATGTGCATCAAGCTGGAATTGCTACTCATTTTGTGACATCTGAAAAGGTATTTTTTTCTGCACAGACCAATGCTTAAAAATCATAACTTGCTTTAGTTAAATAAGACAATAGCATATGTGGCAAGCTTTACTTTCTTTTGGAAATGAGGTAAGGAACTACTGATCAATCGCCAAATTTGGCAATCTACACACTGCTCAAGGAAAATTTAAGTAAGTACTCATATAAAGAGGATTTCACTCTACGCACACAATTCTGCAAAATTAAAATACCCACAACTTTCATCTCAATCTATGGTTTAGTCATCTTCAGTTGTTTAGTTTGTCAACTTTGAAGCAGCTTCCCTGGATTTACTGGTACCTGGCTTGAGAACAATGGACTGTGAATTATGTGTTTATGTTAGCAGCAAAATTGTATATTCAGTTAACAGTACATCAGTGTAATACTTTTATCTGAAATGTGTCTGACAATTTTTATACAAACTGAACAGCAGCTTTAAAACTTCAGGGAGGAGAAGAAAAATGAGTTTTAACATCTATGTTAAAAATCTGAGGTCATCCTTCTGCAATGAATTAAAGAAAGAATGTGACCTTGGAATGTGTCAATGGTGTACTGGCTTGAAATGTGGTAGTTTAGGAAATGCAGTATCCGATTTGTGCTTACCACATAGAATCAAATAAATTTATAGCAAAGTAGGAGGCTTTGGCCCATTTTGTATGTGCCAGGTGAAAATACAGCCATCCAGCCTGACCATGTTTCCAATTCTTGGTCTGTAGCCTTGTAGATTAAAACACTGCAAGTGTGCATCCAAATACTTTTTAAATGTAGTGAGGGTTTCTGTTTCTACTACTTTTTAAGCAGTAAGTTCTAAACTCAGCTTTTCTCTGGGGGAAATTATTTCTCCTTAGCTTACTTATAATCCTTCTGTAATTAACTTAAATTGATGACCTTGGTTATTGAGCCCTCTGCAAAGGAATTATCCACTGTATTTAGAAACTTCATTGCTTTATATGGATTCATTCAATCTCCCCTCAGTCTCGTCTGTTCCAAACTGAGCAACTCTAGCCTATCCAGTCTTTCCTTTTGGCTGAAATTTTCCAGATCTGACTGCATCTTCATAAATTTCTTTTGTACCATCTCAAGTGTTAGCATTTCTAAAATGTGATGATCAGAATTGTATGCAGTATTCTAATTCCAAAGTAACACTTTTTTTTTGCACAATTCTATGTTAATGCCCTATTCCTATTTTGTGCTTTGGTTAGTAAAGCCACCTATGCTACATGTCCTCTTGATCACTTTACCTACCTGCCCTGCTACCTTCTGGTCCTCTATACTTCTCAATTTCATACCATTTATAGAATCCCTACATGGAGAAGGAAACCATTCAGCCCATCGAGCCTACATCGACAACAATCCCACCCAACTCTATCCCTGCAAATTCACTTATTTACACTGCTTATCTCCTTGATGATAATGGTCAATTTAGCAAGGCCAATCAATCTAACCCACACATCTTTGGACTGAGGAAGGAAAATGGAGCACCCAGAGGAAACCTATACAGACTCATTCATTATGTATTCCCGTGCCACCCTCACACTTTTCTGGATTGAATTCCACTTAATACTTTTCTGCCCAGAGCATTGTTTTCTTCCTGCAATCGACATCCTTCTTCCTCACTATCAGTCATAGTCAATTTTTATGTCATTTCCAAGCTTCTTAATAATGCATTTAAATTTAAATTATTGATATATACCACATGAAAAACAAATAATTTAATGCTCAACCCTGCTGAACTACAAAATCACCCAACTTTTACCCTTTGCTTCCTGCCTCTGAAGCAATTTTGGATTCTATGGACTTTAATGTTTCTGATCAATTTGCCATGTTATAACTCATCAAATACCTTGCTAAAATACTTTTACTTCAAACACACTTGTCTCACTGACTCTCCTTAAAAAATTAAGTGAATCAGCAATAAGATTCCCTCAACAAATGTATGCTGACTATCCTTGGTTTATAGCTCACCTTTCCAAATAACAATTTATACTGTTTCTCTGAATCTTATCCAATAATTTTCCCACCAGTGAGGTTAGTTGACTGGAACGTAGTTATTTGAGTTCTCTATCTTGTTTTTAAGTAATGGTGATAATGAAGAGAAAATCTGATTTTAGGCAATTCTCCAAAGTAGTGGTAACTGTGATTTTAGTTTGGATAAGGCATACATGTGGACCAGGACATTGAGGAAAACTTACTTCTTGAATCGGGATCTTTTGCATACACCTGAGAAGGCAGATGGGATGTTGATGTAAAGTTTCATCCGAAAGAAACAGCACTTCCAAAAGTGAAGCTCTTCCTCAGTACCGCATTGGAGTGTCAGCAGAGATGTAATGGTGAGACCACTGTATTGGGATTTGAACTCATAACCTTGTGACTGTGACATAGTGTTACCATTGGGCCCTAGCTGACACCTAATTCACAGAAACAAAGAATTAACACAACTTGCTCACGGAGCTTTGTTTTAATTTGCTTCCAGCCTGACAACAGCATAGTTTCTTAAATAATTGGTTTCTATTTGGAGAAACTTGTTAGCAGTGCCAAGCAGAGATGGTAATTCAAGTCAATATGACCTATTCTCTTGCTTCTTTAAATAGCCAGTTACATTGGTTAATATTTAGGAGCTAGCGGCTTTTACGCACTCTGAGGAGACTGGAAATGGAGAGTAAAAACACAATACAGTGCTTCAAGATATAGGGAATTCTCCAAAATATTAATAACTAAGTTTTCTAATAGCTTATCAGTGTCTAGTGGCTTTTCATAACCTGTACTGCTGTTGTTGACTGCATAGCGTATTGTGCAGTATATTTTCACTTTGGGACACACTGCAAAGCTGGTGTGATGTTTAACCTGTCAAAATGCTTTAAAACACTGCATTAGAGATACAATGTTTGCTAAGTCATAATCAATGCTTCATCTTCAGATTTATCAAAATCTATCTTATAGGAGTTTGCATATCTGAGGTGCATTGAGGAAGAAAAGCTTTTGGATGTATTTTAGCTACATTTTGCACTGTAGTGCTCCGAGTGCTCCGGTTTCCTCCCACATCCCAAAGATGTGCTCTTAGGCTAATTGGCAAAACAAATTCTCCCTAAATTGTCTCAAATTTGGTTTTTAATCCATAGATTAAATGTTCTCTGGAGCTGTGATTTTGAAGAGTGGCTGCTTGCTGGAGAGACTATTGAAGTTTGAAATCTTTCTTTAATCAATAGGTTTAGGTCGCGGGAGTTTTTTTGTTTATTTTGGCGCTCCGTAGCGGGAGATAGGCGCGGGGACTGCTGGGAAGGAAGCGCGGGACTATATAAATAAGGCCAAGGTAGACAGCGGGCAGCGTCGGGAGCGGGCAGTGGAGTGAGGCAGGGAGCTGAGTGAGAGCTGTAAGGGCTTAAGCTCACTGGGCTTGGGCGAGCGCAGGCTTGGACTTGGTAAGTGGCTGGACTCCTGTCCCACCCAAACTCTAGGGCCCATACCTCTAAAGGGGGTGTATAAAATGTCAGGGTCCATGATAAAACGCGTCCGCTGTGTTCGCTGCCATATGTGGACATTCTTGGAGGCAGCACGTCTCCCAAAGGCCCATATATGCACAAAGTGTTTGGAATTGCAACGATTGAGGGCTCGGGTGAGGCAGTTGGAGCTGAGACTGGAGGATATGTTTATAGTCAGAGAGAACGAGGGGCTAATGAACAGGGACCACAGTCCAGAAGGGACCCCAGGGCCTATGAGGAGGGATGGGGGGGTAACAGATAGGAAGTTGAAAAAGAAAAGGAGTCACGGCACTAAGATCACCCCAGAGGAGGCATCCCAGAACATCAAGGGTAGGGCAACAGCTGAGGTAGAGAGTGCAAGGGAGGGGGATCTAAATGCCCCAGAGGACGGTAGGAGTGAGGGATGTGAGATAGTGGTGGGGGATGAGAAGGTCAAGGGGATCGACAGGCAGTTCTGTGGGCAAAAGCAGGACTCCAGGATGGTAGTCTGCCTCCCTGGAGCAGGGGTCCAGGATGTTACGGAGAGGGTAGAGGGAATTTTGAAGGGTGGAGGGGCTAAAGCTGATGTAATAGTCCACGTGGGAGAGAAAGATGTAGGAGCAAAGTGCAGGGGGGACATACGTAGGCAGTTTAGGGAGTTGGGGGCCCGGCTGAAGTGTAGGACCTCCAGGGTGGCATTCTCTGGGCTGCTGCCGATGCCTGGGAACGACAGGGTTAGGAACAACGAAGTGCTTCAACTGAATGCGTGGTTGAGGGATTGGTGTAGGGTGGAGGGATTCAGATTCTTAGACCATTGGGAAATCTTCAGGAGGGAGGGGCATCTATACAAGAGGGACGGGGAACAGTTGTCTGGGAAGGGCACCCATATTTTAGCTGGGAGGTTAGCTGGAGTGTTTCGGCAGGGTTTAAACTAATATGGAGGGGGGGTGGGGAGATAGAGGGAACTTGGAGTGGGAGAGAGATTGGTGACAGGGTAACTCCAGAGAGTAGGAAAGAAGATCAGAGAGTGCCTGAGGGCCTTCAGTACAAGTGTTTTAATGCGAGGAGTGTGACTGGCAAAACAGATGAACTGAAGGCAATAATGTTCGAGAGGAAGTTAGAAGTGGTGGCTGTGACTGAGACAGCTAAAGGAAGGGCAGGACTGGCAATTGAATATTCCGGGTTACAAGTGTTTTAGGCATGATAGAGGTGGTTTGAGGAGAGGAGGGGGAGTGGCGTTATTAGTTAAGGATCACATCATAGCAGTGCAGAAGGAGGGTGGTATGGCTGAGTTAGGAATTGAGTCGCTATGTGTGGAGTTGAGGAATAGGAAGGGAGAGGTTACTATGTTGGGTGTGTACTACAGACCGCCCAACAGTCTGCGTGCCGTGGAAGAAGGGATATGTAAGGAAATTTTAGATAAGTGTAGGAAGAATAGGGTAGTTGTAATGGGAGATTTCAATTTCCCTGGGGTAGATTGGAAGGTGCCGAGAGCGGAAGGTGCGGACGGGGAGGAATTTGTGCAGTGTGTTTTAGAAGGGTCCTTGGAGCAGTATGTGGATAGCCCGACTAGAGAGGGGGCTATACTGGATCTGGTTCTGGGGAATGAGCCAGGGCGGGTGGTTGACGTTTTAGTAGGAGAGCATGTGTCTAATAGTGACCACAACTCCGTCTGCTTTAGGGTATTAATGGAAAAAGATGAAGCCTGCCCTAAGGGGAGGGTGTTAAACTGGGGGAGGGCTAGATATAGCCAGATTAGGCAGGATCTTAAGGATACCGACTGGGATAAGCCGTTCGAGGGTCGGTCGACGCTGCGCACGTGGGAATCTTTCAAGAGAAAACTAAAATTTTTGCAGGATAGACACGTGCCGGTAAGGAGAAAGGATGGGAAGGGTAGGATTAGAGAACCGTGGGTTACTAGGGATGTTGAGGACTTGGTCAGGAAGAAGCGGGAGGCGTACGTTAAATCCAGGCAATTGGGGACAGAGGCAGCGCTGGAAAAATATAGAGAGTGTAGACGGGATCTTAAAAGGGGTGTCAGAAAGGCAAAAAGGGGCCACGAAATGTCTTTGGCAGGTAGGATTAAGGAAAATCCTAAGGCATTTTACTCCTATGTAAGGAGCAAAAGGATGGTTAGAGGCAAGATTGGACCTCTCAGGGACAGAGGAAGGGATCTATGGTTAGAACCTGAGGGGATGGGGGAGATCCTGAATGAATACTTTGCGTCAGTATTCACGCGGGAGAGGGGCCTGATGTCTGATGCCGGCTTTGAGGATTTTGAGGACCCGTTAAATGAAATAATCATTACGAGGGACGAAGTGTTGGGGCTTTTAGGTAGCATAAAGACTTATAAAGCTCGGGGGCCTGATGGTATTTATCCCAGGCTGCTAAGGGAGGTGAGAGATGACATTGCTGGGCCTCTGACGCAAATCTTTGTCTCTTCTTTGGACACAGGGGAGGTCCCAGAGGACTGGAGGATTGCAAATGTAGTACTGTTGTTTAAAAAGGGTCAGAGGGATAACCCAGGGAACTATAGGCCGGTGAGCTTGACTTCAGTTACAGGTAAGCTAATGGAGAGGATCCTCAGGGACAGGATGTATGAGCATCTGGAGCGCTGCGATCTGATCAGGGATACGCAGCATGGCTTCGTTAAGGGGAGGTCGTGTCTTACGAATCTAGTGGAATTTTTTGAAGAGGTGACAAAAACGGTTGATGAAGGACAAGCCGTTGATGTCATCTACATGGATTTCAGTAAGGTGTTTGACAAGGTTCCCCATGGTAGGCTGATTTTAAAAAAAAAGGTGAAGGTGCATGGGATACAGGGCCAGTATGTAGATGGGTTGAGAACTGGCTTGGGAGGAGGAGACAGCAGGTAGTAGTGGAAGGCTCTTTTTCCAACTGGAGGTCAGTCACTAGTGGTGTGCCACAGGGCTCAGTACTAGGACCTCTTGTATTTGTGATTTATATAAATGACTTGGAAGAGGGGGTAGGTGGTGTGATCAGCAAATTTACTGATGACACTAAGATGCTTGGATTGGCGGGGACTGAGGAGCAGTGCCAGGCAATACAACAGGACATAGATAGGCTGGTAGATTGGGCAGATAGATGGCAAATGGAATTTAATCCGGATAAATGCAAGGTGATGCATTTTGGCCAGAATAATGTAGAGGGGAGATATAGGATAAAAGGTAAAACTATCCGGAGTATAGAGACGCAGAGAGACCTGGGGGTGCAGGTTCACAAGTCTCTGAAGGTGTCAGTACAGATGGAAAAAGTGGTAAAGAAAGCGTATGGTATGTTAGCCTTCATAGGAAGGGGTATAGAATACAAGAGTAGGAGTTTGATGTTGCAAGTGTATAGAACGTTGGTTAGGCCTCACTTGGAGTACTGCGTCCAGTTCTGGTTGCCGTACTACTGGAAGGATGTGGAGGCCCTGGAGAGAGTGCAGAGGAGATTTACCAGGATGCTGCCTGGTATGGAAGGGCTGTCTTACGAGGAAAGATTGAAAACACTGGGGTGGTTTTCCCTTGAAAGACGTCGGCTGAGAGGGGAACTTTTAGATGTATATAAGATTATGAGGGGTATAGATAGAGTAAATGGTGGTGAGCTTTTTCCACCATTAGAAATGGGTAGAACGAGGGGTCACGGGCTCAGGGTGAGGCGGGGCTATGTATAAGACGAATATTAGAGGCCAGTTTTTCACACAATGGGTAGTGGGGGTGTGGAATGCACTGCCGAATAAGGTGGTGGGAGCAGGCACGCTAGGGTTGTTTAAGGGTCTCTTGGACAGCCACATGAGCTGTCTGCAGATAGAGGGATATAGCAGGATTGTCTAAATATCTTATTTGTTTCCACAGGCAATTCGGTCCACCTTGTTGACCAACAAGGTGCATGCATTTGGCAGGTCGTGCGAGAGCTGTTCTTGGAGGTTGCTTCAGGAGTGGCCTAGTGCTTCATGTCATTAGTGTATGCTTAAACTGGACCATCAGATGGGCAACATGACAGCTCAGAGACTATCGCTGTTGCTGTGCAGACACATGGATTTGGGCCTGTGTCTGCGGGAGTTTGCGCGTTCTCCCCATGGTTGCGTGAGTTTTCTCCGGGTGCTCCAGTTTCCTCCCACATCCCAAAAATGTGTTCTTAGGCTGATTGGGTAACAAATTGTCCCTATATTGGTCTCTACATGTCATTAAGATGTTAGGATGGCGGCGCGGGCTCGTTGGGCTGAAGGGTCTGTTTCCCGTGCTGTGTTGTTCCTTGTTCTTTGTTCTTTGTTCTTTGTAGATCTATAAACATAGACAAGGATCATGTCTATCTATAAACATAGACAAGGATGTGGGAACATCGGGGTGGTGGCGCGGGCTCATTGGGCCGAAGGGCCTGTTTCCTGTGCTGTTTTGTTCTTTCTTCTTTGTTCTAGTGATTTATACTCCATTTATAGAAAATAATATTTTTTTCGTGGATAGACAAAATCTTTTATTTTGGTAGACTGGTGCCTGAACAATAGAAATTGTATTAAGCAGCTAGCTGGATTTGGCCCAGAGTTTCTGAACTTGAATAGTTTTACATTTTTCCTTTAAGTAGGTAAAAATCAATAGGCAGTTAGAATTAGTCAAGTTTGCTGTTGATGCTTCAGAACCATTAAATGATACTCTGACTGTCTGTGCGTTGGAGCAAAATCAGTTGTATAAACTTGAGCCATTGGATATGCTCCAAAGGTGTGCGGGTTAGGTTGATTGGCCATGCTAAGAAATTGCTCCTTAGTGTCCAGGGATGCGTAGATTAATGGGTATAATATGTAAGGATATGGGGATGGGGCTTGGGTGAGATTGTGTTTGGTGCACACTTGATGGGCCAAAGGGCCTCTTTCTGCACTGTAGGGTTCTATGATTACCTGAATTAGATTCCTTCATATTTCTCTAAATTTGTTGGTGTTCAATTTCTTTTTTAGATCCCAGATCTGGAGAGAGATTTGCTGTCTTTAAAATCTCCTTCAAAGGAGGACATTGCAGATGTGTTAAATTCTTATCATTTCAAGGTACAGTGATCTATAAGTATGTAAAGGCTGAGCACCTGACTTTGCTTTTAGTTTACATCTTTTTTCAGTGATCATTTTGGGATACTCATTCCCTGTGGCCAAGGTGCCAGCATATCTAGCTTGCTCTTGGCTGTTACTAGTGCGTCTCTTAGTCGAACGCCTTGCAGCATGTGACAGCATCCTGCATGAATAAAATTGGGAAGTTTAAAGTAGGTAACCCAACAGCAGGGGGCAGGCAATCTTCCCATCACACTTGCCCCCACTCCCTTTGCCAACTTTCCGGGGTGCGAAATTGAGCTGTACTCCTAGTTCCAAACCTGCCCTCGGCTGGGGGGAGAGTATTCACTCATGCCATCCAGGCAGTTCTTTGAAGTTCTTCTATGAGAGGAGCATCAGGCTGCAATAGAGGTGATTAAATGAGAGGACATTTCAAAATGGAGGCACTCTTGAGGTTTCAAAAATTAAACTAAAAACTGAACTTGCAGCCTAAGTGAAGGTTGATGGAATGAGTGCCTTATAGAGCGGCCACAGAGAATATCTGGGCTTGCCCAGAGTGCTGGTTCCCTGGTCTACCACCAGCCCACTGCGTGGTGAATATCCCAGCTGTAACTCCCTTAATAGGCTTTAGTAAGTTTTTATTGGGCAGTGACACCTACTGTATGCAGGCAGCAGAAAGACCTGCCAATTCTTTTCTCCTCCATGCCTACAGCCTCATGCCCAACTTGCTTTTGTGATGTAGCTGGAGGATTGGCACATCTACCAGCAGAGCTATCTGAGCTGAAAACGTAGCCCCAGGAATCAATTGGGGGAAAATCGCCCATTCTAACTGCAGTGTAACACCCTGACTTGTTCTGATCCTCGGACTTTACAGTTACTTTTGGGACTGAATGACACAAATTGTTTTTTAAAAGTATCATGAATGTGTCTCTTTTACTTCTGAATAGCAATGTACTGGCATCACATCTGAACTTTACATCATGTTGACTTAATTGAGTGATGCTTTTCAAGTTTTTGTTTAACTATTAATTTGCAATGTTCATATTTGCATTTTTTCCACAAGTGTAATATTTTCTCTGGTTTTTATCTTAAAGGTCATTTATCCAAAACGCAACATCTATAATTCAAAATAAATCTTACAAAATTGGAACTTTATTATAGCCCCGAATTTGCCATCCACATGCTATACTCATTATTTACACTGTAACATATAAATTGGGACAGTTGTGCTATAAATGGACAAAAGATTACATATAGTAGTATTTTGTAACAAAAATGTTGCAGTAAAACTGTAATCTTCAAAACATGAAAACTATTAGAACAACTATTATGCTAATGAGGAAACTTTAAGCCAGTAATTAATTGTGGTTAATGTTTACAGTCCAGCAATTTAGTACAGTGCATGTATAATAAACTAATTGGGCTGAAGGGTATGGGATAAAAAAAATTGTGAATAATACTCAAGTACTGTAGGAAAATGATTCACTGTCATGGTTCTTAAAAACTAAAGATTTAAATAATTCTGCTTTGGCATAAGTTCTTTGTGATGTAGCCACTTCAGGATTGCCAGAATTTAATTAAAGCAGTTTTCTCTTGATAACTCAAAGGTCATTTATTGTTCTAGAAAATGTCAAATTTTCCAATGAATTTGAAGAAGCAAAGTGGACAGCTTTCTGCATGTTTGTGTGTTAACTGGTAGAATAAGAGCTAAATTAAAATACTGATCGGTGCTTCAGAGTGATTAAATTTCTGACTCATGTATCTCATTTGTCATTCTGAAATGCCCAACATCTGCTGTGGATCATCATGAAAGTTCTCTGCTCGTCAGAGGATTTGTACAGTAAGCATTGTATCCTCATGTCAGATGAACTGGAGAAATGTTTGCTCTAGTTAAAGGAATAATTATTGAGGTCAAGGTGTGTCGTCAAATGACTGACAATCCTGGCAGTAACCTCTTTTCCAGTAGAAAATATTCTAATTGTGAGAAAAATGCAAATATGAACATTTGCAAATTAATAGTTAAACAAAAACTTGAAAAGCATCACCCAATTAAGTCAACATGATGCAAATGAACAATGAACATTCTGATGGCAAAGTGAGTCATAAAATCGGAATTGCATTATGTTGCAAATAAGTACATTGGGAAAAAAGTAGCTATTTGAAGACTCCTATGCCAGAAAATAATGGGAATTGCTAGCATCCAAATTTCATTGCATTCCCATGCTGTAAGCTTTCATCATACTAAATTAGCAAGTTGATCCAAAGGCTTTTTCGTCTCAAGGAAAAAATGAACAATGAACTTTTGAAAACATAATTGGTGTAGACCTAGAAAACTGAGAGAAGCAGTGGATGTTTATTTTGTCTTTTACTCCCAACAGTGCAAAGCTGATGACAACTTTGTTTTGGAAGAGCACATGGACAAGATTAATAGGTACTTTACAATAAAAGATGTTATTCTTGTATTTGGATGTGACTGAGAGTCACAGCTACTGTGTAGTATTTGTATTACTCTAACTCTTCCAAGATCTTGTTAAATATAAATTCAGTTTTAGTATTTAGTAACATTTGGTGCTGAATGTAGCTAAATAGCTATTCTATATACATTGTAAAATATCATTCCAGTATTGTTTCTCTGTTAACTTTGAGTCATTGGGTATTATTTTTGTACCTTGTGTAGTTTGATTTTTAAATTAAATTGCCTCCTCTAGTTTCCCTCTTGAACTCCAATCCAACCTTTAGTCGGTGATAAGAGAGAAGAGAAACATGCTGTTTATTTATTCCATTCAAGTGCAGATGAATGTAAGAAATTTAATAGTTGGAATGAAATTAGCCAACTGTTCTTTTTCTAGAGTATCACACAGCAGAATGTAGTGAATTGGCCCACTGCATACATTTGTCAACATTTTTTTTACTCCATGAAATGCTGTTGCACCTCTGACAGATTTGCTTAATAGTATTATGTGGACCTTTCCATGCTTAATATCGGTGCTGCTTGAAAATATGCCAGAAAGAACTAATTTTCAGCAGACATGTGAATTTTAAATGTACATGAAAAAAAGTCGGAGTCAATTGTTAAAGCAGTAAAAACAGCCAGGTCACCCACTTAGTGTTGTGCTTTCTTGTCATCTTTTATAATGGGTAACTAGATGTTTCATTCGTCTGGGGATAGGGTCCGATACAAAGATTTACCAAGGACTTCAATACAGGTAATTATTATCTGCTCCTGGGTGACCTCTACATAATACAAAATCCTAATGAAAAATGTCACGTGTAAGGGAGGGTTGATGGAAGTTTTCTATCTTCGCTGGAAAAATAAAGTTTTCCAGTAAACTGAGTTCTCTGTCGTAGCCTGATTTGAGAGCTAGGGTGGCCCATGAATTAAAGCTTCAGTATAACTAAGCTGTCTTACTAACCAAACCATGATAAAGACGCTGCGAGTTGTTACAAGAAGATATCCAAACCAGAATGCCCTCAGTCCAATTTCTAGTCTTGCCTCAATTTGCAGATTTTTGGCTGGAGTAACCATGGAGGTTTTTACATTTGGCCTCTGCACCTAGCTAGGGAAATATCAATCAAGGTTCCTAAAGGGGAGGGTTTGCAAATACATGGAAGAGTAAAATTTAAATGCTGATAGCTTGGAATGAAAGTACTCATTGTTGTCACTTGACTACCAATTATACTTGCATTCGAAATACCTTTCAGTCATTTTTGTTTGCATCTGGTTAGCCTTTTTTTAACTTATGCAATGCTGAGCTATTAAAACTATCAATCAGTGAAGACACTCACAGTGACCCATAGTACATTAATTAAATGTAAAAGTTTTTGGAAAATATGGGGCAAAGTGCAAATAAATGGTGGCATTTTGATTTGTAAATTTCTATTAACCTTTGGAAAGTAAATGTATGCACATTATTTTGTGGGTGACTACAAGTAAACATTTGGAAGGGATCTAGCATCAAAGATGTAATTGTAAGATTGAAATAAACTGCCTCACAAGATCACTGAATACACCTTCAAATGCCATAACTGGAGGAGGATAGACGCACTAGCATGTTCTAACCCCAAATGTGGGGGGATGAATAATGCTGGCCATTATTGGGCCATCCATTGTTGAGACCATTTCAGCAACTGGGTTGAAATTATGATGGTATCCTTGTACCATCCTTTCTTACATCCTACTTCCCTGTTATCTTGCACTGTCTTCTGATTTGCAAACTGCAAATGGTATAAGTATGTATCCATTACATTCCGCACCC
This sequence comes from Sphyrna mokarran, assembly GCA_024679065.1. NCBI lineage: Eukaryota > Metazoa > Chordata > Chondrichthyes > Carcharhiniformes > Carcharhinidae > Sphyrna > Sphyrna mokarran. Next base: position 31,371,547 of record JAGIQG010000011.1, read on the forward strand.
CACAATCTTATCTTTGTGCCTTTCTCTGTTCAGACACCAGAGAGGTACAATTGGGCAATGAAGGAACACAAAGAAAACATGATAATGAAGACACAAAATCTTCACTTGATCTCACATTCTCACTTAGCCAGCAGTTCAGATTTTCATTGTGTATCTTAAGAAGACAGATTACAAGCAGGATCTGGATGTGGTGAGTCAGATGGTATGCAGGTGGGGTGGGGAAAAGAATAGCATAGATTCAGATTCCTGGAAATAGCTACAGAACAACCATTATTTCTATATGGATAGCTCATTTAACATAAAAAAAAATCTGAAAGCACTTCAAAGGTGCATTGCAAGGTGGAGAGGCTTAAGGAGGGAATTCCAGAGCTTTAGGCCATTGCAGCTGAAGGCACAGACACCAGTAGGGAAATGATTAAGATCAGAGATGCTTAAGGGACCAGAATTAGATGAATTCAGGTATCTTTAAATGTAGTACAGATGGAGAGCGGGTGAGGCTATTGAGAAATTCAGAAATAAAGATGAGAGGTTGCTTAATTGGGAGCCAGTTTAGGCCAGCAAATTCTATGGTGTTGGTAAAACTCTACCAATTTCTTATTTCCCAATATTAATGGTCTCTCTAAGGGACAGCACTCACTTTAGCTACTCTGTTCCTTTTTAACAAATTTCTAGAAACTTGCAAAATGAAAGATGTTGCAACAAGTGTAGCCTGGGAGGGGCCAGGCAAATTAGGAGTTTATGGCCATCCACCTTCACAGCTACTGGCAATGCTTTTCTCGTCGTGCTCTAAGGGTTGTAGATACGGATGTAGCAGTTGGCAAATTTCAGTGAGGACACATTTGTTTCTAAACTGAGGTTCGAATTGTTTATTGAACATGCTGGACAGATATGGTCTCTTGGTGAGAATCATTTCACCATCTCCTTCCTCTCTTCCAGTCCCTGAGCTAGCTCTGTTTGTTCTCTAACTCTTATGCATTCTAAGGGGAATGCCTGCAAGTGTTCCATGTCTGAGAGCAACTAATTTATATATAAGCTGGGAAGTCAACAAAAATCCCTTAGCACTTGCCAAATCACTTCCGGTAGAATTATGCAACTTGAAACAACTATATAAAGCATCAAGCTCTTGTATAGTTATAGTAACATTCAGAATTAGTAATCCAGCAACCTGTAAATATTGATGATTATCTCTTTGACTGGCACTGGTGGAGGGGTTCTTCGTGTTGCATATCGCATGTTTAGCTGTGTAAGGTTAAGAGAGGGTATGAGCTGAGAGCTGAGCTCCAAAAATGGCACCGTTGGCATCAAATCAACATCGTACATTGATTGCTGTTATGTTTTGCCTGTTCTGCATACTTCAAACATTCATTGCGTGCATGCTAATTCCTTCAATATATAGCATCTGGCAGATTTGTTACTGCTATATATGCATTCACTGCAGGCACTATTTTTCTAAGGTCGTTCCAGCACCTAAAAATGGGCAATCGAGATCTCTCTTTCTCTTTGTTGCTAAAACATTTTTAAATTGTTTGCAGCAACTTGTTACATAACATTGAATTCATATTTAAAAAGCTTTCTTTTCCTCTTACTGTCATAAACTGCTCATCTGAAGGTTTACTTTTCGATGTTATTTGAGCATCAATGTTTTTTTTCTACACTAACTATTGATACAAACTTTGAAGTATTCCCTGATTTAATAAAGAAATTTATTAATACTCATTCAGATTCACAGCTAAAGCATTTTATTAGTCAGCTAGAAGTAGGGCTTCATAGCCCATGAAGATCATCTATAATAACCTAAGCAAATAAGTATCATAGCTCAGTATTGCAATGTGTATTGCTGTATGTTACAAATTATTAGTCTGTTGCAAAACAATTTCTCATTTGCTTCTGTTCTACAGACTATTTAAAGCCAGGAGTGTAGAAGAAATAATACAAAATCTGAAGCAAGATGGTAGTCCATTTGCACTTCAACACTTAGAGGTACAGTATTTTAGATGAATAACAGAATTTGAACAGTGTTACATTGTAGTAAAAGCCAGAAATTCACTCTGATCCTCCAACAATAAAATGCTAATACTGAACCATAATGCCATCAGAGGAATTAGTGTTGCAGTGAACAGGTTTCTAAAGATGATCGTTTATCACTGTATAGAAAGCGTAGCATAACAAAAATATAACTCTATAGCATTCAATAATTGTATGTCCTGAAATTAAAATACAATAGTATCTTGCCATCAAATAAACAAATTTCTGCTGAAGAATGTGTTTCCAACTTTCCAACTAACTGTTCTTATCTGGGATCCCAGACAGTTACTGAGAGTTCAGTTGTTGGGCAGAATCATAACTAAACCAGATCTCGTCAGCAATGGGAACCCTGTATGTTGTTCTCTTCTGTGCCAACCTCCTCACCAATCTAGGGCCAGTGATGCCAATGACTCATTTGATCCAGCTGTTTCATATTGATATTTATTCTCCCATCCCCTTTATTCACTCTAATCCTATCAAGATTAGATGGAGGGGTGGGAAGAGGAGGAGTTACCCCTTGACAAAGGTTTCCTTAGCACTTAAAGAGAATAAGTTACAGGCATGGAATAGATAATCCATGAGTCTTTAGAGCCTAATTGTCGTTTGGGTGACTAACACAAAATTACCTGTGTAGTGGGAGCACCCTGATCAGGGGGCAATGAGTTTTTGACTTTGTTTCAGTCTTGATAGATTGTAGAGCTTGCCATCTGACCTTGTAGGAAAGTAGACTCTTTCCATATCAGCAGCAATGGCAAAAGTCAGGAGAATGGAGAGGTGGATACCAAACAGAGCTAGAGCTATAACATAACCCTTTGTCACTCCATTCTTCATTCTGAAACTTTTGAAAGTGAAACCATTAAACTACATGCAACGCATGTTATGAATGGATAAGACTGAAGAGCTTTGGTGGTCAGCCAATTCAAGCCAATTTTGCGGAATTCTGCTCTGCTGATGGAGTCGAATGCTTTAGTAAGATGTATGAAAGTGAAATATATGAAAGCAAGGTAAAGAGGTACATTCCATTCCCTACACTTCTTGCAGCTGACATATAGAGAAGATCCTGTCCCACAGTAAATCTGCCATCATGGAAACCACACTGTGCTTCCACACTTGGTCTGCAAGTAGATTGAGTCTTTTGAGTATAAAGCTAGGAAATGCCTTCCCTGTGATGTTAAGAAATGAGGTTTTTGCAGTTTCCTCACTTTGGTTTTGTAAAGTTTGATGATTTTTGCATTGGGAATTTCCTGTGGAATGGAGCCTACTTTCCAACAGAGAAGATCATAAAGTGTAATAATAGGTAGAACTTCCTACATATGAGCACCACAGCTGGGATTCCATCCTTGCCAGTTGCTGTTCTGTTTGCTGAGCACTTTATGACTACCTTGAGATCCAAGTGATGTGGGTTTTTCATCAAACTCAACCATGACAGGTGGCTGCAGGAAAATGTCAAACAGACTAGGAGATGTCTGCTTCACAGGAGTAGTACTGTTGCAGTTAAAGATTGAAACCATTCAAGTTTGTAAGTTACATAACTAAGACTTTATCCAGAAACCTATGAGAGACATAGCCCTGCACTTACAAAATGGCTAACTGGTACCAAGGCTGTGTAACATGTTTTTATCTTTTGGTTAATACCCTTGCATTATAAATCTCATGAGCAACATTATAAAGGCTGCAGCTGTAATTAACGGAAGGCTGAAGTCTGTGCTTCTTATCACACTATTGCTTACCCATTCTGTGAAGGTCATTAAGTTTGAGATTGTTACTTTCCCACACCAGCATACTGAGAAAGGGCTCAAATAAGTTATTTTAAAGCTATTATTGCTCATAGCTACATTCACCCACTTGAAATAATTCGATATCAATTACTTTAGTGTCCCACTTCAGTACATATATTGTTCGGTTCAGCGAGACATCTGTTTTCACCATCTGTTGATTTCAGGGCAGGAACTTTGGTGATAACAAGACTAGGAACCTTCTTGATCCCTTGATACAATAGCTTGTAGATTTCCATTGTCACAGGCAGTTTGGTTTCCTTGTGCATAAGTTGATCTAGTGTTTATTTGCTTGTAATTCCCATTCATAGTCATCTTGGCTACATCTACATCATACAGTGCTTTAGCTATTGATTTTATGTTGTGTGCCATGCAGACTTTGTTCTTTTGCATTAATGACAGATATCATATCATTTGAGTAGGTCTCTAACCAGCACGTATTGTGAGATTCTGCCTTTACCAAATAATACGTCTGTTACTAATTGAGCTTAGCGATTTCCAGGATTCATCAAGGACACACCCGAGTAAACCTTGGGTGTTTAGCAATCATAATAATGACATTAAGCAATGCTGGTATTTGGTAACATTACTTGTGCATGAGGTGTTGATGTGTGGAGGGTTATCATGATTGAATTGTGAAACTTTTAAAGGTGTCCCTTCACTCTGCTACGAATAAGTGGTTGGTGTCGCACTCTGTACTGCCATAGATGTGGATGTGGGGAACACTGGACAGGTTGTACCTTCTCATGATGATCAGGCCTAGTTGGTGCCAATATTCAGACCCTTGACTACACCATAATACCTTGTGATGTCTGCTTAGAAGGAGGAGTTGGCGAGTTCACTCATGGCAACAAGTTAAAGAAAGCATGGATCTTTATCCAACCAATACTGGACATGAATCACTGTCTATCCCAACACGTGCACTGAAGTCACCCAAGATGAACAGATTGTTGTCATTTGGAATGTTGTTCACATCACCCACGGTGTCTTAGAAATGTCTGAGGTGCTAGCATGCAGAGTTGGTATGTGGGCACATAGGAAGTTGATTGTGTCTTCAGCAGGTGAGAGCTGGAAGGTGAGGTGCTCCAAGGTTGCTCCCTTAATTTAATTAACAATGTCAACCAATTGCTCACTATGGAGCCTATTCCATACTTTCCATGCTCAGGGCGGTATTTGGTGCTCTTTCCATGTCAGTAATTACCCTCATGAATAGAATCTCTGTTGATTAATCTGGCTTCTTGTAGACTGATGCTGTCGGCCATAAACTTATGTAGCTCACAGTTATCAAGACTTCCTTGCGCACACTTGATGTGGAATTTGGGCAGTTGTTCATGCCGGGGCACATATATAGTCCTCACAGACCTGCTACCAAGCCTAAAGTTTATCTTTCTTTGTCAGCTGTGCAGCCTAGACAACGTTTTAAGAGATGCAGATATTACTGGAATCCAAACTCATTCTACCTTGTAGACTGGTATCCAGAGAAAAGATGAAATTCTGAACATCTGGGGCACAGTTGTTTGGTTATTGGAAGGTGCTAATTTGGGAGAAACACCAACCGCTTAGTCTGTACTCCAGATTTTGTGCTGGGTTTACTTCCTTGGCCACTAACACTTGCTTTAGTGTTGAAAGACATCGACTGGCAGAGAAAAAATGGACATACATATGATCTTGTTTTCAGATTGTGCCATTCTTTGACCAGTCTTGCAGCAGCTATTCCACCATTTCTAGCTCCTCCTTGCGAAGCCTAGCAAAATTCTAAATCCCTCGAGAGCCCCATCTCAGCAAAGTAAGTTAAAGTTAGACCATCATCTCAGCAATTTAACTCCCTCAATAAAATCATATACTTGCTACTAAACCACATTGGTAAATTTAATGCTGTGACAAATCCCACAAAATGCCCCCACCACTATATTGCCACCTCCTCAACAGATCCTTACTAAATCACCTCAAGTACTGATTCCCTCAGTAAACCTCACACCACAGCTTTAAATCCCCATAAAGATCCCTGCCCTACCACTGCACTCACTGCACTAAATGCAGCAAGATAAAACTCATGAAAGGGCACCAAAGAAATCCTCTGCACAGCAATAACTCCCCTCCAAAGATTTCTGAGTAGTCCTGAACCAGCTTCCAGCAGCAAGGCTCATATGTACAGCTTGAAGTGTCAATTTTTACCTGGTACTTAGGAAGGGAAACAGTATACATTCACAGAAAAAAGACACATCAGTAACGACCCACTTGGTGCTCTGTGCAATGCTTTGACCTCCACGTTTGACCACCTGTGCAATGCTTCCCTTGTCACCTCAGAGGAGGTGGGGGCAACCCACTTGCATGTCTCTGCCAGCAGTTTGCAATGTGTTATGAACCATGTGGATGTTATCTGCAAGGGCATCTCAAGTTGACTTCTTCATGGTCCATGCCAATGGTTCCCTCCTGCATTGTTGTGATCACAAAGACAGGAAAGCCATCCTCCAGAATTATGTACCCATTCTTACTGCAGAGACAAAACCGAGCATAAGCTACTGTTGTCCTCTATGGCCAATGCCAACTGCTGCTGTTAATTAAAATCTACATGTTTCAATACTGACAAATCCTCTGCATCCTCTACAAAGCGATCGTCACTTAGAGCCATTCTGAGGGATTAATAGATGTGATCGGCATTCGCTCCTCCTATTTTTAGAAGCTGCCTCAGCAGCTGTGTCTGCTGGTGAGTGAATAATCAGAGCCTGTCCTCAGAGCTGGGGGTTGCGTGTACCTTGCTGCAAATCATTAAATCCCTTCCAGAACTTTATCTAACTTCTACATAACACATTTTTCTGCTGATGAATCAGCTGTGTCCATCCAGGCCTACTTAAACTGGATGGGTTTCTTTTGATAGCCTTCAGGAAGAATACCTCTGTCCTCTCACTCGGCCTGTGAAGGATGTGAGAATTGAGAGGTTGCCCTGTTCTGGGTTGCAGGTCTTTGCCTCTCCTGAGATGTGCAACGTTGATCTCAATCTTGTAACATCTAAACTGAAGCCACTGCACTCAAACAAAGCTGCAAAGTAGTTCCTATGGTTTGTTTAAATGGGCCTGCAATTAAGCTGTCTCCAATTGGTCCCCAACCTTTTCCAAGCCAAGTTAGCCACCCTCCACTCCATCCCACCCCATGCGAAACTTGGAGCTGATGACTGTTTATCTGGGGGCAGATTCATGGCCCAGGATTTGTTCCGATTTCCAATTCTCCCACCTTGAACACCAGTTGATAATCGGACATGTGGCTGCAGGTATGCAGACAGTGTTTCCCAGTGTAACTTCTAAATGCACACTTAATTTTTGTGCACGCAATTTGGGCAATATTGTGTGAAGCTCAGCATAGTCCCCATAATGATGATAGTAACACCAATTATCATGAAGCTGCCAACTTGCAGTGATGAAACTAATGAAGAAAATAATTCCCACCTAATTGATTACTTTTGAAGTGTAGTCACTATTATGTGGGCAAACGTGGCAACTCACACTGTGGCACAGTAAGGTTTCACAGATAGCAATAAATTAAAGAGCAGATTATCTGTTTTTGAAAATACTGATGAAAAGTTGGAATGTTGTTGCATTGCTTTTCTTTGATGAGTACCATGGGATCTTTTATGTCTCCCTGAGTAAGAAAGTGAGACTTTGGCTTAATATTCCATCCAAAAGGCAGTACTTGTATAGTACAGCCCTCAGCCCAACACTGAAGTTTAAGCCTCAATTGTGTACTGAAGTCATACTAGGTCTTTAACCTTCTAACTCAGAAGTGAGAGTGATACAATGTGAGGCCAAACTCTTACTAAAGCATAATGTAAAAATGTTAACTTATTCTTTGAACTCTTTTTCCTTCTTTAGTATAAAATTTGATTGCACATTTAGGTTGTACAAGTATCGAATGAGGTTTGAATGTAAAAATAAGTTTAATTCCATATGTTGCTTGACTGTTTCCCTATGAAGTAAGAAGATATAGCAGGAGATGGTAATGTCACTGCACCAAAAATCCAGAGGTCAACTCAAATGCTGTGCAGTTATTGGGTTCTAATTCCACCACGTAGATATTTGAATTGGAATTCAATTAATAAATCTGGAATTAAAAGTTAGTCTTAGAAACAGTGACATTGATTATTGTAAAAACGCACCTGGATAATGCTGCCACCCTTAGCTGGTTTGGCCTACATGTGATTTCAGAACCACAGCAATGTGGTTGATACTTAACTGTCCTCTGAAATGACCAAGCAAGCCACATTGATTAGGGATGGGCAATAAATGTTGGCCCAGACAGCGATGCTCATATCCCATGAAAGAATAAAGAAAAGTGCAGAAGGGCAAGAGTTAATGTTAATTCTGTAAGCCAGTGTATTACAATATTTCAGGGAGGTTTGCCAAGAAATTTGATGAGGCCACTGGGGAAATAAACGTACCTGACTCTGAAATGGCTGATTTTCAATTATAGTTGAAGTGATATCACTAAAACGTCTGGTTTAATGACAATATATATTGTGTATCATACATTAGAGGCAAGAGCAAATGTGGATTATTTGAATCACATATAAGCTAGCTTAACTTCAATACACCTCTATATCATCTTACATCCATGATCTCAACTGATGCATTGTAAAGGAACTGCTTTTCAGAGCAGATAATCTCTGGACCTGTTTCAAAGCAGTTTAATACAAACTGCCTGATCTGCTGCCAAAATAGCATGCTTATTTGATGAATCCAATTGCATAGCCAAAAGCAATGGGGTGACTGAACATTGTGATGTTCAATGTCTTGGCTAACAGGATGTACTCTTAACTGGATGTACTCTCAACAACAAAAGATTGATAATGTTATGCTATTAGCATCTTAATGGTGTACTCAAGGCTTCAGTGGTTACTGACATTACTAACTTTGCACTGTGCATAATGGTAACCAAACATAATATTCTATAAAATCATTTTTCCCCATGACTCAGGCCACGAAAAGCTAGATGGAATTTTAAAATATTTGTGAGAAAAATAACTATTGAATTAGAATCTTCACTATTCCTTAATTATCAAATAATTTAAGCCAATGTGCTACATTGTACTAGTCTAGTGGCTCTGAATTCATTAGTTAATACGCTATCATACTTGGTAGACTTGGGCGGAGCGATAGCAGATGGAGTTTAATCCAGACAAATGTGAGGTAATGCATTTTGGAAGATCTAATACAGATAGAAAATATTACAGTAAATGGCAGAACCTTGAGAGTATTGATAGGCAAAGGGTGTACAGGTACACAGGTTACTAAAAGTGGCAATGCAGGTGGAGAAGATAGTCAAGAAGACATACGGCATGCTTGCCTTCATCAGCCAGGGTATTGAGTTTAAAAATTGGCAAGTCATGTTGCAGCTTTATTGAACCTTAGGCCGCATTTGGAATATAGTGTTACTTCTGGTTGCCACACTACCGGAAGGATGTGGAGGCTTTGGAGAGTGTACAGAAAAGATTTACCAGGATGTCACCTGGTATGGAGGGCATTAGCTATGAGAAGAGGTTGGAGAAACTTGGTTTGTTCTCATTGGAGCGATGGAGGTTGAGGGGAGACCTGATAGAAATCTATAAAATTGAGAGATGTAGACAGAGTGGATAGTCAGAAGCTTTTTCCCAGGATGGAAGAGTCAATTACTAGAAGGCACGGGTTTAAGATTCAAGGGGCAAGATTTAAAAGAGATGTTAGGCAGTTTTTTTCACACAGTGTAGTGGATGCCTGGAACTCTCAGCTGGGGAAGGTAATGGAACCGAATACGGTGGTGACTTTTAAGGGTTGTCTTGACAAGTACATGAATGAGATGGGAATAGAGGGCTACGGTCCCTAGAAGGGTAGGGGGTTTTAGTCAAGTCAGACAGCATGGTTGATTTAGGCTTGGAGGGCCGAAGGGCCTGTTCTTGTGCTGTAATTTTCTTTATTCTTTGTTCACGCCGTCATGACACCAAATTTAATAAATTTGGTGATTTGTAGGCTAGCATTAGCAATGTAAACAAAAGATGCTGAATTATTGTAAAAATCCAACTAGTTAATTTATGTCTTTCAGGGAAGAGAATCTGCCAACTATGTCCAGTCTGGCCTGACTGATTTTGTTCTGCTCAAGGTAGTCATTTGTGCAGACTATCTAGAGGGAGGTTATGGATAGGCAAAAGATGTGATGTGGTTACTGTTTCCCTGAACAAATGTCAGTGTTTCTGAGAACCCTTCTTATTTTTAATTTCTTCCCAAAAGCTCCCACGTCTCTATTGGAACTGGACGTGGTGACTTTTCTGAAGTAGACATTGTGTCATTGTTCAAACATGTGGAGTTACAGACAGCAATTGTATGTATTCAGTAGGCAAACTGTCATCTGCATTTTCTTCACTCATTGTAACATCCCGCTATAAAAGGTCTACAATAGAACCAGCAACAATTGCAGCTTATGTTTGTTTATATAACACCTTTAATGTGGTAAAATAGCCAAAGAATAAAGTTTGACAACGAGTCACATAAGGAGATGTTAGATCAGAGACCAAAAGAAAAAATGCTGGAAAATCTCAGCAGCTCTAGTAGCATCTGTAAAGAAAGAGAAGAGCTGATGTTTCTTCCTTTCCTCTCCTTACAGATGCTGCCAGACCTGCTGAGATTTTCCAGCGTTTTCTCTTTTGGTTTCAGATTCCAGCATCCGTAGTAATTTGCTTTTATTAGAGAGGTTTTAAGTAGCATCTTGTAAATGGCAAATTGGTAGAGCATTTCAGGGAGGGAATTCCAGAGCTTGGCAGTTTAAGGTCAGGCTGATAGTGGTGCATAAGAGGGGTTATGGGATAATGTAAAGAGTAAATTGTAACGTAACTAGAGCTAAAATATATTTGCCATTACCACTTGCTAAAGTAAATTTCTTCAGAAGAGAAAACTGTATATTGAATGTTTTAATCGTGCTTCAGACGACACCCAGTAGCTTCACTCGTTTATGATTTACTGTACAGACACTGAAGAAAATGTCCCCCACATCCATGAAGATTACTTTTCAACAGCTTGAAGAGGGAGCCACAAAAAGCCTATCAGAAGTTTTAGTTATGGAGTACAGACTTAGCCAAGCTTGTATGGTAAGATGATGTCAGAGATGTAGACAGACCCTCTTGTTCAAGAACAATTAAGCAACAAATTTGTTGACATTTTATTGTATGACATATGCTGATAAATTGTAATTACTAAATGAGTCAGTATCTGCTTTATTGCAACTGAGCCTGACAAGCTTATAGTTCATGTTCCGTTTCATAATAAATGGGAAAAAAAGACATCTTTGTAAGAATCACAGCAACTTACTAACTTAGAAATGTAGCCAAGAGTTGAATAGTATTCCTTTATAAAGTAAAATACATATTACTTTGCAGGTAATAATGATAGTCTTTGTTATATTAGAACAAGATACTGATGCACTTAACATTGTTTGTAATATTGACAGCTGATTTCTTTTATAAAAATCAATATAGAAGCTTTGGAAAAATGCAGTGTAAACATGACATTAGTTGAAGAAAGATAGTTTTATTTTATACCAAGATATCATTTTATTTGAAAGTTTATTAATTATTTGCCATTCATTCTTTGCAATTTATCCCTCCCAGAGAGGCCACGATTTCTACGAAGGTGTGCGTGCAGGTAAGCGATGGTCATTGATTCATTCATAAGACTATAGCTTTTTATGTAGAACTTAACAATGTGGCTAAGCCAGATCTCCCTTTGTAGCTAAATACCCAAATATTTGCTATGTTAAACAAATCAGAAAGATTCCATGTTCAGTCCCTGCACTATTGCAACTCAGTTGACAACATTAGCGCACCACAATTGCCTGCTATCTTTTGTGACTAAGATGGGAAAAAATAATTGCACTTATGTTGTGCCTTCAATGTTTTAGGATGCCTGATGATCATTTTACAGCCAATTAAGCACATTTGAAATGCAATCATTGTTATTATGTAAGAAATGTGGCTATTGTGATAAACAGATCTGATTTTATGATGTTGATTGAAATATTGGTCATAGCAACAGAATGACTTCCCTGCTCTTCTTTGAAATGGTGTTTTAAGATCCCTTATGTCCACCTGAAAGAGCAGCTAGGTCTCAGTTTAAAGGCGTTTCTATTATTATTTTAAATTATTTGTCACAAGCAGGCTTATATTAATGCTGCAATGAAATTACTGTGAAAATCCCCTGGTTGCCACACTCCAGCGCCTGTTTGGGTACACTGAAGGAGAATTTAGCATGATCAATGCACGTAACTAGCACATCTTTCGGACTGTGGGAGAAAACCTGAGCACTCGGAGGAAACTCAGAAAGACATAGGGAGAGTATGCAGATCCCACGTGGGCAGTGACTTAAATTGGAAATCGAATCCTGATTCCAGGTGTTGAGGCAGCAGTACTAATCACTGCAGTACTATGCTGCACTGTGTCATAGTCCCTTAGTAATGGACTGGAGCGGCAGCCTTTTTTTTGTGCTCAAGTGTTGGAGTAGGGAACCACAATCTTCTGACTGAGGCAAGAGTGCAACCAGCTAACGTACAGCCGACACCAGGGGTAAAAGGATAAAGATTAACCAGCATTCTCACTTCTGATTGTTATCCAGAATAGTCCTTTTGAGAAGAAGAGACTAATTGAAGGTAGGATCACCAATCAACAGCCATAATAGCTGAAATAGCCTGGCAATATTTAAACAAAGATTGGTCAGTTAGAATAAATGTCAGAGTCATTGACACTTGTAGAATCTAAAGCTATTCAAGGAGGAGAAAAGTGAACACCTTAGTGGGATTATAACTTAAAAGGCTGTTTTTTAAAAGACAATTTTTATATGCAACTATTGATGAGCAAAACTAGATGCTCCTAATAAAATAATGTTCAGCAGAATATCCACCTCGATTTATTATTGTTGCAATTTTCATTCTTCTTGATTTGGTTTCTGCCCAACTTACCCCTATTTAATTTTTCCAAGTATTTGTCCATTGAAATCTGTAATAATGTAACTGATAGCTCAAATTGTGGCATGATTAACAAATACAATTTTTGGGGAATTTGATGTTCATAATTTATAAGAGTATTGCCTGGTGAGTTCATGATCTAGTAATTTACAGTATTTATTGATGCTTACCAATTACTCATTTCAATTAGCATATCAGGTATATTTTTTGATTCCTGTGAATTTGTGGAACTTTTGAAGCTCAGTAGTCAAGATTATTTGGAGCAGTCGAATACTTGAGCTTTTCATCCAAAAATTAATTGGTAGTTTATTCAAATCTGAAGAGTCATGTTCCAAAAATAATCTCACTGGTGTTCCCTAGAGTTATTTTTTTCACTGTGCTATACTTGTCCCTATAATCTTCACTCTCTCAGACTATATTTTTATAGCTGCAATTATCATATTGGCTGTTATTTGGATGCAGCATGAGGAGACAGTGGAATTGTATTCTAATAATGTAACATTACAGTCCAAATCAGGGTAATGTCATTCAGGGGAGAATTTTGATTGAAGAGGCAGGAGTGATTATAAGAAAATCTGTTCAGAGTAACCTGAACAAATCACATTAACAATTTCTAAGTAATAAGTTGTTTACTAATGCCTGAAATTAAGTTTTGTTTTTGACTAACCACACTAATGTTCTATCATGAACGTATTGGGCCAAACTGAGATTTTGCTGTTTAATGATGTGCATCATTATAGTTATTTACATGACCAGCAGGTTTGAGATGTATCATGAGTTGTAAATGTCCAGAACTTACTGTTCAGTACCTGCCAAGACGCTATTTACTTTGCACGTAGTTCACTGCGGCCCTGACCTTTCTGTTAACTTGCCACAGAAAGTTAAGCTCTGGTGATTAACAAGTTAAGTAGCTTAACCACAATAATTGTTCAGGCTATGTCAATCAACCACTCTGGCATGAAGTTGGGTTATTTAAATGTCGAGTCTTATGCCTTAATGTAGTGAATTGTTGGAGAAATTAATATTATAATTTTTAAAAATAATTCATACTTTTTGCTCTTTTTCCCCTTCTTAATCCAGTCACTCATTCCTCTACTCATTCCTGTTCCTGATTTGACTCTAATTCATCCTTCCTTCTCAATTCCACTGTTTATTTCTCAATCCTTTAATCTCGTTGCCTAATAAGGGATACTGTTATGCCTGAGCTAAAAATTTACATTCTGCACCATCTCTTTCTCATCGGTTCTAGGGGGAGCATAAAATAATATGGATGTGATTCCCTTCAGGATTTTGCATGTCCCAACCCAGAGGCAATTTAATGGTGGATGTAAGATCCACAGACATGAAGCCTGCCCATGCCCCAATCACACATGCTGTTAAATCTCAATTTTTTGTCTGGCAGATATTTGATGACTGCGCAGAAAACAGCAGAGTATTTTAAGCCTGATCTTGGATGGGATGCGGAGGATTGGGGTAATAATGCCCTCCATCAAAAGACCCCATCACATTAGGATATCTTACCCTCACAGACCAGTGACCCCTGACAATGAGATCCTCCCACTTGGGTCTCTTCAGGACAACCCATGCCTTCCCACGAGCCCCTCATACATACCAGCAATTGGGGCAGCACAGTGGCACTTTTGCCTCACAGCACCAGGGACCTCAGCTTAGTTCCTGGCTCGGGTCACTGCCTGTGTGGAGCTTGCCTGTTCTCCCCATTGTCTGCGTGGGTTCCTTCCAGATGCCCTGGTTTCCACCCACAGTCCAAAGATGTGCTGGTTGAGTACATTGGCCAAGCTCAATTCTCCCTCATATGCCCGAACAGGCACTGGAGTATGGCAACTAGAAAATTTTCACAATAACTTCATTACAGTGTTCATGTAAGCCTACTTGTGACTAATAAATAAATAAACATTGTTTGGCTGACTGTTCTCCAAGGTGGGGCTTCCTTCTTTTAAACGGTAAAAAATTGCAGCATGCTGCTGTGCAGAAGGGACCTGTGCATGAGTCACAAAAAACTGGCTTGCAGGTGCAGCAGGTAATTAAGAAGGCAATTGGAATTTTGTCCTTCATTGCTAGGGGGATCAACTTTAAAAACAGGAAGGTTATAAAAGATGCTAGGTGCTTGTCATCCTGAAAATTCAAGTTGTGATGTTCACTAAGGCCTTACATACCCTGATCCCTAACCACACCGTAAAATAATTTGAGCCAAAGCATGCCAAAAAAAAGTCTAACTTGGTTTGCATGAGCTGCCCTGCTCTGGGAAGGTTTGGCACATTAGTGTTTCATAATTGTGCTGCTATCTCGAAGAATAAAAATTTAACTTGCTGCAGCATCAACAAGTATTATGGCCATCTTTAACAAGGGCAGTATCAACAAAAGGGATTGCTAACAAAAACGAAATGCATAGCATTGGAGCAACCTGTTGGCTTGGATAGAGAATTGTTTAAAAAGAAATAGAGAGTAAGGGTAATGGCTTTGCCTTCAAATTGGCAGAATACAAGCATTCCAAACACAGGCTTTTACTTTATTTCTAAATGATTTTGATGAAGCAATTGAGTTTGTATTCAAATTGCTGAGGATACTTAAGTTGGGTGGCACATTGAATAGTGGAGAAGAGAGCAGAAGTTTTAAATGGACATTAATAGATGGAGTGAGCAAAACTGTAGCAGATAGAGTTCATTGAGAAGATGTGAGATCATCCATTTAGATCTAAAAAAGATGGATCAAAAAAATTTTCAAAGTAGCAATAATCCAGAAACCATCTAAGAACAGAGATTTAGGGGACCATGTATAATAATCACTAAAAGCTAATGGATAGGTATAGAAAGCAATTTGAAAATTTAATGGAGTATTGATCTTTGCATCTCAACCTCCTTGGGATAAAGAATGAAAATTATGTAATCATTTAAAACTATAGTTAGAGCACATCTAGAGTAATGTGTTCGGGTCTGGGCACTGTAATTTAAAGGGTATATTTGCATCAAGGTGGGTAAAGTACAGATTCAGCAAACTGATATCCGAGCTAAAAGAGTTGCATTATGAGAGCAAGTTTGAAATTAGGCTTATTTATTTCTGTGAGTATGGACAATGATAAGATTATCTCATTGAAAAATTTAGATAATTAAAGAAGTTGATGGGGTAGATAGTGAGAAGTTATTTCCTCTGATCAGAAGAGTCCAGAATGAGGACATAACTTTAAAATTAGAGCTAGACTATTCAGGAATGTTGTCAGGTCACAGAAGTCTGGAACTCTGAGTATAGATCAATTGAAAATTTCAAAAGTGAGATTAAGAAATTTTTGTTAGGCAACCAAACCAAGGGTTACAGAACAAAGGTGAGTAATTGATATTGAGGTAAAGATTGCTCATGATCTAATTCAACTTTGTAACAGGGTTTAGAGCCATATGCTGCTCCTGTGTTCTATTGATGTGTGATTTGTCAACATCAAGATCTGCTCAGAAGCCAGCAACTGCATGTTACCTGGACTTCTTGTGCAAAGTTAAATTAGACTCCATGCGGTATATAAATTCACAGCATTTGTTGACAATATTATACTGTGCAAAAAATACAGGCCTGAATGATGATTTCCTCACTGAAGAATTCAATCTGATGGTATCTAATCTAATCTACCATAGATTACTAGGGAAGAACATTGCATTACATATCTTAAACCAAAATTGTAAGTCTTAACCAAGAGCTTTCAATCAAACAAATGTAAAAGTGGTAGCATTGATGTCTAGACTAGAGACTGATTTAAACAGCTCCCTTGTGCCCACATGTCAGGACCACAAAGCAGTGGTATTGCTGAGTAACACTTCGTTCTTTTCTCCTGTTTTAGTGCAGATTGTCCACAGATGAATAGCTAATCCAAATTTGATAGTCTGTTATAAATTGACTTAAATTATCCTAAATAAATTCTGGAAATTGTAGCAGATTACATAGCAGCTTTACATGAGAGGAAAGGAAAATTATGAGATGACATGAAATGTCAATAAAGTAAAGGACAGAGACCAGCACTCTTGAAAGGTTTAATATATAACTCTCTATAAATGTAAAGCAAAACAATTTGATCATAGTCATAGAGGTTTATAGCATGGCCCTTTGGCCCAACTGGTCCATGCTGTCCCTTTTTTTTAAAAAACCCCTAAACTAATCCCAATTGCCTGCATTTGGCCCATATCTCTCTATGTCCATCGTAACCATGTAACATAGAACATTACAGCGCAGAACAGGCCCTTCAGCCCTCAATGTTGCGCTGACCAATTAAGAAAAAGCAATGACCCTCTCACCTAAACCATTCCCTTTTCATCCATAAATCTATCCACGGACCTCTTAAACGCCACCAAATTTGGAGCATCTACAACTGCAGTAGGCAGGGCATTCCATACCCTTACCACCCTCTGGGTAAAGAACCTACCTCTGACATCCATCCTATAACTACCACTCCTTAATTTAAAGCTATGTCCCCTCGTGCTAGCTTTCTCCATCCTAGGAAAAAGGCTATCACTGTCCACCCTATCTAAACCTCTAATCATCTTATATGTTTCAATAAGGTTCCCTCTTAGCCGCCTCCTTTCTAACGAAAACAACCTCAAATCCCTCAGCCTCTCTTCATAAGACCTGCCCTCCATACCAGGCAACATCCTGGTAAACCTCCTCTGTACCCTCTCCAATGCCTCCACATCTTTCTTATAATGTTGGGACCAGAACTGCACACAATACTCCAAGTGCGGCCGCACTAGAGTTTTGTACAGTTTGCAACATGACGTTGCGGCTCCGAAATTCAATCCCCCTACCAATAAAAGCTAAGACTCCGTATGCCTTCTTAACAACCTTATCGACTTGACTGCCTACTTTCAGGGATCTATGCACATATACACCAAGATCCCTCTGTTCGTCAACACTATTAAGAATCCTACCATTAGCCCTATACTCTACACATTTATTATTTCTGCCATAGTGCATTACCTCACACTTTTCCACATAAAACTCCATTTGCCACCTCTCGGCCCAGCTCTGCAACTTGTCCAAGTCCCTCTGCAAACTATAACACCCCTCTTCACTATCTACCACTCCACCGACTTTAGTGTCATCTGCAAATTTACTAATCCATCCTTCAATACCCTCATCCAGATCATTTATAAAATTACAAACAGCAGGGGCCCCAAAACAGATCCCTGAGGTACACCACTTGTAACCGAACTCCACGATGAATAACTTCCATCAACCACCACCCTCTGTCTTCTATCTGATAGCCAATTCCTAATCCAATTAGCTAAATCACCCTCAATCCCATACATCTGCATTTTCTGCAGAAGCCTTCCATGGGGAACCTTATCGAACGCCTTACTAAAGTCCATATATACCACGTCAACTGCCTTACCCCCATCCACCTCTTTGGTCACTTTTTCAAAAAACTCAATCAGGTTAGTAAGGCACGACCTACCCTTCACAAAACCAACTATCTAACAGCTTTTGTAACTATCTAAAAGCTTTTTAAAAGACAAAATTATACCTGCCTCTACCATTATCTCTGGCAGCTTTTTCCAGACACTCACCACCTCTGAAAAAATTGCTCCTCTGGACATTTTGTATCTCTCCCCTCTCACCTTAAATCTCTGCCGTCTAATTTTAGGTGCTCTACCTTTATGCTTTATTTGTGAACAGATCATTAGGTCATCAACAGTGCTATCAATAAGATCGCCCCTCAGCCTCCTATGCTCCAGTCTATCCAACCTCTCCTTATAACCCAAATCATCAAGTCCCGATAGCATCCAAGTAAATCTTTTCTTCACTCTTTCTAGTTTAACAATATCCTTTCTATAATAGGATGATGCAAGTTGCAAACAGTATTTCAACTGTGGCCTTACCAATGTCTTGTCCAACTTCATCAAGACATTCCAACTCCTGTATTCAACGTTCTCACTGATGAAACCAAGCATGCCGAATGCCTTTTTATCACTCTGTCCACCTGTGATCCACTTTCGAGGAGCTATGAACATATACCCCTCAATCTCTTTGTTCCATAACTCTCCCCAGTGCCCTAACGTTAACTGAGTAAGTTCTGCTCTGGTTCAATCTACCAAAATGCATCGCCTTGCAATTGTCTAAATGAAACTCCATCTGCCATTCGTCAGCCAACTGGCTCAATTGATCAAGATCATATTGCATGGAAATAACTTTGTTCACTGTCCACTGTACCACCAATCTTGATGTCATCTGTAAGCTTATTAATCATGCCACCTGTCTTCTCATCCAAATCGTTAATATATATGACAAATAAAAGTGGACCCAGCACTGATCCCTGAGGCATACTGCTGATCACAGGCCTCCAGTTTGGAAAACAACTCTCTGGCTTCTGCCAAGAAGTTAATTCTGTATCCATTTAGATACCTCATCCTGGATCCTGTGAGATTTAACTTTATGCAACAGCCTACCATGCAGTATCTTGTCAAAAGCCTTGCTAAAGTCTATGTAGACAACTTCAACAGCACTGCCCTCATCTACCTTCTTGGTTACCCCTTCAAAAATCTCAATCAAATTTGTGAGATATGATTTTCCACTCACAAAGCCATTCTAACAGTTCCTAATCAATCCTTGCGTCACTAAATGCATGTCAATCCTGTCTATCAAAATACCTTCCAACAATTTACCCATCATGGATGTGAGACTTACTGGCCTGTAGTTTCCAGGCTTTTCCTTGCAGTTCTTTTTAAACAAAGGCACAACATTTGCTACTCTCCAATATTCAGGCATCTCACCTGTGACTATTGATGATTCAAATATCTCGGCTAGGGGACCCACAATTTCCTCCCTAGCTTCCCACGATGTCCTGGGATACGCTTCATCAAGTCCTGGGGACTTATCTATCTTGATGTGCTTTAAGGCTTCCAGCACCACCTCCTAATATGTACACTCCTCAAGACATCACTATTTATTTCCTCAAGTTCTCTAACATCCATGCTTTTCTCAACAGTAAGTACTGATGAGAAATATTCATTTAGGATCCCACCCATTTCTTGTGGATCCACACGTAGATGTTAATCCTTAAGAGCTTCCACTCTCTCCCTTGTTATTCTTTTGTCCTTTATGTATTTGTAGATGTTCTTTGGATTCTCTTTTACCTTATCTGCCAAAACAATCTCGTGTCCCCTTTTTGCCCTCCAGATTTATCTCTTAATTCTATGCCTACATTCTCTGTATTCTTCAAGGGATTTACTTGATCCCAGCTGACTATGCATGTCATGTGCTGCCTTCTTCTTGACCAGAGCCTCAATATCCCGAGTCATCCAGGGTTCCCTACTTCTGCCAGCCTTGCCTTTCACTCTAAGAGGAAAGTGTTTACCCTAAATCCTGGTTAACACACTTGAAAGTATGCCACTCACCAGACGTCCCTTTGCATTCCCACAGACCACCCACACAAATTAACTTTTGAAAGTTCCTGCCTGATACCATCAAAACTGGCCTTGCCCAATTCAGAATTTTGAACTAAACCTATCATTCTCCATAGCTAGTCAGTGTTTTACTCGTTCTGGTTCAGTTGAGACGGGAAAAGAGAGTGAAAATGAGTAACATAAATTGTCAGCATGAGACTTCTCATGAAGAGATACAAGATAGGAATATTCCAGAGATCAGAGTACTTTCATCAGTGCAACCGTTTAAGTGTAAAAGTCATTTTTGATTTGCAACATTCAACCATTGAAATATCTGCAAGAGCAGCTGTGTACTGCATATTTTATATTGTAAATAATGTGCATTAGATATATCTGTGAAAATACTAATATATTCATAACAATATAAGAGAGGCAGATCAAGAATCATTGAGATCCTTGATACTCAAAGTGCCAATTGGGGTAGAGTATTCTCACTGTTAGTGATTACCACTGGTGATTAATCACTTTTTAACCAAGATAGTGGTTAATGAATTGACTGATCATATTTAAAAACAACTAAAGAAGTAGTTCTAACGAGAAATGTCACTAGATTAAAATTAATGAACAGTGCACTTTTATATTTCTGCTTCTGTTTTTAAAAAAAAGTGCATGTAATTTACTGATTATCATTTTATGGGTATAATATCTGGTTTGTGTCCTAACAGTTCTGATTGACAAGGATCAGAGCCCAAAGTGGAAGCCAGCAACCCTAGAAGAAGTGACAGAGGAGTATGTGAAGAGTTGTTTTAAATCACTTGGAAGCAAAGAACTCAAATTGTAATTTTTTTATATTGTTACATGGGATGTGGGCATCATTGGCAAGGCCAGCATTTGTTGCCCATCCCAAATTGCCATTGAGAACATGATGGTGAAATGGATGAATGACTTGGAAATTTAAGAAGAAAATTATAAACAAGTTTCAACTGTTTACTTTTCTCCATTAAATTAACATACTTATCCACATTTGGTGTATTTTTCAACTGAAACTTGTGTTACAAGTGTAATAAATACACTGAAACACTTATTGTATTCTTTAGGTTGGGCACAGGTGACAGTTTCCAATTTTTAACAAAACTTGTATTTATGTAGTGCTATTGATTTTTAAATGTCCCAAGCCACTTAGAGATAAAACGAAAATAACTGCCATGGTGATGAAATAGATATTAGAGGGAATAACTCAAAGCTTGGTCAGAGAGAGAGAGACAGACAGACAGAGTGTTTATCAAAAGTGTTCGAGTAGGAGAACGATTTAGAACATAGAACATAACAGCGCAGTACAGGCCCTTCGGCCCTCAATGTTGCGCCGGCCAGTGGACCCTCTAACCTAAACTATTCCAATATCATCCATATGCCTATCCACCGACCATTTGAATGCCCCCAAAGTAGGTGAGTCCACAACTGCTGCAGGCAGGGCATTCCATGCCTCACCACCCTCTGTGTAAAGAACATGCCTCTGACATCCGTCCTATAACTACCACCTCTTAATTTAAAGTTATGTCCCCTCGTGTTGGTCGTCACCATCTGGGGAAAAAGACTCTCACTATCCACCCTATCCAGTCCTTTGATCATCTTATACGCTTCAATTAGGTCACTGTGTAACCTTCTCTCTAATGAAAATAACCTCAGGTCCCTCAGCCTTTCCTCATAAGGCCTTCCCACCATACCAGGCAACATCCTGGTAAACCTCCTCTGCACCCTTTCCAATGCTTCCACATCTTTCTTATAATGCGGCGACCAGAACTGTACGCAATACTCCAAGTGCGGCCGCACCAGAGTTTTGTACAGTTGTAACATAACCTCACGGCTCCTAAATTCAATCCCTCTACCAATAAAAGCTAACACACCGTATGCCTTCTTAACAACTTTATCAACCTGGGTGCCAACTTTCAAAGAGCTATGTACTTGTACCCCAAGATCCCTCTGCTCGACAACACTATTAAGGGTCCTTCCATTAGCCCTATATTTCATATGCCTGTTATTCCTACCAAAGTGAATCACCTCACACTTATCCGTATTGAATTCCATTTGCCACCTCACGGCCCAGCTCTGCAACCTATGTCCTTCTGCACACTGTAACATCCATCCTCGCTGTCTACAACTCCCTCCACTTTGGTATCGTCAGTAAATTTACTAATCCAACCCTCTACACTCTCATCTAGGTCATTTATAAAAATGACAAACAGCAGTGGCCCCAAAACAGATCCTTGAGGTACACCACTTGTAACTGCACTCCAGGTTGAATATTTCCCATCAACCACCACCCTCTGTCTTCTATCAGCTAAGTAAAGTTTTACAACACCAATTTTAAATCCAACCAATTTATTTGATAGTAGATTTGCGAGCTTTCGACTTTATAGCCTTCGTCAGGCAAATGCAGTGTTCTAGTCTGCAATAGCACTCATATCCACACAGACAGTTACAGATTGCTGATTAGAATGAGAATCCTTACATCTAACCTGCTATTCAAGTGTTAAAGTGGCTAACAATGTGTGTGAAGGGAATCCTGAGCATTGGTTAGAGAATTGTGTATTTTCTCCAGACAGCACAGTAAGTGAGGTTTTTTGCTAACCCAGGCAAGTTACGGGAGTTACAGATAGTGTGTCATGAAGCCAAGATACCTATTAAGACCGTCCACATGTGTGCGGAACTTGGCTATCAGTCTCTGCTCAGCAACTCTGCGCTGTCGTGTCTACCTAATACGTTGCAAGAAAGGATGTCCCGAAGCATGGTACATTGGGGAGACCATACAGACACTACGACAGTGGATGAATGAGCATCGCTCAACAATCACCAGGCAAAACAGTTCCCTTCCTGTGGGCGAACACTTCAGCAGTCATGGGCATTCGGCCTCCGATCTGCGGGTAAATGTTCTTCAAGGGGGCCTTCGTGACACACGACAGCGCAGAGTTGCTGAGCAGAGACTGATAGCCAAGTTCCGCACACATGAGGACGGTCTTAACAGGGATCTTGGCTTCATGTCACACTATCTGTAACCCCCGTAACTTGCCTGGATTAGCAAAAAACCCCACTCACTGTGCTGTCTGGAGAAAATACACAATTCTCTAACCAATGCTCAGGATTCCCTTCACACACATTGTTAGCCACTTTAACACTTGAATAGCAGGTTAGATGTAAGGATTCGCATTCTAATCAGCAATCTGTAACTGTCTGTGTGGATATGAGGGCTATTGCAGACCAGAACACTGCATTTGCCTGACGAAGGCTATAAAGTCGAAAGCTCGCGAATTTACTATCAAATAAATTGGTTGGATTTAAAATTGGTGTTGTAAAACTTTACTGAGTTTACCCCAGTCCAACGCTGGCATCTCTACATCATGACTTCTATCAGCTAGCCACTTCCTAATCCAATTTAGGAAGAGAATTTCAGAACATGAAGTCTCATCTGGCTGCAAGTACACCTGTCAGTGGTGCGGTGACAAAACGTAGAGAGGAGAGGTGAGGGTGCGCAATAGTGTTAGCACCAAGTGCTCAGAGAGGTTGCAATCAGAGGAATGGAATGTTTGGGAGACAATGCTCCTGTAGCACTAGAAGTGGTAACAGTGATGAGGGCAAGATCATGGCATTTTTTTAAACAACACCTTTGGGGACCTGGAAGCAGTACAGGTTAACATGACGAGAACTAATGGGTAAGTGAGGGTACAGGTGACAGTGCTTTGGATTGGAGGAAATCTACTGAAGATGAAAGACCAATCGGGGAAACACTGTGATGGTTGAATTTGAAAGGATTTGAGTGTAAGCATTTCATGTTGCTTAAACCTGTTTATAATTGAGATTTAAAGAAACTGATACAGATTTTTTCAATTAAAAATTGATCAGTAAGTGAATATTCTCCAAAAAGGAGGTAATTCAGTGAAAGGAGGGTGATATAAATAACTTAGTTATAAATTTGTATCTGTTATGAAATCTGAATCCATGTCAGAATCAAATTTACTAATGTGCCAGAGTTGAATTCTGAGCTGTGCTTAGCAATAAGAATCCTGTGTCTAAATAAAAGATGAATGGCTTTTTATCTAAATCTTGGTAGTACCAGCACCCAATCAATGCACGTGCTAAAGCAAGATCCTAGAAATTCACATTTTCTGCCTTCTACCATGCTTTGAGCCAATTACATTAATTAGCTGAAATTCTCTGGCCTTTTGCTCTTGCTGGCAACAGGGTGTGGAAAATTTGCTGCTTGGCAAAATCTCCATTCACTGCAGTGGGACCGGAGAATTTCAGCTGTGGGCGATTCAGTCCAGCCCATTGACAAGGATGGTGTGGAAACAGGCATTTCGATTGATATTAGAACATTAAAAACTTCCTAAATGGTTCCCTTTGCCAGGTACCCTGTGCCAAATTGACTGTGAAAAGATTTTTTTTATCTTATATCCACTAAAGATATTATAATGAGAGTATCTGGCAGAGTCACAGCATTCAGATGAGGTTCTTGTTCAGAGAGTGGTTGGTGCTGATGAGACATACCACTGGGATTTTTAAAATTTGTTGATATAATTTTCACAAACACAAATTGTCCCAGGAAGTGGGATACATAGTACTACATTAGCTAAGAATTGTCTGGAACCAGAATAAATGTATCCCTATGTTATAAAGGGACACTTACAGATTAAACATTGTGTGTAAGTATCCTTTATGGCAATTATTTTTAAAAAAAGCATTGCGAGCAAGTGTGTGAATTTAGTTCAAGTGCCAGCTCCTTTTTTTTTCTGTCATTTGTCTTGTATTCAATGAGATTTTTCCTTTACTCACTTCAAATTATAATTTTAGTGCATTTGACTATCTGTGGTTTTCTATTGGTTCAGTAAATTTGATTGTTGACATGGATTCAGATTTCATAACAGATACAAATTTATAACAAGTTGTATAAATAATCCCTCTTCTTTCACAGAATTACCTCCTTTTTGGAGAATATTCACTTACTGATTAATTTTTAATCGAAAAATCTCAGTTTCTTTAAAACTCAGTTATAAATAGGTTTAACAGCATGAAATGCTTACATTCAAATCCTTTTAACCAATTGTTATAGATGGTAAAAGAGGGGAAAAGTATATTCTGTGTAGGTACATATTGCTGAACAATTAAAGGGCCGTGATTTAGTCTGCCTTCGCTCATCCTGCTAGTCACATGAACAGTGAATAATGTAGTTGTTGAAATCCATATGATGAAAATCGTGTATTCAAAATAAAACGCCTCCCACCAACATTACAGCACTGATTTCTTTTCCCTTTATGTTCTCAGTTGGTTTCAACTCTTTCTCTGGCTGGAATACCATCTAATTGGTCTTCAAGTTATCATAATGCCAATTTTTAGACTTCCTCAGTTGAGTATTTCCTGGTCTGTAAAGTAGCAAGTCTCCAGAGAGAAGGATAGAGTCAGGTTTGGAGATTGTCATCATCGTTCATCTTCAGTGAGGTGAATAATGATTCTTTAAAGTTAAAGGTTAAAATAAGTAATGTTTAAATAAGCACCATTCATTGTATAAATACAAATACATCAAGCAATTCTCTTTAAATTTGCCATACATTGGAAAGAAAATGTTTATTATGTGTGGAGACTTGCATAGCAAAGTTAGCCAACTAGTGTAATTCCCAATTGAGAATGGTTTGTAACATGTACACCAACACAGACATCTCCTCAAATAATCCATTTTAAACTTGAGATTTGAGATGAATTTTTGTTAATCTACTTTTAAACCCTGTTCCTCCAGATCCTCTTCCATGCAAATAGATCCTGAGGCTAAGTCAATTTAATAAAAGAAATCTTCCATGTATCAGAAGGTTTGTAGATTTTATTTTAAAACTTGAATGGTGCTGCTAATTGCATTTCCCAAAATCAGTGGGAAAAATCCACATATTTCAATATACAAATTTAGCATCATAAATGATGGTCCCTGTTGGGAAAGGTTGAATTCCCCAATTTTTAACTTTCTATATTTATTACTCTGGCTATTCAATGGAATGTGTTGTTTGTGATAGTTGTCACTCTATAGGAATACTGTCATCTATACAGCAAATTAAAGCAAACTCAGTTATATGTTTTACAACTAATCAGAATTTGGAAATCATTTTGTGTTGTATTTGCTCTAAAGGCAAAAATTGGCTTTTATAAGTTGCTAAAATGACAAAACTGAAAACATAAAATAAATGCCAATATTTTAATAACTTTGGAAATGACTTGTTTGATTAAAATTGCTGTAGTACAAAATCAGAAACAAAAATACTAGTGAATAAATTACATAAATCTTCAACCTGTGAACTAAATTGCACCTTTGAAACATTAATACTCAAATAGAATCAGTTTTTTTTTAAAAGCAAAGAATATTCAATTGTGGAATGTTTAAACAGTTTTTATGTAACAATTTGTTTCAAACTATTAAATTAGTAACGCAAATCATTGCATTGAATGCATTTACAAAGAAACACAAACAATAAAATTTGAATGAACTTTTCTAATACAGATGCCTAAGAATTGTCTGCGAGTAGAAGAATTGAAATATTAATAAGCAGGGAAGGCTGAAGATGAGGAATATTTTCATGTGGAATTTTTGGTAAACTTAGTCAATACTTCAGTTTTTAATAATACGATACCTACATTTATGCATGAATGTATTGAAAATGACAAAGCAGTTTTTATGCTGGAACTGATTATTAATTTGTATATTTTAATCTAAAAACAAATTTAAGCATTATCACGTTAATCATAGGATGTCACTAGAGCTAGATAGATTTACAAATGTACCTCTTTAGGTTTTGATCTGAACCTGAGGCTACACACCTGGTTAGAGCAGGATCTCTAACTTAGACTTAGCCATTGCTTTCAACAATTATATATGTTCTTATGGTATAAAGTTTGGTCTTTTTTACAATTTTAATCTGGTTGAAGGAGTGCAGAGTAACATTTCGTTGACAATTGCAATTTTAATATCTCTAAATTTTACACAAACTAATTAAAAATTCACAATGGTATAAAAATGTTGCATTAATAATTATAAAAAATACAATAAAAATAATTGTATACAAATATGTTTCTTTCAAACCGATCGATGCACATCCAAACTAATAATCCAAATATTTTTGGCAATAACTGAATTCTTTGGAGATTAGTTCAAGTAATGCAATCATTTTTGGTTTGAAATTATTAAATTTATTTGACTGAATTCTAACAAACAATTTATTGACATCAACATTATCAAAAATAAGTTTTGATGAATGTATAAACTGTATAGAGGCAAGCCCATAAAAGCCAAACTTGGGGTGAAGTCAACTTTCCCACTTTGATTAAAATTATTTTTGGAAATCTAAAAGTTTTGGTTTGTTGATGATGAAATTGTTGAGCTAACGTGGATTTAAAGGGTAAAAATGATTTCTTAAGCAGTAATAATATTTCAAATAGCAAGACAATAAATGTGATAATTTTGTTTTGGATAAATAGCACCATTACTGTCTAGAACAAAATGACGCACCATACATATAATTATTTATCTTCCACAGACCAATATTTTGTATGAGAACATCCATGTACTTGAAAAGTTATTTATAACTATTCACAGAGATTCTCTGTCTAAAACCAGAACAACTGCTCCTTTATAAAAGCAAGAATTTATTTTCTTATGAACAGTAGCATCCTTCAAGACCATGGGGCGAAACCAAAACACTTTATCATTAACAAAATACTTCTTAAGTGTAGTCACTTGTAGGAAACGCAGCAACCAGCTTGCAAACGACAATGTGATAATGACCGATGTGTTTTAGTGAGCTTCTGATGAAAGGAAATTGATCAGAAATGTTAACAGGTTGCCAAAACTGATTAAAGAATTTTTTTATTTGCGGCACCTGTTTCTAGTAATGTTAGTTGAGATATAAATTTGTCAGAATGCTACATGTTTACAAGTAGATCCTTCCTGAGCCAATATGTGTATATTATTGTCCACTTTTTTTCTCTACCTTTTCAGCAGATAAAATATTTTTTGTTGCAACTCAGCATCCATCTTTACAAATTTGTTTCAATAATTTGGTTTTGTTGAGTTTGGTTTTATTGAGTTTGTGTATTAAAATACAGTAAAATAAAACCAAACTCTTGCATTCTATATTTGAATTTCAAGAAATGTCTTTCCTGTAAAAAAAAAAGCTGAGCTACTGCTCCTGCATTATGTCATTAAGTCATTTCACTTAATGGGATATAATAAAGGTAGAAAGGCAATTATGATGAGACTATTGGAGGTAAAACAGCCAATACTGTGGTTTTATATCTCAAGCTGTTACTGCATATTTACATATGGGGATATTTAAACACTGGCTGAGAAATCAAAGGAGTGGAAGGCAATAGGAAGTTGAGTTTGAGTACATGGTTTGGCATTATAATTGAGAGAAATCTGTTTGTCTACTTGGTTTTTTTAATGGATTATGCTGCAAAAAAAAAAAATGCCCTGCCCCTTCCCTCACCCAAGTAGAAGAACTCAACCAAGAATCTGTAGTTTTGTGCATTAGATTAAAATACATTCTTCCCCTCAAGTACATTCAAATACATTCTTCCCTCTTTTATAATTTGTGGAACTTGAAGAAAATAGAAATATTGGTACTGAAAAGTAACCTGTTAATTGTTTGTGATTGCTCATGCAAGATCTTGCTGGGTTATAACAAAGTCCAAACCCGAAACATATAAACTACTATTCTCCCTTATGGGTTAAAACAATAAAGTATCAGAGGGAAAAAATACATGAGTTATTGTAAACAATCCAGACGGAGATGTGACAGCCAATTCCATTTCTTCTGGATTTGGGAATATGAAGTTGCAATCAAAGAATAAAATTGTTGTAACTATATATTATTGACAATAGGGTAAACTTGTTTTTAAAAGTTAAGTTGACAACTGCACAAGGGATATCCAAGCTTAAATAGCCTTACTTTACCAATCTTAAAAATTTTATTTTGTACCAGTAGAATTTGGTCAATGCCAAGTTATTGTAATGTACTTAAAATGCTTTTGGACTCATTTGCAATTTCAATTTTGTTAATTAATATGCTAATATCTTCTCTATACTGTCCTATAGAAGATCTTGACTCATAGCACTTGTAGCTATATGGTTTCCCATTGCCTTTGAACTATTTTTAGCCTTTAGGATACCTTCTAGGTAGTTTGTAACCAAAGCTGAAGAACACCACCTACTTTTTATAATGTATACTTTTAATATTTAGTTATTAATCAAGTGTGTTAATAATTAAATATTTGTAATTTTGATTTTGCCTGGCAAGGGAAGTTAACTTCATTCTGTAGTATCCTGCATCCTCCAAAGTGTGGTTGGTTTGTGTATCTGTTAATATATCTTAGGCTGGTTTATGTGGCTTAAGCCACTTCAATTTTGGGCAGCTAATAAACATGAACAGTGAATCTCCAGCTAGAATGGTGAAAGGGTTAAAGATTCATTTTGTGCCCTTTGATTAGTGTGTTCCTTATATGGTTTATTGGTCACAATGTCCTGATCGATAAGGAAGGAAACAAAATTATATTTGCATAATGACTTTTTGAGGGAGAGAAAGTGACTTAATCTAAATTCTCAGAAATTGAAGAATTCTCTCAGGCTAAGCAGATCTTCTTTGGAAAAACATACTAAGATGATTATACTAAGTGCACTTTCAGAACTGCCTCCACACTTTGTAAAACACATTGGGATTAATCCTTTATTCTGACCAGCTATGATTTTCTACCAAATTCAAAGCAGACTTTGTACATTGATGTTTTACTGCTGAAAGATAATTATTTTGAACATCTTGAAATAATTGAAGAATCCTACATGGACACCAAAGGTATGGAAAAACTCTCAGGATTCAACTTTTCCTCAAACAAGGATGATTTCTACCACCAATTAAAAATTCTCATTTTTAATAATAATATTTCAATCTGCTGGTACAATGATCATCTAAACACCTTGCCTTACTTTAAGTAATAGTAAATACTCCTGCAGAAACTTCTTAAATGGTAAGTGATAGGTAGTTGCTACTTTTGCCATCTTGTCTGTCTGCAGTAAACTAACTGTTGGAAGCTTTCAAAGTTGCTGATGTGTTATCACTCAGCAGCAGACTGCAATTTGCTGAATATGACTATTTAGAATTTCAGTTCAGATTTCTGATGCTTTATTTGTGAATAGCCATTCGTTCATTTGGGATTTCTTAAGAGATGAGTAACATTTTGTAAAACATATTAGTGCTTTTAGCCCTATTGAAAGCTAGGTTCAAATGTAAAGATAAGCATTAAAAAAAAATGAATCTCATTCCTTCACCAAATAGTTTGCTTCAGCAATTAAGAAGAGTTCAGGCTGAAGTATTTGCAACAATTTCCAGTCAGAAGGCCAAAGTGGATGATCTATCTTGTTCCTAGTCTGTCTTCAACAAATTTGATTCACTCCATGTTATATCAAAAAAATCTGATGGTACAGTAGACTGCAAAAGGTATAGCCCCTGACAATATTTCAGTAATAGTATTGAAGACTTGTGCTCCAGAATTTGCTGCATCTCCTGGTGAAACTGTTCCAGTATACCATTGGCATCTATCCAGTAAAGTGTAAAATTGCATACCCTGTACACAAAAAGCAGGACTAATCAAACAGCCAATTACCATCCTATCAGTCTACTCTTGATCATCAATAAAGTGATGGAACAGGCCAACAGTGCTATCAAGCAGCACTTTGTTAGCAATAACCTGTAAACTGACAGTTTGGGTTCTGTCTGGGTCACTCAGTTATTGACCTCATTACAGCTTTGGTTCAAACATGGACAAAAGAGTTAAACTGCAGAAGGGAGGTGAAAGTGACTGCCATTGACATCAAAGGAGCATTTGATTGGCTGTGGCATCAAGGAGCCCCAGCAAAACTGGAGGGTCTTTTATGTCAAACCAATTAAACAAACTCAAATTACATTAAGATAAAGTAAAAGGGGTAGCTCCCCAAAAGGGGCAACAGCCCAAACAAAAAGTACAAAGGAAACTTAAGACACGTCAAATCAAATGTGATTGTTGGAGTCTATAACACACCTCAGCCCCTGCATTGTGCAGCGGGCACGGAAGGGGGAATTAGGGAAAACACTCCACTGGTTGGAGTCTTATTTACTGTGAAGGAAGATGGCTGTGAATGTTATGAGATCAATCATCTCAATTCCAGGATATCACTGCAGGAATTCCTTCGCATTGTTGTGAAGAACCAACTATCTTCAGCTGTTTCATTCATGATCATCCATTATAAAATCAGTAGTGGGGATGTTTGCTGATGATTGCAACTGTTCAGTGTCCAAAAAGCAGCATGATCTGCATAAGATCCAGGCTTTGGCTGAAAAATGGCATATAAACATTTACCTCACAGAAGTGCTAGATAATGATCTTCTCCAACAAGAAATAATCTAACCATTGCCCCTTGCTATTCAATCGTGTTACTATTGCTCAATCCCTCACTATCAATGTCCTGGAGGTTAGCATTGACCAGAAACCAAATGGGACTAGCCATATAAGTACTGTGGCTACAAGAATAAGTCAGAGGCTAGAAATCCTACAGGGATTAATTCACCTCCTAATTCCCCAAAGCCTGTTCACCATTTACAAAGTACAAGTTAGAGTGTAGTGGAATACACTCCATTTGCCTGGTTAAGTGCTCAACACCATTCAGGGAAAAACAGCCTGTTTGATTTCATCCCAACCATAGACATTCACTTCCTCTACCACTGATGCATAGTGGCAATAGTATGTACCATTTACAAGATGCACTGCAGGAACTCACCAAGATTCCTTAGACAGTATCTTCTAAATCCATGACCACTACCATCTAGACGTATACCCTGGAATTCCTCTCCATGTCCCACACCATTTTGACTTAG
Source organism: Sphyrna mokarran (assembly GCA_024679065.1). Taxonomy (NCBI): domain Eukaryota; kingdom Metazoa; phylum Chordata; class Chondrichthyes; order Carcharhiniformes; family Carcharhinidae; genus Sphyrna; species Sphyrna mokarran. Next base: position 31,403,635 of record JAGIQG010000011.1, read on the forward strand.
AAATATATCACCATTCCTTCACAGTTCCTGAATCAAAATCCTGGAACTTCCTCCTTAACACCACTGTTGGTGGACCTACACCACGTGGGCTATAGGAGAAGGCAGCTCATCACCACTTAAAGGGTAATTAGGAATGAGTAATAAATGCTATCCTAGTCAGTGACATCAATTTCCGTGAATGAATAGAAAAATGCACTTTGGCAAAATTGCTTTTGCTTGAATTAATTTCTTAAGATGTTTTTTTAGAGTTAATACTGTGAAAAACGCCAGATGAAACAAAATAATAATTGATTTTAATGCATTCATTCTCATTAGAATGCAGTTACGTAAATATCATGTAATGTTCTTCGTAAGAACTATTACAGCTGATGATATATAGCCAGCTTGAAACGTTCACTTCTTAAACCAAACTGTCGTCTGTGTCACATAGTCATTCTTATTCCGGGTCTTAATTATATTTAAGTCAGACATTTCATTGCAATATTGGGAGGGTTCTGCATTCCCTAAGAGGTTGTCCTTTTAATCGGACTTCAAAGTCTCTCCCGTCTATTCAGATACATATAAACATTGTAATCTGGCCACTGTTTATCTCTCAATTAAACATCTAATCCCCTCCTCTCTGTCACTCCCCCCCCCCCCACACACACCCTAAACAAATTAACTCCATGGGTTCTGTTGCTATTTGTGAGTTTATAAATTGGCTGCTACTGTCCATAAAACAATAGTGACTTTCAAAAATAACAAAAACTTGGAAATGTCCTGAATTGTGCAATGTAAATAAAAATTATTTATCGTTGTGCTTTCTTGTTATGCAGTACTTGTACACGCCACACCTCTGACAAATGCATAAAGAAAATGGTTAATGGATTCAACTAGATAGGTCCATTTTTATGTAAAAGTCGAAACAGTCCTACAAGGAGACAATACTTAAAGCAAGAGTAACATCCTTTTTTGTACTTGAGATTTAGAAAAAAATCTGAGATCAGTGTATCTGAGGGTGTGGCAGTTGCATTATTCTCTTCCTCGTGATATGTGGAAGATAAACAACTTGTGTACTGAGAAGTGATTTTGTACTGTAGGGCACAATGCTCTAAATAGTTAAAGCATATGTTTGAATTCGAATGTTTATTACCTTTAAGTACTGAATTAATTGATCATATCTGATTTGTTCCAGCTAGCATTTTGTGTAAGGAATTACAGTCCTCCCTCCTCTCAAGTGCCAAAAGCAAGTGGTTTAGAACTGTTGGCAGAAGATTTGCCCTTCAATAAGTTAATTATTCATAGTAAGTTCCTCCGAGTTTTAAAGAATGGCCGTGTTAGGGCGGAAAGGGGAATGTTCTAATACACTTGGCAAAAGAAAGCTCATCCAAATTGTCTAAAAGAAACATGCCTCGCTGAAAAAAAACAAACATTTCGTTTATTGAGTTAGGTTCCCGGCTACTGGTCGAATGGCCACGATTTAACAGATCAAAATACAAAGAAGCAAAGACAAGCTCCTGCGCGGATCGCTATGAGAATCAGAGCGCCGGCTGCAGGATTTCCTTCCACCAGCCCGGCACTTAGACTGGAGGGAGCGGCCAGCGCTGGAGATTCAGGGCGCGTCACTTTCAATGTAAGGAATGTCGCTGTATCGGCTCTCGATTTCTAGCCACTGTTTCACCGCTGTGCTGACTATGTCCTCGGAGAGGCGCTGTGCATAGTCCAGAAGTGCAGGGTTCACCAGCACCACGTCCTCGCCTCTCTCCACTGAACTGGCTTCGACCATCACCGTCTCAGCCCCATCACACTGCACATAGTCCTTCTGCTCTGCGGGATTGACGTTCTGCACCGCGAACTTGTGTTTTGACTTAAAACAGCCCATGGTGCAATCACCATCAAGCGAAACGTTGACAATTCCCCAGTATTTCTCTTTATTTTTTTGCCCCCCAGTACCTCAGTTAATCTTCAGCACTCGCTCTCCTCCGTCTCTATCCTGTGGCAAAGCCGCCTGTCCTGTTTACAGCAATGCAGATCATTCGCGCAGCAGAGTAGATATTTGAAAATTCTGATCTACCATTTATCTTCCTGCAAAATCCCCCTAGTTAATTGCCATGATGACCAGTCAATGGGCCATTTCATCTGCGAAAGAAACAGGCGAACAAATATATTATCCCGCAAAAAATATGAAGCATAATTGCAATGTAATTTATATGACAACTCTCCTACATCGTCTGCAGGCGCCACAATCTATCAAGGCAGCTTCATAGTAGCCCATCCTTGCAAAATTGCCACATATCCGCGCTTGTTCAAAGGCGAAGGCGGTAATGCAATTAATATTGACACAATGTCAATAGTATTACTTTGTGACAGTGATGCACTCAAACCCGCACAAGCTCAAAATAACGAACTGGGGCATAGGAAATGTTCACTGAATTCACGAGCACTGTTGATATCAACAATCATCACTCACCCTGCAAACTGCAACGGACGATTTATGACAGTCATCCCTAGTTGCAAAGATTTTGGCCTCACATTAATCTTTACGGGCGTTTTAAATGTCCCATTTTCCTCACACCGCTCATGATTTAGTGTTATGGATGTGCCGAATGCTGCTTTCCCCTCAACCACCGCTGTCAGAGGCGGCGGTAATTTCTACTGCCAGACGTATCGATATTTCGCTCAGACAAATCTTCAAACTCTCAGTCGCGGGAGCAGTTCACAAATCCTGAAGCTGCGTCCATCCGCCGCTCAAAACATAACCCAAACCCTTCCCTATTTGCCTCCAGCGTGTGTGTCGGCTGACTGGCAGCCCTGAGTTGGGGATTTCCGAAGAAAACTGATAGAAATGAAACGGCCAATGTTTGTTACGTCCACTGGTTTTTCGAATGTTGTCTGGGAGCAGTTTGTATTCGGAAGACAAACCATATCTGCTGTCTCTAATACCAGGAAATGGTTCTGCGCGGATTTAAATTCTAGTTTCCGTTGCTCCGTTTACCTGCGAAATGTTTTTTTTGGAAATAATAGACAAACATAGGTATGTGCTCTTAAAAGACTATTAGTGGTTTGTAGCTAAAGAGCGCCGTCTCCTGGTCGCGACTTCTAACAGGCATTTTCATTCATTCACGGTATTTTTGGCATCACAGGAACGCCCCCATTTGTTACCCATTCCGAATTGCCCTTGAGAAGGTGTCAAGCGGCTTTCTTGAACCGCTACAGTCCAAGGGAAAGGCGCATCCGCAACGCTGTTGGGTAGAGAGTTCCAGGATTTTGATCCACTGATCATAAGGAATCTCAATCTTTTGCTGCCTTTAGTTGGTAGTGGTTGGAATGCACTGTCAGTGAAGCCTTAGTGAGTTGTTGCATTTTATAGATATATGTCAGTAGTGGAGGCTGTGAATGTTACAGGTGATGGATGGAATTCTGATCAAAAGGGTTGCCTTGTCCTGAATGGGCTTATTGAATGTTGTTGGAATTGCAAATTGTTGGAACTTCCAGGCAAGTGGGGAATGTTTCATTACTGTCCAATCTTGTGCCTTGTAGTTGTTAGAAAAGCTTGGGGAGACAAGGAATCAGAATACTCAATTTCTGCACTGTTCTTGTAGCCACAGTGTTAATGTGCCTGGTCCAGTTAAATTTCTGGTTAATGACGATTCCCAGGGTATTAATGGTGAAGAAATTTGATGATGCTAATTTAATAAATACAAGGGGTGGTGATTTAGGATCTCTTTTGTTGGAGATGGTCTTACCTGACACTTTTTTGCCATGAATGCTCCTTACCACTTATTTAACCAAGCCTGATGGCTATCCGGGTTTTGCTACCCGTGGGAAACAGATAGCATCATTACATGAAGAATTGAAAATGGAACTGAAGATGCTTCAATCATCAGTGATCTTAGGATGGAAGGCCACTGATGAAGTAGCAGAAGATGGTTGAACCTAAGACACTATCCTGACAAACCAAAGAAGGTATCTGGACAATTTTTCATTTTGCCACATAGATGCCAGTGTATTGGAATAGCTTAGCCAGATGCCAGTTCTGAGGTGATGTCAACCCATAACTTTTGTTCTATCTATTGCACTCAGTTGTTTTTTGATATCACATAGTGTAAATCAAATTGACTAAAGATTGATATCTATAATGGTGGGGTCCTCAGGGTGGCTGTGATGCATCATTTACCCAGCAGTTCTGGTTGACTATAGTTGTAAACATTATAGCTTTGTCTTTTGTCCTCATTTATTGGGCGCCACTGGTTGAGAGTGGGGATGTTTCTGAAGTCTCCTTCTCCCATTAATTGTTTAATTGTCCATCGCTGCTAATGATTGAATATAGCAAGACTCAGAGCTTTGATCTGATCAAATGGTTCTGGGATTAATTAGCTCTATATATAGCAAGTGATAAGGACCAGATTAGAAACTCCAAGGTATTTCATGAAGTAAGTCGAGATCCTAACTTTTACATTTGCTTTTGACATTAGGGTGTGCATCAGGTGTTACACTCCAGGTATGGTCCAAGTGACCCACAAGAATGCTTTTATCAAAAAAAAGCTTTATTTAAGAGTATTGTTAGAATATAACCAAAAATTAGCATATATTTTATCAATTGAAATGCTTAAACACGTCAAAATATAATTCTTAACAGTTAGTTATCTTTTTTGTTCCAACTCAGTAGTATCCCTTCTTTAGAATCAGTTAGCACAAAAACAAAAGGTGCTCATTGGCTACTAGATTTTTTTTGTACCTTTAGAGAGAGATACAAGATTTCTGGCCCTTTAACACTTCTGGAGAGTAATCCAAAAGACACTTGACTCCTAATTCTAATGTAGCAACTTTCAGAAAAACATTTACCCCCTCACAGTAGAATCTGAGAAAAAAGGCTTATTTATTGCAGATTCCAGACAAAGTAAATAATACAGAGGAAGTAACTTCTCTAAAGATACAAAAAAACCAAATGAGTGTGAATTCTTTGTGCAAGCCTTGTTGTACCCAGTCAAATGACCTACCTGTCAATCAACCCCAAATCTGCATTATCTCAGTGGAAAACACAAAGTTACAAAACTCTACATTAGTTCAGATTAAAACAAACACATTAACAATTAAGCTCAATTATGTTGTTGCAGTAACAATAGGATGCTATTGAATCTAGACAAAATGGCTGACTGTATAGAACAGATCCTGCAAACAAAAATGACAATTACATTTCTTAAAGGCACAATATCATCACAGTTTCATATTATTAATATTCTACAATGTATATGTATTTTCTAAAATCTAAACATGCAGACATGATAGTATAGTCATTTCAGTCCTTCTTTGGACACATTGCTTCGTCTTTCCTCTCCAAAAACCTCCTTCAGTCCTTAATCCTGTGTTGATTTCAGGTCCGAGTTCAATTTTGTTGTTATGATTATAGATTAATTTTGCTAGTATCCTCAGAGAGCCAGGCAGGGTCAGGAGAATACATTGGTATGTATAACGAATTGGCAAAAAACACTTTGAGTTGGCTTTTTAATTTCCTTTTGTTGAGTTTAACCACTTCTTTTGATTTTCAATGTCTTGAAATGTCAATCTTTCAGAAGATTGAACTGCTCACAGACTTTGAAAAAGAGAACGTTTGTGTGCTCTCTCAACTTCACATATTAGTGGTCAGGGCAATTTTAAAAAGATAATTTTACCTCTGTCTATTAAGAAGCCCTAATAGCTATATTAACAGTTCCTCTGTCAGGCAGTCCAACTCCTGTGATGATTCTGGATTTTTATCATCACTTTCTGCACACCCTTTGGCAAAGACACACAGCGAATTGTCTTTGTTGGTGTCAGAACATCAACATCATGCAACCATGGCTCCAGAGGTTACTATGGCAGTTACACTATAGCAAAACAATGTAATTTACTTGAACACCACCTGTGAACAGGACTGTTTCACTAGGTATCCATATCTGTGCAAACTGTACAGATTCATTATCCTAGCAGTTCATTTTGAATGATGGTACAGTTACCTAAACAGTCTCACTTCATCCCATTGTCTTTTCCTTTCATCTGCAGTGTTACAATACTTCTGCTCCTCAATCTTCTTTTTGAGATCACATATGATTATTAATTCATTTCTTTTTAGATGATGAGCTGTTTTTGACAATCCTGCAATTTATATTCAGGTAATTTCAACAACTTAGGAATGGGTCTAAAACAGTCAACTTGTCTTGTATCTGGCTCACTTTCCTCATTCATAATATTGTCCAGTAACTAAAAATTCAAAGTTTATTTAATACTGCCACAAGTAGGCTTATATTAATGCTGCAATGAAGATCCCCCAGTTGCTACACTTCAGTGCCTGTTCAGGAACATAGAAGGAAAATTTAGCATGATCAATGCATTTAATTTGCACATCTTTGGACTGTGGAGGAAACTGGAGCACCCATAGGGATTCGTACAGGCACATGGAAAAGATGCAGACCCCACTCAGGCAGTGACCCAAGCCAGGTCCACCTTCCTTCCCTTTTAGAATGCCACATGACACACTCTATGAGTTTTCCTTCTATCTGGCATTCTTGTCAAATAATTCACTTCACTCAATTTCCTTTCAATTTGATAAGGCTCACCAAATCTTACTTTTAAAGGTTTGTCTATCACTCATCATAATACTAACACCATTATCCCAGTAGCAAAACTATGAATTTTTGATGTCTTAACCATTTCCTGCTTCATCACATATTGTGCCACTTTTAAACTCTGTCTAGCTAATTCACCAGATATATTTAATTTTTCCCTAAAATATGAAACATAGTCCAATAATGTAATCTCAAAATGCTAATTCACCAATTTCTCTTTGATCAATTTAAGTAGCCCTTTCAGATCATGTCCAAAAATCAATTCAAATTGACTGAATTTAGTTGATTCATTAGGTGCAAAAAGTACAAATTGAATTCCTTTATCTCAATCTTCCAGATTATCTTAATAATAAGCCCACACCATTGTCTTTAAAGTTTGATGCCACCATTCTAATGCTCCCTGCAATTCTGGATGGTACACAGTTGATTTGAATTGTTTTACTCCTAAGCTATCCATAACTACCTTGAATAACTTTGATGTAAAATTTGATCCTTGACCTGGTTATACTACTGTGGGTAGTCCATATCTAGTAAAAAAATTCATATAACTCCTCTACAATCTTTTTAGCTGTAATATTGCATAATGGAATGGTCTCTGGAAATCTAGTGGATATATCCATTACCGTTAATAAATGTTGATTCCCACTTTTCAATTCAGGGGATCCTACGCAATAAATTAAGACTTTGTAAAAGATTTCTTAGATACTGAAATGGATGTTAAGGGTGCTGATTTTATCGCTGGTTCAGATTTTCTTATTACCTGATATACACGACACATTCAGCAAAATTCAGCCACATTTTTATACAATCTAGGCCAATTAAAATGGCTTTGTAATTTGGCTTGAGTTTTCCTTGTCCCCAAATGACCTCTTACTAGTAGCTTATGAGCTACCCACAACACCTCTTTTCTACAACCCATTGGTAATACAACTTGATGAATTTCTGCCCTTTCTTCATCCACCTGAATACATAAAAGCCTCCATTTCCTCAATAAGACATCATGTTTAAGGTAATAACTTTCTTGTGTACACTCAGATTTTTCTTCTGTGCGTGCTTTCTGATTCAATTGTTTTAGATCCAAATCTTTCTGTTGTAATTCTGCCAACTTTCCTGAAGTAAAAATATCCACTTCATCCTCCATCTGTTTTTGTGCTTTCTCAACCATCTGATCAAAATTATTTCTGAAAGTAGAATTTCAAATTCTTTATCTTCACTCTTTGATTTATTCTCTTGTCTTAACCTGTGGTTTTGTGATCTTGTCACTACACAATCAGGAAAAATATTCAGGATATGCTTGCTTTAACACCTCAGTAATTTTATTTTTCCACGCTTTATTTCCATAGTAGGCATCACTCCCACCTGTGATCCAGCTATATCATTACCCAAAATCTACCAGTCAAAATTACTTGATCCTTTTAAATTCTGTGTACACTTTACCAAATTCCTTCCTCAGATTTCTAAACTGTTGTCTGTAGACACCTGGCACTAGTTCATATGCACCAAAGATAGCTTTTTTCACCTCATCAGAATCCCTAGATATTCCTCTAATAGTGATGCAAAAACATCACTAGCTCTACCTACCAACTTTGTTTGAATCAATAATACCCACATAGTTTGTGGACGTTTCATTTGTTTTGTTACTTTGTCAAATAAAATAAAAATGGCTTCTACATCCTTCTTATCATACCTTGGCAATGCTGGAATGTATTTAAACTGATCGCCACCAGACTTTTGACCATGACAGCTTCGCTCTTCCTCACTACCACCTTCATGCTTGACCTTTACCACCCTTCAGTTTCAGTTTCCAAAGTTCAAATTCTCTTTCTTTTTGTTCTGCCAGGGCTATTCTTTTCTGTCTCTTTTTACTCTGCTTTTAATCACAATTCAAACTGTTCAAATCCTTTTCATGTTTAAGCTGTTTTAATTTTTTTGCTCTTTGTTTCTCTCTCTCTCTCTTTCTTGTGTTTGCTACTGCTCTCTGCCTGTTGTTTGCTTCTAATTCAAGATGTTACATTATAATTGAATTCTAGCCATTTCCAATGATTCGAACTATGTTTCTGGCAATTTTAAATGCTGAACCACCACTGCAATAATCTCCATTTTCCTCGCACCTTCAGGTAAATTCAACTGCAGCTTGTTTGCCAATTCCAAAATTTTGTGTTCACCACCTTTTGTAAACCACCTTGAGTGATTCCTTCTACCTTCCAGGAAAACTTTGGACACTGGAAGAACCATTATTCCACAAGGCACACCCTACTTAAACCAACTGAATGCAACATCTGAAAGGAAAACACAAATATACTTACCATTCCTTTTCTTTGAGGCCAATAATCCTAAACCAAACAAGGAATACCGATTTTAATCTTGGCCATACCCCCAGTTTGCTAAATAGACCAGAAACTCCCAAGATATTTTATGAGATTGACCTAGACCCTAATAATTACATTTGATTTTGGCAGTAAGGTGAGCATCAGGTGTTTTCACTTCAGCTATGATTCAAGTAAACCACTAGGAAGCTTTTATCAAAACAAACTTTATTTTAGAACGCAAAAAATATCTTAACTCTTACTCATTAAAATACTTAAACATGACAAAATATAATTCTTAACAGCTAGCTATCCCTATTGTTCCAATTTAGTATATCCCCCACATGGACATAAATTCCTTCTTTAGAACCAGTTAGTACATAAACCAGAGGTGCTTATGTGATACTAGATTTCTAGTATTTTAATACCTCTGCAAGATGATGAGGACAGACACTTCTAATTCTCATGCAGCAATTCAGAGAAAGCTCCATCCCCAAGTACTAGAATCTCACAGAAAAAGGTTTATTTATTGGCAGATTCCAGACTCTAACCAAAATTATCAAATAATTTTAACTGGTAGATTTTGGGAGAACAAGAGGCACATAGGTATGGAGAAAATGAGCTCCCTCTAAATAGGCCAAAAATCAGACTGAACCCAAGCTCTGTGTAGCCTAAATGTACCCAGTTATATGACTTTTCCTGTCAATCAACCTAATCAAGATTGACTCAGCAATATCCCAGAGGAAAACACAAAATAACAGAAGCTCACATTAGTTCAGACAAAAATAAACATGGTAGCAATTAAGGTCAATTATGTTGTTGCAGTAACAATGCAGTTCTGCTATGTTAAGACAAAATGGCTCCAAGTACATAGAACAGATCCTGCACAAGAAACATGACAAATATATTTCTTAAAGGCACAGTATTGTCACATAGGCTGCTTCCATTGTTTAGCATGAAAGGATATTGATCTTTGCTGTATCTTCAGCAAGTTGGCAGCTCACTTTCACTTATGCCTGGTGTTACTATTGGCATGCTCTTCTACACTCCTCTTGAATCAGGGTTGATTGTCTGGCTTGATAGTAATTGTAGAATGAGTTATATACTAGACAATGTAGTTACAGGTTTTGGTAAATTGCAATTTAGCTGATGCTGATGCCTGCAGCAGCCTGCTTTGAAAGCTAGATCTGTTCTTAGTCTATCCCATTTACTGCAGTACATCTACAACAGTTCTGAAACAGGTAGATTGGTGAAGGTTGGGTCAAGTAGGGTTTTCCCTTTGTTAATTGTCTCATATGTCCAATAGGGCAACACAGTCACACAGTGGTTAACACTGCTGCCTCACAGCTCCGAGATCCAAATTTGATTCCTGGCTTGAGTCACTGCACATTCTTCGAGTGTCTGCATTGATTTTCTTTGGGTGCTCTGATTTCCTCCCACAGTTCAAAAGACATACTGATTAGGTGCATTGGCCATGTTAAATTCTCCCTCAGTGTACCGAAGTAGGTGCTAGAGTGTGGCAACTAGGGGATTTTCACAGTAACTTCAATGTGACACAAATAAATAGATAAAATAAATTAAACCAGCATTATTGTTATGCCCTGCAAGACTTGGTTACTTCATTCAGTGAAGATTCTACGAACCTATTCTTGGTGATAAATTTTTCCATCCAAATCATGTTGTGTCCGAAATGTTTTCAATTCTGCTCCCAAGTGGTGTTCAACAGGAAGCAATACTGACGTATCAGCTGAGGGAGAGTAGTAGGTAATAAGCCCATAAAGGAGGCAAATTCAGGATTAAGAGGAACAGTGTCCAAAACTTGGAATCAGAATAGTGTATCTGCTACTGAAACCTTTATCCATGGATAAGTCATTTAAAACGCAACTATTCCAATGTTCTGCCATCTTCCACCAACTCAAAACTTGAACTCATCCATGTGATAGTTATATAAGACGGATATCAGAGGTAGGTTCTTTACCCAAAGGGTAGTTCGGGAGTGGAATGCCCTGCCTGCAGCAGTTGTAGATGCGCCAAGTTTGGTGGCGTTTAAGAGGTTAGTTGATAAGTACATGGAAGAGAAGGGAATGGTTTAGTTTGGAGGGGCATTGCTTTTTATATTGGTCAGCGCAACATCGAAGGCCGAAGGGCCTGTTCTGTGCTGTAATGTTCTATGTTCTATGTTCTAAAACTCTGTTGCCCATACTCTAAGTCCATTTCAATAACCCTGTGCTCACTAACCTACGGTTCTCTGTGTTCACCAAACTTTAGCATCTTGTCCATCCTGGTCCTTCCTTCACTCCAGCTTTAATGACAGTGCCTTCACATCTGGAACTCCCTCTATAAACATGTCCTCCTCTGCACTTCACTCTCCTCCTTTAAAATGCCCCTCAGAATCAATCTCTTTGATCATGCTTTTAGTCATCTGCCCTAATGTCTCTTTCTTTGGTATTGTGTCAATTTTTGTCTGATTACCCATCTCTGAGATATCTTGGGATGTCTTCATAGATTAAAGATGCCATATAAATCAATGCTATTTTTGTTACAGCCTTCTCTGATTGTGGCAGTTAATTCCTGCAAAGTAAGTAGGAGATGCTCTGTGTGAAACTGCTAAATGTCTCTGTCAATTTCACAGGAATATCTTTAGCAGAATGCTGTGAGGTGAAACCTGGGTGCAGATTCAAAATGCTCTAATAGTATTACACACAAATGTTTAAAATTCATTTGTGGGATGTGAGCATTATTGACAAGACCAGTATTAATTGCCCATCCATGTATTTCTTTCAGAATGTGATGGTCAGCTCTGTTCTTGAACTGTTGCACTAAATGCAGTGTTAAGAAGGGAGTCTCAGATATTTGGACCCAGCTATGACAGAGTGATATGGTTTCATGCCAGGGTTATATGATTTGGAGAGAACTTGCAAGCATTGGCACTCCCATGTGTCTGCTGGGTTTGGAAGCATCATTTAAGGAAACTTGATGAGTCATCTTGCAGATGGTACACATTACTGGCACCAGTAGTTGAGGGAATGAATGTTTAAGGTGGTGGCTAAGGTGCTGATCAGCAGGCTACATAGTGACATTAACGTAATCACCAAGATTATCCTTATGGTTCTGCTGCATCATGCCTGCCTGCCTGGCATCCACAACATACGAATTAACCTTAAGCAGAAACTGGAGCACAAAAAAGTAATTACAGGTCTTGCATGGTGTCAAGACTCTTGAGTGTTATTGGAGCTGCATTCAACCAGGGCAAGTGGACTGTATTCAATCATACTCCAGACTTGTGCCTTGTAGATGCTGGACAGGCCTTGAAGAGTTGGAAGTTGAGCTGAAGATAGTTGAACCTAGGACAACAGGTCTGAGGAACTCTGCAGCAATATCTTGGACCTGAGATGATTGGGCTCCAGCAAACATACCCATCTTACTTTGTTATAGGGATGATTCCAATCAATGTAGTGCTCCCCCTCCAAATTTTATTGACTTTGATTATGCCATATTCATGATGCCACAATTGGCCAAATGTTGCCTTAATGTCAAGGTCAGCCTATCATTCTCATTTCAACTTTTGAATTCATTATTTTGTCCATGTTTGAACCAGAGCTGTACAAAATCTGGAGCTGAGTGACACTGAGTGATCCAAACTGAGCAGATTATCCCTGAATAGTGTTGCTTGAAAACAGTGTCCTCAACACCATCCATCACTTTACTGACGTGATACATGAAGGCTTCAGTAGTACAGAGGTTAAGGAAAGTGTTGGCATGCAAACTTAGTATTTTTATTGTATTCATGACATCAGAGGATGCTATAACCCGATTGTTAGACCCAGTAATGCTACAGGGTGTGTGCAACTGCCCTCATTAAAAAAGAGATGCTGTGCAATTTTCTGGAACTGCAGGTGCTGTAAGACTTGATTCAACAAATGGTAAATGTAAAGCCAATTATATGATGGTGTTTTCACTATTTGTGACTGACAGCTGGAATGACAGCAGTAAAAGGTGCAAGATGGAGCTGCTCTTTGGGATACTTATTATGTGAAGGAAGTGGAAGATAGGAACAATTCTGGAACCAATGGCAGTATGACTACTCCATGGCAACAGAGTGCAGACTCCATGCTATCAGTTGCATAGGTTTATAGACTGAGGTTGGTATTTCCATATCCTTCAGAAGAGCAAGTCTTCTGGGGACCGGTTTTCATAGTTTTATGGGACCTGTACCCAGTGTTGGAATAGGAAGCTGCAGCTGGAGACTCCAGAGCCTCCAAAAATAACAATTACCCTTCACCAGCTATTTTCAAGATGTTGTATCCATCAGGTCACTAATACCAAGACAAATAGGTAGAGAGAAACTGTTCCCTTTGACAGAAGGATCCAGAACTGTTTGATACCAATTTAAGGTGAATGGCAAAAAGGATCTGAAATGCACTGCCTGAGAGTGTGATCCAGGCAGATTCACTATAGGCCTTTAAAAGAAAATCGGATAATTATCTGAGGACAAAACATTTGCAGAGCTTTGGGAAAATGGTAGGGTGGTGGGATAAGGTGAGTTACTCTTGCAGGAGGCTGTGCTGGACTTGAAAGGCTGAATGGCCTCCACTTGTGCTATAACTACTTTGTCATTCTTCAGTACATACTTTGTTTGCCCTAATGGTTGCCAAGAAGCAGGAAGCGCATGTTTAACTATCTCTGGTTTGCTCAAGGTTCACAGTTTAAATAATGATACGTATTTGGATATGCAAGTTTTAAAAGATAGAAGAACCCTTAAATGAATATAAGACACACTACTCAATCAATTTGCAGTTAGTGGGTGGAATCTGTTGGTGGTTACATGGGCTCTGCCCACTGGTTGGAGCCCTATGTCACCTTTCCTCACAAGGTCCAACTTAATTATGAGGTAATTGTGCCCTTTCCTGGACAGGGCCTCCCAATGAAGTAAGGTGTGAACAAGATGGAAATCCGTTGACCGATCAGATATAGATCTGCTGGAAACAGATAAGTGGGCAAGATAGGGTTCCCAGTGAGGAGACTGCTGGCCAATGGGGGAAGGAAGGTCAACAACAATGGCAGTTGGCTTTTCCCCCTCTCCACCTTGCTGACGCCAGCTCTGTTGATCAGGCACAGAAGATATCTCTGAATAAGTGACAACCAAACCTCCAGCCCCTTTCCATTGGAGGATTGCAGGCAAACCAGGCAGTGTTTGCTGGCCATCTGTCCATATGGCAATTTCCCTACCTGCTGCTGGTAAAAGTGGTAACATAATGGCCTGAATTGGCCTGTAGGTCAGAAGGCCACTCACAGGGCTTCCGACCCAGAGAGAGCAAGGAAGGGGATGAGATCTCCATTCACACAATCCTCCGGCACCCACCCACCCCCCCCCCATTCCTCTTTGCACACTGTGTAATCGATATTTCAAGATCATGCAAGTAAATGCTAGGTTCTCTGATCAGGAGTGTCTGCGCAATTGCACTGTCTCTTTCAATAAATCTCACAATTGGGATAACTGGAACAATTTAAGGAGACTCGAAACATTGGAGTGGATCTTTAGTGCAAGGACACCAACAAACATGTTTTGAAAAGTTTTGAATGTTTTTTTTAATTTACTAAGCAACTCACTATTGTACAGCAATCTAACTAGAAAATATTTTTATATATTTAAAGATCTTTTTCAGTCATTTAAAATTGGTTAATCACATGGTAGATTGGCAAATGCTTTAAACCAGTTAAGCTGGGGTGGTGGTGGGTGCAATGCACAAAAAACATAGAACAATGTAAATATAAACAAAACACGGAAGTAGAATATAGAAAAGAATAAAGTAAGAAAGAACATTGATGGTGTCTACAGAATTATAGATCAGAAGTTTGTCAAATCTCCATCTCCCAGTGTCTCTGACATTAAAAATTCAATGGTAGGTGCCCTGGCAACATCTAGTCAACAATTAGCAGATTATCTGGGCATTAGAAATCAGCAGAATTAGTTCTTTATATTACAATAGTGTCTTCACCTTTAAGAAGCACTTTGGAACATGAAAGAAGCGATATAAAAACATTTTAATGCAGCACAGTAGATTTTGAATCCACTATATCCCTTGATACTTCATTTTCCTACACTTCCAGCTACAGTTCATCAGCGCTCAATGCTTTCATTCCAATGCTTCCCTTGTTCTGTTTATATATACAAGTGGGCTGCATGCCAAATCTCAGAATTGTGACTGGGTGCTCGATGAAGTAACTGCTCCTTTAGAAATTAGGCTGCAGTCTTGCATGCCATGGCCTTCATGACCTTCCTTCAATGGCTGGGAGTGAGGCAAGCCTCTTCTGTTCTATTTCTTGAAACAGCTATTCAATGGCATTATCATTAAGTCCCGTATGCAACCATTCCTCTTTGCTGGCATGCTGATTGATTACTTAATATTTGTTCTCCTGTTGCTATGAAATCTTGCTCCTTTGCTATAAAGGCTACCTTTTGACAAAAACAAATCTCAGAAGCACTCCAAAGTATTTGTAGACTTTCACACTAATCACCAAGATTCTCTGTTCCCTTCACAGGTTCCTAAAACATTAAGATGTTCCAGCCCATTTAAATAATCATGGACCTTTAAAGCGAATGCAGCACTTTTTGCTGTACCCTCATGACTGTGCCTAATCGTGCCTGCCTGGCTGACGCCCATAACATACAAATTAGCCCTAAGCAGAAACTGGAGCACAGAAAAGTAACGTCAGCTGCACTGCTATTCTGTTGTGGAATCCATGCATAACAACATTGCCATTCTAATTAATGCTTTAGTCTATCGTTGTGGTTTTTAGTACTGGCAAGTAGCTAAGTCAAAAAGAAAACATTTACTGTGTGCACCATCACAAACAATTAAGTTGAATCCTTGCATACCTGCTAGATTTCATGTAGATAAAGCTTTCATGCAATTTCAAAGCTGAATACAGCTGTAGTTCCTCAGTGTCCTTGCTTGACTTAACTGAACTCATCAACGCACACAAAAGCTCCGTATGGGCCTCCAATACTTGAGATGAACTTTGCCCAGAAACGGTGAATGTTATCACTGTGTAGTCATTGAAGTTCCTCTCAATGTTGTGAAACATTTATGATAAGATTATATTTATAGGAACAATAAGGTGTGCCTTGAAGCTTACGTGGATATGGTGCTGTTTTCCCAGGCATATTGAAGGTGCTTCTTAAAAGAAAAATTTTTGTATTCACTCCAGAAGTTGGACAGTTTATCATCATAACCTCTATGGTTGCATTGCTTAGAGTATATTTGCACTCTTAACTGTAGCATTCATTTAGTTTCACTTCATACAAACACTGCATTATATAATGAGAATGCATCCCCAATCTAGAGTCAAATCCTGACCTGACACTCAAATAAAGCTGACTAGAGTGAGACCCCACTTCACTCCTGAATTAGTTCAGGCCATAACATGGACATTGCACAACAATAATACTGCTCCATATTAATACTAACCTTGGAATCTTAATGCAGTTATAATACCACATGTCAATTTAATAACAGCTATATTGGCTTATAATTCACATCTTAACAGTTCAGCAGTAATAGGAGATAATATTTCAGTCTTTAAAACTGAAAATGCAATTTGTTGCCTGATCTAATTTTTATTCAATTATCATTTGAAAGTGCTAAAGGATCAAGTGTGTTTACTGAGAGCTTGTTTTGTATATTTGCTGTTACTGGAAAGATACTTGTAGTTCTCTGCAATTTTTAATTTTAAAGCTACATAAATTAAGTTCTTTACAAAGAGAGGAAGTCAAATTAAATCCATAACAATCTCAGTATTTTGAAGACCTGGATTATCATGCTGTCCTCATCTCAGTAATTTATAGGTCCAGTTTGCCTATTCTGAGACTATCTAATTTATCCATAAGCTATTTATAACAATTATAATTATTGCTGTACACTTTCTGAAAGTCTGATTTCTAGTAAACTAATTATAAAATTCCCAGCGAAAGTGGATGTAACTTTATTTCTTTGTCCCTGCATTGCATTTCTAGCTATTAGTTTATAAGAACAAACATGTTTGTATCTTTGTTTAATTACATAAATATTCCCAAAAAATCCATTATTATAGCAGTATACTCCAGCAATCTGTCTTCAGTGTCCTCTTTGATTTTACTCATCTATATAATTTACCCAATTTTCCTTCTGAAAGATTCCTTATTTAAACACCAGCCTTTTTGTCTCTAGAGTTTTGTACAATATATATTTGGCGACCTTATGTTTTGTGTTTTATTTCCATGTGCTTCCTTTTTTAATTGTTTGGATTGCAAAGTTGGAAGTAAAACATTGCTGAAGCTAAATGCCTCCAACTGTTCAAACCATTGTTTGATGGAATAAGATACAGCCTATAACAAGATGGTTATAATACACTCAGTTTTTATATTATATAATGCTAATATTTCAGATCTTCTGCATCCACAATGATTTGCTTTTCAACTAAATTCCCTAATTTCTTATATTCTATATTATTTTATTATGTCTCATGTTCACCGTGCAGTGATAGTTTAGGCACCTTAAGATTTCAATAATGTGGAGGTCCATAACAAGCACTCACAATAAACATAAAATCAACAGATCCAGAGCAAAAATCTTTCTGTACTCTGCCTTAATGGAAAACTCTGAAAAAAACCCACTCTATTTGCAGGAGTGCTGAATTTGCGTTCATCTGACACCAAACATCATTATGACTTACCTGAATAAAATTACCTAATTTGTTTAACTTGTGCTTATTGTGGAGTGTTTTGTTTGGTAAGAATTTAATTCAATATACTTTCACATTACTGCTTCTAATCTCAAATCAGTAGCTGCAGTTTGAGTTCCAGTGAGGCAGATAGCTTGCTTGGTCCCTGCCTTGTTTGTACTTCAAATCTTTAGGAGAAAAGTCCAACAGACTTCCTGAATGCACAATAAATGATGTTTGATACCACACACCTGATGGAGTCAAACTGAATTGATATGAGAATAACACCAATAGGGAGTCTCAGGCTATTATTTCAGATTTACATAAAATTTAGAGTTGACTCAAAGCTGAAATTAATTGCAACTTCATTAAATTTGCAATGTATGCATACTCTGTTATTCCACTTCGAACCATAGACATTTGTTTATTAAAAAAAAAGCAAAAGTCCAACTTGTTTGCTGTTTATCATCCTGGTGATACAATAATAATGGATTATAATGAATTTAACTAGGCAAAATTTAAGTCCAAAAAGCAGGGCAGAGAAATTTCATCCCATAAATTAAGACAGTGGTTGGAATCATGTGCATTGTTCCTGACAAACTGGAAGCGTGCACCACTTCTGTACCTATGCTCTTGGTCCTACATGAGTAGAATTAAAATTTTGTATCGGTCTTCACGGAGGAGGACACAAATAGTTTGTCAGATATTAAAGATAGAAGGATGGTAAGAGATGAGGTCCTTGATGTGATTACAGTCACTAGAGAGGTAGTGCTCGATAGACTGATGGGGCTGAAGATAGATAAGTCCCGGGGCCGGATGGCATGCATCCCAGGGTTCTGAAAGAAATAGCAGAGGTGATAGCGGATGCCTAAGTAATTATTTATCAAAATTCGCTCCAGGGAAGTACCAGAAGATTGGAAAACAGCTAATGTTACGCCACTGTTTGAAAAAGATAACAGGCAAAAGGCAGGGAATTATAGACTGGTTAGTTTTACATCTGTAGTAGGAAAAATGCTTGGATCTGTCATCAAAGAAGAAATAGCGAGGCACCTAGAAAAGAACAGTTTGATCAAGCAGATGCAGCATGGATTCGTTAAGGAGAAATCATGTTTGATGAATTTATTGGATTTCTATGAGGATGTGACTAGTGCGGTAGATAGATGAGAACCGGTGGATGTGGTGTTTTTAGATTTCCTGAAGGCGTTTGATAAGGTGCCTCACAAAAGGTTGCTGCAAAAGGTTAGGGTGCAAGGAGTTGGGGGTAAGGTGTTAGCATGGATAGAGGATTGGTTGTCTAATAGAAAGCAGAGAGTAGGAATCAATGGATGCTATTCTGGTTGGCCTGGTAACTAGTGGAGTGCCCCAGGTATCGGTGCTGGGGCCTCAACTGTTTACCATATACATAGATAATCTTGAGGAAGGGGCTGAGTGTAGAGTAATGAAATTTGCTGATGACACGAAGACAAGTGGAAAAGCAATTTGCTTGGAGGGTGTTGAAAGTCTGCAGAGAGATCTGGATAAGTTGAATAAGTGAATGAGAACCTGGCAGATGAAGTATAATGTTAGCAAGTGTGAGGTTATCCACTTTGGTAGAAATAATATCAGGAGGGATTATTATTTAAAAGGCGATGCAAAGGTGCAGAGAGACCTGGGGGTCCTTGTGCACGAATCACAAAAATGCAATCTGCAGGTACAGCAGGTGATCAAAAAGGCAAATGGGATGTTGGCTTTCATAGCAAGGGGGATAGGATATAAAAGGTCTTGTTACAACTGTACAGGATGCTGGTGAGGCCACAGCTGGAGTAGTGTGTGCAGTTTTGGTCACTGCATTTGCGGAAGGATATATTGGCCTTGGAGGGAGTGCAGAGAAAGTTCACTAGGCTGATACCGGAGATGAGGGGGTTAGCCAATGAGGAGAGATTGAGTAGACTAGGTTTGTATTCGTTGGAGTTTAGAAGGTTGAGGGGGGATCTTATAGAGACATATAAGATAATGAAGGGGATAGATAGGGTAGAGGTAGAGAGATTCTTCCAGCTTAGAAAGGATAGCAGTACTAGAGGGAGCAGTCTCTAAATAAGGGGGAAGGGGGACTGGGTTAGGTCAGAGTTCAGGAGGAACTTTTTCACTCAAAGGGTGGTGAATTTTTGGAATTCTTTGCCAGTTGAAGTGGTGGAGGCTACTTCGCTGAATATATTTAAATCATGGGTAGATAGGTTTCTAATAAGCAAGGGAATCAAGGGTTATGAGGATAAAGCGGGGAAGTGGAACTGATCCACTTCAGATCAGCCATGATCTTAATGAATGGCGGGGCAGGCTCGAGTGGCTAAATGGCCTACTCCTGCTCCTATTTCTTATGTTCTTATGTTCTTAAAATGCTGGTGGCACGAATGGAAAACAGGTTCAATTATGTGGTGAGGATGCTTTTCAGTGATGAAACCCACTGTCAGCTGACAATGCTGAAGCTACAGATAGAGCTCCAGGGAAGCTCTGCCTCACAGCCAAAACTTTCCTGCCTGATTCCATTGCCATTAACATAAGACAAAGGGTGTTTTTCAAAATTAAATTTCATTTATAAATATTTCACATGATATTGATATCACTATATTTTGTATATATATTAACATTTTTGTTGAAACCAAGTTAGTCAGAGAGCTAAATGCACTAGCATGCATTGAAGGTTTCTGGAGAGTTTGGGGCATTTCATTTATTGTGCAAGAAACAATCCCTAGTGCAGAAGAAGGCCATTCAGCCCATTGAGCCTGCACCAACAACAATCCCACCAGTGCCCTATCCCGCAACGCCACGTATTTACTCTTCTAATGCCCTGACACTAAGAGGCAACTAACCCAATATCTTTGGACTGTGGGAGGAAATTGGAGCACCCAGAGGAAACGTATGCAGATATGCAGAGAACTTGTAAACTTTGCACAGACAGTGACCCTAGCCCTGTTAGGCTGCAGTGCTAACCACTGTTTTACCATGCCTCCCCAGTGTTGAGTGCTTTTTGTTCACTCTTCGAATATTCAAGTTCATGCCCAGTGACGCTCTCATTATTCTGTAAGACATGGCTGAACTTGCAGGTTCATCTGGCCCTCTTTCTAAGAATTGTAAAGGACATTATCCAAGATCATTCCTAGCAGGAATAATTGAAATGTTAGTAATCTCTTTAAAGCCCTCTAAGAGTTCTGCCAAACACCATGAGATGGACCCACATGTGGACAACACTGCCATCTCTATTTTTCCCTAATTTTCTTATCCTGACTGACTTTTCCCAAACATACCCAGGATGCCAGACCCTTCCATGTCCCCAATGCCAATCTCTGTCCTCCCTTGGATCTCTGTTCCATTCCTCCATGCCTCAACCCAACATCACCCCATCCCACCACTGACCCATACTTGCTGATCCCAAGTCTCCAAGCCATCTACCATTCTCCCACTCCCTTTCTCATGCCATTGGGTTCAACAAGGAAAACTGTTGATCTCACGCACAACTTCATACACAAAGGCAGCTGCTGCATGCCACTTATAAATAATGTGAATTGGGTGCAATTAGATTCTTGTGCACTGCCACTTTTATCTTGAATAGAGGACTTCATTAAAACATTTTTACGCGAATGAGTATATATCATAATAACAAATAGGCATATTCAGGCATGAGGCGCAAAATGGTCAAAACACACTTCTGACTTTATAGCTTGACACATAGCTGGAAATCAAAAGCCTGTAATTTCCTGACTCCCCAGCATCAGATTTGGGCAGAACCCCTCTTGGAGGTTCCAAGGAAAGGCTTTAATCACAATTGTCCAAAAGTGCCAACTTTCCCTGAATAATTGCCCTAGACTGGGAACTATCTGTCAAAGTGATTTAAATCACCATCTTTGGAAGCTTGTGCCAGTTTTACACTGAAAGAATTAGAACAAATAAAACCACTTCTAAATTCTGCTTAATTATTTTAAATACCCAGATCAAGCCCCACATGGGAGACCCCAGCACCCCAACACTTGATCCCCAGAATATTCCAACCCCACACCCCTGACCCTAATTGCCTGGGACTTCCTCCCCACTTGCCTCCTGGTGTGAGGACCTGATCACTCCCTCCCCAAACAGACTTGGACACTGAGATGCCCTGAAGCAGACTCAACCCCTGCATCAGTGGATATTTCCCGTCACCAGAACTGAACCCCCCACCTCATCCCTTCAGATCTCCCAAGTTCCATGCACTTATCCCTTTAAACCAGCTTGCATTCCAGCAACCAGTACACTAAAAAATGGGGCATGGATTCCCTAAGTTTGCTGGAGTTGCATTGCATTATGGACTACAAAGATTCTTTTTCTGTAGGCTCTGGTAGCTTCAGCCAGCAGAAACCAAAATTTTCCAGAGTATATTGTAATTCAAGTGGATCAGGACTTCACAGTACTAGGTGGATGTTATGAGCCAAATTTTGCATCCCATCTAATATCATGCCATGTTTCTTATGAGCTCCATAAAATCTACCCCCCCATAGGTTCAATCCATATTTTCTGCAGCGTCGTGTTTGATTTTAAACAAACACAAAGATGCAAAAATATCCTGTTTTCATTAATATAGATGTTATTCACTATATCAATGTCTGTACATAGAAAAGAAAGAGAAAATAATCTGCAAACATAAAGCTCAATTTTCCCTAATTTATGCAATATGTTGTACAAAGTGAAAACTAGCTACTCAACACAACAAATCCATGTTGATGTTTATACTGCATTTGAGCTCCTCACAATTTTTCCTCATGTAAATCTATCACTGTAAGACATTATTCTCTATACAATGCATCTATACTATTTGCTTCAACCATTCCTTGCAATAGAGTATTCCATATTCTCCCCATTCTTAGGGTAAAGATGGTTCTTCTGAATTCCCTACTGGATTTTTGAGTGATTATCTTATGTTTGGCCTCTAGTTATGGTCTTCCCCACAAAAGAAAACATTTGTTCTGTATCCATTCCATCCAAACAATATATAATGTTAAATACTTCTATTAGATAACCCTCAGCCTTTAAGCAAAATAGAAGAAACTCAGTCTGCCATTCCTTTTTGATACCCATTCATTTTTTGTTTCATCTTTGGAAATCTCTTTATAAAAAGGTAACCAGAACTGCATACAGTATTGCAGATATGGTCTAATCATGGTTCGAAGGAGGTTTAGCGTAACTTCCCTACAGTTTTGCAGATATGGTCTAATCATGGTTCGAACGAGGTTTAGCGTAACTTCCCTACAGTATTGCAGATATGGTCTAATCATGGTTCGAAGGAGGTTTAGCATAACTTCCCTACTGTTCAAACCTTTTTCTATTCCTCTAAAAATAAAGCCTTGTGCTTGCTTTCCTTACATAATGGCCTTGTTAACTTGTGGTGCAACTTTTAGTGATTGATGTGTTTGTACTCTGACATACCTTTGTTCCTCTATCTCACCAAAACTTGCACTTTCAAGTAATAAGTGGCTTCTCTGTTCTTTCTACCAATTATTTGCCCGTTCTGCAAGTTTATTAAATGTTGTCCTGTATTCTGTTTCAGTCCTCTTCAGCATTGACTATTTCTCCCCCCTGCACACATTAACCTCACCCCTACTCTTTCATTTTGTCAGCCACAAATTGTGCTTTTGATTTCAATGTCTAAATCATTGATGTAGATTGCAAACACCAATGATCCCAGCACCGATCTTTATGAAATATTTTCATAATATAATGATGAAATATATGAAATATATTAAATATAAACCCTTACTCCCAAACTCTTGTTCTGTCTTGAATCCAGCTAACAATTTATTCTGCCACTTGTTCTATATCTCCACATTCTCTGATTTTATTCATTAGTTTACTATTAGGCACCTTTTCAAAGGCCTTTCAAAAATCTAGACATATCTACTGCATTATTATCACCTAGTCTCACTGTTACCGCCTCATAAAAATCAATAAGCTTAGTAAGACAAGATTTTCTGTTTTAAAATCCATGCTGATGATTTGTAATTATATTTTTCATTTCTAGATGTTCTTCTATTTTCATCTTTAGTGGGAATGTTACCTATCACTGATATTAAGCTGACTGGTTTATAATTCTCTGGATATGTTCTATCCATCTTTTTAAATATGTGAATTATATTAGCCATCCTCCTGTGGATTTTTTCCTGATGAATTATTAAATATATGTAGGAATGTCTCTGCTAATTCTTCCAAAAATTCTTTTTAAATGTATGCTTGCAATTCATCCAAATCAAAAGCTTTACCATCTTTGAGTTCAATTGCTTTATTCAGTACATTCCCTTTTTTATTATAAATGCACTTATCTCATCATTTATCCCATTATTCACTGCCATGTCTACCCATGGTATCTCTCTGGTAAATACCAAAGTGAAATAATTGTATGGTTTTCATTTGGAACTTGCTGTGTTATAGCCTTAGAGACTTATTTATGGTTCAGAAGACCATTTAGGCAATTGAATCTATGCCAATGCTCCCCATAGCCCCGAAGTTTAATCTCCTCAATTTTCTTCTAAAATCATTGATTTCACTTTCAATAACACCTTAAAAACAGGTCATTACTATTTGGTGCGGTTTTTGTTTTCCTTATAATCCACTTGCATCCCTTGCCCAGACCTTTAATTAATGTCTCCTAGTCCTTGTGTCATCAACTAATGGAACAGTTTTTCCTTGTCTACTTTAACTAAACTTGTCAAAATCTTGGTCTCCAAGGCATTTTTATTTTGTGCAATCAGATCTGCACAAACTTTCAGCATGGAGCTGATTATTAAATGGAAATCCAAGGAGTGGTTTCTCCCCCCCACCCCCGCAAGTGGGGTTTACATCTGCTCCTGACTAACAGGAGATAGGCATCCTCATCCTGCTAGTAAAACAGAGGCCATTGAGGCTGTCATGGAAGGTCAGGGGCAAAGCAGTTGCCCATTGGGGATTGCTAGTTCTAGTGCCAAAGGGATAGAGGGCTGGACATCAGGATGGGAGGGTGGGGGGGGGGGGTCCAGTAAGCCAGCAATCAATGGAGAGGGGGGGAGGTTCAGGAAGACCAGCAATAGGACAGATGGGGGAAGGAAGGCCAGCTATTGGGGGGTTCTGAGGAAGGCCAGTGAATGGGAGGTTCTGGGCAAGACCAGCAATCGAAGTGATTGGGAGGCCGGCGATGGCAGGGTTTGGAGGACAGTGTGCATGTGCCAATCTCTCCACACTGAAGATCGGCACATATGCAGTGGGCCATTCAATGCGCTGATTCTGCCTTTGGGTGGGGTGAGGCCCCACCCCCTACTTTTCAGCATGAATCATTCTGTGGCACTCTGTGTTGCACAGAGTGTCAAAGATTCATTCAGGTAAGTATGCCCGAAAAGCAGAATGGAAATTCTCCTGTTTTCCTGCCTATTGGGCACTTAATTTTGTTTTGGGAGAATCCTGGTTTTGATGTCCAAGTTCGTGTATCTTTTGCTAACCAATCTCTCCACACATGTCATGCCACTTTCAAAATTAATGCACATGCACCCAAGTTCCTGCATATTCTTTACAGCTGTTTTATTAAATTCACATTCCTCTTCCTATCCTTTCTGACAATACATCACCCCACATTTCTCTGAATTAAATTCCATCTGTCATTTATCTGCTTATCTTGTTTCAGGCAACTTGTTTCATCCTCACCATTTGCCACTCCTCCAAATTTGGCATCATTAACATTTTGAAAATTTGTCACCCTGTAGTCATTGATATATAGCAGAAAGAACAATGGTCGTGGCACTAACCCCTGGGAAACACCATTGTCTACCATCCTCAGTCTGAAAAATAACTATTTACCATGACTTGCAGAATTCTGTCCTTAAGCCCATTTATTTTATCCTCTGAACATGGACCCTCCCATTTCATGAGTCTCACATGACATTGACATTGTATCTTAAAGGTGTTTTCTTAAAATCCATGTAGACAACATCCATTGCATTTCCTTCATCAACTTTCTCTGTTATTTCACCTACAAAAGTCAGTTAGATTGATCAGGTATGATCCGTCTTTTACAAATCTCTCATTAATTAACTCAACTTCTTCAAGTGTTTGGTGTCTTTTTCCCTGATTTGTTTCTAAAACCCTGCCCGCTATTGATGTTAAATTAACTGGCCTGAGATTGCTAGAATTGTTCTTTTACACCCACTCTTGAGAAGTGACACATTTGAAGTCTCTAATTTCTGGCATTGCACCTGTATCTGGGTAAGACTGGAACTTTTTATGGCTAGTCCTTCCAATGTCTTCATCACCATCTCTTTTAGCAAACTAGCATGTAAGCAACTCCACCCAATTGCTGGCATTCCCCAAATCCCTCTGATCACTGGTCACTGCTTTGCTACTTTGAAAAAGACATATTTATTTCTATTCTCTATTTTCTGTCTATTAACCAATTCTCAGTGCATGCCAATATATTACTGCCAGTCCCATGCACCTTAATTTTGCACACAACCCTCCTGTGTGGAACTTTAATCAAAAGCTTTCTGAAAATCCCAATGCACTACATCCACTGGATCTCCCTTATCTACTCTGCTACTTATGTCCTCAGAAAACTCCAGTTGGTTCTCAAATATAGTTTTCCTTTCATAAATCTTTGTTGACTTTGTTTAATCCCATTGATATATTTTAAGTGTTGTGTCATCACATCCTTTATATTAGACTCTAGTATTTTTCCCACTACAGATGTTGGGCCAACTGATCTGTAATTCCCTGTTTTCTCCCTCCCTCATTTTTTTAAATAGTGCAGTTACATTTGTCACCCTCAAATCTGCTGGGGCTGCTCCAGAATCTAGAATTTTGGATGATGATAGCCAACACATCCATTGTTTCATGGCTAAATTCTCTGGAATTTAGATTATCAGGCCCCAGGGGATTTATTGGTTTTCAGTCCCAGTAATTTCTCATTTCAATAACTAAATTATTGTTCAATAATATTCATTTCCTTGAATTCCTCCTTTTCACCATATCCAAGGTTCCTCAGCATTTCTGTGAAGTTATTTGTGTCTTCCTATTATTCTTTATTATATAAATTATTACAGGTTCTCCCAATTTGCATTGTAAGGGACCTACATCTATTTTCACTAATCTTTTTTTTTCTACATACTTAGTTTTATAGTCGTTTATGTTATTTGCACGAATACTTTCATGTTCTAGTTTCCCCTCTTATTCAGTCTTATGCTAAGGTATGACATAACGCAAGTATTTCTTTTTTTCTAACACCATGGAACTTCACAATATTTAAGGGCTGCTTAAATGTGAAAAAGTGATTGAAGTATACTACCAGCTTGGAAACTTCAGACCAACCTTTGGGAAAATAGAACTGAGTGTTAATGAACATTGGAAAGAATAATTTGCTAAATTGAATGAGTACAGATTCAGAGCAACATGAGTTGAACCTTTTAATAAGATGTCACTGACATTGAAACATAGAAAATAGAAGCAGGAGTAGGCCATTCAGTCCTTTGAGCCTGCTTCACCATTCACTTTGATCATGGCCGACCATCAAAATCAATGTCCTCATCCTGACATAGTGCTCCAAGAAGATACAATTGATAATAGTCATGGATAAAATAAGGAAACAGAAGTGGGTGAAGTTTGACACTGCATCAAAAATGGTTTTAAAAAAGCAAACAAAGGTTAGCCAATAACAAAAGTTTTACAAACTGGAAAGAAGCCACCAAAGTTTTTAAAGCGTCAATCTTAGGAGCCTTGTTCTACAATCCATATTTATGGATTGGTTATGGATATTGCAAGCAAGCCAAGTCTGAACATGGGAGATGATGCAAATAATAGGTAACAGCAAAGAGGTTCAGAAGGACTTAGATAACTAGGCATTACATGATAGATGCAGCCCCATGTGGATACATACAATTTGTGTCAGCATTGGCTCAGTGGGGTGGACTCTTATCTCTGAGTCAAAGGTTGTGGATTCAAGTAAGATCCAAACATATAACCTAGGCTTAGAACTTACTACAGCATTGAGGGAGTGTTGGCCTCTCAGTATATTTTTAGATGAGATGCTAAACCAAGTTTGAGAACAAAGAACCAAAATAGGCTGTGTTAAATAGAACAATAATGCAATATACTGATTCAGAAAGGGATTTAGGGAATATTGTTGATAGATCTATGAAGGACCAACCTAAATACTTGATTGCAGTATAAGGGTAAATAAATATCAGCAGAGGGGCACTCTATAAATCAGACATGTTTATAGTTTCTTTATTTTTTTCATGGGACATGGACATCACTGGTAGGCCAGCATTTATTGCTCATCCCTAGCTGCCCTTGAGAAGGTAGTGGTAAGCCAACCCTTGAATTGCTATAGTCTATGTGCTGTGAGTAATGCATAATGCTGTTAGGGAAGGAATTCCAGGATTTTGACCCAACAACTATGAAGGAATGATGATATTTTCCAAATCAGGATGATGAGTGGCTTGGGGGGGGAACTTGCAGGTGGTGGTGTTCCCATGTATCCGCTGCTCTTATCCTTCTAGATGGAAGTAGTTGTGGGTTTGGAAAGTACTGTCTAAGGATCTTTGGTAAATTGCTGTAGTGTATTTTGTAGATATTGCAAATTGCTGCTACTGGGTGTCAGTGGTGGATGGAGTGGATGTTTGTGGATGTGGTTCCAATCAAGTGGACTGCCTTGTCCTGGATAGTATCAAGCTTCTTGAGTATTGCATGCATCCATGCAAGTGGGGAATATTTCATCACAGTCCTGACTTGTGCTTTGTAAATGGTGGGAAGGCTTACCGTTTAAAGCATTGCCACATTTTATGTGGTTCTGTCTGAAGTTCTGACCATCAAATAATACAAAACAAGTCAGTGGTCTTTAGGATACAAAAGGGAAGAAACCAACTTAAGTTGAAACAATTTGCCTTGTGTCCCCATTGGAAGTGATACTTAGAAATGTATAATTGCAGTCACAAAATTATGAAAACATAAATTGATCAAAATGAATTGTTTAGATTTGCAAAGGTTTCAAATAAATATCTGGGAAATAGTTTTTTTAATTCATTCGTGGGACATGGGTGTTGCTAACTGGCCAACATTTATTATGCAAGCCCCAATTGCCCGAGTGCAATTGAGAGTCAAATACATTGCTGTGGCTCTGGAGTCACATGTAGACCATACCAGGTAAGGATGGCAGATTTCCTTCTCTAATGGATGTTACTGAGCCACAAGGATCAGTGCTTGGGCACCAGCCAGTCACAATATACATCGATAATTTGAGTAAGGGTATCAAATGTAATATTTTCAAGTTTGCTGGAGGCAGAAAACTTAGTAGGAATGTGAGTGATAAAGACGATGTTGATGTTTCAAGGTAATTTAGACAAATTGAGTGACTGGGCAAATATGTAGTAAATGTAGTATACATGGATCAATGTGAAGTTAAAATGGAGAAACAGGATATCATAGTATTATTTAAATGTTGATGGGAAATGTTGATGTACAAAGGGACCCAGTGTCCTCTACACCAGTCACTGAAAGTAAGCTCGCAGATACAGCAAATAGTTAGAAAGGCAAGTTGAATATTGGCCTTCATTGCAAGAGATCTTGAGTACAAGATCTTAATCTTAATGTTCTTAATATCGGGCTTAGACGAGACAATAATTGAAATGTGCAGTTTTGGTCTTCCTATCTGAGAACAGAAATACTTGCTAAAGAGGGAGTGCAGCGAAGGTTCACTGGATCCATTCTTGGGATGCCAGGGTTGTGTGAGGAGAGATTGGGTTGACTGGGCCTGTTTTTGTCAGAATTTAGAAGAATGAGAGGGCATCTAATTGAAACATATAAAATTCTGACAGCGCTCGACAGACTGAATGCAGGGATAATGTTTCCTCTGGATGAACAGAGCAAGTAAAAGAGATAGTGACAGAAAAATGGATGCCATTTAAAGGGCTGAGGCGGAAAAGATAGAAACAACATGGGAGTGATAAATGAATAAGAAAAAGGGGATATGCTTCCATGGAGCAGGACATTACTGGGACCTGAGGTTTGAAAAAGACACTGTCAGTGAAGGATGAGGAAAAAAAGCATAGGGAATGAAAGGAAGGAGTGTAACCCTGTTGAGGTGTGGAATGGGGGGATGGAGGGAGGAGGGGGAGAATGGGGGTGTAGGGGAATAGTAATTGGAGAGAAAAAGGGAACTTTATTACAGTGGGACATTTCTGGGCCTGTCAGAAGCAGGAGGATGGACGCCATCATGACTTAGTGGTCCTACATCATAGAATAGTGTTTTCTTTTACTTGATGTGAGTAAAACTTTGGGTGAGTTAGGTCTTTCTTGAAATGTTGTTCCTGAAGAGACTTCCATAAAATCAAACTGACAAACATGATAGGATCTAGTCTGGCTTCTTTTTTACCCTTTAACTATCAATAATATATTTCAGATAGTTGCTAAGACATTATAAATATTGGTTGATTACACCTTATACCCCTATGACTGTATGGCCAAATTTCCATCCAATTTGATTTTCAACTTTGCTGACACCATCATCGTGGGTCAGATCTCCAACAATGACAAGACAAAGTACAGGAATGAGACTGAGAACCTGGTAGACTGGTGTAATGTCAATAATCCCTCCCTCAATGTCAATAAAATGAAGGAGATTGTCATTGACTTTAGAAAGCATAGTGGAGAACATGCCCCTGTCTATATCAACAAGGTCAAAGTAGAAATGGTCAAAAGCTTAAAGTTTTTAAGTGTCCAGATCACCATCAACCTGTTCTGGTCACCCCATGCTGACACTCTAATAAAGAAAACCCACCAATACCTTTACTTTCTCAAAAGACGAAGGAAATTTGGCATGTCCGCTATGACTGTCACCAATTTTTACAGATGCAGTATAGAAAGCATTCTTTCTAGTTGCATCACAGCTTGGTAGAGCTCCCACTCTGCCCAAGACCACAAGGAACTATAAAAGATTGTGAATGTAGCCCAATCCATTACACAAGTAGCCTCTCATCCATTGTTTCTGACTATACTTTCCACTGCCTAGGCAAAGCCAGCATAATTAAGGATCCCATGTGCCCCGGACATACCCTTGGCCATTATTTTCCATCGGGAAAGACACAAAAGTCTGAGGTCACATATCAACTGACTCAAGAACCGTTTCTTCTCTGCTGCTGTCAGACCTTTGAATGGACTTACCTTGCTTGCATTTAATTGATCTTTGTCTACATCCTAGCTGTGACTCTAACACTACATTATGCACTCTCTCCTTTCCTTCTCTATGTACGGTATGTTTTGTGTAGCATACAAGACACAATACTTTTCACTGTATAGGAATACATATAACAATAATAAATCAAATCAAAATGATTAATCATAATTAGTTATATTACTAAAATAATTGTTACAAGATAGCAATTAACACCCTTCAATCAACTGAATGGTAATATGTGTTATGTATTAATTCATGATGATATACAGGGTCATTTTTAATGTTTAATGCAGTTCAAACACGTGGCTGAAATGTTATTTGGAATTACAAGTTTATATTTATGGCGAAATTGCAAGTCAGTGTTTACTAATCTTTTTTGTAAAAATTGCACAGTATTCACTCTATTGGAAATAAACAGCACATAAGCATCATTATATTTTCTGCTAGAAACCTTAAAAACGTAATGATGTTGAACTCTCATAACTGCTGACACATTAATCATTTATATTTCAGCTCCTATCCGTGATACTAGATAGTGTTGTGAGTGTAGGGGGTAGGAAACACAATGTTGGACTCCCATCACGGTTTTCGAAAAATAGAGAACTGTGTCTTATGTGTCTTTGCTCACACGAAAAAAGAGGTAGCGAATTTAAAAGGTCGCTCAAGACAGATGTTGAAAAGCAGTTTTCATTTTCATGTCATATGAATCATAATAAGTATAAAGCTACTCAAACGGAGGACCTGATTTATTTACATTATTGCTATCTTGACGCTCCGATGAAGGCGGTGGGGTAATAAAGGAGTATTAGTAGAACTATAGGGCTTTTCTTGCCGAACAGGGAATGGCAGAACCTTTTCAAGTAGCTTCATGCATCCAATTGACTGAAATAAAATCACTGCAGCGAAACACGTTTATTTAATGTGCTTTGCTGCAGTGAAATAATTAGACAATAAATATGTATCAAGTAAATTTAACGATAACAATGTTTAAACAAGATGAATTGATTCTTTACATGTTTATTTAAAACTGACTGTAACCATACAGGAGGTAATATACACAGACAGCATTAAAGATGAACCGCTTGAGAAACAATTATATGTGAACATGATTCTAATGCCAACATTGAACGCCAATTTCAATAATCATTTCACGGAAAGCCACTGAAATATATATTTCAGCAGTCATACTTCTCGCTGCAAGTATATTTTTTGTTTATTCTGGCAGTGGTTGTTTAATTCTATCTTTGCTAACGTTAAATTCCTCTGGAGAGTATACCATTACCGTGTTGTCAGTCAGACATAAATGACGTACATAAAGGCTCGTTCATTTGCACCAAAACCAAAAAGATCTATGGCGCCGCATCAATTTTATAATAAAATTATTAGGGGATACGGTGGACTAGTAACAATGTCACTGGCTAGTAGAGCAGAGGCCCAGGACGCGGATTCAAATCGAACTAATCTCAGTAATATTGAATGTGAAACTAACATCGATTGTGGCAAGAATCCTTTAGAAAAAGGAAATCTGCCATCCTTACTGCGTCTGGCTTACGCGTGACTTCACGCCCAAAATAATGTGATTGACCCTTAACTGGCCCTCCAAGTCAGTGTAAGGGCAAATAGGGATGGACAACAAATTTCTCCCATAAGAGAATAAATAAAACCATTTAAAATTATATTTCAATACATTGGATTTCCTAAAAATGCCACTCTTGATCGAAGGGGGAGTTTTAATTAGCGAGTGCATTAATCGGGTGTATGTGGAGCGATTCACTGACAGCAGCATGTATAGTTTAGTGGTGATTGGATAATTCAATCTATTAATTGTTTAACAATGCTGGGAAAAGATCACGATATCTCGCTGTAAATGCCTTCTGTTAAATTAATGTAAAGAATGCTACATCTTTGACATCAGCAACGTAATTAGATTGCATTTCAATATAAATTATTCTTGGATTTTTCTAATTTATCGTTAATTTAAGCGGTTTAAAAAAACACACATTAGCAGCGTGGCAGTGCTGGATTCTCCAGATCACTACATAACTGAATTGGATGATAACAATTCAATGTATTCATGTTGTTATTTTTCTCTATTAGAATTGAATGTGCCTCCCAAGTTTGAAACGACTCTACAGGCAAACGTTTCGTGTTTGTATTAGTTCTGCCCTGAAAGATCTTCCTCACGAATTCCTGCAAAAGTAAAATTAAAAAATTGTTACAAGGGTTTGACGGCAGGTGATTTAAAAACAGAAAACACTCTGCCGATCTAGCAGCATCTGTGGAGAGAGAAAGAGAGTCAGAGCTATAAGTTGATCTGTTTCTCTCTCCATAGATGCTTCCAGACCAGCGGAGTTTGTCCGACACTTTCTGTCTTTAACTCCAGATTTCCAGCATCCGCAGTGTTTTGCTTTTGCCACAAATGTGAACTTCGGCCGATTGCCAGCAGATGGAGATATTATCCATGGTCCAATCTTGCAAATTCCACACGAGGTATAAATTTCGATTTGTGAAATAATGTGTAATGTTTCATATCAAATGGTGTGCAAAATAATCATTGCCAAATAGCCGGGGGACGCGATAACAATGTTCGACCCGCATTGTGCCCGAATTTTAAACATCAGTTATATTACACCACATCTGCTTTAAAGCAAAAAAACTTGAACGATGACTAATAAGGAATGCATCTAAAAGTTTTTGATTTTTTTCTGACTTTCAGTTACATCCTAGTAATATTTCTCGAATCAGGTTTTATTTATTGCCCAAATTAACTAAATGCTGCTATGAAATCTTGTATTAACCTCAAAACATTAAGAGATTATAGAAACGCATGTACATGTTATATTGTAAATATTTTTTCAATAATATGCGTAGATACCTTCAATGAAATACACAGAACAAATACACAGAACAATCTTTCCGTCTTTTCTTACATTCGAGCACGTGGTTCTTTTTCCCCAGCGGAAAAGAGAAAATATTGTGTGGCAATTACTTCCAATCATGTTACCTTTTAAATTCTGTGAGAAAGTATGGTATAACGTCTGCGTTCACTTTGCACCCGGCCTTTCGGGATTTCTCTAATAAACTCGGCTGCGGAGTGCCAAAAGCCTGATGAAAAATTCATAACTTTGTTACACGTTGTAGTTTGGACTAATTGCATTTACGTGCGGGAATGAACAAACGTTTGGAACCTCAACAGCATACAAAGTGTACGCAGTCCCTGCAATTAAACAGCCTTTAAAAACACACACACACACATGGTCTTTTTATTTTAAAATGGCATAACTTTTTAATTGATATCTTAAAGATTCTACCTTTCATGGCGTGCATTCCTTACAGTTATTTTCTGCAATAATCTTCGAAGTTGACAGTGAACAGGGACACTTTGCTGCGAACGATAGGGAAGGACGTAAGATTTTCGGGCTATTTTATTGTCTGTTTTAATGGAAGATTTTACAATAATCGAAGTGTTTGCGTGTTGTGCTCAGATGTTAAAGGAGTGTAAGTTTATTACTCGACGAGGAGACCCATGCAGCATATTGTGACTCTTAACAGTTCCTACTGTTCGTAACAGAAACTATAGCAGCTCGAGTATTTGACAACACTGAATGATTGACTCGACTCTCGCACGGTTTTGTTAGAGAGCATCATTGGGAGTTTGCTCCACTCCTCATTTTATAATCCATTT
Source organism: Sphyrna mokarran (assembly GCA_024679065.1). Taxonomy (NCBI): domain Eukaryota; kingdom Metazoa; phylum Chordata; class Chondrichthyes; order Carcharhiniformes; family Carcharhinidae; genus Sphyrna; species Sphyrna mokarran. The sequence goes on from JAGIQG010000011.1 coordinate 31,438,102, forward strand.
ACTGAATGTATGTGGGAATAATGCACGTGAACACCAGCTGTCATCTGGCTAGATTTCAGATAAAAGAATAGCAGGTAGTAAGATTTCAGGATGCTTCGAGATTTGTCTAAGCATACATTTATCACAGAACTTCACTTGAAAGCTAGTTGTTTCGGCACAGTGTCCATTACTGCACCATTTTACGCGTTATGCAGCGATTCTTTTTGTAAGCAAATGAGACAATTACAACTATTTTTAACGAGCTGGATTAAGCAAAAGATATTTTTCTTTTTTAAAAGAAAAGTATCCAGAGGGTTTAACGTTGTTCCCCGATCCGGCTGTGTCAAAGCGCGCCAAACTAAACCGGTCAGTGGGAGATATACAAATCAGAAGTGGCTGACGGTTGTCCTATTTGTAGCGTTGTGTGTATTTAACTCGATTTTTTAAAAAAAAAGATGACGGCAAAAATTCGAGGGAAGTGCTTGGATAATGTCCAGCTGTTTATCTAAAGCGTGGAGGAATTGTTGTTACAATGAGGTCGAACTTTCGGAAGACCGAACCATTTCATAATTACTGGGGAAAGAGAGAGAGGGAGAGAGCGTGTGTGTGTGTATGTATGAGAGAGAATCAGTCACAATTGGGAAAAGATGTTCTGTGAAAGCTGTAGAAAATTGGAAACAAAGACTGCATATTACGCCTAGCAGCAGGGAATCGTGAGATCTGGCGTTCTGAAACGAAGCAACTTCCTGAATGCGAGAAGAGAGGATCGCCATAGTACGCTTTGTGTGAATTGTTTCAGTTAACGTTCATTGGAATAAACAGGCGATATAAACACACGAGTGAAGTTGAAAATAATGACGCTGCACTGACTGTGAGTGACAGAGAAGGGTCTCAGTTCTGACAGCTAGATTCTTTGTTGGCACAGCAGCCAATCGTTGATTTTTACGACACAATAGTGAAGCCAAAGTTGTGGTATAAAAAGCCGTGTTGGAATATATGAGATTTACCAGTGTGCTTGGCCATATCCCAGCCCACCAGCCTCTAACAAACTTAACTGGAAACAGAAGCGGATCCACCTCAAGACCTGGGAACATGCAAACATCACAAATCCTCATTTACCTGGCTCTCTTTGGTGCACTTGGTCGAGTGGGTGGCAGAGATGGTGCTCACGCGAATTTGACAGATATTAAAACGGAATCGCTAGAAAAAGGGCCAGATAGTGACTATAACGTGTCCGAGTGCTCGGCCTGTAGGTGGAGGAAGGAGAATAAAGCACTGAGACTGGAGTCTATCAAATCGCAAATTCTGAGCAAACTGCGTCTCAAAGAAGCGCCCAACATTAGCCGGGATACAGTGAACCAACTTTTACCGAAAGCTCCTCCTTTGCAACAGTTACTTGATCAATATGATATCCAAGGGGATGACAATAATGACGCCTTATTAGAAGAGGACGATTATCATGCTACAACTGAAACTCTCATCACCATGGCCACGGAGCGTAAGTAGGCCAGTATAACTAAAGTAACATATCAGCAGTAGAGTAACTTTTCTAAATAACGACTGATGTGATACAACGTTTCAACTTGTGCGATGCCATAATGTTTACACATTTGCTCTCAATTGATAGACTAATATCGCTGGTTGTAGGTTATTATGTGCGTTGCACTTAAAGCAAACGGCTCGACAAAGATTTTATTAGCCATGGAAATCGCGACCTCATTGTGATCTTTTCATCTATTCTGTTTCAAAAGGCTTCCCTTTCCTTTACAATACGCACCAACATACTAAGGTCGTAACTCACTTAACGAGAAGTGTAAACTTTAAGGAAAAAAGAATCTTTATTTGTCCACGTTATAGCTATTCAGAAGAACTCACAAACACGCTCTGTTGGAGTTAAGCAAGGAGATCTTAACTAGCAACCGTTTATATTTCCTGTACACCTGAAACTTAGGAAACCACGTTTATAACCTAGGACTATAAAAGCACCATTTTTAAGAGCTCACAATGCAAAACTTAATTTGTTCTATCAAATTATAGCTATTTGGTTGAGGAGAAATTATTATTCACTCTAGGTGACCCTATGAACCTTAACCAAGTTCGGCCCATGCAAACCGTTCCTCAAGCTACTGCAGTGAAACAAATGAATGTAACTGATGAGGATTACGTGAGCCATTCAGAAAGAGTTTTAATTACGCGTTTGACCAGTTTATATTCTAACTTAATACTCCGTGGCTTCCCGTCACTGTTTCCAAAATAATATTTTATTTTTTCCCAATATAGTTAACTGGTTTCCTTCTTGCTGAGATAGTTGGGAAGAAAGATTCTATTGTCCCAAAGGCATATTAGTGTTCATTGTAGAGGAATAACTTAATAGCTACTAGCAAATGGTGTCATGACCTCAGTGTGTCATTAGGGTCATTTTAACTGCAAAGCATGTGACGGGTAACTGCAGCTGCCTAAGTGCTCTGTCAGCCTGCGCGCGTTGGTTACTAAATGCTACATCTGCAAAAATGGAGGATTAATATCCAGTCAGAAAGATAAGATTGAGACCAATTTGCAGTGAAACACGCTCACTTTATTTCTGTTAAAGAAAGAATGACCAAAGGAGTCAACGAGTCCCCTCTAACGTGTTTCTTTCATTAACTATCGCCAAATATACATGTTTAACACGTTTATTATGTACTATCAATGTATATATTTTATTGTGCACTGTTGCATTAAGCAACAATTAATACCTAGAATGTTGCAATGAAGAATATAATTCCAATTATCTATCCAACACGGACTAGGAGTCAATAGGGAATAAAGATAATAAATTTATACCCATGCATTCATTCATTCATCTATTTTTTAAGAGTCGAAATGGTACCAACCGCATTCCCCTAAATGGGATTTACTGTTAAATCTGCATATGCATTTAGCCTTTACTCCTTCAATTACTTCAAAAATGATCACAAAATAATATCTTGATTTTTCAGTGTGTGCAATTTACTATATGAGTTTGAAATAATGCATGGTTTTATTTTGTTTGATTTGAAAGACTTGAAAGGATTGAAATAACATCATTCACGTGCATATATTTTTAAACTTCTTTGTTCAAGCTGAACCTAGTGTCCAAGTCGACGACAAACCGAAATGTTGTTCCTTCAAGATCAGCCCCAAAATGCAGTTCAATAAAGTAGTCAAAGCCCATCTCTGGATATACCTGCGACCAGTGAAGCAAACCACAACAGTCTTCATGCAAATTCTGCGACTAAAGCCAGTGGGGCAAGAATGGACGAATCACACACCGATACGCTCTTTAAAATTCGACATTAACTCCGGCACTGGCCATTGGCAAAGTATAGACTTCAAACGCGTACTACAGAATTGGCTCAAGCAACCCGAATCGAACTGGGGCATCCAAATCAATGCGTCTGATATCAACGGCATCGATCTGGCAGTCACCTCCCCAGGGGTGGGGGAGGAAGGGTTGGTAAGTGGCACTCCAACTCAACAATACGTTAGTATTGCAGCAACTTGTACAGTATCAATTAATAAAGACCACAGATCAGATGTCAAACTTAACAGCAGGCTTCAGTGAAATCAATGTCAATCTTATAAGAAATAGTAACTTGAAATTTGTTTAATGGATAGCACAAAGTATTTCGAAGGTTTTTGAATTTAGGCCGTCACAAAATACCCTGATACTAAATGTTCCCGTACACATCCATGCTGAAAGAGTAAAAGGTTTTCTTTGGCTCACAAAGTCATATGCTATTACACGTTCCCAAACTTCATTCCAGGTTATTTGTTCCCAAGAATATATTTTACAATACCTAAAACGTTGGAATTGAATGCTAAATTTAATTACATTTAATCAAATTAGATAAAGCCATTGTCTTGGAATAATGTCATCAATCATTTATTAAATATTCATATTTAGCATCTCAATTTATTCCAACGTTTAAAAAATGAAAATGGGTTAAAAACGCGCAATATAATAGCTTTCTGATTCTAATAGCCCAAAAACGACTTGAGAAGTAGAAGACGATGTTTGTATCCAAGATACTTCTAAGGAAGTATTTTGCATTTTAGGGAGAGCTAATGTGCAATACAATTAATCCTTCTTTTCACATCAGTGCTCCTGATGACAATAGAAGATATAATCATCATTTAATAATATTCAATATTTCATTGGGTTATGAAATCCAGGGCACACTCGAATAAATAATTCGAAATAATTGAACTGTGCTAAAAACGAGATGTTTTTCACCATTTCCTGTTTTGAAAGAGATATTCTCTCTAATAATGAAAAGATACACATTGTTGCAACTGTGGAATATGTAATATGTTTAACAGTAACAGAATCATCAGGACACAACAGGAGTCATAGAGTATGCATTTTGAAAGAGCAAACATGAATAAGAATTAATCTCCTTAAATATATTTGATTAATGTTACTCTCAAAATGTTGAAGATTTAAACTAAATACCTTATTAAACTTATGTCACAAAAAGCACTCATTATTCCCAATAGGTGTTTGGAGTTTAACAGTTAAAAATAACATTTTTAAGAACAATTAAAAAGAATATACTTTTAACCGGTACAGTTCTGATTTATTATATTTGTGCTGTTCAGTTTTGATTTATTACAACAGATAGTTAGAGAATAATAGTTATAGTTCATTTCCCTTTTCTTATTGCATTTTGCAAACACAATTTTTGGGTTGGGTTTTAACTGTTTCACTAGAATGGCATAATAATTAACCCTGAGCGCAGAGCAGTCTGCTGTCAAAACTCATACACAGAAGAGTGACAAAAACTAATAGCAAAATAGCAACGCATACCTGAAAGGAGAACCTTTGGTGGAAGCAATGGGTGGCTTTTTTAAAGAATAAATGTTTATAATTTATAAAATTTAGCGTTACTTTGTGTCTCACATGATGGTGAGAATTAAGTGTTGTATCCACCTTCCCATCCCAATACCGCTCCCATTTCCCATCCATAGCAGACAGTAAAATGTACAGGATATTAGCATTAAAATACACACTTAGAGGAAACGTGTGAAAGATTCACATTTATGCCCCCACATTATGTCTTGTGCTATTCCAGATGGGTGAGATCTTGTAGAAATCTTTCACAGAAAAGGAATTCTGATGACATTACAAACTGTGACTTTCCTGTGACATAGGGGCATTTAGTATGATTATTTGAATATGAAGTTGTCCAAATTAGGGCGCAAAATTGAATTTTAAGATGACCACTGCTTTGAATAACTAGTTCATCACAGCCAAAAGATCTGCCTTGTAAGATAAGATGGGATTTCTAAAGAGCAATATGATGGAAACACTAAGAATTAGACTGGTTATCCAAAATATATATCTTGATGAGAAATGGCTTTCCCCCAAATTATTGTGTCTGTAAACTGTTTCATAGAAGAAAGTACAGTGAGAAAACCATATTCCAATTTCATATATGACATATTTGTTTTGAAGTTGACTTTTCCCAGGTCTCCTCCACCTTATAAAACGTTATGAAATCAATTTTTGGCTGTTTCCTATTAAGCTTATTGATACATGACTTGATGATAATACATTTTTGAGTTCTACTGTTATTAATAACTGTATACGGGGGTAAGTGACCATTTCAGAATTAAACTTGATAAATACAAGTTACTCTAGAAAATATAGGAACATAGAAACTCATAATTATCACCAAAAGTTATTAACGTACAGTCAATTAAAGAATGTAGGTATTCTACATCGAATAACGTTTATTCTCATTTGAAACATAATACCTAGATGTTTCATTCTAATCTACGTTTTGCATTTATAGGTTACATTAAAAAAACTCACGTGCTTTAGTTAGCCATTAGTTCAAATGGAAATATATCATTGCTCTATTTTTCGTGCTTAGCCTCCTTTCATGCAAAATATTTGAAGGAAAGCATATCAATATTCACTACATTCATTTCTTAGAAACAGGGAAAGACCCATTCTCCTTCAAACGTTTAACAATTGGCTACCCTGGTTGCATAATACAGATTAAGCGGAATCTACATGAATTAAAATCAAAATTGTGCTTGTCAAATTGGGATACCAAATGTGACCATATCACCAAAAGTCAATGTACTTTCCATTAAGTTTTGAGTAACACTGTTAACCATAGATTAAAAAAAAACACCTCAGCCGCCGTTAAGACACAAATTATGTTTGTGTGAGCGCCTAGAAGATCAGACACTTGCTCCACCATTGTCCGATTAATAAAACTTTACATGGGATGTCCCGTGGTCTTTCTTAAGTGTTCTATCAGTTACAATACAGGATTTTATTGTTGTAACTGAATACTAAAACCTCTCTGATTGATAGGGAAAACGCAAATGTGACAACATTTCCTTTTTGCAGTTCTTAAAGGATGGAAGTAGCGTGCAAATGTTGGAGAGTACGAGTTTGCTTTAACATTTCGATTTATCCCAACAGCAACCCTTCCTCGAAGTAAAGGTGACGGAAACATCAAAACGATCCAGAAGAAATCTTGGTCTTGACTGTGACGAACACTCAACTGAATCTCGCTGTTGTCGTTATCCCCTCACTGTAGACTTTGAAGCTTTCGGTTGGGACTGGATAATAGCGCCCAAGAGATACAAAGCCAATTACTGCTCAGGACAATGCGAGTACATGTTCCTGCAAAAATTCCCACACACCCACCTCGTACAGCAGGCCAATCCTCGGGGTTCGGCTGGACCCTGCTGCACTCCCACGAAGATGTCGCCTATAAATATGTTATATTTTAACGGAAGAGAACAAATCATCTATGGAAAAATCCCAGCAATGGTAGTGGATCGTTGTGGCTGCTCCTGAGAACGACCAAAGAGACATGGTGCGTCCCGACAACTGGACGTGCAAAATACGGTCGTGTCAACGATTTTCTGCATCACCCAGTACTGTGCAATAGGCAAAGAAGAGATTGTATTTGTGTTGCTCCCCAAAAAAACCGAACGAGAACAGCAAGATTCCAAAAGACACAACGAATTCCAGTCCACTGTTTCATTTCAAACAAGAGGAGCCAGTATACATTTCTAGTAAGACAGAACATCCCATACAAATTCATTCAAATCTAAAGATGTGCGAGCAATTCCAATCCCAGCTTTGAGAACTGGTTAAAAGTATAAGACGTATTCGATATAATAGAAAAAAAATGCCATTGCGTGTGTTTAAAATGAACTCAGAACCTTTCTGACACAGGTTTGACACTTCATTTCTCAGATCAGAGAATTATCAGCCAGATATATAAACTGTATTCGTGTATTTACAACAGATATTAACGTTTGACTACAATATTTAACTCTTGGTTCAGATAAACAGGAGCATTTACATTATCAAAGTCGTCTGAACTACTCTAAACTTGAATTTGATGCAATGGCATTAAGGGGCAGAAGGACTGTCTTTCGAAGCTAACAGAAGCACTATGTCTGTGGACAATGTTTAAGGCAAAATGTACAGGAAAACCACAAGTCTGATAAGTGTTAAGACCCTGTTTGAATTCTGCCTTGGCAACATTACAGTTTGCACTACGGCAAGCCAATAGAGAGAACTGAATTGGTTGCTACAAAGTTGTAAAAACTGAATTTGATATGACTGCGTATGTTCTTTGAATAATGTGTACATGGCATTCATTTTGTAAATGTTTTTCTTTTTTCCTTTTCATTTTTTTTCATGGTTGGTATGATTTAACATGTCTACCAAGAGCAAGATTTGATACAACTTATATTATGTGCTCAATGAATAAAGGTGCTTGCTTTTGCTGTATCTCAAATAAAATACACACCAGAAAACACTATGAAGGAAAAGAACTGATGGGTTGTACCGATTGTGAGCAATATGCCGCATTGCAATGGGGACACTGTCGTGGGGATCTTTTTCTTCATGCCCAGTGGTTGATGACAGTATAGAGTCTCTTGTAGAATAAGATATTGTACAGAATCATTCTTGTACATTATTCGGTTCGGGTCATTATATCATTCACGTTAAAAGCAATTATTTTATTAAATATACAATTTTAAAACTCACTATTTTGCAAGACCTTTTGATTTTAAAATGTGCACTGTAAAAGATTACCTGAAGGTGTTTCCAAGTACTATATGTACAATCAGTACCCCCAATAATGGGGGAGGGTTATTGCTCCACAGAGTGGTCAAATATATGGACTCAAAACATTCCTACTCCTTTCTTTCAATCTTTCTAAGCAGTAACATCTGTTTAAATTGATCTCTTTTCAATCTCCTTTTCAAATTTCCATCAAAACACTAGACTATTCAGATCCACAGCTAAACTAAATAGCACGAACAATAAAATCGCGTACTTCCTGATTTCACACATATACACAGCGAGAGAGAAAGATGAAATATGGTGTGTAATAGAATATATGAATCCAATCTTTCAGGCAGCGGTACCGTATGCTAGCAATCGCAATCCTAGGTTTACCAAAACGATCGCTGATTTATTAACTGACGAAACTGATGCCCAATTATTAATTAATGTCCCTTTTAAATAACTAATTACAACATTCATAGCAAAATCGCAACATTTGTAATAACATCTGAAGCGCATTCAATGAAAATTATCGACAATCACCTCAGAATTGATCACTTGAACCAGCAGACGTCAAAACTAAACTTAATCAAAAATATCAGCTCCGATTATTTGCATCACCTATACCTTGCACTCACAATTAGGGTTGCCAATCCTCCGGGATTATATTTGACTTTTCAGGAATTAAATCTATTCTGGACAATGTTGTCAGCAAAAGGGGTGGGGGGGAGGAGTTAGGACACAAATCACATGAACTATTTGTTTTAATTTTCATTGAACAATTCCCTTCTTTACCAGTTCTAACAGCTTTGGGGGGAAGGGGCGGTGGAGGGGGTAGGCGACGGTGATTGGTGTTAGAAGTACGATGAAACCTCTAGGAATATGTCCGACCAGAATTGGCAACCCTATCAGACCTAAAGCAACTTCAGAGTTACAAAGATATGCTAATTTAGAATGTGTAATTTGATACTTGAGGTGCAGACAGTGTTCCCTTAGATACATAATGTCCACTAAAGTAACTCATTCAGCTCTACAATAATAGTATCAATATACCTAACCACTCCCGCCCCTCCTTCTCCCACACTTAGAAAGGTTTGGCAAATAACCGCTCATTGACAAGGGCAGTGGGTCAACAGGCAATCCACCAATTTAACCTAAAGTCCAACATTTTCTACGATGCAAAGACATCACAGAGTTTGAAGATGTCTCTGAACAAATAAAGTCAATAATAATTTTCTACAGTGTCACTTTTGAAGAGATAGATGCTAATTCAAACACATCCCTACATTCCGTTGAATACGATACAATAAGCAAATAACAGCATGCCATTCCTTCGGTAGGTCTCTAGTTTTTAAGGTTGTCCACATTTGGAAACACCTGTCAGTTGTACAAGGCAGAATTATTGCCACATGTCCTAGCCAAGTAATCCTAATGCCCTTTGTATCTTTTTGCAAGAATATGTTTCAATTTACATTATCCATTTGTTTACTTTTCATAATATTATGAATGGTTTTTAATACTTCAATACTTAATACACCAGCTTCCTTTTCTGACTGCATGCCGTTTGTATCAACGTTACAGGAAATAGACATTTTTTGAATTACTTAAGATCACATCTCTGTAAAATTTGACATGTGCACAATCTTGTCAGGTGTCAGCTGACTCGGACACTTTAAAAGTCTATCCTGACACTGCGCGTGTCAAACAAATCGAAATGATGCTAAAAGTAAATCCAAGAAAGATACTCACTCAGAGCTAACAAAATAATCCCTCTTCGTGTGAGTGAAGTTTGGCTTGAGGGGATGGGTGGGGGGATTTCTTGCAAACTCCACACAATCATTTCCTTTTACCTCCCAACATCTGAGGGCAAACAACCCCTTTCCCCACCCCCATCCCCCAAACCAGGCGACTCTGCTCAGCTTCCCCGCCATCCTGCAGGTGACTGCCCAGAGCGCGCACGCGCGCACCCTTAAGCGCGCTTCCGCCCGCTCCCGCGCGCGCCTAAGCAAGGGAAGGCTCTCTGTTGCGCCCCCGCTTCGCGCTCCCGCGCCCCCGCCTCGAGCTGACGGTGAGTGACAGGTGGGAGCGGCACGTGCTCATAATCCATGGCCAGCCCTCAATGCCACCATCCGACACATTGCACTCCCCCATCTCCTTTGCTGCTCCTGCAACGCCTTCTCTGCTCATTGGCCGTTCTCATGTGGTGCCCTCAAAAAGGAAAGGCATCCATGGGCTATCAGGTTTGGTGTTTAGCATTTCCTAGTGCATTGCTGGCATTAGTGAAGTGAGTAAGCAACACGGTTGCTAAATTTAGATGTGTGTTGAAGAACCTTGCGAGATGGTCAATGCAGCCATGGTTTTTTTTGCTTCTGTCTTAAAGGGGACAGCGTTTGCAGCAATATCAGATACGTTCTTCTTGAAAAATTCCAAGTGTCGAAAAAGTCTGAAAATGGGAGTAAATGGTGCCAATCTTTTTGGTACACTGACGTTGGACACTTAGTGCGATGAAAAGGCCTTAATGCGATTCTTGCCGGAATGGAGGCTTTAAGAATGTGATTCTCCCAAACTGTATGTCGTTAAGTGGAGGAGGGTGGGAAAAAACTCCAGATAAACATTAACGATGCACACAGTAATGGTCGGAATATGGCACTCTGCACAGCAGCCCTATGCTTCACTGAGAGGGAGCTGAGACGGATTCTGGCTGTCATGGAGGAGAGAGAACAACCTTTTACTCCCAGGATGGCCCTAGGCCAGGGGACAGGCTGGCAATGCAGCATAAAAGGCAGTGGCACAGAGCACTAATGATGTGCTGGAAGAAAGTGAATGATCTAATTTGGACAGCAAGGATGAGCGTCCATCTTATCCTGACATAAATCCAGTCACACCAGCAATGTCCATGTCGATCTACTTCCTGACACCCCATGACCAGCACCTTCCTCCAACCCCTCTGGCACCTTCTTTAACAACCTCTGCATGTCAGGTCCATCCAGCTGCCTTGATGCACTGCACCCCTCTTTCACTCCTCCCCTTCTACCTCTGCAGGAGAAGATGACCCATAACAAGAACAAAATGACAAAAAGTGGAGACAGGTGTGCATTCTCAATGCCTTCAAGGAGAGAGGCATGGAGCTGGAGGAAAGAACTGTGATCAACAATCAGGCCTGGATGCACCACAAAAGTGAGGAGCCACAAAACCTTCATTATTTGACCATCTCAAGTGAGTCACAATCTGTCCAGAACCTGCCCATTCTTTGAACTTATCCATGCATCGTGTTCCTCAGGAGACAACCTGGATGAGATAGGGCCATTAGAGATGGGTGCCACCCAACTTCTCCACCACCCCTCCCTCCCATCACTTCCTATCCATCTCCACCACCCTCCCCACCACCTCCCTCCTACCCCGCTCCATTCCCTCCTTTCCACTATGCTTCCACTTCCCTCCCCATCCAAGAGAGGGCTGAGGCCTCGGACATGGTCTGCTGAAGCCAAGGGGTCATCTGACCCCAAGCCAGGTGCCAGGCTATTGGGATCTGTTATCTAGAGGCTGCTAGAGATGCAGCAGCAGAGCCAGGGTAATATTTCTTGAATCCTTGGTTTTATTTTTGGAACAAATAGTACATGTATATGTTGTGCATGCACTGACAAAATAGGCACAGGTAGGAAGAATACAGACAGCATTCATTGTATGAGGCAGAAAAATGTATCTGTACCACAATATGCCAGAAGTTTCATTCTTTTACAAACACTTTGCTCTTCGCCTTTCGATTTTCTGAATGTGCTCATGAAGTCAAAAAAAATGAAACACGTTTCTAATTTTGGAAATTTATGGCAATATCAAATAATTGCAGATTAAATGTGTGCATGCATCTAAATGCTGAATAAAACTCATAACACTCAATTTCTAAATTATACTTTTAACTCAACCTCAAAAAATACTTCTTATTAATACTATGTGAATACTTCAGGGTCTTATACGAATCATTCTTACACATCTTTCTAAGTGAGATTGCTAACTTATGCTAAATTATAGATAATCTTGTGCAGTAGACTTACAGCATGAGAAATTGGGTTCAGACTGCCGAATGCACATTACATAAGTTATTCCAGCCAATAAGGAAAAGAGACATTCATTTGTCAATCTTAACTGAATTTGAATCTGACTTCCACCGTTAGATTGGTAGTGTGCCAATCCACTGGGCCATTATTCTTGATTGTGTACTCTTGAATACCTGTTGCTTTAGGCATGATTAGAATAACAAATAACAAATCTTGTCCGGCTGAGGGGATATAACAAGACAGCACAGATGGAAATTGTTCAGCTTTTTCTGCTGCCTAGCATATCTGTCCAGGTCTCACAACTGTAAGAAATTGCACTGAGAACACCACCTTGGTAGGTGCAGTTTGGTATTCTCAATCGTATTGCTGTTTTTCTACACTCTCTAATTCAGCCTGGACATAATAGCTGCAGTGTTTGCAATGTGTGTGTTGACTTCAGCATCAAGTGATAGATTGGCTGGTAATTAATGATATAAGAAATCTAACAATCTGCAGTGTTACATTATCAATGCTGATAGATAATGGTATGACAACGTTCTGACTTTTGTCTTTCTGATGTTGATGGTCAAAGCAAATTCTTTACAGGTATGAGAAAGTCATTTGCCATTACATGTGTTCTTCAGTATGGAATGTTAGTGGGACATTGTAAACATAGAGCAATTCTCTGTTGTGGACCTGCACACACTTCTCTTGGATCTCAGCCAAGTAAGAATCATAAAATCCTACAGTGCAGAAGGAAGCCATTTGGTCCATTGAATCTGCACCGACCATGATACCATCCAGTTCCTATCCCCATAACCTTATTCATTTACCCCGGCTAGACCCCCTGGCACTAAGGGTCAATTTAACATGGCCAATTCACCTAACCCGCACATCTGTGGGAGGGAACCGGAGCACAACAGAGGAAACCCATGCAGGCATGGGGAGAACATGCAAACTCCACACAGACAACGACCCAACTGAGAATCAAATCCAGTCCCTGGCACAGTGAGGCAGCAGTGCTAACCATTTGTCACTGTGCCACCTAAGGCTGAACAACTTTCTGTCAGTTCTGGTATGTTAGTCGACACCCTCTGTAAATGACTTGAAGGCATATGATAACAGCAAAGAATTTGGCAAGGAAGGTTGATGTCAGAAAACAACTCTGTTTGATCGCTCTGCAGATTTCAAAGAGTTTCCATGTTGCCCATCAGGTCCATCACCCATCATGCTGTCATAGAAAACGATCACATTGAGCAGCTTTGGTGGGCAGCCAATTTAATCCAGCAACTCAAACTGACAAGCTCTTCTCATGGTTGAATGCCTTGGTGAGGCCTTTGAAGGTAATATATAGTCTTGTCCTCTAGTTCGAGGCAAATATCATTGTAATAGAACCTGTCATTGAAGCCAAGTGCTTCACTTTCATTAGTTACAGAAGAGACCCAAATGAGAAGACTCTGAATGCACTAAGAATTTGAAGTCCAATAGATTGCTAGGCAGTGTGCGAGTGCCTACAGTTATAACTTTGCCCGACCAACCAGCTATCCTTCAATGCAGGGAATGCTAGGGTCACATATTAAGAACCAAAAGGGCAGCAGTAGCAGCAAAGAGAATGTCTGCATTGAAATCAATGGCAGGGGAAGTCATCACTGATTGCATTGAACAGTTGGAGAGGTGAAACACTACCTTGAGTTGTACTCTAGGAAGTATACTGTTATCAAAGAAGTGCTAGCAACTGAGGAGAGTTTGCCTGTCATGGCAGAACTGAATGTTGAACTCATCACTCATGGGAAACGAACATTCTTGCAGCATTGCATGAACTTTTTTGTCACTGTTATGGGATGGAGGGGGACGCAGCAATACCCCAGAATATTTACAATGCAAAAATTGTATGATCCTCTGCAAAAACAAGAGTGACCACAGCATTTGCAACAATATCAATGCATCTCCCTGCTGAGCAGCATTTGTCCGTGTTGCTGTTATTAAACTGCACAAGATTCTGATTGAACATATCTGCCCTGAATCCCAAGGTGCTTTTAGAGCTGTAAGATCCACAATTGATATGACCTTCTCACTCCAGCAGTTGCAAGAGAAATGCCATAACCTGATTATACACTTAAGTTCTAATGAGGTTGAGCATACTCTAGTAAAGACATCAGTTAGTAAGTCAATGTGCAGCTCTGCCTGTCCTAGTTATCATGTTAGGATTTGACAGTGCAATGCAACAAATCCTTGTGCAAATTTGCACTGATACTGTATAACATTAGTTTTCTACATTAGGAGCAGCTCAACATTGGTACTAGCTGGAGGTTGCAATAAAACAATTGTCACCTGGACTTACCTACATATCAGTGTTGATAGCATTAGATTTTAGGAGTGACGTCTAACGTACAATAATATTATAGTTCCAGACATTATATATCAATTTTGTGAAAGCTATCAGTTTATTTTCAATTTGTTCATTCATTGGTCTGTTTTGTCTACATCTTCAAGTTCTTTTCTTTCCGCATAAGCATCCTCTGTATTAGATCTATTGCTGAAGTATTTTTTCAAGTAAGTTCAGCAGTTAATTTAGTTCCCACAGTGCATGCAGCCAAACTGGAATTAAGCCCATTAGATCTAATAAAATAGTGCAACCAACTACAAACAATCCCCATAGCCACTCAACTCCCAGAATGGGTAAGTCTCAAGAACTGAAGATTCAGGGTCTTTGTGATATGTAATGGCTATTTACTTAGGACATTGTTCCTAGACTTCGTGTAAATGGTTGTCAAGTTGAAGAAACAAAAATCTGCCTGCATAGATAAACCAATAATTTTATTAACAGCTGTATTTTCAATATAGCTACAACACTTAAACATGAGAAACTATTCACCTAATGCACTCCATTTTTAAATAAAACATGATCATCTGCAGAAATAATACACAGTAGAATTCAGTGAGCTATTAATGTAAAATATTGTTTCTGAATAGAAACATAACTCCCAAACATTTCTAAAATTGTTCACATAGACAATGTCATTAGAGAGTTGTCTTAAACTGGAATAGGACTAACAGTTAAAGATAACATTACTATATGGGAATGGAAATGCAACCAATTTATTTTTAATCTTAGAGAAACCCAATGAGAAGTGAAAGCCACCTAAAGAATATAAGAAAGCCCAATTCAAGAATTCATTGATTATTGTTCTTCTTTCCTCTTTCTGCAAGAATTGGTGATAGCTAGAGATTACAATAAAACATGACTGCCTGCAATTACCTTGAATCAGTGCTAAGATGCTACAGGGATTCAGAAACGACTTCCAGTCCACCATAACATTATCAACCGTCAGACATTCTGATATACTCTTTATTACTAAACCTAAGAGTTAGTATTTTTATGATAGTATATTTTAAACTAATTACTTATTCAATATAGTAGTAAATTGAATTTTAATATCGTTATTTACCTGGCTGCACTTTTGGTATGCTTCAAAAAAAATACAACTGAACTGGAAATCAGAACATCAAATAAAGTACTAACATGCAATAAAAAATACTTATTTATAGATACTTTGAAATTATCAGATATATTGTAAGTCACTAATTGGTACAGATTGTCTTTCACTCATATCAGTATACAAGACAAAAGTGAAATATTTTGATTTGCCTCTGGAATGCAGTGGATTGAGAACCCCTGAGGACAACTTATCAACTATAATTCCACTGCATTGTCAAAATATGTTCAAAAAGTGTTTAGTAGTTGGGAAAAAAACACTTCCTAAAATGGTGGAAAGGGAATAAAATGTAAAATATGACATGGGCATTATGTACCTAAAATATAACCAATGTTTCTTATTTATATAAATCCAGGAAGTGCTGCAAATATTCATCAGATCTAGCAGCATCTGTGGAAAGAGATCAGAGTTAATGGGCTGGATTATCTGATCTCACCTGCAGCTGGAATTCTCCCAATCCTGCTGAAATTTGGATAAGTGCCATATTCTCCATTCTCGCTGGCCGCAGTGGAGAGGTGTGAATGACTGGAGAATTCTGGCCAATGTTTCAGCTTTTTGATTTTTCATCAAACTGGAAAAAGCTTGAAATGTAATAGTTTTTGAGCAAGTGATAGGGGAAACATTAGGTTAACACAAAAGGAAAGGTCTGTGATTGGGGGATGTCAGGAGAGATTAAATGACAAAAGGTTTCTTGGCACAAAACTAAAGAGATTGGGACAAGTGAAGACTCACAAGATGTGTTTAGAAGAAGTGCAATCATTTGAATGCAAAATGAAAGAAACAAGAATGAAATGGAGATGTTACAATCCTGGATGAGTCCCATTTTGTTACGATCCCAGCTGGTTTGACACTGGACAAATCTAATTCCAAGGTGAAACCTGGCTTGATAGATCCTAACTTTTATTTTTTTAAACTGTGGAGGATCAATACTAAACATATTGAACTGAGTCTGCTCGTGTACTTTTAACACAAAGAATAAAATGTTTATTGAAGAAGAAAATGAACTATTATGCCAGAAAAATGGTTGGAAAGTTTTTAATACAAATAAGAAAGTTATTCAAATAGTCACAATTTCTTTACCCCAATTATATCTTTGCAGATATATTCAAATTTGTAAGTATAACATAACTTACAATATCCATCTTTATAGTTGAATACTGAAGGTAGGTATGTGGTACATGTGAATTAATGGGTGAACTGAGGTTGAACACACAACACCCAAAATGAATGACAGATTCCACCAAAGTAAATTCCATGGATTTCTCATCAAAACATAGTCCTGATGCTATTGCACCCTGAATTAATTGGTCTCACTAAAACTCTGTGATGGAGGATGATCCATTATATAATGAATCTATTGGGGTGAAAGGTGAGGAGAAATTCTATAAAGCTTCTTGGAGGGATGGAAAGAATGAGAGCAAAAGAGCATGAAGTAGCATGGAGATGGAGAAACTGTGAGAATGGCATAATGTTCTTCCAGGAAACTGGGTGTACCTGTAGGTGTCAGTGGGCTAATAGTGAGTATAAGTTGACAGCCTATCCCCAGAAATGGAGAGAGAGAAGTAGGGAAGGGAGAATTTTGAGGTGACCTTGAAGGTGAGAGAACCCAGCAGAGAAGCTTGTGCTTCTGTGCTGTGTTCTTTTTTGCTTTCATTTCTCTCTAATCTCCTTTATTTTACATTTGGATGGCAGTTATCCTGCCACTCAACTTCCTTTTAACAAATATTTTGTTTTTTCACTTGTGCCTTTGGCCTTGCATCGTGAAATCTTTTGTCATTTAATTGCTCCTGCCCTCCACCAATCTTAGACCTTCACTTTGTTTCTTTTCCCAACACCAGCCTCCGTACCCCCACCATTTTGTAAATATCTTCCACTTGCTGAAAACTTATTATGTTGCTTTTTCCCAGTTTTGTGAAAGCTCTTGGCCTTGAAATGTCAAATTTATTTTTGTTTCCACAGATGCTGGGTATTTGCAGAATTTTCTATTTTTCAGATTTCCAGAACCTGCAATATTTTGCTTTTGTCCAGCATGTATTTAATGCTTTTAAAATACAAAATTAAGGGATCTGTCATCCACACTAGGGGAAAATCATTGGCTAAGGAAATGGAAGAGCTATTGGAAGTGCTGGTATGAAAGGTCCATGCTGTGTCATATACTTCTGTCTTCACCCTTTTCCCTCCTGCTCCAAAACATGTTAGAGTTTCCTTACCCTTAACTTCCACCCTTCTTCATGGGATACAATCAGACAGAAAGGAATGCCAACTCAAAAAATAACATTGAGAAGAATGATCAAAAAATAATGGGGTTTTAAGGTGGATATAAAAATAAAGGAAAATGAAGAAGAAGTTTAAATAGGTAACACAGAATTGTGGGGACTGATAGTGATGGCCCAGAGCGTATGTTTCTTCTGTATTGAACATCTGTTATCACTGTAGAAGCCGATTCTTGAATGGCAATCCATTCCGCAACTGGCACAGATGAATAGTATTGGTCCAAGTTGGACTGATGTTTCTCCCTCTGGTGGAGTCTGTTTTCCATCATCTCATCATTTCTTTCATCTTCTACTTTTTCCATGCTCTTCCTGACTTTCTTCAGGCATTCTGTTCAAAAGCAAGGACTTTCCATGCAACGATTCTGATCCCAATCAACTTCAAGTCTTGCTTGTGGATATCCTTATATTGCAGACATGGATGACCTACTGGTATTGTGTCAATAGCAAGCTTTCTGTAGTCTGTATCCATACTAATCCGGTTTCCTCCCACAACCCACAGATGTGCTCTTAGGCTAATTGGCAGAACAAATTCTCCCTAAATTGTCTCAAATTTGGTTTCAATCCGTAGATCTATAAACATAGACAGGGATCACGGATAGAAGTGGGAACATCAAGGTGGTGACATGGGCTCGTTGGGCTGAAGGGCCTGTTTCCTGTGCTGTTTTGTTCTTTGTTCTTTGTAATCACATGACCTAGCCAACTGAGTTGTCATTGAAGCAAGAAGACAAAAATTCTGGGGATCTCTACATACTGATGGACTTCCATACTTGACAGTCCATCTTGCCAGGAGATGCCCAATATTGTCTGAGGGAGCCAAAGTGGAAGGTGTTCAGCCGCATCTCTTGGCTTGCATTGGTTATTCATGACTTAGTCCTCTAGAACAAGAGGGCACAACCTCAGGCTAAAGAGATGATCTTTTAAAACAGAGATGAGAAGGAATTCCTTCAGCCAGAGAGTGGTGAATCTGTGGAATCCTTTGCTGCAGAAGACTGTGGAGGCCAAGTCATTGAGTGTCTTTAAGACAAAGATAGATAGGTCCCTGATTGATAAGGGAATCAGAGGTTTCGGGGAAAAGGCAATGGGGATGAGAAAAAAAATCAGCCATGATTGAATGGCAGAGCAGACTCAATCAGCCGCATGGCCTAATTCTGCTCCGATGCCTTATGATCTTATGGTCTAAAGGAGAATGTTGAGAACACAAACAATGTAGACAAGGGGCTTTGTATTTTTATTTTATTTGCTGTCAGTCCACATTTGATGGCTTTGACAGAACAGATCTGCATCCTCGGCACCCTCATGCTGATTTTGGCATCAAGGGATAGGTTGCTGGTAATTGTTGATACAAAGTATGTGAAGCTGTTGGTGACCTCCAGAGTGAGGTGGTTAATGTTGATGGGAAGTGGAGTTTCTACATCCTGGCTCATAACTTTAGCCTCCTGGATTCTGACTGTCAGTTCAGACACCTTGCAAGTCCAGGAGAACCAATCTATAAGTTGTTGTAAGTGAATTTCAGTATGGAATGCCAGCATGTTGCCATCAGCAAACAGCAACTCATGGACTAGGACAATTACACACTTTGGTCTTGGTGCATAATCTTGTCATGTTGAACAGCTTGCCATCAACTCAATACCTCAGAATTAATCCTTGAAGCTGGGGTGAATTTGATGCCCAGACATAGATACACTTGAGATTAACTTGGCTCATGTTGACAAAGAGTAAGAAGTTTCTCTAATCTTTCTGTGGAAGGTTAAATCATACTAATAGTAGAGATTTTGTTGCAAAATTCGACTCCGTGCTTGGGTGTTGCCTCTTAAGTGTTACCCAGTCAGAAGAACCTGTAGAGCAAGATTTTCCAGCTGGCAGGATCTTGCAGTCCTGCTAATGGTGACCTCCCATTGCAGGTGCCCCAGCAGCGGAGAGTGAAAACAACGGAAAGCCCAACTGACAGCAGTGAGACCACAGAATCTTGACGCTGACCAATGATATGCTGTCTCTATTGTCACAAAACTGAAGGGGGATGGTCATGCATGCGAAATCCTGCCATAGTATTTCTCTTTAAAGGATCCACTTTGAGTAAACATAGCTTCTTGCATTGCAGCAATGTTCATGTTGAGCCATATAAATTGTTTTTTTTAATCACTGCTGTCTTGCATGCTGTAGGTTATTGGCAATGCTAGAATGGATGGTTGTGACGATACTGTGTTCTTAACATATTTTATGTTTCAGGGGAATTGCTTTGAGATTCATTGTTTTGTTACAGTCAGTTTGTCAGAGAAGTATACACCAGGTGCTGGAAAGTATGAAACTTACTCAATTTAGCCATGTAATTATATATTTAGCTGAAGGCTTAATGAGGTTTTGGTTATCAAAGAAGATGTTTGATTAAAGTAATGGAAAGGTGAGTTAGGTATACAGGGTCATAAAGTCATGTGGTATTAGAAATGGAAGGAGCTAGGTTTGTAGCTGAGGGATATTTAAAGATAGCAGCCCTCAAGCAGCTATTTTTCTTTACAAAATTGCTCAGCCAACTCCAAAGTGATTAACAAAGGTCAAAGCAAGTATGACTTGATTTGCTAATTATTTTTAAAGTGGGGCTTAAATCGATAAGAGAAATATTGCTTGATTGGAACAGAATAATAATAAGCTAGTAGTTAAGAATTATTTCTTTTCATGTTTAAACATTGTTCAATTAACTTTCATTTTTTAGTGTTATACTTAAACTGTATTCAGAATAAAGCTTGTTTTGTTGAAAAGATCCCTAATTTATCAATGGAATTACTCCTGGACTAAAGCATCCTTTCCTCGCATTTTGTTGGGATTTAGTCTGGCTTCATAATATGCCATGGTGGTTCTGATCTGGTGTCCACACATGGTTCTTATATTCCAAGTTGTGATACAAAAGACTGGTATCTTCTTCACTGGGTTTGCTGCATTGCTTAGTAAATTGCCTGTCAAGAATTGATTTTCTAAGTTCCAAACACCCATTGAAGCAAATAGACTGTGTTGGGACAGCACTTAAATTAATTTCAGTGGGGCAAGAGGGCATCTAGCCTGTGTAAAATTGAACTAAAAATTGTCAGGAAAAGCTGTAATGGAGCAATGGCTGATCTTTAAGGAAATAGTCTTTCAAGTACAAGCCACATACATTCCATTACGGTGAAAGGTAGGGGAACCACACCAAGGCTGATTTGATAACAAGAGATAGAGAAAATGCTGAAACAAAAAATAAGGACAGTGCACGATGCATGTTAAACGAATTCTTCAAACAAGGATCAGACCGAAAAGAAAAAAGTGGGACGTGAAAAGGAAAATATGACTGTCAAAGAGAGAATATGAAAATAGAATACCAGTTAATATAGAAGGCAACTCAAAAATGTTTGACTGGCATGAGATGAGATGCGTTTTTTTAGGGACATAGAGGGTGATATATGCTGAAAAATACTGGGCTAGGTTTATTAAAATACTTCAATAAGTACTGTGTACAGGTGTTTACTAAGGAAAATGATGCTAGCAAAAATATTAGTAGAGTGGAGATGCCTTAGGTAATGGAGGAAGTGAAAAATTGATAAAAAGTTGTATTTGAAATTCTGGCTGTGTATATAGAGTGATTAAAATGTCAGCACAGGCTGGCTTGCATCACAGGTTGTTAAAGGAAAGATAATCTTTTCTAGGTATGGGAGGAGGGGGGCAGAGAATTGGAGAATGTCAAATGTGAAACCCTTATTAAAAGAGGTGTAAGAACATTCTTAATAACTACGAGCTGTTTAACATCTGTGGTGGGTAAGGCTTTAGAAAGAATTCATTCATTCTTGTATGCTTTGCCTGAAGGCAGATCCTTGGCTCATTGCCTTTGGGTGCTTCATCCTGAGCATTTTCTTGGCAGTATTTTCCAGTGATGGTTTACAATTGCTTTCTACTCTCGGGCAGAGCAAAGAGGCAGATCCCAAGTTGATCTTGGTTAGAGTAGGAATTGAACCGGCACTGATAGTGTAATTCTGAACTAGGTGCTAGCCATCTAACCAACTAAGCTAACTGGCATCCTAGAAACAATAATCGTGGGAAAAATGAACAGAAACTTGGAGAGGTTTGAGTTCCTCTCCTAGTAAGTAGTAAGGAAAGCCAGCACAAATTTGTAAAACTCAGATTGTGTTCAACTAATTTACTTTTTGTTAAAGTAGAGGAGAAGGTTGATGGAAAGGCAAAGGATGTTATCAATATGGATTTTAAGAAAATCTTTGACAAAGTACCACATAAAAGATTGGTTAACAAAATTAAGGCTCATGGAATAGCAGTGTCAACTGTGTAAATGATTGATTTAAGGACAGAAATAGCGATTTGAGGTTGTTTCTCATACTCTAGGATGGTTAACAGTTGCATTCCCCAAGTATCAATGCTTGATAAAATTTTAAAATTTTCCCAGTGATACCAGACTTGGAGATGGAACAGACATTAAGGATGATGCCAATTACCTGCATCATGAGATAAATAAGGTAGCAGAATAGACAAATAAGTGGCAGATGGAATCTAAAACAGCGAAATATGAAGTGATGCATTTTAACAATAGGGAGAGACAACAGAAACTTAGGGTGGAATTTTCCCATTCCTTCTACCTCAGCAATGTTATGGATGGAACGGGACAATGCAAAAGTCTCTCTCCCCAAGACGAGGGAAAATTTTGCCCATGGGTGTCATATTTCTAAAGTGTGTACAGGGACAAAATAATCTTGAGACTCAAGCATTGATCTTTGAAGGTGGCAGGACATATTGGCAGAGTAAATCGGAAAGCAAATGGGGTAATTGGCTTCATAAGTAGAGGTATTGTGTACAAAATAAGGAAGTTATGCTGAATCTTCACTAAGTTCTGGTTAGGCCACAGGTAGAGACAATGAATGATTTCTGAAAAAAAGGAATTAACTTACAACAGAGCAGGGAATGGGACCAAATGGATTGTGCTACAGAGAACTGGCATGAACTCAATGGATAGAATGTTCTCCTTCTGTGTCATAATGACTCTCTAAGCTGGATTTTCTTCACCTGACATCTGATTTGATGGGCTGAATGGCCTTCTTCTGCACTATAGGATTTATGATTCTATGGAAAATGAATTTAGATAATTGCTCAAAGGAAGAACGGCTAGAAAAGTGAATGGCTTCCTGAGAGGAGGAGGGAATTGGTGAGGAGAAAGGATCAGAAGTGAGAAGAAAGTTTTATAAATTAGAAAATGTATGCGTGTCTTGAAAGCACCTGTTCAAAGCCAGCAAGCAATATGTACAGAGTTAAAACCATCTTTTGTTGATAGCGTGAATTATCTGCTATTGCCCACATAAATGTTGTGTTACAATACTCAGCTAACAGTTCAGGTGACAGTGGAACAAGCATTTACTGTACTGTATAAACTCCTGAAATGTCCACACTGGCTTCACTTGGAACATTCACAGCCTGTTATCAGATTATTGGAATCTAATTTGCCTGTCTACCAGAGCTTTTCTCTCCCGCTAGGACAGAAGGAGCTATTGTAGTTTTGCTGGAGTTAGATTACCACAGACAAAACCCCTTATCTCCTGGAAATGAATCGAAGGGGGCCCTTCATAAACAAGACTCTGACCAGCATTGAATGCAAATTGGGCTGGGGAAAACAAGACAGGTAGAACCCAATTCTGGGATTCCCACTTCATTCCTATTCCGTGGTATTATTAAGGGTAAAGGGAATCATAAGCCTACATGCTGCAATCCCGATCCTCACTCCAGTGTGGGCATGAAGATGTCAAGTTCCCCTCAACTTTCATGGAATCAGAACAGATTCTGAAGGAGATACAGTTTTTATCAGCTTAGAGATGTTGTGAATGATGGCGAAACTGGGGAAGGGGGGATGGTGGGGGGGGGGTAGTTATTCTGGTATTAGTAACCTTTTGATGGGTACAGTTGCAGGTTAGCTGCATTAGTCATGCTAAATCTCCCTCAATGTACTTGAACAGGTGGCAGCTAGGAGATTATCATAATAGCTTCATTTCAGTGTTGATGCAAGCCTACTTGTGGTAATAATAAATAAACTAAAAAAAACTTCAATTAAAAGTTATTGTTAACCTCACATATAATGTGACACCATAATTAATGATAAATTAAGTGCTTTAATTCAGTAATTCATTATTGGACTTTGTTTAGAAAAAGTAAGTGACCATTAAATTGACTAATATTGAGAAAGTGGGAAGTCAGATGCATTAGATTAATTTATCTAGTGGATATAGTGCTCTTCTGCATTGAACACTATTGAGATTCAGATTTTACAGTTTTACATGCATCCTGCACTTTGATCTTCTTGTTGATTGTCAGATCAGCCATTTGATCAGCTTTGAGAAATGCAACAAACAGTCCCACTGCTTCAAAGGCTTTGACGTATTCTGTTTTGAAGGCTTTTTTGACACTGCTGTGCAAAGGAATCTTGTCATGAATGCTTGACTGAGCTCCCAATCCAAACTCCAAGCTGAATAGGAGATGTTGATACAACTGTCAAGGGGCAATAATCTTTGTTTAGATTGGCAATTTTGTAAGCTTGTAAAATTATTATATATATTTTGAAGGAGCTTTTGAATGGCTTTTTTATTTTTGCAGTTTTATGACCACTTAATACAATTAAGGGACTTCTTTCAGGTAGAGCATAAATAGCCATGTGTTTAACTGATAGCTTTATGAGCTCCTAAAAAGGATTAAATATTTTGTGTGGCTTTTGAATAGCTGTTTATATTGACAATTTTATGGGTATCATGGAAAGTTGAGGGAGATAGCGGGGGCAAGGGGTATGGGGAGGTGGGAATATGGAGGGGGCTGGGAAAAAAATGGGAAGATTTTGGGACATGGGACTATAGAGGGAATATTGGAAAATGGGGGTATGGAGGGAAGGGGGATATGAAGAGTCATTGAGCTACAGAAGTTTGGGGTTGGGCAAAGGCAGGTGGAAGTGAAGTGAGTTGGGGGTAAGAGGAGCATGGTGATGGGTGGAGATGTGGAGGGAGACCGTCTACTAGGGGCTTAACAATGATGTATAGAATTGATCTGGTATCCCTGCAAACTGAGACAGACTTTCTAATCTGTCTCCCTCAACTATTACCAATTTCATTCCTGCCTCAGATTTGCTTTGGGAAGCAGTGGTCCAAATCCAGTCCAACCCACTATTCCACCACTCCGAGGAGGCAGGATTATGACAATGGGAAATCTCACCCAAATGGGAAAGTCCAGTCCTATGACTAAACCATTGACAGCCCAGATGCCTGTGGTGGATCAAAATACTATCCACTTCAAAGCAACTAGCTTACTTGGCACCTATCCATCACCTTAAACATTCACTTATTCCGTCACTGATGCACAGTAGCAGCGGTTTGTACCATCTACAGAGAACACGGCAGCAACTCACCAGGATTCCTTGGACAGTGCCTTCAAAACTTAGAGGCCAAGGATAGCAGGCACATGGAACACAATCTGTTTTGGTAATATATCATTTTTATTGTTGCTGGGTCAAAATCCTGGAGCTCCCTACCGAACACAGTGGGTGTATCGACACCACATGGAGTGCAACGGATGAAGATGGCCACTCATCACCACCTTCTCGTGAGTAATAAGTGCTAGTCTTGCCAACAATGCTCACATCCCATGTGGAGGGAGTCCAGGGAGGTGGGTGAAGTGATGGAGCCAATGTCATGTTGAAGGTGACCCCATGTCTGTGGACGGTGCCATGATGGAGCAGTTTGTGGGTAAAGAAGGCCAAGAATAGAGTTTCCAGAGGTCCAGTTTCCAGAGTTTGGGAAACTCTGGAATTGGTGCAGCGGCAAGAATTGCTGAAATGTTCTGGCTTTGATCAAATAGAAAATAGTGGAACCAAATGAGAGGACATTAGCAGAGGTCACAGTCACAGAGTGTGTAATTTATCACATTTGCCTCGAGACCTTTTGGTTCCCTAGCATGGCTGAAGGCGAATTGGAGGACAATGATTTAGCATATATCAAATTGCATTGACTATTCTGACTTTTTAATACTGAACAATGCTACATCCCGGCTTACAATTGTAGGTACGAGGCCGTTAGCTACTAAACCATTTTCACTTTTCCTTATTTGCAAATATTAAATTATCCATGAACGATTGACACCCAATAGGCAACAGGTAAGTGAATGACTCCGATATTTCTGCTATTCGCATACATCATTGTTTTGGTGAAATACTGTACACTATGAACACATTTTCATTTGTGCTTTTTTGACATCTTTTGAGTCCTAGAGTTAGCCTACAACCCTAACGCAACGGTTTTGGAGGTAGATATGCGCGGGGAATTATTTCCTTTCTAGACGGAGAGATCGCACTAATATAATTTCTGCTCCTGAAGCGGATTTTCAATAAGATTACTGACTAACTGGAAGATTCTTAACGAACATTGAGAACCAATTCGAGTTGTGTTTTTCAGTTCACTAGCATTACAAAAGCAGGCTCCTGAAGAAAGGTCCTTGACCTTAAACGTTAACTCTGTTTCTCTCTCCACAGGTGCTGCCAGACCTGCTGAGTGTTTCCAGCGTTTTCTGTTTTTATTTCACTGTATTGGAGGAAAGCGTTTTCTAGATTTTTTAAAATTATGTTTCCGACTACTCGAAATCCCTATATTCTTGTTCTCTGGGCAATCAGGATGCTCTATAATTTTGTTAACGAGTCAACAAATACATTGAGAACCCTATAATTAAGGCAATTCTGCACCCATAGCACTGATTACTTTTAAGATAGTGTGACACTGCCTTAACACACATTGTTACCTTGTAACAATGTGAGTCAACATTAGTGACAGTCCTCGAAAATATCGTACACTGACAGCCTAAACACAATGATAAACCGTACCATTTCCAAAAGGCCTTTACTGTTGACGCAAGAGTGTTCCCACTCTTCTGGAGTTTGCCATTGAGAATGTCTGCTTTCAAGATAAATGGGAAAATTGTAAGTTATTCAAAGCGGTGGGGGTGGGAGTGGGGGTGGGGGGAAAGAAGAGAGCTGCCATGTCCTAATTGCAGTTGCACGCAGAGAAGGATTGATAACTGGCAAATGGTGCTTTAGGCATACAACTGAAGTATACCATTTGATGTAAATTCTACCAGGATGACTGCAGTATTGAAATCAAAACGACGTAATACTTAATTCAGTACTTTGAAATAATTGCTTGAGCGAATGCCCATCCATCTACACATGGAAAATGTATTAAAATACTAACCATCAGCAACCGTGAACCCCAATCGGGAGACAAACCTTATTGCAAAATCTGTTTTCTATCCTGTGATTTCACTGATAATAAAAGTTCAAATTCTCGCCGTTAGCTGAGCATGTATTTCTTTTTCATGCTAACTATTAATAAATTACGCAAGTTGTCAGTGTTGTCTGTTAGATCAATCAGATAGTTGATCACAAAGGGCGTTGATTTACTTTTGATCCTGCTAATTTGGCAATTACATCCTATTACAATATACGCTCCAATCTAATTCTTCCTCCCGTCAAATTATTTTTCCAGTGAATTGAGGACTTAGAAAGTTTTCTCATGTATTTTGCGAGCCCACATTATAATATCAGTCACAGTGGGCAGAGATTTGTACAATTATGTTGATTCTTGCTTGTGACATGTTAAGCTTTCAATCGACCCCTCAGTCAGCTTGAGAGTCATTTGCATCAAATAGCAATATTGGAAATTGCAATCACCGTAAAACCTTTCCAGGGAGGTTGATACAGAAAGGAACAATAGAATTCTCACATTGGGCCATTCAGCTGCGGGGCTGAGTCAATGTTTTCTGCTGTATCATAGTGGCGGCGGACACGAAGTTGCTGCTATTCAATAATGACACCGCTGAAATCGGGTGATATTGCGGTACTCAGGGGACATTGGTAAGTCAGTAGCTCTCAAATGTGGCAGTTTATTGTTGCTACGAAGTTACTTGTCCAGTCGCAGCACGTTCCAAATGCTGTTATTGCCTCTTATTTATTGTGCTTCAAGTCGAAACAGACCACAGCAATTTTCTGGCTGTGTAGTTCAAATACAACAAGTGAAGAGCGTGTATATGCCTAAACTATATCGTTTTTGAATGTAAAGTGTTTGCTGTACAACAGAAATGGTAAGCAATACTTCGGTTAATTGAAAATGCTATTGTTTCATTCATAACACACAAACTTGTTTGAAGTTCGCGTGCTGTCATTTCCACTCTCTTGGAGCTTTCTTTAGATGCATCCAGTGCAAAAATTCAAAGTGAAGAGCAACTATTAATGCTGCTGTTGTCTGTCTTGACCATGGGATTAAAATTCCATCTTGATGTTGTGATTTCCTGGGCTACTTTGAAAGAAACGGAAACACCAACATTTAAATACAATGTGCCATCTGGGAAGAAATTTTTTGGCTTCTGTACATCTATTTAAGAAAGATGAATTATGATAAAGCATTGTTTCAGTATTAAGCTTGACAGTACAGAATTCTGTTACCATTCTGTTCCTTGTAGTTTTGAAGAGAACGGCTGTACACCTGAATTTCAGTATTTGCTGAGCTTTATCGTTATTGCAACTGCAGATTTAGAATTGCGAAAGCTTGTTATGCCTAAGTGGACGCTGTGGATATTTAACCAGTACATCATGGAGGTCTGTCAGTTTGTGCACTGATAGGATCTCAGGTTTTATCTATCTGTTTCAGACGACCAGCCCAATGTTATATATGTATCTGTCTTTGGGGAAAAGTCTGAACATATTCATTGAGTAATGCAATCTGTGCAGAAACAAAGTGTTGGAAGTAGCATTATGATGTCAAACACATTTATTAGAGTGAAGTGGTAATTTCATTTTTAACGTTTAACTGTAGTCAGTGTTCATCAGATTAACCTGAAAGTCTTTCCCCTGCGATGCAAAATTATAGTATTATGTTTAAACATGCTTATTAAAATAACGTTCTACTTAACAGTGATATACTTTATATTGATAAACATTGGGAAGTTTGCGCATTGTCACATACTGTACTATTAAAAATGACATTGTTTACTGCACAATCCATTCATTTAGGTACAGCATAAATAATTTCATGTTTTAGTTTTATAAAATTATATCAGTTTAATTATAGTAAATGATTAATATACGGCACCAGTTATCCATTTATTTCATTTGGATTTAATGGGATCTGGATTGGTTGGTGCTTTTTTTGAGTCCTATAATGCTTTTATCCCACTATTCTAATTGGGTTGCCTTATCCTAGGTGTCCATTCCGCCTTTGTTACGAGGCCAATTTCAAAAGATTACTGCCTAGATCATTCAATAATGTACACGTGAGAAATTTGGTTCATAATTAATCAACCATCGATACTACACTGAGGTTTTCTAAATGAAAAACGACTGTAAAGGTAATAGGTAGTTATTAAAACCATATTCTGTCATAGTTGGTGGGTCAAAAGGCAGTAATGTCATAATTAACCTCTTAAATTCCAGTTGCATATGTATATCTGGAACATAGGGAAGTTCATGGTTTAATATGGATAGATTAATTTTTTTTTACTGACAATGAATAATAGCTCCCCGCCAAATCCTATTCTATCGATTGGGTTCATGTGCAAATAGCAGGCAGCATTTTTTATTTACATTAGGAATGTCTGAGCTATGAGCTTCATTTAATTATTACTTATTCTGTTTTAAATCAAATATTTAAATCTACTCGATCAACTTGTTAAATATTCACTTTCAAATTAACAAATGCAACGTTTAGATTTTGGTTATATAGGCATTGTCTTGAGTATAGCTATATAGATCAGTGGTTCAGATAACCGTAAATTACTTCGTGCTAAGTGTAGCTGTGTCTGTTCCATTTTGTAAAATCTCACAATGTTCAAATATCCGTTGACACCAGTAAACGCAAGACACATGGAAAATGCTACACAGCCAAATTTAGGATTTTTCATTTGTAAATTAGGGGTATGCTTCATTTCATTCGGTTGTTGGTACTTAACGAGTTACCTTGTCTTCATAGTATATCGAATCACCATTGTCATTCGGGAAAACCTATGCGCTATTTAGAGACTTCAAACCTGAGTCAGGATAATGCAACTGGTCCCTATTTTTTGGTGATATCATTTTGAGATCACCAAAGAAGATCCCAATGTAGTTCGAAGTCCATCAGAATTTTACTTTCTTCGACGTGAGAAATAACACTGGAGGAGAATGGACGTTTTTCCCTTTTGTTATTATTGTTGGAATCAGGCATTCGCATGCCAGGCAGCAGCACCAAGACGCAAAGGAAAGCTCCTCAGTCTGAATTGAGAAGAGCAGCGTATTCTGCCTCATTGTGATGTTTTTCCTTTGTTTTATTGAATAGACGCCGTTATGATAGCTGCACGATGCATGGCTGGTATTTCGAGTTGAATTATGAATTAAAAATAGACCTGCATTTATTATAAACTTAGTTAAGACTTCAAACCCAAATTAACTGACAGAGGCATCATACGTGTGGGCTGAATTCAATCTCAAGAACACTCAAAGAAAATAATGTCCACCATCTGTGTCAGCAAGCGCTGCCAAAGCGTATTCCACATATTAATTATTTCCTTAAATTGTATACAATGGCCAGTGTAGACTTGTTGAGAATTATACACGAAAATAATTGAGTGACGATCAAAATTGTTTCTGTGTATCTTTTTCTGCTCCAATAGAAATTGTGATTTTTGGCTGAGGTTTATTTTTTTACCGGTAACTTTGCCGACGAAGAACACTCTTTGCGGCGATAAATAAAGGAAATACCGAAGTGTTAATAACTTCAATGGTACTGGAAGATGAAATAATGTCACTAATTTAATGCAATGATAGTTGACAAGTATAACTAACACTTACAGTATTAATTCCAATGGTCGATCTAATGCTGACCTGCTTCCTCTTTCACATTTTTATTAAAACCCGAGCTTCGTCCATTGAATGGTATACAAAATGATCGAGTTCCAGTTTAAAAGCAGGCTTGGGTGATTATTACTAAACAAATGTATGCCCTGGAAGATATTTTGTGAGCAAATACACTCAGTGGTCACGCAGTATTGCTGGATAGTTGACATGTTAACTCTGTTTTTTGGATACTAGTGTTTCCATCAGGATTAAGTATTAATTGATGTAAATGTAGATAAAACAAGTGTCAGTTTTAACTTAATAGTTAAAAATATCTGTGATTTGAATGAGACTACTATTTTTCATTATTGTTAAAACGGTTCTAAGCGATCGAATTGCGGTATGAGGCCACCTATCAACCAACAGTAGAGATGTGTGGTTAAGATAGGTCCACGCAGTGATAATGTGCCCTCACATTTCGCAATTAACTCAATCGTTTAGGATTCATTCAAGTTCCTCTCTGACTGGGTTACAAAATGGAATATCGGTTTTCACCTCGAACTACATTATTAAAGAGCAGAATTGTAATACAGATATCTGGAATTCATATAAAAAAAGTGGTTATATTCACTACTTTCCAGTATTGTGAATTCAGAGGCATGCTAATGGAACATACATCTTTTTCATTCTGTTTTGCCATTTAACATTGCCAGGAAGCCATTTTGTAAACTCGTTAGATGAGAAATCCATTCATTCATTCAATCTGAAGGCAAGTCCTTGACTGCCAATGAGTCATCTCGAGTCAATTATTTGGTGAGGTTTTTTTTGGATATACACACACCACCTCTCCAACCAACTGGGCTAATCAGCTCCAACAAGAGAAAATAAATGCAAATATTGAAAATTAGTGTATACACAGAACCAGGAGGTAAAGTATATGCAGGTTCATTGCTTGAGACAGGTTGGTTGGTTGGTAGTGCAGATTGTTGAGGCAAACATTCCAAAGAAGTTTGTTCAGATCTAAAACGACATTTCTCCTAAGTAAAATAAAACCATAAAAATGATACATTATAGAAGAGGGCCATTTGACACATCTTGTCCAGGCCGACACAAAAACATCCAGGTGCCCTTTCTAATCCCACCTTCCTGCACACAACCCATTGCACAGCAATTTACAACACATAATGTGCAGATCTGGGTACTTTTGAAGAGTTTAAGGTCTCTGCCTCCTTAACCAACTCAGGTAGTGAATTCCCAGACACTCGCCACCCTTTACATAAAGTTCTTCCTCATGTTCTCTCTAATCCTTCTGCCACTTATCTTAAATTTATCATTCCTGGTGTTTGAAATCAACAGAAACAGGCTCTTCCTCTCTATTCTATCTCTACCTTCACAATTCTACATACCTCAATCATATCACCCTTTACTTCTCTGTTCCAAGGAAAACAACCCTAACCTCTCTAATCTCTCCGTGTAGCAACAATTCTCCAGCACTGGCAGCATTCCAATAAATCTTCTCTGAATTCTCTCCAGAGAGATTACTTCCTTCCTGTAATGTGGTGACTAGAACTGCAGACAATATTCAGTTGTGGCCTCACCAGTGTCTTATACAGTTTCATCATTATATCCATACTTCTTATTCTATACCTCTGCCAATGAAAGACAGCATTCCATATGCCTTCTTTGCAACCTAATCTAATGTATTGCTACCTTTAGGGACCTGTGCACTTGCACACTAAGATCTCTCACTTCATCTACCTCTCTCAGTATATTCTCATTTATTGTTATATCCTTTTGGTAATGCATTTAGAATTGACTTCCCTAAATGCATTATCTCACATTTAATAGAGGTAAATTCTATCTGCCACTTTCCTGGTCAGTCCACCAACCTATCTATGCCATTTTGGAGTTTACAGCTATCCTCCAAATAGCCAATTTTTGAGTCATCTGCAAATTTCCCAATTGTGCCCCCCCCCCCCCCCCCCCCCATGTTCAAGTCCAAATCATTAATATATAAAACAAACAGCAGGAGTCTGAGCCCTGTGGCGCACCACTTGAAACAGCTTTTCATTCACAATGGCAGCCATCAACCATTCTCCTTCGTTTCTGTTACTAAGCCAAAGTTGGATCCAATTCACCATATTACCTTGTATCCCATGGGCTTTTTTTTTACCAGTCTGCCTTATACATTGTCAAATGCCTTACTAAAACCCATGTAGACAACATTTACTGCATTATCTTCATTACCTTTTTCAAAAAGTAGAAAACTACAAACCAATTATTTCAACAGCCGTTGCTGGGAAATTGTTAGAATTCATTATAAAGGAAGTAATAATAGGGCATTTAGAAAGTCAGAGTCAGCATGGTTTTATGAAAGGTAAATCATGTTTGACTTATTTGCTTGAGATCCTAGAAAATGGGTGGCTCAGTAGCACAGTGATTAGTACTGCTACCTCAAAGGGATCAGGGTTCAATTCCAACCTCAGGTCACTGCGTGAAATTTGCATTTCCTCCCCAAGTTTGCGTGAGTTTCCTCCGGGTGCTTTGGTTTCCTCTCACACTCCAAAGGTGTGTAGGTTAGGTAGATTGGCCATACTAAATTGACCTTAATGTCAGGAGATTAACTGGGTAAATAGGAGGGGTTATTGGAATAGGGCCTGGGTGGCATTGTGGTCAGAGCAGACTAAATGGGCCAAATGGCCTCCTTCTGTACTGATTGCTTGTTACATAGATCATACAATGTGGATAATGGAGATCCTATAGAATCCTTATAGTGCAGGAGGTAGCCATTTGGCCCATCTAGTCTGTACTGACCACAGTCCCACTCAGGCCCTATCCCCATAATTGCATGCACCCACTCTAGCCAGTCCCCCTGACACTAAGGGGCATCTTGGAAGGCAAATCCACCTAATCTGCACATCTTTGGACTGTGGGAGGAAACCGGAAATTCACGCAGACAAGAGGAGAATGTGGAAACTCCACATAGACAGTGACACAAGCCAGGGATTGAACCTGGGTCCCTGGCACTGTGAGACATCAGTGCTAACCACTGTGTCACCATGCTGCCCAAAGATGTTCATAGATGTTCATAGATAGTGAAGAGGGGTGTTATAGTTTACAGAGTGACTTGGACAAGTTGCAGAGCTGGGCCGAGAGGTGGCAAATGGAGTTTAATGTGGAAAAGTGTGAGGTAATGCACTTTGGCAGGAACAATAAATGTGTAGAGTATAGGGCTAATGGTAGGGCTCTTAATAGTGTTGAGGAACAGAAGGATCTTGGTGTATGTGTCAATAGATCCCTGAAAGTAGGCAGTCAAGTGGATAAAGTTGTTAAGAAGGCATATGGAGTCTTAGCTTTTATTGGTAGGGGGATTGAATTTAGGAGCCGCAGCATCATGTTGCAACTGTACAAAACTCTAGTGCGGCCGCACTTGGAGTATTGTGTGCAGTTCTGGTCCCCACATTATAAGAAAGATGTGGAGGCATTGGAGAGGGTACAGAGGAGGTTTACCAGGATGTTGCCTGGTATGGAGGGCAGGTCCTATGAAGAGAGGTTGAAGGATTTGAGGTTGTTTTCGTTAGAAAGGAGGCGGCTAAGAGGGGATCTTATTGAAGCATATAAGATGATTAGAGGTTTAGATAGGGTGGACAGTGATAGCCTTTTTCCTAGGATGGAGAAAGCTAGCACGAGGGGACACAGCTTTAAATTAAGGGGTATGAGTTATAGGACGGATATCAGAGGTAGGTTCTTTACTCAAAGAGTGATTAGGGAGTGGAATGCCCTGCCTGCAGCTGTTGTAGATGCGCCAAGTTTGGTGGCGTTTAAGAGGTTAATTGATAAGTATATGGAAGAGAAGGGAATGGTTTAGTTTGGAGGGGCATTGCTTTTTATTTTGGTCGGCACAACATCGAAGGCCGAAGGGCCTGTTCTGTGCTGTAATGTTCTATGTTCTATGTTCTATGGATAGGTGTTGTATTTCTGGACTTCCAGCAGGCGTTTGAGAAGGTTAGACAAGGTTAGTTCATATGTAATTAGGGGTAAGTTATTAGCTTGGATAGAAGATTGATAACTAACAGAAAGAAGAGAGTCAGGATAAATGGATCTCTCAGATTGGCAAGATGTAATTGGTGGGATGCCACAGAGTTCGGTTCTCAAAGCCCCAATTATTTACAATTTATATTAATGATTTGGATGCAGGGATTGTAAGTATCAGCCAAATTTGCAGATGATACCAAAATAGGTGGGATAGTAGGTTGTGAGATTGAAATGAAATAAAATGGATATGAATAGGTTAAGTGATAGATGGAGTTTAATGTAGATAAATGTGACGTTATGTTGGTAGGAAAAATGCAAAGGCAGATTATTATGTAAATGGAGAGAAACTTCATAGTGCTTAGGTGCAGAGGGATTTGAGTGTTCGAGCATGAATCGCAGAAAACTAGTATTCCAGTACAGCAGGTAATAAGGAAGGCAGGTAGAAACTTGTTACTTATTGCTAAAGGAATAGAATATAAAAATGAAGTGTTGCTGCTACAATACAAAGCGTGGGTGAGGCTGCACTTAGAATATTGTGTACAGTTTTGGTCCCCTTCATTGAGGAGGGGTGTAGTCATATTGGAGATGGTTCAGAGGAGTTTCATCAGATTGATTCCAGAGATGAGGGGGTTGACTTATGAAGAGAGATTGGGCAGTTTAAAGCAATACTCCCTGGAGTTTAGAAGAATGAGGGGAAATTGACAAAGTAGATGTGGTGAGGATGTTTCCTATTAGTAGGGCAATATAGAACAAGATTTCATAGTTTTAGGGTAGCAGATTTTAAAACTGACAGGTGGTAAAACTGATACAGTGGTTAGCACTGCTGCCTCACAGCAACAGGGGCCCAGGTTTGATTCTGGGCTTGGGTCACTGTCTGTGCAGAGTCTGCATGTACTCCCTGTGTCTGTGTGGGTTTTCACCCACAGTCCAAAAGACATGCTGGTTAGATACATGGGCTAAATTCTCTCTCAATGTACCCAGACAGATGCTGGAGTATGGCGACAACCAGATTTTCACAGTAACTCCATTGCAGTGTTAATGTAAGCCTACTTACAACACGAATTAATAAACTTTGAAAAAAAGATGAGGGGAAATTAATTGTCTCAAAGGGTCATGAGAATGTGGAATTCTTCATCCCAGAGTGTGATGGATGCTGAAACTTTGAGTAAATTTAAGGAAGTGTCACCTATCAGTTTTAAATTTAAGGAAGAGATGGACAGATTTTTTAATTAGTTAGCATTTGAAGAACTATGTGAATGGGCAGGTAAGTGGAGTTGAGGCTGACATGAGATCAGCCATGGTCCTATTAAATGGTGAAGCAGTCTTGAGGGGCTGAATTGCCTACTTCTGCTTCTAGTTCTTATGATTCTTATGATCCTCCTTGTCATTTCCTCAAAGAATGTAATCAAATTTGTAAGGTATGACCTTCTTAACAAAGTCACATTGATTAACAATGCCTTTCTAAGTGAATTTATCCAATCTCTCAGGATTGATTCTAATAATTTGCTCATGACTGAAGTGAGACTAATTGGTCTATAATTGCTTGACATTTCCTTTGTACCTTTTTAAAACAACGGAACCACATTTGCATTCATCTAGCACTTCAACTGTTTCCCGTGAAGAGTGGAAAATAATCCTCAGAGCATCTGCTATTTCTACCCTGACCTCCTTCAACATCCAGTCATGGATTCCAACTCCTCTAATAATTCCAGTCTCATTATGATTATTTTATCCAATATTCCACACTGCTCCTCTTGGAATATTGTATCCACATCATCCTTTTCCTTTGTGAATACAAAAACAAAACTTCATTTAAAACTCTTCCCTTATCTTCTGCATCTTCACACAAATTCTCTTCTCCACCTCAGTTAGGACCGTTTTCTCCTAAATTATTCTTTTGCTCTTTACGTACCAATAAAGGAAACTCCAAGATGTTTTATCTTGCTTACTAATATTATTTCACGTCCTCTTTTATTTCCTTATTTCTTTTACTTGATCTTGTACTTTCTGTACTCCTCTAGGCTATTGGCAGTGTTAAGTTTTTTGTGACTATCATGAGCTTTCTTTTTCTGTTGAATCTCCCCTGTATTTGTTTAAACAACATGGGATTCAAGATTTGCCAATACCATTCCTATTTGTGGAGGAACAAGTCTGCTTTGTAAAGTTTTTAAAGTTTATTAGTGTCACAAGTAGATTATACTACAATGAAGTTACTGTGAAAATTTCACAGTCACCCCATTCCAGCACCTGTTTGGGTACACTGAGGGAGAATTTAGCATGACCAATGTATCTAACAAGCACATCTTTTGGACTGTAGGAGGAAACCAGAGCACCAGGAGGAAACCCATGTGGACACGGGGAGAACGTGCACTCAGCACAGACAGTTACTCAAGCTGGGAATTGAACTTGGGTCCTTGGTGCTGTGAGGCAGCAGTGGTAACTACTGTCTACCATGCCGTCTTTAGAATCTCACCTATTAGTGCTTCCCGCTGGTTTACCATTGATTTATGTTTTAGCAGTCTTGTCCAGTCCACCTCAGTCAAGTCATTTCTCAGAATTTCTCAAATTTTGTAAAATTTGCCTCCCCCCCACCCCCCGTTTAAAACATTTACGCTTGGTTTATTCTTTTCCATAATAATATTAAATCTAACTGAATCCCCTGTATAGTCGCTCACTTTTACTTCACCCACTTGCTCATCTTCATTCCCCAGGAGAAAATCTAGAATTGTGTCTGCTCTCGTTGGATTTCTATTGTTTAAGAAAATTCTGGACACGGTACATGAATTTTTCACCCTCAATGTCTCTTATATTGTTTGACCCTCAATTGATTTTGGAATAGTTAAGGCCTGCTACTATTATTGCCCTTTTATTTCTACAAGTTGAAATTTGTCTACATATATGTTCTTCTAACTCTCACTATTTGGGGGTCTGCACCAAATATCCTCCGTATTGTGATTGTCCCTTTATTCCTAAGATCAGTCCATAAAGCTTCATCTGTTAACCGTTTCGTATATATATCATCCTTTCTCACAACTGTAATTGATTCTGAAAACCAATAATGCTGTCCACCTTTTTCTGTCACCTACGCTATCCTGCCTGAAAACTATCCAGGAATGTTGAGCTGTCAATTTCGCCGCCCCTTTAGCCAGGTTTCCGCTATATATAGCAACAACATGCTACCATGCGTCTGGGTGTGCCCTTATTTCATCTGCCTTGTTTGTAACACTTCTTACTTTGAAATATAAACAGCTCAACCCCGTTGAATAATCTTAAAAGTCATGCATATAACTCTCCTGATTTTAGTTTATTACATCTAGAATATAATGTAGATTAACTACGCCACTCAGAAGGGAATGCAGGAGAAGAGTGTCAACAATGAATGTCACATTCCACACTCCTTCCATTTAAAATGTATTCCAAAATTTTATTTATTTATGGGGTGGGGGGGGGGCGAAGAGGGTGTTGATCACTAAGTTATAATAATTGACGTATATTTATTTCATTTCAACGCACAGCATTTCGCTGGTTAGAATTAGTTAATATAAAACATAATGAAAACATGAAGCCAGGTTGTGAAAGTTTGTGCAGTTTCGTGGCCAGCGTTTAGGAATGTATCAGTTTACTGTGTACTGTAAACATAGCTGTCATGTGGAAATAGAACAGTCTTGTTCCTGGAGAATAAATGGGCGATTTCTGTCCTGATGCATTAATCGCTTCTAATAATGACAGGCTTAAAAATATATATATTTGACTGAAATCATTGCTCAAAGTTCATTAAGCTTCCGATTGATTTACAAAAGCTGAGATACAAGGTATCATTGGCATTTATTCGCCTGATAAGATGAAACTAGTTATCTCTACGGTAGCAATACCAATTTATTATCGTAATTTATTGTGTGCAAGGCTTTGTTTATGCTGATTTATACAGCACCGCCCTTTTGGAAGTAGTTTGCACACCTTCGCAAGTAAAACGCAAATCACCTCCCCGTTTTTGTATGTAAACGCTGATCGTCATTAGTAACTGAAGTATTTGTCTACCTTTGCAAAATTTGTGGTCGAAATGTACACCGAATTTCAAAGAACAAAGAAAAATGTTTGCATTTTTATAGCGTCTTTCAGTGCCTCGCATGTTTCAGAGCACCTTTTATAGCTTTATTTCAATATATTCACCATTCTAAAAAAGGAAATTATGAAAATATGGCGTAAAAGGGAGATTTGAAATGAGTTTTACTTAGCTTTTTAAAAACTGGCCATTCTATCTATTTTACTTATCTAAGCACATTGCAAGATAGATCCAGGTCGATATTCGCAAAATGCAAGATGTGATTACTTTATTACAGTTCAATATACCAGAATGGAAACAGAAATCAAAACGGAGGTGGAACATGGATAACTGCTGCAACATTAATTTTATAATTTATCAATTACAGAAAATAAATATTAGAATGTTTCAATATTTCACCATAAATGTTCTTCTAAATAAGCCAGTTCATTAAGATCACTGTTTACTCTACGATAGCCTAGTTCAAAATATTCACGTACAGGTAAACCTTCGGCTATCGATACGAGATTTTACTGAAAGGTTTGTAGCAATTTTTATACCTGTTAACCTGATACACATGTAGCCGGCGCTACTTACGTAGATGGTTAGGATTATATTCATATTTTAGCTCACTGTCTGTCCTGGGATAAGGTCTCAAGCGAACCTCCTTGATTTTTCTAACCTTGAACTGGTTCCATTAGGTCTTCTTGACTGAGCTATTAATTTTTATGGATATTTTCTTTAAAAACAACATTCATATTGTCCAAGGCAGTAAATCATATATGCACCTATGGGGCTGTTAACGTTTGACATAGCAAGCAGATAGATGCTCCTAAGAGGATAAAGGATTTTCCGTGTCCTGTTTGGACAACCGGTCGTGGCCCATTCCAATATCCTGCTTCCTTCTGATAGAGAAATTCTTGGTATATGTTCAAAATAGTACAGATTCTGGTTTCATTAAAACACAGCAGTATCAGACCACAGGTTATAATTCACAATAAAACTGCATGTTTCCGTCCAACCGCTGTTGGACAAATTGCTGAAATCGACACGACATATCTTTTTAGTCCAACTACAGTGCATTAGGTGCGTCACTCAAAATTTCATTGTGGAGTTGTTTTTATATTGTCCATATCTATTAACCATACCATGGTTAATACATCATTTTGTATGATGCGTTTAAACGAATACGAAAATAAAATGTCCCATTGTGTGTTTAATTGTAACTGTCCATCTGATATGTTTGCTATTTAATAATGGGGGTATGCATATATCGATTAAATAGAATGTAGTAATTGTAGATTTAATCGGTTAAACAAGGAACTGGCTGGTAGATAGGATTGGAATCGCCACAGAGCACGCATGAAGTGATTAACACATGGTAACACCACCAACAATTTAATTAGGTAGGATGAAAGTCTACCTTACAAATAGTGCTGTAATGAGAAGACATGTTGCTGCAAAAATTGCATAAACCACGATAGTTCTGTTCTGCAAAATATTTAAGATTTTTTAGAATAAAGAGGAACATGTTATTTGGCTGCGGGGCGAGCTAATACTTAATTGTAAGATCGACTCGACACAATTTTAAGTTTTGTTTATAATTGACGATTTCATTACATCCCGCACTTCAGTCCGACGATTGGATATGAGCTGATTTTAAATGGCATTACGGCAAAAGTAAATTAGCGATTATTCATATATTTATGTTGTGTGACTTGCCTTCTCAACAATTAATTCCCGGGAGAACATTTCTGAGCACATGGATAGAAAACTTCTCCAGATGAATTCGAACTAGACCTTGTAGGGGAACTAAAAGTTGGCTTAGTCCCATCGAATTACTGCAAAATCTGAATTCATTAATCTTTTCTTAATTATTAATTATCATACTACTTAATTATTTACTTTTTGAAAGCTTGAGAAGTGTTTCATTAATTCAACATTAAATTCTGCTTCTGTGTTGTACTACTGGTTTATAAAACAATAAAAATATGTTTTTGCTATTTAAAGGACAACACAATACTTTACATTTTAAAAACTAGATTTGAAATTGCCAGAAAGAAGACCTGTTTCTTGAACATTCTGTTGTGTGATGAGATTAATCCCACTGTTGTAACACATTGACAGATTATTATGGTGAATAAAAAATATTATAAAATCATGAAAAATATATAAATATTTGAGTTCTGTCACAAAATTATTTAGATGCTTGATTTTAAAAGTAGCTAAGGAATACTAAAACAAATTAAGGTGAGAGGATATTATGACTTACACTTATAAAAATTGCAGATCCAAAAGACTAAACATTGCAACAAACTTCTTGCAATGCATTAGCAAATGTGACTTATTCAATGTTTGCTGAATATTTACAGTGCAGGATTGAGGTAATATATATTTTACTGGGAATTATACAAATTGATTTTTGTATAGCATTTCTCCCCTTTTTAGGACATTGCAAGGTGCTTCATAACCAATGAATAACATCTGAAGTTTGTGTGTATGTATGTGTATGATAAAATTAATGTAACTAAATTTAAGTTATTTTTGTTTGTGTTTCTTACAGACATTAGATTGTCAAATAAGATAATTCACCAAGACAGGACAAACTGAAACAATCTCACAATAATCATCTGTCAAAGTCTTACAAGAGTAGCATCCATCTCATGTCACAATAATCTGCTTAGTGATGTTAATGTAGCCTAGCATCTCAGAGATTGGGCTAATGTAGAAAGGAGGAGTGACTGAAGATGTGGTTGAAACAGTAAGATTTGCCTAACGTCTTGGAGGCGAGAAAGGTGGAAGGGCTTAGGGACAGAAATCCAGAGTGCAGGAGCATGATCAATAAAGACTTCGTCTTTAATAGTAGAGAACAGCTATTGTGGGGATGGGGGAGGTGGAATAGCACAAGTTTGGAAGAGTGGTGGTTGTATGTTGACAGATAGGGCCAGAGGAAGTTGCTGAGATCATGCAGTAAGGCAATATATGGATCTAATGAGTTATTAAATCAGTGCAGGTTGGAGAGCCATTTGGGATCATTATTGCTTGGAGGATAAGTAATCTGGGATTAGTGTGGAGTCTTTAGAAGTTGATGAAAAGAGCACAGGAAAAGTTGAGTCTTGAAAGAGTAAAGGTGTTTAGCAATAATGGTAGTTATTAACGACAGGAATGGGCAGTGTTCAAAGATAGATCTATTTGATTTATTATATTATGGGGAATTGAAATGAATATTTGAGATTAAACAAGACACCACAATTATACTGCATAAAAGATATGCCAGAGCAAGCATTTGGATGATTATATGTAAATAATTTTGTGAAATAGCTGAAAAGGGTAGCTTCAGATTTGTTGAAGTTAAGATTGGTGCTTAGATGCTTTCTGAGGTGGTGAAATAAGATGCTAATAAATTATTTCATGAACCTTCTCAAAGTCAAACTAGCTCATATTAACTGTTTGCTACCATTCCAAACAAATATTTTAGCATTTCGCATTGTGGTTTTTTAAAATTTTCATGAGTGTTTGAGTCTTCTCTGGGTGTTAGAAGCTGTTAGAAGCCACTGCTTCTTCTTCAAAATGAGGGAGCTGTCTTTACAATATTAGTGTGTCAAAATTCTGGGTTGAGCACATTGCCAGGCATATCATACAGGATATTCCTTCCTGAATGTTGGTTTCTGTAACTGTCTGTCTTAATTTTGTGAATTATTATTTGCAAATCTATAGATTATCAGAACAATCCTCTGTGAATGAATTTGTAAAAATAAATTACAAGAAAATAATTAAAACTTACATGATCCAGAAGAAATAGAACTTTCTTGCCCATGTTAACTCATAGGCTCCTGCTTTTCCAGGGAACTAAATTGGTTTTTGGTAGTGCACAAGTTAAAATAAATGGATTAATAATCATAGTAAAATAACACAATTTTTTTTTACGTTAAGTGGTGTATTACCAGAGGGAAATTGGAACTGTTGCAGTTTGAATGAATGACCCTTTCAAATGCTTGATAAATGAGTGCATAAGGTTATCTAATTTGACTCTAATGAACTTTTAGCATGGTAAAGGTCCGACAATATTCTTCAAAGACGTTTCATGAAAAGTTTGCTCCAAAATCACATAACCATTTTTCCCTCACTTTAGAGCAACTTTAACCTACTATTTCATAATACCAATATACCTATAGATAGCAAGCTCATTTCAGTTAAGACAATAACAATAAAAGTTAGGAACATATTTTCCTCTTTTGGTTGAATAAACAGGTGAATAGCTTGAGTTACCTAGCAACTTGAGATCTGCTCAAACTGATGAACTTGCAGAATTCAACCTCAAAACAAATGACTCATTTGCATGCAATTTTATTAAGGAATAAGAAATTGAACAACCGATCACCATGATCTCCTTGTACTAATGTTTCTTGAAAAGTTCTCAAGCAGCTCACAAGTTACTTGATTGAGTCATTGAAAGTTCATTGATTCAGTTGCACAGTGATTATTTGCAGAGAATGATTTTTGGACTTGGCTTTAGAATCAGGGATACCCATAAGACTGCAGCATTATAAAGTTTTTTTTTGGTGATGAAGGATATAATTTAAATATCCTAAGGACACAACAAGCAATTGCACTTTGTCACTGAAAGAATGAATGCAATACGAAGGTGCTGACAAGATTTCACAACTTAAAAGCAAGAAAGTTTTCTTGTTCCATTTTCTCCTGACATATGGATGAAATTGATGAGGCTGCATTTATTGCCCATCTGTACTCATTCTCCTTCTCTTTGAACTGAACTGTTGTAATCTTTTGCTGATGCTTCCATGGAAAGGTGTTAGGCAAAGAATTCCAGAATATTGATTTTACACTTACAAAAATACAATAACATATGTACAAATCAGGAAGGCGCATAAATTGAAGGAAGTTTGTAAGTACTGATGTTTCTGCAACATTTTGCTTTGAGAACAGAGATTGCAGGGGAGGGAGCTACTAAGAACAAAGAACAAAACAGCACGGGAAACAGGCCCTTCGGCCCAATGAGCCCGCGCCGCCACTCCGATGTTCCCACCTCTACCCGTGATCCCTGTCTACGTTTATAGATGTATGGGTTAAAAACCAAATTTGAGACAATTTAGGGAGAATTTGTGTTGCCAATTAGCCTAAGGGCACATCTTTGGGATGTGGGAGGAAACCGAAGCACCCAGAGAAAACCCACGCAAGCATCAGGAGAATGCGCAAACTCCCACAGACAGGCCCAAATCCATGTATCTGCACAGCATAGCGATAGTACTGCAGAGTAAACTGTAGATGCTTAAAAATACTTCCATGGCCCCAGGGCATCACTGCTCAGGCTATTATTTATACCCATCCCTAACGGCCCTTCAGAATGTGGTGTGGAACTGCCTTCTTGAACCATTGCAGTCCATGTACACCCACAGTTAG
This sequence comes from Sphyrna mokarran, assembly GCA_024679065.1. Classification (NCBI taxonomy): domain Eukaryota; kingdom Metazoa; phylum Chordata; class Chondrichthyes; order Carcharhiniformes; family Carcharhinidae; genus Sphyrna; species Sphyrna mokarran. The sequence continues at coordinate 31,482,307 of JAGIQG010000011.1, forward strand.
GGAGGGATTTTGACCCAACGTCAGAGAAGAATGGTAATATTGGGGCGATTCTCTCAAAAGTGCTGAATTGGTGAGAAAACTATGACTGTTTTTTCATTGCAATTTCAAACATGGATCTCCCCATGAGTCTCCTCATGAATATGGAAGTGCAGTTTCAGACATTTTAGCGCAACGTCTGAAATTGCACTGAAAAAACAGTCAGTTTTCTCTGTGCAATGCAAAGGCCACAATTGTGAATCTCATTGAAAACCTGGGAGGTGGGTCCTGTTCACACTGGAGTCTGACAGTTCCGGAACTCTGCACACGTGCAGTGGACCCAATCTGTTAGTCCCCCTGTTTGTTGGCCATTTCAAATGCTGGCTAGCCCAGGACCCCACAGTACTGCCTTTCCAGCTCTGATTGCACAGTTTGGCACTGCCAGGTACCTATGCCCACAGGGCACCACCACCCCATTACCTGATCCCCTCTGGGGCCCTGATTGCCCCCCTTCACTCCAGCAGGGTCTCCTACTGGGGAACTACTCTAAACCCCACTGGAGTGAAATACTCCTGACGGGTTGGGAGATGTGGCAAGTTTGTGCTGAGCCCAATAATGACATTTAAAATACATTTAAAACCACTTATCTCTCTTCCTGCCAGTTTCCAGCGTGGTTTGGACTGTACCTTTCCCTGGCTCTTGGAGACTGGGAATCCTGCAAAATGGCCGACACGCGATTTTTCAGACCGGATCTGCCAGAATTGCGCCCATTGTTCCCTGTCAGGAATGTTTGTGACTTGGAGGGGAACTTGCTGGTGATAGTGTTCCCATGTATCTGCTGCCCTTTTCCTTCTGTGTGGTAGAAGTTGTAGGATTTAAAGATTTTTTTTGACAGAGCTTTGGTGACTTGCTACAGCACATCTTGCAGATAGTACAGACTGCTGCTACTGCATCCAATGGTGGAAAGAGTGGATGTTGGATATAGTGAATGGAATGCCAGCCAAGCAGGTTGCTTTGCCCTGAATGCTGTCAAAAAGCTCTTTGATTGTTGGAGCTGCACTCATCCCGGGAATTGGAGAGTATTCCATCACACTCTTGACTTATGCCTTGTAAATGGTGGATGAGATTTAGGAAGTCAGGAGATGAGTTACTGTCCTCAAGAGTTCCTAGCCTCTGATGTGCTTATGTCACCACTGTATTTATATGGCGGGTTCAGTTCAGCTTCTGGTCAATGGTCCCCACAGATAGTGGGCGTTTCAGCAATGGCAGTGCCATTGAATGTCATGGGGGAGATGGTTGGAATCTCTTTTGTTGGAGAACTGTACATACCATAGCAATCATATAATTTAAGAAGAAGATGGATGCTAAGTTCAATGTCAGAATACTAATGTGAGCACCTCTGTTTTGAATGATGTCAAACTTCTTGAATGTTGCAGTTTTACATAATCAAATGATTGCACAGGTATTCCATCGTACTTCAACCTTTCAGAAGTGGGTAAGCTACTGAGTAGTCAGGATGTGAGTCACTGATTACTGGGTATTGCTCTGTTTTTGTAGTAATAGGATTAATAGGACTGATTTAGTTAATGAATAGACAGAAAATCCCTACTAACATTGGCAATTTTTATTAATTTTGTGGTAAGTATGATAATAGATAAGAAAATGGCAAGAATTGTATTATACACAGCAAATGAGAAGGTGAATGTATTTTAGGTGGAGATTTCTAGCTCCAAATCACATTGAGGATGATTTTGTGGTCCTGATGTTATGGTACCTCATATAACTTATCAGTCTATTTATTGCTCAATCATATTAAACCCTCACAACTCTTTCACTACACTTCATTCATACTCACCTTCAGCAGTGTACATTGAAACTGCAATATACAATTTAATGTATTATCATTCAGGTAATAATATTTTTCAAGAACAATTATACCATGAATGCATCGACTTGCTGGCTCTTAGGATTACTTAACAGATTGGACATGTGGCAGACATCAGTACCATGTTTTAGATACAGCATATAAGGACATTGAATACTTCAATCTATTTTTCCACTCTGAACAGCACGGCAATGTGTTAATTGCTGAATCAGTCACTAGATACCCAGTGAGCAGTATATTGGCTGGTATTGTAGCGATAGAAATGAGTTACTGACAGAAAGGTTCTGTGCAGCAGTGATCTTGCAGTCACAGGTGCTGCCATTTCTATGTTGGCTACTGTTGTCCTTGCTGAACAAATTCCTGCTGACCATTGCCAGTTTGGGACTTGATTCGTGGGAATATTGTGGCTTGCAGAAATGATTGGATCTTTACTCCTTGACATGCCTACTTTCATGTTCTCCAATATACCAAATTGGAAATGCCTTCAAAGCTTACCTTACAGAGTGGAATAAACATTGGGTTAAAATAATTTTAAATGACAAAATATGCAATAAAATGTGTTTAAAATAGAACTTAAAAGGCAAAGTGAACATTAAAAAAATGGAATGCCTATCCCATTTTAAGAGTGTTTTTACCAATGTCACACACCACTTGCTTGCATTCCAAATGGACCCATTAGGTGAAATGTGGAGACAGAGAATAACTCCTGTAGAATTGTCATCAATACTTATTTAAATATCTTTGTATGAAATCTGGATGTCTAAGGCCAGCAAAGGGCACAAGGGAGGTTAATCTTAATTAAAGTGATGCTGTAATGCTAGTGAAATCAAATTAACAGCTCATTATGCAAAAGGCCAAATTATCACATTCTGTGTATCCTTTGATGATTACACACCATGCCTAATTTTCTTGATGACCTCAATGGAAAGGAAAATTGAGTGGCGTATAATCACCTAAAGGCAAAATTATCCCTACCAATCTCATCCACAAATACAGCTGACCACAGAATTATTACTTAGTTGAAACTTACCGCAGGACCTGCATTCTCAATCTTGTAATTATCCATGCATCACTGTCCAAAGTGAACAAAGACCACATATAACCTAATTGACTTTTTTGTTTCAATGTCCACTACTTTCATTCAGAGGTAAAATAAACACCTTAGTAACAGTGCACATTATGGAACAGATGATTAGAAACAACTTGCTGCATCTCAGAGGAAAATAGTTACGTTATTCAGAAAGAGGGACTTGAGGTATAAGGACTGCAGTAATTTGTTTATCATATGTCACCACAAAAAGGAGAAGCTTGTCAGCAGTGATGTATATGAGGTTTTGCTAGGTAACCAATTGGTTTCATTAGCAGTCTTTTTAATGCACTTTTTTGGATATTACACCTGTGTCCTTGTATTTTGTACACAAAATACATAAGCGAATGATGTAGCACAATGTTTCAGGTGAGTGGTGGTCAGCCTCCAGTACTATATTGATATTGAAAAATGGTATGGTTAATTTATATGAATGATTGTTTCCATGACAATCTCCACTGAGGATATGACAACTCCTCAGTTATGTTCTGGTTATTAGTAGCATTAGTCTGCTCCTTTGAAGCTATGATTCCAAAAGATGGAATCATGTTGATTTGTACAGGGCTAGACGACGGCAGCTTAATATTACTTGGCCAACAGTTAAAAGCAACAGCAAGGTTGGGATTTTGTTACTTCATAAATATTCTTTCTTCTGCCATAACCCAAACTGCATGCAGTAAGACAATACTCTCCAGCAATAGTGTACAGGGTATTTGCAAAAAACAGATAGTTGGTTTTATATCAGTAACATGATGCTGTGTGTCATCATACTGCACAAGTATAAACAAGTAAAAATCCTTTTGGTTCACTAACATCCTTTAAGGAAAGAAATCTGCCATCATCACTCAATCTGGCTAACAAGTGACTCCAGAGTCATAGCAAATGTTGTTGACTCTCAACTGCCCTCTGAAATGGCTGAGAAACTCACTCAGTTGAAGGGAAATTAGCGATGGGGAATAAATTCTGGCCAGCCAGTGACACTCCTGTCCTATGAATGAATGAAAAAAGAGTGACAATAGGTAAAGCTATTGAAAACAGTGACTGCAAACCTCTGGCACTAATGCAGTTTCATCAGAGTTAATGGAGATACAAATGATAGCCTTTCTCTAGGTCATATAGGTGAGAAATTAGACATGTATCCCAGCAAACATATTCACCTTGGCTGATCAAATACCTGGCAATCGTGGACACATATGCAGAATACAGAGAAATTTAAGACCTACAATCAGGAAAAATTGCTAGCAAAATGAATTAAACATATTAACCACAACTGTTATAAACTTGAATAAGAATTTTTAAAATATAAAATTCTGCAGGTTTCAATCCTTTCGAAACACAGAAAGAATTGGGTAGTGGCTTGTTGTCTCTCCACAATCCATTTTATGGTTTTGAGAAAAGTAAATTGTAGCAAGACAAAACTAATATGGAGAACAGAATTCCTCACTGTTGGTAATTTGCTTGTTTTGATTTTTGAGACATTAATTTAGAGTGTTGGAGCTCCTGCCAGAACCAGGTCAGGTGGGGTTTAATGAATAAATGCAAATTAGGATCAAATAGCTTAGCCAGGATGCTTAATACCAGTTTTGTCTTTGCCCACATTGCTACCATCGGTTCTTCATCTCAGCCAGAAACCCTGGATAATAAAGGTCATGAATCATCTATTTATAACAGCATTTAAAGTGATCCTTAATTGCTTTCAAGTAAAATGATGAAAAATTTTAGGAGACAAATTAATTGAATTCTCCCTAAATTGCCTCAAATTTGGTTTTTAATCCATAGATCTATAAACATAGACAGGGATCGCAGGTAGAGGTGGGAACATTGGGGTGGCGGCGCGGGCTTGTTGGGCCGAAGGGCCTGTTTCCCGTGCTGTTTTGTTCTTTGTTCTTTGTTCTGGCTATTCAGACAACTTTAGAATGTTTTTTGGGGCTGTAGAATGTATTGAACTGAATACCTTCTTGCAATTCATTATTCTCCTCATGGGATTCCTTCTGGAAATTCCACTCTGGTTGGAGAAGTAATAGTAAGAGGGACAATAGAAGAAAACAGCAAACGGGACTGTAGATATAGGGAGGACAAACAGGAAGTGTGTTTGTAGGAAACTTTACCCTTCCAAAAACAACAACAGCAGAACTTATAGCCAGGAGAACGTACTTGTCATTGTGCATAGAGACTGCCAGGGTGTTGTGTTACTTCCTTCAGCAACATCTGCAAACCACTGCCTCAGCATTCCTTGTGCAACAAGGTCACTGCAACCTTCATCCTTTTAGATTTCCACTGGAAATCTCCTTCCAAGATGTCATAGGATATGTGAGTAAATCTGTCACTTTGCAGTTCATGCTTCCATTAAGAAGATGAAAAATGCAATACTTGATACAGCAAACAATTCCATTACTTTTCTCATGGAAATCCAGAAGCAGCAGAATTGGGACTGAGATTTGTACAAATTGCAGGCTTCCCTCCAAGACATTGATAGCACTAATATCTGCCTGTAAATGCTTTAGAAAACCCAATCCCTTCACGAATCACCAGATTTCCATTTTGTTAAGAATGAACTGGTATAGCTCATTAATCATTCTGTGTCTGCTTTCTAATTATTATGATGCTTTTATTTTGTGATATTCCTCCATTCCTTTGACTTGCAAAACAAGCAAGAAACTGTCTCACCCGGGCTATCATCTGCACACTTGGCTCATTAAACCTTATCCATTGCTTGGCAGTAAAACTGCACTAAAATTAGATACATGGTCTAACTAGAATTTTCATTGAGCATACCATTGAAATTCTCAACCAACAAATCTTTTGCTTGATGGTTTGCTCATTAGCTTTGCTGTGCAATTCACAACCTCTACCATCTGGAGGACAGAAGCTCCCCCTCAAGTCACACAAAACCCTGACTTGAAACTATATCAACTTACTATTCCTTCATTGTTGCTGTGTTAAAAATCCTGCAACTCCATCCCCTAACAGCAGTATGGTAGTATATACGTCACATGAACTGTAATGGTTTAGACAGGAGACTCTTCACTGTTTTCTCAGGGGCAACTACAGATGGACAATAAATGCTGAACTTACCTGTGATGCCCAAATTCTGTGACTGGGGCTAACATTGAGTGAGGACCTTCAATGTGTGAAGAAATGGGATATAGTTACATAAAGGACGGCAAAGAGATGGGAAGATTACCGCACTTTCTCATAGTAAGAGTTGGTCAGTAAAAACTCATAAACAAGCTGTTCAGTTAAACAGTCTCTGCCTCCCTGTATTATTAGTTATGTCCAATCTCTCTCCAGATCCTCTCAAAGACTAACATTGAACCTCATGTCAACCTAATAATGCAGGATCTACTGCAGCAAAATTTCTGCACACATAGATTTCAATAAGGATTATAAGTTTATGGCTTCATTCAACTGTCAAAAGGTTTCACCCTAATTTAGTGCTCCTATGAGGTGCTCTGTCCATGATCGCATCATCAAAATTAGAAGGTTGCTGCAACTTAGCAATATACTGTCAAAGTGCTTATGGGCATTGAGATAAGAGGACCTGGTTATGCTATAAGTCAGAGCAACTCAGTTACTGTTGGAGCAGTCAAGTCTAATTGGGTTCTCAAACCATGTGCATTGGTTCAGGATGGGGCTAGGTCCAAATGTGCTATCAAACAATAGATAGCAGCCTTTCCTTCCCTACTGCATAACTCACCCTACTATAGAGCAGTGGCTCAGCATTTACAATGATCTGCGATGCAGCAGACTGTAAATTTTCATGATGTTACTGAAGTCCATTTTCCTTCCGTTCCACAGCTTGTCCAAGGTGAAGGAGATAGTTAAACCCAGAGCTTGCACAATATGAACGTGCTTGGGAGATGGTTAAATGATGTCATTGATTCCTGCAGGGAGAAACATACTGCAGTATCACTGAGGTGATCACATGTTCCATGGTTGACTGAGGTGTTGATGCCTTGTGCAGAACAAAACACAAATTGTATTTGAAAACCTGCCTGGTAGGCAGTCTGATATACAGAGCAATTGCTGCTTTATAGAACATATCTTTTTTGAAAGAATTAGGACACTGAAGTCTGCATACCTATTGTCTTTAGCAGAGCTAGGATATAAGCTTCTATTTCCAGAATCTGTTCTGCTTACTTGAGTTTATTGAGTTAAACCAGGTTGGTTGCTACTTTTAATGCATGGAAGCATAGTGTGAAAATATCTACTCTCTCCCTCAGTTTGTGCTTCCAAATAGCCTGAGACATCTAATAATAATAGAAAAGAGTAAAGGGACTGGGATTAGGTAGTGCAAAGATAAGCTGTAGCAGTTTTCCTTTCAGATTGATGAGCATGTGTATGTGTCATGTAGAGTTAAATGAAAGAAGGAAACTAAGGGAAGGTACCTCAATGCCCTACTGAATATGGCTTTCAGATTGATATCTCCACTGCTGCTTGGAAGTAGCCCATCTGGCACATGAAACTTGTCCCTGTAAAATTTTAGCATTCCTATATTAGCCATAACTGCATTTTGGATGCTCTTATTGTTTCTGCCTCTGTGGTACCACCTGACCCAACTATCCAAAAATTCATCAGATGGCCCACATATACTTTCAAGAATTTTTGTTTGTGTCCTATGGATTTTACTTTCAAGTTGTAGTCTTCATTTACCACATCTAACAAATTACAAACAAATATCCCCTTCACTGTTTTTTTTATGGATTGGTAAATTCAAATTCCCCCTATTACACTTGTTCTTCTTTCTTTTCTCTCTAGTGTCAATAAGATCAGTGTATGTTCTAGCAGATGTGGTGATGAGAATTGAATGTGGTGCTCAGTGTAGTTTGGTCAGGTCATTGGAAAGCCTCATCATAATCTCTGAAGGGAAATACCAAAAACAAAAAATGCCTGATTTCCCAGAAACTCCACCTGCATCTGAATAGCAAAAAAGATAGCTGTATCTGTATGTTAGTCCAAATTTTTTTCTTTTTAGTTACTGATATCCAATATTTTCAATTTAATTTTCACTTGTACTTGACTGTTCAGGCTAGAAAACACATCAGTCCAATCAAAGTGCCATTCACTTTCTTGTTTAACACAATGCAAGACTGTTTCCCTCAATGGAGCTTACCAATCCTTCCCAAAGAAAGCATGACAGACGATTTAGATGTGTCAAGAAATTTAAATAATACTACCATTTATTTTCCAAGGGTTGCATAAGTTATAAGATGAATCTTTGCAATTTTACTGGTTTAAAATTATCTTCAACACCTAGAAAATGTTTGTTTTTACAAATGAATAATTCCTGACTTTAAAACCTGCTAACAGCATTGTAAAAATATGTTTTGCAAAAGACAGCTTTCTATTCCAAGTAAACTATGAACAAACAAATATGATTTTATGCACTGGCCCATAACCATTAAATGATTTCAAAAATATATACGTTACAATACTGGAAAGATGGTTTATATTAAATGGTGCAAGAGTATTTCAGTTGTTTTAAGGGTTAAAATATACAATAGATCTTGATAAATTATTTTCAGTGACATTGAAATAGTACTGCTGTAAAGAAAATGGAGCTGTAAGAATACATTGTGATTGTCCTTTTGACTATAAATCGCTGAACTTTTCTCAGCCTATTATTCAAAGAACAGAAGCAACAGTTAGAAAACTCAGTAACACTATTTTCTAACTGAGTATATTCCACTATCTAAAAATGGTACATCAATATAGTTTCCCTCATGTTCAATGTATTTTTTAACAGATTTGAGAGTTATGTAATTGTTATCTAGCATGGGAAAATTGAGCAAACTCAAGCATTTTTCTGGTTTTATTTTAGTCATAGATTGAAGGACCAATAGTTAAGGAAATGGGGCAAGCTGACAGCCCATAATTATGAGCTGGAGCAGCAGGTGTTCTGGTTTCAATAAGCTGCATGGAAGGGTGACAATGGCAGGCCAGAGAAAAGCAAACAGAGTGCTATTATGAGACTGTGGTCAGTGATGTGCATCAGGGAGACACAGTGGCGGAAGCTGAGCAGCTGCTACTCGCCTTAACAAGCTGAAACAGGAGCCTGCACAGCGAAATTTAAACACCCATGCAGAGGCCATGCCAGCAGGACAGCTTGGAATGCTTCTACTAAGACATTGAGCAGCTCACCTGTTAATGCAAACATCTGCAAGAAAGAGTTACCATGTTCTTTAAAAACAAAAACCATCCACATTTTGTCTAAATTGCTACTGATCCTGCTACACCATTAAAAGGAATGGTGCAACAGTTACTGGAATAGCTGTACTTAACACAAAATACTAACGAATGGCCATGACATCATGCAAGAAAGAAACATTTTCACATAGCGTTATTTGTTTGTGATATTTTCCAAACATAACTCATACTATGATGTCAGTGACTAAAGAAAATGTGTAAATAAAAGGAAACATGGGGGGAGGGGCACATTTACTTAACACCTGGAAATAGTCAGTGCCTACCCAGCTGGTTGTTAGCTAGTCCCACATTCCTAAGTTTACAATTACTGCTAGCGTTCTATGCCTTCATTAAAATAGGACCATTGACAGATACTTGCAGATGGCTGGAGGACTTTTTAACAAGGTTCAAGCAAACAAAACTTTACAAAGCCTTTACATCTTCCTGGAATTTTGGGCCTCTATCTGAATTTCTGACTTGTGCTTCGTTGCTTTTAAAACTGCTGATATATTTAATAAAACAAAGATTTAATGTAATCCAATCAAATCCATTTAATTATGAGAAATATAAAGAGAAGGTATGAAAAGGGCTAATTTTATTTGGATTTAAGCATGTTACTTGGGACTTTAGTTTTTCAGGCTTAAGTATTTAGAACAAATGAAAGCAATGTTAAGTTTAGATACCCGGTTGTGACTAAGTTTTATTAAACTAACGTTAACATTTAATCATTATTAGATTAAAAAAAGAACAAAAACCTATATCTTGTAAAACTCAGTGAATCAATAGCTTCCTTGATGAAATCATGAACACTATAGAGGTTTTTATGGTTGTTGAATCTTTGTGAACACCACTTCTGCATTCCTAGAGTGCAGGGTTGCTGTTTATCTGTTAAAGAATGTTATCACCTTTCCATATTTTGCTTTTATTTTTTCTGTATTTTACTTTAAGTACTTATAGATTTATTATTTTGACTGCTGTTGGAATAGATTTTATATATATCATGAAATAGAGCATGAAAATGTCACCACTGAGACTTCTTCAGATTTTGAAAATTCTACTTTTCAGAAATATGTTCAGTATTGTTTATTTTAACAGCATTGTGTTTTTGATTAAACATTGCAACATAACATACTCTTTGATTCAAACATCTTTGAAAAAGATGATTTGATATCACAGCAACATGGTGCTACATGGAGAGGTGTTCCCCATAGCATGATGTTGGAACACTTGAATTCCTGATTTCAGCTGAGCTGCCTAAGTACGATACAGTTATAGTTTAAGTTGCTTCCTACATTTCCTATTGGCAGAATCCTGAGACAGAAGGGGCACGGATTTTGCCCTGACTTGGGGCAAGAATAGAGGCTGGTGGGCACATAATTTCACGCTGCTAACTGGCGCGCTGGTTTACTGCTACCTCTATGCCCCCACAAATTGGCTGGAGGCCAATTTAAAGGCAGAACAGCTACCCACTTGCAAGCGTTGAATAGTTAAGATAATTTAAAAACCAATCATGTAATCATCAGAGCTTGGCTGGAATTTTCAAGTCAATTTGTTGGCACTCCTAGTGACGGGAGCACAGCAGCTGTCAGCAGATGAGCTCCAAACAGCAGATTGGAGGGCTGGTATTTCAGAGTGTCTTTGATTGCCTCCCGCTCTACCTACCCGGGCCTCAGTCCAAAAGTGCTCGGCAGCTGTGGCCAATTTTTATTTCCAATATCATAAAGTTGCTGAGGGGGCTCCTCTCCCTTAACTGTAAGCGAGGCCCTCTAGCTTTGAGAACCTGTATGTCATTCTTCATTGGATGGTAAGGGTGCCCTCTGGCTACTATTTGACCAATTCATGTAAAATTGTCATTGGGTGGCTATTCCCGATGCAGTGTGGGTTGGGACCCCCACTTAACATGTTGGGGCCCCAACCCAAAACACAAATTTGTGCCCAAGGGTTGCTTAGTTGTTGTCTCACTTGTGCAAGGATACATCTCACAGGAATGCCTAAAGCAGAGAGGAATACAAACCACTGTGTATGATCTGATAACATTTCAATTCTAATAATCAAAGCCTTTTTTAACTGGTAAGTTTTTGGAACAATGTTGCACAAAGAAAACTTAGAAAAATTATAACTACTATAAACATAAAAACAAATAATTTAGTTAATAATTGCAATTAAGTTGGACCTTTCCACGTTCATATTCAGTTGCTCCACTTGGTGGGTGTTGTCAGGCTGTTTGTCTGACTTCCAATCTAGGATGAACTATCTTTTGCACGTTAGGAAGACTGAAACTAATGTATTTGGAGTCAGTCATAAATTCTATCCCCTAGAGACCGATTTCATCCCTCTCTCTGGTCACTCTCTTAGGTGGAACTAAATTGTACATGACTCCTACTTCTGATGTAATTTTGAGCTGATTTTTTGGCTCAGTTTTGTCAAGAAAACTTACTTCCATCACTGTAATGTCACCCAGCTCTGCCCTACCTTAACTCACATTTGCTAATAAATTAACATTCATTCTTCTATTATTGCCAGCCTCAATATTCCAATGCTGTTCTGGCTGACCACCACCACCACCCCACTCCCCCCCCCCCCCCCCCCCCCCCCCACCCCCCACCCCACCCACCCCCTGGCCATCATCCATAAGTTTAAATTCACCCAAAAATAAACAGTAGCTTCTATTTATATACTTCATTTAACATTGCAAAATAATTAAAAATTCTGCTGACCATATCCTAACTTGCACCAATTCCCATCAGCAATACATTCACTGACCCACAATGGCTCATTATCTACCAAAACCTCAATTTTAAAAATCTCCGTGGCCTTGCCCTTTCCTATCTATAGCCTGACAAATCTCTGGCAATGTTGCATCCCTCCAACTCTGGCAATGTGCATTTCCTCATATCCTCCACCATACCATTGGCAAACATACTCTCACTCTCCTGGATCTGACATGTTCTGTTCCAGGTCCCCTCCAGTTGCTAATTAAATACTACCTCTTGACCAAGCTTTTGCCCATTTATTCAAGAAAGTCCTTTTTTGGCTCAGTGACAATTTTTGTCTTATTGAATTCCTGGTAAAAACCTTGGGACATTTCATAATGGAATCTGTTTAAAGGCATTGCATCAATACAAGTAGTAGTTGTTCTGGGAAGATACTGTCAGCACATGATTGATTTTTGTATCCATTTTGGGCTGAAATTAATAACCACTCCCTTACTGTTCGAACTTGGGCTTGACACACTGGCATTAGATTGAGCCATATTGGTGAAAATCTATTTATATTTTGGTTATTCGTTTTCACTTCTGAGCTCAAAGGCAGGTCTGAGACAGCACTACAATCTCAACCATGGGTAGGATAAAGAGAAAAGTCCCACAAATACTCTAGTTGAATCAGGAATTGGCACCAATCTGATCTTCACTAGCTGCTCAGCCGACTAAGCCACCAGTCTCTATAGGAGATTAACTTGCTCTGGCAACATGCATGTTAATGTCCAGAGCTATGAATAATAATAGTTGAGGCATCAATTTTCTTTCCATCGCATGGTTAACCAGGAATCTCTCCCTCCCTAGAAGCATACTATTGGCATGTGTTGGAAGGATTTGCAGACTAAAACTCTAACTGCTTGACCATGTTATGAATGTTCCTTGCTTGATGATTAAGTCTTGGATTGGGACTTGAGTCTGGAGCTTCTGGCTCAGAGGCAAGTACGCTACCCTCTATGCCATGAGATCTCCTATCATTTGAAATGCTAAGTCTAAGTTCCTGAGTTGAATTATAACAGATGTAGGATCAAGTCATTTTTATTTTGGGTGTTAGTGTAAAATGGAAGATTTTGGTTCAGCTGTCTGCTATCTGGTCTCACTTGCCATAAATTTGTGTGTAACCAGAAGGATGTATAGGTGGTTGATAGCTTCCATTTTGTACCATTATCCAAAGTCCAAATTACCACCCGACTGCGCAACCTCTATCCAGTTTCAGACATTACTTTTCCTACAGATCATGTCACTTTGAGTAATTTCTCATGAAATAAGCTCTATGGTAACAAGCAAACATATAATCAACTTAAAATAATATTATTCCAAGCCAGTGAAAAGGTCAAATCACTGGGTGATGACTATTGAAGCTCTCCGGAGACAGTAAGATTGTATATCACAGCACGTACATGAAGAGATGAGCCAGAGTACACATACTTCCACAAGCTGTAGAATTATTTAGAGTAACTTGCATAATTCTTTGACGTTGAAGTATTAACCAAAAAAGGTTCCTTTAAAAATAGTTTAAATGTTCTTGAATAGTCATAATGATCTCATTTTGGAACAACTACTTTAAGAGGGAAAAATTTTAATGGTGCAGAAGTCATCTGTATTCCACAGAGGAATATTTAACTGATTAGTATAGATTAATATGATAACGTAACACATCTGATAAGGAATATCCAGGGTTACCAAAATTTTAATTTAGCACCTGTCTTAAAGAGACTTACATAGATATTGTTATAAAACTAGTTTACACTTAATCCTAGTTAATTATGGGGGCACAAGTAGGATATTTGAAGAATATCACATGCTAATGCAGTATTATAGCCAGAAACCAAAAACATTTTAGAGGTAAAATTTCCATAACTTATCCCCTAAAATTATATTCTTTGGTCATGAAATTGGATCTGTGAGTTGAAAGCTATGGTTTATATTCTTGATAAATCACGGTCTTTGTGAGGTAATGGCTCATTTCCCAATAACTGAAATTTATGAATAAGATCTTGAAATTATACCAAGACATTGGACAGGGGAATATTTAGGAGTACTTTACATTAGGTGTGAGGAGACAACATAAAGATGGGAAATTACAGGACAGTTCTGGGAAATTACAGGCCAGTAAATTTGATGTCAGTCATTGGCAAGTTATTGAAAGGTGTGATAACAGATAGAATCTACAAATATATGGATAGACAGGGACTTATTAGGGAGAGCCAACATGGCTTTTTGCATGGTAGGTCATGTTTGACCAATCTGTTAGGCTTTTTCGAGGAGGTCACCAGGAAAATGGATGAAGGGAAGGCCGTGGATGTTGTCTACCTGGATTTCAGCAAGGCCTTTGACAAGGTCCCTCATGGGAGATTAGTTAGGAAGATTCAGTCGCTAGGTATAGATGGGGAGGTTGTAAATTGGATTAGGCACTGGCACAATGGAAGAAGCCAAAAAGTAGTCGTGGAGGATTGCTTCTCTGAGTGGAGGCCTGTGACTAGTGGAGTGCTGCAGGGATTGGTGTTGGGTCCATTGTTGTTTGTCATTTATATCAATGATATAAATTGGATCAGTAAATTTGCTGTTGATACAAAGAATGGGGTGTAGTGGACAGTGAGGAAGGTTTTCAAAGCTTGAAGAGGGATTTGGACCAACTAGAAAAATGGGCTGAAAAATGGCATATGGAATTTAACAGAGATAAGTGTGAGGTATTGCACTTTGGATGGACAAACCAAAGTAGAACATACAGACTACATGATAGGACTCTGAAGACTGCAGTTGAATAGACGATTCTGGGAATACAGGTACAGAATTCCCTAAAAGTGACGTCACAGGTGGATAGGGTGGTAAAGATTGCTTTTGGTACATTGGTCTTTATAAATCGGAGTATCGAGTATAAAAGTTGGAGTGTTATGGTAAGGTTATATAAGGCATTGGTGAGGCTGAATTTAGAGTATTGTGTACAGTTTTGGTCACCTAGTTACAGGAAGGATGTAAATAAGGTTGAAAGGTTCACAAGGGTGTTGCCAGAACTGAGAAACTGAGTTACAGAAAGAGATTGAATAGATTAGGACTTTATTCCCTGGAGCAAAGAAAAATGAGGGGAGATTTGACAGAGGTGTATAAGATTTTGATGGGTATAGATAGAGTGAATGCAAGCAGGTTTTTTCCACTGAGGTTAGGGAAGAAAAAAACCAGGGAGCATGGGTTAAGGGTGAAAGGAGAAAAGTTTAAAGGGAATATTAGGGGGAGCTTCTTCACCCAGAGAGTGGTGGGAGTGAGGAATGAGCTGCCCGATAAAGTGGTAAATGCGTGGTCACTTTTAACGTTTAAGAAAAGCTTGGACAGGTTCATGGATGAGAGGGGTGTGGAAGGATATGGTTCAAGTGCAGGTCAGTGGGACTAGGGAAAAAAACGGTTTGGCACAGACAAGAAGGGCCAAAAGGCCTGTTTCTGAACTGTAATTTTCTATGGTTCTATGGTTTTCTCTGGGACCAGCGCTGCAAGGAGCAGCAGATTATGCTGGTAAAGGTAGTAGTGTTTATATGTTTTGACTTCATATATGAACCTTTTTAATACTTCCATAAGAAATAAAAGAAATTGAGAGAGCACAGGCCGTTTAAATTTACAGCCATAATCAAATTCCTGTTCATGGCACAACCCGCCTAGCCTAGATGCCCGATTGGGCACAGCACTCATCCCTCTCTTCACACACTTAATTGGCCATTTTCCCATCAGTCCGATGGTACTCGATTGACTGAGCTGAGATGAGATGGCAGAGGTGAGAGCAAGCAAACCATTCACTTTTTATTTTACCTTCTTTTCACCTCCAAAAATGGAAAATCTAGCTCCATAGTGTATATGGGGAAGTAGCCATCCCAGTTTGTGGCCTAAATGTTCTCTTACTCATATTTTGACAGATTTAGGAAGATAAATGAGAGGATAACTGAAAAATGAATATAAATGTTGGATGATAGTAATCAAGAGATAAAATTTTAGCTTTAAGGGGAAAGTAAAGGGGATTCCTTTCTAAATGAAGTCTAAATCTATTGCTTTTGAGGGGAATATCTTGATAAAATTTCAAGATCTTATTCATAAACTTCATGTGATTGAGAAATGTGCAATTTCTGAGGCAACTATATGGTATACCAAAGATACATGCCATTGTCTTCATATCACAGATTTAATTTTTTAACTTATTTTTTCCAGAATATTTTCAGGAAATAATTTATGAAAACTTTACTGCCTAAAATATTCTCAGCATTAATACTAATATAATGTAAACAATATTGCAAACATCTGACTCATGTCAGATCTGATTTGGCTTTCATCAACATTTTGAAATTCTTATTTATTCGGTCTAGGAATGGTGGCAAGGCCAACATTTAATGCCCATTCTTAATTAACTTTGAGAAGAAACAGCTGAAGTCCATCTGTTATAGGTGCTGTGTGGTCAGGTGATCTATGTAACAATTGTTACAGAATTATTGAGATTTTTCATGAGTATGGATAAAACCTCAAAATGTGGAAGCCAAGTTTAAGCCTAGTTGGATTCTGCAATTTGCAAACTGTGGAGCTGGAACAGACAATTTTCATGCAGCCAAGCCTTGAACAATCAACTTCCCATCAAAACCAGACAAGTCTGGAACAATCTGGCCAGATGCTAACAGCCACATTGTTTCAGAAGTAACTGTTGTTTACACATCTAGTGAACCTGTTTTATTAGAAGAATGCTGCGCAGACTTCGTGGCACCCACCTCAGTAGGAGGCCAGAGGCAAGAGTGTGACAAGGACAGCACTTGACAGTTGAAGATTCAGAATTATGTTCCACAACCTCCAAATATGGAAAGTAGTCACCTCATTGGACTTTCCTGCCCTCGCCCAATGCTAGTATTGGACTCAGGCTTTGGAATCTTTGAGGGGGATGGAGCTCCAGCTCTTTGTTTTTGCACCTTCTTCAACCTGTCTCCTAACAACCAAGTAGCATGCAATCTCCAACTCCTTGTACCTCATGGCGAATATCATCAGACTGATCAGATCCCAAAGACCACTCTGGTGAGACAACCTGAAGGCCAGAACCAGCTCTAGATGAGAGGAGAAGCCCAAATTGATGACTGCAGATTCTGAAACATCAGCCAATCCTCAAAAACTGAAGAACAGCCTGTTCCAACTTTATTGAATGCATATTAACAATATTTTCAGACAAACAGTTTTAGGATTTCTGCAAACTGGTCATGGTTAGTTAGGGTACATTTACCCACCTTTCACTTTACAACAGCTGTTAGTCAAGGAATTGCAGGATTTTGTCCCAGCAACAATGAAAGAATGGTGGTGTATTTCTAAATCAAGATAGTGTGTGACTTGGAAAAAAACTTGCAGGTGATGGTATTCCCAGTTGCAAGCTGACCCTTTTTGTAGGTGGTAGAAGTTATGGGTTTGGTAGGCATTCTCTGAGAAATCTTCATAAGTGGATACCATGCATAGAGTAATAAGAACATAAGAAATAGGAGCAGGAGTAGGCCATCTAGCCCCTCGAGTCTGCCCCGCCATTCAATAAGGTCATGGCTGATCTGTAGTGGTTCAGTACCACTTTGCCGTTTTCTCCCCATAACCCTTAATTCCTTTGTCAATCAAAAACCTATCCATTCTTGACTTGAACACATTCAGCGAGGAAGCCTCCACCACTTCAGCAGGCAGAGAATTCCAAAGATTCACCACCTTTTGTGTGAAGAAATTCCTCCTCAACTCTGATCTGAACTGCCCCCACCATCCCCCGCCAATCTTGAGGCTGTGCCCTCTAGTCCTGCTATCTTTGCTAAGTGGGAAGAGTGTCTCAACCTCTACCCTATCCATCCCCTTCATTATCTTACATGTCTCCATAAGTTCCCCTCTCAGCCTTCTAAACTCCAAAGAGTACAAGCCTAGCCTATTCAGTCTCTCCTCATAATCCAATGCCCTCATCTCCGGTATCAGCCTAGTAAACCTTCTCTGCATCCCCTCCAAGGCCAATATATCCCTCCTCGAATGCGGTGACCAAAACTGAACACAGTACCCCAGCTGCGGCCTCATCAGTAACCTGTACAGCTGCAAAAGTACCTCCCTACTTTTATATTCTATCCCCCTAGCTATAAAGGCCAACATTGCATTTGCCTTCTTAATCATCTGTATACTGTGTTTTTGCGATTTGTGCACAAGAACCCCCAGGTCCCTCTGCACCGTCGCATGTTGCAGCTTTTCTCCGTTTAAATAGTGATCCTTCCTACCATTATTCTTACCAAAGTGGATAACCTCACACTTGCTAACATTATACCCCATCTGCCAGGTTCTTGCCCACTCAGTCAACCTATGCAGATTCCTCTGCAAGCTTTCCACACTCTCCACACAATTTGCTTTTCCACTCATCTTCATGTCATCAGCAAATTGCACTCAGCACCTTCCTCCAGATCATCTGTAAATGGTAAATAGTTGAGGCCCCAGCACCGATCCCTGGGGCACTCCACTAGTCACCAGCTGCCAATCAGAATAGCACCCATTACTACCTACTCTCTGCTTCCTATTAGACAACCAATTCTCTATCCAGTCTAACACCCTACCCCCAACTCCCTGCACCCTAGCCTTCTGCAGCAATCTTTTGCGAGGCACCTTATCAAACACCTTTTGGAAATCTAAAAACACCACATCCATTGGTTCCCCTCTATCTACCACACTAGTCACTTCCTCATAGAATGCTAATAAATTCGTCAAGCATGACTTCCCCTTAACGAATCCATTTTGCGTCTGCCTGATCAAACCGTTCGTATCCAGGTGCCTCGTTATTTCTGCTTCAATGACAGATTCAAGCATTTTTCCGACTACAGGCGTTAAACTAACCGGTCTATAATTCCCAGCCTTCTGTCTGCTACCTTTTTTAAATAGCAGCGTAACATTAGCCGTTTTCCAATCTTCCGGCACTTTCCCGAATTCTGAAAGATAATTACTAGGGCATCTGCTGTCACCTTGCCATTTCCTTGAGAACCCTGGGATGCATTCCATCCGGTCCCGGGGACTTATCTGCCCTCAGCGCTATTAGTCTATCAAGCACCACCTTTCTTGTGATTGTAATCTCATCAAGGACCTCATCTCCTACCACCCTTCTATCCTTAATTTCAGGCAAGCTATTTACGTCCTCCTCCGTAAAGACCGACATGAAAATCTTATTCAAGGTCTCAGCCATATCTTTATATCCACCATTAAACCACCCCTCTCATTCTCTAAGGATCGAATATTAACTCTGGCACTTTTACTGTTCTTTTTGATATTTCCAGCTAGTTTAGCCTCATATTCTATCTTTCTTTTTCTAATCACCTATTTAGTCATAGAGGTTTACAGCATGGAAACAGTCCATTCAGTTCAAATTGTCCATGCTGCCCAGTTTTTAGCACTAAGCCAACCCTAATTTCCCACATTTAGCCCACATCCCTCTATTCCCAATGTGACTGTCTAAATGCTTTTTAAAAGACAAAATTGTACCCGCCTGTACTGCTACCTTTGACAGCTCGTTCCAGACACTCACCACCCGTGAGTGAAAAAATTCCACTTCTGAATCCTTTTGTATGTCTCAGCTCTCACCTTTAACCTATAGAACATAGAACATAGAACATAGAACATTACAGCACAGAGCAGGCCCTTCGGCCTTCGATGTTGTGCCGACTAATATAAAAAGCAATGCCTCTCCATACTAAACCATTCCCTTCTCTTCCATATACTTATCAACTAACCTCTTAAACGCCACCAAACTTGGCGCATCTACAACTGCTGCAGGCAGGGCATTCCACTCCCGAACCACCCTTTGGGTAAAGAACCTACCTCTGATATCCGTCCTATAACTATCACCCCTTAATTTAAAGCTGTGTCCCCTCGTGCTAGCTTTCTCCATCCTAGGAAAAAGGCTATCACTGTCCACCCTATCTAAACCTCTAATCATCTTATATGTTTCAATAAGGTCCCCTCTTAGCCGCCTCCTTTCTAACGAAAACAACCTCAAATCCCTCAGCCTCTCTTCATAGACCTGCCCTCCATACCAGGCAACATCCTGGTAAACCTCCTCTGTACCCTCTCCAATGCCTCCACATCTTTCTTATAATGTGGGGACCAGAACTGCACACAATACTCCAAGTGCGGCCGCACTAGAGTTTTGTACAGTTGCAACATGACGTTGCGGCTCCGAAATTCAATCCCCCTACCAATAAAAGCCAAGACTCCATATGCCTTCTTAACAACCTTCTCGACTTGACTGCCTACTTTCAGGGATCTATGCACATACACACCAAGATCCCTCTGTTCATCAAGACTACTAAGAATCCTACCATTAGCCCTATACTCTACACATTTATTATTTCTGCCATAGTGCATTACCTCACACTTTTCCACATTAAACTCCATTTGCCACCTCTCGGCCCAGCTCTGCAACTTGTCCAAGTCCCTCTGCAAACTATAACACCCCTCTTCACTATCTACCACTCCACCGACTTTAGTGTCATCTGCAAATTTACTAATCCATCCTTCAATACCCTCATCCAGATCATTTATAAAAATTACAAACAGCAGGGGCCCCAAAACAGACCCCTGAGGTACACCACTTGTCACCGAACTATGTTGTCTAGTTTTAGACTCCCCTACCTTTGGTAAAAGATTTTGACTATCTACCTTATCTAAGTCCCTCATTATCTTATAGACCATTATTAGAGGTCTATCTTGTAGACAGTGTACACAGTGTAATGGGCCATTATGTGCCCACTGTGGAAATAATGAATGTTTAGAATTGTGGCTGGGTCAATCAAGTGGATTGTTTTGTCCTAAATAATTTTAATATCAAGTTTTATTTGAATTGTACTCATCCAAACAAACAGACTATTCCATCATATCTGACTTATCCGCCTTAAATGGTGGGAAAACTATGCAATGTCAGGAAGTGAATTGCTCATCACACAGTACCCAATTTCTGACTGCTGTTATAGCCACTTAATTTATATGGCTGGTCCAGTTAAATTTCTAATCAATGGTGACTCCCAGAATGTTGAGGGTGGAAGATTTAGTAATAGTATTCCCATCGAATGTCAAGGAGAATAAATTGGATTCTCACTGGTCATTATCTGGCATTTGTATGGCTTGAATACTACTTGCCTCTCATCAGCTCAACCCTGAATGCATGGACTTGCTTCATTATCTGAGGAGTTGTGAATAGAACTGAAACCATGCAATCATTAGGGAACCAACTTTGAACTTATGATGGAGGAAGGATCATTGATGTGGCAGTTGATGATGGTTGAACCTAGGGCATTGTTCTGAGGAACTCCTGCAGTGATATCTGGGGCTGATAAAATTGGCCAGCAGCAACCACATCTGTATTTTTTTGTGCCAGATATGACTCTATCCAGTGGAGAGTTTTCCTTCTAATTCCCATTGACTTCAATTTTGCTAACGCTCTTTGATAGCACACTCAATCAAAAGCTGCTTCTACTGTTTAGCATGCATGTAGCCCTTGCAATTTTACCAAGTTGGCACTGCATTTTTACATATATCTGATGCATCTTCTGACATGTGCTATGCTTTTCATTTAACTTAGATTTATCCCCTACTTTGACATTAATTGTAGAGTGAGAGATATGACAACTGATTCTGATTGAGTACAATTCTTTTGCTGTTAATGGCCCATAAATCACCATGAATGGCCAATGTTGAGCTGCTAGATCTATTCTGAAATTCTCATTTATCATACTGTTGGTACTACACAACACATTTCAAGGAGTCCTCAGTGTGCAAATGGGATTTTGTCCCCAGAGGGACTAACTATGTAGTCAATGGTCACTTCTATCAATATTGTAATGGACAGGTATGTTGGTAATAGGTAGTTTGCCAGAGATAGGGTCAAGTAGGATTTTCCTTCATGTTGGTTTTTTCACCACCTACCTGTTTGACTGTGATCTTCTACTGAGTCAATAGTGATGTTACCAAGCCACACTTGCTGATGGGCAGTGAAGATTTCACTCAGAGTATGTTCTATCATCTTTCTACCCTTGGTGTTTTCTCCAAATGGTGATCGAACATGACAGAGCACTAATTTGACAGATGAGGGAGATGTGAATCAGGTGAAACTTTCTTTGCCCATTTTTGATTTGGCGTCATGAGAGTTCATGAATGAGAAATCAATGTTAAGGATTCAAAGGACCACTACCTTCTGAGTGTATACCATTGTTCTGCCACCTCCAATGGGTCTGTCCTGCTCAAGGACGTAACCAGGAATATTGATGGATGGGTTTGACACTTTATCAATTTTGGCACAAGTCCCCAGATATTAGTAAAGAGCAGAGTCAAGTAGGCAGTAATAACGGAAGGTCTGTTTGGTTTTATTCCTCATGGACTGCTTCATAGTGATTTAGATACAGCTAAGTGGCTTGCTATTGCTAGGCTGTTAAGAGTCAGCCTGTTGCTGTGGGTTTGGAGTGAAATGTAGGCCTGGCTGGGTAAAAATGGCAGATTTCCTTCCCTAAAGGACATCAGTGAATCAGATGGGTTTTACGACAATCCAATAGTTCCATGGTCAACATGACAAATCCTATTTTTTTTAAATTCCAAGTGATCTGATTAACTGAATTTAAATTTCCCTGCTGTTGTGATTGGTTTTGAGCTTCTCTGCAGAATTTTAGCTTGCAAGGGGGAGGATTGCTGATGTGTTGGGGTGGGGGTGGGTGGTGGTGGTTAAACCATAAAAAAAAACTGGTGTATCAAATTCTGACATGACCTCACTCACTTTGGCATTTAACTGATCCACAATTAGAGGAATTTGGCAAACCTTTGTAAGGATGGCAGGTCTGGAAACTAAATATGTTGAAAGACAATCAAAAGTGCATTTAAACCTAGATTCTGGCATCAATTGCCAGTGTGCAAGTTTTCTCAGCAGTATGAAACTCGCAGAATCAACATGACAAGTACAGCAGGGGATGGTTCTGTGAAGTTCATAGACTGGATAGTTATGAAACACTAACCTAGGACAACTGTTACCTCGACTAACTGAAAGACCTTTACTCACTGGATTTGTTGTGAGAGTGTACTTTTGATGCTTTGGAAGTCA
Organism: Sphyrna mokarran; assembly: GCA_024679065.1. Taxonomy (NCBI): domain Eukaryota; kingdom Metazoa; phylum Chordata; class Chondrichthyes; order Carcharhiniformes; family Carcharhinidae; genus Sphyrna; species Sphyrna mokarran. Next base: position 31,505,289 of record JAGIQG010000011.1, read on the forward strand.
TTTTTATGACTTGAATCATTTCTAACGATTTAAGCTATATTTTTCACCTTGAGCGGCACTTCACTGTTGTTATCCTTCACTGAAGCACGGGAACAGCTTATGTAGCTCTACCTCAGACCTCTGATGAGGAGCAAGAGGTGCAGGACTAACAGTATTGGAAGCAGCATCAGCATTTGCCTTTTCTTAAGACAGTTGCCACTCCAAAGGTCAGAGGGATAGGCAGGGAGCCTCAGCATGAAGGAGAGGACACCCCCAGCACAATGTTCATAGGCAAGGGCCTGCAGAAAAGTAGTGGTCAGTAGTCCATTGTACATGACAGCACTGCAGAGAGAAATTGAATTGAAGGGATGGGGGAGTAGCAAGAAGAGCAGAATAAGGAGCCTGGTGTGTCAGGGTGCATATCATGACTCCAGTCACCTAGCTGCTTGAGGATCCTGTGGTTGACTCGTCCAGGCATGGCTAACATAACCTGAATGTGGAAAACTAAAACTGAACCCCCCCACCCCTCCCTTCCACCTGCACCACAAATCATTCCCAGAGTCAATAATCCTTCTATCTCATTGACTTAATTTACTTACCTTCCATTCAGACCATGCTATTCTCTTTAAGGCTGATGTCCATTTGGCATGCCAGGGCAAATGATGATGAATGGGCAATGGAGGCATGAAATAAATGCTTCATTAACTTTTTGCAATACATTAACATGGTGACATTTTTATAAACATCCAAGTGAATTGCCTTGTGGAGCTGATGGAAAAGGAAGAGGAAAGACTATTATTTCTACATGAAGTGAACTCTTTGGCTTCAGCAGAGCTGGAGGCAGGTTGCTCTTTCCCTGCTGTGACAGCTGAGATGCCAGTGGCAGATATGGGCTGGGTTTTAGGTTCCTGAGATCCTATCAGTGATTGCCCCACTTGTTTCTACCTTTACTTCTTTCAACAATGTAGGATGCATTCCATTTCCAGCAGGTGATTTGCCTATTTTCACTAATGCCTGTCTTTTTAGTTTGTCTCCTCTATCTTATTATTCTGACCAAACTTTTCTCTCTTCTAGTGTAACCTTTACATCATCCGAAACCAAATGCAAACTACTCACTTGGTATTTAGTTTTGTCCGCTGCGTCTATATAATTTCGCCCTTCCTAATAGAACCAGATTTTTTTCCTGAGCTAACTGCTTACAATTTGTATGTTTTATGGTTCAATTTAATGTTGCCTGTTAATCTTTTCTCATAACTTTTTGTTGCCTCCCATATCTTTTATTTTCAGTTCTCACCTGAGTTTTTCATTATTTTTCTTTTTAGTTGAATTTTATTCTTGATATTTGTCAATAGCCTCTTTTCTAGCCTCCATGGCTAGTTCCCTCTATTAGATACATACGCAAGTATACAATGAAGTTGAAGGGTGTATTCACATTACTCCTGCTGATCTGGGAGTGGTAAATGCAGGTTAGGTTCCAGTCAATCAGCACCATGCTTGCAGTTGTTTGTCTTGGATATTCATATTTTGGAAAGATAATGATATGTAACTTGCACATTGCTTTCATGAGAGATGCAATTTCTCAGTTAAATTCAGTCTCACTTATGTTCTCACAAGACAAGGGCAGCACAGTAGCATAGTGGTTAGCACTGCTGCTTCACAGCTCCAAGAACCTAGGTTTGATTCCTGGCTTGTCACTATCTGTGTGGAATTTGCACATTCTCCTCATACCTGCATGGGTTTCAGTTTCCTCACACAGTCCAAAGATATGTGGGTTAGGTTGATTGGGTATGCTAAATTGCCTCTTAGTGTCCTGAGATGCTTAGGTTAGAGGGATTAGTGGGTAAATTGTGTGGGGATATGGGGGTAGGGCCTGGGTGGGATTGTGGTCAGTGCAGACTTGATGGGCCGAAGGGCCTTGTTCTGCACTGTAGGGTTCTATGATTCTATGACATTCCTTCTGTGGATGATTAATCTTTTCAGGACAGCAAATGCACATCTGCTCAGTCACATACATGCATGAATCTAGATTCTGGACAGCTGACTGCAGAGGAAGCCGGAAGTGGGGCCTGCCAAAGCATGTTGTTTCCTGAGCCCAGAGTTTGAAGTTGCCTCATGCTTGTTTTCTGGAGACAGAAGCCTATGGAGTCTGAAGCTGCTTTACTGCCTGCCAATATCTTGCCTAGAGCCTAAAGCTCCTTTTCTGTGCTTAATTTATGGATTGATTGCTGCTTTAATCACAGTTGTATTTTAAGAGTTCATTGTAGTTGCATGTTAACATCAGTCATAATCTGTGATAGCCACCAACACAAGTGGTAAGAAGATTGCTTGCAATTTGTCATGCTCTACATGAGTCAATTGTGGATTGATTACTGCTGTAATCGCAGAAATGATTCTTGTCTTCCTAATAGTTGCACTACTGTGATTCAAGCTCTAGGCACGGAACTGGGAAGACAAGCAGCAAGCAGCTTCAGGAAGTGTTGGCTTTAACCTGCAGGAAAGTAATGGAAAGTTAGGCAACAGGCCCCAGGCTCAGCAAAACAAAATGCCTTTGCAGGCCCCACTTCTGGTTTCCACTCCAGAATATAGATATATGCATTGGCTTGACCAATTGAAAGTGCATGCACAGAGGGATTGATGTACCTTGGAAGTAAGCACATTGCTCAGATATTGGAATCTCTTGACTACAAAGCTGTCAAAATAGAAAATAGAAATCAACCTCATTTACCAATCTTGCAAACCATGAGATACTGGGCTGGCAAACACAATCCTCCGTCTGTTGACTCAATGCAAAACTGATAATGGATTCTTAAAAAGATTTTGATAAAGTATTTTCAGACGTAGCAATATAGTTTTTCGTAAAAAGAATGACCTGCTTAGAGATTAATTAAGACACTAATGATGTTCATAACAATGAATCTGTTACTTTATGTTTTAAGAAGAAAACAGGAAACTCATAAATTTTATGCAAAGCCTCTTGATTTTGAGAGTTTGGCCATGCAAAAGAAATCCCCAAGTGAAATAATTTCAGCCAGCTCCAGCACAGCTTGTGCAACACAATCTAACTGACAGGGTGCTGGTGTTGTGTGCCATTTCTATGCTGGAAGCATGCAAAATGAACAGATTATGACATCAAACAGCCACTAAAATCAAGCCCAAGATGATGTGCAATTTTTATCTTGTCAGCTTGGATCTTTGTCTGTCTTGTAGGGACCATGAATTGGATTCAATTTGAATTTGAATTTGTCTTTTGGAGCAAGCAGGGAGATAGATTTGGGTCTGCCTGGTCCACCCTGAGCTTTGCCTTTGTGATTTTAAGAATGGGGTAAAAATATAAAAATAAAACTTATTGAAGTACAATCTGCTGTCCTGGACTATATAAATATGCCATTTCTTTACCTGAACATGTGTTCAGCTGCCAAAGCCCACTCCATCAGCTTTATTTAAAGGGCCAACTTCCAAGTTAGGTGTTTTTATATACTTTTGCTAGTACAGAGTTAATGGAAGAGCAGAGTTGATTGTCAAAGGAGATTTTCAAAAGATCATACCATAAAACCATAGACGTAGAAGCAGACGTAGGCCATTCGGCCCATCAAGTCTGCTCTGTCATTTAATGAGATCATGACTGATTTGATATTCTAATTGTCCACTCCATGTTTCCTCCTAATCCCCGTAGTCCTTGATTCCCTTACTCAAACATTTGTCAATTTTAGCCTTGAACCATAGTTAAATTCCAAGTCTCTATATAGCCGTCTATGGTAAAGAGTTCCATGGATTCATTATCCTCTGAGAGAAGAAATTCTTCTTCATCTCTGTTTAAATGGATAACCTCATATTTTAAGATTGAGCTTTTGGTCCTAGACTCCCACAAAGGGACACAATCTCTAAGCATCAACCCGTCAATCCTCCTCAGAATCCTATATGTCTCAATAAGGTCAACTCTCATTCTTCTAAACATTAAGTATAGCAAAACCTATTTAACCTCTCATAAGAAAATGCCTCCTACACCATGGACTGATTTTCTTATTAAATAAACATTTATGCAGTATCTTATTGAATGTTTTTTGGAAATTCAAATATATTACATCTATTGGTTCCCCTTTATCTATCCTGCTCATTACCACCTCAAAAAATTCTAATAGTTTTGTCAGGCATGATTTTGCCTTCAAGAAGCCATGATGACACTGCTTGATTATTTGGGGATTCTCAGGACAGTGGTTCTGGACTTTGACAGAGAAGACAAGGAAGTTGTTTGCCTGTCAAGGCAAAGTCTGCTTCAGTAACAGTAACCATAGTTTTCTTCTCTCTTGGGCTGCAGCATGATTTAAAAATGGAGCAGAGAGGTGTAGCTATGCACATAAGAAGATGGAAGGAAGGGACATCCAAGGCCTTTCCCTCCAGACATGTTGTCCATGTGTGGATATTGAAATGGGTGCTTCCCTAAGATGATATTCCCGTGCCCAGTGTCTTGCTACATGCAGAACCCTCTCTGGTACATGCAGTCCCAATGATTGAACTGTTGGCTGTGAGTGTCAGCTCAAGAGGTGATGCTTCTTCATCAGAGATCAGATGTTGCTCTCATCCTTCCTTATGTAATAGATGTTCAGATGACTGAACCAAAAATATGTAACTCCCTACAGCTCTGTGGACGTAGGCTCTAGCAGTTTAACTTTCTTAAGGGCAATTAAGGATGAGCAACAAATGCTAGCCTTACAGAGTGGGTGGAGTGGTGGAGCAGAGAGCTATGCTGCTTGTACTTCATGCTGGATTGCAGATGAAGAGAGGTGAAGAATATGAATGTTTAAAGGTGCTGTTTGGGGTATTAATTGTGGGAGTTGCTTTGTCCTGGATGGTATTTGTTTTGGAGTTTTGAGCTTTTGTCTCAATTGTTTCTATGCTTTGGAAGCCGGCATTTGAATTATCCACTACGGAATACCTGCTTACCTGGTCTTGTAGTCATCATATTAGTTAAATTTCTGGGTAATACTGATCCCCAAGATGTTAATGGTGGGAATCTGAGTGATGGCAATATCATTGATTGTTAAAGAGATGTAGTTGGACTCTCTTGTTGGTCATTACTTGGCAGCTGTGTGGCATGTATATTATGTACAATGATCAGAATGAGTGACGGAGCAGGCTTGAAGGGCCAAATGGCCCAGTCTTGCTTCTAGTTTCTATGTTTCTATTAGTCCAATCTTGAAATATTAAATAATTATTGTAAAAGTTACAGAAACAGCAAGTGATAAGCAAGTTTCACTGTTTTAGGTTGTGAACATTCACCTTCAGATTTTCATTTTCAATCTGAATTCAAAAATTTTCTTGAAATAAAATAAGCCTTAGTTTGTTGAAACCTAAAGTTTATGAGACTAGGAGGGATGCCTGAATGAGCTGTTGTCTGCATATATGACTTGTCAAATGTTTTGTTGGATGACCAACTCTGTTCTGAAATCTTAGTGTTTTTTTAAGATAGTTCCCATTTTCAGGAAATTCCTTGATTATTTCCATGGCATGATTTATCTCTCTTTGTGAAGAAAATTAAGAAGTTCAGTATTGCTGAAGAAAGATGTTGAATATACGTAGCTTCTAATATGGTATATGGATTTCAATGTCAGTGCTATGCCAGGTAAAAAGAACATATGTCTGAAAATGACTGGTGGATTCTGTCAAACAGCATGTCATTTTGGCTGTTCACAGTACAAAGAACGAAGAACAAAACAGCATGGGAAACAGGCCCTTCGGCCCAACGAGCCCACGCTGCCACCCTGATGTTCCCACCTCTACCCGCGATCCCTGTCTATGTTTATAGATCTATGGATTAAAAACCAAATTTGAGACAATTTAGGGAGAATTTGTTTTGCCAATTAGTCTAAGAGCACATCTTTGGGATGTGGGAGGAAACCGGAGCACCCGGAGAAAACCCACGCTAGCACGGGGAGAATGCGCAAACTCCCACAGACACAGCCCAAATCCATGTATCTGCACAGCACAGCGATAGTCACTGAGCTGTCGTGTTGCCCATCAAATAGTCCAGGTCAAGCATACACTAATGACGTGGAGCACTAGGATACTCTCGAAAAATATCCAAGAGCAGCCCTCTCACGACCCATCGCGTGTATGCCCCTTGTTAGACAACAAGGTGGACCAAAGCACCTTTAGGATAAAAACAAGTACATCAATATCATCATTTATTTACACACTTCCCAGGGACTCCCAAGGCTCATGATCCCTATTTTAAATCAGTTTTCTATACCCCTCCATTCCCATTCTGTTTATGTGCCCATCTAAGTATTTCTTAAATAACTCCAGAGTGCCTGCCTCCACCACTTTACTTGGCAGCGCATTCCATACCCCTCAGAACCTAAAGTGGGGAGTTCCTTTTCCTCTCAAATTCATGTTAAAGTACATGGAGTCTTGCTGTGAACAAAAGCCCACCAGCTTTGAAAACCTCAGTTGAAATACTATTGAGGCCACATGCTTTGTTGTTTTATATCCATTTGATTGTATGTTAGCATCTCTCACATTGATAATGGTTTACCCATGGATTCTACCACAGGATACTGGGAGATAGCATGGAGACTATCAGCTGCCATTGTGGATTCATGGTTGAGAAGTTGCTGAGAATGTTCATTCCAGTGTTGACAGATGGTCTTTTAAGAGCCTGGTATACCATCTCTTTCAGAAGATGTCCTCTCTGTCAGTGCAACAATCCCTCAGTACTGCACTGGGAATATCAGCCTCATTATGTACTCAAGTCTCTGGAGTAGGATTTAAACCCAAATCACTGACTCAGAGGCAAGAGTCCTATCACTGAACAACAACAAATAGGCCTAAGATCTGCACCTAAGGAGTGTAATGCAGATTTATCAGAATATTACCAAAGTTCTAAGGGTTAAAGTAGATATGAGGAAAGGTTATATAAAATAGGATTGTATTTGGTGGAATATGGAAAGTTAAGGGATGATTTTATTAAGATTTTAGGACTTTGAAAATAATTGATTGGATAGAGAAAGAATAACTTTTTTGCTCGTGGGGGAGTCTATGCTTCTTGTGTAATCTTAAAATCAGAGCCAGGCCAACTAGGAGAGAAATTAAAGAAATACTTCTTCATACTAAGTGTTGTGGAAATAAGGAACTCTCCACCTCCCCCCCCCCCCCCCCCCCCACCCCCCACCTGATAAAAAAGTAATTTGAGCTTAATTAATCATTTAAAATCAAAATTTGATAAAATGTTTGCTTGTCAAGGGTAGCTGGAATTAAGATTCAGATCAGTCTCTATCATGTGGATTGAGGGAACAGCCTCATGGAGCAGAATGGTACATCCCAATTTCTATGCTTGTTAACAGTGTGCAGCTGCAATTAAAATTAATCTAATAGTGGCCCATGCTGGCCTACAACAGTAACATCCAGGCTTTGGCTAATAAGTGATGGGTAATGCATATATCAGGTAATAACCACCCTGAACTACCCAGTCCAGTCATCTTCCCTTAATGTCAAATAATTCTACTACCACCAAATTCTGCCTCCTCAGTCAACATCTGCACCAGACAGATTAACATCATGGCTGAAAGAGCAGGACATGAATTTCACTCTGTATGATTTGTGGCTCATCTCGTGACCTCTCAAAACCTCTCCATCATCAATAAAGTTCAAGTCAGGAGTAAGTTGATGTACCATTTGCCTGGATGGATATAGCTACAATATCACTTAAAATGCTTGACATAATCCTAGACAGGGTGGTTCAGCTATTCAGTGCCTCTACCAGAAGCCTTATCCATCACTTCCATCACTGGTGCCTGTCTACAGAATTAGGAATCACCAGTATGTACTGCAGCAACTTAGCAATGTTACTTCTGTTTAGACGTGACCGCCACTCTCAAGGATAAGGTAAGAATGCCATAATGTTTTGAGTTCCTCTCAAAGCTATACACCATTCTGACTTGGAAGTCAATTTCCTGGAATTTCTTGTCTACCATCATAAGAAGTCCCTCTCACAGCAAATAGAGATAGACAACAAATGCAACTGTACTAGCATTACCAAATACTTTCTGCCTCTTAGCACAAATCAGCAAATAAGAATTAATTTATTTCGGCTAGTTCTAAAGAACTCGTATTCAACTTAATGTAAACCCTATTTCTCTCTCCGCTGATACTGCCAGATCTGATGAGTATTTTCAGCACTTTGCTTTTATTTCACTATGAAACAAGTTGTACACTGGATTGTTTCTGTACTCAAATCCTGTTTCTTTTTTTATATATGGACAGGTCATTAGCTCCACAACTCCTGACAAGGAGAAACAGTTTTGTGGAAAGTGGGGTTGCCACTCTACGTCCATCTTTTTTTTGCCCATATTGGATGTTGACCTGACAAGGGCAATGGTTTATAACCAAAGTACCAGAAATGTTATACTGCTTAATCTTTCAAATTCAAAGTTATTATCCTGTCACTCTTAATCACTCTTCAAAACATAAATGTTCAACAAACGTATATATTTTTTAGTCAAATCCAATGACGACACATCATTGGTAATTTCTCCCTGTCAATCACTACAAAGCCCAGCCTACAATTATCTAACAAAATGGGATGAAAAATATCAAAAATCTGTAATGGATCATATTTGTTAAAGCAACAGAGATTAATTCCTACCATGCTTTAACGGCAGAATGTTCCAGAAAGCCCTTAATCTAGCTGAATAAAGTTTTTAAGCAGAAGCTGGAAAGTTGAATTAGCACATTGCCATGCTCTGGTAATTTATGATACACGAACAAGTTTGAGTGGTTCTGCAGATGGACATTATAAAACATTTTCATTACTCACCATATGTCCTTCCAGGCATTTAAGACGGAATATTTTATTTCTAGGAACATCTGGGTTTGATTTGTATCTGGTAATTGGGAGATCCTTAGTGTGGTTCTCGCTAATAAGGCATTTGATTTCATTCTTATTTATTTTATGGATCCGAACCACGATTTGGTGGCGAAAGGTGCAGGTGGTGATTTTTCCGAGATATCCAAAAAATTTATAGCTCTGCTGAATGTGATTTTGTGGGTCAGTGATTACTGTTGAGAGGTCAACACCTTTATATTAGATCTAAAAAGCAATGGAGTGCAACCGTGAAGATATAAAACAGCTAATAAGGAGCTCAGTAGAATGTTCTAAATGGTGAAGGGGGGGCTGGTGTCAGTGAAAGGGAAATGATTTTTAAAATGCCCTTTTTGGTTTTTATCTATATCAAAACAAAGTCCATTCACTCTTTGTCATTATCAGAATGGCTACTTTAATATCGTTTCCTTTCTTTTATTCCTAAAACATGAGCATCTTTAATCGTCTCTCCTTGTATTTAAATCAACATCATGGCCATCATTAATCATCAGAAATTGTTCAATGTGTGTCCAGACTTTTAATTTTTTTTAATTTAAATTGTTACCAACAGAAAAGGTGCATCAACCACATTGATTTAGAATCTAGTAAAAAATTATGATCCCAATATTCTGGTTCACTGTTAGATATGCAAACTGAGATGATCACGTTGTCAGTACAATTAGTTCTAGGACAATTCATCAGGGTATCAAGTGGCAAGTGGCCTCTCTCAATGTGCCAATTTTGTATTGTGTTCCATCAGGGTTCAGAAGATCATTCCTGTGGGATTCATTATGTTATAATCCAAACCACAAACAGATCAAAGTCTCAAAAAGTAAATCAAAAAAATGTTAGCTTCCATGAAGACGTTTGAAACTTACTGAGTACTCAGTTTGTTGGCAAATCTAGTATTTAAAAATATGACCATTGTAACTCTCAGTTGCCTGACACAACAAAGCTGAAAAGATATTCCACAACAGAACAGATGCTATTTATCTAACTTTAGTTGCAACTTAGTACATAACGCCCTGAAGTTGCTTGTGAGAATCTTAACATTGAATGGATTCAATTTGAATATCCTGACTGATTCCACATATCTGATCAATTCAAGTATGTACTGTGTATACTGTGGACATGTGTATAGTGGGGAAACACCCTTCCAGTTTCAATAAAACTATCTATGTCTTGTGTTGCATACATTCTGATATCCCTTTAGATTGCCAAGGATCAGATATACACCTATACCAAATAGGATCATACACATGTCTTGTTGAAGTCTGACACTTCTTACAAATTGGTGGAAGAGCTTCCTAAAAACATCCACCATCACCAACTGATGGATTCCAACCCTGGAATGCTGGAGGAGAGAATATATTAGTCTCATCACAGATCAACAGATACACATGTGTTCCAGCAATCAAACCAGTGGATTGACTAGTCTGAATTATTGTTGAGGTAGTTTTATTGCAATTCTATCTTGAGAGAGGATCTGTATTTATTTACTAGCACGTATGCACAAAATATTCAGCTTATTTCTGGATAAGAAATAAACATCCAGGTTTGGCTTTGAAGAGTGGCTAGTGTTCTTGGGAGCTGTAATTTTATTAGGCAAAAGCTGGTCACATTAACCCCATTTAGTCATGGAGTCATAAAGCTTTACAGCATGGAAATGGGCTCTTTGGCCCAACTTGTCCACGCCACCCTTTTTTTAAAATTCTTAAGCTAATCCCAATTGCCCAGATCGGGCCCATATCCCTCTATACCCATGTAACTATCTAAATGCTTTTGAAAAAACAAAATTGTTCCAGCCTGTATTATTACTTCTGGCAGCTTGTTCCAGACACTCACCACCCTCTGGGTGAAAAATTGCCCCTCTTTTATGTCTTTCCCCTCTCATCTTAAACCAATACCCTCTAATTTTAGACTCCCCTAACTTTGGGAAAAGATATTGACTATCTACCTTGTCTATGTCCCCCATTATTTTATAGATCGCTATAAGATCACCCCAAAACCCAGAGAAAAAACTTCCAGTCTATTCAGCCTCTCCTTATGACTCAATCCATCAAGTCCCGGTAGCATCCTAGTAAATCTTTTCTGCACTCTTCCTAATTTAATAATACCCTTTCTATAACAGGATGACCAGAATTGCACAGTTATCCAACTGTGGCCTTACCAATGTCTTATACAGCTTCAACAAGATGTCCCAACTCCTGTATTCAATGTTTTCACCAATGAAACCAGGCATACCGAATGCCTTTTTCATCACTGTGTCCACCTGTGACTTCACTTTCAAGGAGTTGTGAACATGTACCCCTAGATCTCTCTGTCCTCTCCCCAGTGCCCTACTATTAACTGAGTAAGTTCTGCCCTGGATCAGTCTATCAAAATGCATCATCTCACATTTGTCTAAATTAAACTGCATCAGTGATTTGTCAGCTCATTGGCCCAATTCATCAAGATCCCATTGCAATTGGAGCTAACTTTCTTCACTGTCCACAATGCCACCAATCTTGGTGACACCTGCAAACTTACTAACCATGGCCTCTATATTCTCATCCAAATCATTAATATAAATGACAAATAACAGTAGACCCAGCACTGATCCCTGAGGCACACCGTTGGTCACAGAGCTCCAGTTTGAAAAACAACTCTACAACCACCCTCTGGCTTCTGTCAAGAAGCCAATCTTGTATCCTTTTGGATACCTCGCCCGGGATCCCGTGTGAGTTAACTTTATGAAACAACCTACCATGCGGTATCTTGTTAAAGGCCTCACTAAAGTCCATGTAGTCAACATCAAATGAATTGCCCTCATCCATCTTCTTGGTTATCTCTTCAAAAACTCAGTTAAATTTGTGAGACATGATTTTCCACTTACAAAGCCATGCTGACTGTCCCTAATCAATCCTTGCACCTCTAAATGCCTGTAGATCCTGTCTCTCAAAATATCTTCCAACAATTTACCCACCACAGATGCAAGGCTTACTGGCCTGTAGTTCCCAGGCTTTTCCCTGCGATCCTTTTTTAGACAAAGCCACAACATTTGTCATTCTCCAATCTTCAGGCACCTCATCCATAACTTTTGATGTTTCAAATATGTTGACTAGGGGACCCGCAATTCCCTACCTAGCCTCGCACAGCGTCCTGGGATATACTTCATCAGGTCCCGGGATTTATCTACCTTGATGTGCTTGATGAACTAACAATTCGGGTTGGATATCCTTTGTCAGAACTCCGACAAAGCTCTGATGAAGGGTGATCCAGATTATATTACCTCTATTCTCTCTCTAAGATGCTGTCAGATCTGCTGAGATTTTCTGGTATTTTCTGTTTTTGTTTCCGATTTCAGTATCTGCAGTAATTTATTTCTAGCTATCCTCCTTGCCCAGTTTGAATTTTTACATATAGAGTTCATTCCCTCATTTACCTAGGCATCCCGAGAATGACAACTTGGTTGTCTGGCAGCCACAAAGCAAAAATGGGGACAATCCTGCCCATTTAGTATCTCAGTCTCATTGTAGGAGGTACAGCAAAGAAGGCTTCTGTTAGGAAAGAATTCCTCTCTTGCCAAAGCCAGCAGCACAGGCCTACATTTAAATATGGTAGTGAAGCATATCATTAAAACCTTCAAATTCACTAGAGGTAAGCCTTCAGACATATATGCAGAAGTGCTAAAGTAACTTTTACATATTTGCTGCTGTTTCTTTCTCTATGGGTGTGCCACAAAGAATTTGGTTTGTGATGCTAGGGACCTCAGATGGAAGCCAAGATTATTTACTCACCACTTCTGGCTGAAGATGACTGTAAATGCTTTAGCTTTGTCTTTTACTAATGTTTTGAGCCCCCTCATCTTGGGGATGGTGATATTTCTGAGGTCATCTCCTTTGGTTAGCTGTTTAATAGTCTACTACCATTAACAATTGGATTAGACAGTATTGAAGAGCTTTCACCTGACCCATTAGCTGTGGGATCATTTAGCTCTGTCTATCATATGTTGATTATGCTTCTTAACACATAGCTTCATCGTGTTGATAACTCACTTTTAGATATGCCTGGTGCTTATCATGGCATGCCCTCCTCTTCATTGAAACAAGGTTATTTCCCTGGATTGATGTTAATGGTTCAGTGAGGGATATGTTGGACCCTGAGGGATTTTTGGGCCATGTGGTCAGAGATTGTGGTTGAATCTAATTCTGCTGCTGCGGATGGCCCCTAGCACTTCAAGGATGCCCAGTTCTGAGCAGTTAAGTTGTTCTCAATCTATTCCATTGATAGTGTTACACAAGACAATGTCTGATAATCTCAGTCTGAAACCAGGACTTTGTCTCCACAAGGACTATGTGATAGTTAGTACCAATACTGACACAGACAGATGCATCTGCAGTAAGTAGATTGGTGAGGGCAAAGTCAAGTACGTGTTTCCCTCTTGTTTATTCTCTTTCCTGCTGCTGCAAACCTATTCTGTCAAATATGGCCTTCAGAATTCAATAAACTCTGTTAATAATGGTGCTTTGAGCCATATTTGGTGATAGAAGGTGCATTCCTCCAATATTTGTTCTCTTGTGGAAGGCTGTGTATTAAGAGAAACCATATTGCATGGACTCTACACAAAATGGCCTTTGTTCTATTCCTCATTAACTTTTATCCTGGATCTATGCTTGTTTCCACTTAAACATAGGGTGAAGACAGTCTTTAGCTGTCTCCTATTCATCCATTCCATCCTACATACTTGCTGAAGTCAGCTACTTCTGTCAAAGATTTAAGTGGGATATCTGGTTGGGTTATCGGGGTGTTCCACATTTTAAATGGAGCTCCTGGTACGAGTGTCTCTAAACAGGCTCTACCTTTTTGCTAGCTGGCTCACTTGATAGCAGGATTCTCACTGTGCATACATATAATAGTTCCAGCCAGGAAAATGGATTGGGTCATAAAGAGAAAGATGTATGAAAATTCACCTGCTGGAACTCTAACCTCAAAGACAGGAATTTTTCTAAAATAACTCTGTTGAGAGGCATCGATTTGGGAATGCTTTATAATTGATTAGTTCTTCTCCTCCATAAACACTCTTTTCAATGTTGGTCCAGGACAATATCAAATCAGTGGCTTGTTTATGTCAAGCCCTCCCCATGTTAAACCAGCTACTAGTATACTCGAACAGGGCATTTATTACACTTGAAGAATGGAAACAGTGTGAAACATTCTTTACATAAGAAGAGATGCACATCGAGGGATTCGAGAAGGAAACAGATTGAAGCAGCCTGCACAACCTGCCTTCAGATGCAATTTGATGCAGGAGTACAAGACATTAGTAAGGTAAATGGTTCCTCTTGTAGAACATAGAACATAGAACATTACAGCACAAACAGGCCCTTCGGCCCACGAGTTGCGCCAATCACATCTACCAATCCACAGACTTATCTATAACCCCCTATCATATTCGTTTCCATATACTCATCCAGAAGTCTTTTAAAAGACCCCAGCAAGTTTGCCTCAACAAACTCCGATGGCAGCTGATTCCATTCACTCACTACCCTCTGAGTGAAAAACTTACCCCTAACATCTCCTCTGTATTTGCTTCTCTGCACCTTAAATCTGTGTCCTCTTGTAGTGACCATTTCAGCTCAGGGAAATAGTCTCTGACAGTCCACCCTATCTATTCCTCAAATGCTCTTTCCCAACTGGAAGTGTATTGTACAACATTTAGTGCTATCATGAATAGCTTGCAGCACTTGCTTTAAGCTTGTACAAATCACTGTGTGAACTATTGCACGCAACAAGAAGCATCTTCACTGACATCTGCAGCAATGTCCCAAAGCAACCAGGGTGTAGCGTAGCATTCTCTCAACAGCTGTGAATGAGATCTTTGACACATAAGCAAGCTGTGTCAGATTAGAAATAATTATAGATAATTTGGAAAGAACAGAAACTGTGGGCTTTGCCTAATTATCAGTACCCTTTGGATTATATTCATATATACTACTGAACCCCTAGCTATATCATCCAAAAACCAGTTGTGCAGCTACAGAGAGATCTATTGAGAGAGATGGCTTCTCTTCAGATGTCTACTCAGTCATACACGCCATCCAGATCCAATCAAGGTTTCTACAATGTTTGTGGATGCGCAGGTGCAGGCACATTCCTTATATTCAGCTGTTGCAGTAACATCTGAAGCACCT
Organism: Sphyrna mokarran; assembly: GCA_024679065.1. Lineage (NCBI taxonomy): Eukaryota > Metazoa > Chordata > Chondrichthyes > Carcharhiniformes > Carcharhinidae > Sphyrna > Sphyrna mokarran. The sequence continues at coordinate 31,520,298 of JAGIQG010000011.1, forward strand.
GTTCCCTGAAAATCAAGGCATGACAATCCCAAGAGGGTCACAGCAATAAATATAGCACATTTTCAAATGACCAAGGGGGAAGTGGAAGTAGAAGAATAGTCAATGTTATTTTTGTGTTAGCATTAATTTAATGTGGAAACATTACTTTCATTCCTTTTGTTTCCTTGCTGTTGGGAAAGGCTATTAGTGCCAGCAACAATAGGCAACTTACCCAGCCAACAAAAGAGCAGAAAATGCTGCACTTGTGAAAGATCTACTTTAGGGCAGATGGTATTTGGGTGAAAAAGGGCAATCTAGTTTAGTAGTCTTCTATTGTTTCATACCAATCTCCTTGCCTACTGCTTTTGCTGCCTTCAAACTCCAACTGCATGATCATACTGCTTTGTACAACATAATAATGCAGCACTTGAAAGGCAGTAATGGAGACTGTTAAGAGTGTGGAACTATTGCTTGAGCATCATTATTCTATGTGCCACAGTGACTCAAGTAGTGACATGAAAATCTTTGTTCCCTTGAAAATCAGATGCGCACTGAATTGAATTATACAACATTGATTGGCTCTGGGAGAATTCATATAAAAGATCAGAGTCTCGTAGTCTGAATAGCAGCTGAATGATCAGATGCTTATCATAAGTTTGCTGACATACTATGAAGCCCCATTAATGTCAGATTGCCAATCCATGCCCAATTACTTAGGAAAAATATCTTCTGTGTCTATCTTCCCCAACCTTCATACTCTGGCCAAACAAACTCTAGGCTGAGCAACTGTCTCCAAAGCCCAGCATCGACGAGTATTGGATTGCAGGAGAACATGCTCCTTTTTTTTTTACTGCACTAGCTGCTGTGAACCAGATAAGTTTAAAGGTCCAATTGAAATTGACCTGCCAGGAAGAAGAGAAGTTCCTAAGGTGTGAATAGGATTTAGAAGGGGGTTGTGACAGATTGGAGGCTGGGTGGAGATGGTGTCAGAGTGCCAACATTGGAGAGAGGTGGTGCGTCAGATATTGGGGAGGATGGAGGGCTTGGGGTGGGTCACACATTCCGAGACATGGGTTGAAAATCAAAGGAATAGGGAAAGGGTCAGACCTCAAAGGGGTGCGTGTGGATGGGGTCAGAATCATGGACCAGAATTTTACCATCCTGCCCACTGCAAGAACTAAAGCAGGGGAGGGCAGATCATGGAAAGGTCTGTTGACCTTGGCGGGGTTTTACAGTTTTGGAATGAGTGAGGCTGTAAAATTCCATCTATGTATTATTTACAATGCAGAAGGAGGCCATTTGGTCCATCAAGCCTGCACTGACAACAATCTCTCCCAGGCCCTATTCTTGTAACTGAATGTATTTACTCTACCCTAAGGAGCAATTTTACATGGCCAATTAATCTAACCCACACATCTTTGGAGGATCTGCATCTGTAAATCAATAAAGTTTAAATCAGGATTAGATTAAATCTAGATTCATTTCCTATAATAGTACTTTTCACGAATATGGATTTTACAGTTTTACCTCCAATGTTTTTGTTTGTAGAATTGTGATCAATTTGAAAACAAAAACATTTTTGATTGACTAATATGTTTGGTTTTTTGGATAGTTTTGTAAATGGACCATAAGTTTTTATATAAAAATTAAGATACGCAATACGTTAAGATGGGCAAACTGCTTAGTATTTTCTGATGCTTTCATAAGTACTGTGTACTGAACTTAAATTATAATAAAGAAGCACAAGAAGTTCTACTTTGACTCAGAGATTAAGCTTAATAGGGAAGAGGTCATTACAGCTGGATCCATTTCCCAAGCTAATAAATCTAAACGTGAAGACTGTCACAGTCATCAATTATTGGATTATTGTGCTGAAGTTAACAGCCTGTTTATTATTAGCCACATCTTAATGAACAGAGTTATACAGCTGTACATAAGTAACTCAGAAAAAGTTTTGCAAAACAAAATTCCAATTCAGTCCACATCTGTGTATACAAAAAGAAACAAGTGCACGTGTTTAGCTTTATCTGCAGTTAAGAAAAAGGATGATCTGACAAGTTTCATTTTTTGTTCAGAAAGGACATCCAGTCAAAATTTCAAGTCAGTGTTTTATTGTTTGATTTTGTATGTCTAACACTTTATACAGTGGTAAATCCTAATAGACAGTATATCATATTCTTTTACTGGTGTCAAAAGCAGAGCTGTTAACATCAGGAAAATGTTAGGACTGCCATTCATGATCAACAGGAGTAACAGATTGCAAATTCAATTAAATAAATGGAGTAGTGTTTATTTTGAAGTATTGAAAGTAAAAGTTTTTTTTGCACTAAAATGAGAGGTTATTTCTCAAAAGTTTGAAGATTTGCTCAAGGTATTGATACACTTGTGAAAATGTCACATTTGAAGGTCATAATGCTATAAGGTACTGCAGATAAACACACAATAAACAGAAGAAAAAGCCTAAATAGAAACAGAGGAGAGAGACATAGAGAGAGAGAAAATAAAACACACTACATGGAGGGGAAAAAAATGTGAAATAGCACTAGATAAACATTAAAAAACATGAAACAGGAGTCTTGGACGGCATGGTAGCATAGTGGTTAGCACTGCTGCTTCACAGCTCCAGGAACCCGGGTTCGATTCCCAGCTTGGGTCACTGTCTGTGAGAGGTTTGCACATCTTCCTTGTGTCCGTATGGGTTTTGTCCAATGCTCCAGTTTCCTCCCACAGTCCAAAGATGTGCAGGTTAGGTTGATTGGCCATGCTAAAAATTGCCCTTTAGAGTCCTGAGATGTGTAAGTTAGAGGGTAAATGTATAGGGATAGGGCTTGCATGGAATTGTGGTCGGTGCAGACTTGATGGGCTAAATGGCCTCTCCCTGCACTGTAGGATTTGTATGATTAACCAGAGATTGATTTTTCAAACAAAAACACAAATATAAGTTTTCAGTTCCAGATCATACTAGAAATAAATAATAGTTCAGGACTGTTCTGAGTTTAATATATCTTTTGGTTTAAAAGTTAAAGCCCATAGAGCACAAAATTCTAATTTATAGCACCCATTTTTGGTTGTTCTGAGTATTCTTAGTGGTCTAAAGTAGTGTCAGCAGGACGTATGCACACTTTTGCTTTATTGGTGAGGACATTGGTGCACACACTGAGTATTCACTATAAGATTGCAGAATAGGCAAAATATATAATCACTGAATTAATGTCAGTGCTGCCATTTTAAGGAGTTAAATCCTCAGTGTCACTCCTAAGCTTGATATTCAGCAGCAGAAAGGATCCATAACCAACATTATTAAAAGGGATTGTACTAAAGTTGATTACTCATAAATTTCTGTTGACTGTAGCTACAATTGGATAAAAGTTTTCTAGACTTCTTTAAAGTTAGGGAGTGATGTGTTAGGTGCTGAAAGAGTTGGTCTTGAATTCAAGACTTCAGTTCTGAGTTGGGACTGGTTACTGTAATATATGAGTATACTAATGAGCATCCGCCTTGGGACACAGCATGACTGGAAAATGAGTAAAGACCACACAGAGCAGGGCAAACTGTTAGAAGAGCTAAGTTGCAAAGGAGAAAGACATTCAGCCTTATTGAACCAAGTATTGAGGGAAAATTCTCCCAGCTTAAAATTAGCAAGGAATAATGTGCGAGATATTTGTACTTCCCTAAGGATATGCTCGCTGAAAGCTGCCATCCGCTATATGCACAACTTCATCCTGAGATCAGGATATTTCTAGTGGCTGTGAAAGTGATCATGGCCATGAACCTTAATCTGTTAGGGTTCTTCCATATTTGCTCCATCTTCCAGTTTGTTGTTCTCTGTTGCATAAGGGAGATCACCAACGGTCCTTATTCAAAGAGACATGACAAAATTTCATGCTCTTAGCAAAGAGCAACAAGCAGAATAAGCTTGTGGCTTTGGAATAGATGCACCTATGGGTGGTGCAATTGACAACATACACAATGCTTTGCAGGTATTGAATGTCAATTTTTAGCTGTACCATTGACAAAAAGGATTCCACTTCCTTGGCAAACTGGTGTGTGACCACCAGCAAAAAGTCATGCTGATTGTCTGGTAGCTTGGTAGCAGTTATGACACCTCCATTCTGCAGTAGACTACTGTGCTATGTACATTTTAAACAAAGGGTGACTTACTTGGCAACAAAGGCGATCCACTGACCACCTGGCTTATCACTCAGTTATATCACCGATGCACATGTGGACATCATGCCTATATTGATAATTATGAGGCCACATAAAAAAAACAGAGTTGTTTATTGGCATGCTGAAACAGTCCTTCCACTGCCTGACCACTCAGGAAGAGCCCTGCAGTACTTGGCAAATGCAATTGCTGGTCTGCTATATGCTGCTGAACTTTATCATCAAGGTTCAGCTAGTAGAATAAGTTATACGAGCACTGGAGGAGCATGAGGAAGAAAGGAAACAAACAATACAGCCACTTTCTGGCCAGACCATCTGTGAACAATTCATTTGATTATGCTGCTAATAAACATAAACCCAATTCTCCATTTACAAACAGTACAAACCTCACCACCCCTCTCTCACTGACCATCAGAATCATCTTGGCCAAAATACAAAAATATAAGCCAACACAAAGCTAACATTTCAAACTAGGTTTATGAATCAAAGCATATTGCACACAAATGTAAATACATCATCCTTGTGCATCTCGTCAGCACTTGCAACATAGCTGCTGGAAGATTCTGACTTTCAATGGGACACATTGTAGATGATCATGCAGGATGACCTCCAGCAGCTCCAGCACTGGAACCAGATTGGATAGTACCAACTTGGCATGTGTTACAGCAGCCTGACTAGACTGGCTAGCTTGGGGAGTAGCAGCCACAGGAGGGCAATTCTGGCCTCTGCCAATCATGATGTAGAGATGCCGGCGTTGGACTGGGGTAAACTCAGTAAGAGATCTGACAACACCAATCTTAAATCCAACCAATTTATTTGATACTAAACTTGCTAGCTTTCGGCCTTTGTAGTCTTCGTCAGGCGAATGAGGTGTAGTGGTCTGCAATAGGCTGATATGTGTGCTATTGCAGACCAGAACACCTCATTCACCTGACAAAGGCTACAAAGGCCGAAAGCTAGCAAGTTTACTATCAAATAAATCGGTTGGATTTAAAATTGGTGTTGCCAGACCTCTTACTAACTCTGCCAATCATCCAGAGAACCTCAGCAATTCTAGTAAACTGTGGGATAAGAGCTGGATTGTTGCAAGACCCTTTGAGCAGTGGTATACATATTCTTGTTGGCACCAGTATGAGCTTACATGAAAACAGCCTTCACTCATAAGGCAGCAAGTTGTCCTTGCTTGACAGAAGCCCTAAGCTTCCAATGTAAAATATAGATGTTTGGGCGGTTTCTCATTGTGCTGCAATGTAAGAAGAAACATCAGCCATTATTCATAACTTCATAGCTGAGTCCATAAATCTTTTCATGGAATTGACCTGTACTTCCACATTGGAAAGAATGAGCTCCAAGCTCTGTGCAAAGCCATGTGCAAAGTTGGTACTAAACTCTTCTATGCTCCTTATCATTGCACTCCAGATTGCTGGCAAATCATTTCATTGTCTGTACTGATCAGACTTTTTCAGCCCATCAAAGTGCTGAGTTCTGTAAGCAGAGGATTGGGTCAGTGCAATAGATTAGAGTGATGTGATTATCATAGACAAATAGCTGGAATTGTGTGCTTTGTGAAGTGTGGGTATGAGCAATGCTATTTTGAGAGGGTTGGTGCACCATGAATGTCAGCTACTATTCTCAGTTAATAGTGATTGTTTGGTAGGGAATTTATGAAGGTTTGGTGAATGGAGGTGTATCTGAGACTAATAATGGATATGCCTTTTGAAGGTGAACTCATTGATCTTGATTACTCGTGATTGAACTTTTTTCAGTATTGCATCCAGGTCCTTGAGGCTTAACTCCTAACTTTGATTATCTGGTTTCACAGACATCCAAATATTTGTCTGGCTTGCCTCCTGTGGATACAATATTCATTCTTTCTTTCCATCTCCTCTAACTAAAGTGTCTGGCTGAGTGTTTTTCACAACAGGAATTTTAACTATCTGTTTCAATTGCAATTTACCTCTTTTTTTAAAGAAGTGCAGGCTAGAGTGCACTCAACCTAGTTTCTCTCAATTTTGGAACCCTCCCCAACCCTGAACCCAGTAGTGTGCAGTCATTGAACAGTGCAATTTAGTCTTTAGGAAACGTTCAACAGATTGCTTTTTAAAAAACATGCCTTCAAACAAAGGTAGGCAGACAAAAAAATGGACAACTTTTACTACAGAACTTCTCTTCCTTATGTGTACACCAAGGAAAATTGGAGGCAGAATACCTTAGATGAATTTTCAAATATATTAGGAGCTGATTACTCAACTTTATTGATAGAAGAATGGGAGCAGGCCAGTAGTGACTGATTAAAGAGTCTCATAAGAAATGAAGGGAAAAAGAGACTTAAGGAAGATTCAGTGAAGTAATTCAAATCAAAGTGCAAAACATTTTTAAAAGGTTCTTGTTTTTCAATGCACCACACCAGAATGATCCCTGATGTTGCCATCTAGAGCAGTTACTCTGGTGATTGAATGAAGTAACTAGCAAATGTTAGATCCTAATAATAATCAAAGTGGGGAATAAGAACCAAACACAACTGAATTGTTACCTGAGTAGATGAACATTGCTTTTTAAAAACTTAGTGCAATATTTGTTTGGCTTATTGTTAGATCTTCATTGAAATCTCCTGAGCTCAAGGTTTAATATTCAATGTTGCAGAATAAAAAAATCCACTTTTTGCATCCAATGTCAGTCTCAAGGTCTTGTTCACCAGGGGCTGAAATGAAAGTAAAATTTCTAATTTGTATTTTTCTTTAAGAATCCTAATTTACTCCATGAGTAAATGATTCTTATTTACTCCACTTTGAATACATTCGGGTAGTCATGAATTATGAGCATAAAGTTACTAGGAACGGTCTTGAGACAGCTCAAACTCATTTCACTTGTACCTCAAAAAAAGATGATTTTTAATTCATTGCTCAAAAATCCAAACCAGTTCCCAATAAGAAGAAAGGAGGTATTTTCATCACTATCTTACCTTAATTCACAAAAAACTAAAGAAAGACTCATATACAGAGTATTTCATAACAACAGGATGTCCCAAAGGCTTTTACAGGCAATGAAGTATTTCTGAAGTGTAGTCATTCTTGTAATGTGCAAGTAGTTAAATAATTATAAAGACATGTAAAAACCCATTTGAGAAGAATAAATAAAATCCATATATTTACACAACAATTTTTAATAGAGTATGTGGGGTGGTACAGTGGTTAGCAGTGTTGCCTCATAGGACTATGGACCTAGGTTCAATTCCCAGCTTGGGTGACTGTCTGTGTGGAATGTGCACATTCTCCCCATGTCTGCATGGGTTTCCTTTGGGTGCTCTGGTTTCCTTCCACGTCCAAAAGATGTACAAGTTAGGTGCATTGGCCATGCAAAATTCTCCCTTGGTGTACCCAAATGAGCACTGGTGATGACTAGGGGATTTTCACAGTTAATGTAAGCCTGCTTGTGGCATAATAAGTAAACTTAAAAAAAATGCTGTGCAATTATGAACAAATATCTTCACTACTAAATTGTAAGTGGTTGTGATAAATAGTTTATTACAAAGGAGATACACACTTGCATCTCAGACTTCTTACATCTTAACTTTCAAATCTAAAAACATAGTTGGCACTACCAGAAAATTTGCTATAAATCACTTTATGAAATTAGACAGGGTGACCGATTGGAAACGGTAATATAATACTCTTGCAGCTGCTACGAAAACCATAAAACAATAATTTTTTTTGTTAAAACTGGATATCCGGTTTAATAATACAGAAAGCATCTGGAGAAAGCATCAAAAATGTGATAGGTAGAATGTATATTTACAAAACAATACTATATCAACTACAGATGTACATTTCTTGTAAAATACTTACTCAAAGTTTGCATTGTTTATTTTTCTTTTTGGAGGTTTCTTAGCAAAGTTGTTGCTTAGTGCTGATGTAGAACAGCAAATAAACATTGATTTAACATCATAAAGCTATTATAGCTGAGGTGCAATTTTCCCAGTGTGCTGCGATGCTCAAGTAGTGCAGCAAGCCAGGAATTTAAGTGAGGAGGGAAAAAAATGGGATCTGTGACTAGCATTTGGCTGGTCACAATCTTCCCTGTCCACTTTTTATAGTGTAATCAGCTTTGTGCCCGGAAACGGAGTGAGGCTGATTATCATATGCAGAAGTATATTGGTTCACAAACCTCTGCATCTCTTTAGCAAGCCTGGATGCCAATTCTCCAGGCTTGCTAAAGTTTCTGCCCCCACCAGTGGAGGTCCATAGTAGCACAGATCACTACCAAGGGGACCTGGTATGACTGCCTCATGGTTGGAAACAGAAGCCATTGAAGCCCTCTGGCACAGCCTAATGGGCATCTTAGCATTGCCAACCTGGCACCATGGCACTGCCAACCTGGTACCATGGCAGTATCCACTGGACACCCTAGCATTGCCAAGAAGGCACCAAGTAGTGCCAAGGAGATAGGGCTGGAGAACTGGGCAAGATGGAATGGAGTCAAACTGGGGATGGGGATTAGTTGTAGGGCTGGTACTTGGAGACCAGCCATCAGGGATGGGGAGGGAGTGGATGGCCATTGGGAGGCCACGTCTGGCCATTAAGGGGCCTGGACAGGTGAACAGAGACTAGGTCCAATGACTAGGGTCAGTTCCGGCCATCAGTTTGGTGGGGGGGAGTCGCATGGATGTTGGCAACTGAGAGGCTGGCAATGGCGGAGTGGGGAGCACATTTGTGAACCAATAGACTGTGAACCAATGGCACATTGCACTAGCCCCCTCTGCAGTCCGATGCAGGTCTCTCGGACTGGATTAGCTCCCCGCTCCCATTCCCCAACAACCCCTCTCACTCCAACCACTATAAATCCTCTGATGGACTCTGTGGTGATGTGGAAATGTCGCCGTTGGACTGGGATAAACACAGTAAGAAGTCTCACAACACCAAGTTAAAGTCCAACAGGTTTATTTGGTAGCGAAAGCCACTAAGCTTTCAGGCCTCTGATCCTTCGTCAGGTGAGTGGAGAGAGGTGCGATGCACAGAGTGACATCAATTAATTTTACTAAGCTAGCCCAAAAGACAAGCACAAGAAACTCCTGTATTCCTTAATTTTTTTTTGGAAAATTGCCCTTGTGATGTTGCTATTACTGTGGCATTTTCCAACAGATGGCTTTATTTCATTATCATGTTACTAAATGTGTATGTCCAATCCCTCTACGTATTTAATTAACTGTTAAAGCACACCAATTTTCCCACAGTTATTTGTTAAAATTTGAATTCTGGATTCTATGGGGAAGGAAATAGTGGTATTACAACCATATTTACAAAGGTTTTCAAATTAAATCTGCAGAAGTTATGACAGTACACCATATATGGAGCAGTTAAAGCATCCCGTGACACTAATAATTAGCACTAATTTTAGAATCATTGCTAAACTTTCCAAGGAGGAATTACACTACACTACATGTTTAAAATTGGCAGCTGCAGTTAGGTTCCAACTAAGTAGTACCACATTTACAATATTTTACTTTTGCAAGGCTGAAACTGTAACCAGATTGCTCGGGGGAGAGTTATGTGCATGCTTGTATAGGGATTTTTCCCAAAAGTCAAACATTCAAATGCCTACAAAAAGCCTGGAGAGAATTATTTAAATATTTAAATTGAGATGGAAATGATTTACAAAATGTGCATTGAGATTAAAAGGATCACCTGAATAGTTTGTAAACGAGGTACGATATGATACTGCACTTAAACTCCACAAAGCACTAAGTGACTATCATTGGATTTACACTTTATTGCAAAATCATTTCATACTAACACTAAACTTGTAAGAGCAAAGTCTTAGATAGTATGGTGAGTTATACAATTTGCTCAATCTATAATTTAATTTGTGTAGTCATTAAGCCTGTAGTTACCCTGAGCTACTGTTCAAAGAGCAGTAACTGAAGCATATAATTCACAACTGGGAACATTTATGCTATGTGGGACTGGTCCTGGCTACAAATCATAGTCAATGTGCAACAACAGAGTTTTGTGCATGCGTGACTATATGCAGACAAGTGCACTGCTCCAAATGGTAAATTCAAAATTCATTGAGAACACAGGCTGAAACAGCCACACTTAAATAAAATAAAAAGCTGTGCTTCAGTTTACAAACTGCTTAATATTGAGCTCAATATCAAGCAGTGTTTCACAGCCTTCCTGAAGTATACTGTGTTTTTTATTTATATGTTGTGCTGTCTATTGTGAAACTGGTTTAATTAACTTCAAGCAACATTTAGAACAAATAAGATTGAATGCTAATGGAATATAGTGAAACAAATCACCGTAAGGTCGGATTTGTAGATGTGGTAGAAGTAGGAATAATGCACCTCAGTAAAATACATGTTTGCCCATTGCTTGCATTTTAAACTTTACCCTGCAACTTCCATAATAAGTACCAAAACAAAATAGATGATGAAAAAAAGGAAATAAACTGAAATGTATATATAAAAAATATAACCATGAATCAAGCAAAATGAATGCAAAAATGAAGCAATTTTATTTAAATGGAGCACTTTACACTTATTCTATTTGACACAAATTATCTTAATTAAAGGCTATTCTTTAATTGTTTTGCAGATTACCTTATGTAATTCCTTTTTTGAATAAGGAAATGCACAATAAGTAATTCAAATTAATGGTAATTTTAAAATAAATGTTGAAAGCCACAAACCTACATGAGTTATAACATTGCATGGTAATACTGAAAACTAGGGCATCAGTAAACTTCAGAATACAATTCATAATCACACTTTTGATTTTCCTTTCTTACCCTCCAATGAAATGCACAGGCCCTCTTTTTGCCATGTATTTCTCTCACCTCTCAAGTTCTCCCGGGTCATGGCCTCTGTGATGGAACATAAGAAGCAGAAACATTACTTTTGGGTTGCTGCCAATAATTAATTGACAGCAACCCCGATGAGATTTGGCTGCTGCTCCCATCCACCCACACTCAACATGGTTTGCATCAGGATACTCAAGTGACTGAAAGTTTAAAGATCCATTGCTTCATATTAAAACAAACAGTAAATTTATGTCAAAACAAGATCAATTGTGACACTTATGTTTAATGGATATATGGGCATTATGTTAATTTTAGTTGATTTATTATACACAGTTCTACATTTTAAATATATGTATTTCTGTTCTACTTTCCAACATGAAAGATAATTAAAAGTACAAAGTACTTTTTCAGAAATATAGAGCAAAATTTAGCATTGAGTGTGCAAGTTCTGTGGGTGGAAACAGAAAGGACAATCACATCTGCTTTTGCCCAGTTCTGACTTTGACTCCAATTATGTGCTGACTGACCAATTAATGGCTGCTAGCAGGAAGCAATGTTGCAAGGAGGCGCAGAGTGGGTTTGGATGTGGCAGTGAAGATGGGCACAGGCACAGAAAATGCCTCCGGTGGAAGGTTTAATGTGTCAGCAGCAGTATCAATCTGTGCAAATGGGGGGAATGGGAGGAAAAAGTCAGAGGAAACAGTTAAGTCAGCAAGTCAAAGGAAACTGCAATCCAAGGCGCTGCTGCTGTGATCCTGCCAACCCATTGAGCCTGAGTGAGTGTGAGCCACTGGAGGCTGAAGAAAAACGCTGCAAGGTTTTAGAGACTCAAACTCAACCATACTCCAACACGAGTGGCAGAGAAGTGGCCTGGATGGCTCCATGATTCAATGAAGATCCTTCTCTAAGTTGCCAGTGATTAGCAGGAGGTTGTCCTCCCGCAGTATGGCAAGAGATCATTCCCCCACCTGACCAAGAAAGTCTGGATAGTGGTAGCAGAGGAGGTCAGTAGCTGTAGGTTTGTGCTTGGAACCTGGCTACAGTGCAGAAAAAGCATTAATGATCTTATCAGTTCTGTAAGAATGAGTGAGGGAGCTAACTATCCTCAATGTGCTCGCAAGGAGAGTTTGGATGCGGTGTGCATAGATGGTGTCTGCCATGAGTGCAGATGTATGGTCACCATAAGGGCAGAATGCCAACTGAAGTCTCGTCACCTTGCAAGGCATTGGGATATGGAGGCATGTTAACTGTGATGTCACAAGTGGAGCAGTGCGATGATGTGTAGTTCAGAAGCACCAAAGATGATGTTGATCTACCAGACTAGCTGATCCCTCCAGAAGAGGAACACATTAATCTATCATTGTCTTTGCATGGGAAAAAAGGCCCATAATTGCCCTGTGGCAGAGTGTCCAACTTAGTAGTGATAACCAAGGAAGATATCCTGGATCTGACCAGTCATCAAGGGCCACATTGGTTGGCAGATGAAAGCCAGAGTTAGTGATAGTGAGTATCCTGGGCACTGTAGACAGTAGGGGCAAAGCAGTGAGAATGGAACATGGAATAGGATGGATTTGTCTTGTGCAATGATTCAAGATCACCACATCAATGCCACACACCATATTTTATATGGCTTTGTCCATATTGGTGCTCCTGTAATGGTGATGTGCAGTCGCTTGTCTTATTTCTTCAACAAGTCATTCAGTGGCTCAAGGCAATATCAACATCAGTAGTCTGGCTTGACCTCCAAAGAAGTAGAGGGGACCATAAAGAGCACATTGTTTTATCCTTGGTTGGAACCTAATGTCAGATTAGATACTAGCATTTTGGTGAGTTTGCATTGTCAATTGGTAGAACCAGCTGCTTTAAGCTCTAGGCATTTGGAAGTTGTGACTGTCTAGAGCTCTGACCTTTGGAGGTTGCAAGAGAACAGAAAGATACTGAGCTCCAAGCAGATAACGAGCCACTGATACTTGAGTTGTTCATATAATGGCAATTCAATGTAGTGGTATATTCAGACCTGCAAGCTAGACAAAGTATCTGAGGGAGCAGGGTGACCTTCCATGTCCTCATCTACAAGTTCCTCACCTCTTTATTATCACAACACAAGACAATGCTTAGGGAAATATAATCTGAGATGTGCTGCAAGGTGCCAGCAGAATAGCAAACCAAACCACATGTTGAGCAGACCTATGGTTTTCTCTATGGTTTTCCTCATGGAGAAATGTCTTGCATTGTATATTTCTTCTGCTTGAGACTGCGGAAATCTGATGGGCATCATAAGCTACAGTTAAGTCGCACAAGCTGTATTAAATCTCAGTGAATTCTCTGTTGTTAAGTGCCCAAGTGGAAGGCTAAGTAGGCTTCTAATTTTTTGGCCCACTCATCATCTGTAATTTTGGAATCAGTCATAATGACAGTGGGGACCAGACCCCAACATCATTGTGTTAGATTTAATATCCAATTGGGTGGGACAGTCGCCCACTTTCCAGTTGTAAAATTCTACCCTTAATTTGTTTATTCATCAGTCTCAACACATTTTTTAAGTTGTGCATTTCAACCTTATTTTTGTTAAAATCGGTTTGCTTGCCTTGTCTTTTTCCACAGAATTTTGAGATATGTATTTATTTATATGTTTTGAGATACATTAGAAATTGGACCAGATTTCTAATTTCATTCAATAATGCAATATTTTATCTTAAAATTCCAGTACCATTTAATGGATTGATACATGCAAATATGTCTTGATATTTGAATCAATAAATGAAACATTTGATAATAAATATTGAAAGAGAAGCCATGGTCATTAAATTCTTTTCTATGTACAATAAATGCAAGTTTAGGATGGCTGATATTTTAAAAACTAAAACACTCAGTTGTAATTTGTTCTTTAAGTTCCTGCTGAAATTTAGCTAAACCATTAATCTGAATATTTTGACATGAGAGATACTGCTATAGTAATTTGAAAAAAAAACATTGTTATGCAGCTCTGAAATTCATTTTTGGTATATTCTGCATAATGAACTTATGATGAGTTGCACATCTGCACTTGGAGACTGATGGTTTAAGCATTTGAGCTGTTTTTGTCATTTTGAAACATTAGTTCTTACAGATGTTCAAGTTGCTGCATTCTTCACTTATGACATTATCACTGTTGAATCTAACATTTGAAATGTACTGCTACAAGTATTTTGATGATACCAGCCATTTAACTTAAAGTTGTAGACTGATCTTGATCATAAATCATTTTTAATGATGTAAATTAGGTCTCCTAATTTATTTGTAATGAATATTACTGCATTACGTATATAATTATTAGTTTGCTGTATGACAGTAACAGAAAATTTAATCAAATTGATCTAGTGCCTCTATTCTTTTGGAAATGAAGATAGTTTGTAATTTATAACACCAGTCTCACACTTTGTATAAAGTCATTACATGGCACCTTCTAATTTGATGATACAATAGTACGTGCTTATTTATTTGGATTTACTATTGTTTAAGAACTAGCTTTTTCTCAGCTGACTGCAAGTTTCCCATTTAAAGGCCAGTATTTGTCTTCAGTGCAATTCAAATAAAATTTCTTTCAAAGACTTCACTTGGCAAGTTTGCAAGTGACAAAATTAAACTTCGATAGTATGCAACTTCTTCTCTTGGTGGGGACATTCATCCAGTGATACATAACATTTTAGGAATCTAGTCAAAGACAAGATCAGCAGCCAGATGCTTAAAATATCTGTACTTTAAAGATCAATACATGTTGCATCAAAAACAATTGCAAGTACAAGAGGATTTTGTTGCTGCATAAGCAAATGATATGAATTTCTTTCTTTTCAAAACTGCTGTTCATGTAAAAGCTTTTCATCAGCATTCAGTGAAAATATTCTGTTTGATTAATTCTGCTTTTCTTGAATGCTATAGCATAGGAGAAGGTCAGTCAGCCCATCATGTCTGTGTCAGGCTGTCACAGGCTATCAGCCAATGCTATTTGACTTACGGCTTGAAGGACTGTCAGTAAATTCTTCAAAACAATATATGCAAAAGCTCAAAAAGAAGAGAAATTATGCAAGAGTATTTTAGACTTGTAGAAAAAAATCTCTCCTTTTAACTCTATTAAAGACAAACTGACACAAATGGGAACAAAATACAAACATTCAAAGAAAATAATCACTGTTTTCAAGAAGTGCCCAAGAAAAGTTGCAGAAGATCACAAGAAACTCATTCATACTCTTGAAGGACCACTTGCTTAAAAATGAAATAAGATAGTTAGATTATAGAGCTGTAAAAGATGGGACATAGCCAGATTTTCATCTATAAGACAATGCCAATTACACTCTGCATGGATTTGTTCTGGAACTTAACATCATTTGTATTGTTTGAAAAAAACATCCTTATCCTTTGAAAAATACATTTTAGTTCATGACACTAAATAATACATGTTTTGTGGCATTAAAACAATCAAAACAAGTTAGATAAATTAATATGGATTAACATAATGCAGGATTTCTACACAAAGGAAATATGTCCATTGGCTGATAGTAAAAAGAAAGATTGATTTGGTTGTGATTGATGGTCAATTAAAGAATCTAGTGAACATGAAGATGTAATTTCAAAGTGCTCAGAAAACCTTGAATTCAAGCAAAGAATAAAACCTATATAAACCACAATGGGCAACACTTCATTCACTGCATACTTAAGTGTTGAATTGAGTGGAGTTTTAACACAATATTTTGAATCAGAGTTATGAGAACTTACAACTGAGCCAACTGACAAATAAAAAGAACGAGGTTGTTATGGAGCTCCCTGTCATCTATTGCCTCTTCTTGTCAAGAAATATATCTTGAGTAATTAAAAGATGGCTTAGCTTTGTGCAGTGATATAGGATGTGATTTTTTGGGAAAAAAACTAAGTGCACAATGGGCTGGAGAATGAGGGTTTTTTACCTGCCTGTTTTTTGGACGAGCTCGGTTTAATGAATTTCTGGCATCCTGTGCAGCACAGAGGCCGTCAGGGATTTATGCTGATTGAGGGAGGTGGAGTTTCATCCTGCCCGAGATGTCGGCATCACATTGTTGAGGAGGCTGGTGTGCATGTGCCGGCCTCCACCCCTGGACCTTACTGGCCTCACGATCAGCGTCCCCAATCACCTCTTCACCTCTCCACAACACTGATCCACCAGCCCTCAACCCCCATGCAGAGTTCCACCCTGACTGCGTCCCAGGCTCGCCAAATAAAAGTAAATCCTGATACCCATATTGTAATTAGCCTTGTGCTGTTCCCTAATGTGAGGCTGATTATGTGGAAAGAAATGGCCTGGGAAGATCACGACTAGCGGGACAAGATTCCCATTTTTGGCCTCCAACTTGCATCTCCCAGCCTGCTACACAGGAAATTAGTGCCCATAACTTCCAAGTACTGTGTAGTAATCCATTATCTAGCTGCTAATACTAATAGATAATAGCTAGAAACAGGGAGAAAAGTTCTCTGAGAAATATACTTGCTTGATTGCATTAAGAGCAGGTGATTTGATGGTGATGTCACTGGGGTGTTTCAGATCCTCCTGCATTTAGTTTCATTTTCTGTTCCGGAGGAGAACATCTCTTTCAATAAACTTCTCCCAGCCCACTGAGCTGCTTGCTCTAGCAGTGTAATGGGTCAGGAGACATCAATGGAGGCCATTCAGCGGGCTCTCCACTGGGCGCCATGACCTCCACACGCCTCGGGTTTCAGGTTTTTTGAAGTCATACCCCTGGGACTGGTGAGACTTCAGGGCTCACCCAGAGAAGTTAGGGAGGTCAGCAATCAATGGGTGCAGGTAGGTCGGAGAGGCAGCGATGTAAGTTGCAGGGCTGGCCAGTGACTGGGAAGCCGGCAGTGCAGGGCTACTGCACATGAGCCAATCTGGGCACTTACAGAATGGTGCATGCATACTGGTCCCCTCAGTGCCTTACTGCCAGCCTCTCCAGCAGGAATAAGACCTGACTGTTGACTTTCAGAGTGAATCTTGTTAAGGCACTCAGCAGTGCTCAGGATATGGGAGATTCATTCTGAAAATGTTATTTAAAACAACCACAAGGAGTCAATGAAATGAAATCCCAGCTTGTTGCCAGTCTTTTTTTTGTAATGTCCTAACTATGCTAGGTGTTGTGGTTTTAATACGATTTCGGCACTTAGAATTATTTTGGGAGAATTGCCTTTGTTGTGTTTTAATTTGAATATACATATGCAAATCACATATTTTTCTTTTTGTTAAACCCACAACACCTAACATAGGACATTACAAAAAGAAAACTGGCGACAAGTTGGGATTTTATTGAGAACATAAAAAAAAGGATCCTAAGAAAAAAACCATTGTGGGTCCTTGTCCTTCAGATAATAAAATGCTGCAGAATATTAACAACAGGTTTAAAGATTAGTATGCCAGTGAAGAAAGGCTGAGTAAGAAATAAAAGTATGGGGTTGCTCTCTGTGTGGTTTTAAAAACTGTTTTTTTGATTAGAAAAGAGTGAGATTCCAGGCAGTATCTTGCATTTTTGAAAAGAAGGATGCTTTCCTTATGGCTGGGATTATTTGAAAAACACAAATCAGTGATCTTCAGGGTAATGGGGGAATACTGGGAAGACAGCAAAAAAATTTATAATGAACAGTCTTGAGTGGCTAGTGCCTACAAGAGAAATGGTGGGTCAATTAGATGCTTTGGTTCTTTTTCAAAAAAAAAATTATGGAGCTCCAATGTAGAGCTGTTTCAGTACTTTGTGCAAGCAAATAAAATTGCAAATGAGTTGCTTGCAACAGCTTATCTCAGTACAATAGGGAGTAAAACCTTTAGTTTGCTCCGGAATTTACTTCATCCAGCAAAGCCAGGAACCAAAATGTACAATGATTTGACAAAGATCAAGTGAAAGTCTAACAGGTTTATTTGGAATCATAAGCTTTCGGGGCACTGCTCCTCAAAGGAGCAGTGCTACAAAAGATCTGTGATTCCAAATAAACCTGTTGGACTTTACCTTGATGTTGTGAGACTTCTTATTGTGCCCACCCCAGTCCAACATCAGCAACTCCACATCATTGATAATAGATCATTACTCTTCAAAGCCACTGATCATCATGGAGTGGTTCAGCTTCCAGCAAAGGAATCAAATGGGAGGTGAAAACATTGTGTAGCTTATGGCAACCTTCAAAAAAATCTGGCACAACATTGTGTGTTTGATGAGTTATTAGAAAATTTTCTTTGAGATCATCTAGTTTGTGGACACCAAAACAAGGCTACCCAAAGAAGACCAGTTATTGAACATGTTTTGACTTTAAAGACAGCAATAGAAATTGCAGTGTTGATGGAACTGGCTGCAAAAGAGGCTTCACAAGTTGGTGCAGGAATAAAGATCTACAAGTTAGGAACTGCCCATGAGAAGTCAAAACAGCAACAAACCTGTCATAGATGTGCCAAAATAGGCCATTTAGCAAGTGAGTGATGGAGCAAGGATAATAAATGAATCAATTGTGGCAAAGTGGGTCACAGTGCAAAAGCTTGTTGGGCTAAACCAGTTTACCCTGAGAAGAATATTCAGAAAAATCTGGGTACCTTTAAGAAGAAGAAAAAATTGCATTCTACAAAAATAATTTAAACACAGAAGAATTACAACAGTGATGAAGAAAATATGACGAAGACTATCTTATCCATACAGGATGAATCACATAGATTCTAGTTGATTCTGAAGTTAAGTTGACAACCTATGAGAGTGGATGGAGGTTGATACTGGTGCTGTTGTATCATTAATTCCTGAGGTTACCTACCAACAAAAGTTGAAGCATATTCCTTTTAAACCAGCTAATGTGATTTTAAGGACATGCATAGACGAGAGAGCATACAGTCAAAGGTTACACTATGGTCAATGTAGAATTGAATGGACAAACAGTGGAATTGCCTCTTCATATATTCCATGGTAATTTCCAGCTCTATTTGGGAGATCATTGTTGGAGAAGATAAAGCTTAATTGGAGTTCTGTCAATAAATCAGTCAATGCCAAAAAGACCTATTGCAACTTCTGAATAAATACTAGAATGTATTCGAAATATATATTTGACTCAATAGGAAAATTCAAGTGAAATGCAATAAAGCCTCAGTGAATCAAGAAGTGTCAAAGAAAGAATGGTGCCATATGCAATTTGCCCTAAGGTCAAAAAAGAATTAGTATAACTTGTTAACACTGGTGTGTTGGAGCCTAAATGACTGTGCTAACCCCATCATATTTGTCATGAAACTAGATAGTTCAGTTCATATTTGTAGTGATTTTAAAGGAACTATTAATCCAGTGTTTTGTGCTGATTAATAACTGCTTCCTTTAATTAAAGATTTGCTTGCTTAGTTATCAGGTGGGCAGAAATTCAGCAAGACTGATCTTTCACAAACATATTTATAGATGAATATAGCCACTGAATCTCAACCATTGGTTACCACCATTACTCATGAAGATCTTTTTCATCATAAAAGATTGCCTTTTGGAATAAAATCCACATCAGCTATAATCCAAAGATCGATGGATCAGATTTTAAGTAGTATCTCTGGTGTACAATGTTATTTGGATGATTCCTAAATACAGAGTCAGTGAACAAGGGAACTTGAATAATTTAGAAGTGATATTGGAATGTATTCAAATACATCTGAACATATCAATGAAAAGAAATGTGACTTTTTCCAGATGTAAGTCCAATATTTAAGTCACATTATTGATAGTAAAGCCATACATAAAGCTCCTAAAAAGATGGATGCTATTTTAGAAACATCACATCTGATGCCATTGAGGTCCTTTCTAGGATTAGTAAATTATTATGGTAAATTAGTTCCTAACTGAAGCCATTGCATAATTTACTTTGTGTGAAACAATCATTGAACTGAACAACATAATGCAAGAAAGCATACAAAGATGTCAAAGATGCTTTGCATTACTGCTTATGTGCCATGCTTCATCTTATAGAACATAGAACATTACAGCGCAGTACAGGCCCTTCAGCCCTCGATGTTGTGCCGGCCAGTGGACCATCTAACCTAAACTATTCCAATATCATCCATATGCCTATCCACCGACCATTTGAATGCCCCCAAAGTAGGCGAGTCCACAACTGCTGCAGGCAGGGCATTCCACGCCCTCACCACCCTCTGTGTAAAGAACCTGCCTCTGACATCCGTCCTATAACTACCACCTCTTAATTTAAAGTTATGTCCCCTCGTGTTGGTCATCACCATCCGAGGAAAAAGGCTCTCACTATCCACCCTATCCAGTCCCTTGATCATCTTATACGCCTCAATTAGGTCACCGCGTAACCTTCTTCTCTCTAATGAAAATAACCTCAGGTCCCTCAGCCTTTCCTCATAAGGCCTTCCCACCATACCAGGCAACATCCTGGTAAACCTCCTCTGCACCCTTTCCAATGCTTCCACATCTTTCTTATAATGCGGCGACCAGAACTGTACGCAATACTCCAAGTGCGGCCGCACCAGAGTTTTGTACAGTTGTAACATAACCTCACGGCTCCTAAATTCAATCCCTCTACCAATAAAAGCTAACACACCGTACGCCTTCTTAACAACTTTATCAACCTGGTGCCAACTTTCAAAGAGCTATGTACTTGTACCCCAAGATCCCTCTGCTCGACAACACTATTAAGGGTCCTTCCATTAGCCCTATATTTCATATGCCTGTTATTCCTACCAAAGTGAATCACCTCACACTTATCCGTATTGAATTCCATTTGCCACCTCACGGCCCAGCTCTGCAACCTATCTATGTCCCTCTGCAAACTGTAACATCCATCCTTGCTGTCTACAACTCCCTCCACTTTGGTATCGTCAGCAAATTTACTAATCCAACTATGGAGAAGAGGCAGAAGTTTCACATATTTATGTCTTCGGAAGAGGAACAAACAATAGCTTCTGCTTTGCATATTCTGAGTGCTGAACCTAACTATGCTCAGTTAGAAAAAGAAGCATCAGTATAATTTTTGGTTTCATCATTATTTATACGTTTATCATTTCACATTATTGACTGATCATTGACCCTTAACTATTTTTGGGCTGCTTAAAGGTATACCATATTTAGCTGCTAGCTGATTGAAAAGTGGTTGCTGATCTTATGTAGATACTGCAATAAAGTATTGTCAGTCAGAGTGCCAAGGTAATCTGATGCGTTATCATGCTTTATCATCTTTACCTATTGAGCCGAAGCCACCAAATAGTTTTGCTAATATTCTTTATTTTTCACTAATAGATCATTTGCTGCTCAAGTTCAGACACATATCAGAAATGATCCCATGATGGAGAAGGTGATGGATGTGGTGTTGAAAGGATTGATAGCTGGAACACTTTGTACGCATCTTAATTTGTATCAAGAAAGCTTGAATTGACCGTTCAAAATGGGTGTCTATTATGGGGAATCAGAGTAATCAGTCCTCCTAGACAGTGGTAGAGTTCCTGGACAACAACATGGAGGACATCCTGATTTAGTGCGATGAAGGAATTAGCATGTAGTTTTTGTATGTAGTATTGTTGTAGTTATGGTCAGGCCTAGATGCTCAAATTAAAGAAAAAACGGGACAATCCTGTGCTCAAATATTAAATACACTGTTGTCTCCTCTACATTCTTAGGAATGGCCTAAAATACCATGGGAATAATTGCAAGTAGATTTTGCTGGTTTATTTGAGGGTTACACATTCTTAATTAGAATTCTTAATTCTTAATGATGCACAAAGTGGCCAGAAATTATTGAGAGATCCAATACAATTGAATAAACAACTGAAAAACTTGACAAAATCTTTGCAAGATTTGGTTAACCAGAACAGATTGTTAGCGATAAATGTTCACTGTTTATTTCACAATAGTTTGACAATTATTTCCAAGTAAATGGTATTCAGCATACAAATCTGCATATTATCATCTGTCAATCAGTGAATTAGCTAAAGATTCATACAATGAAACATTCTTTAAAAGTTGCAAGAGAGCGAGGTTTGTTATCACATT
The DNA here is from genome assembly GCA_024679065.1 of Sphyrna mokarran. NCBI lineage: Eukaryota > Metazoa > Chordata > Chondrichthyes > Carcharhiniformes > Carcharhinidae > Sphyrna > Sphyrna mokarran. The sequence goes on from JAGIQG010000011.1 coordinate 31,542,254, forward strand.
GTATGAATACCTTTTAGACATCTTATAAAAACACTACTCTTGCAAATACCCAAAGTTCACCTGTATTACTACACTTAAGGAGAAAATTGAGAACTAAATTTGATTTGTTATTACCTCTAGAAACTGCGAGATAGGAGAGCATTAACAACAATTTCACATTGCTGGATGAGAAATGAGGGCAAAGCAATGCTAATTTCAACAAGAAGATTGAGTGTTACGACGTAATTATGTCATGAGTGAAGAATGGATACCAGCCATAGTTTTAGCAAAAAGAGGTTTAATTTCTTACATGGTTCAAACCAAAGATGAACCAGTTTGGCAACGCCATGCTGACCAATTGTTCTATTTTCAAAATGATTTCTCAGAATTATCTTTAGAACTATCAATGTATTTAGTCTCTAGTGTTGTGAAATACTACTGAGGATGAGTTAAATCTGAGTTGCCTGATTGTGTATTTGCTACTGTACTGTATGAAAATGACATAGAATTAGTTCCAAGAGAAGAAGTGTCTACTGAAGTGCCAAATCATTGTTCTAGGATCAAAGACAGTCAAATTCCAGAATGTTGTATACAACCAAAGAGGAATAGATGTCTCCTGATGACTTTCTTATTGGCTGTATGTAATGGTTAATGATGCATAATAATGAGTCTAGAGTATTATTGAGCCTATGTATAATCATGTAGTAATTTGTTGTCATGACCACAGAAGTAAAGGAGTGAGATGTATTTAAGTAGTTGTATGATTGCTGTAAGAACAGTTCACATGATTTGATGATGATATCATTGGGGCATTCAGAATCTCCTGCTTTTAGTTTCATTTTCTGTTCTAGCAGAGAACATCTCTTTCGATAAACCTATTGTGTTTCACTTTGAATCTGTTTATGCAAACCATATTTTTTTTGTTAAAACTCACGACCCTAACATAATTAGGACATTGCAGTATTGACATAATGCACATTGCATTCTCCATCACATTAAACACACACATTCTCCTCCATCAAGTACCTTCTCTCACTAAAAACTTGTTCTTGGTCATGTCCTTAATCCTATATTTTATGGTTCTATTTTTATCTTTTGTGAACTGCTTTGGCCAGAGTTGGGGGAGGATTACTATGTTAAGCATATTGCATAAACATAAGTTGATGTTTATATGACAAACAGAATAGGCACCCATTCCTGGGTGCTTCATCAAGACCATTGTCAGCACACAACAGAACTTTCCTGTTGATCCTTTTTACTTCATTCCCCAGAGCATCTGACACTGCTGTATCTCTCTGTCCTATCAATCCCATTAGGCTGCAAATAAAAAACATAACTGTTCCTGATATTTCCCTGTTCCCTAACAGATTTAACAGTCTCAGCACTGGGTACGAACCAAAATAATCCAGGATTTAGTCTCAAAAGAATATAGAGAATCAATCTTCAACACATATTTGCAATTGCATTAGCAAAACTAACAAGATGGATTATTAATTTGGGTAATCACTTATCAGTGAACACTATACATAACATTAAGTGTCAGCTCCTTTGAAAGAACTTCAACTAGAGACCACATCCTTTTCCAAATATAAAATTGATGTTATATGCCAATGTTTTATTTCCAGGTGCAACAAAATTTCACTGTTTCCTAGCCTGTTTATTCCTTGAAATATTCATGAAATACTTCAAAACACTTTGGAAACAATTCACCCAAAAAAATTCTGTCAGCTGAATTTGTGCAACAACTGGAGTAATTCCCACAGTTTTCAGTAGGATTTTCAAAATGAATCTCCCTCACTGATTACTCCTCATAGACCCCAGCCACCCAATAGGCCTCACCCCCTTGGCGCTACCTGATGCCCATTATTGCCCAAGTTGTGCGGTAATGGGCAGGGGACCAGACTGGCAATGCTCAGGGGCCACCCTACCTTACCCCCAACTTACTGGAGGAGCCTCCATGGCCTCTGTTCAGTCCCATGGGGTTGGCTGCCAGTTCCTCATTAATGGGAAGCTGTTGTAAACCACACTGGAGTGAACCAGTCCTGGGGAGACAAAGTCCCAGGTCTGCTAAAGAAATTGAAATCTGATTTAAATACGGATTTCAGCTTTGCACCAAATTCTGGTGCGAAGCTGATTATTCTAAAAAAAAACTTCGCTTGAGACACATGGAGGCCATGGTGTCCAGCGGGGAGCCCACTAAAGCTAATGTCTCCTGGCTTGTTGTGCAACTACAGCAATACAACGGATTAGGAAAATCACCCCTTCATTTTTGATAATCCTAGGATTATCCTCAGTGCTAATTAGTTTCAATATGCTAGCAGGTTTAATACAAAATGCTATGGGTTCAAACTCTAAACTAGGATTCTTGCACATAATTTAAATTGACCTTTAAGTGCAAGACTGAGAAACTAATGTATTGTTGGAGTTATTTTTCAGATAGTTTTGTCTCTACATGTGATATAAAACTTTTGGGTGGAAATAAATATGAAGAAAATTAACAGTCATTTATCTCACTGCGGAGTTTGGTACATTGCTGTAAGCAAATTGGCTGACATGCTACATGGCAATATTTGTCTTATATAATCCAAACCCAGGGTCAATGAGATCAGGCTGAATGGATGTTCCTGTTTGTCCATGCAATTCCATAGTAACTTCACCATTACTAGAGTTCTTGTCTGATTCACTTTGCACAGAACCACATCCAGAGTCTGTGTCAGACCACTCTGCATCCATTAGTTTTGATTAGGACATATAAGAACTATGAGAAGGCAATTTTTTTTCTTAAAATGAATGCCTGTTATTAGAATGAATGGGAAGCTGCCTCATAGCAAGTGGATTCTTGCTAATCTCCATATGTGATATATGGAAGACTAGCAATATGACTTGTGAAGAACACCGGAATGTTCTTTGTCATAGCATGATGATAACAGGATTAATAGTCTCAAAATCCACTAAATTGTGTAATTTTTGGGATCCCTACGTTTTTTTTAACCACTCTCACAGTCCTGTCATCTTTAATGATATGAGCATGGGGAGGTCCAGTTGGTCAACAACCCAGTCCAAAGTTGTCACAAGCTGTGGAAAATTTGTCCGTACTGACTTGCATCTCTGGCTCTGAGCCTGTATACAGGGCACATCAGCAAAGAGGAAATCTCTTAGAACAGTCTCCTTCACTTTGGTAATAGCTTGAAGTCTCCTCAGGTTGAAGAGCTTTTCATCCTCTCTGTACTTGAGGCTGATTCCAGCAACACTGTCTGGAAGGCATCATTCAGCATGGCAGTAAACATCATGTTGAACTGTGTGGGTGTGAGCACACAGCCCGGCTGGGCACCACTGATGACTGGGAATGCCTCAAAGGATTCTCCGCCATCCAATATTCTGGCCATCATGCCATCATGGAACTGCTGTACTATCTGAATGAATCTGGGGGGTGGGGGGAGCCAAACTTTGCCATGATCCTCCACAGGCCTTGTTGGCTGACAGTGTCGAAAGCTTTCGCAAGATCAACAAAGCTTGTGTCGAGCTCATAATTCTGCTTCTGACACTTCTCCTGAAGTTGGCGCACAGCAAAGATCATGTCAATAGTCCCGTGACCTTTGTAGAAGCCACACTGTGACTCTGGAAGCAGGCCCAGCTTTAGATGAGTGACCAGATGATTTAGCAGGACTCTTGCGAGGGTTTTTCCTGTGATGGAGAACAGCGAAATTCCTCGGTGATTGTTGCATACTTGCTGATTGCCCTTCCTCTTATAGAGGTATATGATGGAAGCATTTTTAAATTCCTGAGGAATGGATTCTTGTTTCTAAAAGGACTGCAACAACTCAGTGAGCATCTCGATAAGTACAGGACCAGCAGCTTTTAGATCTCTGTAGGTATGGCATCTGCCCCTGGGGCTTTGCCACTGGATAGCTGGCTGACAGCTTTCGTGATTTCGGTTACTACTTGTGAGTCATCCATGGCACTGTTGGTATTGACCTAGGGAATCTCGTCCATTGCCTCATCGTTAACAGATGACAGTTGATTGAGGATGTCTTCAAAATGTTCAGCCCATCTCTGCACGATTTGAGCCTTCTTTGTAATGAGAGTTGTACCATCTGTACTCAGGAGGGGGAAACTCCAGAGAGACTGAGATCTGTAGAAAGTGTTGAGGGCTTCATAGAACCATTTCACATAGTTTCTGTCAGCGTATCCCTGTATTTCATCTGCTTTGTTGCTCAGCCAGGCATCTTGCATTTTACGCAGTTTACTCTGGATTGTTCTGCGAGCACTGGTGAAAGCATTTTTCTTGGCAGCTGATGAAGGGTTCTGACAGGCCTTACTTGTGCCTTTCCACAAGTAGACCTGTACCTCCTCATCTTTCTCATCAAACCAGTCATGCTGCTTGTAGGTAGAGGGCCCAAGCATCTCCAGTGCAGATGTATGGACAGTTCCCAGTTGTCTTCAGTGCTGCCTGCAATGTAAAGTTCAGCAAGCTTGATTTCTAAGTCTTCAGCTGGTGCTGAAGCTATGCTGGGGTTCTTTAGCTTGGCTGCATTGGTTCTTTTGATGAAGATGATGATGATGGTGTTGAGACTAGCACTTGATTTGGATTAAAGTGAAGGGGAGTTATGCAGCATCAGCCTCACTGTCTCTTCCCAATTCCCATCTGGATCCAGTGGCAAGACAAGAGTCAAGAAGGCTGGAGATGGGACTAGGTGCAGTGGATGACCAGGACATCTTCTACTTCTTGTCCTGCTCTTCACGTTCCATGATGCTTGCAGAGATTGCCTTCTTGACCATTGGATGTTCCATTGATCTTGTCCGCTCAATCCGCTGGAGTCTGTCTTCACATGCTGGAATAGACATCTCCCTATCCCACAGAGATTTGAGAACCGTCGGCTACCCTCACCTGATTTAACTGGCTTGTCGAAGCCGTTGCCCGGGATGTGGTGCTGTCGCATGTAAACAGCTATTGGGGAGCCACAGCTGAGAGCTGTGTGCCAGGTGGGAATAAAGGGTGGACAAACTGCCCTGAAAGGACACAACATGTTCCCCCACCAGACAGACTACTCCTCCCTGACACCCATACGCCCTACTTGAACATATATTGTAGTGGGAAGCAGCAGTCAGCAGAGTCTGCAGATTTGTCAATTGTGGAACCATAGATACAATTGAGAACCATTCAGTTTTTGTTCTCTGTCTCTTTAACAGAGATAAATGAGGGTTCCAACGTTTCTCACTTACTGTGAAGACCTATATTGTTCAATCATTCTACTTTATTGGTCAGGAATTATTTGATCTTTTTACTTTGTGAGATCCTTGATAAAATAGAATCCAATTACACCATTTCTATGAAATAATTATTTTGAATAATTTCATTCACACAGGCAGGAGAAAGCCTTCTAATTTATTTATAAATGGAAAAGATCTTTTGCAGTTTATCTGCGTTGCAATTATCAAATCTCTCCTCAAATATGGATTTACTGTCACCATGTTCATATGATGCAATGTGTATTCATAGAAATATAAAATCTCTACAGTGCAGAAGGAGGCCATTCAGCCCATTGATTCTGCACTGCTTCTCTGAAGGAGCATCTTATCCAGGCCCACCTTCACTGCCTTATGTTTGTAACCCTACGTACTTACTCTGCTAAGCCCCTTAACCTACACATCTTTGGAAATTAAGGGACAATTTAGCACGGCCAATTCACTTAACCTACACATCTTTGGACTGTGGGAAGAAACTGGAGCACCCGAAGGAAACCCCCACAGACATGGAGAGAATGTGCAAACTCCATGTAGACAGTCCCCCAAGGCTGGAATTAAACCCAGATCCCTTGAGCAATGAAGCAGCAGTGCTAACCACTATGTTAATGAAACAGAGGGAGTCACCAAAATCAATGCTATTATCTGCACAGTATTATAAATAACTAATGGGATATTGTCCTGTCAATTTTACAACATTGCACAATGCCGTTAAACTAAAATTGTACTCCCTGGTTTGTTTAATAGTCATGGTGGGATCGCCTATAAGGTGCACACAAACTAACACTGCATTATATCATTGCTGCTCTTGACAATTGGTCTTGCATAATTGATGTGGAGGATCAAGTGGGGTTGGTCAGGGGAATAAAGAGTCTGAAAAGAGGAAAAGCATTATCTTTCTCCCTGGCTCTGAAACCATCCACCCTACCCTGTCACCCATTTAACTGACAACCTACACCCTTACTTACACAACTGCCAACTTATCCCCTTACCCACCCAGCTATCATCCTACTCCCTCACCCATTTATTTTCTCTCTCCAGTTTCTCAAAGTATCTTTGGGATATTTAATCTCTACTTACCAGAATACGACAGCTAGTATCATAAAAAGTGGCCGTGACTTCTTTGATGATTCTCTCTGCTGCTGCCTGCGAGGATTGCTGCACTGCGTGGATTTGGAAGGATCTTCCACTGTAAGTCAGGCCCCAAAAATCATAGGAAGATAAATAATTAACATTTTGTCTGATCTGGGTCAGAAACGAGAATTCTGACCTGAACTGGAAACAAGTAGCTATGGCAGTCAATGTCATAAGTCTGGCACCAAGGATCTGGATGCAATGCTACAAGAAGTTTAATGAACTCACAAGAGCTCAAAGTGAAGTGCCCCATGGCAAATCCTACACTGTCCAATTCACCACACCCACTTCACTAACCTTCTAACAATCTATATCAACTATAGTTTAAATCCCATATTCATTTACTTCACATCGTCATCCTACTTACCACTGCTGGAAACCACATCTCACAGTTTGCACACACAGCTTGTTATTCAAATGCATCTACCAATCACTGACATACACATTTCCCTTTTGCAGGACAATAGATGGCAGCAACAGCCAACCAACAGGGTCAGGCATTGCTACATGTGCTAATCCCAATGGAAAATATGATGCTGGGCATAACCAGAAGAGCCAGCATTGAAGCAGTGGCCAGTGATGCAGCTGAACGATGGTACATTTCTGCCCAATAAATCTTCTCAAATTCTACTTCACCTTCATCCAGTTCCAATATAAAAGCTGCAAATAGTGCAACTATTGACCTCATTTAGCCTTCTCTATACGTTTAGGTAGACAGACTGTCACCTAGTCAAACAATGGTGTCTGTGCCTGAAGGCCTAAAGGGAGGCAGGCTTCTGCAGATTACTTAATCTGATACCTGCAACCACCAGGTTAAATACTGTACTGCACCTACTATACAGGATATTACAGAAGCAGGATCTGTACATGATGAGTCACTGGGTACAAGTGAGCTGCAGCCAGGCTATTGGGGAAAAGAATTCATGTATACCAGCTCCCCAGCTGGCAAAGTTGCAATAGTTCTGCTGTAAAAGACTCCTATGAGGACTTTAACGGGGGCAAACAGTAAAATGCTAAAGAATATATAATCTGAATTGCTTGATCCATTGGCAGACCTACCAGAGAGCCTGATATTAATATAATAAAAGATGGAGGAGGCTAGCACCAATTTAGCACAATATTTTGTGTACAGCCAGAGGTATAGCATTTCCAGTGTGGAAGAAAGGGATCAGTTCCATTAAAACACTTAGACTCAATGGTATTGCAACCACTATGGCCAATTTCTCAGAATCAATTGCAGCACAAGCCAAATGTCTCTGCTCCAGTGGAAGCTCAGGCTGAGGTAATGAAATCATTTCTTGATCCAGTGCAAGTCCAGCTTGGTGACATGAGGCTTAGGCTGTTGCCATCATAGCAAAGCTGCTGGTGCTCAAAGGGGCTTGCACAGTCATGCAGCATTCTAGCAATCTGTACTCCAGCAGCTTACTTGAATTTCTGAGATGTCATCCCAGGACGGTGCTGTTGAGTCCAGCCTGTTCTAAGGATGACAACACTCTTCCTCCCAATTACTGCCTCGGCTCTTGCCTAGCAGTCAGCCAGTCCTGACCAATACTGCACATGACCAGGCAGAGCAGTCTGAAACTTGGCCTCCAAGGTCCAAAAATGCTCATGGGGCTTTGTACGACCACCTGCGCTCTTCCCCATTGAAAGTTAGCAGCCTTTTACTAGCCATGCTGCAGCCACTGGGCTAGAAATACTTATGAACATGAGGCTATAAGGTAAGTCCAAAGAAAATCATAGAATCCCTACAGTGCAGAAGGAGGTCATTCGTCCCATCAAGACTGCACTGACTTCAATCCCATCCAGGCCCTATTCCTGTAACCTCACATGCACTTGGATAATTATGTTGCATGGATGTTTTGTCAAATGAAATTGTTTGTAAAGTAATAATTTTTCCAGGTGTCCTGGATATCAGGATTGTAGTCCGGAGCTTGTTCTGATAACCTGTAACACAGAGATGGTAATGTGAGAAAGTACTGTGGGAAGCAAGGATTCATTACTGGGAATCATAGTCTGATGGTGCAATCACAGGCAGCCTGTTTGGAATGTGAATGTATTGGTTGCTTTCACCTCTTCTCTTGGGTGGTGGCTAAACTTTTGTTGGCAAGGGATGTGCCTTCATGATGGCCAGGGTATGTCCTGTGACCATGCCTTCAGTTGATTGGTCCAAGGCTCAGGAATTCCCTTTCTATACCTCTCTCCCTTGCTAACTCACTACATAGCCACACATTGTGTTGAGATTTCAATAAACCACCATGAACAAGAACACTATTCTGACAGCTAGTGGATCTTCCTGGTTAGTCCAGAGAGCAGAACAATTTCTTTAGCATCTTGAAGCTCAGCTCAGTGACATTCCTTCCAACAGAATGATTCTTACTGTAAGAGTGCTGGCCAGGTATGATGGGTTTGTGGAAGATGGTCTTCAACTATGTGGAAAGTGGATAGTTCTTGTCAGTGGTAGCCACCTCAGTTCAACTTGGTGGCTGCGAGATTAATGATGGTGGATTTGTGCATGAATAAAGGCATCATGATTACTGCAAGGATAGCAGGCATGATGCTTTAGGCATTATCTGCATTTTAAGTGAGCTGTACCTGATATTCAGTAAATGCAAAACCACGCGAATCGATAGCATCTTGCACCATTCAAGCAAAATAATATGAATGCTGCACCTAAAATAAAAGCAAAATACTGTGGATGTTGGAATCTGAAAGAAAAACAGAAAATGCTGGAAAAGCTCAGCAGTTCTGGCAGCATTTGTGGGAAGGAGAAACCAAGTTAAACGTTTTGAGTTCATATAATACTTCCTCAGAGTCAACGAGAGGGAGAAATGTTGGTGAGCGTACACTGTATAAGAGGCAGTGGAGCAGAGTAGAATGTCAGTGATTGGTGGGAGCTTGGAGAGATTGCAACAAAGATGTGTAGGTCATGAGACAGAAGAAGCATTAATGACAGAAGAAGGTGTAAGTAGTTGCATGAAGGTAAGCTGTCAGAATGTGTTGGTGGGAGAATGAAGGTCAGTGCTCAGAGAAAGCAACACTGAAGAACAATCGACAAATGGTCCGGTGGAGGAAGGGAAATGATTTTATTTGGAGATAAAAAGTATTTTGTACATTAAAGAAAGGATCAAAATGGAGAAGAAAGTTCACAGTTTAAAGTGTTGAACTCGATGTTAAATCCTGAGGACTGTAATATGCCACATTGGAAGATGAGGTACTGTTTCTCCAGTTTGGGCTTCACAGAAAAATCTTCAGCTACGTGACCCAGCTGTACTTTCCAATGTTCTGACCCCTAATTACTCTTTCAGTTCTGGCATACTACAACATGAAACAAACCTTTCAGACATTTTGGGCAGAATTTTACCAAAATTTATCAGTATCAGATTCAGGGCAAAAACTGGCATGTTTCTCTCCAGATGCACAGCCGAATTTTCACACCAGATTTTCTGGCATGGTGTACACAATTATGCCATCAGTCTGGTGAGGTAGGACCTGATAGAGCCGGCAAGGCTGGCTTCACAGTGTTCAGGACACCATCTTAAAATGGCTCCATGCTAAAAATGAACTCCACGGATAAGGAGGAATGGATTTCAGAGAGTGTATTGGACTCACCCACAACACAAGCATCAGGGGTACTCTTTTTTTCCCCCATCTTCTACCACATCATACAATTATTGGGGGCACTCTTCCCCTCCTTTTCAGCTCCCCCGTCACTCAGGTATCAGTCCTCCCCTACCAACATAGATAAGGGAAATCTCTAAAAGGGCTCCTTTTTGGATTCACACTTGGCACTGTCAGGCAGCAGAAGAAGGCCATTGGCTATATTTACCTTGATGCTCCCAGTGAGTTTCCTTCAACTGATTGCTATTTTTATATTGCTGTCGTAAATCTCATCTATATGATCTCATGTTGGCGAGGAATGGTTATTCAGTAAGGGGATCATATGGTTGGGGAATCCTTTAATGAGATTGAAATTTATTATTGCTTCTTTCCTTTTCTATGAAGATTATGCTTTGTGTAGCACATAAGAAACAATACTTTCACTGTATACTAACACATGTGACAATAATAAATCAGATCAAGAAATGAAAGGGCAGGAATCTTGTTATCTCACAGGAGAGGGGCAGGGTAAATCAGGAAACGAGTTCTCACTCGTGAGAATCTCACTTCCCAACCCTTGTGGTATTTTGGACCCGTATTTATGCTGATGGCAAATGCAGACTCAAAACTACCCTCTATGTTGTTGGTCTCTAAATTACTTTGCCTGGCTTTCATATTACCTCTTTAAAAAAGATTGTTTTAGACTATGTATTTTTCCCTCTCAAACATGTTTATTTCCTGTTCAACACCTCAAGGAAGACTATATAATGCAACTATAATTATGATAGTTTGCCTTCTTTCTTGCCTCCTTGTAAGAGTTCTTCATATAATGCTCCTAAGATGGTATAATGTAGTCTGTTTGAATTCATCCAGAGGCGGCACAGTAGCACAGCAGTTTGCACTGATGCTTCATAGCTCCAGGGACCTGGGTTTGATTCCCGGTTCGCATCACTGTCTGTGTGGATTTGCATGTTCTCCTCGTGTCTGTGTGGGTTTCCTCCGGGTACTCCAGTGTCTTCCCACGGTCCAAAAATGTGTGGGTTAGGTTGATTGGCCATGCTAAGTTTCCCCTTAGTGTCCTAGGATGCTTAAGTTAGAGGGATTAGCAGATAAAATGCATAGGGATGTGGGGGAAGGACCTGGGTGGGATTGTGGTTGGTGCAGACTCGATAGGCCGAAGGGCCTCTTTTTGCACTGTAGGGTTCTGTGATTCTATGAGGTGTCACTCAGCCTCAAAACAACTGTTAAAAAAAATCAGGAGCAGCATGTTCTATGGCTGCGACCACGGTGCATTATCATCTCTTATTTTCCTTAACCTCTTCAAAGCCTTCAAAATAGCTAATCACATGATCCTTTGCCAATACCTCTCTTTTCTTGTCTAGCTCCATGGGATTGACCTTACTTGATTCCACTCTCATTTTTTCAATCATGGTAAAAAGAACTTGTTATGTTTTGGGGTTTTAGCTTCTTCTACAGCAAAGATCAAAATAATAGATAGCCACAATGTGGATTACTTAACTAACAAGTCAGAATTTATTGAGATAAGTATTATTTCACGGTCTAATATGGGAGAGAGATAGAACCTTGCAAATGTCTCTTGTAACGTCAGAGCAATCATGTGATTAATCATAGAGACACATTGCTTTAAAGTAGATAACAGCCCTCCCCCTTTACTTCAGTAATACAACTGCAAACTTTCATGCTGAGATTATACATTTCTAGACTTGTCAGTGTTTTTGTTTAAGTTTTGTAAATGTTCCTGTTCATAGAAATATACAAAATAGGAGCAGGTAGAGGCCATTTGGCCCTTCAAGCCTGCTCCATCATTCATTATGATCATGGCCGATCATCTAACTCAGTACCTGATTCCCATCCATCCCCCTTCCTGTCCACCCACCCCATCCTACTCCCCACCCCCAGCCCCACCCCCACAAACTTTGATTTCTTTTGCTCTTTGGTTTTGCCCATGGTTAGAAAATTGAACAAATAACGCTGGACACTCTTGAGGCCACTTATGATTTGGCTCATTGATTTCTGGAATATTACTGGAATTTTCTAACCATGGGCAAAACCAAAGAGCAAAAGAAATCAAAGTTTGTGGGGGTGGGGCTGGGGGTGGGGAGTAGGATGGGGTGGGTGGACAGGAAGGGGGATGGATGGGAATCAGGTACTGAGTTAGATGATCGGCCATGATCATAATGAATGATGGAGCAGGCTTGAAGGGCCAAATGGCCTCTACCTGCTCCTATTTTGTATATTTCTATGAACAGGAACATTTACAAAACTTAAACAAAAACACTGACAAGTCTAGAAATGTATAATCTCAGCATGAAAGTTTGCAGTTGTATTACTGAAGTAAAGGGGGAGGGCTGTTATCTACTTTAAAGCAATGTGTCTCTATGATTAATCACATGATTGCTCTGACGTTAATGTTATTCCAAATGGTAGACACTTATATAGGAACAATCCCTTATGGGCAACAATTGTTTGCGGTGTTTGTGACTCAGTTGCCACCCTCATCTGGAGGCACGCTTGGGACAAATCTATTTTGCTGACCACCAGACAATCCATCAAATAAGTCCCTTATTAATAGTAAGGGATACTGGTCAACACACAGTACTTGATTTATTGTAGTCTTAAAGTTCCCATAGATATGTACAGAACCATCAGATTTAATAGCTGGGACAACTGAGATTGCTCAATTGCTCAGCATTATCGGTTCAATCACTTCATCCTTGACTAATTTCTCTAATGCCTGTACTAAATTTCGTTTAATTTTATAGGGTACAATCCTTGCCTTGAAACATGTAAGGTTGCAATCAAGTTTGATCATGAGTTTCATCTCCACATCAATCATGGATCCTGGGGTATTCTCAAAAACCTCCCTACATGTCTCCAAAAGTTTTTGCAGTGTGTTCTTGCTGTTTACAACTTCCTCTGCCATTGCCTTTCTCTCTCTTTTCTTTGCATTTGACAAAATCCCTCATGGAAGGCAGGTGCAAAAGATTGAATCTTATGGAATCAGGGGTGAACTAGCTAGATGGATTCAGGCTTGGCCATAGAAGACATAGAAAAATGGAATATAGGAGTAGGAAGAGGCTAGCTGGCTCTTTCAGCCTGCTCCACCATTCATTACAATCATGGCTAACCATCCAATTTAATAACCTAGTCCCGCTTTTTCCCAATAATCTTTGATCCCGTTTGTCCCAAGTGCTAAATTCAGCATGTAGTATTGAATACATTCAATGTTTTGGCTTCAGCTACTTCCTGTGGTAATGAATTCCACAGGCTCACCACTCTTTGGGTGAAGAAATGTGTCCTCGCCTCCATCTACCCTGAATCCTCAGATAGTGACCCCTGGTTCTGGACTCCCCAGCATTGGGAATATTCTCCCTGCATCTACCTTCTCTAGTCGCATAGAATTTTATAAGTCTCAATCAGATCCCCCTCATTCATCTGAATTCTAGTGAAAACAATCCTAACCTAATTAATCTCTCTTCATACATCAGTCCCGTCATTCTGGGAATCAGTTCGGTAAGCCTTCGGTGTACTTCTGCGAGAGCAAAATCATCCTTCCTCAGGAAAGGATAACTAAACTGCACACGAGACTTTAGGTGCGGCCTCACCAAGGCCCAATATAATTGGAACAACACATTCTTGCTCCTGTACTCAAAATCTCTCGCAATGAAGGCCAACATGCTATTTGCCTTCTTTACCACCTGGTGCAGCTGTATGCTTACCTTCAGTGACTGGTACATAAGGACACCCAGGACCCACTGCACACCCGTCTCTCCCAATTTACAGTCATTCACGTGTAGTCTGATTTCTTGTTTTTGCTTCCAAAGTAAATAACCTCACATTTATCCAGATTAAACTGCATCTGCCATTGATTTGCCCACTCACCAATCTGTCTAGATCATTCTGAAGGATCTCTGCATCCTCGTCACAGTTCACCCTCCCATCCAACTTGATATCATCTGCAAACTTTAAGGTGTTACATTTTGTTCCCTCATCCAAATCATTAATATAAATTATGAATAGTTGGGATCCCAGCATCGATCCTTGTCTCACCCCATTAGTTATTGCCTAAGCACCTATTAATTCCTCCTCTTTGTTTCCTGTCTACCCACCAGTTTTCTATCCATCTCAGTGCACTTCCCCTAATTTTAATTAAATTGAATATTATAATCTTTTTTGCAGGACTTTGTCAAATGCTTTCTGAAAGTCTAAATATTCCATATCGACTGGCTCTCTCTTGTCAACTCTAGTAGTTACACCTTCAAACAATTGCCAACAGATCTGTCAAGGATGGTTTCCTCTTCACAAATCCATGCTGACTCTATCTGATCTTGCCAATGCTTTGTAAATGCTCCACTACAAAGTCCTTGTTAATGGATTTGAGAGTTTTTCCCACTATCAGTGTTAAATTGATGTTAAGACAGAGGGTAGCACTGTTTTTTCTGAATGGAGATCTGTATCTACTGGTGTTCTGCACAGATCGGTGTTGGGACCTCTGCTGTTTGTAATATACATAAATGACTTGGAAGAAAATGTAGTTGGGCTGATTAGCAAGTTTGCAGATGATACTCAGATTGATGGAGGTGCAGATAGTGATGAAGATTGTCAGAAAATATAGCAGGATAAAGGCTGGAAAATTGGGTGGAGAAATGGCAGATGGAATTTAATCTGGACAAATGCAAGGTGATGCATTTTGGTAGATACAGTTCAGGCGGGAGCTATAAAATAAATGGCAGAATCATTAGGAGCATAGACACATAGAGAGATCTGGGAGTGCAGGTAACAGATCCTTAAAAGTGGCAGCAGAGGTGGAAAAGATAGTGAAGAAAGCATATGGCATGCTTGCCTTCATCGGACAGGGCATTGAGTATAAAAGTTAGCAAATTATGTTACATTTGTACAGAATATTGCTTCAGCCACATTTGGAATACTGTGTCCAATTCTGGTCACCACACTACCAGAAGGATGTGAAGGCTTTGGAGAAAGTACAGAAAAGTTTACCAGGATGTTGCCTGGTAGAGGGTATTAGGTATGAGGAGATAATTAATCAACTAGGATTGTTCTCCCTGGAAAGACAGAGGCTGAGGGGCAACCTGATAGAAGTTATAAAATTATGAGTGGTATAGATAGGGTGAATATTTGGAAGCTTTTTCCCAGGGCAGAAGTGACAATTTCAGGGGGGCACAAGTTCAAGATAAGGGAGAAAAAATTTAATGAAGATGTGCGGGGGAATTTTTTTTACACAAAGAGTGCTAGGGGCCTAGAATGCACTGCCAAGTGAGGTGGTTGAGGCAGGTACATTAGCCACATTTAAGATTTATCTTGATAGACATATGAACAAATGGGAAATAGAGGGATATAAATGGTTGGTCTCAATAGGTTAACAATGATTGGTGCAGGCTTGGAAGGCTGAAGGGCTTGTTGTTGTGCTGTACTGTTCTTTGTTCGCTTTTAATTCCAATTCAAAATGTTTAATTTTCTTGTCTTATTTTCTTATTTCATTTGTAATTGAATTTTAGCCAATTCTAATGATTCAGACTGTGTCTCTGGCAATTTTAAATGCTGAGTTATTGCTGAAATCATCTTTTTTCCTATCCTGTCAGATAGAGTCAACCTCAGCTGGTTCGCCAAATCTAAAAACTTTGCTTTCACCACTTTTTATAAACCATTTTGAATGACCTCTTCCACACTCAGGAAATCTCTAGCCATTGAAAAAACATTTTCACAAGGTGCTCCCTATTCGAAATAACCAAATGCGACATCTGAAAGAAAGCACCAGTTTCTCAATACCCACTGTATTTAAATTTAGTAATCCCAAGCCAAACAGGGAATTATACTTTCTCTCCTATACCTTTCCCTTAATCCCACCAATGGTGATCTTTTGTTCAGCTGTCTAAGTTCCATTTCCTGCAATTTCCATCTACCTCATGCCACTGAAACTCTGTTTCCTTCTGATCCCTTAAAATGCTCCTTACAATCCAACTCTTTGACTCAATGTTTCTTCACCTGTCACATCCTCCCCCCCATCCCTGATATTTTCCCTTTCCATGACTTAATATAATTTTGCTTCTATGCCGTATCTCTCGATATTTTTCTGTTTTAAAGATTATCTAATGAAAATTGTTGAACTTGCTGCTATGAATACTGTAATTTTGGTTTAAAGCTGATGTAGGAAATATACAGCTATAAACCACATTTTCACTAACCACTTCAGAAAGATCAAGACCTCTGTGGAGCAAACCCAGGTTTATTGAATGTATTCATCTTTTTACTTTAGACGACAACAACTTGTCCAAAATCAAGAGTGTACCTGGATATACTGAACAGCAGTATGCCCAAGCATCTTCCCTAGAGTATAAAGTTTATACATGATGAACAGTTTATCTGCTTCTAAAACCATTACACCATTGCCAGATCAGGAGTTCCATGAATCCAAGGCTTTCTGGTCCCATGTGCATTGTGCAACTGATGAAATATCTCATCCATGATGGGCTAGCTATGGAATATAAAAGCTGGAGTAATCTGGTTAAAATTAAATTTCTTACATACTGAAATCCAAGTAGTTATTAAAAATATCACATGGACAACAAACATGAAGTAACTGTTAATCTACAATGTAGAATATTGCACAAATTTTCTTCTGGTATAATACATCCTTTAGTTGCTCTAATTGCAATGATTTGTTTTGAGAATCAAAATCTGTCATTATTTGCAATGAAGTACTGATTACATTTCAGAACTAGTTTGTGTTCTACTAGTCAGCTTTCCCACAATCTGTAACAAAGCCCATTATGTATTTTAAAATCACTTTGTGTAGCTCTTTGTTTTCAAACTATTCTGGAATACAAGGAATTTCCATTTCAAGCACCCACACACCTGCTCATGTTTTCTATTAGCAGGAATGAAATACACCACCTGTTCCCTCCATCAAGAGGGCTACACGTGCCACTGAAACAATGTTGATTTAGTATCTGCTATTCCACTGATGTAAACATGTTACAGAAGAATGAACAACAATCTGAATGGATTATAGGCCTGTCAGCACTTTATACGGGAATCACTTAGCACTTCATCACATAGCCCAGCTATCCAAATTAGATCTTATATTTAAACTGCTAATGATATTTGTATCAGGTTGGTCATGCATTAAAAGAGCTACCAATGAAATAGTGTTTCAGTAAGTTCTTTATAAAAATGGCATCAATCTCTTCTGAAGATTAAACTAAAAATAACATGTTTCGGTTTAGTATTGTAACTAGAAATTATATTCCTGCATGTATTAATTTGCAACTCTGAATCTGCTGTAATACTGTCATACAAAAAAAACACTCACCAAGCCTCTGTTGAATCCTACATAATCTGAAAATGATGAATGATTTCTAACTTTGTGGATTCAACTTTTAATATTAATCTGAATATAAATCTAAGTGTGATGAAACAATATGCCCCTTTGTTTGTGTTTCAATTGCCATCACACTGAAACTTCTTTTTCCCATCTTCCATCCCCCACAGAAGAAGGAAAGCTGTTGTGTGAAGAAATCCAGATCCAAAATGTAATTTCAAATATGTTAATGATACAGCTCAGCTACAATATTATCAGGGGCGCAGGCTTTGGTGTTTTTCATCTGTTTCACTGATGAAGGAACTGCAACGAGCAATGTTGATAATACATGTTGGGATTGCAGAGGGGAAGGTGGGACAGGCTGGATAAAATCAGCTGCCATTGTGGATTCATTATCCAGGAGTGATGAAAGTGTTCTTTATAGCATTAATGAATCCTGAAGAAGAGAAGGAGGATTTTGTCCATTTGATTTTGGTCAACAAATGGTGCTAGTGGCTTCAAAAAAGTTTTGCATGTCACGATGGTCAGCAGAATAATGGATCTCTTGGGCTCTCATTCCGTCTTTTACCTTCTGGACTTGTCTTTGGGCATTAATCTCAAATTGTAGGAATACTATCCTTTGAGCTGCACCTTTGGTTGTTTGGTCAGGCAATGTAGGCTGCTCATTTTTGTTCTAGGAGATCTCATATTTCAGCACTGCTTTTATTGAACCAGTCCTGATGATGCTTGAACTTAATAGTCCGAGCACAGAGGTCAAGTGCAATTAACTTTATTGTATCCCATTGTTCTGGGATTGAGCTGGATGTGTGAAAGTTTTTCCAGATCGGCATTTTGAGATCATCAAGCCAGTGGATTTTTGTTCACATCAAGACTCCATGCGCTCATTCAGATTTGGGAAGTAAAAGAACTCTCTACCAACTTCAAGAATGCAACAATTGTAACTATTTTTGAAGAGGGAGCTAAATTATGTTGTGTAAAACATCAAGGTATTTTCCTCTTTTCCATAGCAAGGAAAATCCTAACACATTTTTCTAAATCAGCTACTTCCTGTCGGTGAAGAAACCCCCTCTGAGAAATTCCTGACCTGGTCTAGATTGCCAGCCAAATCCAAGAGAAATATCCAGACCATGCTCAGAAACTCTTCATTGTCTTTATTGATCTGAAAAAAAACACTCGACTCAGCATTGTGGTTTACTGTGTTTCAAAGATTTGGATGTCCAAGAAGCTTCATCACGATTGTGTAATTGCTTCATAATGATATAACCGTAACTGTCTTGACTGGGAGATCTGAAACAGATTTTTTAACATCTCAACCAGGGTCAAGTAAGGTTGAGGGATAGTCCCCATGGTATTTACAATCTACCTGATAACTGGCTAATTACCTCATCAAAGATCAATTGCTCTCTGATGCTAGTATCAAATGCCACCTAGATGGAAAGTGCTCAGTCATCTATGGGTCAAATCTGAACTGACCATGATGGACATACATGATCTGGAGTTTATGGATGATTGCAGTATCATTTCTCATTCTGCACCAGATTTGCAAGCTCTTCAATTTTGTGTACAAGAAACTCAGCCTGTCCCTACTTTAGCAATACTCATATTAACTCACACCTGGTCAGCCAAAGTATTCCACCTCCTAAATATGTTGCAGAAGGAAATCTGGAATATACTGAGCACTTACCAAACCTCCCTCAAAAGATCACCACTGATGAGAAGATGCAAAGCCAGATCAAGTTCATCTGTGTGACAATGGCATCCACATTTGGGGCAAGCATTTCCACATGCTTGCAATTGATAGTCAAACAACTTAGGGGAATAGATCAATTCTGAAAAAAACATAATTGATCTCTCAATCATCTCACAGGAAACATGATGGAATTGTATAAATTGAGATGTCTGACAAAGAGGCAAAGATGACTTGCCTTAAAAGAAGGTATACTCAACAAATTGAGATCAATCAACAAGGATGCACAAGCAGAAATAGCAATAATAATCTAACAAATAACTAATCATCTCATTTTCTACACAAAGTACCAGAAAGGATGAATGTTACAACAAAAATAAACTCAATCTTCAATGTTATGGTTCAGCATTGATAGGGACCTAAATGTGGGTTTGTAACATATGTTTATTGTTGCAATGCTGAATAATGTGCATTTAGCTTTCTGTTGAAAATTGAGTCACTTTCAGAGCAAATTATAAATTATTGTTTTGACTTCAGCTGAAGTATAGTGTTCAATTCTGGACACACTTTAGAAAAGATATCAAGGTATTAGTGAGAGGCAACATGGTTTTGTGAAGGGCAAGTCGTGTCTTACGAACTTGATTGAAGCTTTTGAGGAAGTGATGAAGATGATTGATGAGGATAGGGCAGTGGGTGTTGCCTACATGGATTTCAGTAAGGCCTTTGATAGGCTCCTTCGTTGCAAACTGGTGCAGAAGGTGAAGCTGCATAAAATCAGAGGTGAGTTGGCAAGGTGGATACAAAATTGGCTCAGTCAAAGGAGGTAAGAAGTCTCAAAACACCAGGTTAAAGTCCAACAGGGTTATTTGATAGCAAAAGCCACTAGCTTTCGGTGCACTTGCAGCTCTTTCATCAAGTGAATGGGAGTTCTGTTCACAAACAGGGCATATAAAGACTCAAACTCAATTTACAAAATAATGATTGGAATGTGAGTCTTTACAAGTAATCAAATCTTAAAGATACAGACAACGTGAGTGAAAAAAGTGTTAAGCACAGGTTAAAGAATGTGTATTGTCTCCAGACAGGACAGTTAGTAAAATTTTGCAAGCCCAGGCAAGTTGTGGGGATTACAGATAGCGTGACATGAACCTAAGATTCTGGTTGAGGCTGATGTCATGTGTGTGGAACTTGGCTATCAGTCTCTGCTCAGCAACTCTGCATTGTCATGTGTTGTGAAGGCTGCCTTGGAGAACGCCTTTCCAAACATCAGAGGCTGAATGCCCATGACCACTGAAGTGTTCCCCAACAGGAAGTGAACACTGTTGCCTGGTGATTGTCGAGAGGTGTTCATTCAGAAATTATCATAGCATTTGCACGGTCTCCCCAATGTACCATGACTCGGGACATCCATTCCAGTAGGGTATCAGGTAGACAACATTGGCCGAGATGCAGGAGAGGTACTTGGTAAATGGTAGTCTCATGTAAGATGATAGCATCCGCAGAGGTTGCTGTGGCAGGGTTGTGTGGAGTCATGGTCACTGTTCTCCTGAAGGCTGGGTAGTTTGCTGTGGACAATGGTCTGTGAATGTATTTTGTTGTAGACAATGATCAAAGAAGGCAGAGGGTAGCAGTGGAAGGGTGCATTTCTGAATGAAGGGCTGTGACAAGTACTGTTCCTCAGGGATCAAGCTGGGACCTTTGTTGCCTATAATATATAGAAATAATTTGGAGGAAAATGTAACTGGATTGATTAATAAGTTTGCGGATGACTACAAAGGTTGGTGGATTTGCGGATAGTGATGAGGACAATCAGAGGATACAGCAGGATATAGATCAGTTGGAGACTTGGGCGTAGAGATGGAGATGGAGTTTAGTTCACACAAATGTGAGGTAATGCATTTTGGAAGGTCTAATACAAATAGGAAATATACAGTAAATGGCAGAACCCTTCGGAGTATTGATAGGCAAAGGGATCTGGGTATGCAGGTACACAGGTCACTGAAAGTAGCAATGCAGATGGAGAAGGTAGTCAAGAAGGCACATGGCATGCTTGCCTTCATCGGCTGGGGTACTGAGTTTAAAAATTGGCAAGTCATGTTTAGTTAGGTCGCACTTTGAATATAGTGTTCAATTCTGGTTGCCACAGTATCAGAAGGATGTGGAGGCTTTGGAGAAGGTACAGAAAAGATTTACCCGGATGTTGCCTGGTATGGAAGGCATTAGCTATGAGGAGAGGTTGGAGAAACTTGGTTTGTTCTCACGAGAGCGACAGAGGTTGAAGAGAGACTTGACAGAAGTCTATAAGATTGAGAGGCATGGACAGAGTGGATAGTCAAGGCAGCAGAGTCAATTACTAGGGGGCACAGGTTAAGATGCGAGGGGCAAGTTTTAAGAGATGTACGAGGCAGATTTTTTACAGAGTGGTGGGTGCCTGGAACTTATTGTTGGGGGAGGTAGTGGAAGTGGATATGGTAGTGACTTTTAAGGGGTGTCTTGACAAGTACATGAATGCAGTGAGAATAGAGGGATATGGTCCTTGGAAGTATAGGGGGTTTTAGTTACATCAGGCAACATGGTCAGTGCAGGCTTGGAGGATTGAAGAGCCTGTTCCTGTGCTGTAATTTTCTTTGTTCTTTGTTTTGGGGTTTGGGCAGAGGATTAGTGGAATGATATGAATGTGAACCACATAATTAGGGAAGTAGACAAGGTTTTAACCTGAATAGTGGGGGCAAATGATCAAATGTGGAAAGAGCTGGTATATGAAAGAGTACAAATAAAGTAAGACGAAAATTGTATTATGAGAAATGAGGTCATAGAATGGCAGAAAGGGATGGAGAGAAATAAACCTAAAAATGCAACAATCAAGACTAGATATTACAAAGATAACAAAAGGACCACACTAAAGGCTTCAGATCTGAATGTATGTAGCATTCATAACGAAGTAAACTAATTGATAGTGTACAGTGAAGTAAATGAACATGATCTGGTAGTCATTACAGAGATGTGAGTGGAGGAAGACAAGGAATGGGTCATGAATAGTGAGGGATATATGACATTTAAGAAGAATTGGAAGCTCGGTGAAGTTGGAAGGTAGCATTGTTAATCAAGGATGCGGTAGTTAGAAATGAGTGAAGATGGCATTAGCATAGGTTAA
Source organism: Sphyrna mokarran (assembly GCA_024679065.1). Classification (NCBI taxonomy): domain Eukaryota; kingdom Metazoa; phylum Chordata; class Chondrichthyes; order Carcharhiniformes; family Carcharhinidae; genus Sphyrna; species Sphyrna mokarran. The sequence continues at coordinate 31,564,409 of JAGIQG010000011.1, forward strand.
AGAGATGTGTATTGTCTCCAGCCAGGACAGTAAGTGAGATTTTACAAGCCCAGATAGTAAAATGGGGGTTACAGATAGTGTGACATGAACCAAGATCCCGGGTGAAGCCGTGCTCGTGTGTGCGGAACTTGGCTATCAGTCTCTGCTCAGCGACTCTGCGCTGTCGTGTGTCATGAAGGCCGCCTTGGAGAATATTTATCAAACATCAGAGACCGAATGCCCATGACTGCCGAAGTGTTCGCCAATAAGAAGGGAACAGTCTTCAACCTCAAACAAACCATTGTTCGCAGCAAACTACATTCAGGAGAACAGTGACCACAAACCTGCCACAGCAATCTCTGCAAGACAGGCCGTATCAGTGATATGGATGACATCAACTCACGTGAGAACACCATCCACCAGGTACACGGTACATACTCTTGCAACTCAGCCAACATTGTCTATTTAATACGCTGCAGGAAAGGATGTCTCAAAGCATGGTACATTGGGGAGACAATGCAGACGCAACGACAACAAATGAATGAACATCACTCAACAATCACCAGACAAGACTGTTCCCTTCCTGTTGGTGAACATTTCAGCAGTCACAGGCATTCGGTCTCTGATCTTTGGGTAAGTGTTCTCCAAGGCAGCCTTCACGACACACGACAGCGCAGAGTTGTTGAGCAGAGACTGATAGCTAAGTTCTGCACTTATGATGACGGTCTCAACCGAGATCTTGGGTTCATGTCATACTATCTATAACCCCCATGACTAGCCTGGGCTTGTAAAATCTCACTTACTGTCCTGTCTGGAAACAATACACATCTCTTTAACCAATGCTAATGCTATCTCCACTCACAATCTGCATCTTGAAGACTTGAATAGTAGGTTAGTTGTAAAGACTTGCAATCTAATCAGTATTCTGTAAACTATGTGTGATTTTATATGCCCTTCTCTGATCAGAACCTTCCACACATCTGATGAAGAGACACCGTTTCTGAAAGCTTGTGGGATTACTCTCAAATAAACTGGTTGGACTCTAACCTGGTGTTGTGAGACTTCTTACTGGTAGAACTAGAACCAGGAGGCAAAGCTCAAAATAAGGGGGAGCAGATTTAGAACTGAATTGAGGAGGAACTTCTTCCCTCAAAAGGTTGTAAATCTGTGAAATTCCCTGTCCAGTGAAGCAGTTGAGGCTGTCTCATTGAATGCTTTTAAGGTAAAGATAGATAGATTTTTGAACAGTAAAGGAATTAAGGATTATGGTGAGTGGGGTAAATGGAGCTGAGTCCACAAAAAGATCAGCCATGATCTTATTGAATGATGGAGCTGATTTGACAGACCAAATGGCCTACTCCTGCTCCGAGATCTTATATTCTAAGTCAGGATTTTGTGTGGCTTTGGGAAACTTGGTTATGATGTTCCCTTGCATCTGCTGCCCTTGTCCTTTAAAATGGTAGAGATTATGGGCTTGGAAATATGTCAGAAAAAGCCCTAGTGAGTTGCTGTAGTGCATCTTGTAGATGGCGTATATTGATGCCACTAAGCAGTGGTGGTAGAGGGACTGAATTTGAAGGTGGTGCATGGGGTACTTATCAAGTGGGCTGCTTTTGTCCTGGATGGTGTCAACTTCCTAAGTGTTGTTGAAGCTTCATTGATCCAGACAAGTGTAAGATATTCCATCCTGATGTGGAATGTAGAAAGTGGACAGGCTTTCAGAAGTGATGAGTTACTTTCCACAGGATTCCCAATCTCTGATCTGCTCTTGTAGCTGCAGCATTTACATGGCTGATCCAGTTCAGTTTTTGGTCAATGGTATGGTGATGGTGATGCTATTTGAATGGTTGTATTCTCTCTTATTAGAGATGGTCATCGCCACTTATTTGCCACGCCTTACTGCATATGAACATTAAGTAGTCTGACAATAACAGGAGGTTAAAGTCCAACAGATTTATTTGGTAGCATGAGCTTTCAGAGCTTTGCCCCTTCATAACGTGAGTGAAGTGCTATCAGATTAAACCTGTTGGACTTTACAAAGAACAAAGAGCAACACAGCACAGGAAACAGGCCCTTCGGCCCAACGAGCCCACGCCGCCGTCCTAACGTCTTAATGACATATCCATGACTTTAGGCTATGCCTATTGTGGAAGATTCCCATATAGGGACCAATATAGGGACAATTTGTTACCCAATCAGCCTAAGAGCACATTTTTGGGATGTGGGAGGAAACCGGAGCACCCGGAGAAAACCCACGCAACCACGGGGAGAACGTACAAACTCCCGCAGACACAGGCCAAATCTATGTGTCTGCACAGCAACAGCGATAGTCTCTGAGCTGTCATGTTGCCCATCAGATGGTCCAATTTAAGCATACACTAACAACTTGAAGCACTAGGCCACTCCTGAAGCAACATCCAAGAGCAGCCCTTGCACGACCTGCCGAATGCATGCACCTTGTTGATCAACAAGGTGGACCGAATTGCCTGTGGAAACAAATAAGACATTTAGACATTACTGCTATATCCCTCTATCTGCAGACCGCTCATGTGGCTGTCCAAGAGATCCTTAAACAACCCTAGCGTGCCTGCTCCCACCACCTTACTTGGCAGTGCATTCCACACCCCCACTACCCTTTGTGTGAAAAATTGCCCTCTAATATTCATCTTATACATAGCCCCCCTCACCCTAAGGCCATGACCCCTCGTTCTATCAGTTTCTAATGGTGGAAAAAGCTTACCACCATTTACTCTATCTATACCCCTTATAATCTTATATACCTCTAATAGATCCCCTCTCAGCTGACGTCTTTCAAGGGAAAACAACTCCAGTGTGTTCAATCTTTCCTCGTAAGACAGCCCTTCCATACCAGGCAGCAGCCTGGTAAATCTCCTCTGCACTCTCTCCAAGGCATCCACATCCTTCTGGTAGTACGGCGACCAGAACTGGACGCAGTACTCCAAGTGAGGCCTAACCAACGTTCTATACACTTGCAACATCAGACTCCTACTCTTGTATTCTATACCCCTTCCTGTGAAGGCTAACATACCATACGCTTTCTTTATCACATTCTCCACCTGTACTGACACCTTCAGAGACTTGTGAACCTGCACCCCCAGGTCTCTCTGCGTCTCTATACTCCGGATAGTTTTACCTGTTATCCTATAACTCCCCTCTACATTATTCCGGCCAAAATGCATCACCTTGCATTTATCCGGATTAAATTCCATTTGCCATCTATCTGCCCAGTCTACCAGCCTATCTATGTCCTGTTGTATTGCCTGGCACTGCTCCTCAGTACCCGCCAATCCAAGCATCTTAGTGTCATCAGCAAATTTGCTGATCACACCACCGACCCCCTCTTCCAAGTCATTTATATAAACCACAAATAGAAGAGGTCCTAGTACTGAGCCCTGTGGCACACCACTAGTGACAGACCTCCACTTTAATCTGGTGTTGTGAGACTGCTTACTGTGCCCACTCCGCATCATGTATATGAATATAAATTGCTTCAATGTCTGAGGAGTTGCAAATGGGGAACACTGTACAATTATCAATAAACATCCCCACTTTGACCTTATGATGGAAGGAAGATCATAGATGAAACAGCTAAAGATGGGTGTGCTTAGGAGAATACCGTCAGAAACTCCTGCAGTGATGTTCAGTACTAAGACAATTGACCTCCAACAACAGCAACCATCTTCTTTTGTGTTGGTTTTACTCCAACCAATAATGAGCCTTCACTGATGCCCACCTATTCCAGTCTTGTTTGAGCTCCTTGATGGTATATTCAGTCAAGTGCCTCATTGGTGTCAAGAACCATCACTCCTAACTCTCAAGTTTAGCTTTCACTGGGTAAGTACCTTTTGATAGCACTATTGATAACTTCCATCATCTTGTTGATTAATAATGACATGATAGCCCTCAGGGAGATGTCAAGCAGCACCTATTATAACTTCTGGATCAGATTATTCTTTTCACTGAGACAGGTAGTCTGTTCTTTAATTTTTAAAGGGATGGGAATTTAAATAATTTCACAGCTTGACTTATTTTAACCTCTCACTGATACAAGTAGGTTTTTTTTTAATTTTAAAGAGCTGATGATTTAAATTACTTCAAATCTTTATTCTTCTACAGACCATGTTCTTCATGACCATTTTTGTGTACTCTAAAAATTTGTGACCCCATACTCTGGGTTAACACCCTTGCTACAGTGAAAATGACATATGGGTTCTCTTAATGTCTGCCATGCTCCACCCTTTCATCCATCTGGCAAAAAGGGATCTGTTAGAAATGGAATGAGACCTTCACATCTGGGTTCCACCCACCATTTTTAAAGGTCTGCCCAACAACTATATCTCTGCAAAATTGTGTTGTCTTTAGATCATCTGTAAATTTTAGTTACAATAGAATCATACACAATGACCTGAGGCCTGAATTGAACCCAGGTCATACCACCATGTTCCTTCAGCCAAATCATTAATATACTTTCTTACTTGTACAGAATCTTATTTGTACTCTATAGATTCTAGATTGCTGATGATTGCTGTCAAGCACTGATCACTGTGGCATTCTAGCGTTAAAATTTAGCAACCTGAAAATGACTCATTTCTCCCAATTCCCTGTTAACTAGTCAATTGGCTTTGAATGCTACTATATTAAACCAACATCATGAGCTTTTATCTTCCATAGTGACTTTTTCTGTGGCACCTAATTGCTCAATGTGGTGGTATCTTCCTGAACAGCTGCAGATTATGTGGGTTTACAGTTGTGTTAGGGACAGGTTCCAAATTTTGACTTAGTGTGATAAAGGAATTTCCAAATCAGGATGATGAGAGACTTCAGTTTGCAAATGGTGGTATGCCCAGGCACTTGCTGTTACTTTTTTTTCTGGGTGATAAACATAAAAGATTTGGGAGGTATCGTTAAAGTAGTCTTGGTGAGTTTGTGCCATGCATCTTATAGATGATACACGTAGCTGCCGTGGTGTAGGTGGAATATTTAAGGTGATGAATGCGGTGTCAATCAAACAGGATGCTTTGTCTTGGATGGTGTGAAGCTTTTGGAATGGTTTTGGGACTGCATGCATTCAAACAAATGGGAAGTATTCCATTACATCCTGGCTTATACCTTATAGCAGAGAGGCTTTGGAGAGTGAGCTATCCTGCCCTGCTTTTGTGGCCACAATACTTAAAAGACTGGCCCAGTTAACTTTCTGGACAATGACCTACAGGATTCCGATGGAGGAGATTCAGTAATGACAATGCTCTCGCATGTTATTTCTTGTTGAATTTAGTCATTGCCTGGTATTGTGTGGTGTGAATGTTACTACCAGTTATCAGCTCAAAATGGAATGTCACCCAGATCTTGCTAAACATAGGCATGAACTACTACTTCATTACCTGAAGAGTTGGTAATGAAGCTGAGCACTATGCAATCATCAGTGAATAGCTCCATATGTGAATGTCTAGGACACTGTCTTGAGGAAGTTATTTGGAAATGTTTGGCCTCCAGTAACCAGAATTGTGCTGTTAAGTATGACTTTAACTCGTGAAGAGTTTTATTACATTTCTATTGACTTCAATTTCGAAACTGAAGTCAACTGAATACAGAAAATTTTGTAAAATTTCAAAACAACAAAGGATAACTAAAGAATAGTGGAGGCAGAAAAATCATAGCTAGCAATATAAAAACATTAACAGTTTCTGCAAACATTTAAATACGAAAAGAGTAACTAAAGCTTGTTTTATCTTTTAGAGAATGGATTTGGGGAAATTCATAATGGAAAACAACAAAATGGCAAAGGCATTGAACAGGAATGTTGTATCAGTCTTCAATGAGAATGTCTTAGAAAACTTTCCAAAGATGCTTCTGAATCATGAGGTGAATAGGAGGGAGGAAATTAAAACAATCACCATCACCAGGGAAAAGGTGGAGAAAGTATTAGATGTAAAGGCAAGTTCTCACGAGTTGATGGCCTGCATCTTAGGCTCTTAATGGTGACTGCTGGGATAGTGGATGCATTGGTTATAATCCTCCAAAACTCTCATATATTCTATAAGGGTCCTACTGGATTGGAAAAAGTTATGTAGCTGCTTTATTCGAGAAGGGAGGAGATGGAAAGCAGGAAATTACAGGCCAGTTAGCTTGATTTTTTTTTAAGCAACACAGCACGGGAAACAGGCCCTTCGGCCCAACGAGCCCGCGCCGCCGTCATACTATATAGTAGCAAATCCATTATCCTATTTTAATATTCCTATATAATAATATATATATTATTCCTAATATGGAAAATTCTCACTATAGGGACAATTTGTTCCCCAATCAGCCTAAGAGCGAATTTTTGGGTTGTGGGAGGAAACCGGAGTGCCTGGAGAAAACCCACGCAACCACGGGGAGAACGCGCAAACTCCCGCAGACAACGGCCCAATTCCAAGTGTCTGCACAGCCACATCGATAGTCTCTGAGCTGTCATGGTGCCCTTCAGATGGTCCACATAAAGCACTCATTTACGACATGAGGTACCAGGCAACCCATGAATCCACATCCAAGAGCTGTACTCGCACCACCTGCCGAATGCATGCTCAATGTTGGTCAAGTATGGACCGAATTAGCTGTGGAAAAAAGCCGTAGTTAAACAGTCCTACTATATCCCTCTATCTGCATACCGCTCATGTGGCTGTCTAAGAGACCCTTAAACAGCCCCAGCGTGCCTGCTCCCACCACCTTACTCGGCAGTGCATTCCCCACCCCCACTACCCTTTGTGTGAAAACCTGCCCTCTAATATTCGTCCTATACATAGCCCCCCTCACCCTATGGCCATGACCTCTCGTCCTATCCATTTCTAAAGGTGGAAAAAGTTTACCTCCATTTACTCTATCTATACCCCTTATAATCTTATACACCTCTATGAGATCCCTTCTAAGCCGACGTCTTTCAAGGGAAAACAACCCCAGTCTATTTAATCGTTCCTCATAAGACAGTCCTTCCATACCAGGCAGCATCCTGGTAAACCTCCTCTGCACTCTCTCCAAGGACTCCACAAGTGAGGCCTAACCAAAGTTCTATACAACTGCAACATCAAACTCCTACTCTTGTATTCTATACCCTTTTCTATGAAAGTTAACATACTATACGCCTTCTTTATCACCTTCTCCACCTGTGAGGACACCTTCAGAGACTTGTGAACCTGCACCCCCAAGTCTCTCTGAGTCTCTATGCTCCGTATAGTTTTACCTTTTATCCTATAACTCTCTTCTACATTTTTCCGGCCAAAATGCATCACCTCGCAGTTATCCGGATTAAATTCCATTTGCCATCTATCTGCCCAGTCTACCAACCTGTCTATGTCCTGTTGTATTGCCTGACACTGCTCTTCTGTACCCGCCAATCCAAGCATCTTGGTGTCATTAGCAAATTTGCTGATCTCACCACCTACCCCTACTTCGAAGTCGTTTATGTAGACCACAAATAGAAGAGGACCTAGTACTGAGCCTTGTGGCACTCCACTAGTGACAGGCTTCCAGCCGGAAAAAGAGCCTTCCACTACTACCCTCTGTCTCCTCCTCCCGAGCCAGTTCTTGACCCATCTACATACCCGACCCTGTATCCCATGCGCCTTCACCTTCTCTATCATCTACCATGAGGAACCTTGTCAAACGCCTTACTGAAATCCATGTAGACGACATCAACAGCCTGTCCTTCATCAACTGTTTTTGTCACTTCTTCAAAAATTTCCACTAGATTTGTAAGACAAGACTTCCCCTTGACGAAGCCATGCTGCGTATCCCTGATCAGATCGCAGCGCTCCAGATGCTCATACATCCTGTCCCTAAGGATCCTCTCCATTAGCTTACCAATAACTGAAGTCAAGCTCACCGGCCTATAGTTCCCTGGGTGATCCCTCTGACCTTTTTTAAACAACGGTACTACGTTTGCTATCCTCCAGTCCTCTGGGACCTCACCTGTGTCCAAGGAAGAGACAAAGATTTGCGTCAGAGGCCCAGCCAAGTCTTCCCTCAACTCCCTTAGCAGCCGGGGGTAAATGCCATCAGGCCCCGGAGCTTTATATGTCTTTAAGCTGCCTAACAGCCCCAACACCTCTTTCCTCGTAATCCTTATTTCCCGCAACCGATCCTCAACTTTGTCAACATCAGGCACAGACATCTGTCCAGTCTCCTGCGTGAATACCGACGCAAAGTATTCATTCAGGATCTCCCCATTCCCTCAGGCTCTAAGCATAGATCCCCTCCACTGTCCCTAAGAGGTCCAATCTTGCCTCTAACCATCCTTTTGCTCCTTACATAGGTGTAAAATGCCTTTGGATTTTCCTTTATTCTACCTGCCAGAGCCACCTCGTGGCCCCTTTTTGCCTTTCTAATACCCCTTTTAAGATCCCGTCTACACTCTCTATAAGCTTCCAGCGCTGTCTCAGTCCCTAGTTGCCTAGATCTAATGTAAGCCTCTCGCTTTTTCTTGATCAAGTTCTCAATCTCCCTGGTAAGCCGAGATTCTCTAATCCTACCTTTCCCATCCTTCCTCCTTGCCGGCACGTATCTTTCCTGCAGAGAGTTTAGTTTTCCCTTGAAAGACTCCCACATGTACCTCGTCGACCTGCCCTCAAAAAGCTTATCCCAGTCGGTATCTTTAAGATCTTGCCTAATCTGGCTGTATCTAGCCCTCCCCCAGTTAAATACCTTTCCTTTTGGGCCGGTCTCGTCCTTTTCCATTAATATCCTAAAGCAGACAGAGTTGTGATCACTATTTGACACATGCTCTCCTACCTCGACGTCAACCACCTGCCCTGGCTCATTCCCCAGAACCAAATCCAGTATAGCCCCCTCTCTAGTCGGGCCACCCACATACTGCTCCAAGGACCCTTCCAAAACACACTGTACAAATTCCTCCCCATCCACTCCTACAGCCCTGGGCACACTCCAATCTTCTCCAGGAAAATTGAAATCTCCCACCACTACCACCCTATTTTTCCTACACTTATCTAAAATGTCCCTGCATATCCCTTCTTCCACGGCCCGCGGGCTGTTGGGCGGTCTGTAGTAAACACCCAACAGAGTAACCACCCCCTTCCTATTCCTCAACTCCACCCATAGAGACTCAATTCCTAAATCATCCATACCTCCCTCCCTCTGCACTGCTATGACGTTGTCCTTAACTAATAAAGCCACTCCCCCGCCTCTCCTCACACCAACTCTGTCACGCCTAAAACACTTATACCCTGGAATATTCAATTGCTAGTCTTGCCCCTCCTTCAACCACGTCTCGGTCACCGCCACCACGTCTAAACTCCTCGTGAACATTATTGCCTTCAGTTCATCTGTTTTGCCAGTCACACTCCTCGCATTAAAACACATGCACTGAAGATTCTCAGCTCTCGGATATTCCTTTCTACCTTCTGGTGTTACCCTATCATCCCTCTCTCTCCCACTCCCAGTTCCCGCTGTCTCCCCACCCTCCCTCCCTATTAGTATAAACACTTCTGAAACACTCCAGCTAACCTCCCAGCTAAAATATGTGTTCCCCTCCCAGTCAACTGCTCCCTATCCCTCGTGAATAGGTGACCCTCCCTCCTGAAGACCTCCCAATGATCAATAAATATGAAGCCTTGTGCCCTACACCAATCCCTCATCCATGCATTTAGTTGGAGTGTCTCATTTATTACCCAATCGGTCCCGGGCACAGGCAGCAGCCCAGAGAACGCCACCCTGGAGGCCCTACCTTTCAGTTGAGCCCCAACTCCCTAAACTGTCTACGTAAGTCCCCCCTGCGCTTTCTTCCTACATCTTTTTGTCCTATGTGAACTATTACATTTGCCTTAGACCCTTTTCCCTTCAAAATTCCCTCTACCCTCTCTGATACATCCTGGACCCCTGCTCCAGGGAGGCAGACTACCATCCTGGAGTCTCTCTTTTGGCCACAGAATCTCCTATCGATCCCTTTAACCATCCCATCCCCCACCAATATCTCACTTCCTGCTTTCCCGCCGGTCTCTGTGGCATTCTGTTCCCCCTCACTTGCCCTCTCCATCACAGCCTTTACCCCCCCCCTTGGTTTTCTGGGATTCCTCCTTAGAGATGGCCTTTGTGCCTTGATTTTTATTCTTGTTCCTTGTAACTGTACCCAGCCCATCCCTACTACTAGATCCTGGGGTCCCCGCAGGTCTGCCTTCCCTATTCATTGTATCCTCACTTTCCCTTACTAGACAAACGTCCTCCAAGCGCAGCTCCAGCTGTCTCAACTTTGCTCGTAAACGTTGCAGTTCTAAACATTTTGCGCATATGTGGGCCTTCGGCAGACGTGATGCCTCCAAGAAGGTCCATATATGGCAGCGTACACAGTGGACGCATTTGGCCAAGTATCGTGACATTTTGTATACCCCTTTAAAGGTGATTAGGTGGGAAGCACGTTACTCACCGTGTCCAAGCCTGCGCTTGCACAAGCCCAGTGAGCTTAAGCCCTTGTTGTTCTCACTCTAATTCCTGTCTCACTCCACTGCCCGCTCCCGACGCTGCCCGCTGTCTTACCTTGGCCTTCCTTTTATACTCCCGCGCTTCCTTCCCTGCAGCCCCCCGCGCCTATCTCCTGCTACGGAGCGCCGAAATAAACACTCTACCAAATAAAGTACAAGACAGAAATTGCAAGTCAGGATTCTCTCCAGCCACTCTCCAAAAACTCTGCTCCGGAGAACAGTCACAGTCCGGATAATAATCATAGGGAAAGTGCTAGAATCCGTTATTAAAGGTAGTCACACCAAAATACTACAAAATCAGAATTTGATCAGGCAGAGTCAACATAAGTTTGTGAAAGGAAAATTGTGTTTAACTGATCTGTTCTTTGAAGAAGCAACAAGCAAGGTGGATAAAGGGGAACCTATAGATGTATGTGTTTGGATTTCGAGAAGGTAATTGATAAGGTGCCACACCAAAGATTAATACATAAAGTAAGTTTACATTATTTAATAAGGGGTAACATTGTGGCATGGATAAAGGATTGGTTAGCTAATAAGAAGCAGAGATTGAGAATAAATGGATTTTCAGGTTGACAAGCTACGACAAGTAGTGTGGGATCAGTGTAGGCGCTTCAAATATTTATGGTCAATATCAATGATTTGGATAAAGGGATCAAGGGATAATACAATGATAGATAGGAAAGTAGGTTGTCAAATGAAAGGAAAGAGTCTGTAAAGGGATGACAGATTAAGCGAGTGGGTGAAAAAATTGCAGCTGGAGTACAATATGGAAAACTGAATTTGTCCACTTAGAAGGAAGAACAAGAAGACACATATGTAAGACGCTGAGAAAAGAACAAGAAATTATGAAGGAAAAATGTTTTTATTATTTTACTACCCCACCCGCCATGGGAATCGGAGCAGATGAAGGACAGACAATAGAAAGATCTGTTGGAATTTGGACAGGATTTTACAGTTTCAGGATGAGCAATATCATAAAATCCAGCTGAGGATTTGGAAATGCATTGCCTGAAATTGTACTAGGTAATTTCAGCTATTGCTTTCAATACGAAATTGGAGAATTATCTGAAGAGAAAAGGTAGGTGAGTGGTGCTAGTTGAGTTGTTCGTACAGAGATCCTGCATGAACTCTTCCTGGGCTGTTCCATCTTTGTATAGTTCTTCTTCGGCCATGTGAGATTCTGCCACTTCTTGTTTGCCACCATTTTATCTTATCTGCCCTTATGACAAACCAGGACCATAAGCTGTACATTGCCAGCAAGCAGATGCAATTAAAAATGCAAGGATGACTGGACAGCTTTGTTTGAAAACAAATTACACAATACTTGTTGGACTTGTGCAAGAATACGTGATATACTGAGGGTGCAAGCTGCTGATGATAGGACCATGTATTAAGTCCTCACTTTGCTCCCCACCTCACTCCACTCATACTAGTTTTAGCCTTCTGATTTCAGAGACCAAGAATTGCCACCTCCTTACCCGAGTAGTCCAAAGAAAGAGGAGATGGGGCAGCATAGAAGTCGTTGTCCTGCAATTTGATCTGATAGTTCCAGCTACCAGCTCAGTTACTGGCAACTAGGGTTGAAATCAGTATCTGGGCATACATGGTCTGCAATCTGTCCAGGGTGGCTTGTATGGCGGCTCAGCAAAATGGGGAACTGGGCGAAGAGTGGCAGGAAGAACATGTAGTCACTGATTCATTCTGCTATAGAGGACTGCGGTGCAGAATTTGATCAGGAGGTATACACACTGGGATACAGCGTGCTTTCACTGGCCTACCAGTCTAAAATGAATAAACTAGATGCATCACGTGCCATCAACCTACATACCCGAAATGAAAACAGCAAAGTCTCCTTACTAACATACGGAGCAACAGTATGACAGTTATATTCATGACATCATACATTAGAAATAATGTCTCAAGCTCCACCATTACCATCCCAGGGTATACCTGTTTCACTGGCAGGACAGACAAACCAGGGATGGTAGACAGTCTGGAGGGTGTTGCTCTGGGAGTTCTCAGCATTGACTCCAGCCCCCATGAAGTTTCATGACATTAAGTAAAACATAGGCAAGGAAACATCCTACTGATTACCATGAACATTCACCACCTGAATCCTCACACTCTCCTACCTCCCTTTAGCAGATGAATCAGTACTCCTCCATGATAAACACTACTTTGAGGAAGCACTGAGGGTGGCAGGTGCACAGAACCTAGTCTGGGTTGAGACTTCAATGTCCATCACAAAGAGTGGTTTGGTTGTGCAACTGCAAACTGATCTGGCTGGGTTCGAAAGACTGGTCTGCAGCATGTGCTGAGGGAACCAAGAGAGAAAAACATACATCTTCACCAATCTGCCTGCCACGCATGTATTTGATCATGAAGTATTGATAGAAGTGTGGAGTTGAAATTTTGTCTTCATATTGAGAATGTGTGGTACATGTTGTATGGCACCATCACTATGCTAAATAGGTAGATTTCGAAAATATTTAGCAACTCAAAGTTGGCAACAATGAGGAACTGTGGTCCATCAGAAGAAGTGTGTACAACCACAATCTGTAACCTCATGGCTCAGTGTATCCCCCACTCTATTTATCACTGAACCAGAATGAAGAGTACAGGAGGACATGCCAAGAGCAGCCCCAGGGAAACCTAAATGGAGGTATCAACCTGCTGAAGCTTAGGCACAGCACTATTTCCATGCCAAACAGCAAGAATAGCACTTAAGTGATTCCATAAAGAGATTTCAGCTCTATGATCCTGCCACATCCAGCCATGAAACGATTCAGTGGAGGGGTAGGCGCCACAAATTCCTCCATTCTCAATATTCGAAGAGCTCAGTACATCAATAAAAAGAAAGGCTGAAGCAGTTGCAATAATCTTCTGCCAATAGTGCTAAGTGGATGATTCACCTTGATATTCTTCTCCAAAAGTCCTCAGTGTCACAGATGCCAGTCTTCAGCCAACATGATTTACTCCAGGTGACATCAAGAAATGACTGAACACACTGGATACTGTAAAGGCAATAGAGCTGAAGGCTTGTGCTCCAGAACTTTGTGCCCCTAGCCAAGTTGTTCCAGTAGAGTTATGGAGATACCTGGCACTACGGAGAATTGCCCAGATATAAAAAGCAGAACAAATCCAACCGCCAATTACCGCCCCATCAGTCTACTCTTGGTCATCAAAGTGATAAAGGGGTCATCAACAGTGCTATCAAGTGGCACTTGCTTAACAATAAGCTGCAAACTTTTGGGTTCCACGAGGTCCACTCAGCTCTTGATCTCGTTATAGCCTTGGTTCAAACACAGATGAACAGCCGAACTCCTGAGGTGAGGTGGGAGTGACTGCCCTTGACATCAAGACAACATTTGGCTGAGTTTGGCATCAAGGAATCCTAGCAAAATGAAAGTCAGTGAGAATTGGGAAGTACTTTTTGCTGGTTGGAGTCATACCTAGCACAAAGAAAGAAGGTTGTGGTTGTTGGAGATCAATCATTACAGGACATCACTGTAGGAGTTTCTCAGGGTACTGCCCTAGGCCCAACCATCTTTAGCGTCTTCATCAATGACCTTCATTTCATCATAAAGACAGAAGTGGAGATGTTCACTGATGATTTCACAATATTCAGCACTATTCACAACTTCTCAGATACTCTGCAGTCTATACTCATATGCAGCAAATTATGGACAATATTAGGGTTTGGGCTGACAAATGGCAAGTAGCACGTGCAAGAGCCAAGTTCCAGGCAATGACCATCTCCAACAAGAGAGCATCTAACCATCACCCCTTGACATTCAATGGCATTGCCGTTGCTAAATCCTCCACTACCAACACATTGGGAGGTTAATATTTACCAAAAGCTGAACTGGACTAACTATATAAACAGTGTGGCTACACAAGCAAGTCAGAGGCTAGGAATCCTATGGCAAATAGCTCACCTCCTGATTCCCTGGAGACTTTCTATAAGGCACAAGTCAGGAGTGTGATGGAATACTCTCCACTTGCTTGGATGGGTGCAGCTCCAACAACACTCAAGAAGCTTGACACCATCCAGGACAAAGCAGCCTTCTTGATTGGCACCATATCCACAAACATTCACTCCCTCTACTACCGATGAACAGTGATAGCATGTACAAGATGTACTGCTGGAACTCACCAAGGTGCCTTAGACAGAACCTTCCAAACCCACATCTAGAAGGCCAAGGGCAGCAGACCCTACCACTTGAAAGTTCCTCTCACTCACCATCCTGACTTGGAAATATTTCATTGTTCCTGGGTCAAAATCCTGGAATTCCCTCCCTAACACCACAGTAGATGTATCCACACCACTCGAGTACAGCAGTTCAAGAAGGCACTTCACAACCATCTTCTCAATGGCAATTAGGAATGGGAAATAAATGTTGGTCTGACCAGGGATCCCCAAATCTCATTAGTTAATTAAAAAATACAGCTTCCTGTTATTGTGAAGGAACCCTACATCAGAATTGAGCTCCTTCACAGCTGTTCAATGTATGATGGGGAGCCCAGCACACTACTGGATGCTCACACAGTATATCACAACAAAACAATACTTTGCTTTAATAGTATTGAATCAGTGGTTCTAGACAGATGATATCAAAGTATCTTGTTTAAATGTCCATAATGTAGGCAAAATATTATGTTCCTACCTTTGTTAAGCAGCACTATTATAAAATCTATAAATTTGATGAACGTGTCTTGTGGTTTACGTATGCATAACCATACCCACTGGCATGCAATGACAATTAATGTGACTTTCAAATCGGTAGCCCATCTATATTTGGCCACTTATGAAAATACCATTTGGCCAATTCCCATAGTACTGCTCCATCTAGATTTCATCTTATCGCATGTTTGTGGCTATGGAATACTTATAAAAACAGACCAAGACAGTCAGAGAGGTGAACGTATATCTTGCATCTCATTGGTTTCTTGTTGCAATTGGTAGGTTTAAAAATATCACAGTAGATATATAATTTTGCATATTAGTGAGGGTCTGTAGTTTCTCTGACTTCATAAAGTAGTTTATTGATCCACCTCAGCTATCAGGTAAAACTGAGCAGGATTTGTCAGCTCGATTAAAGAGCAATTTCATATAGGAATGAAGTGATGGAAACAAATCACAAACAAAATTTCAAATTTTCAGTTCAGCGTTATAATTGCATTGTAATAAATATTAGGAATTCAAACAATCTATGTTCTGATCCAAGTTTTGGCTTCTGACAAAAATAGCTATGTCCGTTTGTCAAATTGTAGTTTATATACATGTATCATTAAATGACATTGCATTAATCAAAAATTATGGTCAGATTCTCCCAGCTTGCTGCACCGCTTGAGCAACGCAGTGAGCTGGGAGACAATAAATGGGTAATAAGTTTGTAAGGTACCCTCCAACCTACTCTTAAGTCAACAGAATTTTGAAAGATATCTACCAATGCATCCACTATTTCCAATGCCACTTGCTTAGGTAGCCTGGGATGTAGATTATCAATCTCTGGGTATTTACTGGCCTTCAATCCCACCTATTCCCTCAAGACTATTTCCCTATAATACTGATTTCCTTTAGTTTCTACCTCTCACTAAACCCTGTATTCCCTGACATTTCAGGTATGTCATTTGTGTCCTCTCTTGTGAAGGCAACCGATTTATGTATTTGACTGGTTAGCCATTTGTTCCCCATTATAGATTCCCGATTCTGACTGTCAGGCACCTATATTTGTCTTCACCAATCTTTTCCTTATCACATAACTATTGAAGCATTTACAGTCAGTTTTTATGTTCTCTGCAAGCTCATACTCATCCTCTAATACTATCCCTAATTTTGCTTGTAAGCCATGGTTTGGCCCCTTTCCAGTTTTATTTTTTACACCAGACAGGAACAATAATTGTTGCAGTCACCCATGCGCTCTTTGAATGTTTGCCATTACATTTTCACCATCATCCCTTTAAGTAATCCATCATAGCCAACTCGGGCCTCAGACCATCTTGGTTTCCTTTACTTAGGATCAACCATGTCACTCTCCATTTTGCTGACGAATTCTATCATAGTACGATCACTCATCCCCAAGGGGTCTCGCACAACTAGATTGTCAATTATTCCTTTCTTATTACACGTGGATGGTCTGTTCTCCAATTGATTCCTCAACATATTGGTCCAGAAAACTTTCCTATACATACTCCAGGAATTCCTCCTCTATAGTATTTTTACTAATTTGATTAGTTCAGTCTATATGCAGATTAAAGTCACCCATGATATATCTCAAATTTCCTGTTTAATGCTGATGATGCTTATCGTTGATGTCAAAGTACTAGCAGAAACTTAGGTTTACAAAGCACCAGATAATCAATTAAGTTGGCGAAAAAATTCACAGGACAATTATCCCAGCTCGCTGTGCTACTTTGGGGGGGGGGGGGGGGGGGGGGGAGGGGTGGTGGTGGTGGTGGAAGGGGACTTCGGGACTTACCTGGAGAGGTCCAGCAGGCCAGCGATCGGGGGTGGGGTCGGAGGAGCAGTGATGCAGGGTACACGGCTGACCAATGGTTGGGAAACTGGCAGCGTGCTGCAACAATCTCGGTGCTGACAGATCAGTGCATGTGTATTGGCCCACTCGGGGCTATGCTGATAGCCTTGCCAGTGGGAATAGGACCCACCCCCTGAAGTTCACTGTGAATCTCGCTAGGGCTGTTTGCAGTGCTCAGAGTGTTGGGAGATTCATTTTGAAAATTCCGCTAAAAAAAAAGTCAGTGGGAATTACTCAGTTTTCACACAAATTCGGTACTCAGAACTTTTCCATCACTGGAAATCCTCGACTTCCTAACAATCAGCACCTTCTGGACAAAATCCATAAGGTACAAAAACTGAGATATCCATATTACAGTACAGTGTGCTGATTTGCAAACTGAGAGTCTGTGGTAAAAGGAAATATAGAAATTTAGCTTTGTCATTTTATCTGTAAACACCAAAAATATTGCATCTTAAAGTCATGATGTTGGATTGGCTTCTTCCAGCAACAGCAGTACAACATTTAAAACTTATATAATGGCAAGGTGGATTCTATCTATGTGCGGAAAAGTGCTCCATCTTTTGGATCTCCAGGATGAGACAGATACAAGTTGTCAAGAAGTATACGTTCATCATCCATACAGATATCTCAACATTCTAGCTATTTTACTGAGCGAACGCTCTGTCAGTCCCTATACTTTTCATAATGGCTATCCTTTTCTGAAATGTGGTGTCACATAACCTGTTGTTCCTTTTGTCTGGATGCGGAGATCCACTGTCAAATGTTATTGCAAGCTCCTGCAACATGTGTATACTGGTGGTTAGTGAGGTTAGGTATTTCAGTTTTCTATTTCTTTAAAACTGCAGAAAAATCCTTAAACAGTAACACTTAACTTGCGATGTCAGGAACAAATTAACTCAGATACATTGACAGATAGCTTTGTACATAGGAAAATCAGTGAGTCAAAGATTCAATTGCAGTACATAAATAAGTGAAACTTATAAATTTAGCTTTCTCTGTACTGATGCAACAGAATTATTCAAAAAACTTCACTTCAAACAAAGCTTTGCATTTTCTACCTTTTCAGATTGTGTGCCTGCTCAAAAACTCGATAAATGCTTTTCAAAAAGATTGTAATTCAGACCCAATTCAAGTTCAGCTGTAAGAAACGAATATATTTGAAAGTAAAATTAAGAAAATCATTGTACAGAACTTAAGTCCATTATGGCCAGAGGCACCAGCTTCCATTGATCTGTGACATGCCTTTCACTGCTCTGTGTGGACTAAACAATGGGAGATTTGGACCTCAGTTTTCATGGCAACAAGAGCCTCATTCATTTTGGGTGTATAAGCAAATTGGGATAGAAAAGGAGTTCTATTATATTATTTTAAACGTTGAATTACTTTGTGCTTTACTGCTACCTCTCATTTCTGGTATTGCTGTAAACACTAGCAGGGGCTGCCTATAAATTAGTCTTTGAGCTAAGATTATGCAGCATTCTTGTTGAAGAATAATGCATCTGGACTTTGCATTTTCATTCAACATCATGGAACAATTCTTCAAATAAGAGAGCGAGTAGTATATAGACTAATCTCAATGGTCTAAAATCAAATTAAAATATTAGCTAATACAAAATTCAATGTGTTTTTTTAAATCTGATCATTGTCTTCCAAACTGCAGATCTTTGCAAATCCAGGCTACAAGTTTCATGACTTTTTTTAACTACTAAAAGACCGAATGCAATTTCCTTATTTTTGCATTACCCATGCCAACTTTTAGTAGAAATTATTTTAAATACCTAACTCCGTTTAAATAATGACCAATTTGAGAGACTTTATCACTTGAGCAAATCTGCTATCAATATCATGCAACACTTGGGCTACTTTGTTTTACACACATTGATTGATCAGGCACTTTCAAATAAAGGCACAAGTTTTAAGCCTTGAAAAGTGTGCGAGTAAAAATTGATTATTTTTTAATTAGTTATCTTTTTCATCAATTTCTTTCTGATGAAATAAATAAATAAATTCTGGCAGAGAAGTAACCAGCTTTAGTGCTAAACATCAGTTTTAGGCATAAGGATTTTTTTAAAGAAGTTAAATGCCATTAAAACATTTAATCCCAAGTGAAACTCAAATCTATATAGAATATTGCTAAAGAGGACAATAGAAATTTTTAGAATCCCTAATAATTCTGCATCAGAAACTAAAGCAAATGAAAGAAAAATATTGACCAAGGACATTGAGACATTGGAAATCATGTCTGCAAGACAATATCCCAGCTGTGAGTCTAAAGAGCAGAGGAAGTTTGTGGAATAAACAATACAGTACAACCTTTCCAATCCAGCCCACACTTCACAGCTGGGCCAAAATGTCCTTTCCTTGCATTTCACTCACCATATTCTTTATTTTTCTTGGGCTACATGTCAAATTGCAGCCAATGGAATATTTAAGAACTCATAAGGCAAACAATAGTGGAAAAAAAAAATCACAGCAGCAGCAGCAAAGAGATATGTTTATAAAGATCTAGGCCAAAGTGTTAAAGATGGAAGCTTATGAAGACAAGGAGTGAATGGGCGAAAGTAGCACAATCAAGCCTTTACTGAAAGCAGAGAGTAGTGCAAAACAAAAAGAATTATAGCTGAAGAGTTCAAAAGGGAAATGGATTTTCCTATTTATTGGGATGATTTAAGTGCCAGTCAAATAATAGACCCATCCAGCAAATAAGATTTACTGCAAGTTATTTTCATTGAAATTTCCAATAGCAACAATAGCAAACCACTTTTGGAAAATTGCTATGTACCACCTCGTTAAAGTAATCAAGTGTGTATGGAAATATTTGAACAAAGAAAAAGGACACAAAAAAGTTAATAACCCTGGTCAACTAAGTGATCCTGAAATAATTAGGAACAATTCAAGTCTTCTTCATGGGAAGAAACATTTGTAGACATTGGATTGGCTGCTTCTTAATAATAACTAGACACAGATAATATGTAATGCTTTGTACAAGGCAGAAGGAAATGCTTAGACATGAAAAATCAGTTATTTAATTAAAAGAAACTAATTTAAAGTTGATTTCAACAGTAAGAACAGCAAAGCAAAGAAACTGATGACTGGTAAGAAAGATTTGCTCAAGAATGCTCAAAAATGGTGTATTTGAAACACGGGATATATGAAAGAGCTGGAAAACTAACTGAAAAATACAAATGCATGGTTCAAGGAAGGCAAACAGCAGTTTGAAAGAACTTTAGGCCATTTGCAATAACTTACAATTTAAATAGAAACTGTAATGGAGAAGACATGTCTCAAGGTGATTCAGAGAAGTGTAATCGGATAAAATGTGTCCCAAGCTAAAGAAGAAAATATTCAACAGTAATAACCAATAAGTTGGTCAAAAGGGTAAATTTAAAGAAGAAAAAGTTTTAGCAGAGAAGAGGAAGGTGGAGAAGCAGCGGGATTTAGGGAAAGTTGGGATTCAATGATAGTGTGTGTGAATCGTTGAACTGAATTCTGTTGGGTTTGATTTATTTATTATGCAGTGCACACCTAGTTTTAAAAAAACAAGATTGTACAACACATTTAGAACTTTGCACATTAATGATGTTATTGTTGAATCAGAGGAATTTACTGATTTGCAAAATCAGTAATTTTTATTTTAATACTACTTATCCTTAAAATGTTCAATTCTTTGGTACTCTTTCTTTAATTTGCAATTTAGAATCTAGATGTTTAGGATCTGTCCTTTGGGTGTTACTAGTTACTCTCAGATTTCAGTACATCAATAATGATTTCTTTTAGAATGCAGCATGACCAGTGCACAGGGGGCAGCTTGATGCCAAAAAGCGAGGGGTTGGAGGGGAAGGAGATGAGGCTTCATTTCCTCAGGTATTCAGGAAGCAATGAGATGTGCACACCACACTAAGGATGACCCCACTGAAATCTGCAGTCACAATTTTGACTTCAGAGCAGAGTAAGGTGCCATGTTGGTGAGGGCTTCAATGCACATGTTGTGAGTCAGCTGAAAGTATTGAGCAGGCAGATCGCATTTCCAGTCAGTTTTTAGCATTGCTACTTTGAAGTTCAATGTTCCAGTGAATGATGTTGCGTAATCACTTACAGCTGAACACACGTTCACAGCAAGGCGGCTTGCTGGCTGTTGCTACAACTGTTCAAGCATTTAGTGCTTTCTAGCTTTCTTGAAAGTTGCTGAAGTCTAGAGTGGTGTATTAGGTACTGAAGGAGCTAACCCCGACTTGAAGGTTTCTGCATAAATTAGTTGCTCCCAGATATGGGTACACTAGTAACCATTTCTCTTAGAATACAGCATGACCAGCATGCACGGGGGGAGGGGTAGGAGGAGAGAAGGCTGCATTTGCTATAGTGTTCAGCAAGGAATGAAATGTATGCACTACACCAAGGATGACCCCACTGAAATCTGCAGTCACAATTTTGACTTCAGAGCAGAGTAAATACAATATTGCCAAAAGCTATGAAGGCAATCATTGTGATGAATTTCAACGCTGGTTCTTCCAGACTGTAGCTGAAGAATATGCAATATCTTGCAGTTTTGCCAACAACTGTTGCTCAAGGGAGATCACCGAAATTTGTCATTCGAAGAGAGCTGACTTTTCATGTTCGCTTGCCAGAAAGCAACTGGCAGAATTTGTCAATGTTGAGAAATATTGCAACCAAAAGAATAGCTCACTCTCCTCGTTCCAAAGAAGTCATATTGGACTCAAAATGTTAACTGTGTTTTCTCTCCCTGGATGCTGTCAGACTTGTTGAGGTTTTTGCAGCACTTTGTTTGTAATCCACTCTCTTATCATCTAGCTAGCGTGATCATAGACAGAAAATTATGCAGATTCCTGGCAGCAAGAACAACGGCCACGATTTATCAGCTCTCCCTGCCCGTCCTTGGGCAGAGCAAGTAGGTAAAGTTGCCACGAGAGCCGAGAAATCAGGATCACGCCTGATTTTTTTTGGCTCTCGTGATCTTACTGGCACTGGATTTCGGTCAGTTTCTCGCCCATTTCCAGCAAGAGGCTGAGTAATTTAAATCATAATTAGTGAGTCCAATGCTTAATCATCTGGGCTCACTTGCCTTTTAAAGTAAAAAGTGAAATTTTGAAGTTTATTTGTCACAAATAGATGTATATTCACACTGTAATGAAGTTACTGTGAAAATCCCCTGGTCGCTACGCTCCAGCGCCTCTTCAGATACACAGAAGGAGAATTTAGCATGGCCAATGCACCTAATCTGCACATCTTTGGACTGTGGGAGGAAACTGGAGCACCCAGAGGAAACCCACGCAGACATGGGGAGAATGTGCAAACTACACACAGACAGTCACCCAAGTTGGGAATTGAATCCAGGTCCCTGGTGTTGAGGCCGCAGAGCTAACCCACTGTGCCATGCTGCCATCATGGCTTCACCAGGAGAGGTTCTCTCTGATGGGAGAAACATCTTGTCCCAAAAAAGTACAGTTGGGTTGGTTTCATCAGTAGAACCAGAGGCCAGTAAGGAGTGTGTCTTGGATAATGCCAGATGGGGCTTCTGCGGGAGGGCCTGGAGAGGGTTGCACCCGGGGAGGGAGGAGGCCATGCTGTGCACTTTTCTGGAGATGGTGGGTGGGCAGGAGTGTGCCCGCTGCCAGAGATCATGGGTGGGGTCCCTCCACACCTCGTCTGCAATTGGTGGTGGGGGAGAGGGGTGGGTGCCCATTGCCACTTTGTGCAATCAGTATGGAGAGGCCGATATTTTCAGGCTGTGTGGGACACGTGATTGGTTGCACGCCCATGCAGTTCTGGGGGTGGGGTGGGAGTGGGGACTGAGTTAAGGCTGGTTGCAGTAGCAGAGGCCTGATTAGTTCTTTCTCTGTAAAGCCTTTGCTGTTGGAATTACGCATGTGCAGCCACAGAGGTCTGCACATGTGCAATAGCTCCCTCTGCTGACTGGTCAGGCTGGCTGGTGATTAAAGTCCCATCCACTGCCTATAGTAGCTAGAAACAGTCTAGCCCATTTTTTCATGCATATGTGCATAAGATCGGGAGTAAAAACTCACTCAAAAACAGATCTGCAACTCTTTTTCACAGTAGCTGGCATTTAGAATTTTTCTCATAAAATTCCACCCAGTGTCTTTACTGAGTAGTCTGCTGTTCTATCTGCACTTGAGCCACAACAGCAAACCAAATTGTGGCTACTGGGTGACAAGATCTATCTGTTAATGATATGGCCAATGGCATCTCATACACAATCTACGCAAATATGGGCAGTATGCAAACAACAAAATACATGTTGCTACATGAAATGTGATAAAGCAGAACATTGGAATGCTGAAACAAGCTGCCTGTGTTGTTCTGAAGGAGCCTTGGTGTACTTGGCAGAACAGCTGTCAAGAATCATTGTGGTCTGTTGCATGCTGCACAACCACATCATCATGAGGGCACAGCCCTTACCAACAGCGATATGGGAAGGAGCAGCAGGATATGAAAGGAATGAGGCACCTGCAAACCTCCTTTCAAACTGTCCGTGTGAACAACTCATCTGACTTCAAGACCAGTATATACAATCCCAAATCCCTGGCCTGAATTTTTCCTCTACCACTGCACGAGAGAACAGAGTATTTGGCGCTCAGCCAAATCTCCATTCGCAGCAGCAGGACAGGGGAATGTTAGCTGTGGGGAGGTTGGAGAATTCTGGCCCCTACTTGCCAAAGGTGACAAACATCCCAAAACAAATTTTGAAATCAATCATTCCCTATTGCATACAGAAGTTAACTAATTACTCTTGTGCAGTCTTTTAATTTGCCTTCAGTTTAGCTTTGCCTGTCCTGGCGCGCACTGTGCTGGTCCAGTGACAGCAATGTCGCTGGTGCAAAGCTACTGTCTTTTAAAAGGGAAACTGCAAGTGACTCTGCAGTACATCCCTCCAGCAGTTTTGACCTTGGATAACTGGTTTGAATGATCAACTTCAGACTGACTGGTTTTCAGGTAACAGCAGGTGAAGGGGAATTGTTAGGAGCACAGAAAGTGATCTTGAGGGAGAACAGTTGGTTCATGCTGTACAGAGCCACTGCTGCTTTCCCAGGATGTGATGCCTCAGCACTCCTTGCAATTTTTTCGAAGAGATTGCTGGACTGCTGTGACATCCCATAAGCCCCTACCAATCTGCAGACATAATGGCAACAGTCCAAACGTGCATTACAGCAAGCTATCCTTTCCTTGTCAGAGACCTGAGTTTTCAGTGCAGCACTCAGATATTGGGTGATTTCTGTATTGCAATGGAAACTGATTCATTGGCCCTCAAATGCTGCATCGTAGTCGGTTCTACTGGAAATGATGGGCTCCAAGCTCTTCACAGAATTGATGCCAGACTGCACATAGACTTTCTAAAAAGCCTGTCAATTGACCAAGTATTTAATTGTACATACCCATCAACCTTCTTACACATTTTGCCCACTGCCCTTCTTACACATTCTGTATCCTCTGCAAAGTGTGTGTAGCTTCATCATACAGCAAGCTGGCACCTACTCTATCTTTATCCACTGACTTGGCTGCATGCTAGTCATGTCCAATGTTGCATCATGTGTAAATCTCACCTCTAAAATATCATCTGAATCAAGTGTAGTCTCAGAATTTGGACTGGTGGGTGTAAGAATGAGACTGAATGATTGTGTTTGGTCATTATCAACCTCTTTTTGCTGTTCTACCATCTGTTCTTGCACCATGGCTAGTTCTTGTGGCTGAGAGAAAAGCACAAAAATGGGGTTATGCTGAAAAGTACAAAAGTATGCAGTCTATGCTTATACTATCTACAAAGGTTGTGGAATGAAAGTGAAGTAGGATGAGAGGAGGATTAAAGAATACCATCATCTTTTATTTTAGCCACACCACTGGCCATTGACTCAACAAAGGCTGCTCCAATGATGGCCAGCACAGTCTCCTCAATGAAGGTAAGGATATGCAGCAGTGCCTGTTCCTTGCTGGTTAGCGCTTGCTGTCTCTATGTGCCACCTTGTTTTGAAAGAGAGAAGTGTATCTGAGTGTGGTGCAATCTGATGGAATGATGTGGCTGTCAGACTTGAATAGTTGGCAGTCTATGCAAGCTGACAGATAGTGTGAAAACTGCAGCAATACTAAGCGTGCAAGGGTGAATTGAAGCTGTGAATGTTAAGCATTCTACAGACCGTTGATAAGCAAGTGATTGCAATACCTTGGAGGCTAGTGGTGCAGTTAGAATATTACATTTGGAGATACTAACACAGACCACTCACGTGAGTTGTTTGAAGTTTTGCAGTACTGCAACTGGAGCTACACGAACGGCAGAGACCATCACAGCAATCCAGTTGCACTGTTTTCTGAGAGTTTGTCTGAAAGATCTCTGAATCCAGCTCTTCTCTTCTGCATTCCATTGACCAAGTCTTCAATGCAATGTTGGAAAATCTTGGAAGTCTTCTTCCTCTCACATCAGGTCATTCTTCTGTCTTTCCGAGGTAAGAATCGGTAATAGAATGAATTTCAGTGCAAGCCACAATGCATTTCCCCTTTAAGAAGCACAGGTTGACTTTATTTAGTGCCAGCCAGCTACCTCGCACAACCATGGTTCCTTGCTGAGGCGTGCAGCCACTCAAAAGCGTGGTTAGCAGGGCTGCATGTTGTGCTTATGTTAATTAGCTGGCAGCATGAAGTTGGTGTGCTGCTCGTGTCGACAGCTACAGGCAGGCAATTGCCATGCCCCTTATTGGAACATATAAGCACTGCCCCGCACCCAGCAAAAATTTAATCAGAACTGTCATACAGTGAAACTCAACTATGGTAAATACAATGGCCTTGCAAATACTGGGCAAATGTCACATACTCAAATGTAACTTGATTCAGCAACATAGGAGAGGCGTCATGTGATTGAATGCCATGTGATGAAATGATCAAAACTCCAGAAATACATCAAACCAGAGCTGGCAACCAATTGCAGCACTAGGAGCAGAGTAATGAGATTTTGGAGGTATAGTTGCAGGGGCAGGAGGGGCTTATAGAGACAAGAAGAAAGGTGACCATGTAGAAATATAAAACAAGGACGGGAATTTTAAATTGAAGACTAGGGGGCTCATGAACCAACGCATGTCAGCAAGGATTGTGAGATAAACGAGTGGGTCTTGATACAGGGTAGAATGTTGGCAGAGGTTTGAATGGGAGTGTAGTGGTTGGGAAGCTAGCTAGAGGAGAGTTGGAATAGTTGAATCTGAAATTAAGTGGGATTCCAAGAGATGACTTTGGTCTTCCAATTTTTATCTGATAGTTTTCATTATACTGAAATCTGTTAGAAAGACTGCACTGTATGAGAAGAATTTAATGTCCTCCCTGAGGCAGGTTGGAGACCCTCTTGTCTTCCTGCCTCTGCCCCAATTAAGTCTGGAGTGGAATATCTTGTGGGTGACCTTCCCATACCTGCCCATTGAGACCCTTAAGTGGGTAATTAATTTAATGTCGTTCTCCGATTAGCTGGCAACTCTGGATCTGTGATCCTAGGGAAGGTATGTCGCTGGCCATTTAAGTGGTTGATTCGTAATTAATACCACGGGCTATCATCGAAGGCGGCAAGGCAGGGCTCAGAGGCGACTGCACCTGGATTAAATTCTACCGCATATAATTTTAAAGCAAGTTTCAAACTGGGTGGTTTAAAAAAAGATTTATTGAGCATCTCTTTGAATCAGATCACACAGATCCATAATAGCTCCATTAGGATCATTTTAGCGATGCAATAATAACTTAATTATGAAATTTTGATTGAAATATTTTAAATTGAAATAAGGGGTGGAACTCTGGTTTTTGAGAGAGTGTGTAGTGATGGCTGAATCTGGCAGTGTCTTTTCTGCTGACCAGAATGGCAGGATCCTACACCATATTCTGTATTTGAAACTTCATGAAGTATGCACCAGCGAGTTTCTCTCAGAGTCAGCTGGTGGCCTAACAGCTGATTACTCTCCCTGCCATCAGTTGATCAGTTTGAAGGTCCTGGTGCCATATTTAAATACCACCCCTGTTCTTGTATCACTATCTTCACCAGACTGTGTAGGATGTCAGCAATCCAGATGGCTTGGAGGTAAAGGCAGGAACTAGACTTCCCAGCACATCAAGAGCAGTGCAGTACTTTGGCAGAGAGGCTTGTTGCACTTATCTCAAAAGCATACTGAGGACTGCCTTGTATACATCACTCTTATGCAATCCAATTTTAGACCAATATAATTTCATGCTGGCTTAACACAAGATTGGAGGGCCTCAAAGGGTGCAAGTGGGCAGCTATTTTAATGAGCATCCATGAGATGTAAATGGCTTTCCCACCACCAGACAGCAGGAAGACTGACCCATCATTGGGAGAATTGTAACAGGTTTCCAACTTCATGACTCCTGCTACATTTTGTACTCACGATTGGCCCCAAGCCCACAATGGGCAGGATGGGAAAATTTCACCCAAGGACTATAATTAGTTGCAAAGGCTTTAAGTATAGCAGATCAATCCAGAGAGATCAATCAAGTAAGATTGATCACAGACATGAAATGCTGCTGCAAATAATAAATACAACAAATTTAATATTTTAAGAATATGAAGATAACAAGTGGAAAAACTGAATTTGCCAAAATAACCAATGTCAATCCAATATAGCAATTAGAACCATAAATATACAACCTCAGCAAAATGACGCGAATGAAGGATAATACTGTAATCATATGTTAAAAGATAAGAATAAGTCCAATTGCAACAAAAGTAAAATACTACAGATATTGATAAAATTAAAACAAAACATTGTAAATACTTAGCAGGACAGGCAGCATCTGTGAAGAGAAACAAAGATAATGTTTCAGGTTGATGACCTGCCATTTGAACATATGATGACAAGTGATCAGCTAGAAAAGGTAACTCTGTTTCACTCTCCACAACTGCTGCCTCTCCTGCTGCAACTTTCCAGCATTTTCTGCTTCACCTTCAATAATAAAGTTGCAAATCAGAAAGCCAGGATAACAATAGTTTTCCATATCAAGAATCTGAAAAATGAACAACGTAATGGACAAGATGGAACAGTTCACCTTTTTCCACTCTACATACTCTCACAGATCATCAAGGAAATAATAGTTGCAGAGAGAAAAAAGGAGTCTAACAAATATCAGTTGAAGAAAACTACAACTAAGGAAGAAAATGTAATGGAACTAACCCTTTTTTCTCTGTGGAAGAGAAAGAAACTATGTATATAATTGGAAACAGGATTACTTGGAATACCTGATCTGAAATCCATAAAAGAATGTTTCTGCAACGTACATAAAATTTGGTTGCAGATCTGCTATTTTTGTTTTTCTGGGAAACATGACTGATCTCTGGGGAAGGTTTATGCTGTTGAAAAGGTGTACAATTTCTGTACGAGAATACTATACAAATGTAAACCACTTCAGTTTACAAATCTGAAATACTGAAGTTTCAGTTGATGAGATTATACAAAGTTCTGTATCTTAGCTGGAAGTGTCATTCTGTTTCTGAAGTTATTTTTAAGAATTGAAGATACTACCCAGAAATGAGTTGTGTATTTTGCTGTATTTATATTCAGTCCTAATTGCTATGAGGAGTTTAGAAATGGAATTTATATAATGAAAGAACTTACCTTTAAAGAAACAAAATTTTAAACAGAATATTTTAATTTTACCATTTGTTGAATTCAAAAATTATGAAGAAATTGTGCAACAAAGCTTTCACGTGGTGTGTTTTTTGCTTACATTCAAAGATTTCGATCACTTCATCTTTAAACTGCATTCTCAGTTGTAGCAGTTGACATGAGTCAGCTCTGCTGTTCTTTGTACCCGTCATTCAGTTTCTGGTATACTTGCTAAATGATGAAAAAATGGACGGTCATGAATGCAACTACTGCAGTCTTTTCCCAGCTGTTGCTGCATCCTTAACATTGTATCTTCTATGTCTTCCCTTGAGAAACGCGGAGGTAACTGTCGAGCCAGACGCACAGCCTCTCCCTTCAAAAAAGTGTAAACCGATACATTTTAATGAGCATTTATGTGAAATTATAGTCAATTTGTTCTGATCTACAAGCTTTGAGTATAGAGTTGTGTTGTGTATCAAATACACATTCACAACATTTATATACATTTTTGAGCCAGACATCCTTTATTTCCTTTTCCTCCCTCACAATCTTTAGTCTTTTGCATCTTGTGTGCTGCAACACAATACTTCATGAAGATGTTAACAGTCCACAAAGAGGATTATGAATTTCTTGTTCAATTCTTTTTTTCTACCCAAAGCTTCAAACTACTAACTGATGGTATGTAATAAAACAGAATAGATCATGTATTCACCAGGTGAGGGAAGTGCAGTTACCAACCTGCACCCTGTCACTCTGACACATATTAACATGCCAATCATCTTGTCTCACAGATTTCCAGTGTAAGGGTCACTTTGTTTGAAAAGCTGCAGTGTTCCAGACTTGTCAAAAAATAATTTATTTGGCTGTGTCCCAGTCTGATATATTTGTAGGAAATATGGAACTGGAATTAAAACATTTACATCTTAGCTTCACCCATCACGAAGATGTGCAGAACAGGCAGGTTGTGTATACACTTCATGGACTGTGCTCTTTGCCCTAAGTTCTGGCTCTGTGACTGGCAGGAACGATGGGGCAAAGGACAAAGGTCAAGAG
Organism: Sphyrna mokarran; assembly: GCA_024679065.1. NCBI lineage: Eukaryota > Metazoa > Chordata > Chondrichthyes > Carcharhiniformes > Carcharhinidae > Sphyrna > Sphyrna mokarran. The sequence goes on from JAGIQG010000011.1 coordinate 31,594,088, forward strand.
CACAAGTACACAAACCAGGCATTCCTGAAACTGGTCTCATTTTTGAAAACTTGAATACCTTCATAATGGAGTGTATGGTAAATTGCATAAGGAAATACAAAGAATAGATTTAAAAACATTTGGCCTTAAACCTTAAAATTAATTTACTGCACCAAGTTTGCATAGCAAAAATTATATTTCCTTATATTTTTTAAGATATTCAGTATAATTTTTAAGAATCAATATATTGACATTCACTTAGTGTGGTAAATGTTTTATTCAGTGAACCAAACTCTGCCTCACAAACAGAATCATGAAATTAAATTTAAAATTTGCATATATTGGGAGGATGTACTCCTTCCATTGAGACAGTTATCTTTATGTTCCTTTACCCTATTTCTCAATTCTAGGCTGCTGACAGTCCTCTACTATTACATTCAATAGGCCATTTCTTCGGCTAAATTTGGAACAAAAATATTGGCATCCAAGTACCAAATCTGGTCCAGCTGAAGCCTGACATCCGCCCATATAAACTCACCTTCCAACAAATACATTTGGAGAATGGAGGTAGGAAATTTGCACAAATTTACCCTTTCATTTTCTGATAGCTACAGTATCTTTTGCCAATATCCTGGTCGACATCAGCTAACTAATTATATATGAGGGATCAAATTTGCAATTACGTTACATAATGACACACAATTGATGGACTGCACTAATTACCAGCTTTACCTCATTGCCTGTCCATAAGTAGCCTTCTTGTGCGAGCCACAATCAGGGATGAGGCAAGAGATGGCATGAGAGTAAAAAGAGTGGAAAAAGAGTGCCAAGAATGGTAATGGAAATACCTCAGTTCACAACGACACATTACTGGTAAGCAGCAGATGCCAATCAGACAGAACGAGACAGCTCAAGGGTTCAGTGACAGCGAAATGGGCCTCTAGCATCTTAACAGCAGTCCAAATGAGTTATGCAGACAAATTTTTATTTCAAGCCACTTCAGACGTATAGCATTTGAAAATTACCATTTGCAACTTTATACAAAAGCAAATCATTCTACAAGGGAGTTTTGTATATGGTTGAAAATTTTAAATGTCTCTTGTAGATCAAGTAACCTAAAGGTGCTTCAGTAAATGTACCAGCCTGGAGGACCATTGCATTGTACTCAGGTTTGTATCTGAAACTGATCATACTTCTCAACCTCAGTTTCAGCTATCAATAACAGAGTAGAGGCAATGAATTTCCCCCGAGGAAGGAGGCAAAAATAGAGTGAGGAAGACATTCCATTGCTTATGAGCATTCCCTAGCTGCCAAGTTACATAGAGCAATAGCTAGGAGCATATCAGAATTCCCTCCCCCATCTTAAAGGAATGAAGGAACCAATGCAGGAGAAAAAGTTAAACATCACATATACTTTTTTTTGAAATAAGACAACTTTATATCACAAACATCTAATCTTATCTAACATCAGTGTGAATAAACCAATAAAAGTGGCTTCATAGCTCAAATTTATCCTGTTCCATTATCATCAGGATTTTCAATCTAAAACATATTGATTTCCAAGAAGACCACCTGTTAACTTGATGTATTACTTTTGGGGTGTTTTCCACAATTATCTTACCTCCAAATAATTTACAACCTTTAGAGGTCTGCACTGGGATACACTCTGGGCATTTTTATTTAAAATCGCATTGAGAATTTCTTGCAAGTCTGATATACCATAGAAAGGTAAACATCCAGCCATTTCTTCAATTTCCAAATGAGGTTCTGCTGTTGAAGCATCTATCCATTAAAGGAGAGAAAGGACAATTCTAGATTTGACAGAATTTTTAACATGTATTAAGTATTTGCATTACATGCAATTAAATAAGTGAATACACTTTTAAAGTGATTTAAATGCTAAAACTTAAATACAGTGTTAACTTAAGAAACTTTCCTGCTACACCACAATAAACTGACAAGTACAAATGAGCTCTGTTTTGAAATTGAAGTGCTATAGCTATTTCAGCTTAAGTTAACTACAGCTGCAAACCTTTGCAAGGTTTATCAAAAGTTGCCTCAGGCTCTGACTTGCTCCTTTTGTTAACAATTCCCACATGGCCTGAGTGACATTTGGCAACCTCTCGGGGATGGCAATACTAAGCAGATTTAAACAAGGCAGTGTGTCTTTCCCCAAGAAAAGGAATCAGTTGTCAAATATGTTTAATAACAAATTTCATCCAGGGTCAGTGCCTGCATCACCCTGCACAAGGAGCAAGCCCCAGTGGAATGTGTGAGTGACGTATTGCTGAATTGCACATATATGTTATAGAAGATCTTCCTGGCAGGGACACTGAAAAACCATCATCTCAGCAAGAGGAAAATAAATCTTCACATCATGACCTTTCTTGGAAATAACCATTCTGTTTTAAACAATCTCAAGTGGAAATGTTCGCTAGTCCATCCACTGAGAGAATCTACTTCCATTAGTAAGATTTATATTGAGTAACATTTTTCTTTCCTTATTTCTACTTTTTCTGTCATAGAAAGGCTCTTTGTATTTGAGGTTTATAACAAAATCAAATCATTTGTGCAAAAATTTTATATTGTTCAGTGTCAAAAGATTGCAATTTAACTCAGAAGTTATGATTCTATGCTGGAATTTTTCTTCTTTCATGCTTCCTTCAAAACAGAAATCAGCAAAGGCAATCAGATAATAACTTCTTGGTTCTTTTAGTATAGACAGTTTAAATAATGTGTCATTTCCTTCAGTATCTCCTCCTGTTTTACTAACCCATTAAGAAGAAAGAGAGATGAATACAATCCAATGTCAGATCACCACCAATGGATATGGTCAGTGATATTCCTGGTTCGTCCACCAGCAGGCGCACTTAAATGGTTTCTCTTACCCTTTTACTTCAGGTTAGAATTTGTCAGAATTAAAGGAAGTTGGCAACTAAAATTCAAATGGAGGCTGATTTGAAAGTTCTGAGATGTTTAAATAAAGCTACATTCAATGACTGAATCAAACTTCAAATAGGAATTAAAACACAACGCCAATGTGAAACCTACACTGTCCAAGGGATAGGTGCAGTCTTACAAATTAGTATGGAGACAAATATTTTTTGTATAACACCAGCTGAATCTTGGCTTTGTCTTTTGCTGACCTGGTATGTACAAGTCATATATCTATTACTGAACTTTGCTTAAAACATCAACTTCAAGACCACGTGTTAAGATCACTAATATCTTCTTTAAAAATGTTAAATATGGTGCGTAGATTATAAGATTCTAAAAGTGAGAAAACTGACAATCTTTCAACATTTGTTACTGGGAGATTAATGTAACACAGTTTCCATAAATGGAAATGTTTGTGCTTGTGCCAAAGGCCAAAATTTAACTTTTTCCCCCAGGTGCACAGCTTTGGTTTGATGTGCTGTCACCGCAAATCTGCTGCAAAGGTTAGACCCCTAAAATTTTTTCCATGTGAGGAAGGTGTGCCTGCAAAAAAACTCATGCTCTTTCTTGCACTGACCAGTTACTGACACAGCAATTCTGTCAGAGTAATTTATTGCCATTATTGGGTAGAATGCCTTATCTCTGACACATTTTGCATGTTTTATGGATGATTATGTAAAGTATAGATTGCTGGTGACCCAAAAACTGCATTTACCAGTAAGAAGGTCATGACAGAGAGTGCCTTTACACCTCATAGCTCGTTTTAGTACATATGGCTTAAATATAGTTTATTAGGCTAAAGTAACCTTCCAGTTCTTACCAGCTGGTGAGAAGTACACAAAAGATTGGGTTCTTATGAAAATAACCAAAAAATGAATCCCAGCTTTACCATCATGCACACAACTCATAGATGGAGCGCTTTGGTACAAGAGATTTGAACAATGTGTTAACATTACTTACTCACACTGTCTGTGATTCTTCACCTTATCTGAAACTTGTAGCTACAATATTGGTTATATAAAATAATAAATATCTGAGTAGGCAGCTCATCACATTCAAATACAAAACAAGGGAATTACTACAAAGTTCCCTCTAAAAGGAGATGCTGAAGCTATCCCCAAAGGATTTAGGAATTAATCCATTTCATTTCTCCATACAAAAGCCAATCTTTGAATCAAATACACAAATTAGCCAGAGATTTGTAAAACCTCTAATTGCACAATTATAAATAGATGCATTGCACCTATAATTCCAGACGATAAACAAAATAGAATGTTATAAAACAATTAAGTCCTTTGATGGAAATAAGAGGATTTACTCTCTGAATTTTATGTTATTGCAATATTTGGCTTATTTTAAGAATGACAACAGAGTTGATCCTTATGTTTACAACATACCTGGTATTAATTGTATCTTAAATCCATTAAATACAAGTCTGGGATCTGTAAAATAAGTTATCCCATTCAATGTTGTGCATTTCTGTTGCATTTTACAGAGACCATCAATATACTGGGGTCCACCAAGCAGGCTGAAAAATATTAGACAACTGGTTAACCATAGCAATAAGTAATCAAATGCAGTAGTTAAGCTGGTATGATAGTTTTATTAAATTCCTAACATCAGTTTGCAACCATCACTGTTTAACTATTTTTAATAGATGTAGTTGGAAATGAAAGAAATGAAAGCAATGAGAAAGGAAAGACAAAGAATTCAGGAAAAAAATCTAAAGCTGATAATATTTCAAAACTATAGTTAAAGTTCAGTGCTGTTTAAATTAACAATCACTGTACTTACTTCATAGCAAAATCTTTCCTTATAGGCAAAGTAGTAATACAGTATTGTTTTGTTGCCCAGTAACACTCGCACAAAGTTTAAATAAACTAAGCATGCAATTGTTAAGGGAAGAAGGCTTCAAGAGAGTATTTAAAATTTTCTTCAATGCTTTAATTATAGTATATATTTGAGTGAAAAAAAAAATCAATGAGAACTCAAGAGTTATAAAATTGATAAGTCATTATTTTCAGGGAGAACTAATATCATATTGCACAATTACTAAATTTGCAAATTTGTTGATATTAAAATCCTCAGATTTTAGAAAAGATTATATTTACAATACCTATTAGTTAGAGCTATTGGTGCATCAAGGGTCTTAGTTTGAAAAATGTGATTTTCCATCAGTCTTCTAAACAGTAGAGTTTCCTCCACCCGAAAAGGATTTAGCAACATCAGTTTCTTTTCAGAAGCAACTATCCATCCATTGTAAGAAGTCAAGCAATTAATGAGATGAAGTCTTTCAGCACCTGAATCACGGCTTTTGGAAAGTTCCTCGAGCCGTTTTTTTAAATGGCTTAAAGAAAATGGAACATCTATTGTCTTACAAGGTGCTTCCAAGTTGTTTTTTTTATGGATTTGTGACTGGAAAAGTTTATCCAAAATTTGCTGGTTTGAAAGTGGTGCATTGTGACACTTCTTAATAGCTTTCATTGCTGGGGCCAATTTTGGTTGTTTCTCTTCTTCATGTGGATTTCCTTCCATTGCCTTTTTTAGCTGTAAGTTGTATCTGTCTAAGTCCTTTGCAGCTTTTTCTTCATACCTAAAGGAATATTGTTCAATTTAAATATTTGAATGAAAAATATACAAAGATTCTACACAGCCAATTATGCTGCACATTTTGATGCACTCAAAATCACCTCTTAGTTGACCCCAAATGCATAGCATAAATTGACTTTTGGCCCAGGGTGCAAGTCCACCCAATGAATAGGTGTCACACTACTTTGGCTCCAAATTGCAGACAGTGTTACAGCAAACATTAAATATTTCTTTTTTAATGCTGTTGGAACCAGTAAATCATTTTCAATGGTGGAAAATTTTAATCAAGGTTTGAATTTTAACTAAGGCAAACAAAACAAAAACTGCTATATAATTGTAACAAAACTTGTAATTAACTAGAACCCATTACGTTTAACTCAAACTTATCTACTTAGGATAAAGAAAACCATGAGATACAAGAGTCATGCAATATTCAATAATTGTAATACAACTTGAAGTGGAAACAGAATTAAGTGTCTTCTGCTAGGGTGGGATGGCTGGCCATGCATGATCTCGCATTGGACAATTCATTACATACACATGCACAAGTAACCTGGTGAGATATACAGTAGGGTGTGCAGGATGTTGTTGCCCCTGTTGTTACCTCAGGGATTTGAAAGTCTGGGTATCATATTTAAAGGGCACCCACAGAGGCATTCACTCACTGCAAGGCAGGAGCACCAGTCAGGCTGTCATTCCAGAGGGGGAAACCTACTGGAGATAACAAAATGTTGCAGAGCAAAGGAGTGGCCTCATGCTTCAGTGACGTCTTGCTGCAGGTTTTTCTCCAGGCCATTTGACAAAGGCAGAAGGTCCTGTTCTCCAGGGATGGCAGCAGGAGGACCTCCATCTGACCAAGGAAACAGTGCAGGTTAATGAATGATGCCCAAAAACAAACCTGGGTGTCGTGTCCCAAAGGATGAATGATCTGTTGCGCTCTGCAAAGTTAACTATCACTGTTCAATTACTGCAAAGTAACACTCACATGAGCATCAGTCAGTGTAGATCTGGGAGATAGGAAGATTGTGTGCAGTCTCGGCAGCAGATGTTTAATTGCTATGCAAGCCAAATCCCAGAGGGAAACTTGACTGAATCATCATAATCCCTATTTTGTATTTTGAAACAGGTAGAAACCTACTGATGTCATTCCAACGACACATTTGGGAACTTAAAACAAATGTAAGAGATTTATTAACAAGAGGAAAAGAAAACTTTTGCAGACAAGATTACAATTACACAATAAAATAAAGTCTTACAAAACATTCCTTACAAAAAAAAAAACTTGGTCAGAACTGACAAGTAAATATCTTCCTGGAAACACTTTCTTCTAGAATTTTAACTTTATTAAATCCAGTAATACCATCCAAAGAGAAAACACTGTCACTTTAGTACAGGTATACCACATGACTTCTCCTTCTCTCTACTTTGGAAATCCAAGAACAATATTACAGGACTACTTTCTGCAACAATAACTTTTCTAGTTGACTGAATGGCTGATTCAAACTTTGCACTTTCAAGCAAAGCTGTTTTGGGAGATCTTTCCGCTACTGCCAATCCAACTCAGCCCAACTTCTTTCTTTAAATATCCATCTTCCCTTTCATCTTTGACTCCATTTTCCTTAGCAGCTCTTTGAACTGAACCTTTCCAAGATATGAAAATCTTTCATTTATTTTTCCTATTGCTTCCCCTTTCGGGTCAAAAAAACCTTCCACTGCTAACTTATGAAACTGTTGGAATATGTAAAATGCTGTTTACTCACCTTTGAAAGTTAACAACTGAAAAGTCTTGATCTATGTCCTAATGCAAAGTTCTAAACTCTATTTACTTACTTACAAATCCATTTTACCATAATTTCATTACAAATGCATGCATTTAGCACCTCTATCCATTTTAATTGTCAACTCTCTCAGACAAGTTGTCTCCATTAACCTCTCTGGAGCTCAGTTAAAAATTTAAATACACACAAACACAGAGCCTTTTTTGTCAATAACAAAATCTTCCCAAAAATACATTTTTAAAGTCTGTTCTCACAACCTGAATATATCAATGAAGAACTTTTGAAGGCACACATGTCTAATCATTGTATATGACATGCACTTCTAAATATGTTTAATTGCATTGTCTTTAGATTTGCTGCATTTTCATTATACCGAATTGCTGCAATGGGTGTGAGGATTTGCCAAGTGTTGCATTTTGTTCTCTATCAGATTCTAGTGATATAGTTCTACCAATATGCCACTTATTTTCTCACGTCACAGTATCATCATCACCGTGTATCCTGACTTGAATGTGTTTAAGTCATGGCTATCTTTAGTGAACATGCAATCTAGAAACACATCAGGCAATTCAGAAGATATTATTCACCTGATTTTTTGAGGCTGCTGAAAATGCTGTCTGCAGTCAAGTCATTGCGTGTCAATGGTGTTCTGCTGTGAATTGTGAGGAGGATGCAGAGGCCACAAGGAGAGTTAGAACAAGTAACATGACAGATGGAGAATAAGGGTCAAAAGCATGAGGACCTCCTTGACGGTCTGAAGATTGGAAATCAGTTTTTCCTAGATGTTGACAGAATAGTAAACATGGAAGGCCAAATGGACCTGGCTGTCCTTGTTCAAAATTAACTGTAAGCTAACATAAAGGTGCAAGTGTGCAAGGAAGGAGGCAAGTTGCCCTTGATTGCAAGAAGGGTTGAGTGTGGGATTAGAGAGGTCTGACTGGAGTTGAGTACAGCCTTGGCTCATCTTCTTACCTAGTGAAGGATAGCCCTCCCATCAAGAAATTTACAACCAATATTCAGAGTAGACGCACGAAGGATGTTACCCATAGCTTGGTGTCCAAAACAAGGAGATACAGATTCAGTGTTAGAGATAAGTCAAAGACAGGTGTGTAGGAATTTCAACAACTAAAGAGTGGTGAGTGTTGGGGCGTCCACCCCTAGGGCAATAGGGGGATCTGCCATCAAGTTTGCTGAACGAGTAAATCAAATCAATTTGTAGCTAAAGAGCCTGGACCCTCTAGGATATAAACTGGCACACAGTTATGACCCATCCTCTCAAAGACTGTGCCTCTCTCCTCTGTCTCCCTCCATCCTCAGCCTCGGTCAACGTTTATGGCAGCTCCCAATCTTACTATGATTTCCATGTCAGGATGCAACCCTGCTGCTGTCTAGGCTTCACCATAGACAGAACATATGTGAATACGGTTGTCATCCCTTTAAGTCATGATTATTAATGTCCCTTTCGTTGTGCTCAGCATTAATCCACCCACCCAAAACAAACTTTCTTCCATTTTGTAGGATCATATTTCCAAAATGACTGTTTTGTACAACACATCTAAGAAGTGTTGACTGCCACATTTCAGATCTAGTTCATCACTTTCCACTGCACCCCCATCATGCATCAACTTCCCCCATCATCTTTGACCAACCCAACAGAACTATTTTTCTATTCTTACCTTTCAGTCTTCCCCCATTGCCCTTACATCTATAATCATCATCCACAACATGCCTTCTCTCCCTTCTAAACCTACACCCATTATTGGCCCTATGCTCACTAACTCCTCTCATTATCTAGGCTGCCATTTTGTACATTTCTTTCACAACTCTTCCTTTACCCCCCCAATCTCAAAGACCATTCACCACCTGACCATGAATATAGACCTGCCACCCTACCACATCCCACTTCCCCTCTCAGTGTGACTGTTCCGTCTGCTGCCCAATACCTTCAGGTCAACTTCCAGGACCCCACCAAATGTGACCTTTAGGATTATTTCTCTTCCACCATTCCTACACAGCCTCAACACTCAACATGCATGGCTCTTTCCTTCTTCCCAAGCTCTTGCCATTCCCACCTTGTTTCCCTTTGGGTCTGGATTGTTTGGCCTCCTTCTCTGGACACCATTCCTGCCCCAGTTAAGTGTGGCTTTTTTTTCCTGTGGACACCCTCTTTTCTTGCCTGGCCCATTTGCCTGGGCCTGATTCCACTCTTCCTTACTGTCCCTGCCTCTCTTATCTAGCTTGTTTCATCCTTGCCCAGTAGACTCTATTATCCCTCTCTTGGTCATCTTCCCTGTACCTTGGAAAACTGATCCAAACTCAATCATAGCCCATACAGAACACTCCTGAAAAAGGGCAAGGTAGCTGCTTATGATTCCAAAGTCCAAGAAGATGACTACCTTACCTGGTGTGCTCCATTTACACGCAGCTGTGAATCTGAAAGCGCATAATTCTCATTCATAGAAAACTTAATTCAGAAGGCAAATTTAATTCCGGCAACTTAGCCTTTTAATGAGAATGCATGACATACAAAAGGCAAGCATCAGGAAACTTAACCCAAGTTTAAAGTTCTGAGAATTTAATTACAAAAGTTTATCCTGCCATTTGCCCCCCACTGCCCCCATCAATTAAGTGCCCTCCTGCCTTCTCATATTCAGAAGATTCGGGCCCATAGGTGAGAATACGGATGATATCCTGCTGAAAGAATATCAGGCATTAAACTACTAAACTGGATCTCAAGGATAATGATATCTAGATTACTATCCAAGCTTTGTGCAAATACAGAAAAGAGGTGTTCTTATTCATGTTCAAATCCTCAAAATGGAAGAAGCAGTAAGAATGGGATGGACTCTGCTTCGACCAAAATCAGAACGGTGTCCCCACGGAAACAGTAAATAGGCAGATGGCAATGTCTCTAAAATAATATGGAGCAGATTGGGGTGGGAGGCGGGAGAGATCTAGAAGAAACATAGGCAGTGTTTGTGAACAAAATAGGGCAGGACAACATGTAAAAGAATAAAGGGGAAACACTGACAGCAAGGGGATATAGGAGTTATATAACAGGAGTATAAAAAGATGGTTAAGCATAAAATGACACAGAATCCTATTAAAGTTAAAACGTGTAGAGCAATGAATCGGATCCATAATAAAACAAGAGAGGTGAAGGAACCACATATACTCCAGATTATTGAGACAAAGCCAAAACAAAATCAAGGATGGGAATTAAACACAGCAAGATATAGAATATTTAGAAAAGATAGAGAGGGGAAAGGAAATGGATTAGCATTAGCAAAACAAAACTGGAATCCGTATGAAGAGTGATTAAAACTATAAAGGATCAATCATACTAATGGGTGTCGTCAAATAAAAGAAAGGGAGCAAAGGAAAAAATATGTAAATAAATCATGGAATTGAGTAAAAATAGAACAATGATGGGAAATTTCAACTACCCTGATATTATTTGAATACAAGGAGATAAGGCATTGAGTTCCTACAATGTGAAATAAGTGTTCTTGGTTTTTTTTTTAGTGGCCTTGTGAACTTGCAATGGAACCTTTAGTGATTGGTGTAATTGTACTCCAAGGTCTCTTTGTTTCTCTGTCCCACTGAAATTTGCATCTTCCAATTAATAAATGATCTTCCTGTTCTTTCTTCCAAATTATACCACTTTATACTCATCTGTGTTGAACTTCATTTGCCAATTATGCAAGTTTGTTAATGCCTTCCTGCATTTTGTTGCAGTCATCCTCAATATTGACTTTCACCCTAACTTAGTGTCAAATGCAGATTTAGAAATTGCGTTTTAATTCTAAAGTCCAAACCATTAATGTAAATTTGTGAACAGCAGTGGTCCTAGCACTGATTCTTGTGAAACATCTTTTTCCAGCTCTTCTTGTGAAGCACACTTTACAAAACATTTTCCGAGCGCAACATGTAAGAATGGCAATAAGGGAAGATTCGCTATTTTTTCTAGTAATGGGGAATGAACTTGAATAGCTAAGAGAAATCAAAGTAATTGAACAACTAGGAAATAATAACCATAATATAATGTGCTTTAAGATAGTGATGCAGAAGAAAATAAATATGATGAAAACCAGGTTAACAGATAAAAAACAAGCTTAACACTAGTGAATGAATAAAGACAAAAGGAACAACTGAGGCTTAGGAAAGAGGCATACATCAAGGACATAGACAACAGAAAAACATGAGGATTTTCATAGTAACTTCACTGCAGTGTTAGTGTAAGCCTACTTGTGACACTATAAAACAAATTTAAACACATGGTAAGAGGGAATATGAAAAAATTAGGAGAGATGGCAAAAATAATCAGGAAGTCAAAGAGCAACTATGAAATAAATGATCAAGAAGCATAAAACAATAGTAAAATATTTCATAAACACATTAATAAAAAAGACTACGAAGGAAATAGGATCATTAAACTAGACAGGATAATGCCATTTGTAACAACAGAGAGGGCAGAAATATTACTTTGTAATTACTAGGAAGACCGAACAGATAAACATGACATTGAATTATGAGATAAGTGCATTTAATATATATAAAAAAAAGGATGTATTGAATAAACAAATTCAAAAGAGAATAAAACACCTGGTCTGAACGAAGTTCATCTGTCTATTTTAAAATAACCTAAAGAGATAGCAGAAGCATTACTTCACATATTAGGGAAAAAGAGTACTGCCAGAGGATTGGTGGATAGCTATGATAGTGATGATTCTATGGGCCATAACTTGTGAACTCCCATGTGGATCCGGGAGGGTATGCCAAAGATGCAGTGAGGAATTCCACTCGGAAGTTCAAAGGTAAAGATTTACTGAGCAAACTTCCTCTGGGTAATTGCTCTGTGCTGGGAACCATACAAGAAAGCAATTTAAACTTTGGATGGCTCTGACTGTGTAACACTACAGTTATGCAGAAAAGGTATTACAAATTTTAAAAAACCTCAACTTCTGAGTAACTATTTGTAAAAAGGCATAGGCAGCCACTGCATGAGACTTTCTCCACCTGCATCCCTCCCCCAACCCTCACCCACAGAAGAAAGCTCCTGTTTACCTCACATCACTACCAGGGACCCCCTCCCCCAAAGGACCCCCCCACCTCCTGAATGGCCCACGTGATGGGACTCCCCCTACACCCCCTCCCCCTCTCCACAGTATTTCAGGCTGTGCATGGGATTCCCTCCGACCTGACCCTCCCATAGACCAGAACCCTGGTGCAAACCCTCCTCCCACCCTGAACTCGAATCCATCTCCATCTATTAAATCTGTCCTCCTGCTACTTACCTTGAATACTTATTTTCTTCCTGGCCTGTAAATTTCAAAGGGCATTGAAACTTACCTGGCTTGCGGCAGCTAATGCTGTAAAACAAGGGGGCATGTCCTCCTTCAACTCATTTCTCCTGCACTTCAACTGAGTTTCAGAGACTCCTGCAGTGTCTGGATCTTGCCAATCTGAGTCCAAAGGTCGAGCGAGACAAGCATGGAAGAAATTTCACATAAGTAAAGGGGCACAGAATGACAATCTGACACTGATTGCCACTCCAAGGAAGTTATGGGCCTATATTTAAGAACAAAACATTTCCAGGGAATTATATTTTAATCAGGTTAGCATTGTTGGTAGAAAAAAATGCAATCCAAGTTGAAGGAGAGAATAAAAGAATATCTAGGAATGAAAAATATAACAAACCATCACCATGGATTTCAAAAGGAAAACTCTTATTTGACCAACATTAATTTTGTTTGAGGAAGTAACAGAGATCTAGATAAATCACAGTAGATGTGATTTATCTAGATTTTCAAAAGGCCTTTGATAAGATGTCCCATAACACATTAATGAATAAGAGATGAATAAATGTGCAGTCACTGAACAAGGGGCAGAAGGGATTGCTGGTTGGCTTCTAGACAGAAAGTAGAAAGGAGTTATTCAGAGTGGCAGAGATGAAAAATAGTGTTCCACAAGGATCGGTGCTGGGACCACTGCTGTTTACAATTTACATTGAAGATTTGGACTTTGGAATCAAAAACACAATTTCTTAATCTGCAGTTAATTCTAGAGAGAATTTGAGAAGGACTGCAACAAATTATAGGAGAACATTAACAAACTTGCAGAATTGGCAAATAATTGACAAATTAAGTTCAACTCAAATGAATCCAAGGTGGTTTATTTTGTTATGAAAAATAAGAAGGTTCACGTCTTGATGGGGTAGAGAAACAAAGGGATCTTGGAGCAGAAATGCATTAAACACTAAAAATTCCCCTACAGGTCTGCAAGAATAAAAGGAAACCAAGTATTAGGCTTTGCTTTTAGATGGAAAAAACTGAAAAGTAGCAAAGTTACACTGTACCTATATTGAACTTTGGTTAGACCACACTTAGAAGTATTGCATGTAAATGTTGGTTGATATTTTATATAAAGAATAAGGGGGTGTTAGAAGAGGTGCAGAGATTTACAAGAATGATACCAAATGTATGGACAAAAAAGCAGGATGGATCCTGTTTCTCATGAAAAGAGGCTGGGGGCGGGGGGGTGGACCCAATAGAAGTATTTAAAATTGTGAAGGATTTTGATAGACTGAATACAGAGGGAATGTTTCTTTTTGTGGGGAAGAGCATAATGAGAGGCCAGCAACTAAAATAGTCAAAGAAATTTAAGCGGGAATTCAGATGAAATTTCTTTACCAAAGAGCGGTTAGAATGTGGAATTGTTTACAACAATCAAATAAGACAGATACATTTAAGGGGAAGCTAGATATACATGAGGACAGTAGTAGACTTTGATTAGGATAAATGGGAGGAGGCTTGTGTGAAGCATGGACACTAGCATGGACTACTTGGGCAGAATGGTCTGTTTCTGTGCCACATATGCTATGTGATCTTATATATTTGTGACCTTTCAAATCACCAGAAATTAAAAATGACATTTGAAGATAGTTACTCAAGTATTGTCTTTTACTTTCAAGTATTTGAGCAATCATTCTGCATATTGAGATGATCAATCACTACAAAATGTCCATATTCTTTAGAATTCTAAGACATATGTCTGGTGTAGAAGTACTAACTGAAAATAATATTTTATTCCATTCATGTGATTAGGTAAGATCAGCTGAGGAGATTAAATATATTATCATAAAGAAGGGGTTATATTGTAATGACATGGTAGTTTCTGTTTTATGCTATGTTCATTGGTTCTGAAAGCGAGCACTAGAATCCAGCATTCATGATAAGAAAGTCCAGAATTCATGCACAAAGAATGTCATAAAATAGTAGATACCTGAATGGAGATCACATTAAATGTTTAGATTTGATCGTAATTTAAAGCTACAATTAGAAAGATTTTAGTGATAATATAGTACAGTATTCCAAACAGCTTGCTATTTCTTCTGCCAGTTTTATGCTTTAATTCCAAACAGAATCAGAATAAGTTTTTTTTTCCTGAAAAACTGAAAATCATATCAGAAACAAACACAGATTTCTACATTTTTTGGGATACAGGCTCATTCATTAAAATCTTTGAAAATACTGAAAATTTCAGCATGACTTTTTTTGAACTATTTACATGTAAGATGTAAAAATCATAGTTGTAGAGCCAGATTTCCAACCTGGGCTGCTAATTTCCTGATTTGAAAATGGATATAATTATGTTTGAAATAGTTCAGAGAAGATTCACTCAACTCATTCTTGAAATGAAGGGCTTATCTTATGGAGAAAGGCTGAAAAGGTTGGGCCTATACCCACTGGAGTTTGGAAAAGTGAAAGGTGATTTTCTTGGAACATGCTAGATCCTGAGAATAATTAATAGAATAGATGCTTCCTCTTGCAGGGAAGACTAAAGATTAGAGATGTAGGGATGGAATTCTCCCTTTTAACACTACGTCTCATGTCTGGGAGAAAACATGAAGCATTTTCCACTGTGAAGGCAATGTCAATAGAAGACTGTTCACAGAACATCAACAGCAATAAAACCATTCCTGAAAGCATCACAGAAGTGTAATCAAAAATTAACAGAGAGCCTGGCAATGTTGCTTCTTCCATAAGATAACACTAATTGCAAAATGCAGTTTTCAAATGATAATGTTTCAGTACAGTAGCTAAATAATGAAAATCACATTTGGTGCTATTACATCTATAAAGACAATAGCTTCATTGTTGAACCTCTTTTTAAGTGACCTATAAACATAACTGGAAAGAATTCTCTCAGTTTTATATTTGATAAGTTACAAAGTATTCACATTTAAGTTTTAAAACGATACTCTGTTAAAAACTATATATTCACCATATATTTATAGTTGTATTTTGAATTAAGTAGTTTGGATTTAGGGTACAGTTTGCTACACTTCCATTACTAAGCATTGACATTCTCCAATCATTAGACTGAGCCCGCAGAGAACAGTTGTCAAAAATCCACAGAAACAGGCTAATGATGGTTGCACCTGGAATTCATTAACCCACCATAAAATTTAGCACCTATATTGTAACTTTAAAAAAAACATTACAACACAGTTACATGCCAAATTTAATTGTAAGAAATTATCTCTCCTATTAAGGAAATATATTTTAGTGTGTACTACAATTTACTGTTTCCTGTTAAGTATTGAGAGATAATCACTTTTCATTTGAACATTCAAAGTCAATTAAGTGCAGCTATGGTTAAAGATTTAAAAAATAGATTTTTTTCTTCAACAGTTGTAACTAATTATGATTTACCCAATTCACATATGGTACCTTTATTCAGTTCAACCTATTGAATCTAAGTGGGGTCCTGGGACAAGCAATAAATCATATCCAAGAAGCAGTGGAGAGACTGCTTCAACTATAACTGTTGAGATAGAAACCATCTGCTACCTGTACAGCTGGAGGGGAAAAATCACTTCAACAGAAATTTAATCCTTTAACAGAGTTACAGCTTTGACCTGACCACTGAGTTATGTACTGTTACCAATTAAAAACTCTGCTTCATTTTGTATTATGCAAGTCTTTGGTGTGGTCACCTCTAGACCTTGCACTAATTATCCCCCAATCTCCATTCATTTCCCCGCACAAGAGGTGCAGCTAAAGGCATGACAGACTCCCCTATAGTCACCATGACAGGCAAAAGGTTGGCACTGTAGGATACATTAATTAAGATTCAGCTAAGTGCCTCAAAGAACTAGTCATTTTATTTTAGCACCAAGTTATCTGTGTTCTGTCCTAGCTTAAAGAAAACAAATTGTGCAATCTGGCATGACACATGGTGGTTTTCTTAATAGAAAATAATATATAAATAAGGAAAAATGAAAAAAAGCATACAAAAGGAAAGACAAAAAGGTAAGTAAGATAAATTTAAAAAGAATAAGTAGCATCCTGACAGCTTAACAGATAAAGATCTTGCAAATTTAGCAGTAAGCCATGCTAACCAGAAAGTCCTGGATTCCGTTCCTAATCCATATCAAGTTTCCTGATGTTAACTGGTGTCCAACAGATCTCCACTTCCTGAGAAGTGGAAACGCTGGCCAACTCCACCAGAAAATGCTTAAATGGACATCAGGCATGGCCAACATGATGCTTAGCTACAATATGATCTAATTCTATATCAACCAGGGAGAAGGGGTGGAGTGTGGTGAAAGTGTAGAAGTGGAATTTCGCTGTCAAAACAAATATTCCAAATATCGCCAATTCTTCTTGAGATCTGACAACATTGGTAATGTCGCATTTCTATTGCCCATACCTGGCTATCAGAAGAAAATTCTTATCCTGATGTTAGATTTTGTAAAAATCCAGGATTTTACTTTATCTGAAATCTTTCCTGTTACGTAGTTATTACAGCACAGAAAGAATCCAATGAATTCATCCTGACTTTCTGAAGAGAAATCCAGTCGATCCCATTCTTCTGCTTTTGGCCTTGTACAGTTATTTCCAAATGTCCATCAGCTTATTTTTTTTTGAAATCATTCATCACTTTTGCTTCCACTGGTCATTATCACTTGATACATAAAAAAAGTTCTTCTTAACATCCCTTCTGCATCTTTTGCCCAAAATCTTAAATTGTGTCTCCTTGTTCTTGCACGATTAACCAATAGAACGATTCTTCATTGTTTGCACAATCAAAATCATTCATAATCTTAAACACCTCTATTAAATCTTCCCATAACCTCCTTTGCTCCAAGTAGAATAACAATCTTCTAGTTAAAATACTTCACATCTGAAACCATTCTGGTAAATGTTCTCTGCACCTTCTCAAAGACTTTTGCATCCTTCCAAAAGTATAAAATTTTAGTCTGGTCGAACCAGAGCTTCGTCGAGGTCCAGCTAATCTTCTGTTTTTGTACACCATACCTACCTCTATTTATGAAGCCCAAGATCTCATACGCTTTTCTAATTGCACTCTCAATAATGTTCTGCCATTTCAAAAGATCTATGCAATATAAACTTCCAGGTCCTTCTGCTCCTGCACATCCTTTAGAACTATGCCATCATGTCTATATTGCTTCTGCCTATCCCTTCTGTCAAAATGCAATGTCAAAAACATCTGTGTTACATTATATGTCAGTTCTCTGCCCATTCCATTGGTCTAGGTCCTGTTGCAGTCAACTGGTATCATCTATTTTGCTACATCTCCAAGTTTAGTATCATTGGCAAATTTTGAAATTTGACTCTGTATTCCATTATACGAGTCACTTGAAAATGTCAAAAATATTTTCTAGCGGTCGTAGCATTGACTCTTGGGAAGACCATTGCCCACTATCCTCCAGTCTGAAAAGTGGTCATTAATCACAACTCACTGTTGCCTCTTCATATATCATTTTTTATGCAAGCTGATATTTTCCCTCATGTTCCATGACCCTCAATTTTGTTAAGCTTTTTTTTTTACGTGCTGCATCAAATACTTCCTTAAAATCCATTTAGATAGTATCTGCAGCATGCCCTTTATCAACCTTCTCGACTATCCCAATCAGATTAGTTGAGCACAATCTACATTTTACAAGTCTGTGTGGGCTTTCTTTATGCTAAGCTGTAGTTACAAAGAACGTCCTTCCCTTTCTTCAGTAAGGATCCCCTATCATGTGTCATTTATATAACTGACATTAAAAACCATGTGGGGGAGGTTAGGATTAAAAAATTTCAGGTGACACAAAGGACGGATGGTTAACAGTGAAGGCACTGTGTTTTGGGCTACAAGAAGACATAGATAAAATGGGTAGATAAGTGGCAAACAAAACTTAACCTTGAAAAGTGTGAGGTGATATGCTTTGGAAGGAGTAATTTGACAAGGAAGTACTCAATAAATGGCAGGACCCTAGGAAGTTCAGTGGAGCAAAGGGACCTTGGCATGTTTGTCCAAAAATCTCTGAAGGGAGAAGGGCATGTTGGTAGGGTGGTGAAAAAGGCAAATGGGACGCTTGCCTTTATCAATCATGGCATAGATTATAAAAGCAGGAAAGTCATGTTGGAGTTGTATAGAATTTTTGGTGAAGCCACAGCTAGAGCACTGTGCGCACTTCTAGTCGCCACATTGTTGGAAGGACAGGCTTACACTGGAGGAGATGCAGAGGAGATTCACCAGGACACTGCCTGGGGAGAAACATTTAAATTATGAAAAGAGGTTGGGTAGGCCTGGATTGGTTTTGTTGGAAGTCTCACAACACCAGGTTAAAGTCCAACCAGTTTATTTCAGAGTAATCCCACAAGCTTTTGGAAATGGTGTTCCTTCGTCAGGTGTGTGGAAGGTTCTGATCAGAGAAGGGCATATAAAGTCACACATAGTTTACAGAATACTGATTAGAATGTAGCTAACCTGCTATTCAAATCTTAAGGATGCAGACAGTGTGAGTGGAGATAGCATTAGCATAGGATAAAGAGATGTGTTTTGTCTCCAAACAGGACAGTAAGTGAGACTTTACAAGCCCAGGCAAGTCATGGGGGTTGCACAGATAGTGCAACATAAACCCAAGATCCCGGTTTAGACCATCCTCACGTGTGCAGAACTTGGCTATTAGGCTCTGCTCAGCGACTCTGTACTGTCGTGTGTCGTGAAGGCCACCTTGGAGAATGCTTACCCGAAGGTCAAAGACCGAATGCCCGTAACCACTGAAGTGTTCGCCAACAGGAAGGGAACAGTTTTGCCTGGTGACTGTCGAGCAATGATCATTCATCCATTTCGTATCGTCTGCATGGTCTCCCCAACGTACCGTGCTTTGATATGTGCTTTCCTGCAGTATATTAGATAGACATTGGCCAAGTTGCAAGAGTATGTGCCCTATATCTGATAGATGGTATTTTCACGTGAGATGATGTCATCCATGTCGATAATCTGGCATGTCTTGCAGAGGTTGCTATAGCAAGGTTATGATCACTGTTCTCCTGAAGGCTGGGTAGTTTGTTGTGAACAACGCTCTGTTTGAAGTTGTGCAGTTGTTTGAAGGCAAGAAGTGGAAGTGTGGGAATGGCTCTGGTGAGATGTTCATCTTCATCAATGATGCGTTGAAGACTTCGGAGAAGATGTCATAGCTTCTCCGCTCCGGGAAAGTGCTGGATGACGAAGTGTACTCTGTCCATCGCATCCTGTGTTTGTCTTCTGAGGTCGTCGATGCGGATTTTTGCTATGGTGCATCAGAACTGTCGATCAATGAGTCGAGCGCCATATCCTGTTCTTATGAGGGCATCTTTCAGCGCCTGGAGGTGTCTGTCGCGGTCCTCCTCATCTGAACAGATCCTTATATACAGGAGGGCTTGTCCGAAGGCTTCTTTAACATGTTTAGGGTAGAAACCTAAAGGAACACTGTTTCTGAAAGCTTGTGGAAATACTATCAAATAAACTGGTTGGACTTTAACCTGGTGTTGTGAGACTTCTTACTTGTTTACCCCAGTCCAACACTGGCATCTCTACACGTTTTTGTTGGAGCAGAGAAGAATGAGGGGGCAATCTCATCGAGATGTACAAGAGTGTGGAGGAGAATGTGGACAGAGTGGATAAGGAGCAGCTGTTCTCCTTAATTGAAGCGTCGGTCACAAAGGGACATAAGTTCAAGTTGAGGAGCAGGAAGTTTTGGGGAGGGATGTAAAGAAAGAAGGTGGTGGTGATAGGTCTGGAATGCACTGCCTGGGAGGGTGGTAGAGGTGAGACGCCTCACATCCTTTAAAATGTACCTGGATGACTACTTGGCACGTCATAACATTCAAGGTTATGGACCAAGTTCTGGTAGATGGAATTAGGTGAGAGTTAAGGTGTTTCTCGATGGGCCTCTTTTGCACTCCTATGATTCTATGAAGGGGTTCACACGCTCCTGTCTAATCGATTGGCTCATTTCTACAGAAAGTTGGAAGATTACGGCAAGCCGTTCCATTATCTCTATCCCCACTTCCTTTTGTAACCTGGGATGTAAGCCATCTGTACCAGGCGATTTATCCACTCTAGCCTGACTTTCTAATACATAGTGTTAGAATTTATAAACAATCTATTGCCTTTACCATCTGTTTCTACTAACATTTTGTCAGTTTCCCCTTTTCTTATTAAACACTGGCGTGAAGTAATCTGGTCATACCTTGTGCATCTAAGCATATTTGCCCTCAACAGGACTCATCATGCCTCTTACTGCTTATTTACATGCTGGTAGAAGAATTTCAGATTCCCTTTTATGTTAATTGCCTTCCTATTATCAATTATTTTTTTGTCAGTTTCATTTTCCTCTTCACTTACCTTTCCAATCTATTGTATTAGCCTGGTTCTTGCTTGAAAAATGCATCTGACATGCAACACACCCTCTTTTTTTCATTTCATTATATCCCCTATTGCCCTTTGTTATCCAGGCAGCTCTGGCTTGGATTTCCCTATCATTTCTCCTGTTGGAGTGCGCCTTATCTGCACTTGAAACCATTTTATCCTTAAAGATCTTCCACTGTTCTGTACAGTTTTTCCTCTTAATCTTTGGTTCCATTTTACTCGGGCTAGATCCCCTCTCATTCCACTCAAGTTAACATTCTTCCAATCATGAAGTGCTGTACTCTTCTCCATTAGCAATTTAAATCTTACGGTACAATAATTGCTCTTATCTATGAGTCTCAGACTCCCAGATACTTGGTCCATTTGGCTACATGTATTACGATAAAAGTCATCATGTCCCCGCAACCCTGCTTTCCAAACATGCTCGAAACAAAATTAGTAAGAGGTCTGACAACACCAATTTTAAATCCAACTGATTTATTTGATAGTAAACTTGCTACCTTTCGGCGTTTGTGCCTTTGTCATTTGCCGAGAGCTAGCAAGTTTACTATCAAATAAATCGGTTGGATTTAAAATTGGTGTTGTCAGACTTCTTACTGAGCTTATCCCAGTCCAACACCGTCATCTCTACATCATGAAACAAAATTAGCCATATTAGTTTCCTTTGAAATATTTCTGTATTGCAGAACAACTTTGTTTGAAGGTAAGTCTGCGCTGTAATGAAGTTGTTTGCACAGTGGGATAAGTTTCAGAGTAACTGTGTATTGAAAAATAAACTGACAAAAAAGCAATTATTTAGAAATTATGATCACATTTTTCTAATTGCAGCAACATTCATACATGTCATTACTGGGTCCTGTATCATTTGTCTGATGCTGTGCACATTGAATGCAGGATTGGGGAAAATGGAGGGAGTGGCTGTGGTGTGTTTAATTGTATAATCTTGAGTAACAAACGGTCTCCCCCCTCAAAAAAAAAAATCAGAGGCCTCACAAGAATGTGAACCTTCACAACTTTAATATTTCTACATCACACACAGAAATCTTTCAGACTCTCACTCTTCTCTGCACACAACAATGCCTCAGTATCCCTGCCCAAGCTCCAGGTGCTATTGCCCATAACCTATTGGGGCTGACCCCCGCCCCCAAGTATTGCTGTCTTCAACTGTATGCCATATGACAGAATAACACTGGTTAAAGCAGAAGAGTAAGAAAAATAAGGAGATAAGAAAGGGGAAAAGTGAGACAAAAAAAAACAATACATGAAAGACAAACAAATGCAAGTGACAGAGAAGTGAGGCAAATAAGAGAGAAATGAAGGTGACATGACCTAAAATTCCCAAGCAAAGTAGAGTTGAAAATTATATTGATTTATAATTCAGCATTGATTTAACCACACAAATCTCCCTCGACAGTTGTGACATATTAATCAGGCCCACAGCTTCAAATACTTACATTCAGCTCACAGTTCAATACCGTTCAGTCTGTCCATACCAGCATTAATGCTCTATTCAGCTTACTCCTACCTTACTTCAATACCACTGTCTTCCACAAGGTGGCTTTTCTTAAACATCCAACTTAAATTAATGGATAAAATTGACAAAGAACCTGCCTTAAATTTGTAGCAAATTTCATTATTTGTAATGCATTTCCATTAGTTTTTCAGAGATATAAGTTTTAATTGAACAACAAATTATGTTATTACTCAGTGATCACTACATTGTGTGTGCATAATTCACACTTAGCCCTTCCTTCCAATTTTTTCTACTGAGAAACAGCAAGTATTGTGTCATGTTACAATAACTTTGTGAGTCAGGAGGCCACTGAGAATCAAAAATCCAAGCAGTGCATGACATTAGGAGTAGCAGCATAATGGCCATCTAACTGAAAGTCTACAATTAGAATAAATAATTCTTGCATCATCTAATGGTAGCAGAGAATATAACATTCAGAAAACATTGAGAGGGTGCTGTAAGATAATGTGCTATGTTTATTATAGTAAATTAAAGTATCAATTATGTACTCTTTCATGCTTATACAACAATAACCACATTTAGACATGTTAAAATGCATGTCTGCACGTATGTGCATTCACAAGCTAAATGGATGAAAGCCATCTTGTGGAAGATGACAGAATTGCAAATATTTGCTATTCACAATTCACATAAACACGGGGCTTATCTAGCTCCACGGATTAACAATTAGAGACATGTATATGGTTGAGATACTGGCAGGGTACATCAGCTGTCGATCCAGATTTGTCATAACACTTGAGAGCATGACTCAGTCAAAGGAGGAACAAACTTTTCCTGCACATGGACCAATTTTCTTTGCAAGAAATCCCCATGGTGCGTTGTAACCACTGTAAATCACTGAAAAAAAAATGATTTTTTAACCGTACAGTGCAGGTCTGCAGCCTATTTCAATTTATCCAGGAACAGAAAAAGATACAATTGAATTTTTCAATCCTTTTACTGGTAAAACTCTACATCACAGATTTGCCAATGCACACTGTAGAATTGAATATGGGCAGACAAAATCCAAGGCTAATTTTATATAAAACGAAGTTAGAGGGCAACAGTAAATAGATCAGGATGCAAAAACACAATTCAGTCTCAATTTTGAAATCATACATATACCCTCTCCTAATATTTTGACTTGAGTTACAGTCTTTATAGCTTAATAGCAAAGTTTCTGGAAATGTTGGCAATAAAGAATTAGAGTTAAATAAGTAATACACAGTGAATATTGGAAGTTTGAAATAAATACAAAAAATGTTGGAAGAACCCAACAGATCTGGACAGAGAAACAGTTAATGTTTCAGGCTGATAACTATCAGAAAAAAAATTGACACCTAACAGATTTTAAGCAATTAGAGAGACAGGGAAAGTTGAGGGGGGAAGAACGTAATTGGGTGAAAGGCAGTGACTCAAAGGATGATGGCAAAAGCAGACAGAAATGGGATAAATAAAAAGAAACAAAAGTGGTCTTAGAGGAGTGTAAATGGAATTAGTAGAATCATCACAGACAGCTGCTGTCCATGAAAAAAAATTCTGGACAGAGGTTATTATCTGAAATTGTTGACTTAACGTTGAGTCTGGAAGGCTGAAAAGTGCCTAAATTAAAGGTGAGGTCCTGTTTTGAGCTTACATTGAGCTTCAGCGAAAGAAACAGAGTAAGAATGTACATAATCAGGAATTAATGACAAACTTAGTGTTGCAATTGCAGACTGAGCAAAGAGTATTCAGCAAAACCATCAGGCAATTTCCCCAACGTGCAAGAATGAGCACGTTGATTAAATGGAATAAAGTACACAAATCAATATTTCACCAGGAGAGGAATGTTGGCACGTTGGATGGCGTGAATTGAAGAAATAAAAGTATGTGGGACTACATCACCTGCTTTGGAATGCTATGGGAAAGTGTGTGGATGTTGGGGACAATTGAGAAGTGAAGCAGGCAACTTTTAATTTTGAACACAAATTTTGATTGAAATAAAAGATGGATGAAAAGTTTCTTTGAGAATCTTTGGAATCCAGTGGACCTATTACATATGTTTACCTAGAATGGGTACACGCTGTAATATAGGAAGTCAAGTGAGACAAACAGGAAGGATGCACACATTTAAGATTTTTATGGCATTATTCATTCAGAATGCTGAAAGGGGAGGGAGGGGAATATGTATTTGGTGATAGTGTTGAATAAGAGGTGGTGAAAATGACAGAAATGACTGAATTATGAGGAGAGACTGAATAGGCTAGGTTTGTACTCTTTGGAGTTTAGAAGGATGAGAGGGGATCTTATAGAGATGTATAAGATAATGAAGGAGATGGATAGAGTAGAGGTTGAGAGACTCTTCCTGCTTAGCAAAGACAGCAGGACTAGAGGGCATAGCCTCAAGATTGGGGAAGGGGGGCGTTCAGATTGGAGTTGCGGAGGGGTTTCTTCACGCAAAAGGGTGGTGAATCTTTGGAACTCTCTGCCTGATGAGGTGGTGGAGGCTTCCTCACTGAATAATGTTCAAGTCAAGAGTGGATAGGTTTTTAATTGACAAGGGAATTAAGGGTTACGGGGAGAAAGCAGGAAAGTGGTACTGAACCACTACA
This sequence comes from Sphyrna mokarran, assembly GCA_024679065.1. Lineage (NCBI taxonomy): Eukaryota > Metazoa > Chordata > Chondrichthyes > Carcharhiniformes > Carcharhinidae > Sphyrna > Sphyrna mokarran. Next base: position 31,619,185 of record JAGIQG010000011.1, read on the forward strand.
GATCAGCCATGATCTTATTGAATGGCAGGGCAGGCTCGAGGGGCTGGATGGCCTACTCCTGCTCCTATTTCTTAAGATAATTCATCAAAAGTGAAGACTGGTGGGATGAAAGATGAGGAAGTTATTCTGGCAGGTAATGACAGCGGAAGTATAGGAATCAGAACAGGAGTGGTTGAGGCTCCATCAACTGTGCTGAAAGGGGATCATTGATTGTTGAATATTTAAAATATATTAATTTGAGAGATGTGAGCATTGCTGGCTGGGCCAGTGTAATTGCCCATCACTAGTTTCCCTGAAAAAGGTGCTGACAAGTTGTCTTCTTGGACCATTGCTGTCTATGTGCTGCAGGTCGGCTGCTGTACTATTAGGAAGTTTCAGGGTCGTTCCCCAGCTATAGTGGAGGAACAGTTCCAAGTCGGGATGATGTGTGACTTGAAGGGAACTTCCAGGTGGTTATTTTCTCAAATGTGTGCTGCCATTGTCCTTCTGGACAGTAGCAGTTGTGGGTTTAGAAGGTGCTGTCTGAGGAGCCTCCCTGAGTTCCTGCAGTGAATCTTGCAAATGGTACACACAGCTGCCAATTTTTCAGTAGGTGGAGTGATTGAATGTTTATGGATGGGGTACCAATCAAGTGATGGTGTTAAACTTCTTGGTGTTTATTGTAGGCAAGCGGAGAGTATTCCATCACACTCATGACTGTGCTTTGTCGATGTGGACAGTCTTTGAGGAGTCAGGAAGTGAGGCACTCGTCACAGGATTCCTAGCCACTGACCTCCTCTTGTGGCCATAGTATTTATTTGGCTAGTTCAGTTGAGGTTCTAGTCAATGGCAAAATCCAGGATATTGATAGTGGGGAATTCAGTGACGGTAAGGTCATTGAATGTTAAAGGGCAATGGTTAAATTTTCTCTTGTTGGAGATGGTCCTTTCCTGGCACTTATGTTGCAGGAAGGTTACTTGCCATTTGCCAGCTCAAGCTTGAATATTGCCCAGGGTTTGATGCATTTGGACATGGACTGCTTCAATATCTGAGAAGTCACAAATGTTCTAAACATTGTGTAATTACCCCCACTTCTGACTTTATGATGGAAGGAAGATCATTGATGAAGCAGCTAAAGATGGTTAGGCCAAGGACACTACCCCAAGGAATTCATGCATGTTCTGGGGACTGACGTGATTGACCTCCAATAACCACAACCATCTTCCTTTGTGCTAGGTAGACTCCAACCAGTGGAGATCTTTCCCCTAATTTCAATTGACTCCAGTTTTTCTAAGGATCCTTAGTGCTATACTTAGCTAAATGCAGCCTGATATCATGTGGAATGAATTGATTTGGCTGAAGACTGGCACTTTGCTGTTGTGCACCTATGGAGGAGGCCGATATGCATTATCCACTTGGCACTTCAGGCTGAAGATAGTTGAAATGCTTCAGCCTTAACTTTTGCACTGATGTCATTGAGAATGGGAATATTTGTGGAGGTTCTTCTTCCAGTGAGTTGTTCAATTATCTACCATCATTAATGGCTAGACTACAGACTTCAGATGTTGCTTGTAGATTCGCTAAGCTCTATCACTTCTTGCTGATACAGTTTGGCATGCAATTAGTTCTGTGTTGCAGCTTCACCAGTTTGACACCTCATTGTTAGGTACTGCTCCTGGCATGGCACCCTCCAATGAATCAGGATTGATCCCCTGGTATTTATAATAGACATGCCAGGTCATGAGGTTATAAACTGTAGTTGAATACAATTCTGCTGCTTGCTGCTGAGCCCACAGTAGAACATGGATACCCAGTTTTAAGTTGCTAGATCTGTTTGAAGTCTGTCCCATTTACCATGGTGGTAGTGCCAAAAACACAATGATTGATATCCTCAATGTGAAGACAACACTTTACCCCCATAAAAGCTGTGTGGTGATCTCTCCTAAAGATACTGTCAAGAACAGATGCATCAGTACACACAGCTGGTGAGGATGAGGTTTAATGTACTTTTACCTCTTTTTGATTCTGCCATCACTTGCCACAGACCCAGTCTAACAGCTATGCTCTTTAGGGCCCTACCCGTTCAGTCAGCAGTGATGCTATCGAATCACTCTTGATAATAGACATTGAAGTCCTCCACCCAAAATACATTCTGGATCCCTGTCACCCTTCAAGCTTCCTCCAAGCAGAGTTCAGAGTTCAATGTGGAGGAATACTGATTCATCAGCTGAAGGGGCTAGTACTTGGTAATCAGAAAGTGTTTCCTTGTTTGATTTGATGCCATGAGACTTGAAGGGTCCAAAGTAAATGTTGAGGATTTGCAGGGCAACTCCCTCCTGACTTATACCACTGTGCCACCATCTCTGCTGAGTCTGTCCTGTTGGTGGGATAGGTCATATCCAGGCATGTTGATGGTGGTGCCTGGGACCATATATAAAGGTATGATGCCAAGAGTATTGTCAAGAGTATTGGTGGTGTCAGACCTCTTACTGAGTTTACCCCAGTCCAACGCCGACATCTCTACGCCAAGAGTATTGTCATACTTGACTAGGCTATGGGATAACTCTCTCAATTTTGGCACAAGGTGACAGATATTAGTAAAGGAGGACTTTACAGGGTTAATAGGGCTGAGTGTGACATTGTTGTTTCTGGTGTCTCGGTAGATGCCAGTGGTTTGTCTGATTTTATTTCTTACAGACTTGCTAGTGACTGGGATAAAACTGACTGGCTTGTTGGGCCATTTCAGAGTCAACTATATTGCTATGGGTCTGAAATATGAGCCAGGTCTGGTAAGGATGGCAAATGTTCTTCCCTCAAGGTTATTGGCGAACCAGATGAGTTCAACAATGGTTTCAAGGTCATCAGACTTCTAATTCAGATTCCTTTTGTTGACTGAATTCAAATCCCACTACTGACCATGTTGGGTTTCAAACCAAAGTCTCCAGAGCATTATCCTGGGTCTTTGGAATACTAGTCCAGTAACAATACTGTCTCTCCCTATGTCATCATTTGTCCTCAATTGAGAATTCACCTCCACTGTTGGTACCAGAGCTCTCAACTGCGATTGTTCTACTTCCCAATATATTCTTGCCAGTTCATTATCTCAGTATCCAGTTTCCTTTTATCACTCCAGCAGTCAAACTATGATTTATCTAGCTTTTTCTCTAATTGCTTGCTCAAGACTCCATATTTCCCCAACTTCAGAGTCCATTAAGTAAAAAACTTCAATAAATCATTAAGACACACACAACAATTCAATGGATCCAAAGAAGAGCTTGCATTAAAATAGCATTTTTCAGTACAAGCAGATGTCTCAAAGCAATTTACAGCAATGAAATATTTTTGAAATGTAGTATTGTAGCAAACACAGCAGATAATTTGTTCGGTGCAAACTCCCATAAACAGCAATGTGATAATCTGTTTTTTGTGATTTCAATTCAGGGATAAATATTGGCCAGGACATCATAAAATCTTTAGTGTTCATGTGAAAGAACATATGGGACCTCTGTTTAACATCTCATTTAGAAGATGGCATCCCTGATAGTGCCACAGATCATTAGCAAAGCACTGAAGTGCCAGTCTTGATTTTTATTCTTAGAAGCAATATCTGATCATGTACGTTTTATTGTTTTGGTTCACACTTGATTAGCTAAAGACTTATTTTCATAAAGTATCAACAAATCACAAATGAGAGGATCCATTCAATGAACAAGTTGCAAATGACAAAGACAACTACCACCACAAACCAGAAGTCTGCAAATCATTATCAATGGTAAATATGGCAGATAACCAATACCAGTTTTGAACGCTTTGAGAAATTTTGGTCACCATCTTGTCTGATTAAAAGCAATGGAACATAACATTTCAAACTTAAGTCTTAACTTGTCCAAGTCCACTTGAAAGTGCATTGAAATAAGTCACCTACCCCCAAAAATCTAACAGGAGTCTGATGTTTGCTTCACCCTCAATATTTTCCTGATTTCTGCACTTACATGACATGTGAAATGTTGCTATTTGTTTAACGTTTACAAATTTTTGAATATGTAAATCAATATTAGTGTAGCTATATTGCTATCTGCATGCATATCGGAAAGGAACAAAGGGCAAACTATATTATTTAGAAGTTTCTTAAAATTGGAAAGTCCTAAAATTTAAATATTTTCAGTGAAGCAGGCTACACTTACATACGTGCATGAAAACTAAAGATAGATAGATACCAAATCTCAAATTTTACACTTAGATTTTGACATAAAAAAAGTGTAGAGCCATTTGACTGTTTGATGGCTATTGAAATACCACAAAGTTCTTGTGACCAGTTTTTGTCAAAAAAACTTTTGAAACTAAATATTACAATTTATATAATTGTAATCAAAACAATATATTTTATAACTCAAACATTAAAATAAACTCAGTAGAAGCTATTTGCTAGGGAACCAGAAGTCTGTTCATTTTGGTGCTCTGATCAGCAGTGTTAGCTTGGCCTGAATGAAATAATCTTAGCAGCTAAATATCAAGGAAAAAGGAGAAAGGGAAAAAAGCAGAGAGGGCTTGGGGCTGCTGAACAAAAGACACAAAAATTTAGAAAACTGCATTGCACCGCAGCCTCTGCAACTCACCTTATTAAAAAATATTTGACGTTGTTTCTCTTTGCCCAGTTCCATTGGCTCCATTTGTAGAATTCCTATCGTATAGGAGGAGACCATTCGGCCCATTGAGTCTGCACAATGACCACAATCCCACCCAGGCCTATTCCCGTAATCCCTCAACACTAGGGTCAATTTAGCACGGCCAATCAACCTAACCTGCACATCTTTGGACTATGGGGGGAAACCAAAGCACCTGGAGGAAACCCATAGAGACACACAGAAAATGTGCAAACTTCACACAGACAGTCATCCAAGGCCAGAATTGAACCCAGGTCCCTGGTCCTGTGAGGTAGCACTGCTAACCACTATGCCACTGTAGCTGGCCCACACCTATCAGTAGCGTCACAAGAAATAACTTCACTGTTGTGAAACACCATTGGACAGCAAAGAATTCATAAAGTAAAGAAAATTTTATTTATTAGTCACAAGTAAGGCTTACGCTAACACTGCAATGAAGTTACTGTGAAATTCCCCTAGTTACCACACTCCAGTACCTGTTCGGATCAATGCACCCAACCAGCACATCTTTCAGAATATGGAGCACTGGAGGAAACCACACAGACACAGGTAGAACATGCAAATGCCCCACAGTCAGTCACCCAAACCGGGAATCGAACCCAGGTCCCTGACACTGTGAAGCAGCAATGCTAACCAATGTGCTACCATGCCACCCCCTTTTACCTGCATCCCATATTTTACCCACCCATATACCATTTGCCTTGTGTATCACTGGCTCATTACTATCGCATGTAATTCACAAGATCATGAAGACGAACACCATTCAGTCCATGTTAATTTATTCATTGGATGGATTCTTATATCCTATCTTTGTAGATGGTAGAAGCCATGGGTTTAGGAGCTACCATCAAAGTAGTCTTGGTGACTTGCTGCGCTGTATGCTGTCTATGGTATTCAATGCAGCCAAAGTAAGCTGGCTGCCCAGGAAGCAATTGTTTGAAATGGGGTGGGCATAAATCAAGCGGGTTGTCTTGTCCCAGATGGTGTTGAACTTCTTGAGCATTTTGGCAGTTGCAAATATCAAAGCTAGCAGAGACTATTCTATCACAATCATGAAGTGTGCTTCGTAGATGGTAAACATGTTTTGTGGAGCCAGGAGGCAAGACACTCGCTGCAGAATTCCCTGGCTCTAACCTATTTTTACTCTGGCATTTATGGATTTATGCTGGTGGTCCAGGTGGGAACTTGCTGACAGGAATACCATTTAATGTAAAGGGAAACTGAACAGTCTCTCTCTCGTTAAAGATGGTCACTGTCTTGCACAACTGATACTTGCCACTTTTCAACCCAAACTTTATCCATGGTCTGGGCATCTGTGAATGGAGATAAACACTGTTCAATTATCAACTAATAGCTTCATTTCTGATCTTATGAAGTGGAAGATAGCTGAGTCTAACTGTCCAGAGAACTCCTGCTATAAGATCCCTGGGGCTGAGAAAAGTGACTTCTAACAACCACAACCATTTTCCTTTGAGTAAGATATACCCCGAGCTTTTTTCCTAATTCCACTGACTTCAATTTATTAGGGACTCTTGGTGTCACACACAATTGGAAATTGTCTTGCTGGAAGAGAGGTTGGGGCATTGTGGTATAATCACTGAACTGGTAATGAAGAATACAGGGTAATGCTCTGGATTACCCTGAATTTTAATTCAATAAAAAAATCTGGAAATAAAAATTTTAATAAAGACTATTGTCAATTGGCATAAAAACCCATCTGGTTCACTACTATCCTTTAGTATTTTAGGAAACCTGCCATCCTTATCTGATTTTGCCTACAATTGATTCCAGATCCTCTGCAATGTGGATGACTCTTAAATGCTCTCTGAAATGGCCAAGCAAGCAACTAAGTTGAACCAAATTGCTATAAAGTCTATGGAAAGAATGAAACTGAGCAAATCATTCAGCATTGTTCTGGGCACCAGAAACAATGGCAAACTCAGTTCTGATCACGCTGCAGAGTCTTTTTTAACAACTGGGGAGTTTGCGCCATAATTAGGAAAGCTGTCTCATAGACTAATCTTGCAGCAGCCTGACACAGTCATACTGACAGAATCATACCTTACAGACAATGTCCCAGAAACCACCATCCCTGGATATGCCCTGTCCCACTGGCAGGATAGATACTCAGTAAGAGTCTGGCAACACCAATTTTAAATCCAACCGCTTTATTTGGTAATAATGAGAAATTGGTGTTGCCAGACTCTTACTGAGTTTACGTCAGTCCAACGCCGGCATCTCTCCATCAGGATAGATACAGCAGAGGTGGCAGGCAGCACAATAGTATACAGTCAGGAGAAAGACAATAGTATACAGTCAGAAGAAAGTTGCCCTTGGAGTTTTAACTATCAACTCCAGACCTCATGAAATTTCATCAAGTTAAGTCTCATGACAAGGAAACCTCCTGCTGATTACCACATTCACCCCCGCACCCATTGAATCAGTACTCCTCCATATTGAACACCACTTGGAGGAAGCACTGAGAATGGTAAAGGCATAGAATTTACTCTGGTGAGGGAACTTCCATGTCTATCACCAAGAGTGGCTTTTTGGCACCACTACTGACCGAGCTGGTCGAGTCCTAAAGGATACAGCTGCCAGACTGGATCTACAGGAGTTGGTGAGGAAACTAACAAGGAAGAACATATTTGACATAATCCTCACCAACCTCCTGTCACAAATGCATCACGACCGTATTGGTGGGAGTGACCATTGTGCAGTACTTGTGGAGACAAAGTCTTGTTTTCACATTGAGAATATCCAAGATCATACTGTGTGGCATTACCATTGTGCTGAAGATTTCAAACAGATTCAGCAACTCAAGATTGGGCAACCATGAGACGCTGTGGGCTATTGCAGTACCAGAACTGTATTCAATCACAATCTGTAACTTCATAACCCAGCGATTTACATAGATGATTTGGAGTTGGGGAAGAAATGTAGTGTGTCAAAATTTGCAGATGACACTAAGATGTGTGGCAAAGTGTGCAAAGGATGCTGAAAGTCTGCAAAGAGATACAGACAGTTTAAACGAGCAGGCAAGGGTCTGGCAGATGGAATACAAATGTTGGTAAATGTGAGGTTATCCATTTTGCTAAGAATAACAGCAAAATGGACTATTATTTAAATAGTGAAAAATCGCAACATGCTGCTGTGCAGAGGGAACTGGGTGTCCTTGTGCAGGATCTCAAGAAGTTGGTTTGCAGGTGCATCAGGTAATTAAGAAGCCAAATGGAATTTTGTCTTTTATTGCTAGAGGGATGAAGTTTAAAAACAGGGAGGTTGTATTGCAACTGTGTAAGGTGCTGGTGAGTACTGTGAACAGTTTTGGTCTCATTTGAAAAAGGATATACTGACACTGGAGGGGATGCAGAGGAGATTCTCTAAGTTGATTCCGGAGTTCAGAAGTTTGGCTAATGAGACTGAGTAGACTGGGGTTATACTCATTGGACTTCAGAAGAATGAGGGGAGATCTTTGAGAAACAAAGAAGATTAATAATAGATAAGATAGAAGCAGGAAGTTGTTTCCAATGGCAGGTGAAGCTAGGACTAGGAGGCATAGCGTTAAAATAAGAGGAAGCAGATTTAGGACTGAGTTGAGGAGGAACTTCTTCACACAAAGGTTTGTGAATCTGTGGAATTCCCTATGCAGTGAAGCATTTGAGGTTACCTCATTAAATCTTTTTAAGGCAAGAATTTTTGAACAGTAAAGAAATTAAGGGTTATGATAAGCAGAGGGTAAATGGAGCTGAATCCACAAAAAGATCAACCATGATCTTACTGAACGGCAGAGCAGGCTCGAGCGGCCAGATGGTCTACTTCTGCTCCTAGTTCTTATATCCTTATATTCCCACACTCCAGCATTACCACTAAGCCATGGGATCGATCCTAATTCAATGAAAGGTGCAGCAGGAAATGCTAAGAGCCGGAGCAGACATACCTAAAAATGATTTGTCGACCTGTTGATAGTACAGCAAGGACTACTTGCATGCCAAACTGCATAAGCAGCAATTGATGGACAGAGGTTAGCAACTTCACAATCAAAAGATCAGATCTAAACTCTGCAGTCTTGTCACATATGTGCTGGTGGACAATTAAGCAACTCATTGCAGGAGCAGCTTCACAAATATTCTATCCTCAACAATGAGGGAGCCTAGCACAATGGTGCACAAAATAAGGATAAGCTACAAGTGCCGAGTGGATGATCCATCTCAGCTTCCTCTGAAGATCCCGCACATCATAGATGCCAGCCTTCAAAGCAGGTCAGAAGCTAGGACTCCTGCGGTGAGTAGCTCATTTCCTGATTCCCCAAAGTCTCTCCACAATCTACAAGGTACAAGTTGGAGTGCGATAGAATACTCTTCCCTTCCCTGGAGAAGTGCCACTCAAACAACACAAGAAACTTGACACTATCCAGAACAAAGGGGACTGCTTGACCGGCACCCTTTCTACAAACATTCAATGCCTCCACCATCAATATACAATAGCAGCAGTGTGATCTATCTACAAGAGGCACTCCAGGAATTCACCAAGGCTCTTTAGACAGCATCTTCCAAACCCATGACCACTACTATCTAGAAGGACAAGGCCAGCAAATGCATGGGACCATCAGTTCCTCTGCAAAGCCACTCATCATCTTGACTTGGAAATTTATCACCATCCCTTCAGTGTCACTGCGTCAAATTCTGGAACTCCCTTCCTAACACCACTGTGGATGCTCTAGCTACTGCTCCTGGACTGCATGGTTTAAGAAGGCAGCTCACTAGCATCTTATTAAGTGCAATTAGTGATGGGTAATAAGTGCTAGTTTAAACCAGCAACGAATGAAGAACAAAAAACTGCCTTTAATATAATTAAATATACCAGATGCCAAACAGATGTGACGGTTGTTTGATACTGTAACAAAGAGAATTTGCCAAGTGGGGGTGTGATGGGGCAGGGAACAAGGCCAAGAAGGAAGACAAGGGTTTTGAAATCAATTTGTTGATGAGGGTAGTGGTGAAAGGGAACACAACAAGATGCAGACAATAGAATTTTGGACAAGTTGCAATGAAAGAGTGGGATTTGTGAACCAGCAAAAAGTAATCAACTCGGAAGTGGCAATAAGGATTTCATTGGCAACATAGGTGAAGCAGCAGAGAAAGAGATAATTAACAGCAATTAAGAGTGGGACAGGAGTACAGCAAGGAGCAGACAGACAGATTGTAACAGGTAGGAAATAAAAACTATGGGAGATGGGAAAAAAAAGGGAGAGAGATACACAGTTAAAGTACATGCAAACATGTCTGCATTTTTGTCTGAGTAATGTAATTAAAAATCAAGGTTTATAATTATCTTATTAGAACATAGAACATAACAGCGCAGAACAGGCCCCTCGGCCTTCGATGTTGCGCCGACCAATTAGGAAAAAGCAATAACCCTCTAACCTAAACCATTCCCTTTTCATCCATAAACTTATCTACTAACCTCTTAAATGCCACCAAACTTGGCGCATCTACAACTGCAGCAGGCAGGGCATTCCATACCTTACCACCCTCTGGGTAAAGAACCTATCTCTGACATCCGTCCTATAACTACCACCTCTTAATTTAAAGCTGTGTCCCCTCGTGCTAGCTTTCTCCATCCTAGGAAAAAGGCTATCACTGTCCACCCTATCTAACCTCTAATCATCTTATATGCTTCAATAAGATCCCCTCTTAGCCGCCTCCTTTCTAACGAAAACAACCTCAAATCCTTCAACCTCTCTTCATAGGACCTGCCCTCCATACCAGGCAACATCCTGGTAACCTCCTCTGTACCCTCTCCAATGCCTCCACATCTTTCTTATAATGTGGGGACCAGAACTGCACACAATACTCCAAGTGCGGCGCACTAGAGTTTTGTACAGTTGCAACATGATGCTGCGGCTCCGAAATTCAATCCCCCTACCAATAAAAGCTAAGACTCCGTATGCCTTCTTAACAACCTTATCGATTTGATTGCCAACTTTCAGGGATCTATGCACATGTACACCAAGATCCCTCTGTTCTTCAACACTATTAAGAGTCCTATCATTAGCCCTATACTCTACACATTTGTTATTCCTGCCAAAGTGAATTACCTCACACTTTTCCGCATTAAACTCCATTTGCCACCTCTCGGTCCAGCTCTGCAACTTGTCCAAGTCTCTCTGCAAAAATTACTACTTAATACACTGTGTATTCCTATTACAAAACAGCATGTCCTCTGACTCACTACCAATAACATTATGGGAGATGTTATTTGTACACAAATATTTATCTTATCTAAACCTCACAAGCGGGATGACGAACAATTCCATTATAAGGGATGTCATATCCTCCAGGCAACTTTGACAAATACAGCACTAAATGTAGGATTCAGTAATATTGGATTAGAAGGTAACTTGTTCAATGCAGTAAGCAATGGTAATGAGATCGTAAATGTTGAGCCATTACAATTAACCTCAGAGCCCTGGGTTGACAGATGTGGTGGAGTATAGCATAAGAGAAAAACTGCTACTGATCACTGAACAATGATTCCTTAGAGAAATTTCACATATGGATATCAAATGAGGATGGGCTAATGGTCATCTGCGATGTTTCCCATTACCAAATCAGCTGTTAACAGGAGAAGCTAATGGAGCAAGTTACTAGAGATAACTGATGTGAATGGATGGATGTCCCAATACAAGAAAGGGCCTTCAGAAGGGTGAAGAAAACTGGAAGAGGGAAAAGTTGTCACAAACAATGTTAATAAAAAATGGGATGTTGCACCAGGCAATAAGTTTTTACACATAAGATGGTAGGTTCAAAATACAGGAGGTAACAGATAACTGTCAAAGTGGAGTGGTCGAGCTAGTAGGCTTGGGTGTGAGGGGTTGTAGGGATGCCATGGATAACCTCCAGTGGGAGCTAAGCCAATTTTGCCAGAACTCAGTCAAAATTGACTACAAATACCAATTAACTTGTAAATTCTTGATCATGATAGTGTTGCAATTTTGAGTCTGACATGAAAGCAACACGTCATTGGAGGACATTGTCGTGGCTGTGCTAAATTAGTTAATTCTGGCATTCAACATCCCTCATCGTTGTTGCACATAATCAGCATAACCAAAAAGTTCCAGCCAAATAAGCACTGGTATTTCCCATTAACTTAGCATACTTTTGAGGGGTAGTGGGGAGTGATGGTGTGGATTGATGGGGAGAAAGAGAAAAAATGTCTCATAATATTCAAAATAAAAAGCACACAAAGAGACCTTAGTTTACACTTATAAAGATTATCAGTATTTTGGTACAGCACATCCTAGACCTTAATATGCAGATTTATGTTTTGTATATATCTAACAGTGTATATCATTAGTACCATTTTGCACTATCAAAGGGGCGTAGTAATCTTCTGATGCACTGCCTGAGCAACCATATCTCATAAATCTTAATAAGCTTTCCAGTGTGGCAGCATCACAACCACATTTGCATTAGTCAAGTATACCAATACTGCAGCAAGGTAGCCATCAAAGCGACAATCTAGAATCATAACTTTTGTTTAATTTCTTTATCATGCAGGCACACAGATTCCAACTGTATTGCCCCTAATGCTGCTGCTTCAGCCAAAACTAACAAACTTTGCACAGATCAGGAATTAACCCTGGAACTTTTTGATCTCCACGTTCAGCAGTACATTTATCCAGTGGGATACAAGGAAAGTTAGATTTAGGGTTTTAAATACTAAATGTTATTCTTATGCCCGAGATGTAATTTTTTAAATTTCCATTTCTTTCATTTAACATCATCTTAATTCAATGCATTTCTCCTTCTTAGCTTTTTTTTCCACATCTTCCTATAGAGGTTCAGTGAGAGAAAACAAGAATATTACCTTATAGTTGAGTTGGATCCATTTTTAACTTGGTACAAACTTAACCAAGTTGTGCTGTTTCAAGTATTTCATTAATGAATAAACTACTTTATTACCTGGCTTTATGAAGTAGTAAGCAACAAAATTTGGTTTCATAAATACTGCGAAACAACTGCTGTAAAATCAGTGCTTCCCAAAAAGCAAAAAGATCATAAATTTAGAATCAAAGGTGCTCTCAAAAGTATGTCATGTGCTGGAAAATACATCATTTCTCTTCATGGTAAAAAAAAATCCTTGAAGGAAATCCGTGAATGGAAAGAAAGACATATAACAAAACAATTAATTGTAGAAATCTGGAGAAGCAGCACATAATATATTTTAACAATACAGCCAGCATGGCATCTCCAACATGCCAAAAATAATTTTCCGCTTTATATTTCAAGTAGTAATGGGATTTACTCTGCACCCAATGAGTCACAGAGAATGGAAACTATTGGGTTATGAGGTCAAAAGATTTAATCTGGAAACTTACTTCTTTTTCTCGTCCTCATTCAGATTTTTCCACATCTCTTCAAGTTTCATGCTGACATCTTGCAGATTAGCCCTTGGGTTCTCAGCTAACAGTTTGGGTCGGGTTTCTTGTATGAAAAGGGCAGAGGCTGATAGAGACTTTTTGACAGTGCGATTGCTGATCAGGTCATATATTGTGATCTGTCCAATCTTTTCTTTCACTACATTGGAAGATTTTTTGTTTGGATCATTGGTTGGGCTAGTGTCGGCCGCTTTCTGATACTTGGTTTCATCACAGTTTATTAGCTTTTGGCCTGGAGTGTCTTCAGGTACTAAGAGCTTTACAGGTTCAAACATCTGTTCAGTAGAATCTTTCATCCCATGCCCCATGCTCCAATTATCAGCAGTTAGTTCAGCAGAATCTTTTGCGATTGAGAGCTGTTCATTTAATGCCACAGGTGCTAAAGTTGGACTACTAGACTTTTCTGGACAATCGGCACAGTTAATAGCAGCTGGACTCTTTAAAAGAACTAGATCATCATCCAGTGAAAATGTCACATCAAATTCTGGGAAAGGAATTGATGGCATATTCTCAGAAGGAAGAGACTTTTCTTGGGAATCAGTCTGAACAATATTACTGACAAAGCTCTCCTTTTTATCAGTCACTGCAGAAATGTCTTTAGAAAAAGTGATTTTTTCAGAACAACCATTTAACATGTCTGGCACTGTTGACAGATGAGACTGATTTGGTTCACCACTGCAAACAAGTCCAGTTTCTTCCAAACATTCAGGAGATGATTTATCAGTTCCATTTCCAGCAAGTTGTCCGTAAACTGAAATCAACACTTTCTCAATCACAAGCAAGATGGTCTCCTGGTGACAGAAGTTTTTAAGTTGGATCAATTTTAATTTTCCTTCAAGAAAAATGCTCTGAAATATTAATGTAGATTTTGCTTTGAGTAATGCCAGAAAACTAAAAAGTCATCATGGTTCCAAATGCAAATACAAGTCACTTTTTAGTTACTGTGCAAACCTACCTGCTGTGGCCAAAAACACTCCAGGGGGATTTTAACTCCTAGTCTCATTTTATCTGACCAGTGGATTTCCCACTGCCTCAATGGGTGACCTTCACACTCCCAGGCTGAAACTTCCAATGAGCCAGTCAGAGGCCTGTTTAAAGCAGAGCTTCATCTCTAAAAATCAGGTTGCAATCTTTTGTGACTTGCTTTGCTTGCATTGTGGTTGTAGAAGACATGGTCAAGAATGAGAAACCTACCTCATGATGTTTCTGAAAAGGGTGAGGTGCAATTGCTGTAACCCAGAATTGCGAGGGCATATTCTTCATCAGGCATTGAAACAGACTGCAGAATTTGCCAATGCCTGGAGCATCACCTCCAGGACTTGGATTCAGTCAAGAAGTGCTTCAATTATCTCACTAGAGTTGCAAATATGAATGGTGAGCTTCATTTATCCCTCTCTCCAGAACACATGGCAGCAGTCCCATTTCCCTATCCACCCCCACTCAACAGTGGTCTCCCCACTCAGTTACTTCCTCTGTCCAGTACAAGGGCATAGTTGTCCACTTTCTATTATTCCTCTAACTTACTAATTCTACATCAACTGCTAGCACCAGGATTAGTTCGGTAGAAGAGAGCAGGCATGTGGAATTCAGGGCAATGAAAAAAAATGTTTGCTTTCTGTAAGCAGTTGACCAAGGTATAGGAAGTCCTATCAAAAGTTTCACCACTGTGGCTGAAAGTCTGGAACAGTCTGCTCAAGCCTATGTAGTGTCCTTTCATATGGCATAAGCAGTTTAGCTTAAAGAGCATGGGAACTTCCCGAGATACCTAAGCCCAGCCTTCACAATGGAAGTCCATGTTCTCACATTTTGCAGTTTCGGTGCTTCCAACTTTACATTTTATTTTGGATACAGAATCATCCACCTGAGTGGTTTGACTGTTCTTTAATGCAGAGTTAATGTACAGCAGCAAAACCATTGCTTCTTATGAGACCACTACAGATTTTGAGCAAAAAGATTACAATTATTGATGTAACAAGAAGTTAAGTTTAAAGGACCTGGCTCTATATTTTACTGCGTTTACCTCCCTCCAGAGGGCCTTGCCTTGCTCATCTCAACCTCTGGGCCGACCTATTGATTTTATCTAGCATTTGAGCCAAACCTTCTTGCACTCCTCCCAACTGCCATACCTCCTCTGGACACAATTGGCAGTTCATTGGCAATGTACAAATAAGGTTAGAGGATCAATTTTCCATAGTCCTGCCTATGATCTCCGGTGACCACATTTGTGAAAGATCCAATATCTAATCGGCACTTGCAGACTTTAAGATCCCAACAGGTATTACACAACGTACTGAACTACATACAATGAAATGCAAATCTTAACATTGCATATGTTGTCACTTACTGTTTTTAAGGGGTTGACATTTTTGGTCAGGTAAATATGATTTTGCTAAATTTAATTGAAAGGATGTTTTACATGTCTCATTTCATTGAATCCCTACAGTGAAGGAGATATTCAGCTCATCAAGTCAGCAATGACTCAGCATTTTTCACAGGCGCACCCCTGTAACTCCACACATTTAAAATTTTTAGAAATTATTTATTCTTTAGTGTCAATTGTAAGCTTACATTAACACTGCAATAAAGTTACTGTAAAAAAATCCACTTGTTGCCACTCCTACACCTGTTCACATACACCGAGAGAGAATTTAGCACGGACAATACACCCCTAGCCAGCATATTTTCAGACTGTGGAAAGAAACCGGAGCACCTAGGAGGAAACTCACGCAGACACGGAGAACGTGCAAACTTCACGCAGACAGTGACCTGAACTGGGAATCGAATCTGGGTCCCTGGAGCTGAGAGGCAGCAGTGCTAACCACTATACTATTGTACTGCATGGCTTTACCATGACTAATCCACTTAGCCTACATAACTTGGGACACTAAGTGGCAACTTAGCAAGGCCACTCCACCTAACCTGCACATCTTTGGACATATTTCAATAATAAATGTCTTCATTGGTGTATTATTTAAGTTAATGACAACTGTATAAGAAATAATTTTTAATGTGCATCTCACCTTGTTATGAAGCATTACTTGGGTTTTATCTGGTGTTAAATTAACATCTATAACTGAAGCTGGAACTAAAATGTTCAGAAAGAAAATTGGATAACGAATATGCGAAGAATCCTTCTGAAATTGAGAGCTGTAGTATAGCCGAACCAACTGAAAATTAAAGCAAAACATTAAAAAAAATCAAATAATATTCTCTCTAATAAAGTTAAAAAAAAGATGCTTAGCAAAAAGTATTGAAAATATCTATGAAAACGCTGACTTATTTGCTCATCTTAGCCAGTCTAAAAAATAGTACAGTTCAAAATCTTGTCTTTTCAACATGTTTTGTTAAAATATTCCAACAACGTGAACAGAGTCCAAATATCAAAATTCAGTCTAAATGTAGTTAGGTGTGTTAAAGAATAGTCTGTTTCATCCTAAAGCATTAATTATAATATTACAATATAAAGAACAGAAAGTTTGACTCTCAGATAATAGTCTTCTCATCTTGGCAAACAACTACAATCTATATATAATGAAATATTATAGATTATTAAGCCAGGATGTTAGAATTAATGTGTTCACAGCAGGATGGATGATGGATTCCATTGTGATTGAAAGCATTAAGCATGCTCGCTATGAGTAACATACTGCAGCAGCCTCTGTTTAAATGTGCTATCCTTTTAAATCAAAAGGATCCAAAACTGAATTAGGTAATTACGTATATCTAAATATTGACCACCCCATTAACTGTTTTGGGTCAAATGAAACAACTATATACTAAAGAAATTCAAAGCTAACATGAAAACATCCTGACATGCAAGTTCTTATTATCTGGCTAGTGTGTCCCAACACTTATACTGGATTACATCATGTGCATGAACAATTAATGAAATAAAGCACAGAGATATATAAAAGCTTTTCATTAGATTCAAATAGAACCAGATTGAAGCTACAATACCCATTGCAGAAATATTGATAAAACTCACATCTAAGATTTCAACTGGAATAGCCTTTAGAGATAAATTTAAAATCACAACAAATTAATTTCAAAATTGGGGGGAATGTCACAGCCCCAAGTAACTGCAAGATGTTTTTATACCTATTTGTAATGCAAAACCAATTAAATAAGCTTCACAATTAATATTCTAAAACATAACTACTGCAACATCCACAAGATTATTTCTTGCTCAGGCAAAAGTTAAATGAAACACAATAACTCATTGATAACTGAGTCAACCAACATTTGCCCCTTTTGTTCACTGTAAGAAGTCATGGAACTAATGCAAAGCTTTAACTTGATCCCAGAATTGACCATACACGTAATTAATTTTGGTCTAATACAACCCAAATAAGACCATTTAAATCTTTTTACACTAAGATGATAAACATTCTTCAACATAAAGTACATTTATTGCACTTTAGAAAAACAGGTAAACACAAGCATCACTAAAATTATTCATCTACCTTTAATATTTCCTTGTGATGAACAGGCCTGGAATTAATGGAGATAAAACTTCTGTCAGGGCTGGTGAGGCTCGTCAAGGATGGATCGGAACCCAGCTTGGGCAGAAAACCACTGAGGAAAATCTGTGAATACCAGCAAATAAAATCCACAAAATTTAACAGTTGCAATGTCATCAAGTCAATGTTTAGGAGGGCAACATATGTGGATTCATTCTACAAAAGGGTGAAAATACACTTAGGTGACTTTCCACAATGATTCACTTGAATCAATTGTGATTCAGAAGACACAGAAGCAAAAGCCAGGACCCTTCCCTGAAGGAAGCAAACGAAAGTAACAGAGAGCCTCTCCTTTGAAATGAAAAAATGTTGTGCAAAGAGAACCCACAAAGGTAAAAGGAGAACGTCAGGATAGTGCATTCGTGTAATCTGAACTATCCAGTAACTGTGTTTACTAACATGTGATACAAGCAATTACATAATCCAATCCATTAATTATTTTAATTTTCACTCTACTACTCTACATGTACATTATGGTAGTATTCTCTAATACTCTCTCAGTTGCATGTTATATCATCTGCAAATGAGTAACATATTTGTTAAAATCAGTACTATTCAACATTATCAAATTCAACAGTAATTACCACATCTTTCCACCATGTGACTGAATACTGGAATGCATGTAAGGCAAAGGGTACAGGCAAACACTATTTACTGAGTAAACATTAAGGTCAGCAAGAAAACATCTGTCAGAAGTGATAAATTAGATTTTATGAACTAATGGGTTACAATGTGACTGATATATTCACTATGAAAGTTTTTTTTAAAAATAACAGCTGGACATTCATTTTCTAACCTACAAAACTGGTTCCATACAAAATGACTTCTTTCCCAGACCCCCTTTCTTCATCTTTTCCATTGACAGCTACTCTGGCTTTGCATTTTCTTTTTGTTGTTTTCCTTCTGGTTTGGTGATTTTTGTTTTAAAGGTTGCTGCAATCAGAAATTCCTTTGAACGTTGGGATGACAAACAAATATTAAATTTTATAGAAAAAACTGAGCAAAACTAATAAAAAGTTTACTGCAGTTTTGACTGGAAAAAATTGTCTACTTGACTCTTAGGAATTCATGCAGGTACCTGGCCAAGTAAAAGGACATGTCGAGCAAATGTCAATCTATTGAGTTAATTGGAGTTGCTGAAATCATCAAAAAAATCTGGAACTAATAGTAACAAAAAACCCAGCAACAACCATAAATTTTGGGAGTGTTTTTCATAATGTTCAACATAATTTTAACAAAAAAATCTCAACGTGTACGAGGATAATGCTCCAAGTTTATTTGTGTTGAGTATAAGAATTTGCACAGGGATTAACTTGGTGGTCAGGTGAACCTGTTTCAGATTGGCCACTGATGCCTCCTTGAACTAATCTTGTCCTGAAATCCCCCTCTATTCCATTTTAAGTGCTGATACCCAAAGTTCTTTCTCACCCACGCTTCAGCTGATGTTGCAAACTGTTCCCTCTCCTCGGATGGTGTCCTGTTCCTTTCCTTATGTAAAAAAAAGACCCATGTCCTTGCAAACATTGGAATAATCCTTTATACACTGGAAGGCAAGTTTAGGACCTCAAATCCTCAGCAAATGTGGGCCACTTGCGCCAGTCCACTGATTAAACTTGCTACATGCAATTTGTGGAGGGTGCCTGAAAGTGTGGATTTTCTACTCCTTTCCCCCAAAATACTACTTGAAATTGGTAGAAACCAGGTAGACTACAACATGGCCCAGATATTAAATTTGGCCGGTTGTCTTTCTGCTATGATGGATGGGAAATCTTCAGTATGATTTCCTGCCAGAAATGCATAGGCCATTCGATCCAGGTTTATATTTTATGTGTATTTAATGTATCTTTGGAAATCTATATATCAGTTTATTAAAATGTTATACCAATGAGCTAATTTTAACATGTATTTAACATGGATGACATGGTGTAGTAGAGAGAGATGAGCATAAATTAATTTAATGGCATCCCCATTTTTTGTTATTTATTCACCCTGAATTCTATTTAAACTCTTCACTTAGTCTTTAAAATTTAGTACACCAATACTCCATTTTTTTTAAAGTTCTGCAGTTAAGAAATTTATTTAGTTTTTCTCTACTTTTAAAGCAAAAAAAGCCCTGCAGTGTTGAACTTTATTGAACAAATCCTAGGGGGAAATTGTATAAATTAATAGTACTAAAGGTTAGAGGGCAATGTCAAAGGTTGCACAGTCGGGGTAAGTATTCTTTTTAACTAATTCCAACTTAAAACATTAGAAACTAAGTTTTATATTTATACATTTTTAAACTGAAGAGAATAGAAAACAATATTTGAATTAATTGGAGTCTACACAATGAATGAATTAACACTCAGAATGAGGATGAATGCATTCTAATTTATTAATAAAATCTCCAAAATTAGTGAGAAATTGTTTTTCACTTAAGAAAGCTTAGGCTTACATTTTCAAGTGGAATGGACTGCAGCTGAATTTAAGAATGTCCAATTGAAGACATTTTAAACTAATAAAGACAGAGAACAGAAAGTCACAGTATATTTTAAAATATCACTGCGTTCAGCATTTACTTAAAAGGTTGTGAGGTATGGAAAAAACTTCTTGCTTAAACATTGTGTGCAAATAACATGTCAATGTTCATTATTCTTCAACTTTTTTTGGGAATAATTATCAAATTAAAAAATAAATGATAGGCTGCAATTAGTGAAGGTTCCATGTTACAGTCAGAACACATTTGTCAGGTCCTAATAATCTTACTTCCAAGTTACCAGGGTACAAATGGACTGCTGTGCAGGAACATGTACATTTGCAGCTGAAGAGCACAAATTCTAATGGATGAGCAATTGAAGGTTTGGCTTCATAAACAATTTTATGAAATGTCCTCTGGTGAAAGTTTCCATAAATAGCCAGGTGTAACCTCACCAGCCATAAGCAGCTTCCAACACAATGACTTGGTTTCTGCAGTCATTGGCAACAAACAACACTCTCTCATCACCCTTATAGTTGCCCACAAACATTTTGAGGCTTTTTGTGTGGCAACTTAGTCATTGATAGTCCTAGAAAGCAATGCAATCCCTACAGGAGATATGGAACCTGAGTGAATTGGCCAAGCAACAGGATTTCACTTGTACCAATAGAATTATTAATTAAAATGAAAGGAAGGAATACTAAGTAATTAATGGTCAGTCAGCCTTACCTCAGTGGTAGAAAACCGTTGAAAGAAATTCTGTGGGACAGTATAAATTGTCATTTAGAAAGGCAGTGATTAATCAAGGACTGTCAGCATAGATTTACAGAGAGATTTAAAGGAATGGCATGTCTGATTAACTTGACTGAGTCTTTTGAAGGAGGAAACAAGGAAGGTAAATGAGGACAGCATGTTTGACACAGTCCAAGGATTTTAGCAACGCTTTTGGTAATGCCCCCACATGGTGAGCTGGTCAGGGAAGTAAGGACCCACAGGATCCAAGGGAAAATGACAAGTTGGATCCAAAATTGAAAACAATAGGTAATATAGTAAGCCAGTGATTTTGTGACAAAAATACTTAAAAGGTGGAGACTGATTAAGATGCTCGCAAGTGATATAAAAATGGTCACTCAGGTAATGAGGAAGAAAGCTGTAGACTGCAGGAAGAAATCAACTGACTGGTTCAGAGGGCAGAAAAGTGGTAAGTGGAATTCAGTGTACAGATGTATGTGATAATATATTTAGGGAGAACAAACTAGGCAAGAGAATACACAGTAAGTAGCAGGATACTGTAAAGTGTAGAGGAACAAAGAATAGTGCCCAAGCAAAACAAACACTGAAAAATAACAGACGGCAGACACAGAATCCTTCAAGGCTCTTTAATGCATCATTGGAGGTCTTGTTGCAGGAGATGCAGAAGAGAAGAGAGGTCATCTTCCCAGAGACATTCCAGGCAGACATTGTGAAGTCAGTGGGAATCATCACTGAGAACCTGGATGCATTGTCTGCAGCATGATCCAAATGTGAGAAGGTGATCTGAAGCCATGCATGTTATATCAGGAAGGATGTTATCGCATTAGACAGGATACTGAGATTTATGAAGATCTTGCCAAGAATAGAGAATTTTAGCTGTCAGAGGAGATTAAACAAATTGGGATAGTGTTCTTTGGAACAAAGATTGCCAAAGCGAGATTTAATTGATGTATATAAAATTATGAACTGATTAGATAGAACAGATAAGGAGAAGCTATTGCCTTTACCGAGAAGCTTTTCACTGTGCATAGCCAGCAGCACTTTTGTACAGCTGCAGCTTCCTCCTCAGCCAGCCTCCAGTAAGTTGCAACCTGTGCTACCTTTTCTCCCTGCGCCCTGTGTCTGGTGTCTCACGACCTGCACATCCACCTTGATTTTACCTTTAAAGTATGTGCAGTGTTAATATCTGACTTGATGGTTTAGAGTCTCTTCTTTGTCTTTACTAGGCATCATCTCGTATGATTCAGCAGAGCTTCACTCTGGCATAGACCTTTGTTGCACTTTCTGTAGAGGAAGAAGTAGACTGAGAGGGTGAATGATTTACTGGTCTGCTTTCTCTGGGCCCTCTTCTTGACCAGCTGAACTTCTTGTTTCAGTCTGACTCTTCCAACGTCCTTCCAGTCAGGCTTCAGAGGTCATGGTTACCAGCAATTGTTTCTCCTATTTGTCAGTGTCTATATCTACTATCTTCATTCGATTGAAAATGTCCTTGTAGCAGAGATATAGGCACCCAAAGCGGGTTGTGACGCAATAGCCAATTCATCATTCAGATGGTCTTTGGGTACATGGCTCTCATCCATCCACAAATGTGGTTAGGGCAAGCCCTTACAATCTCCATTTAGTACAAATATGCTAGGCAGGAGTCATTGCAGACATTGTTGCTTTCGCAATACTGTATGATGATAGAAAAAGCATCTGCCAGGACCTTTGAATTGGTGAACATATCCTGCAAGTACATACTGAAGATAGGTCTGAAACAGTGAAGGTGAAAAGTGTTCAGTTTTTCCTCCTGCCTAGCGTATGTTGTCCAGGTCTCAACACTGTAGAGAAGTGCATCAAGGGTGTAGGTTTGCTTGCTCTCAGTTTGGTGCTTTCAGTCCAGTTGTTGTTCCACATTTTCTTACTCAGAAAATGGATCAATCTAACACCCAATTAACATTGGGCTTTATGCAAAGCTTTGAGCCTTTTTTTCCCAGCATGAAAGTTATGGCCAACAACCTGTATTTATATAGCTCAGTTAACATAATACCCGAAGGTGCAGATGGCCAACATCAGCCCAGTGGATAGTTGAACACACTAAATTAAATTGCTGCAGCAAATAGCAAGGATTGCTGGAAACCTAGCCAGGCCAAGAACAAAAACAATACAAGGTCAGAGCAAGCGACAGCATGCCCCAGCAGCAGCATTAGAAGGCCTTGCCCTAACCACTTTTGGCAGATGGTTATGTACTCCCTGCTTTCAGCCAGAATCTCTGGCACCTAGAGTTCCCACCATGATCTTATTTAGAAGCTACATGGAATATCCACACCTGACAATAAGATACCTAGAATACATCTAGCATCTTCCAAATAAGGAATCTGCAACCTCATAGGGTGCCACAATCCTCACCCGGTAACTCTCATCGGCTGGAAGCCAGAGAATCTTCTGGAAGGACATGATGAGAAAAATATAAGGAGACACCTGAAAGCCACCTCCAGAGAAGATTTGGCATGACCTGAAACAAAAAAGACTACAGATACAACTCAGCGGCAACCAAAGACAGATGGAAGACAAGAACACAGATGACAGAGGACAAGAGAATTGGACCTGTGGCTTGGTAGGATTAGAATCGTAGACAAATAGGGTCAAGATAGTTTGGGAAAAGTAACTATGTTAATGCTCATTGAACTTGATAATAAAATTGGTTTGAACAGTGAACCGAGTCTTATCCTTTCTTTTCATCTTGTAAATAAGGGCACCTGGGTAAAGTGTTTAAGATATAAACTGGCCAAAGTCTGTAATTCTGTGTTATAAGGATAAATTTCAGAGGCAGCAGGAAGCATGGCTACTAATGATGGAGTAATTAAAATCAGGCATGCTCAAGAGTCGAGCAAGTTACAGGACAGATATCTTAAAGGGGTGTCGGGTTGAGAAAATCACGTAGAAAGATACTATAAGATGATTTGTCCCAAACTTGGCAACAATTCTGAAACCATTATATAACGTCTTGCACCAGAACAAAGCAGAAATAATGCTTTCATTCAAACCAAAGAAGCATTACTTAAGTCTGAAGTTCTCATGCACTTTGATCCTACTTTACCCTAACAGTGATGCATCCTCTTTTGGTGTGGAAACAATGGTGTCCGACATCATGACATCAGGAGAAGGAAGACCCATTGCTTTTGCTTTTTGAACTTTCAGCTAAACTGAGTGAAACTATGCTCAGATTGAATGGCAAACAATGGGGATCATTTTTGGAGTCAAGTAATCCTTCAGCTCCTATATGGGAGTGTGATAACATTGTTGATGGATCATTATCCACTCACTACCATTTTTGTACCACATATGAGAATTCTGTCACTTGTGATAAGTAGAATGTGAAGACAGGAATTGCACTTGTCTGCATGTATTTATATTAAGTATCGACAGTCAAGTCTGCACTGTAACCAACAAACTTTCAAGATTGCTAGCATCCAGCAACTCATTAGGCTGCTCAATGGAAATATATTCTACTTTGAACAAGTAGACAACATATCTGTCACTTCCAGAGAGAGGTGTGAAAATACACTCGAAAGTGATGGATATTATTTTAATAAAACCGAAAGGGAAAATGTCAGAAGATCTGGCAGCATCTACAACGAGAGAAAAGAGCTGAGGTTGAGTCCAGATGACCCTTTGTCAAAGCTGATATGGAATTATTTCACTGGGAAGACTTCAGGACTAACATCTAACCTGAAACCCTACTACCCTAGGAGAATGGAACTATCAGTACAGACTATACAGTAGGTCAGGATGTTTTCTGTTGGGGCTCAGAGAGATAATTCCGTCACCATTGAGAAAATGGGTAATACAGAAGGTACATGAAAGCTGTGGTAGAGTTGTATGTGAAGTTATATTAAGAAGGAAATTAGAGAAGTTATTTCTGTGACCTGGAGTTGATGCAAAGGTTGAGGAAAAAGCTAGAACATGCTCCTCCTATGAGGAGGTAAGAAACTTCTCCCCTTAACACCTCTGCATCCATAGGAATGGCCTGAAGAGAGTTGGCATTGTATGCATATGGATTTCGTAAGACCTATCAAAAGGACATTTCTTCTTAATGTAATGATTGATGCTCACACCAAATGGTCAGAAGTTTCTGTGATGGTATCTATTTCATCTGATAAAACTATTGAGAAGCTAGGAAAAGTGTTTAGTTGCTTTGGATTTCCTGAACAGCTGGTAAGAGACAACCTCAATTTATCTTGCAGGAATTTCAGAACTTCCTACAAAAAGATGGTATTCAACACATTACTTCCATACTATATCACTACTATATATTACTTCCATACTATATCCATACTATATATTGCTACTAATGGACCAGCATGAAACTTCGTCCAAATCTAGAAACATATTTGGAAAACAATCAAGGAATAATGTTTGCTTATCAAATGCTTTAACAAATTCTTGCTGGTCTACAGGAATATCACACATTCTATGACCAAGATCTTTTCTGTTTTACTCATAAAAAGACAGCTGCGTTCTGCATTTGATCTTTTAAAAGATCCAAAAATGAAGGAAATTGTGAAACAGCAACAACAAGTACCAGTGGAAGGCAAGGCAAAACAAAACACATTTTCCACCTAGAACAAGTTTTGGCTTGGAACTACTCCATAGGGAGAAATAGGTTCCCACCTGAGTTGGTGCACAGACTAGACCTGTCTCTTACACTGTCCAGACCAGAGATGACATCTGGAGGGACATGCAGATTAGTTTCTGACTGAAATAACACTTTCTTTAATAATGGAGTCTATTGAAAATTCAGATTAAGACTTGCCTAATCAGAACTTTACTATAACCCCAATACCACCAGACATCTAAGGTTTAATCAGTGTTGATGTAGGAACTAGAGATTGTTTCTGTGTCTAGACAAGATGGTAGCTGATCTCTCAGGTATTGATGGCATAGAAAATAGCGATGTAAGCTACGATTACCACCTACTGGGTTCAAACAGGTCATGACTGCACAAGATGTGGAGAATGAGGAGGAGCAGGGTACAGCCAACTAACCCAATGATAAGGTACTTTACACTTAATGGAAATTGCAACAGAGAGACACGTACAAATTTATGCAAAGGTGGACAATGTCAGACATTGTATATATGCAACCTGTGAATCCAAGGAGGCCAAGACAATGAAGTCCTGCCTACTTGCCAGTTTGAGGCTGCAAACGCCTGTGGAGATACCATGGGATTTCGCACTGCAGCGGACAAACACCCAGAATATGCTACAGATGTGAAGATATCATACTAAGCAGAAAAAAAAAATGGAATTTTTCCCCAAGCTAGCTCTCGACATTTTTTAATGTAAAGTTCTGACCATTTATAAAGTGTGAATAAATCGAGCAAAGACTTTTTTATAAACTTATTGCTTTACTGAGTTTTCACTTGGCTTTTGAATCTGTTGTTTGGGACATTGATCTCATTTGTGGGTACGTTGAGCCAGAGAGAGATGCACTGATGTGGGAATGGGGCTTGCTTGGCCAGCACTAAGCTGCGCTTAACATAAATTTGTGGGCTGATCTTCTGGGATTCAACTTATTGGGATTTTACTCATTTTATTTGTTGCTCACAAGGCAGTCTTCTCCATGCTGGGGAGATTAAAACTCAGACTCCATGATCGTTTAGTGAACACTAATGTTCAGTTTGCAAATATGATAGTTGCCTGTCATTTTAATTCTTCCCAGGTTCAATAATTTCCAAATCATGACCTCCTTTTGGACAACAGATGTTGTTGTTTCTGCTTTCCCATTTGCACTTCCTCTAGAATCATTTCTAATGTCCCACTGCCATGTCCTTTTGCCTTGCAGTATCACCTCTGGCTGCAGCAATGGCAACTAAGACTGAATGTAGAGGTGCCGGCTCTACAATCGGTTGGATTTAAAATTGGTGTTGCTAAATTCTTACTGAGTTCTAACTAAGACTGAAGTCATGCAAACTCAGCTTTCGGTCCTCATGGCTGCATAATCACTGCCACCATGCAAAGGGGCTTGCAGGATAGCATAGAAGTTCAGCAATCTAGCCTTCACAGATTACTTGCTGAGGTGCCAATGGGATTGACGGTAGCTCCACAAAATACAAACTCGTTGTCTCCTCTCAGGATGACAGCTTTTGTCCTCCACCTTTCCACTTTACACAGCGTCCTTGCTGTTACTCGTCAGCTAGCCAGCCCAAATGATGCTGCCATTGCAAGTGTGGCGCAGTCCAAAGCTGAGCCTTTGGGTGCCACAGTTGCTTGGGATCTTCCCGCAAGGCCGATTGCAGTCTCATTCATTGAAAATGAGTAACCTTGCGTTTGGCACACTGCAGTCACTGGAGTAGCACTGTATAGGACAGGGAAAGCACGTGGAGAACAGGCACTGAGGGAATACACAAGGATGATTAGTTGACTTTGAATGGAATATTACATGGTTTGACTGATTAAGTTATTTTGGAATGTTTGTTTGCAGTTGGCTTTTATTTCAGCACTGTGGCCAAGAGGAAGCTGTGATGGCCAGTGATGGAGGGAAAGATGTAGGACTGTTGCTGAAGGGGGATTGGTTACCTTCATTTGAAGTCAATCGGTTGAACCAATTACAGACAAATCAGTCTGAAAGGGGCTGTGTTGACATATTAATCACAATAGTGAGGTTCTGCAGCACATAGCAGGCTCATGAATTGTGACAGCAATTATGGTATGACAGCAATTACAGTGGGTAAAGTTCCTCCAGAGAAATGCAGTCAGTAAGAATGTTGCTTAAGTGTCCGAATGGCTTGCTTAATGCCATTATGTTCGGCAGCATGGATATGATTAAATATATGCTGCCCACGTGTGGGAGTTTACCAGTATTTTGAGCCATGTAAACAGCCAATAACCCTCATTGCCCAGTAGCGACCTTCTAGTTTCTCATGGTTGAACTTAAATATTGGGTATAGACCTGCATGGTGAGCTGGATATGGTATCTCACCAAATGGCCATTGAGGTAATGGAAGTCTTCGTGATTGTGGTACATTTCTGAATTAATAAGGGTGCCTGCAAAGCTACACATGCACAATCATCAACACCCTGCACCATAAGGAGCTTATTGCCTTGGCAAAGTCATCGGCTCACTGCACCTGCACTTCCCTGAACAAAGGGAATGCACATAGTTCATTCTTTTTGCAAACAGAGTATTAGTAATCTTGCTTATACAACAGTGGGTAACCATCCCCCGAACGTCACCTATGTGATAATGATGAGATCATTGCCAGTCATCAGCAATACCATGCCTGCCTAGCCTGTAGAGGTAAATAACTCCTTAGCAAGATGGAGTTATTGCACAAACTCTTACTTCCTGACATTGAGATAGAAGAACTGCTCCCTGAATTATCTCTGTCATGAAGCTGCTTGTCTTCCTCTAAGTTGCTTCTGTGCATTATCTCTGTCACACTGCAATCCAAAAAGAATAGAAACTGTTGCAACCTTGATTGAGGTGATGAGAGCAAGTTATTTGACCAGAGCCATGCATTGAGAAAAAAGACCTATGTTGTGTGCTATACTACTCTCCAGATTTTTATCAATTTTAGTAACTTAATCCTCCGAATCCTTCTACGAGCTCAATAATAGTCAGAGGTCTATAGCACAGAAAAAGGCCCTTCAGCCCATCGAGTCTGTGCCAAAGACAAACTGCCTAACTTTTCTCATCTCATTTTCTAGCACTTGGCCCATAGCCTTGGCATTGCAAGTGCACATCTAAATACTTCTTAAGTGTTATGAGGATCTTTGACTTCATCACCATTTCAGGAAGTAGCTAGCGAAAATCAATTAGCAACTAACCTGAAAGCAACTGATGTGGTGGCAGGTGGGGGAGAAATGCTTCCCATTATTCACATTAAGGGAGATCACTAGTTGAGGTTTTGCGGTTGAAAATGGAAACACTAAAATCAAATCAGTATTCACTGTTATGGTCTGCCGACTCTGCATACTTCTGGTGCATGCTGCTAGTACCAAAATATTTTCCCTAATGATATCCAGAGAAGTATGTACATGTGGTATGAACTCCATTATGGACACAAAATGGCACCAGTACTACTGAAAACACGGGCACTATACAATTGTGTTAAGCAGCCAGCAGGGAGTGTACATTAAATTTTTAATCCACTGTAAGGTTAAGTTCAGAGGGGAAAATAAGAAAAAAGGAATTGAGAAAGCAAAATAAATAAGACAAAAAAAACAAGAATGAGCACCTTCAATTGTAAAAGTCTTTTTTCATGTCAGAGAACATTTGGACAAGTCTTAAACTTTCCTGATGTGCTTAATGGATTTGTGTGATTAAATGCAAGATTTCAGTTCACCTGAATCTCTGGATGGCACATCGGCACAATGGTTAGTACTGAAGTCTCACAGCATTACGACCCAGGTTTAATTGCAGCCTTGGATGACTGTGTGGTATGCGTTTTCCCTGTATTTGCGTAAGTTTCCTCCAGGTGCTCCAGTTTCCTTCCACACTCCAAAGATGTGCAGGTTAGGTTGATTGGCCATGGTAAAGTGTCCTGATAGCACCAGCATTACCACAAAATTGTGCAATAATTTCAATTTTAACATTATGAAATGATAGATCACAAAATTAAATACTGGTTTTACAAGCAACTTTTCTCTGATTTTTGTTTTCCAGTGATATAACACTGCTTTAAGTGCTAAATACAAGAAACAAGAAAGATGTTTTAAAGGAAGCTGTTTTCTTAATTGAGGTACTCTGCCTTAATGAGGGTCACAATCCTTATAAACCTACACTAGACATTTGTTTAACAAAAGCAATAATGCTATTTGTACACACACTGACTGACTATAGGGCTTCTGCTGGGGCTTTCCAAGAACCCTTCAATAAAGTCTATTGAATAAACTGACTTTTTTGGAATAATAAATTAAAATTGTCTACTATTTGATATAATTAAAAGCTTATTAGCTTTTATAAATGCAAACAAAATGTTTTAATGACATCACAGTGTTTGATAACAGTGATTAGAAGAAAATGAAAACAGCTTTAGTTATAAGAAATGTGGGATGGGATTTTACACTCTCATGTCCCGAAACCATAAAATCCCACCTGAGATCAACAGATTTTCCATCGTCTGTCCCTCACCTGTTCCAATTCCTGAGGCAGGCGGGGCAGAAAAATTCCAGTGCTGAACTTTCAGCCCGCTGAAGGTGTTCAATAGTAATGAATATCTTGTCATTTCAACTCATAATAAACAAATGGTATGTTCTGTCCCCCAAACTTCTTTGAAAGCCAACTACAATAATGTAGAGTTATGAAATTCTAATTAGCAGGCAGCAGTGGTGACAATTTTGACATCAGTTTCCATTCCAGATGTCTCACATCGGTAGGTTTGTCAACTGGTTACTGATCACTTTTATTTCAATGGCCCTAAAGAGCAGAAAGGATGCGCTCCATAATGGCTCTTAAGTTACATATTGAGGTATATCTTGGCTTGTCCTCTTTGATGTAATCACCACAGAGATTAGTATAAAACAGTAAATAAACACTTCGCAACATAAATTTGCAATATACTAAATAAAGACATAAAAAGCATTTGAAGGAATTAAGAATTGGTATAAGAATTTCAAAGAATAATATACTAAAGGAGTTTAGAATTGAAAGTCAGCAGGTCTGATGGTCTGAACTCCATTCCTAATCGCCTTCAGTACCTTTAAATACCAAAAACTCTAACTACAAATTATCAGATGATTTGGCAACATCAGCAGGAGGTTTGCACGTATTACACAATTCTGTTAAAAAAGGGAAAAGGATTGACATGGCATTGATCACATAGAAACTGTAGAATCATAGAACAATGAGTGCTACTATGGAAGTGAGAAAACTGCTAGAGAATTGCTAGAAAATGTCAGTCAAAAGAATACACCATCAGTTAAACACAGGTTGCCTATCAAATTCTTCAATAAAATTATTAAAACAGTGGAAAAAGGAAAATAATGGTGTCAATTATCAAAATACTAAAGTTTAGAAATTGCTTAAAAGTTGATTCTTGCAGTTTATATTTTATTAAGATCAAAGTACTCAAGAAAATGTTGTTTACCAAATCAAATTATCACAAACAGTTAACATAAGATTGACTGTCATGGTGCATGATCTTAGGGAAATCTAATTGCATTAAATTGCTGAGCATAGATTTTTTTTCCCCCCTCTCCCACAGCATAATCAGTGTAACCTTATACTGACCTCAGGTTCTTGCTCATGATGTTGGATAGGTACCATGCTGACCATCACAGCAGTTCCCAGAAACGTTAACAAGGCCATTCTGTGATCCGACACCTTGGCCTTTTGCCATACAACTGCCTGAAATATGATGGCAGAGAATCAAATTCTTAGTACTAAATTTAGGTTTGTTTAGATCAAGTTATATAGTGGTTTATATAATTACAAGTCTTCACAAAGGTTTTTAATACTAAACATATATACTAAGTTCACCATACATTTTACATTATGTTTAAAATATTATATTTATATACACACATAGATATATCTGCTTATACAAAAATTAACATGGTATAGCAACAGTGATCAACAGGAAATTCTGCATATGGCACAAGACAGCACTTTCGCAACAGCAACACCCCTCAGCTCATTGACCTACATTGGTTCCCAGTCCAGCAACACCTCAATTTTAAAATTCCTCTGATTGTTTTCAAATACCGAGATCTCAATGCTCCTCTAATTCTGGCCTCTTGTGCACCCTGATTTTAATCCAACATCATTAGCAATAGTGCTTTCAGCTGCCCAGATCCTAAGCTCCAGAACATCTTCTCTAAACCTCTCCACCTTTCTCTTCCTTTAAGACGCACCTTAAAACTCTTTGGCAAAGCTTTTAGTCATTTATCCCAATATTTCTTGACATTGTTTGTGTCAAATTTATAGTAGATCTAATTTACCAAAACATATTGGGACATTTATATTATTGTGAAAGTGCTATGTAAATGTAAGTTGCTGATGTAGTGGATGAAGGATTAAAGCAATCATGACCTTTTACCTAGTACCACTTGGATGAGTCAGATTCACAACAGTTAGGAACCAATCACAAATTTTATCTATATTCTAGGTATTTGAAAATTATCACCTCTTCATCCTGTTTATATTTAAGGTCATTGATTTACATATATAGTTTCATAATTCTATAACATGTATCTGTTCACAGATCCATCTGTAACGTAAGAAACAAAATGGCACAATAATAAACTCAGTTCAAATAATTCAAAAAGCCAACTATATGTAGAATCTGTTAGTAAGTATGAATGAGCTTCTAGCATTCAGTGAAAACAATTCAGGCTCTGGAAGCATGCAGTACTTCTGAATAGTAATAAAACCAATATTATGACAACATAATATCTGTTCAAAATGGGATAACGTCATTCACACTGATGTTTATAAGCCGCCTAGGACCACATGATATTCAATGAAGGTGCCTCTCGAGGAAAGCATAACCAGAAAGCATAAATAATTTTGATTTGTGTACGATGTTAAAATATACCCTTACACATTTCTTACAGGATACCAGAATTAGGTTACTAGTTCAATGTGAAACTAAAATTGCTGTGCGTACTGGAAATTCCTTGAACCTCTACAAGGCATATACGTGATGGCCTCTTTACTCATCCTCCCAAAATATTATGCAAGATAATATGGTACAAGTATTTGACTATTCATGTCATTGCTTTGTTTTGTACACGAAGCAAACAAAAATACATTGCATGACAAAAGGGCTAGGGATACAACAAAGCTTCAAAATGTTGCAATAAAAGCTCAAATCCATTGCAATTCATCAGAATTATCTTATCATCAAATGCAAAATATACAGACGTCGTCAAAATAATATAAACCATTTCTAATGTGACAGAAGCTACTCCGTTCACCTTTATTGTTGGCTTCTCTTGGCCTAAAGTTTAAAGATTATTGCACATATCTGTACATGTGCATACATATCCATGCAACAAACGGAACCACACTGTTAAAAAGTTAATCAGCGAAATATACTGGAGTTAGTTTGACAACATTCCAAATAGTAAGATGCAACTTTGAAACCTGATCAAAGCATGTGATACAAAATCTGCAGAGCTGCTAAATGATAAGTTTAGAATTAAGTAAGGATTTCTAATTACAAGTTTATCATGTGGAAATTTTCTTAAGAACCATTTCAAGATAAATTATACAAAAAGGGTTATTGTTTTAAAAATGATATTAAAAAAACTGAATCCCAACATGAAGAGCAAAGCACATTGCCAATGTTTCAAACATAAGTAATTTGCCCGTCTGCATTTAGCACTGGTTGACATTTGTGCAATGTCATCGTGACAGAATGATTTATTTCCTAATGAGATCAATTTATTTTCAATTCCAGTAACTGGCTAGAAATGCACCTCCTCTTCACATTACTTGTGTGGGGTATCTTCATCAATGCATGTAATGAACATTAAAATATTAAGACTTATTCCGATCATAAATTTCCATGTGATAAACTGAACTTTACTCCAAGAAACAAATCTCAATTTTGATGAAAGTTCAGGAATGGCTTAGTAATTATTTTTCCAATCGTTAGCCTGTTTGTTCTGCAACATGCACACAATTTAAAAAGACAAAAAAAGAATTTTAAAAAAAACAGACGAGAAGACAAAGTCTACATATTGAAACTTCAAATGTTTAGGTTTTTATTTTGTTTTCTCGGTACTCCTAATGGAACAGTGTTGCCTGTTAGTGATCGACCCATGTCCGAAATAAAGAACAGCGCATTCTACAGGAATGCTTGGGTAGATACCAAATTTGTTTTGGCTTCTAGAAAATACTGCTCTGGCACTCTAGTAAATTAGTCAAACAATCCAACAAGAAATATTGTGCAATATTGCAGGAAAAAAAAACAAATGGATAATCAATCTGAAGTTCAAATTTTAAAAATCTAAGTGCCAATAAAATTTGTATATCTGCTTTATTACATGGAATTAAGTCCACAGGACAGAAATAGGCCTTTTGACCAAACTGGCCCATGTCTGGTTAGCTTCAGATGGACTGCCACCTTTTCTATTTGATCTAATCCTGTCAGTATATCCTTCTATTTCTTTTTCCCCTCATGTGTTCCCCTTCAATGCTTCTCATCTCAACCACGTCTATGAGTTCCATATTCTCATCACTCTGGACAAAGAACACGTGCTGGTGAGCAAATTGAACTCAGACGTAGGAGTATTATACTTGCTGCACACCACACAAAGGATATTTTGCCTTTAGCTGAAAAAAGGTTCAAAAAAGATCAAAATCCTGTTTTTCAGGGATATCAATGTTAAAAGTTGGAAGGGGGCTTGTCAATCGAATAGAAATTTTTTGTATTGGCCGTTTTGCACAGTCAAAAATAAACAATGCAATACGTTATCTTTTTATTGATCCAAAGTAATTAGAATTAAGTTAATCTTTAAGAATCCTGTAACTTGATTATGGATAAAACATTAACTGGAAAGCATTTGTTCTTCAAATTTCCAAGAAATTTCTTGGAAAAACTGTTTTCCAATTCAAGATAATGATCCCCAAAGTACTGCTGCCACCTACAGTCTCCTCATGAAAACTCATTTAAAAATGGGAAGTACAGAGTTCTTATTTTGGTAATTTATTGTATACATTTTAAAAACACAACCCAGTTAGGTAATAAATATACATGATTAATTTTGAAACATAATAAAAACAACAAAATACAAAACTGAAATTTCCTGTTGGATTTCTAAGGGGACAGTTATGTAGGGACTTTTCTGGGACTTGGGTCCAAATTCATTCCTCACAATGGAACAGGTCTTTTCCATAGGATTCTATACCTAAACTCATCCCTGTACAATGAGTACAGCAGTTTCAAATCCCTTCCTAATCAATAACTGTTTCTCACCTAGTCTCTAATCTTTGTGACTACCAAAACTTTTCTGGTGCCTTCTATTTATACTGTATTATTAATTTTTCATTCCTGTTCTCCACAACTGAATACACTGTCCAATATGCTTGTTCCTTTCTATGTCTAGATTTGTTGAAAGAATGATTATTTGCTCATTAGTTCTTATGATTAGCAGAATCTTTTCTCTCTCTCAGCCAGTCCTTTCCTCTATGATCTTCAGGCTTATAGTAATATTGCAATTGAACATGAAGGGGAGATGTTTAAGTTCTTGCTTGTTTGGAGATGGTCATTGCCTGGCATTTTTGTAGCACGAATGTTACTTGCCACTTATCAGTCCTGAATGTTGGCAAATTTTTCTGCACACAGAAAGGGATTTCTTTAATATATGAGGAGATGCAAATGGCTTTGAATACTCTGTAATCATCAGCAAATGTCACTGACTCTGATCTTCCAATAGAGGTACAGTCAGTAACGAAGCAGCTTAAGATGGTTGGGGCCAGGACACTGTCTTGAGAAGCTCCTATGGAGCTCAGGTTTTTTGGCCTCCTAAAACCACAACCATCTTTCTTTGTGCTTGGTGTGACTTCAACTGCACCCCCAATCCCATTGGCTTCAGATTTGCTTGGGCTCCTTTCTGCTGAAAATAGTTGGTTCAACTGGTGCTAATTACTATAGCAGGAAGCTAAACTAGATGTTGACTCTTCATAGGATCTATATACAAATCAAGCTTTTCAAACTGCATGAGACCACACCGAAATGAGATGGAGACTGAGTGAGTGGCAAACTAGAATCACGTAGACATTGGGTGCATGGAGAAAAGAAGTGCTTTTAAGTAAGGTTTACTGCAACTTGTAGTATATTAAGTATTAGTTAGATTTATCTGTATTACTAAGATTTATCAATAGTTAGTTATGTTATGATCCCAAGTAAAATTATAAATAAACCAAAAGAAAATAAAGCTAGGTCAATGAATTAAGGGCAAGGCATGGCAGGACACTCCGTCATGTGGAATGCAAGTGCTACGTATGTAGGAAGTTCTGGACACTACCAGTGACCTAAATGTGCAACAAATGTCACCAGCTTCAGAAACTTGAGCTCTGGGCTTCAGAGTTTGAGTGGCAGCTGGATTAACTTGGTGCCTCTGCGAGTCTGAGAGCTACATGGATCGCAGGTTCAGAGAGATGATTACACTGCCAACCCAGAGCATGGAGGCAGAAAGAAAATCAGTGATTAGCAGACAGGTAGTACTGCAGGAATTCCATTTCTTAACTGTTTTGGATACCAGCAAGAATGCTGGTTCTTTGGAAGTGTACAGTCAGAGTCAAGTTTATGCCACCACAGGTGGCCCAGCTGTACATGAAGGGAAGATGATGATTTGATTAATTGTCACATATATTGAGATTGAGTGAAAAGCATTACTTCTTGCGCACTATACAGATAAAACATTAATCACAGATTGCTCTCGGTATGGAGTTTGCATGTTCTCCCCATGTTTGTGTGGGTTTGGTTGATTAGTCATGCTAAATTGTCGCTTAATATCTAAAGATGTGTAGGTTAGGGTGATTACCAAAATCATTTCGGGGATAGGGCAGAGAGGTACTCTGTTGGAGTATCGCTAAAGACTCGATGGGCTGAATGTCTTCCTTCTGCACTGTAGAAATTCTATGATTCTTAAAAACTGTATGCAACATAAGGGCATAGTATAAATCAGGAAATTAGAGATGCATGCAACATGGATAATATACTAATAATGGGTGACTTCAGTTTATACACAGACCTGAACCAAATCAGCACTAATACTCCAGAGGAGGAATTTCTGGAGTGTGTAGGAAATCAGTTTTTGGAGCTGTATTTTGAGAAGTCAACATGGAATTGGGCCAATTGGAAAAGGGTAGTTAACCTGCAAAGTGGCCTTTAAGAAATAGCGACCATAACATGATAGAATTTTGCATTAAATTTGAGTGTGATTTAGTTCATTCAGAAATTCAGGTCTTAAATCTGCAAGAGGAAAATGATGATGATATGAGGGATAAGTTGGCTATGATGGAATGAGAACACACATTTAAAAATTTGACAGTATATAGGCAATGGCTAGTATTTAAAGAAGTGCTACATGGCCTACAATAGATATACATTCTTCTAACGCACAAATACCCAAAGGCAAAGGTAAATCAACATGATTAACAAATTAAGTTGATTGCATTAAAGGAAATGGCTTATAAGGATGCCAAATAAAGTGGTAAACCTGAGGATTGGGAGCTATAGAGAATTCAAAAAAAGGGGACAAAGAAATGGATCAAGAAAGTCAAAAAAAAGAGTACGAATGCAAACTTGCAAGGAATTTTTTCTAGCAAGGTTCTCACAAACTGGAAAGTAGGAAATGTAAACCCTTTATTTAAGTAGGGAGGAAAGGGGAGAACTAAACACCTGTTAGTTTAACATCATTGCTAAGAAAATTGTTAGAATCCATTGTAAAGGATATGATAACCTGACACTTAGAAAATGATGCAAGGAAAGGGCAGAGTCAATATGGATTTATGAATGGGATATCATATTTGTTGATCCTGGAAATTTTTTTTGAGGATATTACTTACAGCACTGATGAAGGGAACCAGAGGATGTGGTATATTTTGATTTTTGGAAGACTTCTGATAAGGTCCCATAAGCTGTTACTAATGGGATATTACAAGGTCCACAACTGTTCACAGTCTATAAGTTATTTGAATATGGATATTTCCAAATTTGTTGATGATACCAAATGTTTGAAGAGGAGGAAGCAGTGAGGTTTTAGGAAGATTTGGACAAGCAAAATGAATAGACTCGAACGTGCCAGATGGAACACAATGTGAAGAAGTGTGAAGTTATTCATTTTGGTATGGAAAAAAAAGTAAAAATGTTGAGATTTGGAAATGCAGGTGCCCAAGGGATGAGTATCCTTGATTGTGAATTAAGAAAAGTTGGCATGCAGATGCAGCAAGCAATTAGAAAGGCAAATGGTCTTCATCGCAAGATGTTTTGGAGTACAGGAGTAAAGACGTCTTGCTGCAATTTACACTATCTTGGTGAGGCCTCATCTGCAGTAATGCGTACAGTTTTGGTCCCCAGACTGGTTCACCAGATTAATCCCTGGATTAGCAAGGTGATTTTATGAAGAGACATAAGAGATATTGTGCCTGTATTCTGTAGAGTTTCAAAGAATGAGGGATGACTTCACTGAATCTTAAAAAATTCTTTGTAGGACATGGTAAGGTGGATGTAGAGGTGTTTCTCTTAGCTGTGAGTCGAAAATGAGGGGACATAATGGCCATTTAAGACT
The DNA here is from genome assembly GCA_024679065.1 of Sphyrna mokarran. NCBI lineage: Eukaryota > Metazoa > Chordata > Chondrichthyes > Carcharhiniformes > Carcharhinidae > Sphyrna > Sphyrna mokarran. The sequence goes on from JAGIQG010000011.1 coordinate 31,657,227, forward strand.
AGGATAAGGAAGAATTCCTTTACATGGATGGTGGTGAATGTTTGGTATTCTCTATCCAGAGAAGGACTGTAGAATCATTCAAGCATGTTCAAAATAGAAATTGATAGATGTATGGACAGTACTGATATCAACGAATACAGAGACAGCATGGGAAAGTGGTGTTGAGGAAGATGATCTAACTGAATGGCAGAGCTGACTTAACATGCTGAATTGTCTACTGCTATTGCTATGTTCCTTGATACCAGATTCTGCCCTTGACATCAAGGCAACATTTGAATTATTCTCACCTCACCTCTTGCATTTAAATCATTTGCCAATATTTAGACAAAGGCTGTAATAAGGTCTAGAAACAAGTGTCTGAGCAGAACCCAAAGTTAGCACTGATGAGCAGGCCATTGCTGAGTAAGTTAACTTCATAGCAGTGTCAACACCTTCCAACACTGATGATTGAGAGTAATTTGATGGGTTGGCAGTTGGCTAGATTGGATTTGTCCTGCTTTTTATGGACGGGGCATTCCTGGGCAATTTTTATTTTGCCGGGTAGGCACCAATGTTGTAACTGTCCTGAAAGAGGTTGGCCGAGGTGTAACAGATTATGGAGCACAAGGCTTCAGTACCAAAGCTGGGATGTTTTCTGGGCCTTTGCTGCATCTAGTGCCTTCAACAGTTTCTTGATATCACAGAGTGGATCAAATTAGCTAAAGAATGGCATCAATAATGCTGGGGAAACCAACAGAGGGTCGAAGTATAGTCTTGTGATGTAGCTTCACCAGGTTAGCATCTCATTTTAGGTATATGTTCACAGCTGCCTTGCACTCCCCAATGAATTGGAGTAGATCCTGTGGCTTGATAGTAATGATAAAGTCAAGGAAATGTCAAACCATGAAGTTACAGAATGCAGTTGAATACAATTCCTCTATTAATAGTCCACAGCATCTCATGGATGTCCATTCTGAGCTATTAGATCTGTTCTCAATTTATCCCATTAGCATGGTGTTTTCTGACACATTGGAGGTTGTCCTCAGCGTGAAGACAGAACTTTGTCTCCGCAAAGACTGTATAGTGGTCAATCCTACCAATGAAATCGTGGACAAATACACATGCCATAGAGACCGAGAAGAAGGTCTCTTGTTGGTTCTCTCAACCTGCTGAAGGCCCAGTCTACCAGTATGTCCTATGGGACCCATGATGTAGAGATGCTGGCGTTGGACTGGCATAAACACAGTAAGAAATCTGACAACACCAGGTTTAAGTCCAACCGATTTATTTGATAGTAAATTCACAAGCTTTCGAGGCTGCCCTCATCGTCAGGTCGCACCTCATTCACCTGACGAAGAGGACAGCCTCAAAAGCTTGTGCGTTTACTATCAAATAAATTGTTTGGAATTAAACCTGGTGTTGTCAGGTTTCTTACTATGGAACTCAGTCAGATCCATCACAAACACTGGACTATGCTTGATAATGGACATTAGAGCACATTCTGTACTCTTGCTACCTTCGGTGCTTCTTCATAGTGGTATTCAACATGTAGGAGGATCAGTATATAAGAAATAGTATCAGAAGTAGACCATTTGATCCCTCTAGGTTGTCCTACCATTCAATAAAATCATGGCTGATCTGATTGTGGAATAGCTCCAATTTTCTGTCTGCCCCCATTAATCTCCATGAACAATCAGAAATCTGCACCAATTCATGAACAGCAGCTTCCCTTGTCCATATTTGACCTGACACCTTGAAATTGCATTGGATCTGGAGTCGATATTGAGGACTCGAGGAAGCCACTTGTTCCGAAATATTTACTATTGCACCACCATATCTGTTTGGTCTGTTCTGCTAGTGGGACAGGAAATACCCAAGAATGTTGGTAGAGGAATCTTAAGACATTCTCTTGAAGATATGATATGGTGAAAATTGTCAGGTCGTTGCTTGATTAATCTGTGGAAAAACTTCCCCAATTTTGGTGCAAGTCACAGATACTTCAGAGGAGAACATCGCAGGGTCAATTGGGTTGTGTGCACCTTGTCAAAGTTGAAACAATTTTATTCCCATTTTATTTTTTGTAGCTGTTTGATACAACAGAGTGACTTGTTAGACAATTCCAAAAGACAGGTTAGATTCAAACAATTAGAGTCATAGTTAGGCCAGACTGAACAAGCACAGCAGATTTCCTTCCTTAAAGGATATTAGTGAATCAGGAGAGAGTTTTTATAATAATCCAGTAGTTTCCCCAATTACAATTACCAATGGCTAGCTTTTTACTCAAGATTTATGAATCTCTCTAGCTGAATAGTGGGATTTGTACATGTCACCACTGTGCTACCTTTATCAATTTCAAATTCCTAATTTACTTCATCTTCATATATATATGCCATTAAAATGCAATGGTGTCTTGACTTTTCATTTAATGGTGCAGGCCCATATCAGAAAACATCGTCCATTGTCAAGCATGAATAAAGCTCCTTATTCAGAAAAACAAAGGGATGGTTAGGGTAAAAAGTAGGAAATCCTGATGCAGTAAAAGGTACCATTAAAACAATTAGATAAAGACATATTGTCAATTAAATGCATATTGTTCGTTGTGGATTCCATACTGAGCAGTGTTCTGATTGCCAGACCTACTTTTCCTTTAAGGTTACATATACTTTCCTGAAAATGAAATATTGTAGTTACTGCCTTGTTAATTATTCCCATTTTAGTTTTAAGAAAAAATACACTTTAAAACTATGAAGATATAAAAAACTGCTGAGCTTTGCTTCCATTTTGCTGGCAACAAAATAAAGTTAGCATTTCGACAATTTCTTGGCAGCAAAGCTCCTTAAGTATGACTTGTCAAAAATAGATTGACTGCTTCAGAGATGGATCTGCATGGAATGTCAACAATCTTAAGACAGTGATTTATGAATGGAAATCAAGCATTACCTTGGTGAAAAGTTTTAAATATCTGCTGATCAAATACTTGCTCATAGCAGTGTAACAAATTCTTTCCCCTCAATGTTATATTTTACCGTGTTCAATCTCAGATGGGGCTTTTCTGCTCTTGACAGAAATGCCTAAGCAATACTTAGAGCAATGAAAAACAGCAGTGTCTCCATCAGATGCTAATTGGAGTCATCTTGATTATCCGCAATTAACATTACCAAATGTTCAGAGCCAAAAAGATTGTCTTTTAACATAAGAAACAGGTGTCAGAGTAAGACACATGGCCTGCTGAACCATCCCAGATTATCACTGCTGATCTTCTGCTCAACTCGACTTTCCCACCCTTTCCCCATATCCCTTAAGTCCTCAAGATTTTAAATTGTGTTTCAAAAACATGGGATACTTGTGAAATGGGTAAGAAAAAAATCATTCAGGCTGCCAAAACAGCCCGTACAGGCATGCTGCAGCCGTTTATGCTGTGACCTCAGACCATCTCCTGAAATAGATAGAAAAAACGGTGTTACAAAACAAACTAATACCAAATTAGGAAAATCTCTGGGAAATTGCTCATTGTCCATGTTCCAGGGGACTAAATCAATCCATAAACTGTCCCAGTACATATGCTCCTCCTTTCACAGAAATTGCTTAGTTCCCTTTGGAAGGACAGTAGAAAATGTATAAACATTACAGACTTATGTAATCTGTTCCAGAAGACAATGACTTTGTGAAAAACATACTTCCTAATATTTAAAGCAAGTTTTTTGCTCAAAACCAAAAGCCTCCTCTCCTCAAGGACTTCAAGATCCCTACTGGAAAAAACTTTATCAGGTAAATGTTGACAACAAAAATCTACCTACAGAATTGCATAAATTGGTAATCATACTCAGACATATCATGGAAGATACTACAAAAAAAACTAAAAAAATTAACTTTGCAGCAGCTGGTTTCTGGAGTGTGATTAAATTTACTGTTCCGGGCATCAGAATGAACTGCTAAACAAAAGATCCAAAGATACTCTTTTTACTGGTTTCCATGCTGTTCAAATATATCATATCAGCATTTATTGAAACTGAACATCCACAGGTCATTAAGCACCAGGGTGAAGAGAGTCACTCTGACAGTGTAGAGTTTAAACCTGAGAATAGATGTGTTGGGAGGGAGTGGATAAATATGTTTGACTTTGTTTTTAATATTGGGAGCATAATCCAACTTTAGCCTACTCCCTGGTTTAACATTGGTGTGCTTGGATGCCTATGAGAAATCTACTCACCAAAGCCTAAGGTTGTATAATTGGATGTGGGTGTGTACATATTGTAGAATTAACATCATTAGGATATCAAATATTTTTAAGATTGCTTTAAACTTGGCCCAAAATTTAACTTGTACAACCTGTTTTCCACAGCTCAGGAATTTAACGTGAGCTTGAGCAGGAGTTTTGATGGGTATTTTAATTTTTCATTGCCTATCTGAATTAAAGCTCAATTACTCAACTGTTGTTTCAATTTCTTCTGGTAAACGTCTGGCAGAGAATGCTCGAGTGTTTTAAATCTTTGAGGATTTTAATGGATAAGATCAAGATACTAGGTACCCTAGATGTGTTTGACAGCACATCAGAAGAGGAAGACCATCACCATTCTTGTGAATGATGCGGTGTGGTGGGATTAGCACATGTATATGAGTGAGGTGAACAGAAGCAGAGTCAAGGTCGCAAAACATGCCACCTGTGTTACATGATTTAGGAAAGCTCGACTTCCTTGACTTCTTGGAAAAGCAGCACTTTTGCACATTGAGATTGTTGCATCAGGTGATGTCAGACATCTACAGTCTCCAACAGACAGATCTGCTTGTCATACACCAGTCACTGTAAAGATGACGATTGCCATCAAGTGTTTTGCCAATGGATCCTTCCAGAGTACTTGGTGACATACTCCACATCTCCCTGTCAACTGAGATATACATAGGGCAGATCACGATGATATTTTTGTCAAGAATAAATGCATAAATTCCCATATTAACAATATTTAGAATTGGCAGACACTCAAATTTGTCTCTCTCACTTGGCTCTCATAGTGGAGTGCTATGCTCCGCACTATATTGCGGAGATAGGGTGACATCGGCAGAGGAGAACAAAGAGAAGAAGGAAGAGAACACCAGACTAGCTGTTTACATTGTAGTCCAAGATGCCACTGCATCACAAAGACTTTATCATAGCAGCAATCCTAAACTCCATCACCAGAATCAAAACCACCGTGCCCCTGTCTAAATATCTTTCAGCCACTGTCCATCCAATAAGTCCTAACAAATGTTGACAGGCATCATGAAACAAATGAAGAGTGAGCTTGCCTTCAGGATGCACAATGGGCCATGTGAGGAAGTAGCATATATCATTAAGTTTAGTGTACGGTAATATTAAAAAATGCACCATTTTGACAAATAGCTATGTGCATACACTTAGTGAATTGTAATTTTTCCAATTTTCTCTTCCTATCACTTCTACATTGTGTTTCTTGTATGGCTTTAACAGAGATAGGGGCAGGTTGCTAAGATCCATACTCCGAGCCTTGATATGCTTTTAGTATATATTTATGTTTTGGAGCCCAACGACCCCATTTGCACCTGAGCAGGGGTAGCAAACAGGAGATGTTCAGCATTGATCAAGGGACAAGGGTGAGAAGTGAAACACTTAGAGGGAGTTTCCACTTCTATGTCCCCTTCATATTATCTGTCCTGGCAGTTACATCATTCCTGCCATTCTGTTACAAACCAGGCTGGTGAAGGTTGGTGGGATGTTGTACAAGATCATGGATAAGGTAGCTATTTAAGGCGGCATACATGTTGCAACTTAAAGACCTGAAAATTAATCAAAAAGGATTTCTCTCAAACCATGTTCCACTTGATGCTGTGAAATGTTCAATTCCTGCACTACATGTATTTCAACCAAAGTTTCACATAGAAGAAATGACTGCAATAACATTGACTACTGAACTGTGTATTTCACAGCATTCAAAGTATTAAAGATTATGATAAGAAATATCAACATCCTCATCATAAATGGGATTGAGTCAGATACATTCACAGCCTGATGCCTGTTAATTCCCTATTTCAATGAAACATAAGACACACCAAATTTGACAATGTAATTGTAAACTAGATAAGATAATAAATTGTAAGTGGCTGTTCCTAGGCCTCAGCCAAAGATGCCTTTCAAAATTGTCAACTTCAACCCACAGGAACTCTCTGCAGAGAAGGCTAGAATTCTTTCCGACATGAAATCAGACCTCATGTTTGAAAGAGAGGCAGAGAGAGACAGCAACATCAAACATCCCTGGCATGCACATTGCTATGTGGACATCAAAAATACCATCAATGGCAGCATGATACGTGTGCAAGATTGGTGAAATATGCTTTTGTGTAACATCATGGTAAATGGAACTTATCTGGTTGAGAGCAAACAAATAGCAATAATTCTGTTTATAAATTACCCAATGATCAACTTGCAATACCAGCCAATGCTTCCTTGACAGAAAAGTCAACAGTCACAACACCAAATGAGCAGGACAGAAGTTGAAGTAGACCACTTGCTCCTACGCTTCATTCAGCAAAGTCACGGCTGATCTATCTCAACTCCACTTCCTGTACTATCCCAATATCCATTAAGTACATGAAATGTTATTAACTTTTGCCTTAAATAGGCTCAAGCAGTACTATCACAACTCTCAAAGGTAGAAAATTCCAAAGATCTACAACATCTTGCATGGAGGTGCTTTTGCAATTCTTAAGAAACGTTATGATAGACAAGTTCCCAGAGCCTAATAGGAAATACCCAGAATACCAAGAAGCCGGGGAGGAAATTGCTGGGGCCTTGGGAGAAATCTTTGTATCCTCACTGGCTACCAGGGAGGTACAGTAATAAGTCTCACAACACCAGGTTAAAGTCCAACAGGTTTATTTGGCAGCACAAGCCACAAGCTTTCAGAGCGCTGCTCCTTCATCAGAACAGGTCAGAACAGACCAGAACACTGCATTTGCCTGATGAAGACAAAGGTCGAAAGCTCGCAAATTTACTATCAAATAAATCGGTTGGATTTAAAATTGATGTTGCTAGATTCTTACTGAGTTCTTACTACCCCAATCCAACGCCGGCATCTTTACATCATGTAAAATCCACTACAGGGAAGGTCACAGGAGATTGGAGAACAGCTAATATTGTTCTTTTGTTTAACAAGGGTAGCAAGGATAATCCAAATAGTCTGATACTGAAAATTAAAATAAATAAAATAATTTTTCCTTACCTTATTGTGTGTAAAAACAATCCTTAGTTCTGGTTTTATTATGCCATATGCCATTAGGAGATCTTGAACTTTTTTCAGCTCTTCTTTGCATTTTTTGGCCGTGGAGTAAAATTGCTTTCTTACAGGGATATTCTTAAAAAGTTTGAGCACAGTCACAGTTGTTCCTAATAGACATGAACAACAGTAAACTGAAATTAGCAATGGACAAAAGCGAGAGCAAGCACTGAAAAAAGAAATTACTAATTATTGAAATAGTTCTAATTACTTAAATTATCATGTACTACTTTTATTACAAACTTTTCTTTTGCTGTGCTGGAGCAGAAACAGTGGTGAAATGAGAAACAAGAAACAAGAAAGCAGAAACGGGGGATAGACAACTTGGAAGGTTGAGGGGTGCAATGCAGGATTTACAATGACTGGGAGGATCAGGGAATGGGAGGTTTGTGTAGCAGGAGGTAATGTATGTGGGAAGTTGCATGTTTCTTTCAAAATAATATGTATTTAAAAATATTAAAGATATTCCATTTACCAATGTAAGAATTTAGCAATGTAAAAGAACTAAAAGGGTATAATGTTTTAGTACTTCATCTTTTTTCTGTTAATGAAGACCCTACAGAATCGAACTACAGTGTAACATTGATTCGTGTGGGAATCACAAAGTTATCTTATTCAAAATGAGGATTTTCAGGAATGCAATTACATCTTTAAGTAAGCTTCTTGTATTTAATTCCTCTAATTGAAGAATAGCATAACAATTAGATTTATTCACCTAAATGGGCATATTTATATAAAGTTCTGCAAATTATGAATAAATTAATTTAAATCTATGTTTAAATTATAGTCAGACACATGTAAAATCCAAAGAATGTATTATGCCTAAAAAGCCAGGGAACTGATAGATTCAGAGATCCACAATACAGAAAAAAGTCCTTCGCCCCATCAAGCCTGCACCAAAGACAAATCACCTAACCATTCTTATCTCATTTTCCAAAGAGGTGACCAAAGTAGTTGACATGAGAATGAATATTTATGGATGAACAGATTTCCAGAAAGGAGATATTGGCCTGTTACTCCAATTGACAGGATGTGACTTGTGGTTTTCCGGAAGAATCAATGTTGGGGCTTTAACTATTCATCATATTTATTATTGACTTAAATGATGGATTGGAAAACTATGTGCCCAAATTTATTGTAGAACAAAGAAAAGTTGCATCTTATGGATTACAGATAGAAGCATAACGTTAAAAAAATGCTGTTAGATTGAGCGAATGTGCAAAGCTCTGTAAGAAATGTTAAGTCATTCACATATGCGAACAGGACACTTTCTAAATGGTGAAAATGAACTTTAAAGTATTAAATTACCTTCATATTGCGTCAATAATTTTTGAGAACTGCTGAAAATTTTAAAATTTCCAGAACTAGTTGATTGCTGAAGTTACTTTCCATGGAACCAGAAAAAAGCAATTTTCTGAAATGTATCTGTGATGATGTACGAATGGGTATGATAACCTAGCTCTGGGATTTGAAGCTGCTCCATCTACTGGTCGATGCGCAAAGTGATGACTTGGCTGTTCAGAATGATGCACAATTAAGACTTATAATTCACAGGCTAAGATTGGATGACTTCGCCCCATCCAACTTTTGACAAAGTTGCAAAATTGGGCAGGAAATGAAAATCATGTCTGTGCCTCGTTATTTGCCTCCCCGATTTTAACAGCACTGTTTCACTGGCAGAAGCCAATTTAAATATTAATGCTTTGCATGTCATTAATGAATCCTGGATGCTATTATCCAGGTTCACTTATCTGTACAACCACAATGGCCAAGGTTCACTCCAAGAAGAATATATATGGCCTCCAATGGGGAGCAAACATGATGGCCTTGCTGGGGGAAAATCAGGCCACTTAGGATGCCAAGGGGGAATGGGGGGGGGTGTGGGATCTGGGCAGTGCCTGCCAGGCACCCTGGCACTACCCATCAGGGCCATAACTCTGCCGGGGAAGTGCCGAGGGAAGGAGCCAGAGTGTGGACGGAACCTTGACAGGAGTGGGGGGGGAGGAGGTAAACAGGAAGTTCTGCAGGGGAGAGAAAAAAAAAATCAGCGATCAGAGAGGGAGGACAAGAAGGAAACTGCGTGAGTCAAGGAATTCTGCAGTAGGGGTGGAGAGAAGCAACATCCATTGGGGAAAGAAGGAGCAATCCACAAGAGATTTCCCAGAACTGGGGAGATCTGGGCATCTGTGCAATGGTGCTCCTAGAATTCAAAAGTTGTCTTCCCTGGTGAGCCAAGTCTCGACTTCTTCCGCTTCTGGTGAAAATCACATCCTGGCTCTTTCTTTGCACAAAGTGTGATAAGATTGCATTTTCAAACTTGCCCAAAAAAATGAGTCAGAAACTCTACTGATTGCTTGCTTATTTGGCACTTACAGTTTTTAAAAATAAAATTTCACAACACAGAAAAACATCCTTTGGCCCATTATGTCTGTGCCAGTCATCCAGCACCTACCTATTCTGATCCCATTTCCACTGCTTAGTCGTAGCCTTCAATGCCACTACTTTCTCAAAAGACTAAAGGAAATTTGGCATGTCAGTTATGATTTTTACCAACTTTTACAGATGCACCACAGAAGGCATTCTTTCTGGTTGTATCATAGCTTGGTATAGCTCCTGCCCTGCCCTGCCCAAGACCGCAAAGAACTACAAGAGGTTGTGAACATAACCTAATCCTTCACGCAAGCCAGACTCCCATTCATGGACTTTGTCTACACTTTCCGCTGCTGCAAAGTAACCAGCATTATTAAGGACTCCACGCACCTTGGGCATTCTTACTCCCACCTTCTTCCTTTGAGAAAAAGATACAAAAGTCTGCAATCACGTACCAACTGACTCAAGAACAGCTTCTTCCCTGCTGCTGTCAGGCTTTTGAATGGACCTACCTTGTTGATCTTTCTCTACACCTTAGCTATGACCGTAACACTGCATTCTGCACTCTCGTTTCATAGAACAGTATAGCACAGTACAGGCCCTTTACCTCTCGCTGTTGTGCCGAGTTATGTTCAAACCTAAGTTCAAGCTATCCCACTCCCTATCACTCTGGTGTGCTCCGTGTGCCTATTCAATAATCGCTTGAAAGTTCCTAAAAAGTGTCCAACTCCACTATCACAGCAGGCAGTGCATTCCACAGCCCAACCATTCTGAGTAAAGGATTTACCTCGGACATCCCTCATATCTCCCACATGAACCTTATGGTTATGCCCCCCAGTAACAGCTACATGCAACCAAGGAAATAGTCTCTGCACATCCACTCTATCTATCCCCCCTCTCATTCTCCTCTGCTCTAAAGAGAAAAGCCCCAGTTCCCTTATGAGACCTACCCTCCAAATCAGACAGCATCAAGGTAAATCTCCTCTGCACTTTCCCCAATGCTGCCACATCCTTCTTATAGTGAGGTGACCAGAACTGCACACAATATTCCAAATGTGGTCTTACCAAGGTCCGGTATAATTGCAGCATAACCTCACAGCTCTTAAACTCAAATGCCCTGTTAATAAACACAAACACACTATAGGCCTTCTTCACAGCTCTATCCACTTGAGTGGCAACCTTCAGAGATCTGTGGATATGAATCCCAAAATCTCTCTGTTCCTCCACATTCCTCAGAACCCTGCCATTGGCTCTATAATCCACATTCAAATTTGTCCTACTAAAATGAACCACTTCGCACTTAACAGGGTTAAAGGCCATCTGCCACTTTTCTGCCCAGCTCTGCATCCTATCAATGTCTCGTTGCAGCCTACAAGAGCCCTCCACCTCATTCACTACTCCACCAATCTTGGTGTCATCAGCAAATTTACTAATCCACCCTTCAGCTCCCTCCTCCAAGTCATTGATAAAAGTCATAAATAGCAGAAGATCCAGAACTGACACCTGTGGTACACTGCTGATAACTGGCCTCCAGTCTAAAAATTTTCCCTCTACTACCACTCTCTGTCTTTTATGAGACAGCCAGTTACTTATCCAATCAGTCAAATTTCCTTCTTTCCTACACTCCTTACTTTCTTCATGAACTTACCATGGGAAACCTTATCAAAAACCCTACTAAAATCCATGTATATGACATCAACTGTTCTACTTTGGTCTGCACACTTAGATACCTCCTCAAAGAATTCAATCAAATTTGTGAGGTTATGAATAGTATTTTTACGAATGGTATGCTTTATTTTTATAGCATGCAAGAAACAATACTTTTCACTGTATGTGATAATTGATGCATCCTGATGCAGCTGCATTGAAGTCTGTTCCCTGGGTATTTTGCAGATATTTATTGCAACCTGTTTTGGAGTCATTCCAACCAAATGCACTTTGCAAATTTAAAACAGTATTACTGATGTAAAAAGAAAAGCTCAAAACTTGTGTAAATTTCAAAATCCACAAGATTTAAACACTTCCAAATAGAGACATATTTAGCTTTTTAGTTCTTCTGGGTATGTGATTTCTGTACCATCTTTCAATATCTATCACATTTTTCACGACTTGAGACAATACACAAATTTCAGTTTGATTCAATGACAGCATTATTATCCAAAGGGACAGAAGATTTATGCTCCACACCAGAGGCTGGGATAGATAATTTAAACTCCAACGCAGAACTAATGTCCAATTTGCCATCTCACAGAAAAGGTGCTAAATGGAATCTGCTTTCTTAAGTGGATGTGAAAGATGCCATTGTAATATCTGAAGAAGAGCAGGCAAGTTTTCCCCAATGTCTTATCACCATTTCTCTCTCAAACAACATGTCTAAAATAGATCATATAGCTGTTATCTTGTTGCTATTTGAGAGATTTGGTTGCATGCAGCTTGACTACATTTTCCGACATTGCGAGAACTGGCTGTAACATGCATTGGGATATCCTGAGGTTGTGACAGTCACACCATAACCACAAGTAATTTTATTTTCTCCTTAAAAATGATTAGATAGATCATAGACTTATAATTAAATCCCTGGGTTCAGATTGTTCAATAAATGATTTTACAACATAATAGCATAAATTTTGTGATGGCATTATCGGATAAACTGTTATCGTATGCTGCAGTAATCACTGTGAATGTTATCTGGCACAGCAGTGTGGGACTGGGAAGCAGTACCACCACAGAGACATGACCTGAGACTAGAGTCAGTTATGAATGGACAGAGACTTGTGGAGAAACAAGCATGGAATTAGCTCATCGCTTGGGTTTTTTTTAATTCCTCCATGGGACATGAACATTGCTGGCCAGCCAGCATTTATTGCCCATCTGTAGTCATCCTTGTACTGACTGGCTCAGTAGGCTATTTCAGAGGGCAGTTCAGAGTCAACCACATTGCTGAGATTCTGGAGTCACGTTTAGGCAGGCCAGGTGAGGACAGCAGATTTCCTTCCTTAAAGGACAAATGAGTTTTTTTGATAGTGATAAATTTTTAATTCCAGATTTCTTTTTAATTGAATTCAAATTCCATCATTCTGCCAAGGCAGGATTCGAATCCAGATCCCCAAAACATTAGCTGAGTTTCTGAATTAATATCCTTGCGATAAAACCACTCGGCCTTCACTTCTCAATCACTATGCCATCACTTCCCCATATATACCCAGTGTATATGTACATTATTATGTGTTATTAACTAACAGTTAATGTTCAACCAAAGACTCAGAACTCTTCATAAGGCCTATTAAACATACAAGATGACAACTCTTGGAAAATGCAGACCATCAGAGAAGCTCGAACAGAAATTAAAAAGCTGGAAAATTAAAGGCACAGCATTTGGACTTGACTGGAAGCCTCAAGTGAAGGCAAAGAGAGAAATTGCATGAAATAAGCTCCAATGCAGAATTTTAAACAGAAAGGCAGAAGAAAAAGCTCTGCTGTGAAGTGGAGGATTCTACAAAATTTCTTGGAGGTCCACTGTGCACCATACCCACAGAACACAGAATCAAAGGACCAAGCTGGAATGAGCAAAGTATGTGGTTTTAAGCCAGGACAAGATTTTAAAACTTCAGCACAGTGAAAGAGTGACAGCAACTCATTTCTGAAAGCACTGTGGCTAGCCCAGATTCAGAATCTGCACCATATGATGCGATGGCTGAGCTTGGCATAGGAAAGAGGAAAAAAAGAACAAAAACAAAAAATGCTTTAAAAACCTCTGTCAAAGCCAGGAATCCACTGTAAAACACACAAGAATCTTCTAATATCACAGGAAAGGCTCATAATAGTTGATCTGAGTAAAGTGCTGCACAAAACTAAAAAGAAAGAAGTTGGACAGTCATTGCTGCAAGATCCCACCATAAATATGACAAGAAAGGCATTTTGAAAAACAATTTTCTGCAGTGCCATCTTTAAAATTTGCACAGTATTTAAAGGTGTACTCACCTAAACCTAAAAGCAACCATAGACAATAACTCAATATGATCGTTTCAGGATTTGATAAAAAACAAAAGCTGACCAAGTGAACACACTATTTTATTCAGTAGGTCCGATAGCCAATGACATTATAGCAAGGCAACGAATCAATAAATCCTCAGATAAATTCGATGAAGTTCTAAAATTCTTTGATACAGATGTTAAATCTAACAAGCAACAAAATTTTGACAGATCAAATTTCAACAAACGTGTCCAATAGCCTGGAAAATTGATTTACTCTTTTATTAGAAAAATATACAGATTGACTGAAGGCTGTGACTAGTTACTTCAAGTTTGAACTGATATTTACAGTACAGGTGGCCATTCAGCCTGTACGACAACAATTCCATCCAGGCTTTATCCCCATAACACCATGTGTTTATTCTGCAAACCCCCCCAACACTAAGCGAGAATTTAGCATGCCCAATTCACCTAATGTGCACATTTTTGGAGTCTGGGAGAAAACTAGAGTACCCACAGGAAACCTACGCCAACACAGGAAGAACATACAAACTCCACACAGAAAGTCATCCAAGGCCCTGGTGCTGTGAGGCAGCAGTGCTACCCACTGTGGCGTGCCACCTAAGGAGCAGAATTGTCATCAGAATGGCTGACAACGTCGTTTCAAACACACTGCAGGACAAAGATGATCTGACTCTTCTGACCATCCAGACAGTTAGTTTGAAATCCACCGACAGCACCGATCCATTTTATGTGGCGAAGACAAGCCATAGTAGAGAGCAACCCCAACTGTCCTTCTTGTAAACCAACAAGGAACAGAGTCATGCCAGGCCTAGGAAGTCAACCTAAACTGATCATAAGAGGATGAGTTAGGTGACAGCAATGTCCACCAATTTCAATGCAATCTTTTACTGTAGCCACCTGGGATACTTCAGGAAGCTATACAAAGCTAAAACACACATTTGGGCAGAGTGTCCCAAGACAATCTTGCAGATTCAGCTACCACACCAGGAAGGGACGCAACTGTGCTTTCTGGATGAGGTCAAGCATCCTGCATTCCCTTTTTGAAATAAGGACAGCTCAGTAAATGATCACTTCAACTTAAACTGAACACAAGAGCCAGTGTGTTGCAGTACATTTGGATAAGGAACCATAGCTGAGACACCAGTAGCTACCACATTGCTCTACAAATACATTGCTTAATAGGCCTAGAGGAATCCAACTTCCAAACATGATCCCAGAACCACTAAATTCAGTGCATTTTATTTATTGCTTTGCTATTATTGATAATATTCAATGTGATTTACCACTTAACCTGTCTGATGAACCATTAAGGTATGGCAACAAGTAGATATTCGAAGTCATATACGTCACCTAAAACAAAACTTTTTCTCTCTTGAGCAGAGATGCTTGTGTTGCCCTTAACTTTCTTAAAATAGTTCAATGTCAAGACAACCTCTGTCATAAACTATACTTCACTTACTTCAGAGCTGGTTTGTCCAATTTCTTTGCAGGGGACAGAAGTTCTTCTTTAGTGAGACCAACCAAATCATCAGATAATTACCACTATACCACGAGTGAAAATAACAGCAATAGAAGGAGGAATCCAGTTCCAATGGTTTTTGTCACACCATCTGACATTCCATGCTCCACATATTCTCAGAAGGCACATTATTAAATTTCCCCATACTTCCAACAAGAACATAAGAAATAGGAGAAATGAACTATATGGTACAAAGAGCCTGCTCCATTATTCAAAATGATTCTTCTTAAATGTAATCAATAATGGAGCATCCATAATCCATTTATGCCAACTCTTTGCTTCCTATAAAGGATAAAGAACAACACAGCATAGGAGAAGGCCCTTCAGCCCTCCAAGCCTGCACTGATCACAGGTTCCTAACAAGACTATCCATTTGTATCCCTCTCTTCCCAGTCTGTTCATGTGGCTATCTAGCTAAGTCTTAAATAATCCTAGCATGCCTCAACCACCTTGCTTGGTAGTGCATTCCAGGCCCCCAACATCCTCTGTGCAAAAAACATCCTCCGGCTATCTGTGGTGAACCTTGTCCCTCTTATCTTGAACTTGTGATCCCTTGTGTTTATCATTTCTGACCTGGGAAAAAGCTTTCAACTGTTAAGCTATCTATGCCCTTCATAATTTTGTAAACTTCTATCAGGTTGCCCCTGAATCTCTGTCTTTCCAGGGAGAACAACCCTAGTTTACTCAATCTCACCTCATAGCTAATACCTGCATACCAGACAACATCCTGATAAACCTCTTCTGCACTCTCTCCAAAGCCTTCACCTCCTTCTGGTGACCAGAACTGGATGTAGTATTCTAAATGTGGCTTAACCAACGTTTTATATAACTGCAACATCATATGCCAATTTTTATATTCTATGCCCTGCCCAATAAAGGCAAGCATGCCATATGCCTTCTTCCCCATCTTTTCCACCTGTGCTGCCACCTTTAAGGATCTGTGGACTTGCACACCCAGATCCCTGTGTCTATACTCCTGATGGTTCTGACATTTATTGTATAGCTCCCCTTGCATTAGATCTACCAAAATGCATCACTTCACATTTATCTAGATTAAATTCCATCTGCTATTTCTCCGCCCAATTTTCTAGCCTATCTATATCCTGCTGTATCCTCTGACAATGTTCATCACTACCCTCAACCCCAGCAATTTTTGTGTCATTTACAAACTTACTAGCAGACCAGTTACATCTTCTTCCAAATCATTTATATATCACAAACAGCAAAAGTCCAAGTTCAGAGCCCTACGGAACACCACTAGTCAAAGACATCCAATCAGAAAAAGACCCTCCACTGCTACCCTCTGTCTTCTATGGCCAAGCCAGTTCTGTACCTATCTAGCTAGTTCATCTTTAATCCCTTGAGATTTAACCTTTTGCACCAGCTTGCCTATCTGCTAACCAGCTTTCTATCTGTCTCAAGACATTGCCTGCAATCCCATGTGCTTTAACTTTACATAGTAGTCTGTTAACAAGACCTTGTTGAAAGCCTTATGAAAGGTTAAATAAGCCACATCCATTGGTTCTCCTCAGTCAACTCTATTAGTTACATCCTCAAAGAATTCCAATAAATTTGTTAAGCATGATTTCCTCTTTGTAATTCTATGCCGATTTTGTCTGATTATACCATTGCCTTCCAAATGCTGAGTGTATATCGGAATACCTTGGCCTATGTGAGAAGGCTTCTGTGAAATGACGTGTCCAGTATTATCCAAAGTATATTGAGTACTCACTTCATCGGCAGCTGTTTTAGTTGTGACAATAACCTGCGAGAAAAGGAGGCAAAATGAGGCTAAATTGTATGTCTATTATCAAAATTTTACAAAAATAGTGCAGGCAAACCACAATGACTTAACAAGTAAATAAATGCACTGGCTGGTGTGGATCAGTGCTATGCAAATCAGGTCCACGTTAAATGGCTGGTTAAAGGTGTACTGTGATTTGATTATTGTCTTATGTATTGGTATAGTGAAAAGTATTGCTTCTTGCATATTATACGGACAAAGCATACCATTCATAGAGTACATAGGGGAGAAGGAAAGGAAAGGGTGCAGAATATAGTGTTACAGCTATAGCCAGAGTGTAGAGAAAGATCAACCAAATATAAAGTAGGTTCGTTCAAAAGTCTGTGGGGAGGTACATTTCAATTAGCCTCAGTTTTTCTTGGTTTGTGAACAGAAAATGTCCTAGAAACAGTGTGTCATATAGCCCTTCAAACCAATCCTGCTATTCAGTGTGATCATGACTGGCCCTTTATCTCAACACCATATTTCCACTCTCTTCCCATACCTTTTGGCACCTTTAGAGTCCACAGTCTAAAAATCTATGTTCTTCTTAAATATATTCAGTGACCTAGCCTCCATAGAATTCCACAGGTTCACCTCCTTCTGAATGAAGAAATTTTTCCTCATCTCAGTCTTAAAATGCCTCCCGCACATCCTATGACTCCTTGTTTTAGACCCCACCCCTGCCACAGGAATCAACATACAGACAGTCCAGCCACATCAGAATTTTATATGTTTCAATTAGATCCCCTCTCATTCTTCTAAATTCCAGTGAATCCAGGACCATCCAATACATAGATTGCCTTAATGCACCTCTACCTGTCATTTGTTCAGAAAGTTGCTAGCTTTTGTTGCAACCTGTTACAGCTCTAACACATTTTCTCTTTCTTCATTTCTAACAGAGTCAAAGGACTCGAAACATTAACTCTGCTTTCCCTACTAGATGCTGGCTGACTGCTGAGTTTTTGTAGCATCCTGTGTTCTTGGTCTATGTTACTAACAATCCCGTACACTTTAATGTTGCATACTAATCTCCTCTGTGGGACTTTATTCAAAATCCAATAAGGATTTTATTTATTTTAGTAGGTTTGTCAAACATGGATTTCCCTTTCGTAACTCACGTTGGTTTAATTGAATCCCACCGATATTTTCTAAGTGTCTGTTATTGCATTCTTTACAATAGACTCGAGTGTTTTCCCCACTACTGATGTTAGGCTCACATGCAGTTTTCTCCCTCCGTCCTTTCTTAAAATAGAAGGATTAGGTTTACCACCCTCCAATCTGCTAGGAACTTTTCCAGAATCTACAGAATTTTGGAAAATGACAACCAACACATCATTATTTCCATGGCCACCCACTTTGGTACCTTGGGATGTAGATTATCGCGCTCTGGGGATTTATTACCTTTTAGTCCCATTAATTTCTCCAATACTATTTTTCTAGTAATACTAATTTCCTTTGATTCCTCTATCTCACTAGATCCTTGATTTCTTAGAATTTCTGGGAAACTATTTGCATCTTTCTCCATGAAGACAGAACTAAAGTTTAATTGCTCTGCCATTTCCTTGTTCTCTATTATAAATTCTCCTGTTTCAGACTGTAAGGGACTTACATTTGTCTTCAATAATTTTTTTAATATATTTATAGGAGCTTTTACTGTCCACTTCCATGTTAATCGCAAGTTTACTCTCATGCTCTATCTTTCCCCTGTTAATCAATCTCTTTGCCCTCCTTTGCTGAATACTGAACTTCTCCCACTCCTCAGGCATGCTAGTTTTTCTGACAACTCTTCTTTGGATTTAATACAATCATTAATGTAATTTATAAGCTATAGTTGAGCAGCTTTTCCTGTTTTGTTTGTGCATCAGAAAGGAATATATAACTGTTGCAATGCATACATTTATTCTTTAAATGTTAGCCATTGCTCCTCTCAAGGAATATGGACAGCAGGCACAAAATGGAATTGAGGCATAAGATTGTATGGAATGATGGAGTAAGCTGAAGTGTCCACGTAGTCAACTCAGCTCTTTTTTCATACAACGTTCTCAGCAGTAAGTATAAGAACATCATGTAATTTAACGATTGTTTCAAATCAAATAAAGACTCAAATGACAAGGTAACCTCAGTGTGGAGTTTCACTGAACTGGACCAAGACTGGAGAACCAGGCATAGAAGTCAATTGATGGCGATCCTTTTTTTTGGTCATTTACTTTAAATGATGAAAAATCAGGAGCATTACTAATCAGGTACACTATTTTACACCCTGTTCTCTGACCTGCAGTTCTATCAAGCAAGACTCTTAACAGGAGTTTTGCTTGACTCCTTGTTTTCAAGAACAGGAGACAGGATTCTCAATTTTTTGGGACAACGTTGCTAAACCCGTGATGTCTGTTAGCCTTGAATCAAAATTGTTTTAATCAGAGAACTGCATCAATGTTCCTGACTAATGGACACATGCTGCAATGAGTCAAATTATACATTTTGTCGTACACGAAATTCTGATACGTCTCCTTGGCATTAGCCAAACGGTTGGTCATAGAGAGAATTTCTATTTACGCTCCAGACCAGAAAATGGCACCTCACACCATAAAAACATTTGTCTCTTAGATTGCTGCCCATCTACAGACACCAATCTCAAAACCACTATGTATATACTGCTTTGTGCAGTTAGCAATCTCATTTATATTGCTGAGTGCTCCTCACATTAAAGTCAGTGGCAAAATATTGGGCATATCTACTAGAACACATTTAGAGGTCAATTTTCTGGGTAACTAATTATCACTATAACTACAGCATTGCTTCCATCTTGACATAAGATAGGGTCAAAAGACTTTTTTCAAAATCTGATCATGCACTAGAATTTTACATTACATCTGACACAAACTTTCCGTAGAATAATAAAGCACAAAAAGAAACCATTTAGCATATAATGCATGTGCTGATACTTTGGAAGAATTATTGAAATTCTCAATTTGTCCCACTTCCCTGTTCTTTCCTCAAAGCCCTACAAAATCTCAGTCATCCCATGCAGGAAAACAACTTTTTGCTTTTCAGTGTCTTTCCATAACTGTACAATTAAAAATGCCAAATTTATGGAATGATGGCACTGAATTTTTGTTAGCAGTTCAAAAGGCACTGCAAGTTACACCCTGACACAAAACATCACGGAAGTTAATTGTTAGTCTGCTGACAATCTTCATCCTGAACGTCATTTTAATAATGTGAATAATCGAAATATGGCAGCCTTGACAACATTTGATATAATATCATTTTCTTACCTCAGCCACAGTACATATGGAACCTAAAGCTTCACCACGAAATCCATATGTTTCCAGGGCTTCCAAGTCCTCATGATGACTAATCTTAGATGTGTAGTGTTTGAGTCCCATGAAAGGGGTGTCAACAGCTTTGATTCCGTCACCATTGTCTCGTACTTCTATCCTGTCAAACCCACTGTTTTCCTGTTTCAGATTCAAAGAGTCATGAATGGTTCTTTTAGCTTTATTATGACTTTAAATTAAGTTAATTGTCAAAGATGTTGAGCACCCTTCATTTGCAACAAATAAGTCCTGCTTACAAAGGCTTTAATAGTTAAAAGATCATCAGACCAATAGGCTTTTACATCACAAAAGAGAATATTGCAACATGCATGCGCATCCTATTAAAATTCAGTGCAATGATAATCTAGTGTCACTAAATTCTTGCAGCTGTATCCCATTTGGCATTTTAATGTACTTAGTAGAAAGATAGAGAACTTTCTATTAAAATTGTAATTTTGCCATGCAGAGGACGTGTGGAATAATCTATCACAATGTGAAAATGAAAGTAGACAGTAAAATATGTTTTACAAGGGTGATGGATGTTTGGTGGGTAGAACAATAGAGATGAAGTTGGATAAATGTCAATGATCTTTGAAACTACAGCAGGTGATTGGAGAGGTTGCTTTCAGTGTCTGTATAGTCCTATCTTGCTCAGAAAATTGGCATTACCCAGGGAGAGGAGGTAAATTCGTCCAAGTTTGCCAGCTGAGGCAATATAAGTTATCATGCTCCCTTGGAACATGCTTGATTACACTGGGAGCAGGGGACAAATTTTCTAAATAGGCTTTCTTTGGAATTGCCACAAATTTTTCTTTGTCTTACCCAAGAATTAGCCTGCCTAATACGTCGGTGACTCCACTGTTCAATTGAGAGGGAGAAACATAATGCCAAACAGCAAGTGTGGTATACCAGACAAAATCCTGAAAACAGGTTGGGAGCAATAGACATGGCTCCCCGGTGCATTATACTAGCTTGTGCAGCAACATCTAACTCATTGGTAATATTAATCACCAGATTTATAATGACAGATCTGCTGAATGACCACAATTCAGCACATTCCTAGAACAAAAATTCAGTTAAAAAATAACTTCATTGTAGTTCTTTAATGACTGCTATTGAATTAGTCAAAGCTGACTTTGAGTTTTTCAGTTTAACTGCACAGAATATGATTTTTGCTAAGCCAAAATGAGTCTTGACTGAAAAAGAAATGCAATGCCACTTACTAATTTGACTTCAATGCTTGTTGCGTTAGCATCCAAGGAGTTTTCCACAAGTTCCTTCACTACGTTAACAACAGAGGTTATTGTCTGAGAGCTGGAAAGAAGTCGAACGGTATCCGGTGGTAACTGTTGCATGATGATTTTGCTTAACCAGCAGCCCTGTAAGAAGATGAATTGCTTAGAAGAAAATAACGGGCTTGTTTTGACTACCAATAGCAAATGGACAAACCAATGAAATAATTAGTCTAACCAGACCTTATCCCGAAATGTTGTTTCCCACAAAAACTTGCATTAAGAGCACATTCAGATGTAGGCTATCTTCAGGCCATACAAAGGAGTGCCATCCATGGCAACAGCATGATTATAACGATGGGCATTACTTTATCCAACGACATGCAGTATAAATTGAACAGCATCGTAATGCTGATGCATTTCCGGGGCTGCCATTTTTGGCAGAATGGATGGTCCTGATTAGCATTTGAAAATTATACATTTTCAGCTAGATGTTAAAGTACCCGTACCAGATACTTTATCAAACCTAGGTTTGAAACCCACAAGAAAAGACTTAGTAATGGATTTAGTCTCACAAGGAAAGACTGTTCATAGGAATCAGCCTGAATTGAGTCCCTACCAGTCAAATGACTTATTACTACTGACGTTCTGGTCCTTATTGGTTTTCAAAGTTATTTCAGTGCTGAAATAATTGAATCCGTTTGACTTGAAATAAAATACATCCAGACTTGAAACATCGGCTCTGTTCTCTCTCTACAGATGCTGTCAGACCTGCTGAGATTTTCTAGCATTATTTCAGATTCTAACGTATGCAAGAATTTGCTTTTATCTGTGGTTTTAAGTTGCAAAAGAGAGTTGAGGCACAGTCCTTTAAATTAATACAATCTAACATCAAGAAAGAAAGTTAAGTGTGGTCTAAATGGGTGAGTCAAAATAGAAAACCAAATGGAGATCATGATTATATTCTGAGAAGGAACAAAGATTAATGGCAAAGCAATCATTTAGTTGCTTTATTTTCAACATAAAAGTGACAGAACTGAAAGCACCAATTAGATTGTCTCGCATAGTTAGTGTTCTTGGGACTCCAGTTAATGGCTTGTAAAATAAATAAACCACCAGTGCGTGTGCTACAGATCTCTGCAAAACACCTGTGAAACAACTGGTGACCCTATCACAGTGTTTCATTGGAAAACAAAGCAGCAAGGAGAGCTGAAGACATTCTGGAATCACATATGGATGATTAGACTTGAGAGGAATGAGAAAAGAATAAAGGCAGGAGTAATGGTGCGAATGAAGCCAAGGTACCCACCATTAGAAGAAAAAGTCAGTAATGTAAATGGTATTAGAAATTCTAGGGCCATCAGGGCAAATACAAGGTAAGATGGAAAAACTGAAATAAAGAGATAAGATTTTTTTAAAAAGGCTGATTAGTTGCAACAGTGTCTTAGCAGAAAAGCCTATGGGGAAAATTAACAGAGAAAGCATTTGTGCAGTAAATTTGAATACTAAATTTAAAATGAGTAAAGCACTTCCTGTATTTAAATCTTCTCAAAGAGTAGCAGGAAAAGATAAGTCTGCAAGACCGCATTAAGAGACTGTCAAACGGATTCAATTATTTCAGCACTGAAATAACTTTCAAGCAACAAAATTAAGTAAAATTATTTTTAATTAATTCACACAATTATAAATTGAAAGGTGATCTTGGATTTCAAACATTTCTGCCAAAACTATATTGCTAAAAAATTTGCACTTTTATTGATGTGATCAAAAAAAGACAAACCTAATAAAAAGTCTCTCAATGTTTTGAGAGATTAGAGTGGATACATATTCAGTTAACTTACATGTACAGCAGTGAAGGACAATTTAGGCTAGTGAGTGGCTGCAGTGAATGGGAGATGAAGACCTCCCCATTTCAACTCCGTGGGTCGTAAGATATCAGGCATGTGCACTATGATGCCATGAATAAAATTAAATACATTTAATACGCACTAAATATTTCATAATGAGTCATAAAAATGCAAAATCATTCATACATTAATAGAACTGTCACAAACTTCAAAAAGCAATACAAAACTATCAAAAGTCACTGCATCCCTCTCATTTAATGTTCATCTTAGTCTCTGCTTTCGTGTTCAGATTTGGAAGCTGCCAAAGATTTTGCAATACAAAAGGAATGTCTCAACATCGTATTTTTTTTGGAACTGATATCACCTTGAGCAAAATGGCCTCCCTTTCTGTTCAATAACAAAATAATCCAGCATTCAACTTGCTTTTATCATTTTGCCTATCACCAATTTTCCTCTTTTTGGTTACTACTTCTTCCTCTATTTTTTGATATTGCACTTGATTTTGCTTCTTTATTATGCCACTTCAAATCAAAGGAAATTAAACTAACATGAAAAGTGCAACTCCCACTTCCACTGGTTTTGTAATCAAGACAATCTCCCAAAATAGGATAATTCTGCTAAGTGCACTTGTGTACCTAGAATTTGCAGGGCACACAGAATGAATTGTCATAGTATTTTCAATTGACACAGACAGAGTGCACACCTCACTTCACATGCACTTGCTTCACATGTGTCTCCCCTCAGGAACTACACATGGACACCAGGCATCAAGACGTAACATTCAGAACCTGGATAAGCCACAAGTTGCCATCTATTTACCTACAGTATTTCCTCAAGTTGTGCAATCAGTTAAATATTTCAAGAATTTGCTAGGGCAAGTACCTTGAATTGAAGAAATCGTAGAATTGTCATCAATAGCTCTCTGATGCAACCAACCTAAACACTTCTTACCACACAAATCAACTGCTTTAAATACTGGTGCTTTGAGTCAATGGAAGAAGAAGTCTGTCTTCTGGCTATAAGTCCTCCAGAGCTATGCTTGGTCAAATGAAGACTGTGATATCATTGCACAGAGGGGCAGACTCTCCACTCACTCCCAGTAACTGCTGGACAGACTCCACATTCACTCCCAGTACCACGGAATCCCTACTGTGCAGAAGGAGACTAAGATGTATTTAGCAATAAATACAATTCGTCAAATTGAGTCTCCACTGACTCTCTAAAAGACAAGTGGCTAATCCATCTGACTTATACATCTTTGGACTGTAGAAGGAAACCAGATCACCCAGAGGAACCTGAGGCAGACACAAAGAGAACTTGCAAACTTCACACAGACAACGACCCGAGGCTGGAATCAACCTGGATTCCTGGTGCTGTGAAGCAGCAGTGCTAAATGCTGCGCCGACTAAACAAGCTCCACATGCTCTCCCCATATTGGCTGGACGCTGGGCAGGAACAACGCCACACTCACTGCCAGGCTGGACAGGCTCCTCACTCGGGCTCTCGCTCCCAGGCTGGACAGGTTCCGCGATCACTCTCAGTACCTGCTGGACAGCGTCCACATTCATTCTCAGTGCCCACTGGGCACTGGGCTAAAGAGCTTCCGTGCTCATTCTCAGTACCTGCTGGACCGCGTCCACATTCATTCTCAGTGCCCGCTGGGCACTGGGCTAAAGAGCTTCCATGCTCATTCTCAGTGCCTGCTGGACAGCGTCCAAATTCACTCAGTACGGGCTGGCCAGCATCCACACTCACTCCCAGTGCCTGCTGGACACTGGGCTGGCCAGCGTCCACACTCACTCCTAGTGCCTGCTGGACACTGGGCTGGCCAGCGTCCACACTCACTCCCAGTGCCTGCTGGACACTGGGCTGGCCAGCGTCCACACTCACTCCCAGTGCCTGCTGGACACTGGGCTGGCCAGCGTCAGGCTCCACACTCTCAGTACCTGCTGGACACTGGACTGGACAGGTTCCACATTCACTCCCAGTGCCTGCTGGACACTGGGCTGGCCAGCGTCAGGCTCCACACACTCAGTACCTGCTGGACACTGGACTGGATAGGTTCCACATTCACTCCCAGTGCCTGCTGGACACTGGGCTGGCCAGCGTCAGGCTCCACACTCTCAGTACCTGCTGGACACTGGACTGGACAGGTTCCACATTCACTCTTAATATCTGCTGGACCAGTACCAGTATCATCATTCCTGTACCAAAGAAAAACCAAGTAATTACTTTTGTCTGCTGGCCAGGTGGCTCTGGCATCCATCATTATGAAGTGCTTCGAAAGGTTAGTCATGGCACAATTCAGTTCCAGCCTCTCCAGATTGCCTGGATCCACTACAGTTCACCTACCACTGCAATAATGTCTACAGCAGACACCATCCCTCTAGCCATGAATTCAACCCTGGAACTCCCACATATTGACTATAGTCCAGTCTTGTTCCTGTGATACTCATCTCCAAACACTACATTTTGCCCTCTCTCCTTCTCTTCTCTATGAATGATATGCTTTATCTGCAGAGCGCACAAGAAACAAAACTTTTTGATACACACCGATACATGCAACAATAATAAATCAAATCAAAAACTGCCACATTCAATCCCAGTACCTGCTGGATAGATTCCACAATCACTCCTTGCACCTGCTGGACACAAGCTGGACAGACTGCACACTCATTCTCAGTATCTGCTGGACAGATTCCACACTCACTCCCAGTGCCTGCTGAACACTGGATTGGACAGGCTCCACACTCAATCCCAGTGCCTGCTGGACACTGGTCTGGCCAAGCTCCACACTCACTCCCAGTGCCTGCTGAACACTGGATTGGACAGGCTCCACACTCAATCCCAGTGCCTGCTGGACACTGGTCTGGCCAAGCTCCACACTCACTCCCAGTGTCTGCTGAACACTGGGTTGGACAAGCTCCACACTCACTCCCAGTGTCTGCTGAACAGGCTCCACACTCACTCCCAGTACCTGCTGGACAAGCTCCACACTCACTCCCAGTACCTGCTGGACAGGCTCCACACTCACTCCCAGTGTCTGCTGGACGGGCTCCACACTCACTCCCAGTACCTGCTGAACACTGGGTTGGACAGGCTCCACACTCACTCCCAGTACCTGCTGGACAAGCTCCACACTCACTCCCAGTACCTGCTGGACAAGCTCCACACTCGCTCCCAGTACCTGCTGGACAGGCTCCACACTCACTCCCAACAGCAGTTCCGCGCGCCTCCTGCTCTGGCGGAAACCCCGCCTACTTCCCCATTGTCTCTGCTGATTGGTGGAGACTCTCGACCATGCTGATTGGCGAAGAGGCTTGGATTGGCTCCGGTGATTGGCGGAGGGGCTTGGCTTGGCTCCGGTGATTGGCGGAGAGGCTCGGCTCTGTTGAATGGCGAAGAGGCTTGGCTCCGCTGATTGGTAGAGAGTCTGGGCTCTACTGATTGGTGGAGAGTCTCGGCTCCGCTGAATAGTAGAAAGGTTCCGCCAGTTGATTGGTGGAGAGACACAGCTGTGCTGATTGGTGAAGAGGCTCGGCTCCGCCAGTTGATTGGTGGAGAAGATCTGCTCTGCTGATTAGTGGAGAGGCTCGATTCCATCTGCTGATTGGTGGAGAGCCTCGGCTTGGTCTGTCACTCAGCATCACTCCCGTTTCCGTTCCGGTGTCAATCTGGGACCATCGAGTGTGGGGTTGGAGCCTGTCACTCGATTCAGGCAGCGCTTCATCTCAAACTCCGTGAGTAAATCACTGCGGAACCGCAGCCTTTGGGTATTTCTTGTGGTAGGTCGAGTGAAACCCTGTTTTTCTTCTGTGGGAGGTATCTCAGTACAGTGAGTTACAGCTCTCCATTTTCCTTTGTGGCCTAGCGCTACGAAGTAGCCTCCCCCGCCCCTCAACACAGGGTGCTTTACAGGGTTAACACACGTTGCAAGTTGTTTAACGTTTTAGCAGCTTTTAAATATGCTGGGATGGGTTAGTTTAATATTTGGCTAATATTGTGTTAAAGGAATTAGCTAATGCACTAACTCACTACACTGCAAATGTTGTCCAAATTCTCGACTGGAATAGAGCTGGTTATATCCCCCTCCTTACAATAGTATCGAAGTACAGTCAGCAAGTTGACGGATCAGCAATAGATCCTGAACAAAGGTCAGAAAGAAGGGAGTTCCCTCTGCGTTTAGACACACATAGGCATAACAGGCCTTTTAATGCTGCAAACGTGTGCCTGCTAGAAGTGCTTTTAACAAGATCTTGATTTATTAAGCCTTTTTTTTGCCTGATATTTTGAATCAACATAAAATATAATAGTAAACAGTTTATATTGTTGTCTGAAATATAAAGAATGTTTAACAATGCATGGAGGATAGACAGATTTTATTGGCACATTGATTAGTATTGGTTGCAGTCTGGATTGCATGGCGTGTAAATGTTCAACAATTAATTGGAATATTGGTGATATTAATAGCTATAGAATAATAATGATAGTCGTGCCTGAGTGTGTTCATTTGGACAAGAGTTGGAACTTATGTTCTTCACATTTTTTTTGAGATGAGGAAAAGGTATGTTGATATAACACAAAATTGTCCTGTGGACATTAAAGTAAAAGATTAATTTAGCTAAGTTGAAAATAGGGATGGAAATGTTACCATTTTTAAGTGCACTAATGCTACAAAACATTGAGAATGAGAGAGCAAATGACATCTGCCTAGAGAACAACGTTCCTTGTGTATTTCACAACTTCACAATAGCCCAAAGTGCTTTTCAGACAATGAAATATATGCACAATTGCAGTGTAGGTAACTTGGCAGCCAATCTGTACATAGCGATGAGGCAATGATTTGTTTTGTAGTGCTGATTTAGAGATAAATATTGGCCAAGATATTGAGGGAACTCAACCCTTGAATAGTGCTATAATATTAGCTCTTAGTTTAATGTCTTTCAGTCTATGGGAAAAACAATGGGAAGTATAAAGGCTAATAGGAAGCAAAACAGCAGGTTAGCATGCAAGAAGGTTTCAACTACATGGAAAATTACAAAAAAAGTTAAAAGGGAGAAGAACTCGGCATATGTTATTAGTGGAGGTCTTGGGATTCAAAAATAAGATATTAAAAACTAGCATACCTAAATGCTTGTAGCATTCGAAACAAGGTAAATGAGTTGATGGCACAAATCATCGTGAACGTGTATGATTTAGTGGCCGTTACAGAGACATTGTTGCAAGGTGGTCACAACTGGAAGTTAAATATTCAGGGGTATCAGACTATTCTGAAAAACAGACAAGGAGGTAAGGGTGTAGCTGTAAGACATCAGGATGGTATTGAGAGATGATACAAGTTGTACAGAGAAAAGTGTTGAATCCATTTGGGTGGAAATTAGAAATAATAAGGAGAAAAAAAATCATTGATAGGCGTAGTCTGTAAACCACCAAATAACATCATGGTAGGATGAGCAATAAACCAGAAAGCATGTAAAAATGGTATAGCAATTATCTACAATTCTCTAGTTTTCCTCTAATGCCACTTTGTATGCATTTTCTTTCCATTTAATACCCTCCTTTTTGTTTAGCTATCCATGGCTGATTATCTTTATATGTACAGTCCTTCCTTATCACTGGTATATACTTTTATTGAGAACTATGAAAAATCACATTGAAAACCCTCCACTGTTCCTCAATTGTCCCACTATAAGGTTTTTGCTCCCAGTCTACCTTAGCCAACTCCTCCTTTGTTGTAGTTTTTTTTGTTTAAGCACAAGACAGTGGCATTAAATTTTGCCTTCTCATGGTCCACCGGTATTTTAAATTTAACCAACCTGTGATCGCTCCTTCCAAGAGGATCCCTAACTGTGAGATCATTAATTATTCCTGTCTCATTACACAGGAATAGATTTAGGATAGATTGCTTCCTCACAGGTTCCGCGATATATTGTCCAAGGAAACTATCACAGATACATTCCACGAAGTCCTTCTCAAGGCTGCCTTGACCAATCTGGTTTGATCAATCGACACGTAGATTGAAGTTATCCTACCATGATGTTATTTGGTGGCCTACAGACTATGCCTATCAGTGATTTCTTTTCTCATCATTTCTAATTTCCACCCAAATAGATTCAACACTTTTCTCCATAGAACTTGTATCATCTCTCAATACTGCCCTGTGTGTCTCATAGCTACACCACCTTCCTTACCTTCCTGTCTGTCTTTCAGAATAGTCTTTAAGATCAACAGAAAACCATGAAAGAAAGCTATAAAGAAAAATAAGATAGATTATGAGAATAAACTAGCTCAGAATATAATAACAAGTAGCAAAAGTTTCAATAAATATATATATGTATATATATATAAAGAGTGGCTATGGTAAACATTCATCCTTTAGAGGATGAGAAGGGGGATGTAATAACTGGAAATGAGAAATGGCTGAGGCATTGAACAGGCATTTTGTGTTGGCCTTCACAGTAGAAAACAAATAACATGCCAAAAATTGATGACGAGAAGGCTATAGCACATGACGATGTAGAAATGATCTTTATCACTAAAGAAGCAGTTAGTTAGTGGGGCTAAAGGTAGACAGTCTCCTGGCCTAGATGGAATCCATCTGAGGTACTAAAAGAGATGGCAGGGGAAATACCAAATGCACTCATAGTAATTTACCAAAATTTGCTGGACTCTGGAGCAGTTCCAACAGATTGGAAAACATCAAATGTGATGCCATTGTTTAAAAAAAGGGAGACAAAAGGCAGATAATCAAAGACTGGTTAGCTTAGCTTCTGTAGTAGGGTAAGTGCTTGAATCTATCATTTGGGAAGAAGTAGCGAGACATCAGGATAGAAATTGTCCCGTTGGAAAGACACAGATTGGGTTCATGAAAAGCAGGGCCTGTTTAACCAATTTAGCAGAATTCTTTATTGATATTAAGAGCATGGTGTACAACAGGGAACTGGCAGATGTGGTGTATTTGGATTTCCAGAAGGCATTCGACAATGTGCCCCACAGAAGGCTGCTTCATAAGATAAAGGTATGGGTAATGTATTAGCATGGATAGAGGATTAGTTAATTAACAGAAAAAGACTGGGAAATGAATGGGTGTTTTTCTGGTTGGAGATTAGTGTCTAGTGGCCTGCCTCAGGGATCAGTGTTGGGATCACAATTGTTTACAATTTACATAGATGATTTGAAATTGGGAACCAAGTGTAGTGTGTTGAAGTTTGCAGATGACACTAACATAAGTGATAGAGCAAAGTCTGCAGAGGACACTGAATGTCTGCAAAGAGATAATAGTTCATGTGAGCGAGCAGATGGGATCAAAGATAATGGGGAGAAAGCAGGATTAGGCTATTGAGTTGGATGATCAGTCATGATTGTGATGAATGGTGAACTGGCTCAAGAGCCAAATGGCGGCCTCCTGCTCTTTGCTTCTATTTGTAGATAAATGGAGTACAATGTTGGTAAATGTGAGGTTGTCCATTTTGATAGGAATAACAGCAAAATGGACTATTATTTGAAGGGTAAAAAATGTCAGCATGCTGCTGTGCAGAGGGACTTGGGTGTCCTAGTGCGTATATCACAAAAAGTTGGGTTGCAAATACAGCAGATAATTAGAAAGGCAAGTGAAATTTGTCCTTCATTGCTAGAGGGATGGAGTTTAAAAACAGTCAAGTTATAATGCAGTTGTGTAAGGTGCTGGTGAGGTCACACCTGGAATATAGAATCATTAGAAACTCTACAGTGCAGAAAGAGGCCTGTTAGCCCGTTGAATCTACACTGACCACAATCCCACCAGGCCCTACCCCCTTATCCCTACATATTTACCCGCTAATCCCTCTAATCTACGCATCTCGGGACACTAAGGGGCAATTTTAGTGTAGTCAATCAACCTAACCCACACATCTTCGGACTATGGAAAGAAACCAGAGCACCTGCAGGAAACCCACGCAGACACAAGGAGAACATGCAAAGTCCATACAGACGGTAACCCAAGCCGGGAATCAAACCCAGGTCCCTGGAGCTGTGAAGCAGCAGTGCTAACCACTGTGCTATCGTGCTACCCTGTACTGTGTACAGTTTTGGTCTCCTTACTTGAGAAAGGGTATGCTGGTATTGGAGGGGGTGCAGAGGAGATTCACTAGGTTGATTCTAGAGAGGGTTGGCCCATGAGGAAAGATTAATTACATTGGGACTATATGCATTGGAATTTAGAAGAATTATAAAGGGAATAGGTAAGATAGAAGTAGGAAGTTTGTTTCCACTGGTGGGTGAAACCAGAACTTGGGGGCATTGCCTCTAAATAAGGAGGAGCAGATTCAGGATTGAGTTGAGGAGGAAATTCTTCACCCAGAAGATTGTGAATTTATGGAATTCTCTGCCTAGTGAAGCAGTTTTTAAAGCAAAGAAAGATTTTTGAACAGTATAGGAATTAAGGGTTATGGTGAGCGGACAAATGGAGTCCACGAAAAGATCAGCCACTATCTTATTGAATGATGGAGCAGGCTTGAGGGGCCAAATGGCACTTAGGTCTTATGTTATTATGTCTTGACAGTGGAACACTTTTTCAATACCACACTACCTCTACAGTATACGCTCAAGATTCAGATGTTGGACTTGAGCCTGCAACCTGAATGGGAAATGAAAGTTCCAACAGTGAGCCACAGCTCACAATTAGAATAAAATGAAATGTTATTTCACAATAATGTCAGACAATTTTAATTATCTCAAACAAAAAGGGCAAAGTTCACACCCAATTTAATTGGGTAGAAAAGTTAGTAAACAGGTTAACTGAATAATATTGGGAAATCATGGTATGATTACAGCAGAGAGAGGACCTTTGGCTGGTGAAGTCTGTGCTACATCACTGCACGAATAAGCCAGGTAACCCCACTCCTCCAACCTATCGCAGCCCTGCAAATTCTTTCCTTTGTGTATCTATCTAATTCCCATTTGAAAGCTCTGACTGAATCTGCCACTACTACATCCTGACTGTAATCATTCACTGTGTTATGGTAAATTCCCCAAGGCGCCCTTACTTCTTTTGTCAATCACCTTAATACTCTGTCCTCTGGTTCACAATGCTTCTGCCAAAGGGAATGGTTCTCTCTATATATCTGTCAAAATGCCAATGATTCTGAATATCAAAACTCCTCTCCTCTAAGGAGAACAACTCCAGCTTCTCCAACCTATTCATATAATTGAAGTTCCTCACCCTTGGAACCATTTTATTAAAGCTGTGCTGCACCGTCTCCAAGATCTTAACCTCTGCTAAAATGTAATGTCCAGAATTGGGCACACAAATATAGTTGTGGCTGAACTACTGTTAATAAATTTCACCATAGCTTCCTTGCTTTTGTACTCTTACTCCTCTGCTAATGAAAACAATGAACCTAATTTTTTTTTTAATTGCTTTCTCAACCTGCTACCTTCAATAGTTTATTCACATTGGCTCCAGATTGCTGTGCTACTACATGTGCTTTATCATCTACTAGCCTCTTGAAGTCTATCACCATCTTTCCACAATTCACAGTACTCCCTCTTCTAGACTGGCATCCCTCTTCTACCCCAATACAGCTTGTTCCCGTTTGTTCAGGTTATTTGATATTTCTTTCCCCCAGCCCAGTGAATGGTTTGGATATCAATCCCAGTCTGATCCAGTTTGTTTTCAGGATCCTGGAAGAGGGAGAAAGGCCACAACTTTGATGCCCAGGTTTTGTATAATTTACAATTTTGAAATTGTGCCCTATTTACCCATGTCTAAGTCATTAACATATATTAAGAAAACCAGTGGTGTTAATACCAATCCCTGGGGAACACTGCTAAATACCGTACTGCATAGTCCAAAAGAACCGATTGCCATTACTCTGCTTCCTGTCACTCAGCACTTTTATTTCTGTGTAGTCACTGCCCTTTTTCTTCCATGGGCTTCAACAAACTTATTTTGGAATTTCAACAACATTGCCCTTATTGATTCCTTTGTTACTGGCAAATCCTTAAATGTGAGATGGACAGTATATGAAATAGAAGTATTTTTGGAAGGCAAAAATATGAATCAAAGGATGGAGTTCTATAGACCAAACCCAGGAATCTGAATGGGCAGCATTGAAATTGTGAGGGTCACATGTAATTTCATTGCAGTGTTAACGTAAGACTAATAAATAAACTTCAAATGAAATAATTAACAGGGCTAATAAAAGCTAGGGCTAATGAGTTTTATAAGGATACGAAAGTGAAAAAGATAAAGGTTAATATGCTCAAATATGAAGGGTGATTTGTCGGCTCAACTATAGATTTAAAATGACTGAATCAGGTCCTGATGATGGACAAAACAACAGAAGAAAAATTGGAATGGTTCAAAAAATAATTGCATGACACTGAACCAGTTTATACTCTGAAAAGGTAATTCTACTGCCAATGAAAATAGCTATGGACAACTGAAGTGGTAACAGACAACATAACATCAGTTGTAGGGAAACTATTGGACAACATTCTAAAGGGATGAATCAATCATCACTTGGAAAGGCATGGGTTGATTTAGGGACAGTCAGCATAGCTTTGAAAAAGTGATTGAACATGTGGATGAGGGATGTTCAGTTGATGTAGTTTTTATGGAGTTTAGCAAAACCTTTGACAAGGTACTACATAGGAGACAGATTGAGACGGTTGAACCATGTGCAATTCAGGGAAACTTGGTGAGATGGATCTAAAACTAGTTTAGTAATAGGACACAGGGTTGTTGGTAGAAGGCTGTTTGAGTGACTAGAGGTCGGTATGCAATGACAAAGATCACTGCTGGGTCCCTTATTGTTTGTTATATACATAAGTGATACAAATGAGAATGTGAGGGAATGATAAGTCTGCAGATGACACCAAGATGATATGGTTGTTAATTGTGAGGATGGTAGTTATAGAAAGATTTAGATGAGTTGGTTAGATAAGCAGAACAATGGCAGATGGTAGTTAACACTGACAAACTTGAAATGATGCAGTTTGGAAGAAATGACATGGCAAGGGAATATTAATGAATGGCAGGACACTAGGAAGCTCAGGAACAAATGAATCTTGGGATATTTATTTCAGATCGCTACAGACAGCAGAGTAGGTGAATAGGGTAGTTAAGGTATGTGGGGCATTTGCTTTTATCAGTCATAGCATAGTGGTTATGTTGGAGCTGTATAGAATGTTGTCTAGCTGGACTGCTGTGTTCAGTTCTGGTCACCTCACTATATGAAGGATGTGACTGCCTAGAAGGGTTACAGAGCAGATTCATCAGAATGTTTGCCAAGGATGGAGCATTTGAGCTGTAAAAGAGAGACTGGATAGGTTTAGATTGTTCTCCTTAGAGCAGAGAAGGCTGATGGGGACATGCTTAACTTGTATAAGATTCAGCGGTTTGGACAGGGTGAATAAGAAATAGCTGTTCATCTTGGTTGAGGAGTCAGTCATAAGTGGACATTGCTCTAGGGTGAGGGGCAAGGGATTCAGATGGGATTAGAGAAAATATTTTTCACTCAGGGTGATGAGAATCTGGAATGCACTGCCTGAGAAGGAAATGGGGGGCTGGAAACCTTACAACTTTTATATAAAATATTTGGATGAGTACTTGAAATATCATAACAGTCAAGGATACGTGACAGGTGCTGGAAAATGGGATTAGTGCAACTTTAGTGATAATTATTGTCAGTGCAAACTCAATGGGCCAAAGGATCTTTTCTACACTATTCTATACTATAATATTCAAAAATTGATCTTGGCAAATGAAAAGGAAAACAGCAGGAAAACTGACACAAAGATGATACAAAAAGGAAGCTTGAAAAGAAACTTGCAAGACATTTAGAAATCAACACAAACATTTAACTTTACATGAGAGAACAAGTGCTCAGAAACAGCATTGGCCCTTTGAAAACTGGTAAATGATGTCAATAAAAATACAGTCGAGAAAAAACCAGGCATCCTAAGAAAACTATTTTTAAGTTGGGGCCTAACAATATAAGGTGATAGTGATAGTGAAACTAATGGCATTAAAGATTGACGGATTCCCAGATGGTTTCCATCCTAGTGTTTTAAATGTAGTATATGAGAACATTGCAGATGCCCTAACTATAATCTTCTAGTTCTCACTATTTTGGAACCATTCTCTTAGATTAAAAATCTTGCATATTACTCTTCTATGGAATCATGAGATTTAAGTGAGTTAGCCCTGCATCTGTTCTCAAGAAATTGCAAGAATCTGTAATTAAGGAGAGGATGCCTGAACACCTGTAAATTTGCAGTTGTTCAGAGAGATCCAGGAAATCTGACTGAAATCTTTTTGAAGAGATGATAAAAGTTGTGTACAAGGGAATATCTGTGGATGTTCTTATGGATTTTGATAAAGTTCTCATTTAAAAAAAACTGTTCATTAAAATTGAGGCTCATGGAATTGAAGACAAATTATTTACCTGATTAGCAAACTGGCTGAGTGTAAAGAGATCAAGAGTAGGGATGATGGCCAATAACTCTAATTAACAAGATATGACTTGTGGTGTCCCACAAGGATCTGGGTTGGGACCTCAATATTCACTGTAGTCATTAACTGTAATGATATTGAAACAGAAAGTCACCTATCCAAATTTACCAATGACAGATAGGAGGTGTTGTAAGCAGTATAGATGGAAGCATTAAATTCCAAAGGGGTATTGATGGATTAAATCAATGGCCTAATGGATTTAAATGTAGGCAAATATGAGGTAATCCACTTTGGACCTGAAGGAATAGTACACGGTACTTTCTAAATCCTGAAAAGCTCAAAACAGAAAGGTAGAAAGAGACTTGGGGATCCAGGTACACCAATCACTAAAATGTCACTAGCAGGTCCAGAAAAATCAACAGTTAATGGAGTACTAACCTTTAATACCTAGACGAATAAAATACAAGAACATATAAGCTGCCACCATACTAAGTCCTAGTCAGACCATGCATGGAGTATTGTGAGCATTTCTGGATTTAGGGAGGATGTTTTGACTTGGAGAATTCAGTGTAGATTTACCATAATTAAATGTGGATTTCAAACAAATTACGAGAGATTACACAAACTGGAGTTGTATTTCTTGTAATTTCATAGGTTAAGCAGTGATTTGATCAACATTTTCTGAAATATTAGGTGAAACTGAAGGGGTAGATTGGGAGAATTATTTCCACTAGGACAAGGGCTATGGTGAAAAAAAAATTAGAATTAGACTTTTCAGCAGTGATGCTTCTTTAGGAGACAATTCGTCACACAGAGGATGATAGAACATGGAACTGTGTTTTTCTGCAAACTGCAATTGCTACTGAATTAATTGTTAATTTTAAACCTGAGGTTTTTTTGGGCAGTGGTATAAAAGTATAGGAGCAACTGTTGATGGATGAATATTGGCATAAATCAGTCATGATCTCACTGAAGGATGCAACAAGCTCAAGCAGCTGAATGGCCAACTACTGTTCATATGTGGAGGAGATATTAAATATTTTACACCTTTTTAAATGATGATAGAATGGAAAGTTAAAGTGTAGTGAAGAAGGATATTGAATAATTAGTAGAAATCACTGTAGAAGAGAATTGGGTTTGCAAAAACACAACTTCAGATGGTTAAGTCATTAGGTCTTGATGGCATTCAGTTTAAGCTGCTGTAAAAATATAAGTAGTGGAGACTGTAGCCACCATTTTTTAGTTCTCTTTAAATACACAAATTGAAACACTGGCACTGGAGAGCAATAAATTATAACTCTTTCAAAAAGCGATAATGATGAAAGCAATAAATAGAGACCAGTTAATCTCATGTCTGACCTCCTGATGTATAGGTTTGTGAATTCTAACTTAGTCACCAAAAGATTATGAGCATGGATTTGTTAAAGGCTTTTTATCTATAAAATATAAAAATTATATTTCACAATAATAACTTAGCAGATTTCAAAAGACATTCAATAAGATATCTCAAAAGAAGCTTGTTAGAAAATTAGTTGTATGGAAATGCAATAGCTTGAAATGTGCTTGACAATCCAGAATCAAAGCAGTGGGAGAAATTGGTATTGTTTAGATTGGAGATAGTGTTATACAAGTGCTCTACTTCCAGAGTATGTATTGATGATGTGGATTGGTGGAATATAAGACAGAGAATACAATCTTGAAACCTGCTGACTACTCAAGGGGTTTGGCAGACAATGAGATTGTGAACTTCAGGAAGATGTACACAAATTAATGGTCTCAATTTAATTTGGATAAGTATGAGTTCATACTTTTTGTGTTGTTAAACAAAAATGGGAATATATACCCAATGTAAATAGGCTGAAGAGTATGGGTGAACAATTGAGACATAACAGTTCTCAGTACATAATTGCTTACAAGTGCAAGTAGATTAA
The DNA here is from genome assembly GCA_024679065.1 of Sphyrna mokarran. NCBI lineage: Eukaryota > Metazoa > Chordata > Chondrichthyes > Carcharhiniformes > Carcharhinidae > Sphyrna > Sphyrna mokarran. The sequence goes on from JAGIQG010000011.1 coordinate 31,694,926, forward strand.
GTCAAACAAGCCATACTTTGGGCTTTATAAGTAGGAACATTAAGAGATAACAAAGAGTAAAATACTGAAGATAATTTTTTGCTAAATGTTGGTTAAACCACAGTTAGATTACTCTGAACAGTTGGAAAAAGGACATTTTAAGCCATAGGGTACGTATTGTATACAGTCATTAGAATGCCAGCAAAATGGAAAACTACAATTCTGAGGATGTCAGATAATGAAACTACTTTCACTAAAACCAAGAAGTTTGAGTCCTCTCTGTAAATATTATTAACATGAAGAGGGGCCTTTGGGGGTAGGGTGTTTTCTCTGGTTGCAGAGTCTGAGAACAGGGGATATTATTTCAGAATCCTTTATTCAGAAAGTTGCTAAAATATGAAATTCTTTGCCATTGATGGAAAAGAAAACGTTGCATTTTTTAATGGAAAACCAGATAAACATTGACTGCCAAATGAGATAAAAGACCATGGGAATAAAAGAGGGCCAAATGATTCATTTTGGATTCTTCTCTTAGGAGCTAGTACAGAAAATATGGGCCAAATTACCTTTTGTTGTACTTCCCTGCTTTGCATCAGTTAGCAAATTTCAAAATTCACATTACATGATGTTCATCCTATTAGATAAATGATGGACTTGCCTAAAATACATAGCTTATATAATGTCTATCAGTATGCATTGTAGGTCTAGATAATTGGTCAGTTTACTCTTGTATCAAAATGTCATTAAAGTATTGTTGATTAATTTCATTTCTATGCTGCACTTGTTCCAAGTGTATTCATATGTTTTGGGGGAAAGATGGTGTAGTAGTAAAGGCACCAGATTAGCAATCCAGGAGCCCAGGCTGGATCCTTGCTCTAGAAATAATGGGGTTCCTATCCCACCAGAGCAGCTGGAGAAATTTGAATTTAATTAATAAAACCTGGAATTGAAAGCTAGTCTCAGTAATGCTGATCATTAAATTAGCATCTATTGTCATAAAAACCTCACTTAGTTTGCTAATGCTCTTTAGGGAAGGAAATATGCTTCTTTACCTGGTCTTGCCTACATATGGATCCAGTGTAAGATGGTTGACTCAGAATTGCCCTGTGAAATGGTTGAGCAAGCCCACCCAGTTCAGGGGCTATTAGGGATGGGCAATAGATGCCGGTCATGCCAGTGACACCCACATACTATTAAAGAATAAATTTTAAAAGTGAGAACAGATTGGAAGAAAACAAGTGCTTTAATAAAAATTATTAAAGATGAAATCCTAGCATCATTTGCATCCAAGCATCATAGCATCTAACTAATCTTTGAGTTAGATACATCACAAAGCGTACCTAGCTTTTTTAATCAAAGTCTAACAGATAAGGCTTTCAACAGCTTTTATTTTCATTTGATTTGAAGAACTTAAATACTTGACGCTAAGGAGGTAGATGTGTAAATCTTTTCTTTTAATCCTTGCAGATAAAAGATGAATGTTGGCGTTGCACACAGTGAGGTGAATCCCAATACAAGAGTGATGAACAGCCGTGGAATATGGCTGACATATGCACTTGGTGTTGGGATGCTTCATATAGTGCTCTTGAGCATCCCTTTCTTCACTGTCCCTGTTGTGTGGACTTTAACAAATGTAATTCACAACTTGGTGAGTAACTGGGCACTTGTATTACTGCTGTTTGCTGCTTTTATATGTTCTATTGTACTTTCTGCAAAAGATCATTTCATAGAAATTTTTGGACTCATCAAAAAATCAGATACGATCAGACCAATGCAACAAATGTTTCCTGCAAGGTTGATTAGAAAACTGTTGTGGTTTTTAATTAAAATTGCTTTTTTCAATATCACAACTACTTTCATTGTATTTTAGGGACTGAAAACCAAACATTGCACTAAAGGACAGGATTGATAACTTGGGATGCATGTTTGAACAACAATGTTTGATTTTATTTACTTTTCTCCATTACCATTGTATTTGGGAAGCAGAAATCACCTTTTTAAAGACAACAATGATGAATACTTGGCATCAAGTATTTAAGTTTGTAATGAACGTTTTTGCTTGACTTTACAAAAGAGGGGGACAATGCATATGTTATAGTTAAGGAGGTAGAGGAGGAAATGTGTGAAATGGGATAAGTATAGTGAAATGGTTTTGCACCTTTTTGAAAGTGGATAAATTGCCAAGCCTGGATGAAATGTAACCCTGACTGTTGAGAGGAGCCTGAAAAGTAGTAGCAAAGGCTCTGACTGTAGCCTTCAATCCTCTCTCCCTGCAGGCAAAATGCCAGAAAGATGCTAAAGATGTGCCATTTTAAAAAAGGAGGAAGGGGTAGATAGCCTAATTTTTATGGCGGGAAAATATTCTGATAACGTAATTAGTTGTCAATTTAGAAAGGCACAAATTAGTCAAGCTTCCTTACCTGAGAAGGTATGGAGGCTTGATGGTAGCGTTTTTGATGCACATAGATTTTAGGAAGATTTTTGATTAGGTCCCATATAACAAACTGGTCAGAAAATTAAAATCTAATTTTATTCAACGGCAAGTGGCAATTCGGATACAGAATTGGCTTGTTGACCAGTATCCTTTTCTTCCTGTAAGTGGATACTTCTGTGACTGGATGGCTGGTTCTGTTGAGCTCAGTTCTAGGTAATTTGTTTTTCATGGCGTATATATAAATTATTTAGATTTAAATGAAGGGGGAATGATTAAGAAATGTATAGCTTATATTTAAATTGGTTGTGTGGTTAGTATTGAGGGGGAAAAAAATGCTGTGGCCTGCAAGCAAGTAGCAATGAATTGGTCAAATGAGCAGAAAAATGGCAAATGGAATTAATGAAAAAGTGAGTTTCTGAAGCATTTCTGAAGGGTAAACAAAACAAGGGAATACATCAGTTGTAGCATTTTGACAAATGAAGCAGGGTTTATGTTCACAGATTCCTGATGGTAGCAAAATAAGTAAATAAGCTGACAAAAAAAATGAATGAGATAATTTTCTTAAATAATTGAGGCATGGAATATAAAAGCAGAGAGGTTACGCTTGAACTGTTTAAAAAAACACACAATTAGGCTACAATTAGATTACTGCATACAATTCTGGCCACTACATTACAGGAAACATGAGGTCACACTAGAGGGTACAGAGATTTACAAGATTTTCATTCTACCCTGTGTGAACTTGAGGTCATCCAAATCTCTACTGTCCCTGTCTTAATCACAGCAAGTTTGATACCCCTGTCAATCTTGTGCTTGTTTACTTAAGTTGACTCCAAATCTTTGAAATTCTGATCCATTGTTTTCTCATCCCTCCATGGCCTTGCTCTTTCCAATTTCTAATTTTCTCTACCCTCCCAAAACTGCAGTTTCCTAATTCTAACCTCTTGTGCATTTCCGATTATAATACAAAGAACAAAACAGCACGGGAAACAGGCCCTTCGGCCCAACGAGCCCGTGCCGCCACCCCGTTCCCACCTCTACCCGCCATCCCTGTCCATGTTTATAGATCTATGGATTAAAAACCAAATTTGAGACAATTTGGGGAGAATTTGTTTTGCCAGTTAGCCTAAGAGCACATCTTTGGGACGTGGGAGGAAACCAGAGCACCCGGAGAAAACCCACGTAAGCACGAGGAGAATGTGCAAACTCCCACAGACACCGGCCCAAATCCATGTATCTGCACAGCACAGCGATAGTCACTGACCTGTCATGTTGCCCATCAAATGGTCCAGGTCAAGCGTACACTAACGATGTGAAGCACTAGGATACTCTCGAAAAAAATCCAAGAGCAGCCCTCTCACGACCCATCGCGTGTATGCCCCTCGTTAGACAACAAGGTGAACCAAAGCACCTGTAGGATAAAAACAAGTACATCAATATCATCATCTATTTACACACTTCCCAGGGACTCCCAAGGCTCCTGATCCCTATTTTAAATCAGTTTTCTATACCCCTCCATTCCCATTCTGTTCATGTGCCCATCTAAGTATTTCTTAAATAACTCCAGAGTGCCTGCCTCCACCACTTTACTTGACAGCGCATTCCATACCCCCACCACCCTCTTGTGAAAAAACTCCCTCTAGCATACAAATTATACCTTACTCCCCTCACCCTAAGCCTGTGACCCCTCGTGCTATTCGAGTCCATCCTAGGAAAAAGCTTAACCCTGTTTACTCTATCTATCCCCTTCATAATCTTGTACCCCTCTATCAGATCTCCTCTATGTCTACGTCTTTCTAAGGAAAACAGTCCCAATTTGCCTAATCTCTCCTCATAACTCAGACCTTCCATACCAGGTAGCATCCTGGTAAACCTGCTCCGCACTCTCTCCAGAGTCTCCACGTCCTTCCGGTAGTAAGGTTACCAGAACTGGACGCAGTATTCCAAATGAGGTCTAACCACCGTTTTATACAACTGCAACGTTAAAGGCCAGCTCTTGTACTCTATACCCCTTCCTATAAAGGCTAGCATACTATTTGCTTTCTTCACAACCTTCTCCACTTGCTCTGCCATCTTCAGAGACTTGTTCACCTGCACCCCCAGGTCTCTCTGCATTTCTATACTCTTAATAGGTCTACCCTTTATCATACACCTCCCCACTACATTCTTTCTCCCGAAATGCATCACCTCACATTTATCAGGATTGAATTCCATCTGCCATCTGTATGCCCAAGCTACCAGCCTATCTATGTCCTGCTGTATCGCCTGACCATGCTCCTCACTATCCGCAAGTCCAGCCATCTTTGTATCATCTGCAAACTTGCTGATCACTCCACTTACTCCCTCTTCCAAGTCATTTATATATATTACAAATAGAAGAGGTCCCAGTACTGAGACCTGCGGCACACCACTAGTGACCGACCTCCAGCTAGAAAAACACCCTTCCACAATTACTCTCTGTCTCCTATTACCAAGCCAGTTACTTATCCATCTAGCTACCTGTCCTTGTATCCCATTAGCCTTGACCTTCTCAACTAACCTCCCATGAGGGACTTTGTCAAACGCCTTACTAAAATCCACATAGGCGTTATCAACGGCTCGCCCTTCGTCCACCGTTTTTGTCACCTCAAAAAATTCTACCAGATTTGTAAGGCACGACCTGCCCTTCAACAAATCCATGCTGCGTATCCCTAATCAGATCGCAACGCTTTAAGTGCCTATACATCCTATCTCTAAGAATCCCCTCCAACAGCTTCCCTACCACTGACGTCAAACTCACCGGCCTATAATTTCCAGGGCTATCCCTACTACCCTTTTTAAACAACGGTACAACATTAGCTATTCTCCAGTCCTCTGGGACCTCACCTGTGTCCAAGAAGAGACAAAGATTTGTGTCAGAGGCCCAGCAATTTCACCTCGCACCTCCCTAAGCAGCCTGGGATAAATGCCATCAGGCCCGGAGATTTATCAATTTTAATGCTGCCTAGAAGCTCTAACACTTCCTCCCTTGGTATGGATATTTCCCTCAATTGGTCCACAGCTCCCTCAGAGTCAGGAGCTGTCAACAAGCCCCTCGCCTTCCTGAATACTGATGCAAAGTATAATTCAGGATCTCTGCCATTCCCTTGAGCTCTAAGCACAGTTCCCCTCCTCCGTCCCTAGAAGGTCCGATTTTTCCTCTAACCATCCTTTTATTCCTAACATAGGAGTACAAAGGACTAAGGATAATCCAAATCCTATCTGCCAAAATCATTTCATGCCCCCTTTTTGCCCTTCTAACTCCCCGTTTGAGCTCCCTCCTACTCTGTCTATATTCCTTCAACACTGTCTCGGTTCCCAGCTGCTTTGACCTATCATATGCCTCTCTTTTCTTCCTAACCAAGTCCTCAATATCCCTAGTAATCCACGGCTCTTTAATCCTACCTTTCCCATCTTTCCTCTTGGCCGGCACATATTTATCTTGCAACATTTTCAGTATTCCCTTGAAAGAGTCCCACATGCCTAGCGTGGACTTACCCTCAAACAACCGTTCCCAATCAGTTTCCCTAAGTTCCTGCCTAATCCGACCGTAGTTAGCCTTCCCCCAATTCAGCACCCTGCCCCTAGGGCAACAAGCATCCTTTTCCATCTGTATCCTAAAGTAGACAGAATTGTGGTCACTGTTAGCCACATGTTCCCCTACTACAACATCAACCACCTGCCCTGGCTCATTACTCAGAACTAAATCCAGTATAGCCCCTTCTCTAGTCGGGCTAGCCACATACTGCTCCAACAATCATTCCAGTACACATTTTACAAATAATTCCACCACTGGCGTCCAAGCTTGGGAATTCGTCCTATTCCTCTCCGTCTCCCTATCTTCCTTTCCCCCTTTAAGACATAAAGAACAAAGAACAAAACAGGACGGGAAACAGGCCCTTCGGCCCAACGAGCCCGCGCCACTGCCGACACGTCTTAAAATCTACCTCTTTGACTAAGATTTTTGTCTTCTGACCATATATAACCCGCATAACTCAATATCATACACTGTCTTAAAATATTTCTGCAAAATGCCTCAATGTTTCATTCTGTTGAAGTTGCTTTACAAATATTTGTTGGTGCCTCTTTAGCTAGATTAAGAATGAATATACTGAGATTATTTTCCTTGAAGTAGAGAGGCTAAGGAGAGATTTAGGTGTACATAATTATGAAGATTCTTGATACAGCAGAAAGGAAAGACTTTTGCTTAAGAGTGGTCAGTTCTCAGGGGACAGATTCAAAGTAATTGATAGAAGGGTTAGAAAAGAGTTGGGTATTCAACCAAAGGATAATGTTGGTCTGGAACTCCCTGCTTTCAAGGGTAATAGAGATAGAAGTTTTCACTGCATTTAAAAATAACTTGAATATGTATTTAATGTGCTGTAATCTATGGACCAAAAAGTGGGATTAAGCTGGTTAGCTTTCTTTCGTAATGTGGAGATGCTGGCATTGGATTGGGGTAAGCAAAGTAAGAAGTCTCTCAATACTAGGTTAAAGTCCAATAGGTTTATTTGAAAGCACAAGCTTTCAGAATGTTAGGTGAGTGAAGAATTGTGTCACGTAGATACAAATTCAATTTACAAAATAATGGTTGGAATGTGAGTCTTTACAGATAACCAAGTCTTCAAAGTACAGAAAATGTGAGTGGAGAGAAGGTTAAACACAGATTAAAGAGGTGTGTATTGTCTCCAGCCAGGACAGTTAGTGAGATTTTGCAAGCCCAGGCGAGTCGTGTGGGCACAGATAGTGTGACGTGAACCCAACATCCTGATTGAGGCTGTCTCGTGTGCGGATTCAGTAGTCACGGGCATTCAGCCTGTAGTCTTCAGGTAAGTGTTCTCCAAGGCGACCTTGGAGAATTGCTGAGAAGAAACTGATGGCCAAATTCCACACACATGAGGACGACCTCAACCAGGATTTTGGGTTCATGTCATACAATCAGTAACCCTCCCCTACGACTTGCCTAGACTTGCAAAATCTGACTAACTGTCCTGGCTGGAGACAATACACACCTCTAACCTGTGCTTAACTCTGTCTCCACTCATATTGTCTGTACCTTTAAGACTTGATTAACTGTAAAGACTTGCATTCCAATCATTATCTTGTAAATTGAGTTTGTATGTATATTTCCTATTTGTGAACACATCTCCTCACTCACCTGATGAAGAGTGACAATCTGAAAACTTGTGCTACCACATAAATCTATTGGACTTTAACCTGGTGTTGTGAGACTACTTACTAACTCTCTTTCAGACAGTACACATTCAATGGGCTAAATGGCCTGTGCCATTTGATTTCCGATTCAAGCCGTGTGTGGCATTGCTACTTTTACTCTGCGCCTGAGTTTTATCTCCAGAACACCACCTCCGGAACCAATGCAGCATATTTTTATTCCCTAAGCCAATCTCACTTTGAGGCCTCCAAGTGCTTATGAGATCAAGAAGTCTGATGAAAGGTCATCATCTCTGCCAAAAATGATGCCAGACCTGCTGAGTCCCTCCAGCATAGTCTGCTTTTGTTTCAATCAGGACTTGTATCTACCTAACCTTGTATATTTACTATCTCTACTTTGCTTTCAAAGATTACTTTAACATCTAATCTTTGCTTCAAAGCATGTTCGTAAAATTGCAATTACCGCAGGTAGCCTTAGTTCTTTCTCAGTTTCCCTAATTTGGGTAAAACTAGAATTTCAGGGAGAATTGCTAAACTGCAATGAATAAGGTCTATTATTTCTGGTATTTGTTTCTGGTTGGGGTGCGGTCATTTGTAATATAAGGTTATTTGTAATTTAACTGCCTTCTACTTATCTGCAGGGAATGTATGTGTTCTTGCATGCAGTCAAAGGGACACCCTTCGAAACACCTGATCAAGGGAAAGCAAGACTTCTGACACACTGGGAACAACTGGATTATGGAGTACAATTTACATCTTCCAGAAAATTCCTTACTATCTCACCAATTATTCTGTAAGAACTTTAAGTAACTGCAAATAAGCATTCTCATAACCCTTTTACCATCCTAGCTATTGTAACAGCTATTGTGATAGCTTTATACCATTGCACAGTTGCACTAATGATTAGGGTGGCACAATGGCACAGTGATTGGCATTGTTGGCTCACAGCACTAGGAACCTGGATTTGATTCTGGCCTGGGTGACTGTGTCGAATTTGTGCAATCTGTCTGTATCCATGCATATTTCCTCTGGGTGCCCAAGTTTCCCCCACACTCCAAAGATGTGAAGGTTAGTTGGATTGTCCATGCTAAATTGTCCTATAGTGTCCAAAAAAATGTGCAGGTTAAGTGGATTGGCCACAATCAATGCATAGGGTTAAGGGATAGAGTGGGGCAGGTGATGGGCTGGGGTGAGGGCTCTTTTGAGGACCAGTGCAGACTCTGTAGGCGAAATGGCCTCCTGTACTATTTCTGTGGATTCTGTTCTATGTTCTGAAATTGAGCACTCCGTTGGAGATAACACAAGGCATCCTCTATATCGGATGACAAAATATAATGTAAGTACATTCAAAATGGAATTAAAAATAATTTCAAACATTACCAACCTTTACATAGAAAACATAGAACAGAACAGGCCCTTTTGTCCTTGATGTTGTGCCAAGCTAACATCTAAACCCAAGATCAAGCTATCCCACTCCCTATCATTCTGATGTGCTCCATGTGCCTATCCAATAACCGCTTAAAAGTTACTAAAATGTCTGACTCCACTATCACAACAGGCAGTCCATTCCACACACCAACAACACTCAGAGTAAAGAATCTACCTCGTACATCCCTCCTATATCTCTCACCATGAACCTTAAAGTTATGCCCCCTAGTAACAGCTACATCCAACTGAGGAAGTAGTCTCTGCATGTCCACTCTATCTATTCCCCTCATCGCTTTATAAATCTCTATTAAGTCGCCTCTCATCCTGCTCCGCTCTAAGGAGAAAAGCCCTAGCTCCCTCAACCTTTCCTGATAAGACCTACCCTCCAAACCAGGCAGCTCCTTGATAAATCTCCTCTGCACTCTCTCCAATACTTCCACATCTTTCTTATAGTGAGGTGACCAGAACTGCACACAATATTCCAAATGTGGTCTCACCAAGATCTGGTATAGTTGCAGCATAACTCCATGGCTCTTAAACTCAAATCCTCTGTTAATAAATGCTAACACGCTATAAGCCTTTTTCACGGCTGTATGCACTTGAGTGGCAACCTTCAGAGATCTGTGGATATGAACCCCAAGATTTCTCTGTTCCTCCACTTTCTTCAGAACCCTGCCATTGACCCTGTAATCCGCATTCAAGTTTGTCCTACCAAAATAAATCACCTCACATTTATCAGGGTTAAACTCCATCTGCCATTTCTCGGCCCTGCTCTGCATCCTATTAGTGTCTCTTTGCAACCTAAAGAGCCCTCCACCTCATCCACTATTCCACCAATCTTGGTGTCATCAGCAAATTTACTAACCCAGCCTTCAGCCCCCTCTTCCAAGTCATTGATAAAAATCACAAATAGCAGAGGATCCAGCACTGATCCCTGTAGTACACCACTAGTAACTGGCCTCCAGTCTGGAAGTTTTCCCTCCACCACTGCCACCTGGCTTTTACTTATCCAATAAGCCAAATTTCCTTCTATCCCACACCTCCTTACTTTCTACATGAGCCTACCGTGGGGAACCTTCTCAAACAACTTACTAAAATCCATGTATACAACATCAACTGCTCTACCTTCATCTACACACTTAGTTACCTCCTCAAAGAATTCAATTAAATTTGAGAGGCAGGACTTAACCCTCACAAAACTGTGCTGACTATCCCTGATTAAACTGCATCTCTTCAAATGGTCATAAATCCTATCTCTCAGGACCCTGTCCATTAAATTACCGACCACCGAAGTAAGACTAATTGGCCTATAATTACCAGGGTCATTCCTATTTCTTTTCTTGAAGAGAAGAACAACATTTGCCACTTTCCAGTCCTCTGGCACAATCCCTGTGGACAATGAGGACTCAAAGATGAAAGCTAAAGGCTCCACAATCTCATCCCTTACCTCCTAAAGTATCCTAGGATTATTCCCTCAGGCCCAGGGGACTTACCGACCCTTGGGTTTTTCGAAATTGCTAATACATCTTCCCTCAGAACATCTACCTCTTCCACCCCATCAGCCTGTATCACACACTCATTCTCAAAAACATGGCCCTCTTCTTACTGAACACTGAAGAAAAGTATTCATTCAATGCTTCACCTATCTCTTCTGGTTCCATGCATGAGTTCCCACTACTATCCTTGACTGGCCCTAACCTCACCCTGGTCATAAGAGTAATTTCTACCTTCCTTTTGTGTGATTGCATCCAACTGCAGAGAGAAGTTAAACTGTTTTAATTAGCTATTATAAAGTGAATCAATCAGACCTGTACTTCCAAATGTGAAGTTTGTAATCAAACAGTAAAGCAAATATGACATGATAATACTGATATCAGAATCTGAGGCTGCAGGCTTCAGACAAAGCTGCATTATTAGTTGATGCATGTTTAGATATTTGTATGGACCAGAAGGTGTTTATAGGAGGGCCCAGTTTGCTCTATGGTGACGGTCTGAATCAGATTATCCCCAAAACTATGGGGCTTCAATTCCCATTGAATTCTTTCTTTGGGCAGAGAATATGAGAAGAAGTTGCCAATATAACATTAAATCTGTAAACAGGCCATTAGAGTGAGTGAGCAAGCAAGATGTCTCTCAATTATTATAGAAAAATTCTGAAGGAGAAGTGGGGGAAATATTTTAATATCCAAATGAAAGTTTTAGCACATTCATACAAGTAATGGCCATTATATGTGATCTGCAAGGTACAAAAAACTCCAAACTGCTTTGTAGAGAGACCTAAAGAAAATGCAACGAGAATTCTGGAAAGACAAGATTAGGGGAAATTACCAATTGATTGACAAAAAGTTCTACATTTATTGAAAGGAAGTAAGAATAGTTCATGGGATGGGTGAGATGGGGATTCCTTTGAGCAGGACCCATATAGTTCAAGACTCTGCATTGATCTAATGAATGGAGGGAACATTGTGCAAAAAGCCTGAGTCACAAGAGCCAAATGTTTAGGTGGTATTTAGGCCTGGGGAATGCTGTACAGAAGATGGGGTGATGTAGTGGAACAATTAAAGTCTAGGGTGAGGATTTTTAAATGAGTTATTGGAGGACATCGAGAGCCAATTTAGGCCAAGGACAAAAAGAATGAACCACCAGCACTTGTGCACAAATGCCTATGGAGGGTGTTAGATGGATGACCAGCAAAAATTAAAATGGTCAAACCTGCTTGAGACTAAGGTATATATAAGTTACTTAGTAGTGGTACATTTGGATTCTTGTAGAAATGGAAGTACATTAAATTGATTTGCAACAATGATTAGTTCTGAAACTCACTCCCAGTTTGAACAACTCACAAAGGTTAAAGCAAGATCAAGTATTTTCTCACAAAGGTGGAATTGAAATGAAAGGAATATTGCGTTACACAGTGGCTAGCTCAACTATGGATAGCGATTTGAAAGTGGATCATTTGTCCTCTTTCACTTTAAATAGCTGACATGTATTCTTAAAGATATATAGAATATTTTTAATGTGGAATTCTTGTTTTTGTAGCCCAAAAGAATAATGGAAGTATATCATGAGAAATATATTTAACAAATGCTTGCAATGTTTTTATAAATAGCTCATGAGACATAAAATACTAAGAATAAGAATTACATTGGTATGAGGAGCATAGGACCTTTGTTAAATTACGTACATTCGCAAGGAAGAATTGAGATACTTTTTATTTGAGTTTGCTAAATATCATTTTATTTCTTGCAGGTATTTCCTGGCCAGTTTTTATACTAAGTATGATCCAACACATTTTATTGTCAATACAGCATCTCTCTTGACAGTGTTGATTCCTAAACTGCCTCAGCTACATGGAGTTCGGATCCTTGGAATAAATAAATACTAATTTGGAAATCATCATCCATGTTCTAACTAGCTTGTTATATCTACTGGGAAGACTTAAAGCTGGTAATCTGCTGTACTGTTAACTGTAACTAGTGTACTCAGCAGTCTATGTATGTCTTAATGCCATTTTCATTGTTTGTATCCATTTCAAAAACAGATTTGTATTTTTGTTTTGTTAAAGGAGAAAAAAAACAAATGAAATCTGGTAATTGGAGCATGTATAAATACTTAATATTGTAAAAAGCTTCCCACAACAAACTGGGCAGGCCCAGCTCTGAAATTGGAAGGAGCTTTATTGTACTGAACAAATTGTGCACAGCCTTATGAAGATGGCACAAGTGTATTAAAGAAAGGAGTTGCATAGAAGTACTGCAACTTGGGACACTCCGAGTGAAAGGCTTGTTTATTTACTATGAGGTACAGAGGATTGAGCCACTACTATCAACAGGAGATGGTTAGCAGCTTGAGTTTTAAGATTATTTTTGTCATCTTAAGTCTTGATTGCATACTGTTGTTACTTCTGTTATTTGCATTAAGGATTAAGAAAATTATGGTACAGGGGTAGATTTGTGGAGAATCAAACTAAATGCTCAATATATTGAGCTACTGTAATCCATTTTTAGGGTTATACTTGTAAGATTTCTCTTTCTTGGCTTCACTTTTATCAATTATCTAAATGAATACTTCATAGCTTGGAGTATACAGTAGAATATATACTTCCATGCAATGTCATCTGACTAATTGTAGTCAATATATAAAGTGATATTACATTGCACAGTGTTTCTTATGTATGTTTCATGATGGGGGGGATTACTAAGAAATTGTATTTCAGAGAAAATTTGTGGTTTGCGATGTATTTTGGCTGACATGTTAGATACCAGTTGTTTCTTAGCTTTTCTGTACCACTGATCTATTTGATTTTAGTTTCAGTGGTGAGGTAAATATGTCAGTGTTCATTCATTTACAATTCTCATGCTAATTTTTCAATCTGTTATTTGTGTTCAGGAAAATGTGTTGAACAGGAGTTAACTAGTTTCAGGTTTAAATAAAAGCTTGGACCTGTCATCTCAGCTGCTCTTGCACAAATCTTGGCAGCTGGTTTAATAGTGGCACTGGTAGAGTATTGAGTTGATTGTCTACCTTCTCGGTCATGATTCTTTTTCTTTCACAACTCCATAGCTGTTGAAGTTGATGTAAGGAATGGTCCAAGCAACCCAAATTCCTGAGACATCAATTTGTGCTGGCTGACATATCAAAATCTTGGCAGTCTGTCATTGGAGGTTTTCAGCAGCATAACTAATTGAGATTGGTTCAAAATTCTGTATTAGGGTAAGTGTTTACAAAAAAAATTGCAAACATTACCCCAGGCCCTACAACTTGTCTGCCTATTTGAACCTTCAGTTTGTGAAACAGGTGTGAGTCGAGCTTAGTATTAATTAAAAACAAATTTAAAAAACTCAAGACAATTGAACTTTCTACCAGTATTTCCAAAAATGCAAAACATCTGCATGTTCCTTCTATGCAATTCAAACAATTTGGGGGGAGTTAATTCTTTATAAACAATAAAACTGTTTTGACCTTACAGAATTGTGACTTTTTTTTTTGAAAATGTGCTGATTGGTTTGGGAATTGATGCTGCACTTTGAAATTGAAAAAGTAACAACTGGCATTAAATGCTAATATAATAGAGATGTATATTCTGCTGTAATTCATTAAGTGTATAAATTAATTTTGTGTTTAGTGTTGCTTTTTTTCTTTAATTTATTCCAACCTCATTTCTAACTATCCTGTAACTTTGGTCAATTGCTCTGCATGTGAACATCGAGGCTTTAAAAGTTTTATTTGAGTGTGTCACAAGTAGGCTTATATTAACACTGCAGTGAAGTTATTGTAAACATCCCCTAGTTGCCATGCTCTGGCGCCTGTTTGGGTACACTGAGGGAGAATTTAGCATGGCCAATGCATCTAACCAGCCTGTCTTTTAGACTGTGGGAGGAAACAGGAGCACACAGAGAAAACCCATGTAAAAAGGTGGAGAATGTGCAGACTCTTCACTGACAAGGACCCAAGTCTGGAATTGAACCCAGGTCCCTGGCGCTGTGAGGCAGCAGTGCTTACCTGTTAGTTTATGTCACTCTACTACCATTTTGAAAGTTATCACAGAAAGGCAATTACTAAAAAAAAATTGAAGAGCCTATTCCTGTACATATGGTGTTTCTTCACCTAAACCCTTTGGCATCATAAGACTTTGAATTCAACTTTTATTACAGCATATTAGAATTAGGTCAATTTGATTTATACTCAATAGACAAATACAAGAACAAATTCCATAAAAAGTAAATATAGGTCAGTTTCTGTTTTCATAAGAAGCTACGTTGGGTTTTTTCCAAGTTGGGAAATTTTAAATCTATTAGTACAAGTCAGATACCAAGAAAAAAAAAGACATTTTAATACAATTGAATGTTAAAATAAATTTCTGTCTAATTTGCAAAAGAGGAAAAAAACACAATTTTCCTCTTTTGCAACTTAAAATAAATTTATGTCTAAGATTCATTTGTTGCCTACACTGATGTGCAGTGAAAATTTAATGCATTCAAAATCCTCAATTGCAAAAGTGCATTTTAAAATTACCCAAACTTAGTTATGGTTCGATTCACAAGTAAGGACTCTATGCATAACTGCTGATAACACAAATTGGAAACTGTTGAGGAAAAATGTTGAAAAAAATCCTCAAGACTGCACATGGCATAATTTGCACTTTATTCTGATCAAATTAGGAATAATTAGTCTCAGGACTTAACGTTGATTTATTAATCACAGGTAAGGCTTACATTAACACTGCAATGAAATTACTGTGAAATTCTCCTAGGTGCTTCAGTGCAACACCTATACAGGTCATTGCACCTAACCAGCACATCTTTCAAAATGTTGGAGGAAACCCATGTAGATGTGGGGAAAATGTACAAACTCCATACAGTGACCCAAGCTAGGAATTGAACCTGGATCCCTGATGCTATGAAACAGCAGTGCTAACCATTGTGCTACCGTGCTGCCCTTTGGGGAATATTTGGTGACAATTTCAAAAAAAACACATTAAGCTTTTAGTCACTCTATAATTCTTATATGGCCTGGAGTCATACCCTCTCTTGCAATGTTCTTGTGAAGTAACTTGGGATGGTTTATGTTAAAAGTGCTGTGTAAAGTTTTTGAAGGATACCTTGATTGGAGAAAAGGTATCCAGAATGAAGAGTATGTTTTTTAAAAACATTCCCTAATTTTTCTCAGGATCCTACACCAACCAGTGTTTTTTATTAAAATGATTTAAACTGCACTTCGGGATCTAGTCTAATAACAGAACCTTGGATTGATATAAACACTGAAAATCCTCAACATGTCTGGTGGCTGCTCTAGACTGCAAAATGTCCAACTGAAAGATGTGCTTCTTAAGCTTACATCGGGTTTTGTTGGAAGAGTGAGAGTTTGAGGTCACCTTGGTAGCAGGGTGGGAAAATCACAATGCTGACTGGACTTTTTCCGATTTAGTATTCTACATTTACTGCTCACAATGCTGCCTCCTCTACATTGGGAAGGCCAAATGTGGATTGGATGTCCACTTTGTGGAACACCTTCATTTACTCAAGTGTGACTCTGGTTTTCTGATTGCCAATCATTTTAATTCTTCACCTACCCCGTCCTTGATATAGTGGGAGAAATCAATATGGTTGCAAGAACAGGAATACAATACAGGAAGTTATAGATTGTAGAGGTTTACAGCATAAAAACAGGCCCTTTGGCCCAATTTTTTACTGTTAAGCTAACCCCAATTGCCAGTGTTTAGTCTATATTCCTCTTTGCCAATATTACCCATGTAACTGTCTAAATGTTATTTAAAACATAAATTGCACCTGTCTCCACCACTGCCTTGGACAACTCACAACTCTTGTAGGAAAAAATTGCCTCTGTGTATCTCTCTCTCACCTCAAACCTATGCTATCTAGTTTTAGACTTCCCTACTTGACCATCTATCTTATCTACGCACCTCATTATTTTACAGACCCCTGTAAGACCATCCTAAATCTCCCACACTTCAAGAAAAAAAAGTCACAGTTTATCTAGCCTCCTTATAACTCAAACTGTCAAGTCCCTATAGTAACTTAGTAAATCTTTTCTGCATTCTTTCTAGTTTAATAATACGCTTTTTATAATAAGATGATCAGAACTATACATAGTATTCCAAGTATGGTTTTACCAATGTCCTGCACAACTTCAACAAAACATCTCAACTTCTGTATTCAATATTCTGATATGGATACGCCAGCGTTGGACTGAGATAAAACACAAAGAAATCCCATAACACCAGTTTAAAGTCCAAACAATTTGTACCAAATGCCGCAAGCTTTCAGAACAGCTTGTCCCTTTGTCAGGTGGCTAGGAGTTCTGGTCATAAAGATAACACAAAGACACAAACACAATTTACATGCATAATGATTGGAATGTGAGTCTTTACAGCTAATCAATTCTCGAAGGTACAGACAATGTGAGTGGAAAGGGCTTTAAGCACAGGTTAAAGAGATGTGTATTGTTTCCAGCTAGGACAGTTCGTGAGATTTTGCAAGTCCAGGCAAGTTGTGGGCGTTACAGATAGTGTGACATGAACCCAAGATCCCAGTTGAGGCCATTCTCATGTGTGAGGAACTTGGCTGTCAGTTTCTGCTCAGCAACTCTGCGCTGTCATGTATCATGAAGGCTGCCTTGGAGAAAGCTTATCTGAAGATCAGAGGCTGAATGCCCATGACAGTTAAAGTGTTCCCCAACAGGAAGAGAACAGTCTTGCCTCGTGATTGTCAAGCGGTGTTCATTCATCTGTTGTCGTAAAGTTTGCATGGTCTCCCAACGTACCAAGCCTTGGGACATCCTTCCCTGCAGCCTATCAGGTAGACAATGTTGGCCAAGTTGCAAGAGTATATACCGTGTACTTGGTGGATGGTATTCTCACGTGAGATGATCCTTATCGATGATCCAGCACGTCTTATAAAGGTTGCTGTGGCAGGGTTGTGTGGTGTCGTGTTCATTGTTCTCTTGAAGGCTGCGTAGTTTGCTGCAAACAATGGTCTGTTTGAGGTTGTGCAGTTGTTTGAAAGCAAAACGTGGAGGTATGGGGATGGTTTGGCAAGATGTTTGTCTTCATTAATGAGATGTTGAAGACTCCAGAGAAGATGTTATAGCCTCTCCACTTCGGGGAAGTACTGGACGATGAAGGGTACTCTGTCCATCATGTCCGGTGTTCGTCTTCTGAGGAGGTCAGAGAGTTTTTGACTGTGGCACGTAAGAACTGTCGATCAATAAATCGAGCACCATATCCTGTTCTTATGAGGGCATCTTTCAGCGTCTGGAGGTCTCTGTTGCAATCCTCCTCATCTGAGCAAATCCTGTGCATACGGAGGGCTTGACCATGGGGGATGGCTTCTTTAACATGTTTAGGGTGGAAGCTGGTGAAGTGGATCATTGTGAGGTTATCTGTGGGCTTGCGGTACAGTGAGGTGCTGAGGTGATCGTTCTTAATGGAGATGCGTGTGTCTAAGAATGTAACTGATTCCAGCAAGTAGTCCATGGTGAGTCTGATGGTGGGATGGAACTTGTTGATGTCATCATATAGTTGTTTCAGTCATTGTTCGTCATGAGTCAAAGAAAGAAAATGTCATTGATGTATGTAGTGTATAGCATCAGTTGAAGGTTCTGTGTGATGAGGAAGTCTTGTTCAAACCTGTGCATGAAGATGTTGGCATTATTGAGGTATGAATTTGGTCCCCATGGGTGTTCCGTGTGTTTGGATGAAGAACTGGTTGTTGAAGGTGAAGACATTGTGGTCCAGGATGAAGCAGATGAGTTGTAAAATTGCATCTGGAAACTGGCAGTTGTCGACGTTGAGTATTGAGGCAGTTGCAGCAATGCCATCATCGTGGGGGATGTTTGTGCAGAGAGTTGAGACATCCATTGTGACGAGGAGTGCTCCTGATTCAACTGCTCCATGTGTGCTGAGTTTCTGTAGGAAGTCCATAGTGTCGTGACAAAAATTGGGGGTTCTTTGAACAATAGGTTTCAGGATGCCCTTAACATAGCCAGATAGGTTCTTGCACAGGGTCCCATTGCTTGATACGATGAGACAGCCAGGTATGTTTGCCTAGTGTATCTTTGGAAGGCAGTAGAGATCTCCAACACGGAGAGTACGTGGGATGAGAGCACGGAGAGTGCTCTGAAGGTCCGGATCAAAAGGTCTTGATCAGATTGTTGAGTTGACGGGTATGTTCTTTGGTCGGATCTGCAGATAGCTGTCTGTAGTGTTCCTTGTTGTTCAGCTGCAGTAATTCATTCTATTCAGCATGACTCAGGGATCACTGATGCATTATGGTTGATTGAACCAAGATAGGACTCACTCAATTAATGGTAGGGCGTCGGGGAGTGTTGTGGAACAGAAATCTAGGGGTACAGGTTCATAGCTTCTTGAATATGGAGTCACAAGTGGACAGGATAGCGAAGAAGGCGTTTGGCATGCTTGGTTTCATGGTCATTGAACACAAAGAAATCCCACAACACCAGTTTAAAATCCAAACAGGTTTATTTGGAGCAAACGCCACAAGCTTTCAGGACAGCCTGTTGCTTCACCAGGTGGCCAGGAGTTCTGGTTGTAAAAATGACACAAAGACACAAATTCAATTTACATGCATAATGATTGGAATGTGAGTCTTTACAGCAAATCAATTCTTAAAGGTACAGACAATGTACCTTTGCTGGTTTGATGACAATGTTGTGGTTGATCTTGAGAATGCGGATGGCATTGCGTTGTGCTTGGGTGGTTCGGTGTTGTCTTGTGAGTGCGGTTAATGAATCTGGTGTTGACGCACCTCCTGACAGCTTGAGCATACAGGTCAAATCGAGGAGAGGCTAAGACATCTTCTCTGGAATCTTCAACATCTCATTGACGAAGACGAACATTTTGCCAAGGCCATACCCACACCCACACTTCATGCCTTCAAACAACCGCGCAACCTCAAATAGACCATTGTTTGCAGCAAACTACCCAGCCTTCAGGAGAACAATGACCACAACATCACACAACCCTGTCACAGCAAACTTTATAATACATGCCAGGTCATCGATAAAGATGCCATCATTTCATGTGAGAACACCATCCACCAGGTACATGGTATATACTCTTGTAACTCGGCCAACATTGTCTACCTGATACACTGCGGGAAAGGATGTCCCGAGGCTTGGTACGTTGGGGAGACCATGCAGACATTACGACAACAGATGAACGAACACCACTCGATAATCACGAGGCAAGACTGTTCTCTTCCTCTTGGGGAACACTTTAACAGTCATGGGCATTCAGCCTCTTAGGGTAAGTGTTCTCCAAGGTGGCTTTCACGACGCATGACAGCGGAGAGTTGCTGAGCAGAAACTGATAGCCAAGTTCTGCACACATGAGGATGGCCTCAACCGGGATCTTGGGTTCATGTCACACTATCTGTAACCCCCACAACTTGTCTGGACTTGCAAAATCTCATGATCTGTCCTGGCTAGAAACAATATATATCTCTTTAACCTGTGCTTAAAGCCTTTTCCACTCACATTGTCTGTACCTTTAAGAATTGATTAGCTGTAAAGACTCACATTCCAATCATTATGCATGTAAATTGAGTTTGTGTCTTTGAGTCATTTTTATGACCAGAACTCCTAGCCACCTGATGAAGGGACAGGCTGTCCCAAAAGCTTGCGGCATTTGCTACAAATAAACCTCTTTGGACTTTAAACTGGTGTTGTGGGATTTCTTTATGTTCAATGTTCTGAGCATGAAACCAAACATGCCAAATGCCTTCTTCACCATTCTGTCCACTTGTGACTCCATATTCAAGGAGCTATGAACCTGTACCCCTAGATCTCTTTGTTCCACAACTCTCCCCAACGCCCTACCATTAAATAAGTCCAGTCTTGGTTCGATCTACCATAGTGCATCAGCTCACATTTATCTAAATTAAATACTTGCCATTCATCAGCCCGCTGGCATAATTGATCAAGATCGTGTTGCAATCCTAGATGACTTTACTGTCCAAATGCCACCAACCTTGGTGTCATCTGCAAACTTTTTAATCATGCCTCCTAAATTGCCAATCAAATCATTGATAAAAATGACAAGTAACATGAATTCAGCAATGATCCCTGAGGCATATTACCGGTCATAAGCCTCCAGTTTGAAAAATTTCACTCTACAACCATCCTCTGTATTCTGTATCAAGCCAATTTTGTATTCAATTAGCTACCTCAGTCTGGACTCCATGAGATTAAACCTCATTCAACAATT
The DNA here is from genome assembly GCA_024679065.1 of Sphyrna mokarran. Classification (NCBI taxonomy): domain Eukaryota; kingdom Metazoa; phylum Chordata; class Chondrichthyes; order Carcharhiniformes; family Carcharhinidae; genus Sphyrna; species Sphyrna mokarran. The sequence continues at coordinate 31,715,703 of JAGIQG010000011.1, forward strand.
TACCATGCGCTACCTTATCAAAAGCCTTGCTAAAGTCCGTGTAGACAATGTCAACTGCACTGTCTACAACCAATGTCTACTTGGCTACCCCTTCAAAAAAACTCAATCAAATTGATGAGACATGATCTACCACTCTCAAAGCCATGCTGACTGTCCCTAATCAGTCCTTGCTTCTCTAAGTGCCTGTAGATTCTGATTCTCAGAATATCTTCTAACAACTTACCCATTACAGATATTGGGCTCACCAGCCTGTATTCCCAGACTTTTCCATGCAGTCCTTCTTAAACAAAGGCACAACACTTGCCACCTTCCAATCTTCAGGCACCTCATTTGTGGCTGTTGACGATTCAAATATCTCTGATAGGGTACTCTCAATTTCCTCCCTAGTGTCCCCCAATATCCTGGGGTACATTTCATCTGGTCTCAGGAATTTATCTATTTTGATGCACTTTAACACTTTCAGGCACCTCATTCTCTGTAATTTGTACACTCCTCAGGTTATCACTATTTATTCCCCAAGTTCCCTAACTTACAAGCCTTTCTCAACAGTAAATACTGATGAGAAAAATTCATTTCGGATCTTACCCATCTCTTGTGGATCCGCAGATAAATGACTTTGCTGATTATTAATAGGCCCTATTCTTTCCCTAGTTAGTCTTTTGTCCTTCATATATTTATAGAAGCTCTTTGGATGCCTTATCTGCCAAAGCAATCTTCTGTCCCCTTTTTGCCCTTTTGATTTCTCTCAACTTTATTCTGACACCCTTTACAGTTTTAAAGGGATCCACTTGATCCAGCTGCCTATGCTCGTCATAAGCCTCCTTCTTCCCAATCTCACAAGGGGATAGCTGGCACATCACTGGAGAGCTGCAAATTAGTTGCATTGCAAAGGAGTCAGAAGAAAGCTATGATAGGGTAGGCTACAGCAGAAGGCTGAGGGATGCATACAAATAAATGCTTCATGCACTAAAGAGCTTGCAAACAATGTCACAGTGCATGGAAGAACCAACATCAATTTAGTCGAGGGAGTTGCATAGTGCTTGGAGATTCATTGTTTCTAACATAGGATAGGTGGTCATTTCCATCAACCGTCTGTGGAAAGCACCATGGTATAGCATCGATGTCAAAGATTTTAATATTGTAACTGAAGCTATCTTGGCTTTGGATACCACCATTCAAAGGGCTTCTAATGACATGACAACGGTCCCGACAATTTGTTCTCTAATAGATGACAAAACATGCTGAAGCGCTGCCCCAGGTGAGTGGATGTCGCTTCAGACAAAGATGCTCTTAGAATTATAGCATTTTGCTTCCATCTTTACCCACCAGTGACCTAGCTGCTATCTGTCAGCCAACCCAGACTGAGATGATGCTGACTAGGCTCAGGACCATTCTCCAATGCCGTCTCCTCAATTGAAGGCAAACAACCCATCAACTATGCTGTAGTCTATGAGAAACACCTTGTAAAAACAGTAAAGGTACATGAAAGACAGACACAGAAAATAAATAAGGGTGATCATTAGTCTGTATTATGTAATGACTGGAATTGAATGTGTATTTTCTAATGATTTTTCTTTTGTGCTAATGGAAAGAATGACACAATGGTTATGGAATGGGGAGGTTTGGCTGAAGTTACTGGCAACACCCATTAATTTGTTTTGTGTGGGACCTGAAGAGAAAGTTGCAGAATGTAGGTGCCTTCCCTTTCTCTACTTCCTGTAGAACTTGTCCTCCTCAACTTATCACCTGATAAGCGAATCATAGAATCCTTACAGTGCAGAAGGACACCATTTGGCCCATCAGGTCTGCACCAACAGCAATCCCATGCAAACCCATAATCCCACATATTTACCCTGCTAATGCTTATAACCTATACATCCTGGGACACTAAAGGGCAATTTACCGTGGCCAATGAACCTAACCTGCCAATTTTTGGACTATAGGAGGAAATCGCAGTGCCCAGAGGAAACACACATAGGCATGGGGAGAATTTGCAAACTCCACATAGACAGTGACCCAAACCAGGAATAGAACCTAGGTTCCTGGAGCTGTGAGGCAACAGTGCTAACCCCTGTGCTACCGTGCCACCCAGAGGAAAGCTCTTGTCACTGAAGAAGCAAGCTTATGCTACATACAATCACAAATTTGGTTGCCCGTTTAGCTCGTATTGCTGGATTCTTCCACAGCAGTCCAGGCAGCAAAAATGTTGCTTCAGGATGCTAATAGTATGCTCCATAATGTTCCCTGTAAAAGCATGACTATCATCATAGATAAGCATGGGTTCCAGCAAAGCCATGTCAAAATAATGCAGGGTGTTAAACCTGTTACAGCACATAAAAAGTCACATTCAACATGCAACACGTGCATGGCAATGTACATGCAGTCAATAGCACCCTACACCATGAGGAAAACTGAAATCTGTGCCAGCCTTCATGCTCGGTCTACTTCATCTCTGGAAAAATTGAACAAGATGAAACTGATTCTCAGTGCGTCATTTGTGACATCCTTCATGGAACAGCATGTTACTGCAAGATGTTGTTTTGATCTCCCAACAGCAACTTGGAAAAGTCATGTGCCACTGACACTTTGATAGCCACAGATGATATATCTTCATGCCATTTGTACACAGATGGGGTTTGTGGAGTAGTTTGTAAATTTCAGTCACAATCTCAATGAAGAATTGTTGTTTTGTTATTTGATTTATTTGTCTCTCCATTTTTGAAGAGTTATTAGATTGGCTGTACACCAGGTCCCCAGCACATTCTACATTTCTACGAAAGACAGGTTTATTTTTAAATTCCAAGCCTTTGCTATCTTTTACTTCCATCAACTGTTGCTGACTACACAGCACTACAAAGTTAAATTTCCACACTATTTTACAGCTTTCCACAATGTTTTGAGCTTTTGAATGTTGTTACTTCACTCTATGGAATGCCATTTCACAACAATGCCATGTCATAACAATGACAATATAGTGGAAATCTCTTAAATATGCCAGACCAAGAGGCCTCCAAACCAAAAGTTATAAATCAATAAAAACAACAGGATCTTGACAATGCCATACCTTGTTTAGAGTTTACATACTCAGCAATGTATGAACAAGGTATAATGGGATCATGTATGAAATATCTTAATGTGCTGTAGTCTTCCAACACTGTTCCCAATTTGTAGCTAAAGAAATAGATGGTTTACACCTTAACATTAGCAATTTTAAAACACTACCAAAATTAACAATTTGGAACTGAACAGAATTCTGCCTGTGACTAAAATCATCATCTAAAAGTTCATTTGTCTACTTTTAGAGTGAAAATCATCTATGTAAACTCATGCTGTAATTATCCCATTATGGCATACTGCAGTGTTTCAGTTCATGTCCCAAGCTACATAATCTGTACTCCACAGAAACCACTGTGCTACAATCAACTCTACTTCTCCTTAAGCTGCTATAAGCTTTATCCAGGTTTGTATAACAGTAAGAATACCACTTTGGTCTTGGACCTCCATTTTGTCAACTTATCCTTTGGCTGTATTACAATTATAGTTATATAACAGTAATAAAAGGTCCTAAACTGCTTCACAGGAGCATTATAAAATAAAATATGACCCTAAGCATGTAAGAAGATATTAGATCAGATGACCAAAAATTTGGTTAGAGACAGAGTTTGAGTGTCTTAAAGAACATAAGAAATCTTAAAATACCCAAGTCCAACAGGCTTATTTGGTAGCAAAAGCCACTAGCCTTCGGAGCGCTGTCTTTTCGTCAGATGAATGAGAGTTCTATTCACCATTTGGATACATGATCCAAAGCTCACCTTGTAGACAAATACCAAAATTGCGAACATACTGTTTGGTTTCAAACTACTACTAGAAAGAGGAACAGAATCGGTAGCTAGGAAACAGAGTTAGGAGCAAGGATTGCAAACAATTATTTCAGTCTTCCCAATATTTAATTGGAGGAAATTTCTGCTCATTCAGTACTGGATGTTGGATAAACAGTCTGATAATTTAACAACAATGGAGAAGTCAAAGAGAAGTGGTGGCGAGAGAGAGCTGGGTGTCAGCAGTATACATGTGAAAACTAAGATTGTATTATCAGATAATATTGCTGAGGGACAGATTGTAGATGACAAGGAGAGGGAGTGAAGGAGAGATCCTTGGAGGACAATAAAGGTGTGTGTGTGTGAGTGGAAAGAGAAGAGATTGCAAGTGATACACTGGTAGATAAGAATGAAACCAGGTGACAGCAGTCCCACCCAGCTGAATGACAATAGAGAAAAATTGGAAGAGGTGATGCCGTCAACCATGTCAAAAGCTACAGACATATTGAGAAGAAAGAGGAATAATTTATCTTTGCACAATTTTGCTCAAAATGTTACTGTTAAAATGCTACCTCAGTAACAGTTTAAATATTTGCAAGCCATACTTTTTGAAATATCTGAACCTTACAACATCTGAGTATGCTAATGGATAAATAATTATCCTCTCACTCTTGCAGCTTACTTGTGATTATGTTTGAATTATGAACATCTCAGAACCCAAGGGTCAACTACTTCTAGTAATGGGCTCGTTTTTCATCTTTGTAAGAGTACTTAGATATATATTGTGATATTATAAAGTTCAGTAAGTAGATACACATAAATGCTGTTGGGTTAAAAACGGTACACGACATGGCCAAATTGCAGCTTCTTCGATACCAAGACTACTTTATCATCCCTAAACATTGCTTGCCTCTAACGAACTTCTCCCTCCTGAAGAACAGAAAACCTAACTTATGCTTCTATTAAACAGGACTGAAATTCTCCAGCACAACAAATCACAACACACCCAAAACATCTCAACAAAATTTGCATCTGAACTAAGGCCTGCATCCCCAAACTTTGCAAAAACAAATGCACCCCTTGGAATTGATCTGATTGAGCTTCACCTTTAAATGACTTCAATCTTTGATTTTCTTACATCTAACGTGTCTTTGCAAACACTTGTGTTACAGCCTACTTCTTGCTCCCATTCCACTAATAATTGTTTCTCCTTAATCTCCTTATTCTCATTAATTGAAACTCCCGTCCTCTCATCTCCTTGCCTTGTCATCTCCTCCTCTACTGTCAAGACTATCAACACTTCTCTTTGATTGTTTTCACTTCCTCTCCACAATCATCGTAAAGTACTTAAGGCACTTCTCAGTGTGAGGAAAGGTACGTAAATACAAACAGTCAATACAAACATTTTTTAAAAATCATGTATATTAATTCCTGACCTCAGGCTATTTCTGTTCCAACATATACAACATTTATGGTTGACTTTGCTGTTGCCTGTCCAGACCTATTTCGTGCAAAAATGAATCCATCAAAAATCCCCAATGTTTATCCCATTTCTGTTGCAGAGTCTAATGCCATGACGAATTTTCGTACATTAACATCTTTGTTTTTCTCTTTCTGCACAGTGACTTCATTTTACCTTCAACATAAGAATTGGGAGATCTGTTGCAGTGAGAAGCAAAAGCTGAAGGGAATAGGAAAGCAATTAGGCATTCATTAAATCAAAGCCCAAAAATTTTCTATTAATTGTTTAATAAGTAGCAAAATATCAAGGAGTTACAAGACTCTCAATAATTGTAAATAGTTTCCTGGAAATGAATAGCTGATAGTCCATTGGAATTAAAACAGTATTTAAAATGAAAACGCATTTAAAAATAAAATCTGTACTAAAAATACATTTTGTTCCACAAGCAAAACTGAAACTACTGTTTAATATTAAGACAAAAGAAGCTGACATTCTTCTTCCATCAATCCTTTAAAAACATCGTAATGGTGATTAAGATCCTTTTTTGTATGTATTTTATATTTGGTGCCCAATGCTCCATCAGGAGAAGATGTTGCATAAAAAACTGCACGAATTCTGGAATGGACCAGTGCCATCGCACACATTACACATGGTTCTCTGGAAACATATAAATCAAAGCCAGTGCATATGTAGGGCAATCCATTTTCAACGGCTCCTGAGTTACTATTATCCTCTGGAGGAAGCAAAGGTTTACCAATGTTGATTGCATGGTCATGGGCAAAGGATTCTGTAGATTTAAAATAACAGTTAGGATATTTGTTATGATTATAAGCACCACCTCCTTGTCCATTGGCAATTAGATCAATACACACCATTACTGCATGAAGCAGTGGATTTGGTCCATTTCTGCAGTCATGACCTACTGCAATAACCTCATAAGTGGCTGGGTTAACAATCACTGCACCTACGGGCTCCATCCCCATTTCCTTTCCCAGCTTAGCTGCTTCGATAGCTTTTTCCATAAAGGTCTGCATCTTTGCTCTCTCCTCGGTGTTAAATAGTTGACCTCGGAGGGCATCAGTCACCTGCTTGTTTTCATGAAAGGTCGTTGGCCAGTGCTGGCTAGCTGCTTCAAACTGAGGTCTGGTCAATGGTTGATACGCTGGTATCTTAACCTGGAAAGGTTCTCCAAGTCCAATGCCATCAGCCTTTCCTTCAGGAAAGAGGTCACTAAGAGATATTTCTCCATTTGGTACATCCTTGCCATTCAAATCCCTGAGGAGACAAATGATGATTTCTAAAGAATGATTAGTGTTGTTGTTTCTGCAAGTTCGTACTCTCTTGATATGTGGAAGATTGTTCAGTGGATAGAGGCCAGCCAATTGTTTAACAAGACAAGATGTTTGTTTTTTATTCATAATAGGGGCTGCATATGCTTCTAGTAGTTCAACGTCACACAATTTGTCATCTGAAAGCACAGGTATCAACTCCCAAGTACTGACTGCCTTTGTTTTTCTCTTTTTGCACTGTGGCTCCATTATTCCTTCAACATAAGAATTGGGAGATTTGTTGCAGTGAGAGTCAGAAGCTGAAAGGAATAGAAAAACAAGCATTCATTAAATCAAAGATCAAAAATTGCATCTTCCATTCTTCCCAAATAGTTCCATTACAAAAGTCACCAAAAACATACAATTTATTTGGAATATATATTGAGACTGTGAAAGACAAAGAACAAAGAACAAAACAGCACAGGAAACAGGCCCTTTGGCCCAACGAGCTTGCGCCGCCACCCCGATGTTCCCACCTCTTCCCACGATCCCTGTCCATGTTTATAGATCTATGGATTAAAACCAAATTTGAGGCAATTTAGGAAGAATTTGTTTTGCCAATTAGCCTAAGAGCACATCTTTGGGATGTGGGAGGAAACCGGAGCACCCGGAGAAAACCCACGCAAGCACGGGGAGAATGTGCAAACTCCCACAGACACAGGCCCCAAATCCATGTATCTGCACAGCACAGCGATAGTCACTGAGCTGTCGTGTTGCCCATCAAATGGTCCAGGTCAAGCGTACACTAACGACGTGAAGCACTAGGATACTCTCGAAAAAAAATCCAAGAGCAGCCCTCTCACGACCCATCACATATATGCCCCTCGTTAGACAACAAGGTGGACTGAAGTACCTGAAGGATAAAAACAAGTACATCAATATCATCATCTATTTACACACTTCCCAGGGACTCCCAAGGCTCATGATCCCTATTTTAAATCAGTTTTCTATACCCCTCCATTCCCATTCTGTTCATGTGCCCATCTAAGTATTTCTTAAATAACTCCAGAGTACCTGACTCCACCACTTTACTTGGCAGTGCATTCCATACCCCCACCACCCTCTGTGTGAAAAAACTCCCTCTAGCATCCAAATTATACCTTACCCCCCTCACCCTAAGCCCGTGACCCTCGTGCTATTCAAGTCCATCCTAGGAAAAAGCTTAATTCTGTTTACTCTATCTATACCCCTCATAATCTTGTACACCTCTATTAGATCTCCTCTAAGTCTACATTGTTCTAAGGAAAACAGTCCCAATTTGCCTAACCTCTCCTTGTAACTCAGACCTTCCATACCAGGCAGCATCCTAGTAAACCTCCTCTGCACTCTCTCCAGAGTCTCCACGTCCTTCCAGTAGTAGGGCAACCAGAACTGGACGCAGTATTCCAAATGAGGTCTAACCAGCGGTTTATACAACTGCAACATTAAAGGCTAGCTCTTGTACTCTATACCCCTTCCTATAAAGGCTAGCATACCATACGCTTTCTTCACAACCTTCTCCACTTGCTCTGCCACCTTCAGAGACTTGTTCACCTGCACCCCCAGGTCCCTCTGCGTTTCTATACTCTTAATAGGTCTACCCTTTATCATATACCTCCCCCCTACATTCTTTCTCCCGAAATGCATCACCTCACATTTATCAGGATTGAATTCCATCTGCCATCTGTCTGCCCAAGCTACCAGCCTATCTATGTCCTGCTGCATCGCCTGACAATGCTCCTCACTATCCGCAAGTCCAGCCATCTTTGTATCGTCTGCAAACTTGCTGATCACTCCACTTACTCCCTCTTCCAAGTCATTTATATATATTACAAATAGAAGAGGTCCCAGTACCGAGCCCTGCGGCACACCACTAGTGACCAACCTCCAGCTAGAAAAACACCCTTCCACTATTACTCTCTGTCTCCTATTACCAAGCCAGTTACTTATCCATCTAGCTACCTGTCCTTGTATCCCATTAGCCTTGACCTTCTCAACTAACCTCCCATGAGGGACTTTGTCAAACGCCTTACTAAAATCCATTTAGATGACATCAAAGGCTCACCCTTCGTCCACCGTTTTCGTCACCTCCTCAAAAAATTCTACCAAATTTGTAAGGCATGACCTCTCCTTAGCAAATCCATGCTGTGTATCCCTAATCAGATCGCAATGCTCTAAGTGCCTATACATCCTATTTCTAAGAATCCCCTCCGACAGCCTCCCTACCACTGATGTCAAACTCACCGGCCTATAATTTCCAGGGTTATCCCTACTACCCTTTTTAAACAATGGTACAACATTAGCTATTCTCCTACACATCCTTGACCCAGAAGCTCTAATTTTGATTCTATCATACTTGAAAGAATATTTGTCCATGTAAACTACCTACCTGCCTTTATTCTTACTGTACCTTTTATTAAAATTAGCACATTCATGATGAGGAATGTTAATGCTGACCCAGAGAACACTTTCCATTTTATTACCAGAAATTAGCATCAATTATTTCCAGTTGAAATGTTGATATTTAGACATTAAGTTAACATCAATAAACCATATATATTCTTCAGGATATATTTCAAGTTTAATCTGCAAATGTTCTTTGTCTTTAACACTAATGAGTAGAGGATACAATGTGCCAGCAGGGGATTAGAGAAAATAACAAATACGAGTAATGCAATGACTGATCATACTATAATGAATCATTCCTAGTTCCCACGGTATTATAGGATTTTCAACTGTTATGGTTTCCCCTTGGAAATGAAGCAGAACCTATTATTGAAACGTATAACATACTGACAGGACCTGACAGGGTAGTGTGGAGAGCGGTTTCCCCTTGTGGGGGAATCTGGACCTGAGAGATACCATTTGAAAATGGAAGATTTCCATTTAAGACTGCGATGAGATTTTTTTTCCCCCAGATGGTCGCTAATCTGTGGAATTCTCTTCCCTAGCAAGCAATGGAGGCTGGGTCATTGAATATATTCAAGATAGAGTGACAAATTTTTGATCGGCAAAAGAGTCAAGGATTATGGGGGCGGGAAGGAAGGACACCATAAACTGATCAACCACTGTCTTGTTGTGTGACGATGCAGGCTTGAGAGTTTGACTGCCCTATTCCTAATTGTTGTGTGTAGGAAATAGCTGAGATGATCTCCTCAAATGGTGTAAAATATGTGGGAACCAGGAAAAGGGGCTTCAAGATTGTTAGATGCTTTAATACTCAGCGTGTCCAATCAACAAAGCTAGTAAAATCCAAAAGAGAAAATACTGGAAAATCTCAGCAGGTCTGGCAACACCTGTAAGGAGAACAAAGAGCTGATGTTTTGAATTCATATTAACCTTTGTCAAAGCTAAAAGATATAGAAGGTGGAGGTTGTTTATACTGTAGGGTGAGGGAATGAAAGATGAGTCACAGCCACAAAAACAAGGGGAAAGGTTAAAAGGTGCTAATCGCAGTCTGTAAAGAGAATATCAGAGGGTAAGCTGTGACAGAGGAAGTGGGGGAAGGGGAGACAGATGGGAAAAAGGTAAAATTAAGAAAAAGGGGAAAGGAGAAGTAAAGGGGAGAAAAAGAGGATAAAATATAGGGAAAAGAAAAATAAAGGCAGTAAAGAACTAACAGGTACGGAACAGTTAAAAATTAAATAAAATGAAAATAAAGATGCTGAGGTGGGGTACAGCTGATCATCTAGCAGAATATTTAATGACACAGCAAACAGAAAAGGAGACAAATCAGAGGAAGCGGTGAAAAGTGCGCAGTGATTACAGTACTGTGTTCAACTCAAGTTGCTGTAATACAAGCCAGGCATCTAACTACTGGGGGTAGTGCAGAGAAAGAACACAAGAGTAGCCAACTGCTTATGTCAAATTAATGAAAAAAAACGGGAGGTGAGAATTTAGAGGAGCAGACAGTTAATGGATGGAAATGTTAAATTCAAGAAATCCAAGATAGTGAGACGATTGATTATGACAGTAGAGCAAATATCACAGGTTCAAAGCATTAAAGGGTGATATTGGCAATGATAATGATAGACACTATTCAGGGAAGACTGATTGGCACTTGAGATAGATCTGGAAATTGAATAGAGGTGAAAGATCTGAAATTATTTCAAGAAATTACTGCAATTGCAACATTTTGGGGGGGGGGGACGTCATTATAAGATACTGAGTGGTCTCAGTATGAATTATTTCAAGAAGTTACGACAATGCCACGTTGGGGGAAGGACACTGAGTGGTCTTAGGTTACATGCATTGGCTATACTAAATTCTCTCAGTGTACCTGAACAGGCGCCAAAGTGTGGCAATTAGGGGGGTTTTCACAGTAACTTTATGGTAGTGTTAACGTGAGCCAACTTGTGACACTAATAAATTGACTTTAAAAAAAAACTGAGCCTCCTGGTCCTCCCCTACCCTAGCGTGGACTGCCCACCTCCCCTTTACCGTCCATAATGAAGTGGGCGAGGGAGGGCGGAATCAGTGCACTGATGATAGAAGTAAAGGCCTGCGATCGGAAAGCAGATTCCCCCCCGGTTGTTACTGTTCATTCAGCCGCCGTCTCCTTACCCGCAAACAGCTCCAGCACATCTCAGTCCCCCAGCTACCGGAGTCCCACCCTCAAACAGCTCCCCCCGTGCTGCTTCTTCCGCCGCTCTCCTGGTGCCTCAACAACAGGTTTCCCCTGGCAACAGTTCCGGCCGCTTTCAGAGGGCAGCCCCCCACCGCAACATTCACCCAACTGTTCACTTCAGCAACTGAAAATGATCGACTGTGAGGAATTCCAGAAGCATCTGTCAACGGAAGATAAATAATTTCGGTCGTGCCGAGCCCACTCTCTCATACATTAAGAGGTTTTATTCAATCAAGAAACTTGTTGTAAAGATTGAGTGGTTATTTTTCCAAGAACATGTCAATATCGATTGGTGGTTGGATTGGTTTATAATGGTTTACTGGTGGTTTATTTAATTATAAATATGACGCTTCACCAACTATTTTCCAATGTGGGACTAGTTTAAAACTTGAAATCTAATGTAACTCAGATACCAACAAGACCAATCAAAACAAATTCTCCCTCAATTGTCTCAAATTTGGTTTTTAATCCATAGATCTACAAACATAGACAGGGATCACGGGTAGAGTTGCGAATATCAGGGTGGCGGCGTGGGCTCGTTGGGCCGAAGGGCCTGTTTCCAGTGCTGTTTTGTTCTTTGCTCTTTGTACTTGAAGTATACTTACAGTACCTCCGATTTTACTTAGATAGCCATTACTCCCAATATACTAAATAATGAATGGGATGAGCAGGTTGCTACATTAAATTAGAAACACTATCCCCACAATTACACAGAACTCATCAACGTGATAATTGCAACAAAAGGGGTACCATTCCTCTCATGGTGATTGTTGGTGCAACTTGGCTAAGTCCCAAACTTTAGGGTTTCAGGTAAGGGAGTGATAGAAGAAGTCAGAAAGCTAATCAAGTTCCTTTATAGGGGCTATTAAAAGAGTACCCAAAACATATCTTGTACTTAAAGTATAAAATAGAAAACTGTTGATTTTTTTTAGTCAGATATTACAGATGTAATTTTTTTTAAAACTAGAAGCAACATCTTTGCCAATTACTTAGAGTTCCACTATTTGATGGACAGTTTAGTTTTCCACTGTTGAATCAGGCAAGGTTTTGACAGTGAGCCAATCCCTCCCACTCCCGTCCCAAAAATAACATTTTGATTATAACCCTTTGCAGTTTAAGTAGGTTCGATTACACATGCCCAGGTTCCCAGTCAAATGTAGCTGCATGGCCTCGTGTTGCTAATGATAAGCCCATGCCAATATGTGAACGTGAGTTGTCAGATGATATTGTCTTTCCTGCCAATGTTATCTGAGCTGACACGTAGGCCTGCAAAAGGAATCCAATCTCTGGGCTGGCTTGACTAGGCTCAGTTCCAACCACAGGACTTCACATAAGTCGAATGATTGAACTCAAAAAGCCTATCAAGTCCAAAGATGTGTTGGTTAAGTTGATTGGCCATGCTAAATTGCCCCTTAGTCTCCCGAGATGCATAGCTTTGAGGGATCAACGAGTAAAGATGTAAGGATACAGGGATAGGGCCTGGATAGGATTGTGGTTGGTGCACACTCAAAGGGCTAATGGCTTCTTTCTGCACTGTAGGGTTTTTATGATCCTATGATTCTTCTATAATTCTAAGTTCCTTTACAGATACAGTTGAAACCTGATGTGAATCTTGCTTTTAAAGTAAGCTGGAAATAATTTAAAAATCATACAGCCAAGATGTGATTTTGTTTAAAAACCATGAGCAAGATTTTTGCAAATTATTTCTCCAATTTAAGGTTACGAATTTTTTAAGTATGGTAGATAGAGCCATATATCTATCAACTTATTCATATCAGATGAAAAAGTATGAAATACAATTTACTATACCCACTGTAGTGCATGTGGTGAAGGTGCTCATGTAATGCTGTTAAATAAGGAATTTTAACAACAAAGGAATATATACGTCACAAATAGGTCAGACTGAATAAGTTGATAACTTTCCTAAAACATATTTGTAAACTAGTTTTAATCTGATATGTAATACCGTTTTTTTTCAAAGGTTTTAAAAATGGATTTCACATTCTTCCTGTATGATGGTGACTTTTGCTTGCATCATCTAATTTATTAGTCCAGTTAAAATCCTGGAGCATCCTTTGTTACACATTTTCACATAACTTCATTGAAGCATTAATATAAGCCTACTTATGACTAATAACTAAACTTTAACTTAACTGTGGGTGTGTCTACATCACATGAACTGCAGCTGTTCAAAATGACACCACCACCTTCTCAGTGGCAATTAGGGATGAACAACAACTGCTGGCCTTGTCAACAATACCCACATCCTATGACTGAGTAAATAAAAACAACTACTTCTGCAGCCTAACAAGCATAAATGTGGGTCTCTGTAAGCATGAATGTGTGTGTGTATATGAATGAATGTGTGTGAGACGTGCAAATGTATATATGAGAGTGGATATGTGAATGGGTGTGTGTGAGAGAGAATGTAGATGTGTGTGTGTGTGTGATGTGCAAGGGGATGTGTGCATGCATGTGCAACTGTGTATAAGTGAGTTGTGTGTTTGTGTGTGCATTTGTGAGTGTGTCTATGTATACAAGTCTGTGTGTATAAGTGTGTATATTTTTTGATTTATTTATGAAAAGAAAATATTTCAGTCTTATTTTGTGTTAATAACCAAGCACTTATGTCTATATACTGCCATAAAATGTAACAGTGTCGAGAATATACCAAAGGCGTCATACAGGAGAAACAGCAAATGAATAGCAGTCATGGGAAGAACATTGAAAAGCCTCTGAATGGCTGTGAGAAAAGTAGAAAAGTTCAGCAAAGAACTTCCAATGATTGGCTAAGACAGCTGAAGGCTAATACTAGCTCTAATTTTCCATGCATTTTTAGAAGCTGAGGTAATTCCAGACAGGGTTCTCTATCTCTCAACCCAGGACACATTTGTTCTCAACTTGGAATGGTAAATGGTTCAGTAACCCCAATGTATGTATTTAAAATAATAGGAACTGCAAGAGTGAGAGAATATTTTGTCAGTGCATTACATTCACTAGTTTTCAATCGAGCAGTGTTGATACCAAGTGTGAACAGAGAGTTTGTAAATGCTAGGAATCAGAAGCAAAAAATACATAACAGGAAAGTCAGGCTCTAGAAAGAGAAATGGCATCAGTGTCTCCTAACTAAACCATTAACACATTTCTTCCCTTTTCAGATACTGTCTGTTCAGTTCCAAAAAAACGAGAACGTTATGCCAATAGAGTTAGATGAAAAAGAGTAAGAGGAAGCTCATGTGGAGTAACAATAGCATGAATCAGCTTTGTCAATTGATCTGTTTCTGAACTTCCTATTCTCAGTAATACACATCTTGCATGGACTAACATGGATTTCCCTACCTCCATTTTGTTTTTCTACCTCCCCCAATATGTATTTCTATCTCATAGACACATAGAGGTTTACAGCCTAGAAACAGGCCCTTCAGCCCAACTTGTCCATTCCTCCCTTTTTTAAAACTCCTAAGCTAGTCCCAGTTGCCCATATTTGGCCTATATCCCTCTATATCCATCTTACCATTGTAACTGTCTAAATGTTTTTTAAAAGACAAAATTGTACCCATCTCTGGTAGATTGTTCCGGATATTCACCAGCCTTTGTGTGAAAAAATTATCTCTCTGGACTCTTTTGTATCTCTCCCCTTTCAACTTAAATCTATGCTCTCTAGTATTAGATTCCCTTACCTTTGAGAAAAGATATTGACTATCTAGCTGATCCGTGCCCCTCATTATTTTACAGACCTCTATAAGATCATCTCTCAACTTCTGCGCTCCAAAGAAAAAAGCATCAGTCTATCCAGCCTCTCCTTACAGTGTAAAGTATCAATCCTGGTAGCATCCTAGTTTAATTATATCTTTTCTATAACCAGAACTGTACGTGGTATTCCAAGTGTGGCCTTACCAATGTCTTGTACAACGTCAATAAGACGTTGAAACTCCTGTATTCAATGTTCTGACTAATATAACCAAGCATGTTGAATGCCTTCTTCACCACTCTGTCTACCTGTGACTCCACTTTCAAGGAGCTATGAACCTGTACCTCTAGATCTCTTTGTTTTATAACTCTCCCCAATGCCTTACCATTAACTGAGTAAGTCCTGCCCTGTTCTATATACCAAAAGGCATCACCTTGCATTTATCTAAATGAAACTCCATTTGCCAATCATCAGTTCACTTGCCCAACTGCTCAAGATCCTGTTGCAATCCAAGATAACCTTCTCCACTGACCATTATGCCACTAGTTTTTGGTGTCATCTGCAAACTTACTAATCATGTCTCCTATATTTTCATCCAAATCATTAATATAAATGACAAATAGTCATTTATATATATATAACAGTGAACCCAATACTGATCCCTGAGACACATTGCAGTCACAGGCTTCCAGTTTGGAAAACAACTCTCTATAACCAACCTCTTTTTTGTCATCAAGCTAATTTTGTATCCATCTAGCTACTTCATCCTGCATCTCATGAGATTTATGCAACAATCTACCGTGTGCTACCTTGTCAAAGATCTTACTAAAGCTCATGTAGACAACATCAACTGCACTGCTCTCATCTACCTCTTTGGTTACCTCTTCAATCAAATTTGTGAGACATGATTTTCCTCTCACAAAGCCAATGCTGACTGTCCTTAATTAGTCCTGGCATCTTTAAATGTCTGTAGATTCTGTCTCTCGAAATACATTCCAATAACTTACCCACCACAGATGTGAGGCTCACTGGCTTGCAGTTCCCAAGCTTTTCCCTGCAGTCCTTCTTAAACAAAGGTATAACATTTGCCATCCTCCAACCTTCAAGCACCTCACCTTTGACTATCAATGATTTAAATATCCCTGCTAGGGGATCTGCAATTTCTTCTGTAGCCCTCCACAACATTCTGGGATACGCTTCATCAGGTCCTGGGGATTTACTTACCTTGTTGCACTTTAAGACTTCCAGCACCTTGTTCTCTGTAATATGCAATACTTCTCAAGACATCACACATAGATAGGCTGGTAGCTTGGGCAGATAGATGGCAGATGGAATTCAATCCTGATAAATGCGAGCTGATGCATTTCGGGAGAAAGAATGTAGGGGTGAGGCATATGATAAAGGATAGATCTATTAAGAGTATAGAAACACAGAAGGACCTAGGGGTGCAGGTGCACAAGTCTCTGAAGGTGGCAAAGCAGGTAGAAAAGGTTGTGAAGAAAGCATATGGTATGCTAGCCTTTACAGGAAGGGGTATAGAGCTGGTCTTTAATGTTGCAGTTATATAAAATGTTGGTTAGACCTCACTTGGAATACTGCATCCAGTTCTGGTCGCCTTACTACTGGAAGGACATGGAAACTCTGGAGAGAGTGCAAAGGAGGTTTACCAGGATGCTGCCTGGTACGGAAGTCTGAGTTACAAGGAGAGGTTGGCAAATTGGGGCTGTTTTCCTTAGAAATACGTAGACTTAAAGGAGATCTATTGAGGTGTACAAGATTATGAGGGGTATAGATAGAGTAAACAGGGTTAAGCTTTTTCCTAGGATGGACTCAAATAGCACGAGGGTCACGGGCTTAGGATAAGAGGGGTAAAATATAATTTTGGATGCTAGAGGGAGTTTTTTTCACACAGAGTGTAGTGGGGGTATGGAATGCGCTGCCAAGTAAAGTGATAGAGGCAGGCACTCTGGAGTTATTTAAGAGATACTTAGATGGACACATGAACAGAATGGGAATGGAAGGATATAGAAGACTGATTTAAAATAGGGATCATGAGCCTTGGAAGTTCCCTGGGAAGTGTGTAAATAGATGATGATATTGATATATTTGTTTTATCCTACAGGTACTTTGGTCCGCCTTTTTATCTAACAAGGGGCATACACGCGATGGGTTATGAGAGGGCTGCCCTTGGATTTTTTTTGAGAGTATCCTAGTGCTTCACGTCGTTAGTGTACACTTGACCTGGACCATCTGATGGGCAACACAACAGCTCAGTGACTATCGCTGTGCTGTGCAGATACATGGATTTGGGTCTGTGTCTGTGAGAGTTTGCGCATTCTCTCCGTGCTTGCGTGGGGTTTCTCCGGATGCTCCGGTTTCCTTCCACATCCCAAAGATGTGCTGTTAGGCTGATTGGCAGAACAAATTCTCCCCAAATTGTCTCAAATTTGGTTTCAATCCATAGATCTATAAACATAGAAGTGGGAACATCGAGGTGGCAGTGCGGGCTCGTTGGGCTGAAGGGCCTGTTTCCCGTGCTGTTTTGTTCTTTGTTCTTTATCACTATTTATTTCCCCAAGTTCCTTAACATCCATGTTTTTCTCATCAGTAAATACTGATGAGAAATATTCATTTAGGATCTCACCCATCTCTTATGGATTCACACATAGATGACCTTGTTAATCCTTAAGAGGCCTTATTCTCTCCCTAGTTATTCTTTTGTCCTTTATGTATTTGTAGAAGCTCTTTGGAATCTCCTTTGCCTTATCTGTCAAAACAATCTCGTGTCCCTTTTTTGTCTTCCTGATTTCTCTCTTAACTCTCTCCTACATCCCCTATACTCTTGAGGGGATTTACTTGATCCCAGCTGCCTATGCATATCATGTGCCGCCTTCTTCTTCTTGACCAAGGCCTTAATATCCCAAGTCATCCAGGATTCCC